>OY796867.1:21268979-23768979 GCA_963680765.1 Agrochola lychnidis | reverse complement strand
TGGCACGAGGCCCGGTTGTGTGTCCTACATGACAGGCGTCGGTCCGCTGTCGCACAGAAACAATAGCCGATATCGTCCTAATGGAAATAGAACTCGATTAAAATGATAGCCTTGACGATGTGGAAAAAACGAGTATGCTTAGGAAGTCATGAAATTAAAATCTGGAATCATTTTCCCACACAATGGGGAAGCGAGGAGTGTTATACTCGATTCATGTCTGATAGTCAATTGGTTTTTCAGGCGTATGCAATATTTTATTAAATGAAACACCCAGGCGCAGTCGCAGCCCAAGATTTTGGGGGGGGGGGTCACCATGGGTGCCGACGAATATTTTAGAGAGGTACATCTTGTTGGTCTAGTGGTCGCAAGCGTTACTGCCGGGTAAAGTGTTATTGGGTTTTTCCATCAAGAATGATATGTGCATATATCTCTAACTCCACATTACTTATGCTATTCACGGACGCAGCTTGTACATGCGGGGGATAATTGCGGGCACAGTCGCAACACTTTTTGATAGAAAGTAGGTATTACAACAGTAGATTATGAGAAGAGCGAGCAAAGCTAGCTTGACAATTTAAACAACCAGCCTTGGATAGGTTAGATTTTGTTAGATATTTTAAATTCTAAGAACTCTTTTGAACTGAATGCAAAATGCAAGAGCGAGCGAAGCAAGCTCGAAAATTTTGCACACACTCGGATAGGTTAGATTTTCTTTTTATTATTCCAAACGAACTAGGAATTAGTTGCTTTGTCGACTTATGATGAAAAGCTCAAGAATTAAGAGAATGTAGAAGGCAAGAGCGAACGAAGTGAGCCTGACAATTTCAGCACTCCACCCTGAAAACCTTCTGTTTTCTTTTGACCTTTATACAGAAATAGAACTTACTGTTAAGAAGAAAAGCTTAACTCAACAGTTTAACAGTAAGTAGTTTAGGTTTTGGAATCTGGTCTTAACCTTAGACTTTCAAACCTTACGTACGAGTGGGGTGCCCAAATTTCCGAGTTTTCGTCGCTCGCTCTTGCATCCAAGATACTCTATTTTTTAACCGACTTCCAAAAAGGAGGAGGTTATATATTCGTCGCGTATGTTTGTTTTTTTTTTTGTTTTTTTTTATGTATGTCCACCGATTTCTCCGTCAATCGTGGACCGATTTTGGAAAATTACTTTTTTGTTTTTTTTTTTGTGCTCTCGAATTGGTCCCATATAAATTTTATTAACTTTGCTTTGATGGTTTTTGAGTTAGCTACAAAATACGTATTTTTTTCCCACTTGCTATGTAGATGATATGACAAGTTTCTGTCACTGGTAGCAGGTAGAGGTATTCGAATGTGTGTGGGGTAGGTACCACAACTAAAAAGTGAAAAATAAAAACTTTTCACAACACTTTTAACAAAAAAAAAAACAACGACCTCCAAAAAAAACACTACAAAGTGAAAAATAACTTTAATTTCGGAAGTCGGTGGCAAAAAACGAAAATACAAAACACAAGACACCGACTTCCGAAATTAAAGTTATTTTTCACTTTGTAGTGTTTTTTTGGAGGTCGGTTGTTTTTTTTTGTAAAAAGTTTTTTATAAATGACTTTTTGAAGTGAAAACTTCTTCAGGCGCGTTAAGCGATTTTTGGTAGGAGAAAATTTTATGGGTTCGCGTCACCGCTTGTTGTTGCTCAGGAGTGTCGATATATGTGAAAAACTGAAGACCAGACTAATGTTAAGAATATTAATTTACAAATTGTGAAATTTTCATTTTTGAATTTGCAATTAATTTTTAAATTAAAAAAAATACACTAGGACCCCCCCTTGGCACGCACCTGGAAACACCCCAGATTACTTGAATCTTCTTTCATGACCTTCCAAAGATGGGCTAAAAGAATAATTAAATAATAAAACAGGCACACAAAAGTTCAAATAACTGCGTGTGAAAGGAAAATTTTCAGAGTCGTTTGTCTTGTCTCTTGAGCATTTGAGATGTATCAAAAATAGTTTCGTGTCGACACTAATTAGGCCACGGCCATGTTTTGCAAATACGTAATGACGAAGAACATTAAGTACCTACCATCTCCCTTTGATGAAGTGCTACCAATACTAAATCAAATCAGTGAAATGATGAATTCTGTCAATAATGACGAAATTCAAACAGTTTTTAGAATCACGACGTCAGTGATCATATAGACCTGAATCGCCACTGTGTCTTACGTTAATTGATTGAATGTCAAACATCCCTCGTATATGATTGACGTGCAATTAAGTCTGTTCCGGTTTCCGTGGGGTACTCGACTATAAAAAGACATCCTAGGAAATTCGTCTGAAATAAAACAGAGGAATAAATCTTGATATTGTCTTAGATGAAGCAAATCTGGCGTTGAAATAGAACTTGATAAAGAGGCTATTGTAAACTGAATTAAACTTTTAGTATATGTTCGAAGAACGCTGAAATATTTAAGGAATCGAAGACAACTGCACTTTCTGGAGAAATCTTGCAGTACATCCGACATGATCCTTCTTTGTATTGCCAGTTAGTAACAAAAACTCAAATCAGCAGATAGCCTTTCAAATTTGCGGAAACTTTTATGCCACGTTTTCTTCTGCAAAATACCAAGACATCCAAAAAGACAATCTTTGACTAATGTATTTATAAATGAGGGTAGTTAGTATCAATATCGTGTGACTAGTATAATTAGCGCATTCGTCTGTCCGAGGCGCGTCTGTCAATGGGAGCCAGCCGCCGATGACAGGTCATCAGCTGAGCGGAACATCGCGGCTCCACGATAAACACAACAAAATTTTCGATAGTTATCGAGTTCGATTAGTATCGATTTTTTTGGAAAATTGAAATCAATAAACTTAGTAACATAAAACAGTTCACAGTTGGATATGAGACTATAGGGTTGCGCCATAAAGCGGATAATAGTTCTACAAGATCGTTGGTATGGATGAGATAATTAATTCGTATCACATAATTATCCTAACTGTTTGTTTGTGGAGTTTCTTGCCGGCTCTTCTCCATAGGAAGTCACCAATTGGAACCGTGCACCTAGCTTCTGACATTTCATAAGTGCCCATGTAGGTTTATGTGAAATAAAATGTTTTGAATTTGAATTTGTTGATTTAAGTAGCAGACAAAAAGCATGGTCTTGTAGAAAGTCACTAAACTATAACAAGGTTTTCCCGACCCTGAACTATTTTTAGTTGCTATGCGAAAAAAACACATAATTATTATGTACCTACTTAAAAGTATTTTTATGTATTCCGGATCTAAGACGGACAGCAGTCTGCTCATAAAAGAGGAATGTGGAAGTTTAAAAGTCTTCCCACACAAAAATAAAGTTCCTTTCTCATCATCGATCCATCAAATTATACTGATATAAGGAGATCGTGCGAGGTATCTAAACTCATAGTCTGAACGTGATCCAATCCCCATTACTTTTATAATAAACAACGAACATTTTCACTCAATCTGTAGCTACACAAGGTACCTAAAGTAATATAACGTCATAAACACCCGAATACAGTTATGTGCAAATAAATCAAAACTCTTAGATCTTCAGTTTTATCATGAAGTGAAAATAAAGGAAGGAGAGAAGATCCACTCGAGATCCGAATGAAACTAAACGATTGCTAAATGCCATATATCACTATTACTGAGAATTGGTTTTGTATGAAATTGCTAATATTAGATTTTTACTGTAAAAATCTGGGGACAGGATAGGTACCTAATAATGGAATTAATGTCGCACACTGCGATGTTTTTTTCTATAAAAGTTTTTGCTTGTGTGGTCAAATTACTTATAGCCATTTTTGCCAAGTTGAAAATGTTTCATCAAGTTGCAATAAGAACTTAACAAGGTATAAGTAGGCAGATACAGTGTAGAGTGCTTTCATCAAGTAGTTTAACTTAGACTTGATTGTCAATGTGTTTGTTAGCTATGTTAAAACACACCATCTCTAAATTAAGTAGACCTTTTGCATGTACCCTTTTTTGTGGTTGCGTGACGTACAAAAAGATCAAATTCAAGACCACTTTCTATCTTTAGAAAGACATCATAAATCACGCTGCAATTAGAATATAGTGAGGTTTTGATTCCGAGTTTATGATGTGATAAATGTATCGCTGTTATGTATTGGGGTAAGTAGGACAAGCTGGTTAAATATTGGTTTACGAAATGGGAGAGAAATATTATGGCCTGTAGAAATATCATCGCTGATTATAGTGACTGTAAGCTTACTGCTTTGAAATCCACGTTGGATTCGGTTTAAAATTACATTGTATACTTTGCGGTTTAAATCCAAGAAAACAATTACGAGCTTATAGAAAGTTTTACTGGCTCAAAATAATGAGACTATTTGGAAACGATTTCTTGGTGGCAGCGGGCATTGTGGTTGTTTTGCTTCATCAACCTGGCACTTTTCAGATAAGCATGTTTTTTATGAGTTGCGTCTTTTCAGTAGGTCAACGCAACGTAAGTTGCTTAATAGGAGATATACCCTGTTAGATCTAGTGCATACAATATCTACTTCAGAATGGAAACTAAAACTTCGCAGCAAGTGCAAAATCTAACATTTTACTTCAACAGTCACGTTTGTAGATGTCGCACTATACTATACGACAATCAACAAAATGCTCCCGTTTATTTTCCTAATGTTTATTTTCTTCGGTGCTAAGCCAGCCGTGGAAAATGATAAAAGAATGCTTACAATATACAGGAGTAGTAATGAGAATTATTGTGTCGTTGGCAAGACGCCATCGTTTGCCAATTAAAATTATATTTGGCGTTTTTTGGCACGGGATTACCTATCGCAGTTTTGTTTCACGTTTTGTCAACGTTTTGATTTGACGCCCTCATAAATACTGTTTGGGTTTCTCTAGTGCTAATAAAGCTTTTATACTCTTCAGGAATTGAGGAAAAACCTTTGTTTACTGCAATTCCGCTTTTGATTCACCTTTCAGAAGTCAATATTTGCTAAAGGAGAGTTACTGAAGGAAAGGTATTTTTGCTTGATCATTCAAGGAAGACTAAGAAATAATGTATCGCATTTTATTGAAGAAGACAAGACGAGAGATAAGATTATCTTCTAATATATTTAACTAGAATTACAATATTCTAATTTATTCTCTTACAAAAAACAGTAACAGAAGAAATTCAGCACTAAACAGACGGAACCACAGATCTGCTACACCACTACTACTATTAAATACAATGTGGTCACGATTTGAACTGTATCCAACGCTCGTTGGGAACAATAGTGGACCAAGCTCAGTTATTTCTAAACGGGTTAACTTCTGCCAAGAATAATAGCACCAATATCACAAATAAACGTTCGCATGTAGTTACAATTTTTTCCTGGTGGAAATTCTGATTGTAAATAATAAATATTACCTAGGAGCTTTATTCGGAAAGGAACCGGAGTTACCGAAATAGCTTGCATGGTGAGCTAACTGAAGTGGCAGTGGTTTGGCCATGTTTGTCGAAGCACTGATGGCCGGTGGAGCAGATGAGTCCTGGAATAGAGACCGCATATCGGCAAGCGTAGTGTGGGACGCCCCCCAGCTAGATGGACCGACGACCTTAAGAAAGTGGTTGGGACATACTTGATGCGAAAGGCGGAGGACAGGGTGTTGTGGCGTAGCCTGGGAGAGGCCTATGTCCAGCAGTGGACTGCGATAGACTGAGTTGATTGTTGATTGGTTGAGGTGAACATTCCAACCTGAGATGAAGGATAAAATGAGCGACTGTCCTACAAAAGAAAGAATACTACAGAAAAACATCTAACGACGAGTAAATTGCTTAGGTACATACGCCAAGAAAAACTATGGCATAGGCAGCTTGATTTCCTGACACCGATGTCAATCGTATATACAATTTGTCTGCCCAAAAGCTTCTTTAGCACAACCAATGTTGGGGTGAATAATCATTTGAGAATACGTGTTAGTACCCAAGCTGTAGGGTTTCCTGAAACTTTTCTACTGTCATCAAAATGTGAGGTAGTAGATGACGAAATACTGACAGTGGTTTTCACTTAAAGCGATTAGGTAGGTACCTAAGCCTGCGATGAAAATAAACAAAATATTGAAACGAAGTGGATGTTTCTCCAAAACATTAATATTTCACATGTGACTGTGATTTATGAGCTACTCCGTGTTTCTCATATTTTTAATCTCTTGAGCAATCTCAGTTGACAACTATCATTTATTTGCAAATTATCATAAAGGTTCTAGCTGCGCCCCGCGGTTTCACCCGCATATCTCGATCCCGCAGGAATATCGGTATAAAAAGTATTCTATGTCCTAACCCAGGTCATGGTCTTCCCATGTGCCAAATTTCATCCAAATCTGTTCAGTAGTTTTTACGTGAAAGAGTAACAAACATCACAAACTCGCGTTTATGATATTAGCAGGATAGTAGGATAGGACTAGTAAGATTAAGTTAGGATTGACGATACTAACATCACCAACTACTGAATGACTAGGTGAAAGGTCGTCTTGCTGATCATGGTTTTGTTATTGTCACTAGTAATTAACTGTTTATTTATTTTTACCTCGATAGTCCTAGTTAGATCATTTATAACTTCCAATTACAGCTTTAAATAGCTTTATGTAAGCGGGCACGCCCTTTATGCCTGGAGGCTTTTATTTAGATATTTAATTCTGTTTACGTTTAGTTTTATTTTTTATTTCTGCTTGAGTGTAGTTCTCGATGTTTTTGGTTGGTATATTGGCGTGTGCTAGCTGACTGACATATGGCCAATAATTTATCATTTAAATTATGTTTTGTGTTGCGTAATGTAAATTATTTTGCATACTGTTGTTATCATCATCTTCCTGCCCTTGTCCCATGTTACTTGGGGTCGGCGCAACACGTTTTCTTTTTCCACTCTCCCCTGTCAAACGTCACGCTATCATTCACTCTCTTCTCTTTCATATCATTCCTCACATAATCCATCCATCTTTTCTTTGGTCTTCCTCTCCCGCTCCATCCATCAACATTTATATTCATTACTCTTTTAGTCACATGCGTTTCTTCTCTCCTCATCACATGCCCATACCAGGCCAAACGATTTCCTTTCAACTTTTCTGTCACTGGCGCCACTTTTAAACTTCCTCTTATATACTCATTTCTTACTTTATCCATTTTTGTCACTCCACACATCCATCTCAACATTCTCATCTCCGCTACATGCAATCTTTTTTCATCCGTCTTTTTCACGGCCCAGCATTCCGATCCATACAATACGACAGGCCTTATCGCGGACTTGTAGATTTTGCCCTTTAACTTAAGGGGCATCCGTGGGTCGCAAGTTGTTCCAGTGACCTGTCGCCATTTCATCCATCCTGAGTTGTTGTTGCATACTGTTGTATAGAATAATTTTTTTTCTAACTTGAATAGACAGCTGTGCTGCTGGGGAGTGTGTTGCGCCACTTCTTCTTCCCAGCGAAATACTAGGAAGTGGTGAAGGGTGGGCGTTTTGGAGGACTGTCTTATATAATTTTGATGTTCGAAAAGTGCTGATGACTTTTGAATTTGAATATGAAAGTGAATTTTGAAAAGATTGATAAGTGTTTTCTATGATAGACGTCTCATGAGAGTTAGATAGACCTACTCTTTTGCGAGAAATCATTCGAGTCGTCGTATTGCAAGTACTAAAGTGCATTCAATTCGTGCTACAAATATAGTTTTTACATCAATAGAAGATTGCGAGTGACGAGACAGGAATACACTCCGGAACATTAAACACAAAATACCTAATCCTCGGAATTGCTCTCATTTCAATTATCAAAGCAGTAAAATGTATCTTAAAACACATTTGCATAATTTCTTCACACTTTATTATATTTATTGATATAGAAATTCTGTGTTTGCTCTACGTGTTATAAACTCCTCGGGAAATAAAACTAGACATTAATACATTGTCACCAGGACGGAATTAGAATCCATTGAGAAACGTTAACATTAGTGGAGACGGTGGATATAAAATGAAGAGAATTGTTGAAGCAAGCTTTGTCATAGATAGATTGGATGGAGACCGAAAAATAATAAAATCGCATAAATTATAGTTTTGTAAGGTCAGAATCGATTGTTGGCTTTTGTCGATTACATATACACCTACTCTCTCCTTCCTAGTAATCAATTGGTCACCACTTAGACTTATTTAAGTATATCCGCTGGTTTTCAAGTTCAAAAACTGTAGGAGTTAAGCTTACAGGATTTCAAAAACCATACAAGAAAATCTTCCGCCTCTTTACGCGGGCACTGCTGAAGTGCTGACGGTTGTCGTACCTACTAGCAGTTCAACTTTATGTTTTTGCATGCTAACCTCTCTTTTTGCTCCAATTAGTCTTTATTTATGTCAACAATATATATACTACAGACTAATTTTCCTTTCTTTCGTAAGCTCTCTGATGACTAGCAAAGCAAGTCTTGAAATCCCGGTCACACCGTGTACAGAAGAGCTGATCAGCATCGTTGTATGTGTAGGTACGATAGGAAGGCTTTGGGTGACCTTTGCGTATTTGGCACTTCTTGTCTAGGTAAAGCATTCAGTTGCTTCGTGGATCATCTTTCTCGGTTTCGAGCAAGCTCTTGCCAGCGATCAACGGGTATGCCACAGGTGGTAAGGCGTAAGGAGCTCTGAGTAGAAAGGTTTTAGATAGTCTACTGGCATTCATGCGCTGTACACACCATCTCAATTGGATCTTTATCAAAATTGCCTCCATGCTATAATTCCAGGCGCACATGATGTCAACAATAATAAGCCTGCCACTCAGTCGATTTTTGCCGAAAGATTCAAATGATGGGATGGATGTGCAAAAGTTAATAGGCAATCACGTAACTCCAAATAATGTTGTAGCAGTAATCGTAACTTTATCTAACAACGTAGCTTTATATCTCGTAGAACATATATATTGCAATAATATTTTACGCCATTATTACAACGTAAATCGTTAAGGTTTCCTTCACACCAGTTTCAAGACGTTTTTCATTATCTCGTGAAGAATATTTCCGGTGTGTAATGCCGTTTAGTGGACTGTCAGTCGCCTGCTGGACTGTAACGAAGTTCATTATTCTCGTATTGAGATAGCAATAGTATTTGTCATGTTTATCGTGGGAGAATAATTTAGTGGATTTAGGTTGGCGTTGGGCAGCCAGGCTGCTGGAGAGTTTGTTGCGCCACTTCGTCTTTCCTGCTAAAGCACTAGGAAATAGTTATGTGCGGGCGTTTTGGGGGACTGTCTTATGTATTTTTGAAGTTCAAAAAGTGCTGATTTTCAGCCTAATTTGACTTTTGTTTGTTTGATTTTAAAACGCGCAGTGTGACAAAATTTTGTCGTTATAATTTTTCACGCCAAAACGAGACATCTATTGACTATTTGCATAGTCACAAAAAGGATAAGATTTCTTAAATACCTACTTATATCTGTTTCTATATGAATATTATTAAAGTCAATGCCAAGGCGCCCGTTCATCACTCGAACTACGTACTCTGATGAATCTCTGGTATTACAAGTGGCGTCTACACTATGTGTGTATGTTATGGTAGATTTGAAGAAGGGGCTTAGACTACATCTGCATCGGTACTACTCTGTGCGATATTATCCCACATTCATGTGAGCTGTGCTAGGAGTCGGTCCACACCGGTTTCAGATAATACAAAAAGTCACGAACATTTTTGATCCTGTCAAAAAGCTATTGAGAGTAAATTCTTCAAGTATCGTAAGCCACACTTTTCGTTGAATGAATTCTGTTCAGAAGACTCATAAATAACGGCCATTTTTCCTGAGTTTGTCCCCATTCTGAATTGCCATTAAGATTATTAATGTGTACAATAGTACAATATTAGATTCATTTTATTACATATACCTATACCTGGTGAATGATATAATATAGTTAACAGTCCATTGAGGTAACCTCATTGTGATCATGACGATGATAATATCCTAGATGATGGACAAACATTCTTGAATTTCGTAATGTGTGGAACGATATACCTATAACAAGTATATCATGGCCAGGCTACTATCTACATCTTTGGGGTGTTAAGAACACAATGGTATCGCTTATATTCCCGATTCCAGAAGTTTATAAATATCACGGTTTTGCCGTCATAAAGTATTTTAAAAGCAATTCAACATCAAGCTATCAAAACTATACTTCGAATACGACTAAGATGTTTCAGCATTCGTTTTAGTCACGAACGGTCGGTACTTTACAAATGGGGCATTGAAGTATTTATCATTTGCTATCCAGAAACGGAAAACGATCTTTCTTGATTGAAATAAACAAACACTCGGTGTTACCAGCCTCGCGGCCGCCAACCTCCGTTTCACGGTCATATAAATCATTGACAGGGTTATGAAACAGATTTTTACATCGAGCCATTGGCACGGTCAGTCAAGTGGTGAACAAAAATACACCTAGACAACGCCTACCAGCATTCAGCCACATTCATTCATAACTCCAACGTCATCTGTATCTCTCCTGTTGATACCAGCACGTCTGTGTTCATAAAAAATTGTCTCAACACAGTTTCTGAAGTTGTTTGTTTACCTGACGGATGCTGCGATGTATACTCTGCGTAAGAACTCATTTATTACAAAGCTACGTATGTCTGAATTCTAAATTAATATTGAAAATGTGATTTGGATCTGTTTTGTGTTTTGCAGCAAAAGAAACGAGGGAAAGCCGATGGGAAGAATAAAGAGAATATTATAGAAGACGTCCATGATGTTAAAGATGAGGAGCAGACTCCAGAGCCTCTGGAGCAGAAGAAAAATGTTTGCTACGAGATCAGAGAATCGGATGTTATGGGCAGGTAAATAGAGACTCAATAATTACTTTTTATCGAAGTAGCAGGACTGGCAGGTATGAATTATTAATTGAAACTTTATCCTCGCTTGTTACTAAGGCCGCATATAATTGGTCTACAAGCCGATCGACCCCAAAATACTTTGGAAAAGCTCTTATGACGTTGGTAGTGTTTTCCCGCGCAATTGTTGGTGCTCAGGGATGTATTAAGGTGTTACCAGACAATTTGGCGAGTAGCCCATCTCTATTTATGCACTATTCGGATTTCTCGACTAAATATTTTAATGCACTTAGCCATGAATGTTAGAAGCAATTGTATGTACTGTTTGGTATTTTTATTTTATGAAAATGGATCTTACCCCTTTTGTGCCAAAGATTAAAATCCTGTGTATATCAATATTTCAGATATCTGGTAGCAAACCGTGACATCCGACCTGGTGAAGTTATCATCGAAGAGCCGGCCATTGCTGTTGGACCCTGCACTGGTTGCGGCCTCATCTGTCTCGGATGCTACCGGGAACTGGACGAAACAAGTCTGGCAAAGTATGTTACTGCTTGTGTGTTCCTTAGCATCGGTTTGATTCTCATATAGTCTAATAATGTTCCTTTAAAACGATAAGCCTCATCGTGTAATTTTTCCCTTTTATACAGCAGCCGTGTGTACCAAGTATCTAAATTTACAATTTTTGCAGATGTCAGGGTTGCAAATGGCCAATGTGCAGAAGTTCGTGTCCTGGTTCTGGGAAGTACACGGGACACTCTACGTACGAGTGCGATACATTGAAGGCAATACCACCAGACTACTCCAAACTTGAGGATCTGAAGGACTCTTATCAAGCTCTGATGCCGTTAAGGTAAATCCTAACAATACACTAATTATTAACCTTCAAAAAAAAAACTTTAATTTAAAACTTTAAACTGATAATTTCAGGTGTCTTCTCCTAAAGAAAGCAGATCCTGTGAAGTGGGCAGCGCTATCAGCGATGGAGGCTCACAACGAGTTGCGTCGAGCTCGGGGGGACATCTGGCCAATCAACGAAAAGAACGTCGTGCAGAGGATAAAGAAGTGGGGGCTGAAGTACGATGATGAAGAGATTCATACTGTGTGCGGGATTTTAGAGGTAAGACCAACTTTTAATTATTCTTCACTTTGACAACTATTTTAACTCGATGTGACTTGACTAACTTGATGTGCGAGCATACGAACAGCTACTTTCCTTCTGTGTATTGATTTTGAAACTTACTTACTTGTTAGTACATTAAAGAATCTAACTCTACAGTACCACCAGTAACTATTTAGAGGAACATTCTAGTCATTCTTATTCAGAAACCACGTGGATAACTTATTTAGCTTACAATATTAGCAAGACATACAATGATAACGTTTTAATTTCAGGTCAACGCTTTTGAAGTTGGCGGCAGTGGTGCTAACGCCCGGGCTCTATACGACAGAGCATACCTCCTCGCTCACGACTGCACACCGACCACCACACACACAGATTCTGAGAGAGTACCAGGCAGACCTCTTACTATAAGAGCTTCTGTTCCACATAAAGTTGGAGACTTAATTTCTCTGTGCTACGCATACACGCTGCAGGTAACTTTTAAAGACTGTTGAAAATGATTCGGTTACTTTATTGTCCTACTTCAGGAAGTTCCTAACAATCTGGTCATTTGCAGATAATTATGAGAAATTGCTACGCTACAGGATTTCAGCAAAGTTTTCTAGTAGTTCTGATGGATTGTGTGTGACGAGTTTTTATACAATCAATTTATTAATTTCCAGGGCACACTAAAACGTCGGGAGCACATAAAGCACAGCAAGTTCTTCGACTGCTGCTGCGCGCGCTGCAGCGACCCCAGCGAGCGCGGCACGCTGGCCAGCGCCTTCCGCTGCCCGCGCTGCGCCGGCCGCGTGCTGCCCGCCGCGCCGCTCGACGCCGCCGCGCCGTGGCGCTGCAGCGACAACGGCTGCGACTATACCATGACGGCGCCGTCGGTACAGCTGCTGCTGAAGAGGTGAGGTGAATATTTGTTTATCTTTGGCTTTTCAATGTTTGGAAATTTCATATCAGTGCTAGTTGTGTTAAAGTACCTCAAACTCATATATTACTACCAATAACCCCGCCCCCGTGCGTAAACCACCACGCTGACATTTTCATTTTTATTAATGAACTCTGTACTTACAAGGGTGTGTGCGTCTAATATTGACCATACGCAGACAGAGTCGGACATATTTGCATGAGGAAGATAGACAGAGATCAAGTTATACTGAACGGAAAGCTATTTTGTTTTGATTCGTCGATAGCGCCCACACTTACTTGAGCCACCGTTACTTATAAGAAGCTCTGCACAAAGCTGGGCGCCTGGTACTTTTTGAGAAATATAAATATTCTCCGCAAATAATATGCCCCTTCAACACTCGCCGCCACCGTCTTTTCCTAAAGCTCAGATGCTGCAAACGCCGATCTTCAGCACGCCACAGCCTGCTCTATACACACCTCATAGCTCATCAGAACCAAGTTTAAATGTAAACCTGGACTCACCAAACCATAATATTTCCCCTGCCATTGCCTTCCGCAATGCGAAGCGCTTACGCCTAGAAGGTAACGAGGAATATAGCCTGTCTGTGACTATGTTAGAGATAAAAGAAATGTTTCGCGAGTTCAAACAACAGCAAGAGGAAAAGTATATTAAGCTGTACTCTATGGTGAACGAAATCCGGGACACGGTTGACCTTATGGCTGCTAAATTCAACGAAATAAGTTCACGAGTTGAGCTACTGGAAACCGAGCGCAAGGAAATCCTGTCTTACATCCATAAGTTGGAAGTAAAACTCGAAAATTTTGATCAGAGTTCTAGATCCTCTTGCATAGAGATACGCAATATCCCAGTGGTTAAATCTGAGACAAAGACCTCCTTATTGAAAACTGTCACTGATACGGGAAATCTCATCAATTTAAAAATTCAAGCTCATGAAATTAAAGATGTTTTCCGTGTTCAAACAAAAGATCCGGCTAACAAAACCATAATAGTCGATTTTACTTCAGTCCTACGTAAGGACGAATTTTTGGAAAACTTCCGTAAGCACAACAGGAACTCTTTCAAGTTGACAACGGAGCACCTTAAAATCAGTGGCCCTACCAAACCAATCTTCGTCTCTGAAAATCTAATTGCCCGGAAAAAAAGACTATATTTCTTGGCACGTGAAGCGGCTAAGTCCAACGACTACAAATTTTGCTGGATTAAGCATGGCAAGATCTTTGTACGCGAGAGAGAAGGATACAAGCACTTTGAAATTAAGACTGATGCTGACCTTTCTGCCATCGTGAAGTCTGTATGACTATACCCACTTTCTGATAACCTAAACATATTACCCACTTTGCTGTTTATTTTTTATTACTGGTTTCTGTTTCACCAGTTTTTTATTTATTATTATCGCTTGTATATCTCTATGTTTACATTATTTAGCTTAATTTTGTTCACTAACAATGTATTGTACACTATCTCATTACTCGACACACAACTTCATTATTGCACTCAAGAAGTATCACTACATCTCATATACCGCAAGTTTTACAATCATACGATACAGAGTTTTGCTCTTAACTGTAAAAGAGTATCACCCAACCTTGAAGCATCCTTTAACAAAACTACGTCTATTCAAAACAAATTTAAATCCATGCACTTCTCTGACATAAGCCTTGACCTGAACCTACAAGTACTTTCACTTTTTCGTTTTTATAATCATAATGGATGACCTAAATGTAATTAATACCGAAATCGAAAAACTTTCTGTCTCAGAATGTTTCGTCTGCTCTCCGGAGTACAGTGCCAAGTTTCTTGGAAAACCAGAGCATACACTTAAAATCCTACATCTCAATATTCGTAGCATTAAGTGTAACTTTGATAAACTGTTATTATTATTAGGTAGATTGAGTTACACACTGGATGTTATTTTGCTGTCTGAATGTTGGCTGAGCAAATGTCCAAATGTTCCCCCTTTAACAGGCTACAATACATGTACCACTTCTTTTAAAAACCAGAATGATGGAGTAGTTGCTTATGTCAGAAAGGATTTGCAATACTCATTTGAAACTCCCTCAGTTAATGATGCAAGCTGTCTGCTACTGAAATTCTCTGATAAGGTTGCAGTTGTTGCGGTATACAGATCACCCTCGTTTAAAGACCCAAATCCATTTCTAAGCAGTCTAGATATGTTGCTCCACCAGTTAGGGAAATTCAAAACTATCTCTCTAATCGGAGACATAAATATCAACATTGCACCGACGAGTGTAGACCCAAATTGTGCTGAATATCTAAATATTACTGCATCACATGCTATGCTTCCCGCACATTCATTTCCCACCAGGCTTGCTAATTGTCTTGACCATGTCCTGCTGAAGTCGACACACACTGCTACAACCTTGGTGCTAGAATGCGACATAACAGATCATTATCCGGTTATCCTTTTTTGTAGTCCTAATATTACAACAAATACATAAAAAGTTTCAGTCACAAAAATTGATATTCCAAAAGTGAAATCTGACTTCGAGAACACAGATTTATCTAAAATACTAAACTCCAATGACCCAAACTTTGCTGCCGAAGCTATCGTATCTCTTCTATCTTCTTCCATTAAACAAGTTCACACATTACAAGTTCTTCGGTCATTCCTAGTAGAAGACGCATCCTTAAGCCTTGGATTACCCCTGGCCTTCTCAAATGTGTCCGCCAAAGAGATAAATTACATAAAATGTCCAAAAAACACCCAGAAAATGACACTCATAAAACTATTTATCTTCGCTATCGGACATTCTGCAATAATTTATTAAAAAAGGTTAAACGGGAATATGAAAAGTCAGAGTTTCAGAGGGCCAGGAAGAATCCTAGGGCAACCTGGAAGGTCATCAGGGAAATGTCTTATATGGACAAGGGTAAAACATTTTCTTCCGAGTTATTGAAATGTGAGGAAGACCCTCTTCTCTCTGTAAATATGGTAAACCGTTACTTTGCGAATGTGGGCAGTACCCTCGCATCTAAGTTTTCTAATTCTTCATCACATAATAACTGCTCAGACTTTCACTTGTCGCCCCAGGTAGCAAACTCTTCCACGACAGCCCCGTTGAAATCGATGGTCATGTGTGATGTTGATGACGCCGAAGTTGAAAGCATCATTCTGGCTCTTAAAGATGAATGTGCTGTCGGTTGGGATGGAATCCCTTCCACAGTTATCAAGGCCACAAAAGTTACTATTATCCCTCTCCTTGTCCACATTTTTAATATCTCCCTATCCTCTGGTATTTTTCCCGATGTTTTCAAAACTGCCATAGTCCACCCTATTCACAAGGGAGGAGACAGGGATCTTGTTTCGAATTACAGGCCTATATCCGTCCTTACAACCATCTCGAAAATTTTTGAGAAAGTTATCAACGCGAGGCTTGTGAAATTCCTCACTAAATTCAACATCTTGGCCGGAAATCAATACGGTTTCAGAGCGGGAAAATCAACAGAAGACGCTACTCTGGAGTTCACAAATACTATAGTCGAACACCTCAATAATAAGCAGAAGCCTCTTGGTGTTTTCCTGGATCTTTCGAAGGCTTTGGACACCGTTTCTGTCCCCAGATTGATTGACAAAATGGAACAAATCGGCATTCGTGGCATTGCCCTCGAAATCTTTCGTAGCTACACTTTCGGGCGAAAATAAGTAGTGAAGGTTGGGTCATTCATCAGTAGTGAGGAAAATTTGACTTTTGGGGTTCCCCAGGGCAGTGTCCTAGGACCAACCCTCTTCCTCATATATCGCACATCACAAACAAAAGGGGATTATCTGCAAAAACAGTGTTTTGAGATATCGCGTTTTGAAAGTTTGAAAATTCATAACTCCTGAAATAAGGATTTTAATGTCTTAATTTATATACAGATTTGATGGTACATTATCCTTCTTTATTTTTAGTAAGTTTAGTGCTTGTATCAGTGGTAGTTTTAATTTTATTAGCACGTTTATATGGTCGGGTGAAGATAATACTGTATAAGCAGTTCAAACTGCTAAAATGTTTGAGTTACGACTGTCTAGCCCGAACGAAATTGACTTTAATCTGATATTATCAAGTAGTTATTTAAAATGATACATTAAAAAATACAAAATGTGATGTTTTAACTCTAAAAGTACGGGACTATCTAAACAAAAAAACGGAGTTATTGTTTAATACCAAAAACAGGTTTATTAAAATACACTTAAAGTAAGTATCCCAAAACGTTAAAAAACAGTTCCAATTAAAAGAATATTAAACATAATAGCTCAATAATGTAATACTGCATAAAAAAAGACTTATTTTTCGGTTCGCACGAATTTACTCGCTCAAAACGGGCGATTCGTCACTTTTAAATACAAAAATCGAGCGAGCCTTATAGTTGTCGCATATGATGTGTAACATCTGATATCTCACGTTGGTAATCAGCAACATTTAAAGGTAATAAGTAACATTTTAAGTTAATAAGCAACATTTAAGTTAATAAGCAACATTAATGGGGCGGGGCCTCGTCAAGGTCGTTTCTGACGGCCAATTACTGCGCAAGCACTGCGCGCTCTAATTGGTCAATCAAGGAAAGCGAGAGGAAAGATTTGCAGGAAAGCGAGAGGAAAGATGTTACACATTAATATTATTTTTCTCTATGCGAAAAAGCACGAAGTTCATTTATCTCATCATCTGTTACGATGCCTCATTGAGGTGGATAACAATTAAAATTCTATTGTGTCTCGTTAATGACAGTTGAAAGGTTATTTGTGGGCGAATCGACAAAACACAATACGATAAACACAGTATAATAGGCACATTTTCAATTTATTGCAATAAAGTTAAGAAAAATATATACTAGGAACTGTATTTGCCAATATTTTTGTCTTCATTTTATTGCAAAAATTCAAAATGCCAATTACCTAATACGTTTTTCTGGATTTATCGATTCGCCCACAAAAAAACTTAATCGTTGTTTGTTGCTGTTACGTCTGCTAAGAAATTATTGGTTTCACTAGTCAACGTACTATCAACAATTTCTCAACTATCAAATATTTCTAATAAGGAATTCGCAATTATCGAAGGACTTAATAATCAAAGTGATCCCAGCAAAGAAAACTGTTGCATTTACTACGTGATGAGAAACCTTCAGAACAACAAGTACAAATTCGCATGTTTGATGACTGCCCGATGATTTTGACATAGATCGAGACCGACAATTTTCATCTCGAAAATACGTACAGTACAATACGAAAATATTAATGTCATCATTATCTGCAAAGGGATCTCATTTTAAATTATAAAACATATTAAAAAAGTAACAAACTTCATTTAACACTCGGTCATTGCGCAACAATTAACGTGCAATACAGTATTATCTCAAACAAACCGATGGCTATAAAGTATCATTTAGATATAATTTCGGTGAAAATCTCAAATCCATCAAAACAAAACAATCAATACGGTATGAAGTCAAAATAATACTACGATTTTTGTTATATCTAACAGGCAATAGAGTATTAAGTCAAAATAATACTGTATAGAATACTCACATTTTATGCTTTCGCTCCATAAAGACATCGTAACTCGAAATAAATACGTGTAACGCCGACGATCGGTGAGCGGCAACTGACTCAACTAGAATGCGACCGTATTGATTGGTGCGTGAATGACACGAGTGAACAGTCAATAAAGAAATGTATGATCATATCTCTGAAACTATTTGCGCTAAAAATACCATTGTCTTGCCAGTTTGTAGAAAAAAAAATCTAGATTCCGAAACGGAACAAAAAAAAAATTGGCATTTTCCGACTTGATACCCTATTGTTTGTGACGTGCGATATGTCAATGAGCTGTGTCAGTTATCTCTCCCGAATACAAAAATTATTACATATGCGGATGACACAGCTCTAGTAGTCCATGGCAAGGACTGGTCTGAGACTCGTGAGAGGGCAGAATTGGCTCTGAGAATGGTTATGATGTGGTTAGCCTCAAATCTGCTCACGCTCAATATCTCTAAGACCAGGTTCATCTCTTTTACTCCGAGTATTATTACTCAACCACCACTGTCGTTTAAGATCAGGGCCCATGTATGCACAGTGGCCAACACCTGTAGTTGTGACCAAATAGAACGCTCTGACAACATCAAGTATCTTGGGGTTATATTGGACAGTCTCTTGTCGTGGAAAAAACAGGTTAATTCTGTTCTGGTTCGAGTCAGGAGATTGATTTATTTATTTAAAAAACTTCGAGCGGCTGCTGATTTTCAATCCCTAAAAATGGTATACTTTGCCCTCGCTCAATCAGTTCTCAGTTACTGCATAACTACATGGGGGGGAACCCACAAGACAACCATGTTGCGGCTAGAGAGGGCTCAAAGAGCAGTTTTGAAAGTACTGGCAAAAAAACCTATTAGATTTCCAACTTCTGAACTGTACTCACTTTGGGAGGTCCTCACAGTGAGACAGTTGTTCGTCCTACAAACTGTTTTTAAGAAACACCTGCTTCTCCCTTACGACCCTCAACCCCTAACAAAGAAGCGACGTGCCGACAGAGTCTGTAAGACTGAGCGCTACAGGTTAGCGTTGGTTGGTCGCCACTTCAACCATATCAGCTGTAAACTTTACAATGACATAAATACAAAATGTAATATTTACCCTATGACTAAAAGTCTATTGAAGAGAAAAGTGACTGACTGGCTTAAATCCTTGTCTTATGAAGAAACTGAGCAACTTGTGGCATCATAATCACGGTAAACATACACACACACACACACACACACATACATACTTCACCCCACCTCCACTCTACATACTTATACTACATATTAACTTCCACATAGAGTATATTCTCTTTTTATTCAATTCTTTTTATTTTTATTTATTTTTTGTAATTATTTAATTAACTTTCTTTGGGAAGTCTGGAACAATGTCTTTGTGTATATAATTTTAAGAGTTGGGTGTTGATGGCTGCGCCACAGTATTTTACTTTTGTGGCTATCTTCGTTTTCCTATGTAAATTGTAAATTTAAGTTGTTCCAAATAAAGCTTTTATTCTTTATTCTTCAAACTCTGATAAGGCCACCCCATAAGTATAAAAGTTACTCACTAAAACAAAAATAACATACAGTTCACTATCAGCAATCCAACACTAATTATCAGCATTTATACTAAATAGTCCACTCTAGAAACAGGCGTCTCCTATTTAATGCTACACCAATATAATAGCTTACGATATGGCAAGCCGTTTCCCAGTCCTTCACAAAAAACTTTCTAAATAAATGCCTTCCAAACTTTCCAGGCTCACAGACGAATACGAGCAGATAGACGTGAACGACGTCCGAGGGTACGAAGGCTTCTTACACAAATACAGGAACGTGATCCACAACACACACTACCTGTGCTTGTCCGCCAAGCACTCGCTCTCGCAGCTGTACGGCAAGGTGGCCGACTACATGATACATGAGATGCCGGAGGCTGAGCTCAACAGGAAGATCGAGATCTGTAGAGATCTGATGAAGGCGTTTGATGTTATTGAGCCGGGGTATTCTAGATTGAGAGGTAAGGGTCTTTGATTCCAGTACATACTACCATAAGGGCTTTAGTCAAATTCTTGCTAGAACTAGTAAAAAAATATTATATTTTGGATTTGAGTCTTCACAGATCCCGGATACAAGAAATGAATTAGGAAATTGTAAGATTTATGATAACTTTTTTGGAAAAGAAAGAATTTATCACAGTGAAGAATTGCAACTATTTAAATATCAGCTGTGTTGTGATTGGTTTCAGGTGTAACGCTGTATGAACTGCACGCGCCTCTCATGATCCTCACGACGAGAGACTTCGAGAAGAAAGTGATCACCAAAGACAACTTGAGGACTCGACTTAAAGAGGTAAGGTTTACCGACATCATCATCTGCCTAGCCTTTTCCCAACTATGTTGGGGTCGGCTTCCAGTCTAACCGGATGCAGCTGAATACCAGTATTTTACATGGAGCGACTGCCTATCTGACCTCCACAACCTAGTTACTAGGTAACACGATACCCTTGGTAAGACTGGTTGTCAGACTTTTTGGGCTTCTAACTACCCGTAACGACTGCCAAAGATCTACAAATGACAGCCGGGACCAACGGCTTAACGTGCTTTCCGAGGCACGGAGGGGTCTTGGTATGTAAAGATGGTCACCCATCCACAGACCAACTACGGCAAGCGTAGCTTAACCTGATCGATCGACCCGTGCAGCTATTGTTACTTAGCCACAAGCCCAAGGTTTACCGACATCATGTCATTTATTTACCTTTTGCACAATGCTTATGAAGAAGACTGTGAAACTTGGCATTATTTCAATAACGTTTTGGTGTATGATTAACACAGATGATTTGTATTTATATAGCCAGTATAATTAATCCCCAACCCTGCCTAACCCTGCGGGGAATACGGATGTGATGTTATGTTATGTATAATTTTAGTCCAGAGTCTTAAGTTTAGTGTTTACTGTTCCAGATCGTAAGATACCTCACAGAGTCAGCACTTATCCTGGGATTCGAGCCATCTCAGTCCTCCGAAGGTCTGATGGCATCAGCTGCAAGAGATGCGCTGAAGAAAATCAAAACTTGGGAACAGATTATTGGAAAGATATCATGATGATCATAATTTTATAATGTGGAGATTGTTGGCTGAATGAGGTAGATTGAACTGTGTCCTAGTTCAATCTTCGAATGATCCACAAAATTGCGATCGAATGATCATTTCATCAAAGAAAATTATTTGTCATAACTTTTTTTTTACTCTACTCCCATATATATTTTCTCATAGAAGTGACATGTCTAAAAGTAATTTGAAACAATATCAATATATTTTTTTCTCATAATTATGTATCTTACTGTTTTTTTTTCTTTCTTTCAACTGTTTTTTATTTTATGAATAAAGATTATAAATGTGGCTCTCTTGTAAAAAGTATACGATTTGGCAAATTTATTGTTATGTAAATATGTTATAGCTAAATAAGTAAAAAAATGTATTTTTAATAATATTTATTGTTTCTCATATCTGGTACTTATAATATTATTATTTCGTAAATGCAATTTTCCATCAGTATAATATTTCTTTGACTAATATCATGTTTAATTTATAACTTATAATAATTAACTCACAATATATGATCATTTTTGATAACGCATCGGAAAATAATTATTTATTTTTGTTAAAGATTTATGTATTCATTCCTTCCACTAAAAGACATTATTATTGTGTGAAATATTTTTGTAATGAATTGTTTAACCTTCTCCAAACTAATTTGGCATTTAAAATAAATTATTTGAATTATAAATGTGTATTATTATTATTTTTATATATATTTAAATATCTCGGGACCTTAGGATCCCGGTCTTTTGAAAGGCGTACGAGGGGCCGAAGCCAACTCGTAGAGACAATTTTATATGAAATGAGGCACTAACCGACGATTATCCCAGTATGCACTATGCAAGTGCAGCCAAGAACTACCCCCGGTTGGTGTAGGACTATTGCAGGATATGGACACAAATCTATTGGACTATGGGTTTGGGTGGCTTAAGTTGACTGGTGACCTGGAACTATGGAAGGATTGTGGCCCCTGCTTAATCAATGTTTTATATGTACACGGATAAAATGGCAAAGGGTGACTTGCACACTCAATAATGGACCCCCGAAAACGGTCGTTAGCACAAAGTGTCGTAACGACAAGGGGACAACACGTCCTGAGGTGCTTATGAAGAGTGGAGAGATATTCCACGGCTATCAGGACAATCCCAGAAGTACGGTCAAGATCCCTACCAGCATCTTACTGGAATAATCCCTTCCTCTGAGCACGTTTGCTCTTGCGAATCTCCACTCAAGCCGGCCAATAAAGGCAAGAATGAGGTGGGAGTTCTGTTCCTTGTCAGTGTTCATTCCAGCCGGCCAATAAAGTCAAGCCAGAGGTGAGGAACAAGACTTCTCCCGGGAGATAGGGTCCATAGGGTCGCTACTGCCCAACAGCTCGCCACATGCTGCCCTGCGGGTTTTTGTATCTTTCTTGGTCTGGCTCCTAATCCCAGACCTGTTAGAGTTTGGAGCGCCCACCACGACGTCAACGTAGAGATATGGCGGTGGGGTTATTATTATTATTATTTTCGGGCCTCTTCTCTTCTCCAAAATAATAAGTAGGTATAGTTTCTTAAGGCAAATAGGTGTAGTTAATAAAGATGACAATTATTTATTCGATCGTTTTCCATGCTAACTTTTTGCACCTACAAGTAATTAGTTCCTAGTTCCCATACATTTCCTGATTCAAAAACCGAACAAGTGCGAGTAGGACTCGCGCCCTGAGGGTTTTGTCTCAAAGCTGTAACCGGCTATCCATAGCTTCACTCAAGTGATACAGCCTATTAATTTCGAATTACGGACTGAAGGACAAACTTAATATTGTAGTTGAAAAATATGTTCTCCCATACATTTTAATTCTTATAAGCTGCGTAAGTTTGAACGCACAATATTGAGAGATTTACCATGTTATTTAAAGATCATATACTTCTGAAAGGTTTTCCTGTAATCGATAAGTAAAAAACTATTTATTGTATTATTTTAAAAAGTTTACGCTCAATAGTTTCGGAGATAAAGAGGTAGCTCAGTGGTACTAGCCCCGACCTACGAGTTGTAGGTCGTAGGTTCGAACCCAGACAGGCGCTTTACTTTGTGTAAATAATTTCAACACCACTGCTCTCAAAACGGTGTAGGAAAACATCATGAGGAAACCGGCATGTCCTAGAATCAAAAATTCGAAGACATGTGACATCTACCAACCCGCACTGGGCCCGCGTGGTGGATTACAGCCCACTCCCTCTGGAAACGAGGAGGCCTATGTCCCAGCAGTGGGAACATAATAGGCTGATTATGGCCAATTTTAATAAATTTTCTTAAATTAAAAATTGTTCCAAAAATCATTTGATACCTTTACAACATGCAGGGTACAGTTTACAAAACTGTTTTTTTTTATTTTGTAGTTTGTCCCCTGAAGGTGACCGCCATATTCAAAATGTAATTATACGTTATACGTCCGTGTTCGGGTCACAGAAATTCAATAAGTGTACCAAATTTTAACTTAATCGGTCCAGTAACTTCGGAGCAAATTGGCTGTGACAGACGAACAAACAGACACACGAGTGATCCTAAAAGGGTTCCGTTTTTCATTCGGACGTACGGAACCCTTAAAAGCGGCGGCGTTAGCCAACTGGCGCACGAGAGGTTGTGAGTTCGATTCCGACTTTCAAACTATTGATGCACATAATTAAGTGTAGGTAATTGGTAGGCTGCTAAATACATATAGCCTGGATTTTTATTTTTATGTTCGTTTATTTAGTACCTGAGTATATGCACTGCGTCAAACACAATATAACTGGAATACGTTGTAGTTTCAAGTGTCAAATCGCGCGGTTTATTTATACACCGCGCATGCGCAGCAGCGCGTGCGCCGATCAGTCAGCCCGGCAGCTCGCACATGGGAGATATTCGGGAATTTTACTGTGTTTTTCCATTATTTCTGTAGACATTTGTGTTAATTTTATTGTGATCTATATGGAAATACCTAGAGTTTCAAGTAAGTACCTATTTAATGTTTCATTGTAGAGTATGTGGAGGAGTGTTTATTGAACGATATTTATAGCTAGAATTTACATCTTTGAAATATTGTAATTTGAGAGTAGGAATTTGATTGTTCGATAGAATCTACATAAATAAATACAAGTGTTAGAAAGTGATACCTTAACCCAAAACAAAATCTAGACTCTCCAATTTTTGGCGCCTGATATCACTGGCTTAGCAATATTCCTCAGGCCATCATATCCATTATACTCAATATAGTTTATCGGACAAACATCCATACGGACATTATGAAATGCTGATGAAATCCAACCATAAATTATTAAGCCGATTTAATTTAGTTGTTCAATAAAAAAAACCAGTTCCTTGTAAACAATCCCACACGTCATGTCTTTAATTTCCAGAATGGTAACACCAGGCTCCTGCATAGTCTGCCTATCCCCGGCCATCCAGAAGTGTTCAGGCTGTCAGAACGTGCACTATTGCTCCAAAGACCATCAAAAGCAGGACTGGAAGCAGCACAAGTTCCAGTGCACCCCCGCCAGGGTCAAGGAGAACGAGAAGTATGGCAGATATCTTGAAGCATCCAGGGACATCAAAGCTGGGGATATTGTGTTGAAGGAGAAGCCTCTTATCACTGGCCCTGCACAGGTAACGACGACATAATGCGTGAAAGCTTTATTTATTACTTATTTTCTTCTTCTTTCTTTTACTTCTATTCAACGAACCTCTGAGGAGTGATGATTATCATCAACAAATCAGCCGAAAGGCGTCCACTACTACTTCGTAATAGTAGTACCCCTTTCTTCTTCTTCTGTTATTCTTAAGTTTTCAGCAAATTTGATAGCCTGTTTCTTTAGCCTGTTTCATTAAAGTTTTTGTTTCTTCCTTTCCTTGTCAATAATTTAAGCTGTTTCTCTTAACCATTTATTTTCATTACCAGGTTACTCCACCAGTTTGCCTCGGCTGCTACAAGCTGTTAGAGGAAGGAAAGACTGTGACTTGTGAGAAGTGTGGCTGGCCATTCTGTTCAGCAGAATGTACCGTCAAGGAGGAACACGACCCTGAGTGTCATTATACACAGCAGAAAGAAGAAAAGGTAAGTTGTAGTAATTTGTGTAACTGTATTAAAAAATTAATAGTTTAAAAAACACTAGAAAAACACGCTTGAAACCTGATCGTGTTCAAAGTCCATTATATGGCCTTTCTCACAAGTGCAAACACGACTATGATACGATATTCCACCATGGAATGCCAGTGCCTATCATCTGGCTTCATCATCAGACCTTGAAACCTAATTGTGGTCAAAGTTCATTACAAGACTTTTCAAAAAAATCCAAAACAGCTATGATACGATTTTCCATCATTAAGTTCCAGTTCATATCTTCCGGCTCCATCATCAGATCAGTTCGACAGTACCATATTATTGTATTGTCATCAGAACTACATATAGCTGCCAATTTTCATTACACTACGACTCTTGGAAGATGGTTAAATTAGTTACCTTAGATTCCATTACATACTTAGTTACATACAGGTCGACCTAATAAAAGCGTGTTAAACATGAAATTACGGAAAGCCAACACATATTCTGGAAACAGTCTACACAAAAAATTGCAAGCCAGTTATTATTCAATAGATCGTCTTCCATATATAGAATCTCTAGAGTTGAGAGTCTTTCTGGGAGAAATCGTTAACCAATAAATGTTCTTAATGGTTTCTGTATTTATCATCTTTCTTTCTATCAGGTCAACATCACCACCTACGGTATCCCTCACCCGAATTACCAGTGCATTACAGTGCTCCGCTGTCTGTATCAGCGTGACCATGACGAGAAGCTGTGGTCCAAGATCCAAGCACTACAGTCACACTGTGAGGACAGAAAGGACACTGACAAGTGGAACAATGACAAGAAGATGATCGCGGAGTTCATCTGGAGGTTCTTCAAGTTAGAGGGAACTTTCAGTGAGGAGGAGATTATGAAGTGCTGTGGGATTTTGCAGGTGAGCTGTTGGCGATATTTGAATGTCTTTTCACTGTCTGGCTACCGATATTATTTAAGTTTAACTTGTTGATTGTCGTTTTCCTTGATTCTAAAAGAAGGTATGTGTCATGTAACTCATTGTGACACAAGTGAAAGAGCCTTTTAATTAAATAAAGATACCGTCTTTCTTCCAGATCAATGGTCACGAGGTGCCCCTCCTCGAGCCCGAGTACGTGGCGCTGTTCGACCGCATCTCCATGGTGGAGCACAACTGTCGCGCCAACTGCAACAAGAGCTTCACCTCACAGGGGGATATTGTGAGCTCTAATATTTCTATGACAGCATAGGTTAGAATAAAGAAAAGAAGCAACGATGTTAACAATAGGTACCAGCAACTGCTGGCGACTATTTTCAGTGTGATTTTAAGATTTTTATATAGATCAGCAGTTGTGTATCGCTATAATATAAAATTTCAATTAGCGCACACATGGATAGTTTTGACGAGGTCTACAGAATCAATTGTATTACTTACGCAACCTGCAAGATAACTTATCTGACTGGCTTGGTGCTTGTGTTCTTCAACTTGTAACATCCTGTAAGATTTTTAACTCAGTGAGATGATACTTCAGTGATATTTTATGAAACCGAAGACCGAAGTTCTAATTAAATCTTGTTCGAAATCTTCCAGATCCTCTGCGCCGGTGTGAACATTTCGTCGGGCTCACACATCACTGTGTGCTACACGGACCCTATGTGGGGCACGGAGGCGCGGCGTCACCACCTCGCCGACTCCAAGTTCTTTGAGTGCACTTGCGAGAGGTGTTCTGACGTCACCGAGCTGGGGACTATGTATAGTGCTGTTAAGTGCAAGAAGAAGTAAGTTTCATTACACAAGAACAGAAATTACATAAAAAATAATATCCCAACCCAAACGGTGCTTAGTTTTCAGGACATGATAACACAGTAAACTGCTTTCAAAAACTATACTTTAGTTTATTGATTGGTCTATTGTCCGTGGTCTAAGGAATACCTAATAGATTTTTGTGGCTGTAAAGCACGATAGGAATAATCCTGTATATTTGTCACCTATTTTTCTGAGTAAACTTTTCACTCCATTAATAATTTATGCTAATTTTATATTCATTGATTTTATTTTTATTTCAGAGGGTGCAAAAGCTACCTCCTCCCCGAGACCTTCATCCTCCCCATCCTTCACAAGACGAAGAGCCCCAACCCCGAGACCCGCAACCTGGACAACAAGTTCTGGAAGTGCGACACCTGCAAGGACGCTGTCTCCGACGCCATCATCCAACAACTGGTGCAGGACATCGGCAGGGAACTCAGCATCATGCCGAAAGGAGATCCAGAGGCTTGCGAAAGGTATGGCAATGTGTTCGTTTTATTACTTCAGTACAGTATTCAGAACTGTGTGAAATATTCATAATACACTTATACACTGTCATGCTCGTTTTTCCCGAATGATTAGTTAGCAGAGGTACAGACGCCAGCACATCAAGCTACCCGAAACTGTCAAATTTTCCCAATCAACTTTGAACCTTACATGTCAGCGATAAAGTTGAAAATCTATTAAATAAATTTGACAGATTGTAGTAGCCTGATGTGCTGGCGTCTGTACATTGACAATGGTCAATTTGCCGTGTTATAGCTATTTCATACACTGTCAAAGAATAACAGTTGTGGTTTGAATATACGGTCAATATAAGTTGGTATTCATCTTGTTTAACAATTAATTTCCCTGATCTTACACACATTTCGACAGGATGTCACGCTCGCATTCAATCGCATCGATCACTTTCACACACATATTCCACATCGAAATTCGATTTTGATTTCCCATCCCCTGTGACATGCAAGCGAGTCTATTACAATCAACAAAGCAAAAATCCAGACTGTATATGTATATTATGTAGGCATTATAAATACTTCAAGCGAAGGAGAACGCTTGGAGTCCAAAAGAGAGACTCTGTCTTTTTCTTCACTTGAATCAGCAGCATCGTTTCTTCCTCGTACCCAGATTTATTTCCAAATTCTCAAATCACATTCTAGATTCATCGGTCACTGCAGCAGCTACCTGCACCCCTCGCACTTCTACATGACAGACGTGAGCGTGGCGCTGGCACAGATGATAGGCCAGGAGGAGGAGCAAGGCCTGGCGATGGTCACGGACGACCGGCTCCTGCTGAAGACACAGCTGTGCAAGAAGATCGCTGAGCTGCTGGAGACTTTGGCACCAGGTAGGTGGCTATAGCAGTTTAAACAGTAACAGTATTGTCAGCATAGAACCAATCGTTAAAGATTAGTTATCAGTAGCTACACCACTTAACCTACTTCATCCTGACGACCTGTTTGTGGAGGGGCTTTTAGTATGTGAGGAATGCTAAGACAGAACTGAATGGAATGAATTGTCTGTTGGCTGCCTTAATCATGATAAAATTGCGCAGGCAGACAATGGTGCCGATTCCCTTGTTCACAAACTAAACTAAATTTAAGTTCAGTGCATCTTTTTCTTTCTATTGCATTAAGAAAAGGACAGAAGATAAATTTTAGTTTAGTCCTGTCAAATTAATCAGCGCTTGACGTAAATTGACGTAATTTTAGTCGGCATTTTTTAATCACGTCTAAACTTGTATGGAGAGTGACAGGCGCTGATTAATTTGACAGGACTAAACTAAAGTTTATCCTTTGTCCTTTTCTTAATGAAATAGAAAGAAAAAGATGCACTGAACTTAAATTTAGTTTAGTTTGTGAACAAGGGAATCGGCACCATTGGGTAAGCTAAATAACCTATTTTTCAGCTGAAACTCGTCTGCGAGGCACCATACTGTTCGAGCTGCATGCTGCCGTCGCTGAGACGGGAAGGAGGCAGGCTCTCCTTGATGGACCCATGACGTTGCTTGGTTATGTCTCTGTAAGTAATCTACTCTGCATAATAATATTTATTCTGCGTTGTTTTATTTGCAGTGACCCTAGGGTCATTTGTAAAGCTGGCTAGAAGGACCAAACTTTGAAACTAGTATTACACGAGGTTAAAAAAAAATGCTGAAATCCCACGAAGATTTATGACGTATGTTATCATTCGTCACTCTTCGTCAGTTTTAAAGGCTCGTCCTTAGGAAACCGGCATGCTTGAGAGATATTTTTCGACGGCATGTGAAGCCAAGTCAGAGGTCCATGGGCGGCTTTAAAACTCTGACACTAGGTCACTAGCCACACGAAAAGAAGAAGAAAGCTCCTGCAGACTGGAGCGACTTGTCGCGGGATGCGGTTCTGCGATATATATCCGTAGAACATGGTCCATGATAACGCGACATGAAAATCTCCAAACATCTCTTTTAAACAGTCGGATAATAAGAGGACTTCAGTATGGGGAAACACTATGATGATTGTTGTGATAAATTCCGATTCTAACATCTGTCGTGGTTGTAAAAATGAATGGGTCGATGCAGTGTCTACGTTAAAGCCTGCCATTGTTATCATGTTTCAAATAAATAAATGTCTTTAAGTAAGTAAACACGACGTCACGTCTAGAATGTCCCAGATTTGTCTAATTAAGTGAAGTGACTTTGACAAAAACAATACCTAAATAAATCCGTTTGGTTTTGACCTGGGGGCCTACCACCAGCTCATAAACAGTATTATTTTAATATTACTTCAGTGGGAGAAAGAGATGGAGCTATACGACCTGTAGAGCTTCATCTCTTTCCCACACTGAAGTAATATTAAACTAATACTGCTTTATGAGCTGGTGGTAGGCCCCCAGTTCTGTTTTGGATTCATTTTGCAATGAGCACTGAAATAAATTCCTGAATATACCTAATCATTTTTCCATGCTTACCTCGATCATCTGATTGAGCTTTAGACTTTGCTACTTTTGGCTTTTAATCGAAATAAATGTACCTGCATTCATCGTTTCTGCAGTAATCGTGTCATACATGTGTAAACAGAATAATTATATAGAGAACATAGAGAATAAAAACAAAAATACTGCCTCTGACGTCTACAACGACGTATACAGTGTCTACAAACGTAAAACTCGTGAATTCCCATAATATAAACACTATCTAAATATGAACTAAATATTGAGCACGCGACCACGGTTGGTGCAAAATACGCCAATTGTAATTATTCAGCACAAATTGTGAAAATAATTGTAAAACACGTAAGTCTATGAGTTATTTCGTACGAGGTTTTATTAGAAGGATAGCTTATTTCTTATCACAGGCGGCAAAGCGGTTATATCCAGTAGGCCTAGTAGATACGGATTGTTATTGTGATGATTACGACAATGAAAATGATTCGTGCTAGGCTCACAGATCACAAAAAAAGCGGCCTACACAAAAATAGAAAAAAAAACAATAAATTTTCGGGGTTCCCCATACTTAGAATTGAAACACAAAATATATTTTTTTTTGTTCACAGAATACATCTACTTACCAAGTTTCAATAGCATAGTTCTTATAGTTTCGGAAAAAAGTGTCTGTGACATACGGACGGACAGATAGACAGACATGACGAATGCATAAGGGTTCCGTTTTTTGCCATTTGGCTACGGAACCCTAAAAATCAGAACTTATGAAAAGAAAGGAAAGATCAACATAGCTACTATCATCATAACAACTATTTAACGTAGATGTGCCACGCCAAGTTATATTAGCTCTCGGATCTAAACTATAGCAAAGATTTGATTTCATGATCTCAGCCTATGCAGTCAAGTTAATCTCTCCGAAGTTGCACGAAAATGCACGGTTTTTCGGGATTTTCTCACATAACGACACTAGAAAAAGATAACAACTTTACTGGTAGGTATAACGACGTAAGTACAGTTTTACAATCAACTGTGACGTAGGTAAGCGCTGCTTTGAACCATTTATTTTTACAACCACAACAGATGTTAAAATCGGAATTTATGAAAACAATCATTACAGTGTTTTCCCCTAAACCTTACTTTATTACTGCAATAATTATGACGTTTGGCAGGAACGAAATTTTGTAATGTTGATATTTAGCAAACAGAAATATGCTGCTGACTATTTTGTTTAAAAACACTGACATTCCGTGGGTAGAGACGTACCTCTTCTTATAGAACTCTTTGGAGTCCGGAGAATCTTATTTGTAGAACATAAACAGCACTTCAAGAGTTCAGGGATGCTACAATGAGTTACTTTTCATCAAATTCTCTCCTGCGGATCCTGGGAAATTTTGTTGATTTTGCCTCAAATTGTGCACTGAGCTTGGTGCACGATGGAACAGTAATCTGTTCCACTTGTTTTGTTAATAGATCTTAAATAATGTTGCCGTACACTTACCAGAGCAATCGAGATTCTCTTCACGTAAACCTGACCGAACTAACAACCATTATTGAGCAAAAAACTCGCTCTCAGCTACTAAATAAGTACTAATGATCGACAGTGAGAATCAACAAATTGTTTGTTTGTCCATCTTCAAATGTGTTCTCGTATTCATTTTGTAAGGACGGATGGCTTTAAACATTTTCATTATTACAAATATCGTATATCGTGTCGTTATTTATTTCACAAGTATATTTTTACACTTGTATTCGTGATTTTGTTCGTCAAAAAATCCTGTGTAAGTTACAACTTGTAGAAAATCTTGGCAAATCCTGAGTGTCCGGCGACTCTCCATTCCGTCTTACAAGTTTACGAGTGTCGCGCTTAGTACCGCAATCAATTTTCAAATTCGTTTTTTTTTTAAATATGGTCAAGTGATTCAAGCGATGAAGAAAATATTAGAATAATGGAACCGAGAACATATAAAAGAAGAATTGACTACGGTCATATGAAGATGACCTATGAATTTAACGAAAGGTTTCGTCTTAAAGCTGAAAAATTGGAACATTTAATTAACATTTTGGTTAACCATTTAGATGTTGTGATTCATTTGTTTCTTCTTTACTTTAAACAATTTTATTTGCTAAGCCAGTTCTAAATTTAAATAAAATCTTTGATAAGTTACCTCCTTGGTTGCAGTGGGTCGAAGTAAAAAGTTCGTTTCATTTTTATATAACACGACAGATATGAGTTTTCAAAGTAATTTATTTGGCCGCTAAACACGATAGATATGGATTTTCATAGTAACATTGCCAGCCGCATACTCGCTTGTTTTTGACTCAAACCCTAATTGCGTAATACAACACAACCACAATACGTTTCGATTTGAAACAGATCGCTAATCCATTGCTTCATAAGTTGGAAAAAAGAATCTGCGCAACGACGTAAATAACGCAATGAATGTTGTTGAACTGTCAAAATGAAACAAATTAGGCAAAATTGTTTCCGAAAATAAGTTACGCAATTAGGGTACAGTACATCATTTTCGATTTATCTCGAAGAAGGTTGTCAAAATAATGTTCGAATTACCAAGCGTGTTTGAAAAAAAGAATATGGCGGCATACCTTTTTGATTTTAGAACTTACAAGTAGAATCAAACCCCATAGATTTTTTTTTGATAAACGTAATTTACATGTACTTGTAAAAACATTCTTGTAATGTGTAGCTTGTGAACGTGTAGACTTGTAAGTTTTGATAAACAGGGCACAGCTCTTTGAGAATTGTAACGGTAGCCAGAATCCTTTACAATATCAGCAGCAGCAGCACAGTATCTAGCATTCTATTATCATATACTTAGATAAAATTGAACATTTTAATATTTGTGTAATGAGGTATCTATTTTATTCTGCTAAAGGGAAAATAAAAAATGCTAAATTTCAAAATCTGAGAGACAATCTACAACCACAGAATAAGTGCTATGTGTGCAACTTTAACAAAACATTTAATTACCTATTCAAGTAAAGTCAGATGAAGAAGATAGTGCTATAATAATTCAACCGGTGAATCCATTGACATCACATCTTAGACAAAAACAGTCTTGTACGTGTCTGCTCGCGCCAGCAACTGGACCATCGCTCGCTCCAGTTACTCACCCGAAATACTGACACTAATTCTGCTTGTTTTGAACTTTTTTTGTGAAATGTGCAAGTGTGTTGTGGGAGATATGCCAAGATGTTGTAAAAATAAAAACAATGTGAAGCATGAGAACTATCTCAAACTCTCAAAGAAATTAAAAATAAGTGCTGTTCTTGTCGTAAAATATGAATGACGTGTGTCTTTGCTTGGATTAATTATTTTGTATTACGGAGTATAAAATGATAATACCGCACGTAACACGCTGCGTGAATCTGCCGTGACCCTGTCTGGTATCTCTCGAAAAACGAAAAGGACCTCAAGCAAATTGTTATTAGGTAGACCATGTGATCGAAAAAAACAAGGAGTACTTATTGGTGTATTAGCAAAGAATTTTATACTTTGTAGTGGGACTGATAATGTTGAAAGAAATAGGTAATCCTATAGTTTATAGTTAGTAAGGGATACTTTTGTTTTCAATCAAAACAAAAAGCGTAATCGTTATGCTTACTCTAAAAAATCCTTATATCTTGTGGCATTCCATTTTACGTTACTAAATAAGTTTAGTCCATCCATTCTTTAGATGTCACGTTTAACTTTCCATTCTATTTTTTCCCAGGAATCCCGTAAGATACTGTCAGAATCAGCCCAGCTTCTCCGTCATGAGCCTCCAGAACTACCGGAAGGTCGTCTGAACAGACAAGCGAGGATTAACTTGATCCAGATGGACGAACTCATCAGGAACCTGTCGGCTGCACTACCCTCGCCTTTGTAAACTGGAATACATTTTTGTACCGATTCTTATATTGAAGTTTTAATTTCCTCCTCTTTGTGACGAATACTTTTCCCTTTCAATTAAGTCTACAGGCGATGTGTGATCTAGTAGTCTAGTTATTAGTGCTTAGTAGCTTAGTTATCAAAAGCATAACAAACTTTAACCTCTTCATAGACTCTATTTCTACTATTGTTAAAAAGACTGCTATATTTGGTATTTTCCGTCAGGGATCGGTCAATGGTCCTTCTATGCCTTTCGTCATTGCAGTTCCTTAGTTTGTTACTTGGTTAAGGATGTTTGGGACAAAAGGACTTCCTCCGAAAAAATCGTACCACAATTTTGTCTCTTTTGAACTAAGTGGTATCCAAACATTAGCTACCTTATAGTTACAGAGAGATAATGGTGCCGATTCTCTAGTGAACGTAAAATTAAGGAATTTTAGTGATAGTTTAGTTCGCTAAACTATCACTAAAATTCTTTAATTTTGGCTATGAGAATCTTAAAGGTATTTTGTAAAAAAAAAAAAAAGTAAATTTAAAAATAATTTTGACACAACAGAAATTACACACATCACACACAGTACCTACTTGTTTGCTCTACCCCGAGGATTTTTTTGAACCGGAGGCAAGCACCGGGCTGCCTAGATGTGTTTAGGTAATATGGAATTTTTCGCTTTTTTTTGTGGAAAATATGAAAAATTATTATCTACCTACATGTTGGGTTTTAGGGGTTTATGGGTTTTATAAAGGGGGTGAAAATTTTCTTTTTTTTTACGATGTAGACACCATTTTCGAGATATGGTAAGCCAAAGAAAAGAAAGATACCTACAGTACTGTTTTATTTATTATTTATTTATTTAATACTTCAAGCACACAAATGTACAGAGGCGGACTTAATGCCAAAGGCATTTTCTACCAGTCAACCTTTGGGTGATGCAGAGACAAACAGTGGTAGGTGCAATAGCGAGAATTGAGGAATAAATATTTATTTAAATATAAAGATATACATAAACATATATTTCCAATTATATATAAATATAAACAAAACTAAATATATATAAAAATACTACTAAAGCAAATAAGACAAACGATGGGAAATTATTACCGTTGTGATGATACTGCCAGCTTCCTGCGAATGTGCTCGCGAACTTTAACTTTAAAAGATAATCGGTTGGTCGCCATCCTGATTTCCTGGGGGAGCGCATTCCACAGAGAGATAGACTGAACGAAAAAGGAAGAGTGAATGAAGTCTGTGCGGTGGGTGGGACATTGAAGAAGACGATTGTGAGATGAACGTAGATTTCTATTGTGGTTGTCGCAAATGTACTGAAAGTGCGGGACTAGATAACTCGGGGAAGACGGAGAGTTAAGAAATGAAAACAAGGTGGTCAGCGCCCTTTGCTCTCTACGCTGGCGTATGGGCAACCAGTTTAGAAGCGAACGATGCGCAGAGACATGATCATATTTACGCAGATTGAAAACGAATCGAATGCAGTTATTGAGAAGACGGTCAAGTTTGTTGAGGAGATCTGCATTCAGGTCATAGTAGCACACATCACCATAATCGATGATAGGGAAAATTAAGGTCTGCACAAGCATTGTCTTCGTAGTCGACGGTAGTAAATTTTTCAAACGGTACAGAGCCCGCAGCATTCCAGTAACCTTCTGACTTACCTTAGCGACTTGAGTACGCCAGTTCAGGGTGCTATCAATGTGCAAGCCTAAGTCCTTCACGTCAGCGCTAAAAGGAACTTCAGGTTTTTGCACCTGAAGTCAAGGTGTTGGTGTGAATTTTAGTTTATGACAACAAATTTGATTCCACACCTTTTTAATCGCGATTAAAAATTGACAGATTTTGTTAGACAATCAAAACTTCTCGAGCGGTTAGTGACTAACCTGTACCCTAATTGCGTAATACAACACAATCACAATCTGTTTCGATTTGAATCAGATTGCTAATCCAATGCTTCCTAAGTTGGAAAAAAAATCTGCTCAACAACGTAAATAACGCAATGAATGTTATTGAACTGTCAAAAAATTCAAAAGTCATTTATTCACTAGGCTGAGAATCAGCACTTTTCGAACGTCAAAATTACATAAGACAGTCCCCCAAAACGCCCGCCCTTCACCACTTCCTAGTGCCTTTAGCTGGGAAGAAGAAGTGGCGCAACAAACTCCCCAGCAGCACAGCTGTCTGTTCAAGTTAGAAAAATGATTCTATACAATAGTATACAAAATGCATAATGTAAGTTCATTATGCAACACAAAACATAATTTAAATGATAAATTATTCGCCATATGTCAACTAGCACACGCCAATATACCAACCAAAAACATCGAGAACTATACTCAAGCAGAAATAAAAAATAAAAACTAAAAGTAAACAGAACTAAATACTCGTCGTCTCTAAATAAAAGCCTCCAGGCATAAAGGGCGTGCCCGCTTACATAAAGCTATTTAAAGCTATAATTGGAAGTTATTATAAATGATAAACTAGTACCATCGAGGTAAAATAAATAAACAGTTAGTTACAATAACAAAACCATGATCAGCAAGACGACCAGTCACCACAAGCAGCACCCGTTCACGAGCATAACGCAAGGATCAGCCATTGTCAAAATGAAACAAATTGGGCATAATTGTTTACGAAAATAAGTTACACAATTAGGGTACTGGTGTCAGAGTTTCAAAGCCGCCCATGGGCCTCTGACTTGGCTTCACATACTGTCGAGAAATATCTTTCTGGCATGCCGGTTTCCTCACGATGTATTCCTTCACCGTTTTTGAAGCAAGTGAAACAAACAAATGCAAGTGAATAAACTAATTTTAGTGATTTTTTTTGTCTAGTTTACAGGCACTTGTGACAAGAGAATCGGCACCATTGATTCATTTAAGAGCTGCCTTCGCCCGGACCGACCGGTTCTAACAGGAATAGCGAATTAAAGAGTGCACTTTCGATCGGCATCTCATTTAACGCTTATAATAATTTTATTCAATGTATATTAAAAATATAACGATCCCAGCGCGGAGAAAGCGGGTCGACGCACACGCAAGGGTAAAAAATAACCGTATTTGTGCAAGCACATCGCGGGAGCTTTGTGCAGCGCAGAGGCTTAGCTTATTTTTGTATAATTTGAGAACCGTCTGTATGAAATGCTAGAACTTCTTACCACAAAAAATATGTCTACGGCAAGAAAGGGAAGAAAATAAAAACTGTCATACAAAAAGGTGCCTGCAATATCTGCATCCTAGATTTTGATCATGTCATGAACTCATGACTGTCGAAGATTGATTCTGATGATCATGTCCCTTCTAATGGTTCTTTACTACATGATGGACGTGAGGGAATATTACCATTACATTACCGTTACCATAGTGACCGCTGAGCGCTCGATGCATGCAGGTGTTGACGGGTACTAATCGTTGCTAAAAAAAAAAAAAAAATGTCGTCGGCTAATGTGCTTAAATGTAATAATTGTAATCTCGTGGTTAGTGAACTGTTAACGTTTGTGCAACATAAACATGAAGTGATGGACAGTGAAAGCCTAGTGAGGATATGTAGTTCTGCCTTTTCAACAGAAGACATCGAAAAAGCTAAGTCATTACTGTTTCAATCCGTGTCTACTAATATACGTCAAATAAAACGTAAGCACAAAGAAGGAAAAAGCAAGAAAGTCCTATTCGATAGCATAGAAGTTATTAAGAATGTAGACCCTGAGAAGATTCCTATTTTCGTAGCTCATGATTTAAACAAACTACCTCCAATTACGTTTGATCATGTAGACGTCAGTAGACTTTTAAAAGATATCGTTCTCTTACAAAACGAGGTCAAATTGTTTAAAAGTACGTATGTAACCGTGGATCAGCTGTTACAAACAAAGCAGGAATTGTTAAAAATTAACACTGACCATGATAATTGCGGTGTAACTGTAAACAGTTTAAATGAAACTATTGTGCAGAATGACTATAGAAACATTAACCTAAGGAGAGGTGCATCATGTATGCAAGCTAGCTTTGCTTATGATAGCGGACCCATGGGTCTCCCGCACATGTCGTCAATATCACTGACCTCTCCAAACCAAATAAATAATATAAATGTTCGGCCTGATAAGCATGAATGTGTTCGTTCGTCTCCGTTGCGCGGTAGCATTGATGTTGTGAATGAGTGCGATAAAGCGGTTTCGTTTGCACCTAACAAACAAATAGTGCAGCAGGAGGTTGAGAAAAATATAACTAGTGAGGTGTCGACAGCGGGGGGTGCGAGAAAGACAGAGCATCTGGTGTGTGATGTATTGAAACCCACTTGCAGTTCGAGTGGTGCGTCAGCTGTGGCGCCTAGCAACAGCTGTTTGCCTGAGTCGTGTCACTCGTTTGCAGATATTGCGCGTGCGCCGGGTGAATGGAAACAGCCAGTAAATGATGGTGAATGGACGGAGGTACAGAGAAATAGACATAAGAATAGGTTTATAGGTCAGAAAGGCGTGGCTGTTACCTCACCACAATGTAAGTTTAGGGCTGCAGATATCAGACTCCCTTTGTTTATAAACAATGTTGACAAAGGAACTTCACCTGCTGATATTGCCAGTTATATTATGACTAAAACACACGTTTGTGTAACATTGGAAAAAATTATAATGAAGCAACATAAGGAGTATGATGCTTATAAGATATTAGTTCCTAGGCACAAGTTGGCTACATTCTTGGACGACCGTATATGGCCCGAAGGGATATCTTTCCGGCGTTTTATGGGTATATCTCCAAAACGGGCGTATTCGTGTGATCGCTCTGGTGCTTTTCAGATATTGATATTTGATAATAATTATGTATCTTATTAAAAATAATGATATTCAAATGGTACATTTTTACTATTGGTCTTCAATTTACACAAACAGTTATGGAAATATTTAAGTTCAAAAAATTTCGCGACCAGAGCAATCATAATTGGTGCCAGAGCGGTCATAAATGGTGAAATCAGTGAAACAAAAAAGTAAATATTGATAAAGTATTATTTATTTAGCCGTTTTCAGTCATATTCAGTGTACGTGAAACAAGATTATATGTAAGAGAAATTTATTATTTTAGAAAAAGGTCTAGGCATATTATCAGTCATACATATCAAAAATACGGAATGATAAGTTACCAGCAGCTCATCAGTTGCTGGTAACTTATCCACTTTTTCTTTAAATAATATCGTCCAGAACTCTGCCTACTTTTCTTCCCTCGAACCTTTTGCTGGCTTGAAGTCAAATCACTCATTGGTAGTACTGTGCCCCGAGCTTTTTTCCTTTGGTAACTCTCTCTTGACTTAATAAGCCATTGTGCGTATAGATCTGGATAATTTTTATCTTGGCCATTCTACGACGCTCAGCCAATTTCTTCCTAAGACGTTTTTCTTCAATAGATAATTTATTTCGAGGCTGATTTCAATCTGCAAAAATAGTTGCCATTAAATTTTAGAGAAGAAAGGGTTACAGTTGTGGTAGCTAAATGCCAATATAATAATATTATCAAGGTAAAATACGTCAAAATCTGTTTATGGGTTTAGGTTGTCCTAAGAAACCCAGGAAAGGTTATAAATTAAAGATTATATGCATAGTTCATCGTTTGTCATTGTAACAGTCTGGTACTACTACTTAAAATAGATTTATAACGTATAATTAATGCAAAATATCATCGCTCTGGTCTTTTTGGACAGAGCAATCAGAGCCATAGCGATCAGAAAAAGTCACAAAATCATAAATATAGCCGAATTTAAAAGCAGTAGAAAGTTGTGATTACGTCTCATAAAAAACATCATAACGATCACTTAATTCACATAACAAACACATTCACAAGCTTACTATTGAATTTAAATAACGTGCCATAGCAATCATAAAATTCGAGAACCAAATCCAGGGCAATCATAAACTTACCTTCGTAATGTTGGAATGCGGGAACGTGGTACATAGGTATCCTCCTCGGCGGTTAGACCACTACTGGCGTTGCCCCGCGGGAGGGGAATAGAGTGTTTATAACGCGTAACTAGGGATGAGCGCGATGTTTTACCTCAGCGCAGAGCGATGAGATAAAATGCCCGGTCACGCTTTTAAATTCAAATTGTGGCAAAAGTATTGTTAATATCACTAAAAATATTTTATTACTATGAAGATTAACTATTTGTTATGTAATCTAAATAAGTTGTTTCATATGATCCTTCTCATTAAAAAGTCAAAGAATATTTTTTTCATTCAATCGGGAGTTGGGCCAACCCAGAGCGATCAGGATTTTAGGGTTTAAGATTTTTTTTTTAATATTTAAAATAAACTTATTCATAATATTAGCCTTGTATCACGTAGATTAGACACCGAACTGTATATAAAAAAATATTTTAAAAACGTTTTTCGTTTTTAAAATGGGTTTATCCAGCCCAACACGAAAAAAAATGCCTCTGGAGATCGACCCTTATAGACTTTGGAAATAAAAGGCACTTTACTAAAAATCAAAATGGACAGTCAACTATTAGGAAGACCCTCACTTAGCAGTTTTATTACCTTTAACTGTAAGTCATTAGTACGTTCGGTGGATTATGTAAGAACCCTGTGTCGTCAAGCAGACATAATAGCCCTACAGGAGACGTGGTTATTCCCGCACGACTTGCCGATCCTTGGAACAGTCGACTCTGACTTTGACTACTGTGGCAAATCGGCTATAGACTCGTCGGCGGGCTTAGTACGAGGCAGACCGTATGGCGGCGTCGCTCTGCTTTGGCGTAAAAGTGCTTTTAGTTCGGTGACAGTGATCCCGTGCAATAGTGTGCGTATCGCGGCAATTAAGGTAGTGGTGTGCGATCGTTCCTTCGTAGTATTTTCTGTGTACATGCCTGTGAACTCCATTGAGAATTTAATTGAATTTACTGACTGCCTTAGTGAGATAAGCGCTATAATCGAAAACACTGAAGTTGCGAATGTGTACATTTTAGGCGATTTTAATGCTAATCCTTGTGCGTTGTTTGGAAAAGAACTTCTAAAATTCTGTAACGATCAACAATGGGTGTGTGCGGATATAGAAAAATTGGGAAGTTCATCGGATACCTTTACATTCGTTAGTGATGCCCACGGCAGCACAAGCTGGCTTGACCATTGTGTGGTAACGGAGTCTGCGTGGCAGTCTGTACTGAATGTAAGAGTGTTCTATGACTGTACCTGGTCGGACCACTATCCCCTAGAAATAACTTGTAATCTTTCTGTTATGAAACCACAGTTTATATTACTTGACAATATCCCTAACGGTATACTGTGGGCCGATAGGGATGAGCAACAAAAGCAAGTTTATAAGAAGATATGCAATGATCATTTTAGAACGGTTGACTTTCCATCAGAACTGTCAGAATGTTGTGACGATTTATGTAACAATAAAGATCATAGAATAGTTATAGATCGAATGTACACGGACATTGTTGCGACTATGTGTGAAGCGGCTGTGATTAGTTCAAATTGCAGAGATAATAATATGATAAAACGAAAACGAGCGGTGTTAGGCTGGAATAAGCATGTTCGTGGTGCTCACGAGGTTGCCAGGCTAAACTTTCAAACCTGGTTACTATACAGTAAGCCTGCAAATGGACCTATTTATAATAACATGGTAGAGTCTCGTCGTCGTTTCAAAGTAAAGTTAAGATGGTGTCAAAGTAACGCCGAGCAAATTAAGATGGATATTCTTGCATCACACCACACAGATAAAAATTTCAAAAGCTTCTGGAAAGGCACGAGAAAACTCAACTGCAAACCCACTGTTCCTTTAAATGTTAACGGAGTAACCGAGCCGCGTGACATTGCGAACATGTTTAAAAGTCTTTTTCAGATAGAACCTGCTTCCTGTGTGCCGGGAATGCTCAATGCTAATGAAATCAGGCAAAATACGCTTGGGCCGGCAGTTATACCATCTTTTACCCCTAAACACATTTCTACCGTTATAACACATATGACGAGGGGTAAGTCCCCAGGCCACGATGGAATTAGTATTGAGCATTTGCAGCATGCAGGGGTTCATCTGCCAAGGGTTCTGGCAATGTTTTATACATTTTGTTTAAGACACTCATACCTGCCTGATGAGTGTATAAAGACCGTAGTTGTGCCAATAATCAAAAATAAAACTGGTGACGCATCAGATAATAGCAATTATAGGCCCATTTCGTTAGCTACTACCGTGGCGAAAGTGCTGGACAGTCTGCTTGATCGCATTTTGAACAGCCACATAAAGCTGAATGACGCTCAGTTCGGTTTTAGGCGCGGGCTGTCGACAGAAACGGCAGTTTTATGCCTCAAGCACACTGTCCGGTACTACACCGATAGAAAGACTCCGGTCTACGCTTGTTTTTTAGACCTTTCGAAAGCTTTCGATTTGGTGTCCTATGATGTGCTATGGCACAAAATGAGGACAGAAACCAGCCTCCCAGCAGAAGTCGTCAACATTTTTGATTATTGGTACAACAACCAAGTTAATGTTGTTAAGTGGGCGAGCGAGATCTCCGATGCGTACAGACTGAAGTGTGGTGTAAGGCAAGGAGGTTTAACCTCGCCTCGTCTCTTCAATCTGTACGTAAACGGACTCATCGAGGGACTCAGCAACACCAATGTTGGCTGCTCTATAGACGGAAAATTCATCAACAACATCAGTTACGCAGACGATATGGTGTTGCTGGGTCCCTCTATAAGCGCCGTTCGTAAACTCCTCGCGATTTGTGTGGAATACGCCGGGGCCCATGGGCTCAGGTATAATGTACAGAAAAGCGAGCTTTTGGTGTTCCAATCACCAGGTCATAAGGTCACTCAAGTACCACCCGTCCTCATAGATGGTGTTCCTTTACCCAGAGTTTCGCGATTCAAATACCTGGGCCACTGGGTCTCGGATGACCTATCAGACTGCGAGGATATTGAGAGAGAGCGCCGGGCGTTGGCTGTCCGATGCAATATGTTGGCTCGTAGATTTGCACGCTGCAGTAAAGCAGTAAAAGTTACTTTGTTTCGAGCGTTTTGCCAATCTTTTTATACGTGCAGTCTATGGGTCAATTATACGCAAAAGGCAATCAACGCCCTGCGCGTTCAGTACAACAATGCCTTTAGGATGCTGATGCGGCTGCCGAGGCACTGCAGCGCGTCGGGCATGTTTGCCGACGCTCGTATTGATGGTTTCCATGCCATCCTCAGAAAGAGAGCTGCATCGTTGCTAAGCCGTGCCCGCGCCAGTGGCAACAGCATTCTTAGCGTTGTGGCTGGCAGAATTGACTGTCCAATATTGTGGCATTGTATACAGTTACATGTTTTTAATTGACAAAATTATTTTTATTTTTATGCATTTATTTTATTGTTTATAATTTAATTAATTTAAAGATTTCAATGAATTTTAATTTTAATTTGTAATATTATTGATAATTTTAAACATTTTAATAATTTAGTTTCAGATTTTTTTAATTTATTATTTTTGTCTTATTAATAGTATGATTGTGGTGTGTATTTAAATACTAACATAACTCTTAAGTATATCTACTAACAAAAATATGGATCATTGTGTCTGAGGTAAATAAATAAATAAATAAATAAATTACCATAGACAAGCAAATTGGTCATTCCAATACGATATTTCTATGCGTGAGGGGAACTTTACTGATGTCGCTGCTAAAAAAAAGTTAGGTACTTAGTAGGTACTTATTTCTGCTATACATGGTTACAGATTATTTTATGTAGGTACTGATCGAATTTCCAAAAGAAAGCGTCCGCGACCCGCTACCTTGCGCTTGCGCCGCGCGTCGCGGCTGGTGGCTGAGTGACATAAAGGGAGCTCCGCGAACAACGCGTTAATTGGAGCGATATCGACACTTCGCGGAATTGACCTTTATTGGTTATTGATATATTTTGTTTGTTACAGCCTAGGATTTATTAGATAAGTAGGTATGTATTATTTTATCATGGTGACCGGACCGCAGAATTCTATACCTTGGATTTAGGTATGTTCATAGTATGAGGAGATTAATGAACCTTTTAGCATATGAAATAGGTATTAAGAAATAAAGTTTCAGTAATATTGGTACGTAAGGTTGTTCAGCGAGCCATGGAGCGGGCTATGCTTGGAGTCTCTCTGAGGGATCGAATTCGGAACGAAGTGATCCGGCAGAGAACCAAAGTTATCGACATAGCTCACACAATTAACAAGCTGAAGTGGCAGTGGGCCGGCCATATCAACCGTAGAACCGATGACCGTTGGGGTACATGTGTTCTTGAGTGGAGACCGCGAATTGGCAAACGTAAGGTAGGACGCCCTCAGGCTAGGTGGAGTGACGATCTTCGCAGGGTGGCTGGTAGCAGCTGGATGAGAGTTGCCGAGAATGGAGCTGAATGGCGTGCAATTGGAGAGGCCTATGTCCAGCAGTGGACTGCTATAGGCTGATGATGATGATGAATATTGGTACCGATTCAGTTCAAAATAAACTGCTGACTAACCAGTCGAAAGGTGCTCTACGAGTACTCTGAGTCTGACAAAATCTGTTTCTAAACTATTGTCATTATCATCATCAATCTCATATGAGACAATAGCAGTCTTTTTCAGCCAATCCTAAGATACACGTGTCGCTCTCTCCAAATTTGCTAAAAACATAAAATAATATAAACCTAAGAATAGTGTTGATATCAAAACTAATAAGAAGAGTAAACTCAGTGTCAAGTTTGAGGTTGCGAGAAGCGGCAGATTACAACTAATAAGATTAGGCGAACACTACACGACCGCATTCGGTTATTCAATATTGTAGTAATCGCATGTTTTACAATAGAAACTGCTCAATTTAAATTAGCAAGAGTGGCTTTGCTTCTAGATATATAGGCAGAGACACAATGATGCATATATAACAATATGATTTTAAAAGTCACCAGCTGAAGTTTCACTCTGTACCTTTGATATTCAAACTGAACCCTTGGTGTGAACCACATGTGAGTTAGGCGATTCGCACACTGCCCCTGCACATTACGCAGCGTGGTGCGGGGCGGCCATAGCAAACAATCTGCACGCGGGAGCGCGTCGCGCGCGCAGATTGTGTTTTCTATACAAACTGGTACAATGTTAAATCTGCTGCCCCGCGCCCGCTACGTGATGCGGTGCAGTGTGCGAATCGCCTAATAAGCTTGGTTTCTGACTGAAAAAGTAATTAACCTAACCCACAAACTAACCGCATAATATCAGGTAGGTCATGTATCTGCCGACAGCAAACCTATTAAAGCTGAGTAGGTACATCTTATGCCATCACGTATCTATATATTCGAAATATTATTATATTACTTAATATATATATTAAGTACCTAATAGGTACAAAAAATCGCAAATACGTGCCTTTTTTTAAACACACTTAGATAGGTAGTACATTCATAAAATCTACGTCACCGTCGCCGAGACGGCGCACAGTGGGTCGAAACTATGATTTTAGTGACTTAGGGCTCAACTTTGCTTTTTTACTTTTTTCTTCATGTGGATGGATAGAGCTCATTAACCTCAACAATAATTGTTCTGATGTATTTTTTCCTAAACTTTATACTTTGGGTAGAAAAATGTGTTTTGTTATTTTTTTGTATGGAGCGGATCAAATAACCTTAAATTCCTGCTAAGTAGCGTGTGATCCCGCGTTGAAACTTTATTTTTCATATACCTTGTCTAGTCTATTATCATTTGATGCTATTAACGTGTGCATAAAGTTGCAACTCTGCCAAATAAATGGATCGAAAAAAATGAAAAAATATATCGAATAAAAAGCTACATTTTTTACTTTCGTAAGTTCTTTTAAGTTAAATTTGATATGGAATAGTAAGTAAAAGCACGTAATAATACACATAGTTACTTAACAACTAACAACAATACATTTAAAAGGTCCCTAATTAGCTTAAATTTACTAATATATGTAGTATTAGTAAATTTGTAAATTTAAGCTAATCACACTAATCATAATACATTTAAAAGGTCCCTAATTAGCTCAAATTTACTAATATATGTAGTATTAGTAAATTTAAAGCTAATCACACTAATCATAATACATTTAAAAGGTCCCTAATTAGCTTAAATTTACTAATATATGTAGTATTAGTAAATTTAAAGCTAATCACACTAATCATAATACATTTAAAAGGTCCCTAATTAGCTTAAATTTACTAATATATGTAGTAGTAGTAAATTTAAGCTAATTAGGGATCTATGAATTTCAATTTCTTTGTTTTAATGACTTTAACATGTTTATGAAATGTTATTTTAAGTTAGATTTAATACTGAATAGTAAGTAAAGATAGGTACATAATAATACAAATTAGTAAAGGTAAACTAACATTACTACAACTAACACAAGCAAACTAAAAACTAACTATAAACAACATCAAACATTACTATTTCCTTTCAATTATGAGTTTGACATTTATAAACTAATAAAAAAAACAAGAAACTTACAAACTACCAAAAAATCTTATTCACTATCGCTATGACTATCTTGTAAATTATCTACATCAATAAAATCTATATCGGATTCTGTGGGAAAAATCAGCAGAAGCTCTTTGACTTTTGGAGAGAGAACCATTATATTTTGTTTCACCATTCGAGGTCTTAGACTTGTGATCTTTGGATCAGAAGACAAAAGAAGATTGTGTATAATATCCTCATTTGTCGCCGTTCTACTTACCTTTCTAGAATGACTCTCTCTATATTTCCGGAAATCTTTATTACGAGCTTCCGCTGCCTCTTCCGACAGTTTACCTATAGGTATGGCACCAAAGTGCTTAATTATATCACTCCCATGTACTAACAATTTATGTATACTGGAAGGCATATAATACCAGGGATATAAGTGAACGTACAATTGTGCAGTATCTCTACAAAATTCGGAAAACTTAGAAAGATCCACGCTCTCTCCAGATGCAACCGTCTGAAGAATCACATGAAACCTTTCTATTAAATCTTTATCTATTCCTGTTATGCGAGCTGTTGTTTCTGCATCCCTAAAAAATCTTCTGGCAGTATTGCCATCATTGGTTGTGCCTACTCCTTGCTTGACTACGTCAATAAGTAAACCGCATTCTTTCTTAAACGCTTGCTGTATAGCGCTCTTTCTGAGTGACATTTTTTCTTTGTCATCGCCCCTGCAACTCCATTTTTTGAAGTCCAAACGATAAGCTGCAAACAAAAAGAAATATCACTTAAATAAAAATCTCACAAGTAACTATATAACGTGAAAAAAATTATGAACTAATAAAATTATATTTACCGATATGAAGTAAGCACTCCATGCTTCTTATCCAGGCATGTAAAGATGACATTCCATACTGGAACACTTCTTCGTTGTTCTCTTTTTGAGCAAGTGACTCTAAATTGTTCATCTCTGACGGTTTTGCTTTGCAGATATCACAGACAGCTGAAGATGTGTCTGACAAATATGACGATATTTTGCCGTCTATCATCGTCAAGTGCAATTGATGCTTAACTTCAACTTGATTGAACTTGATTGGCTGAAGTCTTTCTATTTCTTCGGTTATGCTAGCTTTTATAGTTACCACTGTTGACTGCGTTTCTTTGGTAAATTTGAACATTATCGGACGGCAATAGAAAGTTGATGAGGGTCGATCGTTTTCCCAAACAATTGTTCCATCACATTGTTGAAGCCTTATAGGAACTAGACTGGCCATGAAGATAGTTGAGTCATCAAACTCTGCTTCAGTCTTTTGTTTATAATTACTTTGACCTGAGGCTCCATCAAAACCCCATTTGCTTATTAGCAGTAACTCAGTTGGCGAATCCAAATCTAAAGTAATCACTTCTAAAAGCCTAGATACCGTCAAGTTGAGTAAAGCTTGCAGTTTAATAGCAGCTCCTTCTTCAGTTATAATTATGTCTTCTTTCCCTGGATAACATTTTGCCTTCGCTTGTTTTATTTTATAATAAGAAGGGTATAAATCAGACCTATTTTCACTTGCTGCTTCTCTTAGGCTTATATACTGCCACTTACTTAATTTAAGTGAAACTAATAAAGACAGTGCCTTATCGGGTGAATATGTACTACTTTTCGGTTTACTTGTACTTAAACACTCTTTAACTTTTTCTAGATCTTCGGGGTGATTTAGTAAATGGTTCATAATTTTTCCTACATCCTCATTTCCGGTGTTTCTTAAACTAGCAATTGTAGTAGCTTTAAGTTCATCCGGGGATAACGAAAGCGATTGGTTAATTTGATCAACGCGTCTTCGTTTTTGCCTGGAGCCCAATTCCTCGAAAGGTTTTCGAGGTGTAAATGTAGATGTCGAAGCTTCTGTAGTAGATGGTGGTAGATTTTCGACATCTTCAGTATTACAAATCTCGAGCCTTTCCTGTTCAGTGTTCACAGCTTCAGGTATCATTCCTTCGGGCCAGTTTATTGCACGTTCCAACCAATCACCATTTTTTCTTACAAACTGTGCTAACGTGCGACTACTTCGTTCCCATCTTGCACTTATATTTGAACAAAAGCGCGTACAGAATTTTTGGAGCTCAACACTGTTCTCTTCGGTCACGTTTATTTTATGTTGTAGGAATTGAAAGAATTTTTGACTATCCGACAGTGACTTGACCTGCTCTCTTAAAATCATAAATAAATCTAAATTGTTAACTAAATTATCCATTATAACGAAAAAGGGACGATCAGAATCACGAGATGTTAGTAGTAGTACGAATAAACGAACACTAGTTAGTATATAATAAATTATGGTCATTTTATACTTCCAGAATCCAGTGACAAACAATGTTTACTAATTTTTCTACTACCCTCATTAACTAATTATCCTAATTAATATTACAGTAATGACTAAAAGTGAAAAACATTGTTTTTTTATAAGGTAAAAGGTTAAGCTAATTACAGTAATTAAACACACAAATAGAAATTAATTGATTTCATATCCACATTTTTAAATAAAGGTCCCTAATTAGCTTAAATTTACTAATATATGTAGTATTAGTAAATTTAAGCTAATTAGGGACCTTTTAAATGTATTGTTGTTAGTTGCTAAGTAATTATGTGTATTATTACGTGCTTTTACTTACTATTCCATATCAAATTTAACTTAAAATAACTTACGAAAGTAAAAAATGAAGCTTTTTATTCTATGTATTTTTTCATTTTTTTCGATCCATTTATTTGGCAGAGTTGCAACTTTATGCATTTGTTTATAGCATCAAATGATAATAGACCAGACAAGGTATATGAAAAATAAAGTTTCAACGCGGGATCACACGCTACTTAGCAGGAATTTAAGTTTATTTGAGCCGCTCCATACAAAAAAATAACAAAACACATTTTTCTACCCAAAGTATAAAGTTTAGGAAAAAATACATCAGAACAATTATTATTGAGGTTAATGAGCTCTACCCATCCGCATAAAAAAAAAAGTGAAAAAGCAAAGTTGAGCCCTAAGTCACTAAAATCATAGTTTCGACCCACTGTGCGGCGACGGCGGCGGCGACGCACATACACACACATAAAAATAAGTAGTACCTACGCACACTCACATATACGCAAGCCAATTTCTAGGCTTCTTCTCAAAGACGAAAAAAATGCTCAAACTTTTTCACATTTCATTATCATGTTTATTGAATTAACACATTTTTATCTGTATTTCCCGCGTGAAGGAACTTCAGCGTCATCCGTTCAGTAATCTGCACATAATAAAATGAAAACTCATGAAAATCTGCGAACATCTAGCGTTGCTCCATTAGGATCGTCCTGTGGTTCGTTATCTTTACCAGTTATCACATGTAAATATCGCAACCAATGACGGAGACACGCGAAAATCTTTGAACAAACATTGCGAGTTCTCCACCAACATTCGAGCGGAACGTACGTTACCAAAAGTGCAAAAAAAACCCTAAAAGTGATCGCTAAATTCATATATATATTTTCATTCAAAATATGCCTTGAGGGCTGAGTGCACTCCCTAGTGGTAGTATTATTTTAGTTGAAACTTAGGTTATTGTGCAAATGTAATCGAATGGCGTCAGTCAGCATCTTGTTTGCTGTTCACATTAACAGATATACTGTGTGCACGTTACATCGTGTTAAAGGTTTGTGAGAATTTTACTTGTGTTTTGTTAGAGAATAAGTTATTTCTAGAAACTTACATAACTAATAGAGGAATCGTTACGGATCAAAGGTTGAAATAGGGAGTGTTCAAGTTGTGAATTCATCTCCTGAGCAATCTAAGACAGGAGTTTAACTCAACCCACTGAAGAATATCTTAGTCAATGTGCTATGCTTTACGTAATAACTGACAACAGTTCTGAGAATAAGCAATGATGAAGAGGCAGTGGTAAGTAGAGTGTAGGACAGTTGCCAACTAACCTTCTACGTTTTATGACTAATTAGCCGTTTTATTACTTCTCCCAAACTTTTCCAAGCCTGGTGATAAGCACTGGCAGCCATCGCATAGATTCTCTCTCATAGACTTTAACATTTGCCAAAAAGGTTTCTACTTATGTCCTTCTTGTCTTGTGCCTGTGTTGCAGTCATTTCTCAATAGGTTAATAATCGTCAACAATCTGTAGGCATTCAGATACGATCTATTGTATATTGTGGTGTGAATTTCTTTGTCAATGTTTCATTGAACTTACAATCTTACATGCATTTGTCTGAAGGTAAACAACGCCAAAAAGTCACTATAGTAATTCGTGCGTTCAGCTAAAGCGAGAAAGTTTCCATTTGACTTGAATCATGGAACTTCTGCTAAACCATACTTTGTGAAAGTCTTCGATAAAACATGCTTGCAAATCAAAGCATGGCTTGGGTTATTTTTGGATACGAAGTAATTGGGTAAATAATATTACCAACGTTTATGGGTCATGCTATGGATACATGATTGACAAGATACCTTCCTCATATTTTTTGGTCACGACCTTAAAACCTAAATAGATTCATGCTTTGTATAGTCTAAATATCTTGAAAAGGTCACTGCGGTGTAACATATTTCGTCCATAAATTGATATTTACTTAATCTATTATAGGTTTTAAGTCTAAATATCTTGAAAAGGTCACTGCGGTGTAACATATTTCGTCCATAAATTGATATCTGCAGAAATAACACTGGTTTCAGTATAAGCCCAGTAAAAACAACCTCTTACGATATATACCTTAGCACACAAATTCATAGGCACGAACTATGATTACACTATGATTGTGAATCTATACTAAGAGATATAAAGAGAGAGGTGTTAGGTGGGAAATTCCAAGTACTGCACGTGCAAAAATATTATCAAACAAACTCAAATAAACACTAAAGTGCTAAATTGATTTTTGTTAAAATTCAGTTGTTGTTGTTGTTTATTATTCTAAAACAAAAGTTTACATGCATTTGATACACTTTACACATACCACACAAACCATCGCGGGTTTAACAGGGGTATGGCCCGACACGACAACACGGTACCAATACATATTAATTAATTAACAATTAGGTAGGTACATATATATACATATATATTAGATTTCACTGCAATCTAGAAAGTATATTTTTAATACTTTTGAGCAGTTCTTCGCATTTAAAACATTACAGATTTTCATAGTTCAAATGCTCCAATGCTTTCCTCTTCTTCCCTAGGCGGTCCCTCTCTATGTTCAGGATGACCGTGACTCCTTAATTTTTAAGAACAAGCGACCTCTATAATGCTACGCTCTATGGCATGACTTGTTGGAGTCCCACGTTCACCGGCACTTCCAATTGCTCCGTCACCCATAGATATAGTTAGAACATCTCTTTGGGCCACGTCTTCTGGGTCTTTTGTCTTCTATTTTACCTGCCACCATAATTTTCTTGATATTACTGCGGGAAATGTGGTCAAAATAACAATCATCATCATGTGGTTAGAACTTATCTAATATGAACTTAATCTTACATTAGTGAGTTCAGAAACATCTATTGTTGGAGTTGGGCTTCGAGATAATTACTACAAGGAGAACTTGTAACTTATAAAAGAAGTACTGAGTTTGTCAAGTTGTAGTGGTATTTTAATAATAGTTCACATTATTTGTAATGCACTAACTACAAAGATAGACACACAAAGGAATATGGATGCTAAGCTATTTGTTTATCGTGAAGATAAACAATTAACTTAGCATCCTTATTTCTTTATGACGAGTATCTTTTGATTGCTTCTCCAAATAACATTTGTCTCAATATGTCAATCTCAACAAAATCAATAACGACAAGAGATCATTGAAATCTTTGGTGGTAGAAGGGGGTCAAGGGGTCGAAAGTGGACTAAACGGAATTGCTTTGTCAGCTAGCTTCCTTCATATTATAATCATAGGTATAACGACTGAGTTCCGTGGTTCATGAAGTTAACCCATATACACCAATCATAATGATACCCACTCTCCTGTTTAGCGAAAATTTCACAGTAGCGGCAAGAAAATCTATTATTCCTTAATTCCCAGATGGATACGAAAATTAACACGAAGATACTAAATACATAAACAAACAACAATGTGAAGTAAATGATACAGTTTTGTGTCAGAACTGAGCTATCAATTTTGCCATATTTGAGTGTTGTATGAAAATACTATGAGCATTACACCACTTTGTGTAAAAAACAAATAGTTCTCACAAATTAAAGCTGATTTAAGAGCATTTATTCTGAAAGTGCGCAACGTCTCAAATAGATGTCAAATATTTCGCTGTTTTGATTAATTTGGCAATATTACTGTATGGAAATAAGAAATGTGGCTAACTAGCGACCTAGAATATTAATAATGTATTGCAATTATAACACTTAATTTGTGTTGTAACCGTTTTAGGTGTAAAAAAGGCATTTCGAAAGTTTCCAAGTTTTTAACGACGTAAAAAATGTATTTGGAAACCTTCCAAATGCCTTTTTTACACCTAAAACTAAATATTCGGTGTTACGATATTCATTATTGCATTTCATAATCAATATTTTAGTTCCCTTGTTAGCCACATTTCTTAATTCCATATATCAATATTGCTAAATTAATCAAAACAGGTAAATATTTGACAGCTATTTACGACATTGCCAACTTTTAGGATAAACCCTCTTAAAAGACAGTTATAGCTAGGTATACAAAAATAGAATAAATATAGGCAGAATTTAAATCATGATGATTCCAAACCGAAACACAACAATCAACTCCAAATTCTTTTTTCCTTTGACTGACAAGTCGAACTTCAGTCAAGGACATATAAATATAAATAAATATAAATGGGCACTTAACAAAATTTTCAAAAACAACGGTAATACTCTGATAGTTATTACTATTAAGAACCATATAAATGCTTCCACAGAATATAAATATAGATTGGTTAGCAACGTTACCTTATCACCAGATAACATCTCTTCATCCCTAACAAAAACAATTAATTCAAAAGTAATCACAATTAACCCACATTAATTGAATTCGATGTTTGTACAGCCTCCGACGGCGTCACACATTATTGTCAGTTTGTGTAAGATTACATGCGCTGTGCTTAACAGATCACAACATCTGTCATGGAAGATTTGAAGCAATGGAAACTAAAAGAAATAATAACTTGGTTGAATTAGCGACATTGGTTACATTTTCAATTGGGTTTCGGCAAATTTCATAAATCTCTTTTTGATACGTGACCAGCTACTTATTGATATTCGTGCATCCTCCGTTTCTCTCTATCGCATTCGTATTGTGTCTTTTTATTATGCAGTCCACTATTGAATCAGTTTTAATTAATCTTGAAATTATTATTCACTCTTGCTCAGCTTTGGCTTAGTGACCCAAAATGCCACTGCGTTCAAAATTTTTGCATTTTCTCGCCAATTGCTCGCCAGTTTCTTTGCCATCTCAAAATTAAAATCTTGTATTAAAACGCACACTATAAGCCAAGCATATTATAAGTTGGGGGATTAAGTACTTACATCGCTAACAAAAAAGCTTGATTCGACGCTGGTGCTGTTTCACAAGGGCGCCTATACGAATTGACTAGCATTTTAAAATATTGTTGGAGCTGTTGAAGATTGTAAAAATTATCTTTGCATTGTATAAATTCTATCTCTTAGTATTGTATAATTGCATAGCACATGTGTGAGCACTATGCACCTACTATGAAGCTTCCATTTGTTGGGTACGTCTTTCATTGACTTGAATGTGCCCTTTTTTTTTTTGAGTGGGAAATTATCAAATAACTTCTCCCGCTCTTGGTGGAGCGGGAGGGCGTGTCAGACTCTTACTGACTAAAACCCACCCGTGTTCCTTCGGTTGCCCTGTTGCCGGGGGACACGATGTCCCTATCGGTTTTCTTCGAACCCCCGGGAGGCATTGGCTCTAGCGGGCCCCGTCAATTCTGCTGACATCTCTTTGAGGTGCGCGTGGAACACAACGCGCCGTCGACCCGGGCTTGGTCCTTATCGGACGGCGAGCTACCCATTGCTCACCGTCCGCAAGCCCGCGCCTACGGTGGCCGGAAATCGGCTCGCGATTCCTGCCCCGGGCGTCTCCTCCTACGGCGGTTAGGGGCGTGAGGGCGCGAAGTTTGCCTCTCCCTCACGCGTTCCGCCTCCTCCTTGGCGAGCATTACCGCTTCGCAGAAGGAGGTGACGGCCTGCCATTTCCTCGCCGATCGCCTCTACGAGGACACGGCGTTGCTCTGCCCAAGCCGGGCAGACCTCCACCGTATGCTCCACCGTGTCCTTAGGCCGATCCACACAATGGTGACACCCGGGTGTTTCCTCCCGCATTATCCTGAACAGGAACCTCCCGAAGCAGCCGTGTCCGGTGAGGACCTGTGTCAGGCGGAAGGTGAGGACGCCGTGGCGTCTCTCAAGCCACTTCTCAAAGAGGGGTCTTATCGCCGCAATTGTGGCGTGCCCAGCGCGGGGTTGCGACAATCGCACTCTCCATGACGCCATGAGATCCCGCCGGAGCTCAGTCCGCTATGCCGCGATTTCTTGCGGCATCGTAGCTAAGCCCCGGCGTTCCTTTCGGCGTGCCCTGGTGGCACATACTCTCAGTATGTCATGCTCACTCAAATGTCTCACTGGTGGTGGCGTGTGTGTTGGGTCATTAAATTCCCTAAAATGGTTGTGTTGAATGCTGCTGATCCATGCGTCATGTTCGAGAACGGGCACCGTCAGTAGGTACTAATCGTCTCTTAGCTGCCACGGCTTATTTTAATTTTTCAATTGTTTTTTGTTTTATCTTTTTATTATGGACGCTTCTAACATGCACGTATTTCTACATTAGTATAAATTACAGTATTTCCAAAGACAATTTCCACACAAACTCCGCCCACATGCACCCCACCACTCCACTATGTGCCAAACGCTAACACATCAGTAATAAAGTTGAACATCGCGTGCACTTTTTGGTTATGTTCGAGCTCGGAACTAAATGTCGTAAGTCTCAATTCTTATTTCGTTTATAACTGAAGTAATAATTGATCTAGAGAAAAAAAATCTTATTTCCGGATAATAAACTAAATTTTCTTACTGTCGATAGTTATTTTAGACATAAAAGCCGAGTAATCTTGTTTTTGTTTCAAATAATCTTTGAAAAAAGACATTATTTTCGAAAAAAAAATGAATCGAGCGAAAATATTCCAATTACGTAACTGTCTTATATATGGAAAGAAAAAGATCCAATAAATCAAATACTAAAGTTCCATTTTGATTATATGCGTTTCTGTTTCAGAATATTAATGCAAATTAACATTCAAATTCAAATTCATTTATTAATTTTGTGAACATAGGGTAAAAGATTATACAGCTGTTACAAATAAATATCGGTCCATACTACGTCCCGCCAGAAGGCATACAAAATTGTTTAGGTAAATAGATAGGTAATCAAATGTAACATTAACAAAATAAAAATAAAAAGTCAAGGTACATGTCACAATTTCATGCCAATAATAATAAAATGTCAATAAATTAAGATGGCACATAAACAGATAGGTATTTAGTCACATTCTCTTCTAAAATAATAAATAAAATAAAAAGAATAAAAATAACATTCAATTTAGGGAGCCTCTTCTTAATTTAAAATAATGATCGTGGAGTTTCGTGCCCGTTCTTCTCAATAGGAATCTAGGAGTCTCCCTTAAGAATGGGAGACTAGCTTCGTTTTTCTGAATGATCGACCTCTTGACAATTCAAAAGTGCCTGTAATTGGTTTATTTGAAATAAATATTTTGATGATGGATTAGGATGGATAATAGATATCCATGAAGTTACTAGGGAAAAGGGGTCCAACCAATGTAATTTTAGAACTTGATGCTATTTATTAATAAACAAGAATAACTATTATTATTTAAATAGAGATTCGATGGTATCACTATATTACTTTGTAGTAGACATATTATGAGTGTTATAGCAACGGTTTCTGCTTAGTGCTATGCTAACTTACCTTGGGCAGAATTTCAACACAGAGCCAATTTTGGAAACACCGCTCATCCCTTATTATAAAAACAATTACAAATCCAACTTTAACAATATTTTTTCTATTATTTCAGAAAGAAAGTCATGTCAATAGTATACATCTGGCTACTCCTATGCTACGCTCAATACGCCAGGACCAATCTGATGGATGAGTACAAGGAGTTCACCAATAACTTCCTCTATCCTAAGGACGATAAGACCGAGGAGCTGCCGATCCAGCTCGGGAAGGACTGGGCTTCTGGCTGCACCTGCAGGGCCACCTTCCATCAGAAAGTCATCGTCTGCTTCGGGAACTACGAGTGTATGAGGTTTCCTAAGGTCAGTTGCTTTTTTCCTGTGTTCTAGACTTTTCTTAGAGCTAACGTGATGATTATACTAATTTGTAAATCAAAGGCAATCACAACCTTTGGTATTTCCAAATTCAAACAGTGTTTGGTTTTTCCCAACTTAGGATAGCGATAATTTTAACAAAGTGTCGGATAGTACATACCTAATTACCCTTGAACTATCTCCTATAAGGACACGTTTTCTTCGCCCATATCAGCAAAAGTTTTAAATTCTTCGATAGCTCTTTCAGTGATAAAAGACTGACGAAAGATAATCGGAAACAGATTGGGACACACCTACCTGGTGTGTCCCAATCTGTTTCCGAACTTCTTCATCTCACAACATTTCATCTTTAATCCGGTGTGCGATGTAACAACCTCTCAGTTTACTTTATTGCAATATCCTGTAAGACGTAGAACAATGAACACACGGCTATCTCGGTGAACACACACAAATTTCACACAAACAGTGTCATTTCATGCATGTGTTTCATAACAGAACTCAGACGTAACCATCGTCATAATAATGTACACGAACTCACACATACTGATATGAAACTGTGTGTAAACAATGAAAACTGTTTGGATTTAAAGACGTAGTTAAATAAATTCAACAATTGAATAATTGAGGCAAAATTAGGTGTCGAAATGGTGCGATGAGATTTTGTTTTCATTACTGTAAGTTGTTTGCTGATAAGATGAGCAGATTTGGAGATAGTCTTTTCTTTTAAAAATCACATTAAAACAAAATAATACCAACATGTGGAGTTTATCATCAAACCTCAAACAAATCGGGTGAGCATGAGATGAAAAACGAGGTCTAAAGTACAGCGAGCATCTCACGGCTGAATAATGATGACGTTTAAGCTAAAGTAAACAAAAGAAAGGCTACATCAGGTGATAGAATTGTCGAGGCTTTCGGTCAGGGTTAAGTTCTTCAAGCACGATTGGCATTCAAAATTCCTGTTCATATTATTATAGATAGTGCAATCCACGAAGACGCGCCCCACTCCGCGATTACTGTACTGCAAGCTGAACTCTAGTACGGAGCGAAGCGGAGTGGGGCGCGTCTTCGTGGATTGCACTATCTATAAATACAGAATCAAGCATATTGTGAAGGACATATTTATAAAAGTACTATCTGTTTCTTTCCAGGTAAAAGTACGAAGCGAAGTTTTAAGAGTACGAACTACAGCCATCACTGAAATCCTCAAGGGAGAACTGGATTTTCTGTACTACTTGAAAGTGTTAGAAATAGAAGCAAATCATCAGCTCCGCTACATAGAACCGGGACTATTCTCCAACTTAACGAACTTAGAACAACTGTCAATATCCTACAATACGTTGCTTCAATCAATTCACGAGACAACATTTAGGGGACTCACAAACCTCCACAACTTGACTTTGGTCAACAACGGATTTGGATCAGTTCTACAGTTGACACCATCTTTTAAACCCAGTATACTACCGTCATTGCGAAGACTGGATTTATCTGAAAATACTTTGGAAACAATCCCAGAAGACGCCTTCAAGCCCATGGAAGGAACTACTTTAAGAAAACTCGAGCTGAATTTATGTAGATTAGACCATATACATCCAAATAGTTTTCTGCCATTGAAGCATCTGAAAAACCTCCAAATTGGGGACAACGATCTCAACTCGTCGTTAATAGGAACCTTTCTATCAACAATGATTGAAAATGATATCAACTTACTACACCTGGATTTATCAGGCATGGGGTTCAGGAAACAACCACCGAGAAAACTTATGGATATCATAGCAAATTCTACGATACAAAGTTTAATACTAGCAAGGAATCAGTTTGAAGTTATAAACGACGATGCTTTCCCCAAAATGGTCAATATACAATTGATGGATTTAAGAAAAGTCTCCGCTATCATGGTGGGTCCTCTGTCGTTTACTCCTGAAATGTTTCCAAACCTAAGGTTTCTATTATTGAGTGGTAACAACTTGCCCGGAATTCACGGGACTCATTTGTCCAATCAACTGATACTTTTAGATCTATCTGATAATAGAGGACATGCCAACAATCCCGTTTACTATGAAATAGACAGAGATACTTTCACAGAAAGTAAAAATCTACAAGTATTAAATCTAGCTTTCAATGGAATAAGAGCAATATTTAATTATACATTTACGGGATTAGAAAGTCTGAAAATATTAAGTATGGAAAATGGTACTATCTACCACATAGGACCCGGAAGTTTTAAACCTACAAAACATTTAGAAATACTGAATTTAGCAAATAACCCTTTAACAGCTAACCAAAACTTAACATGTTCACAGTTTGACGGATTAAATGAATTAAAAATTCTAATTTTAGAAAATTGTGGAATCAAGAATTTCTATGAAGACGACAACTTTTATGAGATGATGCCTAATTTAACTCATCTAGTGCTTAGAAATAACCAACTATATTACATATCGGCTGAGATACTGAAACCTTTAAAAATGCTGCAGTTTTTGGATTTAAGTGAGAATTTGCTAATGTCTTGGTGGAAACCCATATTCTTGGCTTCGGGTGTAAAGCCGAATAGACTGTACTTGACGAACAACAAAATATCACATTTCTCTCTGAGCATGATTCAGGATATTGGTTACTTATTGGAAGCTAGCAAAGGTGATATAGTCATAGATCTTATGGACAATATTTTCGTGTGTGATTGCAATTCTATGTTTACTACTTACCGCTGGCTCCAAGCTAATGCCACTAAAGCTTTAAAACAATACATATTCAGCTCAAAGTTTCAGTGCAGTAGTCCCGACTTGTGGGAAGACAGGAGAGTGTCGGAATATTTAACTTCCGTCAAAAGTTTACACTGTTTGATGTACGAGAAGATATCAAACATAATGTTGCTGGTATGGACGGCACCGTCGCTGGTCACCATATCTCTAGTCGCATTGATAATAGCTGTAGTTTACAAGTTTAGAATGTACATACGCTATTGGATGTTCATAGCCAAAGTAGCGTTAGGAAGAAACTTTCAGAAGAAACAAACAAAACCGGATGGAGGGAAAACGTATAAATATGACGCCTTTGTATCATATTGTAATGAAGACAAAGACTTTGTTCATGAAATGATAGCTCAGCTGGAGTCGAAGCCACCTTTTCTGAAATTGTGCGTTTATGAGCGAGACTTTGAAATAGGTTCGTTTATATCAGAGGCAGTTTTAAGCAGTATTAACGATAGCAAGTACGTAATTTTAATAATTAGCAATAGTTTTGCGAAATCACAATGGTGTCGATGGGAGACACAACTAGCGGAGTACCACAGGATTTTCTTAGAAGATGGGACGTCGTACGATCCTCTGGTATTAGTAAGGATTGGGGAGATACAGAGCAAGTACCTGACGACGACGTTGAAGTACTTGCTGAAGACGAAGATATACCACTCGTGGGACCAGAGGAACAAGGAGGAGTTCTGGAAGAAACTGAGGGACGTTATAGTTAAGAAGTGAAGTGATGTAAATATTTAAAAGTGATTATAATTTTAATACATTTGTTTTAAAATCTGATTATTTAGTTTGATGTAAAATCCTATTCGTTTCACCCGCTTCGCACAAAGGACCAAAGTCCAATCAATCAAGAAGATGATCTATCTATACTAACTACTAATAACAAAGCTGAAGAGTTTGTTTTTTTGTTTAATGCGCTAATCTCTGGAACTACCAGTCGGATTTGCAAAACTCTTTTTGAATTTGATTGCCCAATTTTTGAGGAATGTTATACATTTTTCAATATCACGCTGTGACCCTTAGGAGCCGAGCAAAAAGTAAAAAAATACAGAAAGAACGCTAAGCGAAAACGAAGTAATAGCGCGGCCGGGCGATGTGATGCGAGGCGGTGAGCCGTAGGGAACTAGAAATTTTACGCGGACGAATTCGCGGGCAGCAGCAGGTTTAGAACATTCTAATAAACGTAAATTAAATCATATGAAATAAGTACAAGATAATTTGTGTTACTAAGAAATCAGCTTTTTCTATGGTACCTATTATTTCAAAGTTTGCATACTTTCAAATATTTAATTTTAATAACAAAACTATATATACTACTTTTATAAGATTTATGATAATTAAGGAGGAAAATAACCGACGGAAATAATTCTTAGAAGTTATAAAAGTTTCTAATTTTTCATAGATAAACTGCATAATATCGTTTCGTAATCGAAGATACTAAAAATAAACTACTTAAATGACTTTAATACTGAGAAAGATATTCAAATAAAAAGTAAAAGTAAATCCATATTATTAAATCTTTAACAATCGCTTATGAATACAGGTGCATAATACTGGTAGATATTGTATCGATTGACTAACGAATAATATATTAAGAAGTTTCTAATTTAAAGATGCATAATATTTTGGTCTTGAATTTCTGAGCAAGTAATATCTGTATCCAGTATTTAAAAAACGAAAGGTTGCAGAGGACCGAGTATAGTGCCCTGCTCAATATAGTAATTATATAACATCCACGATAATAACAAGCGCCTGATTAATGTGCAGCTATACCTATAGGCTGATATGATTTGGCTCAAATCCTCTCTTAATTCTCAGTTTTTGACTGAATTAATTTTTATCTTCAAAACAGAGGTCCGTATATCCCAAAATCCCAATCATATTAATTATTCTTGACAAATTCTCGTACCAGACTCACTTTTTGTAGCTAATTTAAGGTAAAAACTACCATGCACCGTTCATCAGTATTCATTTGAGTTTTCCTCATTTCGCACGCTTTCTTATCAGACGCCGCGAAAGTTGTGTATCGCAATATCCTTGAGAAAGTCAAATATCGGTAATGGCGGTGCATAAAAGTTAATATTTATCGACGACTTATATGTACATTACAGTACAGTTTCACTTTAGCTTTCTACTGGAGATGAAGGTTTTAAATTATCGGTGATAGGCAAATGAGATAGAATTGTATAAGAAAGTGAAACGATGTTCCATACTGACTTCGAAAAGTCAGAAAGTTCTGAGATTCGTATGGGTGTATCGACTAATCCCATACGATCCCATTAACACTGCGAGAAATTCTGCAGGACAAGTGGGTATGAGATTAGTATTATCAAACAACTGCTTATTTACAAACGCGATTTACTAAAATTATCAAGGAAATGGCGTTTAAACAGTGTCAACACCACTTCTTTCAAAGTCTCTTCGTCGCAGCAAATCACTTTGCCAAACAGTTTAATACTAAACACAGGCTAAGTAACCTCTCCATTACTACGTCTTAATTCTTTCGTTTACTCTCAACGATTGCACAGCTTACACTCAATCTTAAATAGGTTAAAATGTATGAGAATGATCGCCGCTGTACAGTTGGTCAAATACGCAAGTATACATGTATCAATAGAGTTTAGATATTCGGTAGACATTCACTTGGGTGAATGTTTTCCTTAGTTATTATTTTCTGCCTACAACGATTAGTGAGAATTGTTGAACTAAAATCTCCGGTGTGCAGATTTTATTAGCAGTGTTTCTGTTTACAAATGTATGCAAAGCCGTTGTTGTCTTATTATTTATCATCACCGAACTTAACATAACTAAACAGTTTTTGTTATTATTCTATACTCATTTATTCTCGAAGATGGACCCTGTTGATAATTCTGCTGTGTCTGCCGCGTACCGGAACAAGTAGTGTGGATAGACATCCTACAAAGTGGACCTACGAACTTGTGAAGATTGCGGAAATCCGCAGGATGTGAGAAGTATCAGGATCATGACATGCTTGAGGGAGGTCAATGTCCAGCAGTGGACGTCTTTCAGCTAGATGATAATGCTGATGGACCTTGTTAAAAGCTGCAGTAACACAAGCCTCTAGGAACGAAAGTGCGTACAATGACTGTCGGAAACACACATAGTCCTACAGCTGAGGTAATACAATTCTCTTGGTAGGAAAGTAGGTCTGTTTACATTAGGATTCAGACGTTCGCTAGACACTCATTTGTGTTTGATGTTTAATGAATTAATTATTGCCAAAATGTAGGACAGAATCAATAGTAGCTTTTCAAAGCTAGTGTGTGTTGCGGCACTCCCACTGTCTTTATGGTGTTTGGAAAAGAAAAAGGAGCCTAAGGAGGTTTTTTAAAGTACAACAGTGACAGTTTGTGGAATGTATAAAAGCTTAGTGGCTGTATTGTCAGTCAAGACCACGTTAAAGCCATACATTAGGCCTCTGTAGCAGCCCTTGTTGAGCAAAATCTACAGGTGGTTATTTATGTGCCACATCAGGTAATACCACAAAATTAATATTCAGTACATCCAGAACTATGCAATTTATAGCGATTGTGGAGTGGCATATTGATGGAATGCCAATATCTGGTAATACATGCACCCTTTCCGCGATTCCTGATTGATTCTTATTCATCAATATTTATCGCATATTCCTCATAGGTTTAAACTAAGTATTCCGTGTTCCTCTAGCTAGTTAGAGTTCAACTTATTTTGTCTGTCTACTTAGGCATTTTATCAGTTTATTTGATGCTTACAGTTAACACTGATGGATACTCCCAACCCCAACCTTCCGTATCCAGGAAAGTTTTGTTTAAATTAATTACCATCTAAATGTGTGGTACACGATCGTTTTATTCATTAGCCGCACAATATTCTGTCGCCACCACAATGTGTTCGAATACCGTTTTAGACACGTTTTACTAAAAAACCGAACGCCGAATTACAACAAACAGTACAGCCAGTATAAAAGTCTGAACAACAATTAAGAATACAATTAAAATGGCCACCCGCGGCATAATGAGCGAGCTCGACATAAATTAAACGCATTCAATTAACTCAATTAGTGCACCTTTCGTTTTTAAAGGCAAGTCTTGGGCGCCTTTGTTTTGGCGCGGGAGAAAACACCATCTTCATTCAAGATATCGTCGCGGGATAACGGTGCGGCGCACGCGCTCACGACCCATCCCTGTCACTCATACAAACATTTTACGTGAAAGAATGAGACAGGTAACAGACAGTGGCTGGCAAACGATTACTCGACTGACCCACTCAATAGCACACACTCTTTCTCGGCAGCAAACGAAACCTAATTTTTATATCGTGTGAATTTGCAATGTAACGCGATGCTCTTGTGTATCTAATACCGTGAAATAACAGAAATTATAATGATTGATGATTGGTCGTTGCGAATTCTTTAATGCAACGCATTTTTATATGAGTTTAGAAATTGATTGATAGTTGAGTAAGATATTCGTTTGGATTTTGATTGATTTGATTTAAGGCGTATTGATAAAATAGAAGTGTAGAGTTAGTCATCGTTAATTTATTAATATCCATGTCTAACACAATAAAAATCTGTTAAAGGGTAAAGAGGTGATGCATATAATCAAAACCATAAATGGATTAAAAGAAATAACACGCCTACTTATAACAATATTAAAACAGAACATCATAGTCTCAAATCTAGGGCTGTTATACTTTTAATATCGTTATAAACTTATTGCTTTTGGCTCAACTACCTATACAATGAGCAAGGCAATCAAAACCATGTGAAAGAAAATGCGACATGAAAAGTCATGTCAAAATAAGTCATGTTATAAACAACTGGCCGTTCTACAAACTTAAACTCGATTAAAACCCATATATATAGCCCTTATATCTACAGTTCTCAATCTAGAAGCCCGAGAGCATACACCCTCATTATCAATTTGTTCTTAAACTGTCAATAATTCAGAGCACGCTCAGCGCTACTCTGGCGGCGCTTCCTCGGAAATCGCTCATAAAACCCATAAAAGTGCACCAGCAACCTTTCAAGGACCACGCTTGACATCGAAAAGTGCAACAGATGCAGTCCTTGAGATTGGCGATGAGAAAGTTAGTCGGTGAGCAACCGTGGTGGCGGCCGCTCGTCTCCACGATGCTTGTGAGCGCGTACGCAGTGAAAGTTCGTTAGGCTGCGAAATGCGGTTTGCTATCGCCTTTCTGTTTGTGGTGAGTGCTAATTACGTTAAAAGTGTTAATGGAGGGTGCTCTCTCTTTGCAAATGGATGCTACGTGTGATTAATGTAGGGTTACAGTTTCAAGAAGATTAAGGTGGGATGATTGGTGGCTCGGAACTGGAGTATTTCATTAAGATCTCATTAAAGATCTGCAGATAATGTTAAATAACTAAATGGTTCAGAAGTATTACAAAATACAGTTGGCTATTGTACCTATCTTGGAAGTGATGATGCCAATCGATAGTGTTGATAGAACGTGTTTTAGCGCGCAAAAATTGTACGACTCTTCAAAACGGGGGCATCTACAGAATTGGCTAGACACAACTGTTACTAAATAAAAAAGTAAACCATCGCAGTTGATGATATCATGGAAAAGTCATTATGAAACAGTATCTTATTCAAGTGAATTCAATAAAGCGTAATATGACAAGAAAAACTTAATCGAATTGATGCGTCAGTAATAGCAGAGCAAAAGAATAATGAAGATGAAAATGAAGATGAAAAATCATCATCGATACAAAAACAGAAACAGTTCTACTGCTAATCAAAACAAAAATCAAACAGTACAGTTAGCAAAAAAAAAAACTTACATATTAGAAACAGTAACAAATAAAACAAGGTTACATATAGTCATAACAATAATTAGAGATAACAGTTGGAATATTTAAAGCGTTTTCAAAGATCTTAGGTTAGTGAACCTACCGCTGCGCTGAGGCGAACAATTGTTGTCAAACCACCGGTAACCCACACGTAAGTAGGTTGGTAATGAGTTAAACAATTAACTATTGGTACATTGTGAAATGAGCTAAATATGTTTGACCGATGTCATACAAAACATTGTGGAGCCTGACTGTCATAAGGAGATGCTTCAAAGTGTTCAACTCCATAAACCTGTGCTTTCGAAGTTGTAATTTCCTATCAGGTGATTGCATATATTCATATCCATTTATTGCATTCCATATTGTACTTCTTTACTCTTTCGATTCTTAGTCTTTGGACTGATCCTTTAGTGTTAGTTTAACTACAGACCCATTCACTTCTACGTTCACTTTTTTCCAGCTGGTTGATTAATTTAAAATTACCATGTTTTTGATCACTCCAAATCTTAGCTATTCTTTTAAAGATCGCGGCAGTGTTGAATCCGCAGGTGAGCTCCTAACAAATTCTTAAAATAAACACGCTTAAATAAACAAAAACAGACTTAAAAAATAATGCAAAATTATGCTAAACAAAACCGGCGGTGCTTTGGATAAAAAAATCTAGAAAAGCCATAATTTATGGGCCATTAAAATATGAATTATAGACCTCTTCAATAAAAATTGCAATAAATATGCAATTTCTCGCTCTACCAGGAAAAAGGACAAGAAAGCTGTTCTTTCGAAAAACCGAAAGCTTCCTAAGTATAGTAGGTACCTATTATAAAATGGCATAAGGTTGTAAAAACTAGTGTAAAGGCAAGCGAACCAGGACGAGCGGTACCGTCAACAAGAGCAGCGCCGCGTGGGAAGCGGGCCGGGTGCCTCACCCACTTTAATTGCTTTTCACACAAACCGTCCCGTGTAGGGCTGCTAACTGTACTGTATGAACCACGCTGTATAAATATCGATGAGTGATCACGAGATCATATGATTTTTACCGTCAAGCGTCAGCAGAAAAATCTAAAAACTTTTATAAAATATATTTTGTTACCATCCATTTTCTTCCATTTATGTACAGTCTCAGCTCTAGTATTAAAACAATATTTTCAGTCATAGCGACAACCTTAGCACCGCGATCAAGTTGCTCCAAACAGCAAAATCTCATAATTAGTTGGCGTGAAACAGACTCCGGTATCTCTTTAACGATCATGTTAACTGATAATTGGAAGCAGATTACATTTTTGTGTGAAAATATTAAAGTTAATATCAATTACTTATTATGTAGAAAATAGATTCGAGTTAGTTATATTTCGCAAAGAATTTTCGTAATAAATTGAAGATTCTAATTCCTCGGCGTCGTAATCATCATAAACTACATGTGTAAATGTATCTTCTTTGAATGTCTGGCGTATATTTGATGGATTTATTCCACTTTCCTAGCTAGCGACGCCTACTTGTATCTAGAAATATTGTGAAGTCTATTCTAAACCTTGTTTCCAAATCATGATAATCAATTTTACATTCGTGTTAATTAAGGTGATTTCAGAACGACTAGTACTTTTGAAAAGGTCATGAAATGATTGAAGTTTTAGCGCAAACTGAACTTTATTTGTTAACTAAACTGTATTGAAATTGTTTTTACAAAAACATATGTCTATTTGTTTACATGTTTGGAAACTAAACCGCGAACACAGTATAGATAGCATCTCTGCCTTTTGTGAGTGTCTGGAAGATTTCAATAGGAACATAATATTGTCAAGACACAGTCAAGTGTCTTCAGGTTTCTGTTTACAATACATAGCTCGATTGAGCTTAACTTCATAAACTTAATTCTAGCTATAAGTATGACAACTTATGTGATTATCACTAATAACCATGAATGAACAAGTGTTGAACTTATCCACTTCCTCAACTCTAGAATGTGGTTCTTTCATTACTAGCAAGAGGAGATGAATAGTAATTATGATCAAATAGATATCGTAACACTCTTTAACAAATCCAAATTATGTTCAACCCGTCATGACAGTATCCACACATGAAATTCATATGGCAGCAGCAGTAAATCTTTGTATTTCTACTATTACGATTGTCCTGTCATTTCTTTTGAAACGAAGTTCCTTATCGCAAATTACGTAATTATAATCTGCATACTTGGCTAATGAGAGCTTGTCCAAAAAAAGTGTAACATTGACTGTCACGACACATTTTCTTTATGTATGTGCTTGTGTTTTCGATGTGCAACATCTATCCTCCCACTTTCCTGCAATCAAAATCATATTCTAAATCTAAATAATCATTTCTGTGGGAGTGATTTCGTGAAAAGGGACGGCAGTGTGTAATAGGAAGTAGGGGAAGCGAGCGCTATTTGATTTGACGAATGAGCGCGCGCGGTGGTAGAGTTGGCTATCAGAAACGACCTTCACCTGGCCCCGCCCCTTTATTGTTGCTTGTTACCAAGGTGAGATGTTACACATCATATGCGACTAATGTAAGGCTCTTCAACATTTAGTTACTAAAATTTTTGTTAATTTATTTCGTTGTCCCTGTGATTTGTTTGTATCTCGTTGTCGTCGACCATTGTTGTCCGTTACAACAAACATAAATTTATAAATCTCGCTGTCCAAAATGAGGCCTGACGAATTCGTAGTTTTAAAATTCAAGTGGTGCCTTACTGTGCCTATAAAGACAGCGGTGCCATTGCAATGCAAATAACTTTGATTATTTCTTAGTAATATCATTCAAGTAGGACACAATTTATTAGGTTATTGGTTTTGTAGGAAAAACGAAACATATGTGGGCTTTTAAACAGCATTTGAAAGAAAAAATTGATTTGGATATGTCCTAAGTGCGAAGAAAGAAGAGAAGTTTTGACCATCTAGGAATCCCTTTAGGACTTTGCGAAAGAATTCGGTCGTAAAGCGATCGCTATCTACGTTGAGACTGCAGCTCCTGGGCATATCAGTCTGTCGCTATCTTGTTTCTGATGCAAGGGTTAATTTTGGCCTGAGTGAAGAAAATTAACTGCGGTCATGTTTAAAAAAAGCAGCCAAATAATCTTTTACTAATTATCCAACAAAATAATGAACCTCGTCTCCACTGCAATTGAGATAGAAGTTGCCTACCGGTTATTCTCCATAGGTACCAATTGGGAACCGTGCACCTAAGTTCTGAGGTTACATTATGTGCCCATGTTGGACAAAAAGCAAACAACAATACCCAAAACAATTACTGTTTTAACGTTAAAAGTGCTAAAATAACCGCCACACAACCACAATCTAACTAACCCACATGCACATAATCACAGCATAACGGCACAGCGGTGACATTCCAAAAATTGCCCAAATGCCGTCCAATGTCAAGTTCACATTAGCACAGCTCTAAACATTGTTTACTATGACATAACTGGCATAACCTGCGCCTGCGCCGGACGAGAAAATCGTGATTTACGTCAGCTGGGCCACATGTATGGGGAAAGTTTGACTAGGCTGATTTCACCGACGTTTGTTGGGTAATAACCCCGTTCTGTCTTTGAATGATTTTGCATACTTACCTAGTGTATATTGTTTTAAAGATTTCTTGAGGTTCTGGCTCTACAGGTGTTATGTCTTTTAAATTACCAACTTCAACAGACTCTAACATTCATGTGTGGATAGTCAAATTTAACCACCTGAGCATTCCGCAGTTCGCCGCCATCAATATGAATATGTCTTAAATTCCTCCGCAGCTCTACACCATCAAACATCATCATATTATTTTTATTTATTTAATTTGTATATGATCCCATTGATCGACTAAATGATGTAACAATAAAATATCTATATGCACTGTTATCAGTCGCGATGTTTTGCCACCAAAACGTAGGTTTCCACACAATTTCTGGTATTGATACCTACGTATATTCTGCTTACCCTTTAAGAAAATCTTAAGCCATCGACCATCCATTCCACTGACTTTGACGTCACAATTCACTCGATCAGATAACAAATGGCCACGCACTGATGACGTCATATAACCTGCTCCCAAATACAATCAGTCACTTTCACTTGCATGCCTGTCTGTCCGCCATTGCGACGGACTGATAATATCTAACACCTCACATACTTAGTTATGGCTCTCAAAATTTTTATAATTTGCTAAGACTTTTTTGCTGATCGTACTGATAAGACGATTTTAATCGGCTGCCTTTGAATAAGGGAAAATAATGTCAGTTTGTAAAACTCCATAAGTACCTTGGCTTTTTCTTTTCTCTTCATTTAAGATTTTTCTTTAGATTTTACCTTATAATTAAAATTACGTAGTATTTAAGATATGCATAACGTCGTGAGCTACACATAAGTAATCTCTGTTTTTTTGCTCACTGTCTATCTGTTTATTAAGATATTTGTGTGACTGTTTGTTTTCCCGAATAAAATAAATAATAACAACCAACAATGATAAGCATCTAAGCTTAACGAAACTACTGTATTCTTCTAAGCTTAGCACAATCTACGAGAAAATATGGATTAATTTATGTATGAACATATAACACATAAGTAAATACGAATCGATACATGTAGCTTCTCGAAAATGGGGCAATATCCGTAGTCAAGACACAAGAGTAGACTGTAGACATTCAGACAAGCAGGTTCATAATCATAGTCAGGCTTATATTTGCACAGGTCTAGTTTCCTTTGTCTCAAGTGTTGTGAGGAAATGGTCACGTTTATGTAAATGTAAATAGAACTGTTTCACGCGATGAATCTTTCTCAGGAAGGGTCACGTATGGTTTACGTGCTGGCTGAAAGCCAATAGCTTGTAAATCGACACAGACGCACTAGTTGTTGTTAGAACTCATTGCCTTGGGAAAGTGGAGTAAGCTGTTTCAGTGGGAATATTACTCAGTAGGAATTAGAGTATTTGAGATCATGACGATCATATCAATAACATTGGTTGCGAAAATAATTTGTAAGTAAAAGCTTTTGTAGAAACCACGTTTGGATTAGGTTGGAAACTTGACAAACGTCTAAGAGATACTGAAAGAAATTATTGTTATGATTCACTCAAAGCCAATAATTACCATAGAAATAAATCATGCACACGAGGTCTATAAAAGTAGCCGCAATATTAACTAAAATTCTAATCTAAAGCCAAAATACACCACATTATCATTATACACAATACTGACATAACGATACGACATAAGCCTACACAGACTGCTAAACAAAACATTCGCTGCAACATGACTGCAACGCAAGACTCACAAGACAAAGTTTCCCTTTGTCTTGTGATTCTGATGGATTACCACAATTTATTGGCAGATTTATGATCGCAAAACCACGCGGCAGGTCATAAAATAAACAAGATATAAATAAAACTGGTTCGGTTTTATAGATGATGGGCTGGCAACCTGTCACAACGTGTTCACTGTTACGGTATTCACTCCAAATATTGTGGCTTTAGTAATAATCCAATAACCTTTAAGAAATTAATTAGGTTATGAGGAAATTATTGGAAATTTGGCCAGTGTTGGAACATAGCAATACTAAATGCCCACAAGTCTACGATGGTTCTTTACTCTTATATGTTATCTTATGCCATAAGCTTGTTCTTATTTAATTTCCATTTTCATTAGAAGTTCAGTTATCATTACCTAGATAATTAACTAGTGAGTGACTAAAATTGTTCTTGTTAATTTACAAAAGTGTTCTGCAGTTCGGAGAGCACATAGGATTTCTCATACGGCTTGAAACAGACAAATAGAGATACAAGTTCAAGAAGTTAAGACCATTGGTAATGTTTCAGAAATCAACCAAAGAAGAAATAACTTGCTTCTTGACATTAATACCTACGCAAAGTAAAATGAAATAAAAGGTCAATTTAATATTAAACCCGCGCCGGTTACCCTGCCGCACTTTGTTTTGCTAACGGTACCGCCGTGCCTACACGTAGCGATTTTTGGGCAAGATCATTGTCATAAACATCTTCATTTCGGACACAAACGAGGTTAACAAGTTACATTAGGCTATGTCAGAATTTTTATGGTTCATACAGACGGAAAAGGGATATTGTGATTGATGAGATGGGAGATATGGACTGTATAAGGATGATAAGTTATTTGGCATGGCAACAAATTAAACAAAAAAATTACAACTTCTGTATTTTTTTTTAATTAGCCTACTCTGTCCCACTGCTGAGCAAAGGCCTCCCCCAAATCCTTCCATGCATTCTTTTCCAAGGCCATCTCCATCCAACCCTTGCGGACGCATCTAGGTCGTCTTACAACTTCTGTTACCTACTTCAAAATCATAGTTCTAAAATCTTTTCACTACCCCATTTTCGTAATCCAGTTAGGTACGTCATCATAATTTAAGCTTCATTAATAGGTAGTCAAACCGCTTGGAACCAAATTCATCACCAGAAAAAATAAAAATTGATTACGATAGAACAGAACAGTCCTATCCTTTCTTTAACATTTACATTTGTACGTATGTATAAACTTTTGCTTCGCAATCCTTCCTTATTTGCAAATCTTTAACAACCATTCGGTAACCCTATCAATGGTCTCAGGACTTTCTCTTTTAGCACCTCTGGTGTTACTCACCCATCCATATCCGAAGCTGTTGATAATCCTTCTTGCGCAACAGCACCCCTAAAAGAGTGTGTACGTGTGTTTGTCGAAGAGAGTAGAAAGTTCGCTGTGCAAAAGTGAAAACAGCTAGGATCTCATTAAACGACGTGCGATCGCCCGCGGCTCCGCTCCACATCCGTTTGTCAGTATAAGTAGTGGTTTTAGTTGACGGATCACAAAAAGGTGCACTTATAAAATTGTATTGCTGTATGCAAGCAAAAAAGAACGGCTCAATTCGCGCTAAAGTGCGGCAGGTCACGATGTTTGTCGCTCTCTCCGATTCTTTCTCGGGCGTCAACGTGATGATTGCGCGTTGATGTCTTTTGTGCTTCTTATTTTATTTCTCCTGTTAAAGCACCCTTATTATGGCGTATTTGATTCTTTATCTAATGTGTCATCAAAGAAGTTTTGATGCGCATTGATCAGATAAGCTGGTACCCTTAGACAATACTTTGAATACTTTATAGATTCAGTGCCAAGCAAACATGGTATCAAAATCGAGTATCATCTAAATACTAGATTTTGATACTAAATTCTACGGTACTACTTACCGATCAATATCGTTTTGGGGTGCATTGTAAGACCTTCTGCGAGTACAGTGCATCTTATACCAAAACGTTACTCTTCTCTCAGTTCTCTCGCAACACAAATCTTGAAACGTTAGTGTCGAGACTATAGACACCACAGTACCAATAAAGTTTCGTACATATTTTTATTTACTACGCTATAAAGTGTTTGATAGGTTTCAGCGTAGAAACTGCGTACGAAGCCATATCGTACGGAGTTAGGAGATCGTAATAGTAAAGTGGGAGGTTATTAACCCGTTGCCTAGTAGCACCAATAAACAAGCTGTCTCTCGCAAGTTTCTGAATATGTTCCTATATTTCATGTGTATTGTACATAAGATAGTAATCATCATGAAAACATTAATTAACCAGTTGTAGCTGAGATAGCCCAGCTAAAGAAGCTAAATACTTATAAATCTTTTCTCTTGGCTAGTAGGAGTTCCACAGGGTTGCCTATTTGACCCAATACGCTTAAATTTATGTAAAACGTCATATCTCACATCTGCATCTCACATCGACAATTCTTAAAAACCGTAGGCAGATTCACCGCGATTCAGAAATTACAAAGTTCAAGAAAGTAATACCATAATCAAATGGTGCTCCCTCGCTAATTGCACCTATTTTAGGAAGTGATTATCGTATTCATTGATGATATCAACAACAACTTCATACTAGATAACTGAAAAACTGAACTGAACTGAATTAAAACATTCCATCGCCGAGGGTAAGAAAATCTTGACGCGACTTTTAGAAACCTCCAAAATTATTAGCTATAACAACTCAATAGTAATCGAGGCAAGAAATAAATTGAAACACTACCATTTACAATGCTAATAGTGTCTGTGGGCGTAACTTTCATTCACGGCTCGGAACAGGTGCGTCACCTACATACGATACGACGAAACTTACGCCTCCATACACTCTTCAAATATACGAGGTTATATATTTTGAAGATCTTTCGCTCGAAACTGAGAAATATGTATTTCACATTATATTTTATGGGTGAATTACGAGCAACCACCCTGATACAATCAACTACCTTCTTGGATCTACTGTTGTTGTACACATGAGTATCTCTTCCATGTGTCTATTTTCTCTGACCTATTAATACTTTCTATTTTCACAATTCCAGGTGACATGGACAGCAGGGCAGTGCGCGGGGTTCGACTACGCGTCGGCGTGTGCACGACCCAACAGGTCCAGTCGGGGCCGGGCGTTACCTGATGCGCCATGCGACCTCTCCAAACACAACTACTGCACCACGCCAGGGAAGAACTATCCGTGGCCTGCAATCAGGAGATTCGTTAGGGAGAACCAGGTGAGATTAAGAACATTTAAAAGTACCCCTCTGCACAGGAATGTCAAGAATACACTCAATTCTCATGCGCACTCCAATTAACTTCCGACATATTATAATTACTCATTCAAATTATTTAACTCATTTAAAAAAATATACTAATTAAAATGTAAATAATTTCAGGGTCTGATGAGGAGAATGTACGGAGAAGAACGTCAAATATCAATAATAAAAGCAGAATTGGAAAACTTCATTGAGGATGAAGATGATGAAGACTTTGATGGAAAGTCAGCAGACTTTGCAGAAGACATCATCAAAACCAAGATGATGTACACTAAAATGAGTCAAGGACGTGCCATGAGAGACAAACCACACTTCAGGCCAATCAATAGCGAGAAGAACAAAAAAATTGACAATGACACGCTCAAAGTGAAACCCCTAGAAACAAACCAAACAAAAGTGAGCAACACGGACAACGACACCAAAACTGAGATGAGCAACGAAACGGTAAATGAAAAAGGTATATCATATAAAACAAAACTTGAAAGTATAGCGAATATAGAAATAAATAACTTAGACCCAGATGTTATTACTTTAGAGGCTGTAATAAAACAAAGTATTGAAACTAATAGCATATACCCAAAGTTTTCTGGTAATACTAAAGTTGAGGCGATTAGTGAGTCAAAGAATAGTACAGACAAAAATGCGACTACTACAGAAAGTATTAATAACACAGAGACTACAACTGATGGGTATGACTCGACGACTGAGGCTGGGAAGGACGCGTGGCGACCGATGAACGTTGACACCTCGACGTTACCGCCCACGCTCCTGTTCTCGGAGCACGAAAAGGTCAAGATATCTGACCGGATAGATACGAAGTTGTCGGATAAGAAGGAGGAGTTCCACCCGAAGCCGGTACAACATCAGGAGACGATGAGGCCATCTGTTATAAAGTTACGAGGAGCGTAAGTTTTGTTCCATTATTTTATGTAATTCAAGTTAACAGTCAGAATCAAATAAGATTTTATTTGGACTAGCTCGCAATACGATCATAAGTGATTTTTGCAAAAAATATAAAATGGGATTTTGGTTCTTAAACGATTTCAATTCGAAACTTTCCAGAAACGCATGCGAGTCCAAGGAGCAGATAGCAGCTCCGTTCTGGGCAAATAGCACGCGAGGGGAGCAGCTGGCCCTGCTCAACATGTACCCCTACGAACAGTACATACACCTGGAGACCTGCGTGCATGAGCGCAAGCAGATGTACTGCCGGGAGGGATGCAGGTATTTGCAAATACATCATTAAATTATTGAATAGAGGCTAGCTACAATAATGCTAATAATTGGAAAGTCTAGGCGAGATGATCCCACGACATTGTTGCCATTGCGGGAAGTAGAACCTAGATGGGACTGTCACATCATGAATATGCCGCCAGCGGCTGGGCCTATCCCTGGCCCAGCAGTGGCAGCAATAGGTGAAACTGGACTGTTGAAGTTAAAACAAAAAAAACTTTTTACGAAAAAAAAAACAACCGACCTCCAAAAAAAAACACTACAAAGTGAAAAATAACTTTAATTTCGGAAGTCGGTGTCTTGGGTTTTGTATTTTCGTTTTTTGCTACCGACTTCCGAAATTAAAGTTATTTTTCACTTTGTAGTGTTTTTTTTTGGAGGTCGGTTGTTTTTTTTCGTAAAAAGTTTTTATTTTTCACTTTTTAGTTGTGGTACCTACCCCACACACATTCGAATACCACTACCTGCTACCAGTGACAGAAACTTATCATATCATTTACATACTAAGTGGGAAAAAAATACGTATTTTGTAGCTAACTCAAAAACTATTCAAGCAAAGTTAATAAAATTTATATGGGACCAATTCGAGAGCACACCCTTTCAAACAAAAAAGAATTTTCAAAATCGGTCCACAATTGACGGAGAAATCGGTGGACATACATAAAAAAAAAACAAACATACGCGACGAACATATAACCTCCTCCTTTTTGGAAGTCGGTTAATGAATGACATAGAAAATTAGACATTTTCAACTCTCCAATCAAATTTCAACTCCTTTAGCGAATATATCAACTAGCTAGAGTCATATTATGGTCAAATGAAAATCATGCGCATCTGTTATTCACTACCAAATTCTTGTCGGATCAAAATAGTTAATTTGGCTATGTTATAAATCATAGAACCTCTACATCCCACTCTTTCTCAAATTCAAGGTGTGAACAGCAGTTCCGTCTCCACCGGCTGCTAGCCTACGACCCTCGCAACGAGTGCCGCGGCATCTTCGCCGAGTGGTTCAAGTTCCCCTCGTGCTGCGTCTGCAAGTGCTACGATGTGCCCCTGGAGTTCAGGGCCCGCTCCCCCCGGATACTGCACCCTCAGTATGATGAAGAGGTCAAGAGGGTGATTTACGAAGATGTAGCCAGGGACTGGTACTCCATGTCGGCTTACGGCGATGATGATGATGATTTGTTTTAACGTGAGTTTTAAACTTATTGCTTCAGGGACCTGTACCAAAGGTGGTGTCAAAGGAACCCCGGGAATGGGTATTAGTAAAGCCTACGCCGTCTGGCCGTCTGTGCCTCTGTCTGTCACAGGGCTGTGTTTCGAACCGTAATAGCTTAATTTAATTTTTTCACAGAATACGTGTAACTATGGCCGTATTTTTAGGGTTCCGTACCAAAATGGTAAAAACCGGCCAAGTGCGTGTCGGACCACGCACAATGAAGGGTTCCGTAGTTGGGATGAATTTATCCCAAAAACAAACTTAACTTTGTAGTTGAAAAACATGTTCTCCCATACGGAATGTATGGGAAAACATGTTTTTGCAACTGCAAAATTAAGTTGGTCGGAGCCTACTTAGCTGTGATAGTTTTCCTTTTAATTTCGTTATATAAACTACTGCTGTGATTTTTTTCACACATCCAAAATCAACCATTTAGCCAGCAAGGGGGGGGGGGGGGGGGGGGAACTTGACTCTAACAAAAATTTGCACTTTAAAGCTTAATATTTCGCAAACGGATCCCTGAATCCAAAAATGGTTTTGACATTCTCATAATGTTTTTGAAGGACCTTTCCAATGATAACCCACACAATGGGACAGAAAAAAAAAACATCACCACTTTACGTGTAGGCGAGTTCGTATATGGCGGTGTAACCGCTACATCACTCCCCTCCGGAGACCGGAGGTCGATAGTGGGCTGAATCTTGCGATGCTTCACGGTGCCAGCTGTGGTTCCAGTGAGTCGGAACCGGGTGCCACATAGTTCGCGGTGAGTCGGAACTGTCTGTGGTGATACCCCAGTGAGTCGGGGTGATGAGGCTGACAGCGTTGATTCAGCCCACTATCGACCTCCGGTCTCCGGAGGGGAGTGATGTAGCGGTTACACCGCCACATACGAACTACGCATCATAGACATGACGTCACACAAATCCTGCATCGCGCAGTTAGAGTTTACCGAGCGATCGACATACATACAAGATTTCAACTTCAAACCGATGGGCAGTTGCCCACCAGACACAACACCCGTCTGGTCGGAGGATCCTCCCTTTTCTATGGTGGATGAGTGAACTTTACTACACCCTGTTCCTCATACTACTAAATTGGTGACCCCGACGTGATTACGTTAACTGTATATCCGTGCTATTCTCTTCTGTCTTCATTTCTACCACACACCCTATTCTACTATAGTGGTTCCTCCTTTAAAATATCGTTTATTTCTCATATTTCAGGTTTTACTTCAATCAGACTGATACCTACGAGAAACAGCAGATTATTTTTAGACAACCCACCAGGATTTATTTTAGAAACATTTAAAACAGTTTTTATTTTATTTTGTTGTGCCCATATTACGTTTATCACTATAATTTATTTGTGATTCTTAAGCGCTCAGTTAAATTATTTTATTGTTATTTCTCTTGATAGTTTAATAAGTGTAAATAAAAATAATTTATGTTAAAAGAAATAGTTTTATAAAATATAACACTTATTTTGTAAGGCTAGTGAAAATGTTGTAAAGAAATGTTAACATAATAATACGCGTTGATTTTATATTATAGATTATTATCAATAAAGTTATATTTTTATAAAGATTTGTTACTTTTCCTTGTTTCTATAATAATTGTAGCTATAAGGCAAAAAAGTCACCCAAAGGGCAATGGCTACGGCTATGCTTGGAGTTTCCATATGTGATCGAATCAGAAATGAAGAGATCCGCAGTCTGCAGGAGAACCAAGGTAATCAACATTACCGATATAGCCTGAAGAATTGCCAGACTTGCAGTGGGCACATTGCTCGCAGAACAGATGGCCGATGGGGCCGATAGGTTCTGGAGTGGCGACCGCGTAGTGGCTACCCGAAGACGTAGCGTTGGAAGGCCAAGGCAAGGTGGATCGATGACCTTATGAAGGCCGTAGGAATCCGCTGGATGCGAGAAGCACAAAATCGTTCGAAGTGGCGGTGCTTGGGGAGGCCTATGTCCAGCAGTGGAAGTCTATTTGCTGAAATGATGATGATGGTAACAACTTTTTACAGAATAATCTTAGTGAAAAAACTAGTGGAAATAAATAGGTAGGTACAGTCAAATGTTCAAAACCGTTTATAACGACTGCGAAGGGACCGTCGGATTACGGTTGTTATACGGCCCAACCCAGTAACCTATCTATCACCAGTTTTGGCATACTGGAGATAGTAAAACCTATCTATCTATGGTTTTAACGTCCCAATAATCTGTCAGAGAATAAGGACGTTACGGAATTGTGGGACGACATTAGATGACAGATACAATTATACTGTCTACCATCAATAGCGATCTGTCTTTTACTGAAAATAGGTTATTGGGTTCTGCTGATAGCCGATAGTCGTTATAACTAAAAACTATTTTAAGTATTCAAAAATGCTGGGATCTCAAAATTTCTTTGTAATAACCGGTACCCTTTTTTTCATTTTTTTTGGGTGGGAAATTATCAAATACTTAACTTCTCCCGCTCTGGGTGGAGCGGGAGAGCGTGTCAGACTCTTACTGACTAAAACCCACCCGTGTTCCTTAGGTTACCCTGTTGCCGGGGGCCACGATTTCCCTTTCCGCCCATATTCGCAGCCCCGGCAGGCATTGGCCCCGTCAATTCTGCTGACATCTCTTTGAGGCGCGCGTGGAACACATCGCGCCGTCGACTCGGGCTTGGTCCTTATCGGACGGTGAGCTACCCATTGCTCATCGTTCGCAAGCCTGCGCCTACGGCGGCCGGAAATCGGCTCGCGATTCCCGCCCCGGTCGTCTCCTCCTGCGGCGGTTAGGGGCGTGAGGGCGCGAAATTTGAATCTCCCTCACGCGTTCCGCCTCCTCCTTCGCGAGCATTACCGCTTCGCAGAAGGAGGTGACGGCCTGCCATTTCCTCTCGCTCCGTACCATGGCCTGAACCAGGGCCGGCCGGTACCCTAATTGCGTAATACAACACAATCACAATCTATTTCAATTTGAAGCAGATTGCTAATCCATTGCTTCATAAGTTAGAAAAAAAAACGGCTCAATAACTTAAATAATGCAATGAATGTTGTTGAACTGTCAAAATGAAACAAACTAGGCAATATTGTTTACGAAAATAAGTTACGCAATTAGGGTACTGTTCTTCGTTTTAAGCGATGTCGTTTTATACGGTTTTGACCGTACGTCTGACTTCGAATTCATTAGAATCCTTAGAAAGGTTAAGTATTCCTAAATCAGATTTTGATCAACCATTTACTGTTACCAACTCATTAGAATGATACATGAATAATGTAGAAATTATATCTACGCATGAATACCATGCGTAAATTTTACAGATCAAGTAGTATCTACTACTGTAGGTACGCGGTTTCTTCTCAGCGGTATGAGTTCGCCGTAGTTTCCACTCAAGTTTACTCAACAAATGCTGCCTAGTGCTCCACATAGCCATATTATTTGTGACAGAGCATAATAGACACACGATTACTGACAAATGCGTGCACTGACTGGACAGGTTCACTCAAATCTGTAGACTGTATGGTTCTTTCCTAAAAAGACCATTTCAGACCAGGGATGTAACGGATATCCGTATCCGCATCCGCAACTGCGGAGCATCCGCATAAATTTTGATATCCGCAAAACATCCGCATCCTCAACTTTTGATTTTAAAAGCTCCGCATCCTCATAATTTCTATGGGGATGTGACCCTACGTTGTTCGCACAAATAGTGAATTTTTAAAAACTCGCGCTGAGGTAAATGGGCGGGCCGATATGTGATTTACGCGTTCCTATTGGCTGAATTCGCAATGTCCTTGTCCTATGACAGACCATCGGCTGCACGTGGCAGTGGTGGCACGACTATGGTGTTACATGTCAAGTTTTTTGCAACTGAATTACGCTACGGTTATCGGTAACCTACCAAATGATTACCTGTAATACAAATATAAATAGGTTCTATAAAAAACAAGTGCTATTTTTGTACTACATCCGCATCCGCACCCTCATCCGCATCCTCAATAAGAATTTTCCAATATCCGTATCCTCATCCGTATCCTCAAACCCGATTATCTCGATATCCTCATCCGCATCCTCATCCGTTATATGACATCCGTTACAACCCTGTTTCAGACACAAATCTACACGGACCTCAAGTGAAATGCTCTGACCAAGACTATTTCCGGGTTTTATATACGTTGAATTTTATGTAAGAATATGTGGGTTTCATTCCTTTTTGTTTTGTTTTTGATTTTTCTCAGTTAGTTCTAATCACAGAGTACTTTGTTCTAATCATGGTCTGACAGTTTTAGTAATTTATGTAGCCTACCCAAATGTCCTTTTTTTGGTTTTGTTCGTCGAATTGTTGAGCTCCTTTAATTCTGAGTTGAGGTGCACGATAACCTGGTTTTTTGCTTCATGACGATAACTGATAAATGCGTGCACTGACTGGACAGGCCCTTTCAATCTGTGTGGTGCTTTCCTCAAAAGACCACTTCAGACACCAATCTACATGGTCTTCACATGGTCTGACCAAGATTATGTTAGGACTTTATAAAAGAGACTGTGACCTCTGAGGTTTTTAAGGCCTTTCTTCTCGGAGTACCTACTACTCTGTGTACTCTGACTAGTCTGTGTACCTATCTAGTTTTACCCTACTCTTATTCTAATTTTTTAAATATAATGGCACGTAAAATTTGGTTTTGGAGAGGCAACCGGATGGCGAGTGGTAATCTGGGTCTTGAAGTGATACCGAACCCCCCCGTATTGTCCGAATGGACCCCAAATGGACGGAGGCGGAGATATGGGGAATGGGGTCAATTTTTTTTTTACTTGGCATTCAAAGTATTATGTGCAAGGAATTTGTGTGTATCAATGCCCTCTGGGTTTGATAAAGTTAACCCTCATTTTCGGTGATAAATTATCGTTAAGGAGTTTCAAGAATGTCATTGTTTCAATTATAACGATGTTGGGGGGTGGCAACCAGATGGCATTGATATACTCAAATTGCACAATATAGAATACTAGCGACCCGCCCCGGCTTCGCACGGGTATAAACCGGGTTATTATACATATAAACCTTCCTCTTCAATCACTCTATCTACTAAAAAAAACCGCATCAAAATCCGTTGCGTAGTTTTAAAGATTTAAGCATACATAGGGATATAGGGACAGCGAAAGCGACTTTGTTTTATACTATGTAGTGATATATTTTGAATGACATGTCAAAAAAAAAATTGGTCCCCATCCCCCATATCTCCGCCACCGTCAATTTGGGGTCCATTCGGACGATATGGGGGGTTCGCTTTCACTTTAATACCCAGATTACCAATTGGCGTCCGGTTGCCTTTCCCATAAATTTTTACGAGCCATTGCTTTTAATTTTATTTATTTTTTCTGAATGGCATCTCATAACTGGTTCCTGAAACCGTGGCTATTTAACCGGTCAATCTTGTGGTTGCCTTAAGCTACTACACTCAAAGCCTCCAGCCAGGGCACACATAAACTAAGCTAAGGAGCTTAGGATAAACGCTCGCTAAGGGCACCCCCTGTGGAGTACGAGCCTCGGCTTAGGGCGTTATCCGGAGGGAGGACATCAAAAGATGGGACGGACTGGATTGCTTTTAAAGGATAGTAGGTCCTTTTATATAATTTTTGTTGAAATAAAGGCTCGTGCAGACCAGCGTGACACAAAGGCACCGCTCGTCGCGCGACGAGCGGTGCCTTTGTATCGCGTCGCGTGTCGTGCTGGTCTGCACAAGCCTTAACCATGAAATAACCGAACTCATTCAAAAACCGACAAAAAAAATACATTGTTGTCTCTTTCTTGTTCCTTATGAGCATAAAGCACTGTCTCTTTCTAATGATGTCTTCCTCACACATCTGGATCTGGAACAAAACACCATAAACAAGTCTGTAAAAAAATGGCGGCCGGAGAAGATGCCAATAACTGTCAAAGTCACATTCATTCATTCAATTCACACACAACGGTAGCGTTGCTTTCGTTTGTTGAATATTATTTGTTTAATTATTTCGAACGAATTTCAATTGCAATTTAATTAGTAGTGATATTTGATGTTGATTTGTTAATTGTGCTAAATAAAATAAAATAAATATGGCTGGGCGAGTAAAAAAGGCAGCGCCTAAAAGAAAAGCTGCTGGTTATAAGATGCCAGATCCTATTCCTACTGGAGAAGTTATAAAAGATACTATCTTCAAAAAGGAATGGCGGATTGGACCGTCTATTGGTGTCGGAGGCTTCGGGGAAATATATTCAGCCTGTGACCACACCATAAAGGCCAAAGTATCTGATTACCCCTATGCCATCAAAATCGTAAGTATACCTACTCAAATATAAATAGATAGTATCTACATATTGCTAAAAAAAACATAATAATGATTATCAATGTGCTTTCCAACAGGAACCTCATGAGAATGGGCCGCTTTTTGTGGAATGTAATTTCTATCTCAGGAATGCCAACAAAGATGATAGTAAGTTCTCATCCAAATTGTTTTATTGTACATGCACACCAATGTATTTGTGTATTTATTTTCCTCGAGACAAAGATTAAAGAACATGCTTGAAATAAATCAATGTATTATGAGTCAAGCACCCAGTTTATGCTTATCAGTGTTATTGTATTTTAATGTGTGTTATTATATTATATACCCATAATTAGCTTTTGCCTGCGGCTTCGTCTGCATGGTGGTCTGAAATTATCCCATAGGAACATACAATCGGGATAAAACGTATCCTTTGTCCTAACCCTGGTTGTGGTCTACCAATGTGCTAAATTTCATCCTAATCCGTTCAGCCGTTTTAGCGTGAAAGTGTAACAAACAAATTCAAATTTGCATTTATTAGTATTATTATTTTTGGTTAGGATTATTATGCGTAGCTCTGTTTCTGGTTCAATGCATTTAGCTGATCACACTTGAGTACTTATTATAAACCTATTCTGAAGCATGACAAGAATAAGTGTGTAAAAGGGAGATTTTCTTAAATAATAACAAGTTCTCAAATTATTTTTTGATATTGCAATTATTTATTGTATTTGCCAAGCATTATGATAATGGTTATACTCATTGGGATGTTAATTGTAAACTTTTAAGCCTCCGTGCACAAAAAAACCCTTTTTCGTCAATAACTTATCTAATTGTAAGAAAGCTTGAAATAATTGAAACATTAAGTTTGTGTAAGTATAAAAGTACAGTTTTCATGGTGCTAAACCATTTGTGTCAGTCACAGCAAGCAGGTGTTAATAGTTGCATCACTTTTGCACTCTCGAAAATATGGTTTATTTCGCCTTTGATTTACCTGAAGATATAGTATAATCTTAAATAAAATTTAGATTTTATTTCAAGGATAGCTGAAAACTAATGTGTGATTCTTAAATTTCTTGATGTTTCCCTTTCTCACAACTAATGAACAAAATTGATCAAAATCAGTCAGTTTCGTGCACAGCCAACTAACAACTAATCACAAGATTATTTATTAGTAATGCAACAAATGCTACTTTTACGAATATCGATTGTACTATTCACCGAATACGAATACCTGATTTTATTATAGCTGCACGCAATTATTAGTAAAGAAGATGAAAGGAACTGAAAAACGCTAAGCAATATATATATTTACAGGTAATTAAAATTAACTATAGGTAAATTTTTATTTCAAAAACATAATAGTTGCAAGTTTTTTGGCGACAAACGATTCCTTTTTTCTGTATGCATATTTTCTGCTGTTAAAAATAGCCTTTCTGAGCACACTGTGGAAGGTCTTATCGAGAAATATTTTCGCATTAACTCGTAACGCAATATCTATATGGGATTTCTATGAAGTCACTAATTACGAATGTCATGGAAGTATTCGGCGAATACGAATATTCGTATTCGTTGCATCACTAACGATTATACTTAATTTTTTTAATTACTTTATATATTATAGCTTTGTTGCTACGGAGCAGGGATCAAAACCGGCATGATCAATACGAGATTTTTTTTAGTCACAACATTATATTTATTACAGGTATTTTTAAAGGTTACCCTAAATTGAATACAACCAGTATTAATAACGGTTACAGAAATAAAAATTAACTTCATCTTACCCGTGCAGAGAAATTCTTAAGCAACTGCCCAAAAAACCGATAGTATTTTTAACAATGTTATTCAACGCCATCCTCAGAGTACACCACTTTCCGAAATTATGGAAAATTTCAACAATATTAATGACGGTCAAACCGGCAAAACCACCAACTGAACCCAGCTCATACAGACCTATAAGCTTACTCCCAGTTCTATCAAAGCTGTTTGAAAAAATATTGTTGTTCAGACTTATACCAGTTTTAAACAAGAACAAGATAATCCCAGATCACCAATTTGGATTCCGAGAGAAACATGCTACTGTCGAGCAAGTGCACAGAGTAGCTCACAAAATCAGACAATCCCTCGAGAAAACAGAGTACTGTTCTGCTGTATTCATAGACATCCAGCAAGCATTCGACAAAGTTTGGCATAAGGGACTTCTGTACAAGCTTAAAACTCTGCTTCCAAACTCATTCTACATGATTCTAAAATCATACCTGGAACAAAGATGGTTTCAAGTGAAATATGAAGAAGAATCTTCAAAGCTTCATCAAATTAAAGCCTCAGTACCGCAAGGGTCGATATTAGGCCCTGTACTTTACTCCATATATACGGCAGACCTGCCTGAGACTGCCAATGTGGTTACAGCGACCTATGCAGATGATACTGCGTGCCTAGCAAGCGATACTGACCCCGTAAAAGCATCCGCTAAACTACAGGCACAGTTGGATAAGATCGACGTGTGGTTCCAAAAATGGAGAATCAAACCCAGCCTAACAAAGTCTACACACATCACATTCTCACTGAGAAAAGGGGATGGAACGAGGAACCCTGCCAACCAGCACCACGGTGAAATACCTAGGCTTGCACCTAGATAGACGACTAACATGGGCAAATCACATTAAAGCCAAGAGAACGGCGGCAAATATAGAATTTAAGAACTTCTCATGGCTATTAGGCCGAAAATCACGGCTATCTCTCAGCAATAAATTGCTTGTCTACAAGGCCATCATAAAACCAATTTGGACCTATGGAGTAGAACTCTGGGGATCTGCTAGCAATTCTAACCTGGAGATACTTCAGCGATTCCAAAACATTGCTCTAAGAATAATCTCCAGCGCACATTGGTTTGTAAGAAACTCAGAAATACATGAATACCTAAAAATGCCGTCCATAAGAGAAGAAGTAAACAACTACAGCAAAAAGTACAAAGACAGACTTAACAACCACAGCAACACATTAGCTAAAGCTCTAATTCAAGACAGAGACCACACAAAACGCCTTAAAAGATGGCACATACTGGAACTCGACCAAAGGAACTGAAGTGTCCCCACTATAGATGGTGCTATTCACTGGAATGGCAGTCACACAAAATCCACCCCAGATCACATCTAATTATGGCTAAACAGCCGATTGTAGATAAAAAGGAAGAGAAAAAAAAAATCTTACCCGTGCCGTCGGCATTAGTCAAAAGGCGCGCATCGCCTGTGTGTGTGTAACTGGTATTAAAATGGTAACCTAAATGAGGTGACATGTTTCTTCTGCTTGGTTACCCAGATAGCAGTAACCTTAGTCGTAGAAGTAACTAAATTCTTCTATACCTGTACCGTATTTTATAAAGATTTTTGGTCCCTGCTATAGAGAATCACTGACTCCCTATGTCAAAGGAACTCACACCTAGTTTAGGAGTCCAGAGTATTTAAATATTGATATTGATCATAAAATATCTTAAGTATTAAGTACCAGTAATCTTGCAACTGCTTGCAATAAACAATCCGATGACCCCATTATGAGTATTTGTAGACCAATAATGTCAATATTCTGTTATGTCTTGAAACACTTGTTTCAACAACATTGGAGGTTTTCTTTACTTACATGATTCAATTTGGTTTCTTCCAAATCGGAATCGGGTTCAGATTTAACTCGAGTGAGTTAAATCTTAGATTATAATGAGTATATTACTGTTGTGTTAGTAACATTGAGATGTGATTGTGTATTGAAGGTTAAGCTTTAACCCTGTGGACAGCATCAGGCAAGCAATTTCAATGTCAGCATTAATAGTTAGTCTGACATCTTAGAAATAAGTAGTGATGCAACGAATACGAATATTCGTATTCGCCGAATAGTAGACATTTACCGAATATTCGTATTCGGCGAATACTAATACGAATACTAATACGAATATTTAAAAATTAATATGTTTGTACGCAAATCTAATTACTGGCAGACTTGGAAAACGCGCGTCGTCGGCACGTAAAAATACGACGTGTGCAAGGGCCTTAACCGCAACGACGACGCGACGGGGAACTCCCCGGCCATAGTTTATACAGTGCCGCGGCCCGGGAGTTTTCCTATCAATACGAACCATGGATTGATTCATTCATTCCTTTCATTTCATTTGTCAGTCGAAAGCACAAGTTAAGCAAGAGAATATTGTTTTATTGAAGTGAAAACTTCTTTAGTATCGTTATGATTTGAAAGTCGATGAAACGAAAAAGCGACAGTAAAAAGAAATAAACATAAATTCATAAGATTTAACGTGGGAGAAAATGAGATAGGAAGCATTATACAGTGTTTCTTATGTTTGTGGTTTTCTGAAGCTGAAGAATTTGTTTGTTTGCTTGAACGCGCTAATCTCAGGAACTAATGGTCAGATTTAAAAAAATATTTTAGTGTTAGATAGCCCATTTATTGAGGAAGGCTATGGGCTATACATCATCACGCTAAGACTAATAGGAGCTGAGCACCAATGAAGAATGTTTCAAAATCGGGGGTTTTTATTTTTCCTTTTGAGAGCTTCCGCTGCGTGCGCTGCGTAAACGGTTAAAGTTTCGCAAAAATCATGTATGACAGAATTGTTTCCCTTTAAAAGTTCTAAAAAAAAAGTCCGCGACAGCATACATCACGCTTTTATCAGTAAAAGTGCACGGTTGGCGCAGTGGTTAAGCGATTGACTGCTGCGCTGCGTGTCGCGGGTTCGACTCCCGCACGGAACAAATATTTGTATGACCTACAAGTAGTTGTTCCAGGTCTGGCTGTTTGTGTATGTGAGTTTAAATGTTTGTAAACGACACAGGAGAAATTCCTAGTGTGGGGCAACGTTTTTAAAAAAAAATAATTAACAAGTAAGTAGTTATATGGTCTGTATTTCTTTTGTATGAACAAAAGGTAGGATAGTAAGTCCTAAGTAACTTAGACGAACGTTAGTAATGGCTGCGTCTATGTACTACCAGACTATTAGTCTTTTATTACCATGGCGAGATATTCGTATTCGTATTCGCCGAATAGTAGGTTTGATATTCGTATTCGTAAAAGTAGTATTCGTTGCATCACTAGAAATAAGTTAAAAATTGTTATTAAGAATGATAAGGATCACTACAGGATTCAAAAATAAAACAAAAGCCGGCCAAGTGCGTGTCGGACCACGCACAATGAAGGGTTCCGTAGTTGGGATGAATTTATCCCAAAAACAAACTTAACTTTGTAGTTGATAAACATGTTCTCCCATACGGAATGTATGGGAAAACATGTTTTTGCAACTGCAAAATTAAGTTGGTCGATTATTACTCGATAACTAGTAAAGCCTACTTAACTGTGATAGTTTTCCTTTTAATTTCGTTATATAAACTACTGCTGTGATTTTTTTCATACATCCAAAACCAACCATTTAGCTGGCAGGGGGGGGGGGACACTTGACTCTAACAAAAATTAGCACTTTAAAGCTTAATATTTTGCAAACGGATCCCTAAATCCAAAAATAGTTTTCACAAACTCATAATGTTTTTGTAAGACCTTTCTAATGATACCCCACACTATGGGATAAAAAAATAAAAAATAAAACATCACCACTTTACGTGTATGGGAGTTACCTTAAAAAATTAATGTTTTTCATAATTTTGTTTTACCACTTTTTCGGCGTAATTAATATGTATACCTATGTCAAATTACAGCTTTCTAGTACTAAGGGTCTCGGAGCTAGACCGCGGACAGACAGACAGACGGACATGACGAAACTATAAGGGTTCCTTGTTTACCCTAAAAACCCTAAAAAATTAGACACATTCTCTTACTTCAATAAAATTGTTTTTTCTAAATATTTCAGTTGCGAAGTTCATGCAAAGCAAGAAGCTTTCAAGCCTGGGCATGCCTACATACTTCGGCAAGGGATCTCATGAGTCAAACGGAGTTACCTACAGATACTTAGTGATGGAGCGCTTTGGCCAAGATGTGTGGAGCCTCTTCACAGCTGCTGGGAAGACATTCCAACCAGCAACTGTCTTCCAATTAGGTTTACAAATGGTAAAGACTAAACATATTTTAGTACAAGCTAATTAAGGATGGCAATGTATTGGATAGTAAACTAATGGTAATTCGACACAGTACCACAATCTTACAAATGTTTTTTCCTTCCAAGTAATGTATTGCACTAAAATTGTTATTGTAAAAAAACTGTATTTTTTTCTACAAAGTTGTTCAATGAATCAAAATATTTGATTATAAACCTACATGGGCACTTATGAAACGCCAGAAGCTAGGTGCACGGTTCCAATTGGTCATTTCCTATGGAGAAGAGCCAACAAGAAACTCCACAGTTACTCTTTTAAAAATAAATGCCTGTACAATGGTGCCGATTCCCTTGTTCAAAAACTAAACTAAATTTAAGTTCAGTGCATTTTTTCTTTCTATTTCATTAAGAAAAGGACAGAAGATAAATTTTAGTTTAGTCCAGTTAAATTAATCAGCGCCTGTAACTACTCCATACAAGTTTAGAGGTGATTAAAAACTTGCCTACTAAAATTACGTCAATTTATGTCAAGCGCTGATTAATTTGACAGGACTAAACTAAAATTTATCTTCTGTTCTTTTCTTAATGAAATAGAGAGAAAAAGATGCACTGAACTTAAATTTAGTTTAGTTTGTGAACAAGGGAATCGGCACCAATGTTTTCAAATTACAGTGTTAATAGGTATGGGAGGACAGTGTAGACGTATCAACAAGTACCAGCTACTTAGCAAATTAGAAAATGGTTCACAAATCTAGTCTGTTAAGCCTACAACATTCTCAAATTCAGCAAATTGCTTCTTATTTTTTTGAAGTCCTAAGTTTTTGTGAACATACTAAATACTTTCTAAGATATAAAGAGAAGGCAGAGTTAGTATATGTATAGTTTATCATTTATCATTTATCTTTTCTATCAATTAAAAAAATAAGAGTGTTAGTATAAAGTGTCATCAGCGAATAGAATAATATCCGATAAGTTAGCCATCATGTAAGGAAGGTCATTAATATAAATTAGAAATGCTGAAGAGTATCATTTTAATGTGCTATAGTTATACTGTTTTGGAACCATGTCCTTGAATTTCGAGCATTGACAAGAAAACACACAATTGAGCTATAAACAAGAAAAACTCAATGTAAACTGAATACTATTTATTATTTTACTGTTTGAAGACCCTGAAGTATACTTAGCATCACATTTTTCTTTTTCAGTTAGACGTGTTAGAGTACATCCACAGCCGTGGCTACGTCCACGCGGACATCAAGGGTGCCAACATGCTGCTCGGTCTGAAGAAGGCCAAGAATCAGGTGTACCTAGTGGACTTCGGTCTGGCCACGCGGCTGAAGGAGGACCAGCCCTTCACTCCTGACCCGAAGAGCGCACACAATGGTACCATTGAGTATACAAGCAGGGATGCACATTTGGGAGGTAAATATTTGATCACATTGTTCCTTACTTACTGTTGAACATGTTATAGTTCAAATTTAATCCTAAATCAAATTTGGTTAGGAAACAATTAATTCCAAAACTACCAAATAGACAGGTCCAAAATCAACTCTTATTTCAATTTCAGAATCTGAGCTTATAAGCCATAGGCTAGCCAAACTGTAGGGTGTAGCAAGAGCCTTATAGTAGCAAGCCGATACTTAAATTAGCAATAGCATATTTGACAGGCGTTTCTTAGCACTAGCTAAACTATAACCTTTTTATCAGCATCGAACTTTGCCCACCTCCGAGTATGTCAAACAAAAACCTAATTTGAATCACTAATCTATTTATTTTTTCTCCAGAGCCCACAATGCGCGGTGATCTCGAGATCCTAGGCTACAACATGCTACAGTGGCTGACTGGTGAACTACCGTGGGAGAAGTCGCTCAAGCAGCCGAAGACTGTGCAGACCATGAAGGAGACCTTTATGAAGAATGTGAGAACCAGCATCAAGTCTAGTAATGTACCTGGTGAGTTATAGTCGATTATCTTTAATATTATAAAGAAGTAAAATTTGTTTGTTTGTATGTAGGGGGTAATCTCCGGAACTACTAGTCGGATATGCATTTTTTTTGCATTTGATAGCCTGCCTAATTCTCGAGGAAATCGGAGGCTCGCGGACGAAGTCGCAGGCAGAAGCTTGTTTACTATATAACTGGCAAAATGTGGATGTACTGTAGATACACTTCTGCCTAAACCTTCCGGGATTACAGGCGTTATATTATTATTATGTATTAAGTTTTAAATATAACTTGAACGGCGGCACACTGCCAGACTACTAATGAATAAATACATGAAACTATTATTCAAACTTTTCTGTCTCGCCTAGCTCACCCTAAGTAAATCAAGAATTGTGTAAGAGCTTGAGTCGTGCGATTGCCATTTACTAATTCGGCTATTTGTCTGAATAACATTATGGCTTTTGAATATGCAGCATTATAATCTTATAATTTTACAGAAGCCCTCATCAAATTCTTCGAATACATAAACACAATAAAACCAAAAGAAGTCCCAGATTACAAGAAGTGTCGGAAACTATTTGAAGACTACCTAAAGACTGAAGGCAAGACTAGAAGTAGTACCTTAGACTTCTCCTCAAAGAAAAACAAATCGCCCAGCAAAGCCAGAACAAACAGAGTTATAGCAGAAGACAGTGACGCCTCTGATGGAGAAACTGAGGAACCAATCAAAGTTAGCAAACAGAATGGAGAAACGCATAAGAAACGGGGAAGGAAACCCAAGGCTGCGGAAGTGGACACAGAGAATAAGGTCCCAGAAAAGGATAAAGTAACTAAAAATAACGTGAAAAGGAAATCGTCGGAACCAGCCGTGCTGGTCAGAGTTAAGAAGACGAGGTTGAACCCAGTGGCCACACCGCCTGCTAAAGACAATCACAACAACATCGCCACACAAACCTCCATTGAGAAAGTAAGATACAGTCCTAGACTGAATTCTTCCAGACATGTATCCTTCGACAGTCCAATCAGCGAAATTGTCGGCGAAAATCATAAAGACAGTCGATCCATTAATTCAAGTGGCGACATCTTTGATGATTCCTTCACCATTAAAGAGGTAAAAGTTAGAAAACCTAGGAGAAAATTGTTGTCAAATGAAGAGGTAGTTGTAAAGAGGGTAGTCAGGAAAAAAGTGACAGCTGTCAAAAAACCGGGTAGGTCGTGGAAAGATATCCCTACTGTAGTAAATGGTCGGTCGCCACCGAAGTAAGTCGTTAATGGTGGTAATTATAATAATTATGGTCACATAATACTTACTTTTTAAACCCGCCATTGGCTGTGCAAGTGTGTAGTTGACGAAAATTATGTTAGGATAGATTTTCTCATAAATTGAGAAGTAAAGCAAATGCGTAACAAGACATAAGAACTTATAATTATGTTTTCCTTTTCATATAAAAATAACATATCAGTCGCTCTGTAAACGTACGCAACTTATAAATCTATCATTGAAATACTCTTGCATAACCAATAAACACATACTGAAACATTTGACAACCATTAATTAATATTCTGTGCCATTTAACAATGTAATCCCACTTAACTAGCTTTAAAATATTTCCATAATCTACCAGATACCTTGATTTTTGTTGATTGGTAAGGGACAGGAAAATAAACTCCAATTTAAACAGCCCACATTTTTTGGCTGCGAGACAAAAGCTCTTCATTGCATAGTTATAGCCATTACCAATCAATCAAATTAATCTATTACTTTACCTTTATATAAAATTAATGTATTTTAGGCAGTTGTCTCACCGCCGGCGAGAAAGCGACAAACTATCGGCTATTTTCTCGCTCAAGAAACGTACAATATACATTCCGTGTAAACAAAAGAGATGCATATATAGGTGATCGCTGATTGTTCACACCGCCGGCGAGGACTCGCTCCACTAGTTTGTTGCTGAGCGACAAGAGCTATCAAAGATAATACTTGCTCAGCGATGCTCGCTTGGCGGTCAGAACTCACGCCGAGAGAGCAAACAGCAGTAATTTCGCTCCGAACGAGTGGTGCGAGTAATCGTCCGTCGCACTCGGACACTCGCTGATACCCCGGCGACAAAACTATCGGAACTACGCACTCGCTGCTCGCCAAATCGTTGTCAGTTACTAGCTCTAGTCGCTACTCGTTAATCGCCGGCTCATAGTAGAAATATCTAGTATACTATTAACGTGATAGGATAATAATAATACCTACTTTTTTATGGTCGTAGTTCCAATTTTTATAAACTTTTTAATCAATAGAGAATATGCACGTAATTCAAAACTTATCCATTATTTAAATTTACACTGTAAAGGAGTCAAGAAACAAATTTTTTTTTTTTTTACGTATTTCCTGTTTTCCAATTAATTATTTTATGTTTTTTTGGTGGAATTGGAATGCAGTCAAAACTCGTCGTCTTCAACAATGCCGAAGTGACGAAAAAAACTATATGAATAAAAATCTATTCTTTGTAAGTGCGATTTCTGTTTGAATAAAGCACAAAAATAATTTAATTAATATGATTTGGGGCTAAAAACAGATATGTAAACCGAGCAGTATCGTGGTAAATGACGTCACGTTATGACCGCGACAGTAACGGAAGTTTGAACTAGTAGAAAATTGTTGAGTTTCATAAATTTTTTGAGCAACAAGCAGTAGTTGAATTTAACTTTTAAAACTTTTCTTCGGTTTATATTACTGTCTCTAATTAATTAAGTGAAAAAAAAATTATATGCGTATTCCTTATTCTAACCTGAGTAGAGGAACTGTATTACATATTTTAGTATGGCTTGCATAAAAAGTTCTATAGATTCTTCGTTATATAGTTTATTTATGTATTATTATTACTTACTTCTGAATAATAAATGGATGAACAAAGGGAACACATTTATACTTTAATATTTTCCACCGTAATGCCTAATTATTTATAATAGAATTGGTTTTAAATACAATTTGTACCTTCAGTTATAGTTTTAAGAGTTAAAATCCAATGTCGCCGAATTTTTCGCGTAAAAAATGCGTGAAATATTTGTGCCATTGGGTTTCCCACCCTACCTAATTATTGACTTACTCTGTTTTAATTATAATAATACAATTATTGAATACAATATTAATATTTTACTGTATTTGTTGACAGTTACAACTCACTAAAACAGTTTGCTGAGTTTCGTGTATTATGGGATTGTTGCAAGAAATTGATTTGTGATAGTATATTAATTAATTAGCATTTTAATTATGAAAAGTTAATTGTTAATCATTGATGTGTCCAAGTTTATCCTGTTTGTTAAACTTGTTGTAAATCAAGGAAGTTTCTTAGGGAAACTAGCAAAATACAAAATGCTGTGTGATTTTATTTCGTTTCGCCTATTTCAGCCGTATGCTAGTTAAGTTTTGTTACTGTCGGCCCTGTCCCTGAATTTATGGAGACGGCGGACATGAAAACAAAAGTAAATGCTAGATTGTTGTAGTTACAATCGTTACGTTTTGATAATGGGGAGTTGTGTTTTATCAAACTGTTTTAGTGAGCGGGTTTGGTGTTGATATTATGCATTTGTTTTATTTTACTTGTGTGTGATCAATAAGTAATTATCATGTAAAATAAACAGTATTTCTTTATTTTCTTGTTTTATTTTTCTGGTACAGTTAGTGAGGGAACTTAACTGCTAATTGCTCCCGCTACCATTGCACTAGGTAACAATAAGGTTACCTATAGGTAGTATTATATTATCTGTGCCTATAGTAAAAAGGTTAAAGTTCTTAATCATTTTAAATAATATTAATATTTAATGCATTTTATGAAACCGTACTATCGTATTAGGTTATGGAACTTGTAATGATAGTTATCAAGGGGATAAACAAATAACGTAAACAGAAAAAAAAAAGAATTTTAGGCCTCTTCTGTCATTTACCCAATGTAAAATTTCTAAATTTATATCTGTAATGTTTATGGTGTAAGTACATAATAAAGAATTATCTATCTATGGTTATACAAAAATTATATCGCTTATGTTAGCGATAAGACCGCAAGGATGAAAAGTGGGACTGGGCGGGCCACACGTACAGGATGCATCAGGACACATGGGCCAGGGTCGACACGCAATGGGTGCCTGAAGACAGGCGTCGTCACCGAGGCAGGCCTAAGAAACGCTGGCGCGACGACCTAGATCTTGACTGATTGGTAAGAAAACGCAGCAGACAAAGACGCATGGCGAAGTATGGGGGATACCTTTGCCCAGCAATGGGACCAGCTGGGCATAGGTATACCCCAAAAGCAAAGGTTAAAAAAAAAAAACTGGCATTCCGGGAGTGCCGACTGAAGTGAAAATTTAAAAAAAAATCGGCACCGCTGTACTCAATGCGTTGATGTCTTTTACTCCACGCACCGCGGTAATCAACGCGTTGATGTCTTTTTAATGGTCCTTTTAACCATTCAAGACATCAACGCTGGTGTCGTCAGTGTCGCGAAAAGAATGGTTAAGTCCCATTTCAAAAATACCTAATGCGCCTAAGGAAGTTTTCGCTTAAAAAAAAAAATGGTAAGGTAACTATTAATGAGTTTTTTTTTTTTTGTGAAAGCCGTTCGTTAGGAATAATCTGTAATAACTAATAATGCATCAGTCACTGAATCGGTGTTGTGCTTTAGATTGTATATGCAGGAACGAAGGCGATCATTCACTAAAAACTAATAATTTCGCAAGCAATGGTAAATTTCAACCTTGCAAGCACTTTATAGTGCTTTTTTGCGGATGGCCAATGCAGCCCCGGATCTAGAATTTTTTTGAGGCGGGGCAAAAACTGCAGTCTGCCGCCCTCCGCCAATCTTTTATGGGGGTGCGCTAAGTTAGCCCCAGCGAAATTAAAATTTTGGCAGCAACATAATTATCAAATTATATCGATCGATAATGCGTCAATTCAACAGGGGCGCCAAAACTGTTGTAAAAAAGAAAAAAAAATATAAAGATTATAAATGTGCTGCGAGTCTCAGTTATTGCAAAGTTACTGTGTGCTGGGTGGTGCACTTGTCTGTTACGCTTGAATTTGTCGCCCCCTGAAGTTGGCGCTCGGGGCACGGGCCCCCCCTAGATCCGGGGCTGGACCGATGAGGCCGAAAGGTTCTGGAGTGGCGATCGCGTACCGGAAGACGTAGCGTTGGAAGGCCTCCCACAAGATGGACCGATGACCTTGTGAAGGCCGCAGGAATCCGCTGGATGCGGAAAGCACAGAATCGGTCGAAGTGGCGGTGCTTGGGGGAGGCCTATGTCCAACAGTGGACGTTTTTCGGCTGAAATGATGATGATGATGAAGCACTTTATAGTAACAAAACATTCAAGGTTGTATTCTGATCATTTTAGAGCTGAAGACTATAAGAATGCAGGCTTTTGACTTCTCAAGGCAGAGTATAAACCTAATGTAAAAACATAATATATTTTGTGCTATTTACTTGAATAAAACGTCAAAAGTATAGTGAGTGACTGACACTGGCATGGCCACCATCAGGGGTTTTAATTTTGATAACACAAAAAAATTGTCGCTAATTACTTGAAATTTGTCGCCAAATATCAGAATTTGTCGATCACTGGTTCAAAAGTTAAAAGGGTTTAAAGGTGGCCTGTCTGGGGAGCATCTCCCCAGCATGTATATTGTTGGTTCATATTAGGTGAAAGCTAGGTAGTTATTGGGCCTATCGGCCAGAGCTATTAATTAATATAGGACGAAGACTAGTTTAGTTTGACCTCGACCGCTGTACCGCGCCTTAGGTATGTGCGCGGCTCGCAGGCGGGTAGTGCAGGCCGCTCATTCGTCAACGCTCACAGCGTCACGCCGCTCATTCGTCAACACTGCCCCGTCTCGCATTCCTAAGGCGCAGTACAGCGGTCTCGGTCAAAATATAGTTAGCATAACAGCATGTCCGTGACTACCGCAGGACCACCAACGCCAATCGCTTCCATATTTAGTAAATAATTTGTACCTAATTGGTACTAATTAGTGCTCGAACGACAGAATTGGTACCTTAGTAGTTTTCGAGAAACTCGAATTTGACGGTGGTCCGGCCGTAGTCACGCTCCCTTCAGCAGGACTACCATGAGCGCCGTAAAAGGGCATGCTGCAGCTATTCTAAGTATACAAATAATTAGTACCTTTAAATGTGATTCATTGCGTAAAAAAAACAGAACTGAAACATTTGTATTTACCGAGAAATCAATGATGACATCATTCGCGCGCTGGTTCAGCAGGACCACGACTTTGAATGTTGATTCAAAGTTTGACGTGCTTGTCGCTTTCCTCAAACCTATATAGAAAATTAGTACCCTGCAAGATAAAATTAGTGCCCAAAATTCAAAATTGGTTCTTCAGTAGTTTACGAGATATACCATGCCATTGGGTGGGGTGGCCGTAGTCACAGTGTAAAATTTTCTCCTAAAGAACTATAGACCAAAAATTCAAATTCCTAAGTGTTGTATTTTAAGAGTAATTAGCTTTCATTACTTTTTCATACTAAATCTCAGCGTATAACCCGACCAAATTAAGTTGTCAATAGTATTGAGCTGTTTAGGAGATGTACACTCGTGCACATAAATTTATAGATGTTGGAATAACCTATCGTTACCCATGGCCTGTGTGATACCATTGTTTATGATGTGGGTAGGTAGGTAATCGAATAATATTTTTTCTGTATTGTAAGTAAGTACCTTTCTTCTGTGTTGTTACGTGAATATCATTAGAGCGATAGGTATTTCTTATTTCTTTCCTACTAATTATACCTAAGTATTAAAAACCTAATTTACTGCAGTAACAATATCTTGCTAATAACGTAAGTATATAAGGATTACATAGGTAATAGGTATATATTTTTTTCAGTACCTACTTGAAGTCGATTTTATCAAAGTTCTTCTGACATGTCTGTGGGACCTTGGGTGTATTTTTTACCCGACTGCCCCAGAAGGAGGGTAATGTTTTTCGAGAGTATGTATGTATATCTATTTCTTTGGCATGCTCTGTAGCCTAAACGGCTTGATGGAGTTTAACAAGTGTCGTTAGATTCGTCTAATTGTGGGAGTGTCATAGGCTATATAATATTTATAAATTGCATCTGCAAATACAAAAAAAGGGAATGATATCATCATTGATTTCTCGGTAAATACAAATGTTTCATTCAGTTCTGTTTTTTTTTTACGCAATGAATCACATTTAAAGATACTAATTATTTGTATACTTAGAATAGCTGCAGCATGCCCCCTTTTACGGCGCTCATGGTAGTCCTGCTGAAGGGAGCGTGACTACGGCCGGACCACCTTCAAAGTCGAGTTTTTCGAAAACTACTAAGGTACCAATTTTGTCGTTCGAGCACTAATTAGTACCAATTAGGTACTAATTATTTACTAAATATGGAAGCGATTGGCGTTGGTGGTCCTGCGGTAGTCACGGACATCATAACAGCTTAGACAGGTCCTGCCCCTATATTCATCTGTCGTCAGATCATCGACACGAGCAGAGTCAGAGATTGATACGTGTGTGTGTGCAGTCTTATTGCTCCATTAAAGAGATGAGGTAAGGTTATATTCACTACGGGCATAATAAATAAACAAATGCGCAAATCCAAAGCTTTTATTTTTCTTTTTATTTACAATAATATGAAAGTAAACAAAATTTAATGTACCAAAGAAATTAGATTTAGATATTTTTATATAATTTAACGGCGGACACGCCGACCGAGTGGCACGCATCGATCAACGAGTCTATAAACACGATTGACATTGTGATACTTTATAGTGCACTGACTTGTAACTGCCAACTGGATGGCTTACGAAGCTGTATTGACGCAAAAGTGCGCGTGGCGTACGCACTCAGCAAAATGAAACTTATTTAAAAGTTTCAGGAAATTGTTGGCAACCCAGTTCACAAGTTACAAGATCAGGGGTCGCGAACAACGTTGCAAGTTACAAAAGCTATGACTACAGCTAGTTTTAACGTACGCTCAGTGTGGTGATGTTCACTATATCTATAACAGATTGTGATATGCGCGCGCGTCTCACGCGCCACGCAACGATACTTCACAATATTATCTACATGGCAGTAGGAGCGGCTAAGCTATCATCGACTAAAACACAAAACGGTAGCACCATTTGTAAAAAAATATAATATTTTTTTCCATTTCAAAACAACAGAATCTGCCTCAAGGTGTGATCGCGTCGTGTGACGCCCGTGACTCAGCAAGCGCTCGCAGCGTAGCGTGGCGACTCATCCCAGGTACTAATCCACTATTATACAAACTGTTCTAGACGTTACAATAGTTAAACTTATATTTAAACCTTATAAAAAACCTTTACGCCGTTTACAGGAACATTTTTATGCAAAAATTCTGTTTAACTTGCAATGGGACTAGTATAGATTTCTTAAAAAAACAACTCCATCTTGTCATGACGTAACACGCGGAGTTTGGTAAATCATTTTGTATATTTTTTTAATTATAAATATATTAAAATAAGGCCGCATTCACACTAGCTTTCGATGTCGCATAATACAAGTCTCACCAATGTAAATGTAGCCAAAATCTCCTTTTAGAATATGCTTTGCGTGAATGTGTCCTGTACACCTGTGTTTTGTGACCTTGCTGTGTTGGCGAAGAAAAGGCAAGCTCATACGGAGCTAACATTGACAGCGTACGACAGTACAAATGAAGATTTTTTGACTTCCAAAGTTGTAAATCACTTAATGAAAATTAAAGCACTTCTCATATCATAAAACAATTTTAATCAAATTAAAATAAAAGAAAACAAATATGATTCTATCATAATTATTACATAATAAAAACCAATTCAATTGGAATCGACTGCATGCCAAAATAAGTCCACAAACATACCCAAAATCGTGCTTCAATTAGTTACCAAAGATTATTGGCATATTTTAAAAGGAGATTCTATCCAATGTTCTACACAACGCTATAGTCTGTACCCGTCTATCCTTACACCTATGTTAAACTCAACACTTCTTACGCTACGTGGAATAAAGTAAATGTATAATATAATATACAATATATATATTAGGTTACAATATGTATCTAAACATGGTACTACGTAACTGCGAGGTGGCACTAGCAATCTGCGAATTGGCTTATCTAGATTAGCTGGTTGAGATGTCGAGGGTAATTTTGTGAAATAGATTTTTAAATAATTGTGGTGTAAAAATGCAATGCAATGTAAAATTTACTTAAAAATATAGCTTGACTTTAACATTTTCTATGTAAAACCGGAGAATCAAGTTTGTTTCCTGCATTTTCACTGGTATCTTCATGTTTGTAAAATTCATGGTTAAATTATTTAACCATGAATTTTACAAACATGGAAAATGAAAATTTTAATTTCCCGTGTCTGTGACTTCTATTGAAATTGAAATTTTCTATTCAACCCCAAAGATATGGAGTTACTTTTCTTCAAATTATACGAGTTTTGGCTCTCAACCAGCACGTTATAGACAACCGCTCAAACAAAGAGCGAGTATTTCATCCTAAAAATATTTAAATACAAAAATGTAAAACAGTGGCCTTGCCAAATTGTACTATACTACTATACGATCCGTTTTATACAACGTCGATAACAGCGATGAATCTGGACTAATATCGTTCGGGCTCCTAGGAATACAGTCTCGATGCTGGAGTTTTCTTTATAAAAAATATTTGTGAAAAATACAATTTTCTTGTTCGATTATACACAGACATTAGAACTTCAAAAATAAACATAGGTTTATTGAATTGAGACTAAAGAAAAAAAAATGTCTGAACTTTTGAACCTCAATGATATTTTTAAATTCCGCAATAAAGAAAACTTCAGCATTTCCCAAGAAAAACACATTCCTAAGCGACATACAACTATTATTCTATAAAAAAACTTGTGCTGATTCTCATTCGGCATACTTAAAGCTTACATGTTACAGTACAATCAGAGAGGTCTTTCACGTTTCACAAGAGACTTCTCGCTCTTACTTACGCGGGAATAAATAACATTTCATTTTTAATATAAAAAATTTGGTGTTGACTCAGTCACGCATTATTATACAGGTCCCATTACTTCTTTTTTATATATCGAGCGCGGGCAAAGGAAGCTTGTTTTCTATTACTACGTTACATTGGTTTAGGAAGTATTTGAACACAGGAGGCTAGTCAATTGTTTAAGTCGGAATGTAGAACATTCTGTTTTTTATCTCAATTGAGTTTTTGTGAGGCGCGTTTGTTTTCGTTTGGCGGCATGCTGAGACAAGTATAGTTTTACCAAAATTTTGTCTAGAATTTGTGATACAATAGACCACCACGCAACTGGTGATTTCATAGATGTTTATTACACGTGGACCTCTGTTTTTACCAAGTCTTGGATTATTATATTTTAACTAACTTTTCTCAGCACACCACTCTTATAATTGCACTTGTTTAACGGAAATCGTCGAAACTTGAACTATGATACAAGGATCGGCTACAGCTATGTCCGTAAGTAGTTAACGATACAATTTCATCTACTCGACAACGAGGTTGCGTTGTCGCTGCCTTCTCTTGTTACTGAAGCTTCGCAGTTTTTGTTTAACATACATTACATAGGTATTGTTTTCTTTATAAAATAATAACGAGGAAAAATGCACATTTAAAGCCATTTTCACAAGCAATATCGGCCATATTGCCTGATGAATATCTTGTTAATGATATTTCAAACAAAAATTTAAGTGTCTTTCTAACGCACTAATGCTAAACAATTTAACTATAGAATTTTGGTGCGAGGCGCGAATTTTAGTTTGAAAATCTCTGGTGTGACAATTTGTCTAACAATTACACGACAACGTTACTTCAACACAATTAAATAAATAAAAATAGTAACTTGAACGTAAATACTCTTTACTTTAGTGAACAAAATATAACATTCGACTTCTCTTAGTATTAACGTCCATTTAAAATATAACATCGCAGCGAAGCCCCGTAACAAGATAATAATTAATAGTAAGAAATAATAATTATGTAATATCGAGCTATGTAGTTTAAAATGTCAACGTTTATGTTTCATTAAAAATATTCCTATAATAATATTTTGGGTATAAACAGCAGTAATAAGATAAAAACAGATTTGTATTGAACACATAATTTACGTAGATCAGGCTATTTGAGCTTGCTATTCAATTCAGTGAAAAAAAATCATATAGTTTAAGCACGTTTGAAACGTATACATTTTAAGACAATACGGATTGCAGCGCATTGTTTATGGTTTTTGTGATGATTACTTGCACGATCGTAAAATTCTTTAGTCTATGATTTTTCTTTTCCTTTTTATCCACCCGCACTGGGCCCGTGTGGTGGATTACGGCCCTCTTCCTCTCATAGGGAGGAGGCCTGTATACTAGCATTGGGAACATTATAGGCTGAATAAGATATGTTTGTATCCGAAAGATAAATCTTAGAGCTAATAAAATATAGCATTATTTTTAAAGTTTTATAGCAAGCTCAAATAACTGAGTCTATAAGATTGTCTAAGTTTACTGTAAGCTCGACAAGCAATCGCTATGTTAATTTGAACACGATTACTTATCAAACCACGAAGATGTTCCGTTCGGGATTATCTATTAAACATTACACGACAACAGTTATCTATTCAAATATGGACTTTATATTAATAACACTTCAGTATTCATTGATTTGGAATATTAATTTTAAATATAGGCTAACATCAGATGGAAACTTTTATAACACTCGTTTTGATAGCTTGCTTTATAAACAGTCCATGTAGGTCAAAACGCACGTTGTTTAGTTGTCAGCTGATTTCAGCCTGTCTATCGACTATTTTTTAAGTTACATAAATTTTATATCGGTATAATAGAACCACGAACGGAACACAAAATTGCAGATTACAAACAAATAACAGTGTAGAAATAACATTTATATTGTGTTTAAAATTGCACAGAGTATTCTAAGAACACAGTAGGCAGTATGTCACCGGAACATAAACGTGTATTGTACCTACTACTGTTAGGCCTCTCTCACAACCGTGGCATTATATTTATTAATAAAATTTACTTTAAAAGTTCACGACGGAACCGACGCGTCAACACTTCACTGAAACATTCCCGTGCACGAATATTATAATTTTATTTCTTAATGATTTTTCCGCGATTGTACTAGAGAGATATACTAAGATCTAAAGAAATAAATATTTAATTACAAATTAATAAAATAACATGATAATGTATTAATTAATTTAGTGAAAACTTTTGGGAGTTAGACTTAGTATAATTTCTTATAGTGTCATATTATATATTTATATGTTTGCTATACAAACGTATCACTGAAGTCTCATAACAATAATAATAAAAAATGTAATAAGAATAAAATTAATAACAAAATGTGTGTACTATTATATAGTAACAGAAGCAAGCGACATCGAGTCTAATACAAGTTACAGGCAAGCCTAGAAGATTGTATAAACTATACAATATTTCACAATGTATACCATATTATACATTTTTAATAAGAGTGTATATTTAGATATACATCTTCTAGACTAGCCTAGAAAATAAGTGAATGATATCGCTCTGTATAATATACTATCAAATTGCCTCTAAGATACAGGCTAGCGATGAATGATAAAGCAGCGGTGATCTCATTACTTGAAGCCTTTGAGGTGCACCATATCTATCAATATTTTTATAGGATAGTAAGTTTAAAAGTTATTATTACATGAAACAAAATAAATCAAGAAAAATACAGAAAAACACATCTATTCCAAACTTTGTATAAATCACGAATCAACTTTAATTATAGTTTATTTACACTTATTTAGCTGATATTTTTGTTACAGACAGAATCACTGAGCAGTTTTTTTTTTCATATGCGGTTTCAATTTTTTTTTCCTTATTTATTAGTATTTTTTGCTCGTTTTAATACACGTATGGCCCACCTCAACGGCCACAGTAGTAAATGCGGCGTGCACGCCGGTCGTAGGTGCTATCCATCAACACTGCATCTATAACGCACAGCGTGCCTACTAGTCTATGCCGGTAAGTCGAACTGACCAATCAGCTGGGTACAAGAAAAATAAATCAGTAACTAAGGACATACTGGGCTGAGTAATGTCAATGTTGTCAATCTATGACATTGTAAGTTATCATTGTTTAAATGTCTGCTAAAAAATGTGAACTGTACAAGTTTAGTTTATTTCTCGGACTTAAAAATTCTGATCTTTTGTAGTTTGTGCGTAAAATATTAGTTCAAACCACATATAACTAAAAATTGTTTTGTTTGGCTCGACTTATCGACATTAAACGTCAAAACCGCGACAAAAGATTCAGTCTGACGCATTAATTTGACACATTCACAGCTTAAGAATACGGCAACCGAATTTCACTATCGCTATGGGCCATCGTGGGCCTAATGTCACTAGGCTTAATTTAAATGGCAGTCGGCTACATAAGTAGGAGCGTCCTCATCGCTAAACGCGGCACACTCGTCACTTGCTAACAGTTAAATTTTATTCAACTGGTTTGCTATCACTTGAACTTTTGAAGATGGTTCCAAAACGTTAATGTTGAAACTTGCGTATAGATCGTCTAATTTTAAATCGCGTTCTATTGCTCATACATGCAAAGTATGCCTTTATAAAACGTTTAAATTCGTCATTGGTTGTTGTTCAGTTATTGACAAAGACAATCAGCAACAGTAAGTGTTACCATGGTCACCACGGTGACAGGAACTGAATAACCAATGACCATACCTGACGAATTTAAATGCAGCGGAGGGGCGCGCAACTTTAAATCAGACCATCTGCACCTCGACTAAAGCGTAAGTTCGTGTTTGTTCGGAGTGGCACGTGTATTTGGCTGTACTGCGACACGTGTCTATGTGGCGTCAGCAGCGTGTAGCTTCTCGCTGCGTATGAAGTCTATCTGCGTGTAGGCCCGCTGCGTGGGCGCGGCCGCGGCGCGGCGCGGCTCCAGGTCCAGCGCCGCGTAGTTGAGGGGCGCGGGGGGCGCGGGGGGCGCCGGCTCGGGCGGCTCGGGCGCCGGGGAGGGGGGCGCGGGCGGCGGGGAGCGCGCCGCGTCCAGGCTGAAGCGCGCGGGCGCGCCGCCGCCCGCTAGGACCAGCGTTGCTGTGGCTGTCGTTTCAGCTGCAACAATAGACAATAGATGACATCGTGTTAGAATGAACACTGTTAATACATCTAATAAAAACTCTGTGTTTAAAATGCTGATGATGAAAATGCTTGGCTTAATGCTGGTCCTGCTCCACAGCCACTTGGGCTCGCTAGTTAAAATTTTAATATTTGGAAGAGTTGCTTCCCTTTTTTTTTTGACATTACGAATTTAATGTTTATTTTACCAAGGAAATTGTTGAATGCTCCAATTAATAGTAGTAAAATTCTATTTCTTAAATACATTTCAATTTTTTTTTTTGTGAATATTGGTACCATGGAGCCGTTTATTATATTACTAGCTTTTGCCCACGGCTTCGCCCGCGTGGATGTCTGAAAATATCCCACAGAAACATGCTACCGGAATTCAGAGTATCCTATGTCCTAACCCAGCTTATGGCCTATGCGTATGCCTTTCATCTAAATTCGTTCAGCCGTGACGGCATGAAAAGGTAACAGGCAGATAATAAATCTGTTTTAGTAGGGTTCCATACTCAAAATGAAAAAATTGGAACCATTAAAGGATGACTTCGTTGTCGGTCAAGACCCTTTTTCTCAGAAACGCATGGAGGCATCAAGTTGAAATAGATATCAAAAACTTAGATCTATGGTCCCTTGGAGCTGTAAAGAAAATTAAACTTCCAAGTCAACGCAATAAAAAAATACGGCCATTTAATTAAACCGCATATTTATGTTGACACTCGCAAATAAAACAAAGCCTATATGGTACTTCCCGTTGACCTAGTAGCATGAAGTTTGACGAGAAAACTTTCATCCCCTATATATCACCCCCTTTAGGATTATTTTTGAGACAAAAAGTAGCCTATGTCCTACCTTAAGATGCCATTTATCTCCTTGCCAAACTTTATCGAAATCCTTTCAGTAGTTTAGGCATGAAAAGGTAACATACAGACAGACATTCTTGTACTCAAACCTCAGTTAGCCCGATATAGTTTTTTGACCCTAGTAATGAGAAATAGGATCGACTGGCATTAAAAAAGTTTTTGTGAAAAATGGTCATTTTCTTGCAGACTGTACATTTTTTTTTTAAATCTATGTATTTAGATCAACATGTTTCAAAAAGTTAAGGACAGTCTCCTAAGACTGTTTTCTTGTAGCGACAACGGTTAAGGTCCTCTATTGCCCCATCTCAAAATCCACCCTGTATATGTTATGATTGACTGCTTAATAAAGGTATAGTGTGATGATAATCTTTTAATTAAAAGGTTAAATCCGTAACTGTCTGCAATATTTTAACCTTTTGGCTAGCCCTTTTACAATTTGCGGTAAACTATAGAATAATACGAACATAATGCAATATTGCTCACCCCCCATAGCAAATAGCGTGATATTAATTTTTGAAAACTCTATTGTGACGTTTCCATTATTTGACTTATATATAGATTATAGATTTTTTATACTAATTTTCAAGTTAACCAAGTTTTTTACACACAGTAAAATCCTCCCTTGTAAAAATGAATACCCCTTTTCACCCCATTAGGGGTAGATTAAAAAAAAATCCCTGATATAAGTTTTTATTTATTTTCAGTCTTAAATACTGAGTTTCGAGATAATCAGACCACGCGTTAAAATTATTCCATACAAATTTTGACACTCCCGGATCCTCCTTTAGGGGGTAATTTAGAAAAACTAAAAATGGCAAAATTTATAATTTACATAGATAAGTATTCGTGCCCAGTTTCAAGTTTATTAACTTAAGGAATAAGGTTTTTCATACAAACAAAATCCCCCCTTTTCACCTCCTTATAGGTCGAATTTCCAGAAACCCTTTTTTAGCGGACGTCTACTAACTATAAACTACCTTTCTGCCAAATTTCATCTTTATAGATCAAGCGGTTTTCGATATTTCGTGATGAATGAGTGAGTGAGTGACCTTTCGCTTTTATATATTTAGATTAAGATGTATGTTGACTTGAAAGAGTATGGCAGTTGAGAGTATGTCATGCTCACTTAAATGTCTCGCTGATGGTGGCGAGTATGTTGGATCATTCGGTTCCCTACAAAATGATTGAGCTGGATGGTGCTGATCCACGCGTCATGTTCGTGAACAGGCGCCGTCAGTTGAGACTGATCATCTCTTATCTGCTAGGGCTTATTTTTAATCTTATATTTTCAATTGCTTTCGATTATATTTTGTCCATTGTTCTCACATATAGAAGCAACAAGAATAATGTACCCAGGATTTTGTAATATCTATATTTAAACGAGTGTCCTTGGAGTTTCATGCCCATTTTTTTCCACAGAGATCTACGTTTTGGAATGGGCAGCTAGCTTCAACTTTCTGACTAACTGACTGATTCTTTGACAATTTAAAAGTGCCTGTAAATGGTTTGATTGAAATAAATGCTTTGAGTTTGAGTTGAGTTTGATTTATTATAAGAACGATACTAAGCTGTCGGGACCTGAAATTCTTTATTTTCACTATTTTATCCTACTATGGAATTATTTTGTTCAATCACACTTATGAATTTCTTCTATTATGTCGAGTTTAGTATAGCTAAGTTGTAAAAACTGGCGAAAGAAAATCATGGTAGGAAAAGAAAACATTAGTAATAAGCTGCGCCTCGCGGTTTCACCTCTATAGCCGTACATTATTCAGGAATAAACATATCCTGTTACTCAGGAATTACAATGTAGCTTTCGGTTAGTTTTTACTGACTTTAATTTTCGTAATCAGATTAGTATCTGCAGGGATTACTTTTAATAAACATATAAACAATTTCACTATAAAACTAAACAAGTATAGAAGACTACTCACCTCTCGTCTCAATAGGGTCCGGTACCCTCGCGATAGTCTTATTAGCGGTGGGATTACAAGACAGCTCATCACCACAAGGCTCAGGCGTCTTCGGCGGCGCCGCAGACAACGCTAACGTCACATACTGCGGCGATACCGACACTTCAGGGCTCCGTCGAGGTATCACCACTGTTAACTCGGGGCTTCGCCGTCCATCTTCAGAAATCTCCCTGACTGTGGTCAAGGGGTGGTGGGGAGGATCTTCTTCTAGAACATCGGTGGTGTCGATTTCTTGTGGAGAAGCGGGTGAGTCTAAAGACATATCGAAGAGTGTTTGTGATCCGTGCGGGGTGCGGGGATCACGCAAACGACGTCGGTCGTCGGGCGACGCGGCCAGAGGCGGAGGTGGCCGAGTGGCTCCGATCGCGATCGGCCTCGTCGGCGCCCTGCCATAGTTCATCTCCACGTAGCCGTCCGGCGTGGCGGGCGCGGCGGGCGCCAGGCTCGCGCCCGGGCTGCGCGGCCGCGGCTCGCCGGCCCGGACCTCGCCGGCCCGGACCTCGCCGGCCCGGATCTCGCCGGGTCGCATCTCCACGTAGCCCGCGTTGCGAGGGGACATGTCCACGTACTCGTCTACGTTGGTCTTAGGCCGAGGTTCTATGAAGCAAGCCGTCGGAGGGGTGCGGGACATCACCTGGGGAAAGAGTTACATTGAAATTATTTCAATTTTGTAATTTCTTGATTTTAAAAGAGTGGTCATGGCGTTTCTTCCCCTTTCTCTTGACAGTTCAAAAGTGTCTGTAAATGGTCTAATTTAAATAAATTATTTGAATTTGAATGAAACAAAATAGGGGAAAGAGGTGAGATAGGAAACATTTTTATTCAAGTTCAAGTTTATTCCGAGCTTGATAATTAGAGACCAAAATCAAATTTGAATAGCGCCGAAGTTAAAAAAAAATGTGGTGAAGGGATCTATGACAAGTATTTCTTTGTCGAAAAATTTTACGATAAATAGTTGTCCGCCTAGGAAAACCGTAATAGACTACTCGATTGACGACTGTTTATAATGATCTAAACACAGCGACACTCACCCTATTAGCTGGCGAGTTATTCGAGAAGTCAATCTCCATGTGGTCCTCCGTGTTAGCCCGGGCGTGCGGGTGGCGCGGCGGGCGGGCCCGCGCGCCCACGCTGTAGGCGCGGTGCCGGGCCTCGGGCGCGGCCGTGCCCGCGGGCCGCGAGCCCACGCTGTAGGCGCGCGGCGGCCGGCACTCCATGCCGATGTGGGACGTGGCTGGCTCGAGCTGGTACTCGCTGTGAGGGCAGTCACACGTTGAACTTGAGACCAACATTCGTAGATGGCGCTTTACTATGCTGAGTAAAGTTAGCATCTCATACGAATATGAAACGTATTCTTAAGCTAACAATATTCATACGAATCTGAACCTTATCCGCGTTATGAATAAGGTTTATTATATTTTAATCATATGAAATGCTAATTTTATTTAGCATAGTCGAAGTGCGGCCTGAGAATCTTGCCTTAAGTTTGGTCTTCGAACTTAGGAACGAACAACATAGATGCAAAACAAATCAGTATAAGTGTCTAGTTTTTTAACCGACTTCCAAAAGGAGGAGGGGTTTGAGGGAAGGTTTTTTTTTTGTATGTTTGTTACGCGTTTACTCCGTCAATTATGAATTGATTTTGATGATTCTTTTTTTGTTTGGTAGATCATACTTCAGAGGTGGTCCCATATAAATTTTATTAACTTTACTTGGGTAGTTTTTGAGTTAGCTTCAATAATACGTATTTTTACCTCACTTAGTATGTGGATGATATTATGATAACTTCCTGTCACTGTTATTTACATAGCAGGTAGTGGTATTCGAATTTGTGTGGGGTAGGTATCACAACGAAAAAGTGAAAAATAAAAACATTTTACAAAAAAAACAACTGACTTCAAAAAAAACACTACAAAGTGAAAAATAACTTTAATTTCGGAAGTCGGTTTTTTTTTAAGTCGGTTGTTTTTTTTTTGTAGAAAGTTTTCACTTTCACAGCACCTAGCTAAAGTTTAAAAATATTTTTGCGCATTTTTGTATATCCACTACCCATTACAAAAATCAATTGATTAAATTTTAAAATTCACTGCCAATTTTTATCAAGAAATTACGCATCACTCACCTAAACCTGGGGTCAGTGGAAGGGGTCCCGCTGCACAATGAGCCACTGGAGGCGGAGATGAGACCAGCCATGGGGTCATATCCAGGCGCCATAGGTAAGTAACCCGCGCCCGCCTCACCCACTGATGATGTCCTTGAGTGAGCTACTGACCCGGCACCCACTAATGATGAACTGGGAATATTAACAAAATTAATAAAATACTCTTGATATCAAAGATAATTTTGGTAAGGAAAGGGGATTTTAATGAAACAAATTGATCTTAAAGCTGATATAAGACGCTTCTCATTTTGTTCTTTTGTTTGATTCATGTCTTTCATTGCATCTTTTACTTGAAATGAAACGTCTGAACACAAAATGAATCAAAAGTCAAAAGTTTTAAGTGAACCAATACAACGATGTTTGATTTCGGCACTCGGTATCGTTCACTCGCGCTCCAAATGAATGAATGAATGAAATGCTTCGACCCCAGCGTGGTTTAACCAGACTCGATAAATCGAATGAACCCAAGATTTGCACTAGCCCCTGGAGCCTCATGCTTCATGGAGCTACAGAGGCCATTGCATATCAAGGAGTAGACCGGCGCGGTAATGGTAGGGAAGACGTGCCCTTAGGATATTGACGAGTTTGCGAGCCGTACCGGATATGCATATTAGAGTAGGCAATGGAATAGTGGAGAGACAGGTGATATTTATCTATGGATGGACATCTTTTTATGACGTTACTGAGTGGTTCAGGTCGAGCTTCACTGGTGCATTTGGTCTTTGCTGATTCCAATGTCTTCGTCTGAGGTCACGCTGCTATCCGTTTCAGGTTTCTTGTAGATCTCGCTAGCAGTCTTTTTAATTGCCGTTGTTCACCTCAGGTTGACGCGATTGCGAAAATGATAGTTCAAAGTTAGGCACTCTATTCAGCACAAATAATGAATAAATTCAGACAAAAAATCTCTTTTTTTCATTTCGTACCTGAGTTGACCATAATCTTGGGCTGTCTAAAAATAGAATGCGCATTGACAAAAACACCACCCACAGAAAAACGGTTTTGGAACATTATACAATGCGTATAATATTATTATATTGTCACACCCGCAGTATATTATAAAGTTTGGGTACATTATCCAGCCCTTAAAACCAATAAACCTGCAGGGACAAAATAAACTAGTGACTTAAAATGACTGAACTAAGAGCAAACCACTGAAATATATGGAAAGATCTCACCAATTTAGCCTGCACGGAATCAAGCCTTGTCGCACCGGAGCACTTTTGTCCCAATTAATCTGCCTAGCCTTTTCCCAAATATGTTAGGGTCACCTTGCAGTCTAACTGGATGCAGCTGAATACCAGTATTTTACATGGAGCGACTGCCTATCTGACCTCCATAACCCAGTAACTGGGTAATACGATACCCCTTGGTAAGACTCGTTGTCAGACTTTCGGGCCTCTGACGACCCGTAACGACTGTCAAAGATTCACGAATGACAGTCGGGACCAACGGCTTTAACGTGTTTTCTGAGGCACGGAGGAGTATCGGTATGTAAAGATGGTCACCCATCCACGGATTAATTCCGGCAATCGTAGCTTAACCTGATTGATTGATCCGTGCGGCTGTAATTACTTAGCCACAAGCTCCTCCTCGAACAATTCTGTTCCGCTTCAATGTAATTCATTTGGCGACACAGTCACCACCACAAAAACCAATGTTCGCTTGGTAACGCCACCCGCCATTTGCTAATATTAGTGCCCCGCCATTTGTGATACTTTGCAAAAAACTGTGACGTAGAGCGCACGACCGATCACCTCGTCGTCACCCGAACGAATCCACTCGAGCCCCGAAAGATCGAAAAATTCAAATGAAATGCAGTTGACAGTTATTTTATTTATTTAACGAGCAGATGAATGTCCATTTTTGAAAGTTTGCCGGTGTCGTGTGAACGTGTAATAGAACAAAAATGAACATTAAATCGATTGAACCATTCACAAGAGTAAAGCGTCTGATATCAGCTAAACATTGCAGCTGCTCCCTGATTTTAATTTTTAAATATAATTTCAGGATGTCTCGTGTATCTTTACATTTACAGGTATTTCAAAAAATCGAACAAAGCGTTGTTGCGTGCTTAAAAAAGTACTAACCTCATAAAATCTCTCGATATGTCGCAGCAGTCTGGTTCCTCGGGGATGCGCGGCGTTCGGTACCAGTCGGTCACCGCGTCAGCCTCGTCACGTGACACATCCAAACCTGGACAAATCAATATTAATTATTCTGTCTGGTGACGGGAAGAAGCTTCCGTGTTGGTTGGAATGTAAAAACAAAAATTGTATTATTTTCTGTTAGAAATTACATTTTATTGATGGCAGCAAGAATGCGCAATTTCATCTCTTTACAAACGTTTCGAAGAAACTAAGATCAAGTTCACAAAGCTTTGTTGTTGTGTTGCTTTACTAAAGGGGAATATTTTAGTCTATCCTCTAAACCCGATTCAATTTTTCATTTGTTAATGATGTTTGCCTTTCAGTCTGGTTGATCTTTTTTAACTTTTTAGTCTTTCTAAACTATTTTGAGCCGATCTGGAGATGTAGAAACAGGCCGCTGTCTCCAAAATACAGCAGCTAGAAGTACTCTTGTGCTCTTCTTTATGTTTTAATAAAGTTACTTACCATCAACTTCAGGATACCTCGGCGGTGCCCTATCCACTTCGAACGACGAGCTGGCCCGTGATGGCATACTAACGCAGCGGTTACGTAGCGTTTCCGCGTCTGTAGGCAAACGTCATTCATGCTTAGACATTAAGTGTTGATGTAAGTTGAACTTTTTGCTGTCGGTGTAAGGTTTAGTATGCTGTGTTGTTATAAGGAAGGATATAGTTTTGTAATGTAAAATGAACTTTATATGAATGTTTTAGAGTTCAATTTATTTTGTGGTTTTATTGGTATTTGAGATGGTTAAGATTTGGGTTTTGTGGTTGTTATACTACTTTAGAAGGAGGTTTGTGACAGGCAGATGCAACATAATGTGAGAAGGTTTGGGATTATGTAACATTCAATTTTTAACTTTAAATGTTTTTTAAATATTGTAAAAGTCGAATTCTTCTCAATATTTTCTGAACCTAATACAGAGCGATAAGCGAATTGCAACTTAATGAGCACGTGATAAAGTTCAAATTTCGCCTGAACTATTATTTAGGATTGGATATTGCGTTTGTAAATGCTAAGTGCATTATAATTGATTCAAGTGATTTACAACCACATTTATTACTACTTTCAATCTTTGATTTATTTATGTACAAGAAAATATCTTGGGATATGTACATAAAAAAGGATAATGTTACTTAGCGTCTTAGCATTGTATGTTATTTGCTATGCAGGTAATATTTTATTTTTAAACTAACGTTATTTTGTCAATATTAATTTCTACGTTAGATAACAATACCAAGAAGGTTGTTATTTTTATCAATTTACAAAAGACGATTTTGGAGTACCAATAAATTCTACCAAAGTATTATTACTTTGTAAGTTTTGCCCTATCATGTTCATTTAATCATGTTCAGTGTCAGGGTCTATGTCCAAAAATATTTTCTACAGGGGAAAACATTCTACAAACTGACAATGTTGTTAATATTTATAATAAGAGCAAAGCATTAGAATATTGAGACAGAGAAATGCTAAAAAATACAAGTAGAAAAGAAAAAAAGAGGGTTAAATTAGCAATAAGAAATATAAATTTAATTTAAGGCGTATCATAAATAGGCTTATAAGGTAAAAAAAAAGAAACTTAATTATATTATCGCTAAGAAGCAAATTATCCGTAGCAGTTTTATTTGGAAAAATCTTTATATTAAAGTTAAATAATAATAATAGAATAAATTATAATATTATCAAGAAACAGTGTAGGCATTTCATAATAGTTTCTTAGTATACTTACCTCATTACTGATTTAATAATAAATAATTCTATACAATATAGTACTTAACATTACCATAACAACGACACAAGAAAGCAGACAGAAAGCCATGCACACACACACAATTTGTCTGTCGTCTGTCTGTCAGCGTGCTCACACAACGCAACGAAAACATTCCAACACAAGAGAGTTGCCAGTTGACAAAATATTATTGCCATCGGGCAACCCGAAACGAAACATAACGAGGTTAGTAATGTGCAGTGCAATGTACGGTTATTATGGATATGCATGACACTAGGGAGCGTCCATATTACACTAACGCCTTTCAGGATCAATGATAATTTCATTTATAAAAAAACCTTTCATACATTCAAAGATTTATAAAAAAAGCCTCATAATTTTTTTAATATACACTATAAAAATCACATCTAGAGAGATATCGGAACATCAATAATTACGAAAAAACTATAAAGTCGTTATGAACGCCCCCAAAAAATACATACTCTTAGTATGAGCCGGCGACAGTTTATGTAACCGCGTTCCCGTACTCGCTCGGCGTGACCATTGCGTCTTCTTCGCCACCGCGTCCGTTCCATTGATGGCTTTACACGACGAGTGGGTCACCCCCTTCTCAACGAGCACGCGATCTACCTCCTCCCCCGTCAAAGGCTCAGACCTCGTCCTTCCATGACATATCTTCAGCGGCTCTTGGAACAGAGGGTACCCAGGCAACGACTCTGTCCGATGGTGTTTGATCACCCGTACTGGGTTGTCTGTTTTATCAGTTAGTGTGTTATTCTGGTTGTCGGCTGTGAAAGACAATGATAAGCGACAAGTAAAACATATGGCACCCAGTCCACCCGGTGCGGTTATGATGGTATGTGGTGTGAACGATGGCGGTTTAGCGGTCTATTTTTAATGAGGTTTCTATCTTTTCTTTTGCGACGGTGGATGATTTTTAGCGTAAAAGAAAATTCTAGTCTTTTTCTAAATTGATAGCTAACTCGCGAAATCTAGCAGCAATAATAATCTTAGCGCCATTGCCCACATCTGGTTACAATGCTTTCCAAAGATGTAACATAATGTTTATTTTTTAAATCCTTTTGAAGGACCGATGAATTCAAATGAATGATTAAATAATTCTCGCGCATCAATGATTGAAACCCTATGCCACATCTTTACAAATGTCATCATGAAGAATGGTCGGAGTCCGGCAAAATTACAAATCCTACTTTTATTATTCCAGTAACACACATTACAAGGAGGGATAAAAATTAAAACATTAAAAAAGCAAATAATTATTAAGTACACAATAAGTTATTAATTATAAAAGATTATTAATTAATCTCGTGAAATAAAAATTACAATCTTCAAATTCAGACCTACATTTTAACAATTCAGACTAGTAAATTTAGATAAGTCAGAGGCCCATGGGCGGCATAAAAACTCTGACACCAGAAGGCAATTCCCGTAATTTTTAAGAACGTTCGTATTCGCAAACTGGCAAAAATACAATCTAACCAACATTTTTGACAAGTTCGACAGATTGCGACTTGAATGTGAACGTTTTTGGGGCCAATTCTCGTGGTCGAGAATTGGCCTGCAGGTTAGTCACTAACCACATCAAAAATAAAGCAATAAGAGCTTACAATTGCAACTATTTCCAACCTGCTTAAATTTTTCGTCTCAAAATTTTGCCAGACCGTAATGTAAACTTACATCAATGAGTATGAAAGTATGTACACTGCAACAAGGACCTTTTGGCGTTCGAATGACGTTGACAGGGAGGCGCTGCAGCGCTGTTGGTAAACATTTGTATTGTAAAATGTATTAAAAAAATAAGATGGCAGCGTTAGTTCGGATTTTGGCCGCGCGCCAGAAGATCCTTGTACAGCTATATATGATAATGTAGACGAAGACAACACGACATCGGTCCAATACCACCACGTCATGCGACAACAACCGTACATGATGCTCCGACAATGTCATGCAAGCCAAATTAAACTTTATTTCAATCAACAATGAGTTTTAATTCATGTTTTATCGAGATTTTCTATCCACTATAGCGTTGTGTGTATATTTAATCATATGTTCTGCTTTCTTTATGTTTTCACTTTATCAGTAAGTATTCTATATCTGTATATGTAAATAGTTCTTGAAAAATGAAATAAAAGGATAAAATTACACGTCATCGTTTGATGTCTTTAAACAGTCTAATCGATATCAATAAACACACATTTCAATGAATCGTCTCAATTCGCTCAAGTGGACACTACCATATTAGCGTAAGCTTATGAATTTTACAGCATTTTGAACCTAACACAACTGTCTTAAGGTTCATATTAGTACGTCACGTTTAAAATTATGTTATTAAAAATTTGGTAAGCACATATTTCGTGCGATCGATATAAAAAGCTATTTATATACGACCCCCGTCTCTTTTGAAGCTCTTGTCATATACTTAATACTGTTAATTACGGCGGGCACATTGTTAATTAATATTGGGTCAATAATTCCTATGCCTGCCTATTTCCATTGCCTGTGCTTAAAAGTCACAATATTACATGTAGCAAAGTACACTAAACTTTTATCAGTAGTTTTCTCATTTCATAACAGGTTCTTGCACAAAAATATTCTACTCTGGTTTTCCAAATTATAAAAATGTTCATTAAAATATAATTTGAATGCCTGAAAAAATTATTTAAACCATTTTCTTGTATAATTTTAATTATTGACCCTAAAAGCTTATATTAAAAAGTATATAGTTGCTTATATTAGTAGAGCGCAAATTCATTAGTAATACTCTTAATTCGAAAGCGAGGCAAGCGGCTGGTTATGTGTAGTTTCGACGAAATGATAGTCGAATGTTAGACACAAAACGTGGAATGATTAGTGATTACTCTGAAAGAATAATTTACTTTGAATATTTTACTTCTTTAAGGAAGAGTAAATCGAAAGTGTGAAAAGTCGCACAAAACAAAGGACGATCACAAAATTCACAGAAAACGTGAGTATGTGATGAAATATTTGGAACCTTATGGCCGTTTCCACTAACACTATGTGACACCTAAAGGAACGCCTAAATAAAAGCGCACATTTATACGCGCAATAATATTTAGATGTTTCCTACTGTCAGTGAAACGGGTATTAGTAAGTACAGTAGATAAAGTGACACTTCACATCACAACTTTTTACAAGAGAACGTAAAATAGTAGTGAAAAGAGTCTTGAAAGACCCAACAAAAAAACAAAAAAAAAACAAGAAGTTAAAGATTGTAAATATCATTCAACTATCAGTAAATCAAAAGCCACACACATCCAGTCTCGGCCGAACCTAACGCCAAACTGACTATGTCAGGGAGCATACTCATTCATGAAACTGGAGGACCACATATTCAGAAACTACTGGTTTCACTTATCCGGCTATTTTTACTTCAAACATAACAAGTTATTGGGCCCAAACAGTAAGTACAAGTTGTAATGTGAACACGAGAGAGGATGAAACGGACACTCAAGCTATAGAGCCAGAAGTAGTTAGATTACAAATACATTATAATAATCCTTAAAAAATATGTCTGCCATCGATTGACAAAAGGAAATATGAAAACGATAGGCGTTAAAAGCTGTCGTTGTCGTTCGTGGATCTTTGACAGTCGTTACGTGTCGTCAGAAGCCCGAAAGACTGACAACCAGTCTTACCAAGGTTTATCATATTATCCAGTTACTGAGTTGTGAAGGTCAGATACGTAGTCGCTGCATGTAAAATACTGGTATTCAGCTGCATCCAGTTACAATGGAAGCCGACTCCAAAATAGTTGGGAAAAGGCTAGGCAGATTGAGGCGTTAAACCCATACTAATATTATAAATGCCAAAATAACTAAATAAGTCTGTCCGTCTGTTACCTTTTCACAAGTCAAGTTTGACATGCAGATAGACCATAACCTGGGTTAGGACATATGATACTTTTATCCGGTAGCACAATCCCGTCGAATAATTTCCTCATTAAAGATGTAAATGAGTGATAACATCTTACATTCTTACACCAGATTTGCTTTACCAATATTACTAACAACAAAAGCAACATTCATGAAACCAGTATAGTATCTGTATACAGAGTGCCCCAGTAACAGTACAGTGGTACAGTATATACAGGGTGTGTACCGTTGAGCGGCGGCGGCAGCGGTTCGTCGATGGAGTAGGTGGCACTGGCGCACACGCACTGCCTAATGCACGACCCAACGCACAGGCCCTTCTCTGCAAGAGACCATCGCTGCCAGGTTAGCCCTTACATCCTTACCAATAGAGTTCGTTTTCCAATAACTCGTCTTTGTTACTTTACTTACTTATTTTTTATAAATTTTTGACTTATGTTGACTGAAATATCCTCTAACTAAACATGTAATGAGGTTTCATAAACACAAATGTTTTATACTCCTTTCAAAAATCATGAATACAAAATATGATACTATACTAACTAATATCCAATTTAATTGATTCTTTTGATGTAAGGGCTCATTTTTGTTATCTTCATATTTTACACAACATTTTATTGACACAATTATTGACGTTGAACAATATGTTAGTCACTGCTCACTACAAGAGATCTAAACTAAAACAAGCATCTAAGTTCTACAGGTGACATGAATGCAAGCAAAAAGATACTAAACTACATGTTCTAATGTTCTGTCAAAGGAAAGTAGCCCTTAAGACGATTATGATACGAACTAATGTGGACTAACTAAATGAGTTACGAAATACATGTCCATTTCTCTAGTTTGTGTACGGAGCGAGATTTAAAATCAGTGAATTTAAAGTTCTTGAGGCCGAAACTAAAAAATGAGATGTGAAGTAATCGTAACGTAATCCCATAATCTGCGTGTTTAATGCTTACACGTCTATCAGTAAGTACAGTATAACAATTTTCTTAATATCCATTGGCAAACTTCATGTTTCGTTAGACGTCGGATTTCTATCAGTTGCCCTTTGCACTTGGTGCAGACCAGACGCTCTCAATCGTCTTGGAAGTATATAGAGTTGTTAATACTCTTTTAACTTAATGTAATTTATTTTAAAATGGGAGGAAAGCTGCTAAAGTCGCAGGCACGAAAATAGTTTTACAGCTCCATGGAAATTAAACAAAACAACAATAAAGTACTTAGTTCTGAATTCAAATTATTATACACGATAAATCGAATAATTGATGGACATGGAAATTAGCATTCGTTTGTATTCGGAAATGCGATGATTCCCGAGGGATATTAAGAAAATAGACTGTAAGTACTTTTTACGCATTGCAAAATTTAAACCGCATAGCGTTTTTAAGTTTTCGCCTTTAGAACAAAAAAAATATTAACTTGAGCTTTGAAATAATTATTTTATCCATAAACCGCAGCGTACATTTCTGGGAGCCACGCCGCTTTGCAAATATCCTCCTGTATGCCTTTCGTACATTTTGTATGAACTACAGGCGAACCGCAATTTTTTGTATTGCAATTAGTGGTGCTGCGGCCCGCTATAGTTGTAATGTGCGCCAGCCTTGAGGGTGTTTTAAAACTGTCCAAAATGGCTACATTCGCTCCGTACACAAACCCTCCTCCCTCTACATCTCCCACCGACTTACCATTGGTCAGTCCGGCGCGACCGGCCCGTCCGTCCGAATACGACTGCCGTCGGGCCGGTAGCGCGTTGTCGCCGGACTTCGGGAGGACGATGTGGTCGCGCTCGTTCTCTGTCTCTTTCGCACAATCGCGCATCGCACTGGAAGGTGAGTTGTAATAGAAATGTTGGTATTGGGGTTAACTATGTATTTATCAATAGATTGTTGATCAGAAAAGCAGAGAACATTTTTTTTTTGTTGCTTATTTTAGTTTATTTATCGCCATCTTCATTTTCAGCCAGTAAACAACATTTGTTGCTGAACTGTGGATGCCACAAAGAACACTCAAACAGGATGTTGCCATAATCACCGGACTTCATCATCTGCCTAGCCTTTTCCCAACTATGTTGGGTTCGGCTTCCAGTCCAACCGGATGCATAATAATTGGACTTGGCTGACAAATTTTCCTATGTTGTTATTAGTAGAAGGAGGACACTGCTGTGCATCTTGCCTGAATCCCATAAGTTGCCTTTTACAGCATCCACAACTGGGAAGTTGTGCCAGTTGCCAGTTCCATGTGGCATATTTCATATTACATTACTAAAGCATTGTTTTCAGCATGTCTACACAGAACTCTCTCAAATACTGCTCAAGTCCAGCAGTGGCCAGAAAACGAGCTGAAATGATGATGTTATTGTTGATCTTCTATTAACTTACTGGTAAATAGTGGAGTGCATGCTCTGCGCGATGTTGGAGTCATCGGTGTGCATCCACAGCTCTCCCGCACCGGTCGTGGTCTGCCGTCCCACCTCCATGTAGAAGAAACGCTCGGAATCGCCACATCTGGAACATGTGGAGACGGTTCAATATCGCTACAACAGTTTGACTTGATATCATAGTACTGGTAAATGGATTAAGCAAAAATGAACTTTAACGACTTCGTTTTAAGATTCAATATTTTTAATCCATTTTCTTTACTCTCTCTCAATCTAAGATTGGGTACTTATTACAGCAAAGCTGCCTGGCACCCCTAAGGAAGGCAGAGGATTGCTCTTGTACACCAAAAGTTTACCGGGCTGGTCGTGAACTTTTATTGTGGTAGGTAGGTATTGATCAAAAATAATACCAACATGGGACACAAACTAAAAAACTTAACCAACAATACTTGGATTGCGAGTGCGACCCTTCGTTTCTTCGTAAATTCAGCAAACGAGAATTAAATACATGCAGTTATCGTTCTATTTATGCAGGTTTTACCTTGTGAGAAAATGAATACATTCAAAACAGAACGCACTGGTGCAATTCCGAGAAAACGAACGTCATCTGTTACACAAATAAAACAAGGATTTGAAAACAATTACTCATCGTTCTGAGAAAAATACATATTATTGAACTATTTAAGTGGTTTTTATGAAATCGAGTTCTGTAAATAAGCTTGGACTTTGATCTCGTTTAAGGCTTCCGCTAGGATCTAGCGGGGGCGGAACCGCTTCCGCCCTCGCTAGATCCTAGCGGAAGCCGCTGTCTCCGCAGACAGCAGTGGTGAATATATTATATGACCATAGCAACCATAGTCGCGTCTGGCTGCCGTTTTGGGACGTCATGCCATAGCCCCAGTTGTCCAAATTGCTGATTTAGCCATGCTGTTGCATGTCTCAGGTTGCACCTTTAAGTTCTATTTCTTTGTCCATCAAAAATAATATGCTAGTTTATTTTCATAAAAATTTTGCTGGGATTACACAACATAACATCACGCCTTGTTTCCCCGAAGGGTTGGGCAGAGGTGTAACCTGTAGTCGGTACACCCATATTTCGCCAGTTATGTTTAAGTCCCATGTAATAGGGGGCGAGCCTATTGCCATTAACCGGGCACAAATCCAGACTCCGAGCTGCTACTGAGAAATTCCAGATAGAAAAACCCAATAACACTGTCCGACCCGGGGATCGAACCCAGGACCTCATGCTCAGCAGTAGCGCTTGCGACCACTAGACCAACGAGGCCGTCTGGGATTAATTCATGATTTTATAGTATTTTGATATTCAACAGTCTTCATCGGAAAGCCATGTGGCCGTACTTCGGGAGAAATGCTCAATAAGAAAATCAACCTGCTTATATTTGTTTTGTTATTTTAACTGCATACAATTTGCACTAGGTATAATCAAAGCTTACATTGATTTTATCAATCAGCTACAGACGCAATCACCCGCGACTAACCACTGAACTATCGTCACTAACTATGTAAATAATGATGAGTAGGTCTAGGTAAACAATTATCACTTCATTATCGTAATCATTTGTTTATCACTTCAACGTTGGGGGTTTACGCAGTAAACCTTAATAAACAAATAAGGACAAAATAGTTAAAAACTTTTTTTTCCTCAATGAGATTTAGTTCTCGCACCTATTTTGTATTAAGTATTACAAAAGTTTCGGATAAAGCTATGATTATAATGCTAATGCTTAAAAATAGCTTAACCACTCAAGGTCACTGTCATATATCTGCGTCTTAAATTGGACGAATCCTCAAGATGTCACATGACTGTAGCACCGATTTCAATACCATAGCATCTTCGGAATAGGTTCTTATATCATGGTATAACATCTAGAATATTAGCCCCTCATTATGCATGAGGCTGTGGGTTCAAATCCAGGCAAGTACCGATGTTTTTTTCTATTTATAATTATGTACATACTTTCAATTTGTATCTTGGACATCACTGACATCCGCGAAGGAAGACATCGACTATCATCATCATCATCAGCCTATAAATGTTCCCACTGCTGGGACACAGGCCTCCTCTCTGTGAGAGGGAGTGGGCCGTAATCCACCACGCGGGCCCAGTGCGGGTTGGTAGATGTCACATGTCTTCGAATTTTCGGTTCTAGGACATGCCGGTTTCCTCACGATGTTTTCCTTCACCGTTTTGAGAGCAGTGGTGATGAAATAATTTACACAAAGTGAAGCGCCTATCTGGGTTCGAACCTACGACCTACAACTCGTAAGTCGCGGCCGTTACCACTGGGCCACCACTGCTCTATAAACATCGATTATAAGACGAAATATAAAACTTAAATCGCCAACCCGCCTTGAGTAAGCGTGGTGATCAATGCCAGTCAGCATGTGAGTGCAGCGGACAAACACATAGTACCCTCGCTCATGGAAGCAATAATATTAGTGAACGAGTAACTGGAATTTATTGCATTACTTTTACTTTTCGCAAAAAATGTTGAAGGACAATCTCCGAAATACCAACTCCGTATAAATTCTCAATATTTTTTAATATCATGTACCTATTATCCCGTTTCGATAGCGACTCGGGTATTATCCCCTCGATTAAGGATAAAACCGCAAGGCTACTGAATATAAAAAAATATCTGAAATTCCCAGAACAAGTGTTAATCACTGAAATGAGAGATTGCAAAATTTTTATTTAAATTTAAAACCATAAATAAGTAATACCTTAGATTATTACATATCCTTATAAGCAATATTAGGTAATATTATTTAATGACGAGGAAATATGACCGATAAACTTTTTTTGATGTTTGTGCAAACAGAAGGAAAATGACGTTAAACTTGGATCTAGAAGATACTAGAAGGATCGAAACTCGAAACTTCGAGGTAAACAATACGCAATGTCCTGGTTGAACGCTCAAATAAGTCCTTGAAGAGTCAATGTTAACTTGGTCAAGTTCAATGCTTACTAGGACCAACGCGTGTCCGCTTTCCGGTAAACAGAGTCAAATGCAACTGACAACTCCAACTTTCCTGGAGATATAGCTGGAATGTCTCATCTGCTTGTAATTGCAATACCTACTTTAAACCTTTCAAATGTGAAAACACGCTGCATGGCAGCAGAAATAGTGAGGGTGATAATGTTGAATGTATGTGATGTTGGTGTTCTTTAATAAAAATACAGGTTCTGTATCGGTACTTCGCGGTTCTTGCCATTTCGGTACCTGGGTACCGTTTCCAAACGGGTACCGATACCAAACTCAGGTACCCGGCGCGTACCACAAATCTCATATTTGTACGAGGATCCTCGTATGGTTGGCAACCTTGAAGTTATTTCTCTTGTGCCTATTAACTATCCTTTTTACTAACTATATCTGTTTTCTCACTCTTTCTTACGGAAAATTGTTTGGTACCGGTACTGATTACAAATACCAATAGTACAGGTGCTACGTCTGGTACCGCCTGCCTGTAGCAATAGTACAGGTACTACTCTGGTACCGGTACCACACCAAGGCGAATGGTACCAGTTCACAAAAATACCGGGATTTCAAGCACTGCTTATAACTATTGAATAAGTATGTGCATGGCATATTGAGTTTAAGATAAAATGATAAAGTTCGTCTTTGTAGAGCATCGTCTGTCATTTATACCCGTGTGACAGTCTCCATTTAAAGCTCGGATACAGTCCTTCTAATTTAGGTGTACAAACCTCCGAATGTTCTTCAAGGAGTACTCGACGCGCTCCAGGAGCCCCAGATCGCTGATGACGTTGTTATGACTTTTGATCTTGACCAGAGTCAGCGTCTTGTCGGTGAGACACAGGTTGTACAGACCCTGGATGTTCTTCGTCGCGCCCAGGCCTTTCTTCTGCACATTCACTTGCCACACGTGTTCTGAAAAAGTAAAGTCTTTTGTTTAATACTCACTCAGCTCGGAAATAACTATCGATTGGTTGGGACACAAATGGGGTCCATAAAAAATCTATGAGTGCAGGGGACTGTTAGAGCGGGTTATTTGTAGACTATAAGAGGGTGTTATCGGTAGAGTGTAAGAGGGTGTTATCTATAGGCTGTAAGCTCACACACCATCAACTTCTGACTAGCAAGTCTTTTCATCACGACATAGATTATACTCGAGTAGTTTATTTAGCTTGTGCCAAAACAGAAGATAAATCATGGATATAATCTTTTAGCAGACTTATTGGTGGAGGACTTCCCTAAGCCACCTTAGCGAGTCCTATTCGACAAAGTCTATCCCCTGTCTTTTACTTTTAGGCTCCAGGTACTGGTACATTGGGAGCAGGGATGTTGCGGATATCCACATCCGCAACTGCGGAGCTTCCGCATCGATTTGGACATCCGCATTCACAATAATTAATGCGGATGTTCATGCGGATGCGGCCGGCAACTGTGGCGCGTGCTGTACGCTTGCTTGTTGCGCGTGCTTGGTGATCAATAGGAGCGAAGATTTCATTCGGTGACAAGATCCGACGAGTTTATTATTGTGTATCATTTGTTTTTCGTAAATCAGTCATATCGTATTACAGTTAGTTGCGCTTATTGTATAAACATTTCAGTTTTCAAGTGTTATTATGACATTGTGAATATACAGTGAGCATTGTGTTAAGCGAGATTTCTGCAGTTGACAGATTATTTAAAAAGTGAATTTACAATGCCACCACCGGTAGTGACATTTGGAAAAAAAATCTTAAGATCCGCATCCGCGGATGTGAAAAAATCTGCATCCGCCACATCCCTGATATCCCGAGCATAGGTACATACCTACTGTGAACCCATTTATCACATTTATAATATTAGTGGGCAGCATGAAGTGTCTGCATGCAAACATTATTTATTATTTACCTATAAACAAGTGCATATTAGGGAAAAATAACCAACTTTAAAAACACGGCGTTTTTATATAAAATTAATTAAATTACTCATAAAGATGTTTTTTCCTCTATTTTGCCTACCTATTGTTTATTTGTAGGCATGTAAACATATTGTTTTTGTTCAGTATTTTATCTAATTTATTGTACTTTCTAGCTTCTGCCCGCGACTTCGTTCGCGTGGAAGTCGTAAGACACCATAATATACTAAAATAATTGCACATTTTTATAAAGCTTCCCTGTATACTATGTTTGGTAGTGTTGGTCTCAGCAGTCAAAATATACAGAGACGGGACTGGTGACGTGGGAGCAAGCAACCGCGACGTACAGTTGTCTGTGTGAGAAGCAGCTCGTCCTAAGGTCGACAACCGCAGCCTTCAGTAGCAATTTCCCATTGCTTGCGAAGTTTTTAATGAATTAATTAATGTCTGCGTTCCTACATATTCCTACCCAATGGCACAACACTGATACACTGACTGATGCATTCATAAAGATTATTCTTGGCGAACGGCTATCAAATAATATAACTTCTCATCAACAGTTAATAATTCAGAGTTTAACTAACCATCATCTATGGTTATAATAAAAATAAATATATACATATTTATTTATTTATATTATAACCATATTTTATGATCAAATTCACAACATGTATTTTACCTGAAGACCATTATAATTATGGTAAGAAAGGCTTACGCACGATGTCGCAACAATCCATAATACAGAATTTATTATCAAAAAAATTTGAAGTAAAATATCATAAAATAGTTCACATAGTTGAGCTAACAACATCATACCAACATAGTTAAGTAATTGCTTATTAGCAAGAAACTTACGGAAACAAAGATCTAAACATCTGAAGTATTCGAACAAAAACAGCTCTGATACCTCGCAGAATATTCCCAAGCGCGCCAATCTAGATATAACTATACAATGCCTAGGTCATTAGCGTTCAGCTGTGACCTAATGACCTACAAAGTTGATTTAGAATTATTCATCATCGTGTTTTCATAGTTCTGGAGCCCAATACTTATAACTTTGTTGCGATAAACGGATTGATGTTATAAAATGGATAAAATAAGGAAATATTTCACATGAAACTAAGTATAAGTAGGTACCTTTCATTAGGCATTATTATCTACGAATTTCAATAAATATCTAATGTTCTTTAGGAGAATTTTTGCCAAGGGCTAGGATTATAAAAAGCCCGGATTCGTTCCAGAAGTTTTCATATGACGAACATATACTCCAAGCTTAAGAATCGACAGCATGCGAAGATTCGAATAGGTAGCATGATTGCGTCAAGTCTATAAAAATCGTCCGCACCTGCCCTATGAGTGGTTGAGTTATCTACGCTATAGCTTGGGTACTATTGTTTATCTATTGTGATAAGCTTTAACATCTACGACAACTGACAGTGTGGCGCAGTTAATCAAAAGGCTTTTTATGATGTTGATGAACCTTTGTACTCGCGACGTTATATAAATGTAATGTTAGAAAGAACGGTACACTTTAATTAGTTTAATTAGGTTCTATATAAGGTGATTCGCAGATAAACAGTTCTTATGACGCAACTGTTGTTGTTATTGCGCTTCTGTTTACGCGACCTAGAATAGTGTGAATGTATTGGGAGGTTTTTCTTCTAGAAAGGTGATAAACACATCAAACAAAATATGAACTTGGGGTTGATAGTTGATATCTATAGTCCCCAGGTTTGAAAAAGCAAGGTTTTGGGACGGGTGACTCGATCCGCTAAGCTATGGGCAGGAAGGAAGGAAACGGGAGTAAAAATTAATCCCGTCGTCATGGATTGAGGAACCTACCTAACCTGAGAGTTAGTAACTTCGTTTCGTAATAGGTACTCTGTGGTGGAATAACAACCTGAGGACGAAGTGGTAGCATGTACACGCGGATTTCTCTACCGGACGGATTCTTTCATCTAAAACCAGGTAAGGTTGACTGTACTGTTATGAAAACATAACCGACAGTAGATATCAGCCTACCCTCTCTAGAGTCAAAAGCGTAACAGTGAGTTACGTGTGATAAGATAACAATGTATCAGCTGATTGTCCTTGTGCACCGACTGTTGAAGGAAATTATTTGTTATTGTAGTTCATTATCATCATATCAACGCATGAACGTTACAAACATTTATCATGGGCCTTCTCCATAACTGTTGGAAGTAAGTGTCAATATTTCTAGGACTACCAATAATTTTAACTGAATTTGGACGCATGGAATCGTGGACAATGGGAGAAAAGGAGACTATGAAAGAATCCTGTCTGAAATGATGATGAGATAGATATCTAGTATGTTCTATTACCAGCATTTAAAAATAAACAGGAAAGAAGAAGTAAAGCGATATAAGTTAGAACTATTCGCGCTTCTGCGCATCAATTCGCAGCAAAGGTCATCTGATGCGTAGTGCGTTAAGTGCGTAGGCAACGGAACTCCGTGCAGAAATACAAAGCAACAGTTTGTTTACATGCGGGAATGAACAAGGCAAGACCAAGGCCTATGTTCTGCTGACATTGTGTTATTATAGAACTGAACATTACTGCACTAGCCTTGATGGAAAACGTGTACTTTTCAGCCGAAAGACGACCACTGCTGGACATAGGCCATTGCTACAGTGCCCGGAACTGCTTAGCCGTGGATTTCCGTGACCTTGCGGAGGCCTATTACATTGCTCCTTTAGAACTAACTTGACTACTAGTTGTAGCTTGAGCTAAACTCGACTCAATTAAAGATAGTTTGGCAACCAAACAATAAGGCGAAAGGTCAACTCTATTCCTATTCCAATCCCATCATCCATTTATTAATATTCCAAAGAAAAACATGACGTCTACGTCTTCAATTGAAACGGCAAACGTATCACATATGTACCTATCTCTACGTACTACACGTTGCTATGTTTGCAGTTCACGTGCCACGACCAGTAAACACAATCGTTTACGGCCATCACAATAAACAATACAATTAATCATTGCACTGGTAAACACAAATTAGTTAGCAAACAAATATGAGATCACGCGCTGACCTATGAGTGTCCGACAGGTCGTGCTTGCGTGTTCCACGAATTAAAATTTAGTCCTTGAATTGGCAAAAGGGCAATTTTGGATGAAGGTTTACTAAAAACCCCTATTTCTACAATAGTAGGCCCTCTCCACGACTTTGTGGACAAATGAGATTGGCGCATAACAGGAATATGGCGTAAAAGGTGAAGCTTATACCTTGCAGTTGGTTAAGAGAATGTGGATGATGATGACGAAAGCATGCCGAAGGAATTGATAATCCCACGATGTTATTTAAAGCTCCCATGGGAAGAAGGCGAGAGCTTATGCATGAGAAGGGTTGGGAATTTGAGATGGACTTGTTGGGAGATATGCTGCTTTCGATAGTTCATCTAGTCTTAGATGAAAAATAGTTCGCCTATTCCAATCAATTCCAAGAGATCCCCTACTAGCGAAGACATTACCAATGTTTAACTTCTATAATCTGTCTATCACTATCAATCACTATGTTTTTAAATATGGTAGAGCTAGACTATGATCGCATGATGTTTACTTATCTAAACCGTAACCTGCAGCACGCACCAGTGTATTGTACAGCTGGGTTTTTCTTATGATCTGGCAGTGCTTAGGGGGTAAAGCCCGGTCATAAACTAATACGTATGATCTACCTTAGGCCAAGACTACACCAAGCGTAGGTATTATGACCCGGTCGATGTTCTAGAGTAGACGGAATCATGAATTTATGACTCAGGTTTGTATGTGTATAGGAAGCCAAACTGTACTGGTTCTTGTGTAGTTCAAGCCGAAAAAACTTGACGTCAGCGAAATAAATTATTTTGCCTCCCCTACCAAGGTACTGACGATTAAAAATCGAATATTGGGGCGAGATTCGAGAGACCTGTGGACTGCGGTAGAGTTGATTGATCGCTTCATACGATCGAGTAACCGTGAGGCCCCGAGGCTAGACCGCCTGCTACGTCACAAGTGCAAAAACCGTAAAAATACCACAACACATCGGACGAACCGCGTCAATGTAGTCTGCCAAAATACTAATAAAAAAACCCCGTAACGTAAACGTAGAGCAACTAATGACTTATCATGACAGAATGATAATGATATCAGCATTTTTCAGTAACCTCGAACAGCGCAAAATTACACTAAACCACTCACAACTCGATCTAAAAATCAAAACAACCGGTGACCCTCACAACCCAACAATCGTAACGTGTGAAAAGGGCCGTCACTCGCTTCCGACGCCGACGAGCTCGTATTAAGATTAATGATTGTATTCGTATGTTTACCCACAGCATCACAATATTACCGGGGGTCAACGACACCGGTTCTTACGTACGCGCCTAAATTTCCATAGTACATGATCGTGCTTTGGCCTTTTTATGGCATGTTCGCAGTCGCTTATTATTGTCTGTTGCGAAGATATTAGGATTTTGTTTTAATGTTTGTTTATTGTCTAGCTAGCGGCGCCCGCGGCTGCGCCCGTGTGCCGTGCTTTTCCGCTAAGTCGCAATAGAGACTGCGAATTACGTTTCCTACGCAGTTCTGTCGGTCATATACCAGTTTATATATTCTGTTTCGCTTTTAGGGCGCTAGAATCAATGTTTTATGATTACTACTCTACCGTTAAGTACCCGCATGCTTCAGTATTTGGCCGAGGAAATGGACTATTAATTTTAAAAACCTATTCATGAACAGTCTAAGAAAAGTCAAGGTTTCCTAGAACCGTTACAGTCTTACAGTACAAATAAATTAGAAAAAGTAACAAGTGTTATTGAACTCACAAAATCTATCCTATGATGCTGCTTTACTTATTTTCATAGGTGCATAAAGTCCAGTTATGTAGTAAGTAGTAATTGGAACTAATAAGATATAAATTATATTTTTCTGCACACATTTCCTGACTGAGAATGTCTGATTCACTTTAGAATGATTATAATCATCAGTTCAGCTCTACAATAATCTTTGATAAAATGAAATGTTGTAGCTATAATAACAACATATATATTATATTACTTTCCAACTGTTTTCAAGTCCAATATAAAAGTTTGGCAGAAGTAACTTCCTAAGCAGGACATAAAATAATGAAAATTCTCCAAGTGAACACAATAATATTCTTGTGTATTGGATTACAATCTTGTTATTAATAGTAAAGTTCATAGCTTGAATTAAGTGCATCAGGAAAATTGTTTATTTAGTATTTGAATATTTCTGTTAAAATATGTCCATACATAGTTTAGTTGTTCATTAAACTAGGAATTTCGTTCACAAGCTCGACCAATTCATTTTAGTTCTACATAATTTTATTACTGTTGTATTTGTGAACCTCTTGCTTCACATAAGTTTTGTGGATTCACCAATTTATGAATGGAAAATGTGAAGTGCTAGTAGGTATTACATTTGGTAACTTCTAGAACAAATAAATATGGTGGATTTTAGTATTTAGCAAACCAATTCCCATCACGAGCAAACCAGGTGATGTTATTTATTGTGATTAGTATTTATTTAAGTTTTTAGTTATATTAAGTGCTAAAGGAAATATTTGTAGATTCTCATTCAAACAAAATTACTGAAGTACTTTAATGATGGGAATGACTTTGAGCCAATAAATTATGATGTTTTTGTATATTTAACTATTCAATGTAGACATTAAAACAAATACTGACTATGTGTTAAGTTAAATCTACATAACTGTGAGACTATTTCAACTTCTAAGAAATATGTGAGATTTCAAAAAAGTTTAGTCAAATATTTAGCATGTATTTGCAACAGATAAACATGTTTATTTTATTAGAACAAAGTAATTGGAAACTAATTTGATTTTGTAAAGTATTTGAAAACAAGAAATATTAGCATGGTTCACATTTGCCAAGGTTGCCCCATAGTAAACAGTGAATGCTCAGAAAGTTTACACTTGAACATGACATTGTTACCTACATAACCTTAAACATTCCAGCATGTACTCATGTTTTAGTAAACATTGTGGGAAAGTTCTATAGGAGTATTCAGACTTACGTGTTGGGTGAAGCAGCTCGTCACTGGCGTCCTCAGTGCGGTGCTGCTTCAGGATGGCGGTCAGCCAAGCGTGCAGGTCCTGCTCGTTCTCCGCCACCACGCAGAACTGCTCCTCCCTGGTGAACAGCGCGATGACGTGCTTCTGCTTGAGGTCCAGCCGCCGCATGATGTTGTAGCAGCTCTTTAGCGGCAGCACGCGGCGCGGCGCCACTCCTGCGCGGAACTTCTTCTCCGACTCATAGTACTCCAGACGCGCCGAGCACTCCGGGGTCTCCGCGCGCAGCACGAAGAACTTCTTCTTCATTGTCTTCAGCTTCCGCAGCTGCCCTTGGCGCACCACGGCGCCCGTGCCCCCGCCTCCCGCCGCCGACATCACTCCTGCATCCCAGTCCCGCACCTAACGACTCTGGCACATGCCAACCGATAACCTTGAAGTTGTTTACACCAATGATGAAAGTCACCCTAATAAACGACGAATAGTAAAACACCGTCGACGGACACGCGCCACGACTAAAAATACGTATAATAATCACCATAAAGTGCGTAAATAGTACCTCGTTATTATAAATCGAATGGCGTAACGAATCCGACGTAGTACCATAAGAATTTATTCCGTGGGCAGAGTTGCGGTGATTCCTCACTAACACGATAACACTAATGTTAAAAATCTTATCTTTGCGAAATAATCATAATACATCAACAACAAACACTATTTCAATCCATAATTTGGTACGCTCGCTGTTACACTCGGTCATTCACAGACACTCGAGTTTAGAAAGAGATAAAATCATTCATAGTAAACGTAATTCGCACCGCACGCCCTTCCGTAGGTACGCAGGGCATGGAAGTCATGCCGTGGTCATGCCTCGCGACATCAAAACATTCGATTTTCACGTTATCACTCACGACTAAGACACACCACTGTTTTGCAAACCGTTACAAATGTTAGACGAGGAAATGTTTTTGTGTTGACCACTTCTTTTATAAAAAAACACGTATTTGCGCCTCGTTTTTTATTGGTTCTTCACTATTGCGTGTCATTTATTTGTACGACGAAATAGTACTCCATCGAACTATGTATACGGCGTGTTATCTTTATGTTTGTCGCGTAACCACTAACCAATCATAGCGTAGTATTCCGCTACGGAATAAAACATGTTCTATATCGTCTAATAGATTGTCTGTGCTATTTTACTATTAGCCAATCATAGTCTACGATTTCCGAGCAGTAGCATCGATTCGATGAGACCTATACTGCCAAAGTATACAGTATTGTAGTACATTGAACACTTCGTTTCAAACGGTCTCCCGCGTTTTTTAAAAAACACGCAAGCTATCACTTACAGCTAATAAAGGTACGCAAAATGATTCCAGAGCAAAAAAATTGTTGAAGAAAAACACGGAGCACAAAATCAGAAGAAAAAGTACAGATAAGTACAGTACAGTACAGTACAAAGCAAAATAACAATTTTACAAGAATGTAACTAGAGTATTGTATTATTATAATTACTCATTACTCTTTCCCCATTTTCGGTTCTTTTACACTAGGTTTTTCCATAGTCCTTTTAGTCCTTGGTGTGGGCATGTAATGCTATTGTTTCCAATTAACTCGAAATAATTACACCTGGAACGTTTTATTTGACAGTTCCTGATGACAGTTCTTGACATGTTAATGTTTGGATACACTACATAGGGCGCATTCCGACTTACGCTAAAAGTGATTATATCGCGAATCCAACCAAATTTAATAGTCACAAATTATAAGGGTTATTGAGTAATAATTGTGACTTTGGACTTTGGTCGGATTCGCGATATTATCACTTTTGGTGTAACTCGGAATGCGGCCAGAGTCGCACATAAACTTCAGTCGTATTGAGAGTTTGTCAATAAAAAATGTATTATGAACTAAAACTAATCATTGTGTAGCTCGAAAAATTGTAATGTGTTAAAACATTTGGTGATGTCTGTAAATTTTACTCGTAATTAACGTTTAAACTTGCCGATTCAGTTTCATATAAACCCTAGGTTAATTATCCGATTATTGCTGATGACACTGGTTCAATATGTCCGACGACGTCCGTCATTCATTCATTCATTTGCCTTGCTAAAAAAGGTATAGAAACGAGAAATGTTGGCAAATTAGTGACGATAATACGTGTTATCTTTCTTGTTCAAGTTATTATTGCTTTTGTTTTACACAAATACTCGTGAATCGGGACGCGCATTGTTGATTATGAGCCGCTTTGGTAATACTCAATATGTTTACATTGTGAAATAAGTTCGTAGACAGTTCTGTCGCCGTGAAAACCATATTCATAGCGAAAGGAGAGTTTTTTGTTGCTCTTGCTGTGTTTGATAAGTGATTTGGGTGTGCGGCGCCGTTGATAGACCGTGTCTGTGTACTGTTAGTCGATAATTGTGTGGTGTGAAGGTGTTTCATGTTTCGTTGTTCGTTTGTCGTGTGCAATCGCAACAGTCCCCGCTTTGCGGTGCAGTTTTGTAATAGTCATTAGAGCGTAGAAAATATGTCAAGTGGATTGACCCTAGTAAATATTCTAATTTTACAGTAATCTCGTTTACTAGGTAATGCTGCTTATTTGTTTATAATAATGCAATTGTGGTATATCTAACTTCTTATATTTTACACAGGGCCTAAAGTATAGCTGTGAAGTGGAACAATGGGTGTAAAATTCTAATCAATAAGGTAATAATGATTTGTTTTTATTGGCTTCTTATTGTGTTGAGTGCTCACTGTGCACAGGGACAATAACTATGAATATGAATGAAAAGTGATTGTCTGTCACAAAGTTAATGAGAAAAAATGCTTGACTTGCTATGCTCAGTATGTACACAACATAACAGGAAGCCAATGAAAGAGTAATGATGAATTAAAATTATAAAATGGAACCATAATACTATTGTATATAGGTATTGACAATGACAATTGATTTCCATTTATGTTTATTTTCATTCATTAAATGGACTTGTTACTATCAATAAATAATAAATTAGAACTACAGGATAGTTCTGATTATGAGCTAGCTCGATTGCAAACAATAATAATTCTAACATTCGCAAATATTACTGGAGAAAGTTAATCATTTATGTTTAGTTTAAAAGCCATAACTGACCAATATTTCAATCATGCAAGCTAATTGCATAATGCACCATAAAACAATTTTTTCTTCAGAGTGAAATGGTGTCAATCAATAAGACATCTCTAACAAGAGATCATCCATGGCCAAACTTTTGTATGCCTGAATATGGTGGAAAGTAACCTGGAACGAAATATTATTTTGTAACAAGTCACCTGTATTTTCTGTATTCTATGCAAATAAACATTTTCTAGGGACACATTAGGGACCATAACCTTTTCGTTACCCAAGACCATTCCAAGTTTAAAACTACAAAGTTTGGTAATGGCATTGTTTATCTGCTTGGCACAGTCTTGAACCAGTCTTGTGACCTCTCATGGGAAGAGTTCAACCAACCGTATGGTTTAACACACTGAAAATCACAAATATTATTCTTGCCTTTTATTTTGAGTCTTATAATAGCAGTTGCATTGGTCAAGATACATTTTTTTCAATTTACAATATCATTATTTAATTTTAAGCTAGATGTCCCCCACATAGAGCTCCCCCACATCATTGAGCTGTCAAAATGATATCTGTTGTAATAGTGAAAAGATATACAATGAGGCTGATTATTATTATAATAATAATTTTGTTCTTCATCTATCTTATGCATAATCAGCCTATAATGTTCCCACTGCTGGGACACAGGCTTCCTCTTTGTGAGAGGGAGTGGGCTGTAATCCACCACGCGAGCCCAGTGCAGTTTGGTGGATGTCACATGTCTTTGAATTTTTGGTTCTACGCTATGCCGGCTTACTCACAATGTTTTCCTTCACTATTTTGAGAGCAGTGATGATAAATAATTAAGCTTCTTTAAGTTTTAAAATGTAAGCTTCACATAATAGCTCACCCTTATTAAGAAATCTAGAGTAATTTGTTTATTGTAATTCTTACTTTACATAATATTTTTTTATGTTGGTGGTTATATGTATAGTATCAGACGCATGCTATGATGATGTATGGGTCTTTGCACTTTTAAGACATTGTTATAAGGTTTAAATTATAATGATTAGCTTCTCATGACGAAAAAACTTTCAATGGTTACTGTACTCTAACACCTTCTAAAACTATATAAACCTATTTATCTTTATTTTCAGACATATTATGGCATCTGGGACATCATCTTTAGAGAGTAATGGCAGTAATGGTGGGTATTGCTTCAAATAAATTTTTGTCTACATTTCTTGGTCCTAATAATTAATTCAATTTTTCATCATCTTACTGATCTTATTAATTGTTGCTACTTTCCTAGGTAAAAATAATATTCAAAACAAAGTAACACACAAAACCCATAAAATAATACATACCTTCACATTTTACAGTACAAACCCAGACCTTAGAAGTTTATGTAAAAGCTGTACTAGATAAACCTATCAAGCAAACTAAGTTTGAAAGGGGTTATAGTTACAAATATATAACTTTGTGTGCTGTTGCATAATTTGGTCCTACGGGCCCAGGTAAAAAAAAATTGAGAGTACTTCTTATTTAAACTATGTGCTAGTAATTTAATTGTTAGTGTATGTTTCATGGGATTTTGAACAGATCTCTTATCTCTTCCATGATGCAGCAGATACAGAAAAAACACTGTTATCAATCTTAAGGTTTTTGATTAGGGCAGGCCCTCATAACCTATGAGATTAGATAAGTCACAGATAATCTTGTGTTACATTGAATTCTCTAATCTAAAACAATGTACTATAGTTTTAGTATTTGGTTATAAATAAATGTCTAGTAACAAAACTAGAAAAAAATAGCATGTGTTTTTCCACCCTTGGGTGTTATTCCTCATATGAAGAATTTGTTATTTTTTATAGTTCTTTCCTTAAGGTTTATTGAATCATGGGTTCAGAATTTCCACTAGTGTTTTTATCTAATTAATAGGTAGTACAAAGCACAAATCTGGGCTAACACTTTCGCTGCATTTTAAATAATTAACTACAGTATTTCTATTTTCTTAATGTCCCTCGGCAAACTTCGTGTTTCGTCAGTCGTCGAATTTCTATCAGTTGTCCTTTGCACTTGGTGCAGACCGGACGCTCTCAATAGACTTGGAAGTGGAAGTATATAGAGTTGTTAAAACTCTTTTAACTATTTCTTTTTTAATTTATTTGAAAAATGGGAGGAAAGCTGCTTAAGTCGCAGGCACGACAGATAGGATAATAGTTTTACAGGTCTAAATAGTTCACACGGAAATTGAAACAAAACAACAATAAAGTACTTAGTTCTGAATTCAAATTATTATACACGATAAATCTCATAATTGATGGGCATGCATTTGTTGTATTCGGAAATGCGATTATTCCCGAGGGACATTAAGAAAATATAACTGCAACAAACATGCTAAACAAAGTTCCACAAGATCCAAGTGTTTTGGTTCTCCCAAGTTTCTATTTTTTTTTTGCTTGCCTGTATTGTCTCGCTCTAAGCAAAGCCCTCCCTTCACTCCTTTCCTCTTACGAGATCCCCCCTTCTAACAGTATCTAAAAAAAAACAATTTTTCAGCTGTTCGGTTGTCACCAAAACAATACTCACTGATGTATGACTTTAAAGGCTAGTTTGTTTGTGGATTCGCTTCTGCCCTTAACATGCATAATATTCATGTTGTGTCAAAACACCTGCTAAACCCAAATCTTTTGTTCCAGAATCAATATCCCACAATTACGTGAGCACAGAGCGTCACACTACCGCTCAGCTGCCGACCATCCCGATCCCGATCGAGTACGATGTGCTGACCTCGAACCAATGCTACGAGAAACAGAACTACACGGTCAAGTCGCACGGCGCGCACGTCATGAGCGGACCGTACGAGCCGCTGCAGTATGACGTCATCAGGTAGGTGCTGGCATTTGTGGTGGTTTTAATTTAATAAACACGCATTTACGCTTGCCTGAAATGTACCAGTTTTGCTGCTAAAAAGGATGAATGCTCATAAAGAAAAGAAAACAACTTAATTACAAATCTTACGGATCTTTTATTTGTCTGCCATAAAATTATTTGATTTGATTTAATCCCTACCATAAACCTACAGTCCTTTCATGGTAATTTTACCTCTGACTGCTACCCATGCAGCACCTCATCAGCACCCTTATTGCAACGACTATAAAGACCATTGTATCCTTAAAATTAAGAATATAAGTAATAAAGTATATACACTGTGAAATTTGAATCACAGTTTTGCTAGAACAAACGTTGTTCAGACCATGGTCTACTAACATTCTACAGCATCCAATAAAATAAAATAAACATTTGGTTTTTGAAAAAACACAAAAAAGACTAAGTTTAAAATGTCAAGATTATTGTTACTCCCTACAACACAGACATCACGCACGGGACACAGCATTGTCTACAGGGAAATGTACCTCCATAAACGAAATTTAGTAAGCAGTAGATAATCTTGACATTTTAAACTTAGTCTTTTTGTGTTTTTTCAAAAACCAATTATGTTTTTTTTTATTGGATGCGTAGAATGGTAGTAGACCATGGTCTGAATAATGTTTGTTCTAGCAAAACTGTGATTCAAATTTCACGGTGTATAATATAATAAAGAATATTCTATCTATTTATCTAACAGTAAACAAACAAATGAGAGCTTGAAGCAGCAGTGCGAAAAGGCGCTGCATGATCTCAATCAGTTGCGGCGACAGCATACGGAGACGTCGCGGAGGTGTGAGCATGTTATGAAAGTGAGTAGTAGTTTTTGAAGCTTTTATACCACTGCCCTTAAATTGCAGTAGCTCTTCCTAGCTTGATTGGCCGATTGCTATAATTTACAGACTGTTATTGGTTAAAATTAAGACTCTTGTATCTTTACCAATAATGAAGCAAAGACCTCATAACTTTGCGTAGTAGACCCTCCCATATGGAAGTTGCTACAGGTAATATTGGCTTACGAATCTATTCATGTGCCCGGTTTGGCAATAAAAAAGTTACCATTGGTAAGCAAAACAATTCGTTTTTGTTTATAGGAACCGAGCATAAGTTAGGTAATTAAATTAGTAGGTAATTAAATGTGTGAGCATGTTATGAAAGTAAGTTTTTCAAACTATTAAACCAAGACTCTTAAATTGTAGAACCTCTTACTAGCTTGTTTGTTACTGATTCTTTTTGTCTAGAATCGGGTTAATTTTGGTCAGTGAAGTACCCGTGCGTAAAAATTATACACTGCTAAAAGTATCTTTTGGCATTCGAATGACGTTCACAGGGGGCGCTGTTGGTAAACATTTGTGCAATGAGGGTTTTTTGAAATGACGTTACTAGGTGGCAGCACTGAGACGCCAGGTCCAGGCATTGACAAAAATGTCAAATCGCCTATATTTTCTTTAGTTGTGGCTGAATGATGAACGAATGATGAACGTCATCATATATTTTAATTCATTGTTGAAATGAAAGACCTCTTGTTAAAGTGGCGCCAACTGGTGCGTGACTTTTCAGGAAAACCCTCATTGTTTTGCTAAATGCGCTTGTTCCCAACGAGTCACACCTCAACGGGTAACAGTGTGACTCGTTGGGAATGTTTTGGATAATAATTCCCAACGAGTCACAGTTACTGTTACACTGTTACTCGTTGGGATGATTTTTTCATTAGTTCCCAACGAGTCACACTTAACCTGTCACACTGTGACACGTTGGAAATAAATGTAAAAGATGTCCCAACGAGTAACAGTAGCTCCGACTCGTTATGCCGTCAACAGCGGCACAATGACTGGTTGACTTATTTTTATTCATCAGTTCTAAATAGTTATCCCTTGTTAGGGCTCTGTTTCTCGCCTGACATCCTCCTCCTCCTCTTGAAAAACTAATAGCGGCGTTAGATCCGATTTTGGGCGCGCGCGTTAGCTGAGTGCTGCTGCATGTGTGACAGAGATGACGTCCTTTAAAGCTGAACTTTTACCAAAACGATATGCCTTGTTTACGACTGGGTATTTTAGCTTACCTTATAAGGGTCCATTCACACGTACCACACAACTTTTTGCAGTTGTGTTGTCAAATTAAAATGTTTATTGCTCAACAGAGTACATTATCTTAATCATACATGTCTAGATGTCAAGTGAATGCACAGTCCACTGTGTTGCACCAATTCAGACATGCAAAATTATCATTTAAATTATACCATGTCATAGTTTATGCCAATTAATTATTTTTTTGTTTTGGTTGCATTGTCGCTAGTAGTTCTGATGTAGTTACGTTGTGGCTAGTGTTTGCAGACAGATCGACTCCGACTGTGACAGTGTCGTCGCGTTGTGGTTGCGTTGTGGCTTCGACGTCGATTCGACTTGATGTGGTCGGCGTCGCCCACACGGTTTTTAACGGCTAAATGTGGTCCGTGTGTGTGAATAGACTATTCATTTTCATACAAGTTAGCGCCCGTCAACGTGGTGTCGTTGTAGTGTGGTTGTGGTACGTGTGATCAGGCTCTAAAGGGTGTCTGACTTGGAATGACAACAGTATTAAATGAATAGCCTTTGTTTGATGTTCTATTCTAACTGCCACTACTTATAAAAACAATTTTATTGCTATCGTATCAGGAGTTGGAGTACTTCCGCGGACAGCACAGAGCAGCTATGAACCAGTTGGAGGTATCGGCGCAAGAGGCCAGCAGTTTGCGCGGCAAGTATGGCGACCTACTCAACGACAACCAGCGGTAACTACTCATTTTCCATCATCACAACTTATTTTACGGACGGCGCATACGACGAAGCACGGTTTTTACTTCTTAATAGATTTATAACATAAAGTCCAAAATCAAAGAAACTTTTCTTAAAAAAAAAAAAACATCCATGTTGACAGAAGGACTCGGTTTATTATTTTATCACAGTTTTTTTTAAGTTGGTATTTTTTGGCACCGAAACCAGAGCTGCGCATCACCAAGTCTGTTGGCTCTTGTTTATAATTTAACTAAGACCAGTTCGGTTTTTGAAATTAATAGTTACTGTCTTCGTTTTTGCTAAGGCAAACCTAATGATAAAATAGGGTGAATGTCTTAAAATATATGTCCTCTTCTTCCCCGTAGCTTGGAGCGCGAGGTGCAGCACTTGCAACAGACCAGCAACCCCGAGGGCAGCTCGGACGCGCTCGTGCACACACTGAGGAAGTATGAAGCGCTCAAGGAAGAACTGGAATGTTTTCAGAAGAGGTGAGAGTTTGATGCAATTGTTTTTGGCGAGCATTTATTTGAATGCACGAATGCACAAGATTAATTAACTTTTTAGCTATGATTGTCCACTGTTATGTCAAAACTGTCTTATTTGCGTGACGCAACTGTTCTCGGAATTCAGACATTCTTAGAGAAAGTGGGTCTAAATTATAACCATAGCTTTTTTACCTTAGTTGGGCGAAACGACACTTAGTAACATCATTTTGGTAACGAAAATGGGAAACTTTTTGAACACTTATTTTTTTTATTGAGTTTTTGTTATGTTATCCCTGTTTTTCCATGGGGTTAGGACCTGATGATCAGTATTACAAATCTACACCTAAAATAGTCACTAACTCCGGACATTCCCTTGTCTGTAAATTTCCCTATGTTAATTGAATTTATATTTTATCATAACATATTGTTTTGTGAGGAGCAATATATACATATTCAATTATTTTGTTGTAGATATGACGACCTAATAGAAACACACAACACAACATTAGAAAAGCTACGAAATGTTCAAGAAGAGAACAGCAGACTGAAAACACAATGCCACGACTTGACGCAAGAGAGAAATGCTGTTGTAAGTATTATAGTGTTTTACTTGAATCTATTTCATCCAATACAACGTAGGTTAGAACTTTTACTCCAACGCGGTTATTGTAATTGTTCAAAGCAATTCTATCGAACAACATTTTGCCGTTTCTCAAACTGAGCATAGCTTTAATAATATCGGTTAGTAAACTGTCTACTTGCGGACGCAGGTCTTGTATTTTGTTTCGTGAAATTTCACGCATGCATGCAACAAGTGTGAGGAATTCATCAGAAGCTAATTTGTTTTATGTAGATCCGCGAACGGAATGCTCTGAAGCAACAGGTCGCGCACGTGGTGCGGCAGTGGGAGGGCGGCGCGCGCGAGCGGGCCGACATCAAGCGGCTCACGGACGAGCGGAACGCCGCCATGGCCGAGTACACGCTCATCATGAGCGAGAGGTAGATACACACGACACATTGTTGCACACATACAGCCACTCATCCATAACTACCCACCTCCAGCCATGAACATACCATAATACTCCCAGATACACCCACACACATCCAGTTATACCCCTACACACATCCAGATACACCCCACACACATCTAGATACACCCCACTCACATCCAAATACACCCCACACACATCACCTCGTTTAAACTTTAAACCACTGTTTAACAGAAACTCGAAATATACATAGAAGGGTAATTTCCAGCCCACAAGAAAGTACAGGTTTTGTTATGCTTTGTGACAGCTCCAACCAAGAATGAACTTAATTTCGCCGTAAATTAAGACAAAAAAAAAACTTTTTTACATAATCCGTCGTTGTGGTACGAGTTTTTAGAAAAAGTTCGGCTTTGTAGACCATCCTTTCTTACTCTGTGTGACAGTTCGTTCTGCCATTAATGCCCAGGTACTGTAACTTACAATAAAACTGCAAGTAATTATTTGAATCTTGTATCATCAGGGACACAGTTCACAAAGAGATGGAGAAGCTATCAGACGATCTCCAAGCGGCACTGAAACGTGTTGCCGCGCTGGAGTCCGCGTTACAAGCTTCTCGTGAGGAACAGAGGGCCACTGCGCTACAGGTAACCGAAATTGTACCTTAACAACACATCATAAGGCACAAAATAGTACACAGTTTACCCCCCTCCCCCCCTACGAGAAATGGTCGTCTGAGTAGAATAGACCTCATTTGTATTCCAACAGGCGAGATCAGAATCAAGGATAAGGTCCAAAAAGTTAAAGAAAAAAAAGTTGTTTGTGAGGTTCCAAGTTGCCCTGATGATTTTTGATGCAGTAGAATTTCTAAAGGATTGTAAATACTTTTTTTGAGTCATTTTGATTCAGACAGATAGATTACACGTCAGAAGTAACACTTTAGTTACGAAAACCGTCCTTATTGCTATTACTTAAAAAACTTTAATGATAAGTTATATTGTCCATAAAAATAGGACAATATTAAAATGTTTTTCAGTAAAGTAGGAATAATTTCATCTTTTTTGTCTAATAGTATAACAAAACGCTAGTTCATCTTGGATTAGAAAAAAATAATTGTCAGAAACCTGGTAGAATATGACATTAACCAAACAATGTATGTTATATTTGTCAACATTATGTACTCTCTACTCACTCATATTCTTGCGAATAAATGATTCTTATTCGTATTTATCATTGGCTTAGGCGGAGAGTCTACGTCGCGAGATCGAGTCAGCGCTGGTGGACCGCGACCGCGCGATCAAGGAGTGCACCGACCTCAAGACGCCTCAGAACACATCCACACTAGGGAAGTCCAGGTTTGTACTGCTATATCATTTATTATGTTCGCACATTACTGAAGCCATTATGTAGTGAAACTCACTATAAAAATATGACCATTATACTTTGACTGTGATTGAAGGTCGAAATATAACATAAAAATAAAAAAGAGATATATATGTCGGAGACGGGTATGTGACTCTCGTTATTTTCAGGCATATTTTAACTATTGTGGGCGTAGTGTAGGTAAATGCGCAATAGAAAAACAGTTTGCAGTACAGATCACATTATAATTTACTATCAAATTAATCACACTAGCTAAATTGTAACACACTAGGTGCGACGGCGTTTATTAAAATCACCAATTAACACAATGATCACAAATTACAACTAACACAATAGCTGAGCACCACGAATCGAAACAAGTTCCGCGACGTCTTGACTCCGATGCGATCCGAGGCTGAATCCCTCCTCGCCGTGGCCTTAAAACATCACGACTCTGTAGAAGCGCGCGCTTTAGGTGTGGGTAGATCACGTTCTGTCACCAGCGGCGCGCTTGCGATTCGTTTCGTGTCCTAACTAATGACCGGATCCGACATATACATCTAGAGGTAATGCTGTTTTTATGTAGGGACATTTGATCGACCTTGCCAGTTATCGAAAATCTTGCAAACCAAAAAAAAAAGTCCGTGTTTTTTTTGTCGGAATTTGTTACGAAGGCTTTGTTTTGTTTGTCAGACAAGACACCTCGGCGTACCACCACTTGGGGCTAGCAAGTGGTGTGGGCAATGACGGATTTCTCACCGGACAACATTCCAATGACCCATCATTGGATAAGTTGCAAGGTAAATAACCAATTTACTTAATAACAATCTTATAATGAACTTAGGAAGGGTTTTTGTGGAAGTTCATGGTCTAGATGGGTTACATAGGCCCTATGTAACCCATGACACACACCACCATAGGGATTGAAAATATTGACGGCCAAGGTAACCGTAGACAATAGACCATAATATTTCAGCACGAGGTTTCTAACTGCTTAAACAGAATGATTATGGTAGGGTCTGAATGCACACCTTACCGCTGACTTCTATTTAGAAGAGGACATCAGACAATTCTTAACTGCAGGATGTTTCCCGTTTATTTTAGAACGTTTGCATGCTAATCTCAGTCTTAATCTATCAAAAATACCTCTTCTTTCTTTAATTTTTGACATGTTGGATGTCGGAAAAAATTTCAACGGGAATGTACACACGGCTACATATCAAGCTATACAGTTCCAGTATAAGCTGACCTCGCATTGTACGGAAATCCTATGCAATGCAAGATCAGCATAAACTGGAAATGTAGCCGTGTGTACTACCGGGATTAAAAGTGCAAACTCAATCCAGTTAATCCAGGTTATAAACTATCTGCCAGCCAAATTTTCCGTTCAGTTGTTTTTGCGACAATCTTGAACATACATACATAAACAAACAAATGGACAAAAATTCTAAAAAATATGTTTTCGGCATGGGACTTGTTCCCACACCTAGTAGCAATTCAAATTACAGTTTTGACTTCGTTACTATTTTATCAAACGTATTATATACTAGCTTCTGCCCGTAACTTCGTTCGCGAGCCTATAACCTTTCTCAAGAATGGGGCTATCCAATGCAAAAATATTTTTTCAATCCGACTAGTACTTCCGGAGATTACCCCCTACATACGAACTTACGAACATACAAATTTTACCTCTTTATAATATTAGTATAGATAGATATAGACTTCACAAAACAATCGCACAAATGTGTACCAACAGCGCTTCTCCATCAACGTCATCCGAGCGTCAAAAGATCCTTGCAGCAGTCAAGCCGAATTTGACATCTGCTCTTCACTGCCTTTGGCATAGTATAAAGAGAGGTAGTAAGCTATCTTCATACAAACGCACCGCGCGCGGCTTGTATGTGTGGGGCCATAGTATCTATGCGTCGCCGCATGCACACTTAACAAAATCTCGACCGGTTTCTCACGAGAAACTGGTCGAGATTTTGTAGATTTTACTATGCCTTTGGTGTTAAAATACTGAGTTATTTTCCTCAGTATATGTTTGATATCTATTCTCCCTTAGGTCTAGTGGGCATGGTGGTAGATGCCGTGGACAAGGAGCGCGTGGACAACCTGGAGCAAGCCAACCAGGAGCTCGAGCGACTGCGCAAGCAGATTGACAGGCTGCAGAACGAGCTCAACGACGCGCAGAGAGAAGCCGAGGTAAGCAAGATAATAAAAAACCGGACAAGTGCGAGTCGGACTCGCCCACCGAGGGTTCCGTACAAATTTATAGGTTCATATTATAAATAGTTCAGGAATCGAGTCTCGCAGTTTTTCCGAGCTTTTCCCGAAATTCAGTTTCCAAAAACATATAATTACTTTATATAATAATATAAGTAATTATAGGTTTGGAAACTGACGATTGACTTGACTGAACGTGCGTTCAGCGCTCGTTGTGAGGCGTTAACTTAGAAGTTTGATTTTTTCACAGCTTCAAGGGACTGTAGACTTGATTATATGGTTTTAATTTCAACTCGATACCTCCACGCCAGGGCGTCGCCAGCCGATGGTCCGGGGGAGCAACTTAAAGTAGCCATATAAACTTCTTGTTTTTATTTCAGGTATCGAAACGGCGAAGAGACTGGGCTTTCTCAGAAAGAGACAAGCTGTTGCAAGAGCGAGAGAGTGTCAAGGCACTCTGCAATCGACTGAGAAAGGTAAGTCGACTGTTGTCATACATAAACTCTGGATTGAATTTTGATTTGGTATTATTTTTCTAACACCAATTTGACACTATTCGTAATCGATGTGCACTATAGTTGTCGCATGGCAATAGCGGTCATTAACCCACCTACATTATCTAGCAATTTTTAGTTAAAAAACTGAAACAAAGTCCGTTAACGTCCTGAATCTTTCGTGATCTTCAACATGTTCCAACAATGAAAAACCATACATAGTTCATTGTTTGTGTTCCTACGGAGAGATGTTAGGAAAAGGGCAATGACCGTTATTGCCACGCTAAATCGCGACAACTATAGATACCAACGGTAAAAGAAAGAAAAATATATCTTTTCTTATTTTTTAATTTAATTAATTTTTTTATTTCTGTCTGTATTTCCTGTGCGTGTCCCAAATAAAATATTTTTCTTTCTTTCTTTCTAAAAAAAATAGATCGTAACCAAAAGCTATACATATTTATTAGATAGATATAATAAGCATCACAAATCATTAAACGTACAGTACGACACAACTTAGATGTATCATCGGCAAAATTCGTAAAACCGATCACCATCCGAACTGAGTGCGCCTTTAAAATAACTAATCTTTATTACTGCTTCAGGTGAAAATGATCTTTACGCAAACGCAATAACTTGTAAAGTCATATAACCAAACACATTCGTAAAGTTGAAATCAAAGACTGCAAATTTTCAAATCTAAGTTGTGTCGTACTGTACGTAGCGCTAAACAAATTCAGATTACTTATCGTTTTGTTTCTTTCAATCGTTTGAATTTGACAAAGACAGAATTATGTTTTAATTTTAAACGATTTTAGATAAATGTATTTAGTTATTTGTGGTACAAGCGGGACTTAATGCTATTAAAGGTTCTTATCGCCCTTACTTTTTTATAGGAGCGCGACCAAATGGTAGGCGAGTTAGCAGACGCCCGTCGCCATGGCAACAAGAAGGAAGGCAAAGAGAAGCGCAACACTATGGCCGACGATGACGAACGGAAGGACTGCAGGAGACACGCGCATTCCAGGGATTCGGCTGTTGATGCTGATGTGCAGGTAAACAGATTTAGCTTAGACATTTTTTTTCTGTATGTAGATCCATACAAACATTTACTCGTCAATCAAACTCAAACTCAAATCATTTATTTCAATTAAACCATTTACAGGCACTTTTGAATTGTCAAGGAATCGGTCAGTCAGAAATAGGTATGAAGCTAGTTGCCCATTCCAAAGCGTAGTAGGTACCTATGGAGAAGAACGGGCAAGAAACTCCACGGACACTCTTTTAAATAAAAAATTGTTACAAAATATTGGTTACATCATTCATGTTAAAATTATACATGTGAGAACAATGTAGAAAGACGTGCACATGAGAAGCGTCCGTAATAAAGATAAAAAAAGAACAATAAAAAATAAAAAAAATTAGATGAGGTCGATATAGAAACGTCCGAACACTTTGAAAAGAAATAGCGAAACGAACTTAGAGGTCCTGTCTAGTCAGTGCACGTATTTGTCAGTAATTGTGTAGCTGTAGATCATGATGTACTCAGACTATTTTAGTCTACTGTTGGACAAGTTATACAACATTGGTGGAGAAAGGTTTCTGCATAAAATACGTTTGACTTTTTGATCGGCGTTGTTAAAAAAAACTTGAAAATGTGAAAAATAAATTTTGTTTCGGAAGTCGGTGGCAAAAAATTGAACTTAACTAAAGACAAGACACCGAAACTAATAATTTTTCACTTTGTTGTGGTTTTTTGAGGTCGGTTGTTTTTTGTAAAAACTATTTTATTTTTCACTTCTAAGTTGTGGTAGGTAAAACACAAAAAAAGATGGGTCTATCCCGCGGGCTAATATCGTGTTTTTTGTAAAGTCGGTTAAAGAATTGGCGCAGCCGTTTGTAGGTTCGATACATGCGCTGTAAAAAATATAAGTTGGTTTTTTAATAAAATAAATAAATGAATGTATTTCCTAAAGATTTTGAAAGTGTAGCCGAGGTTATTGTTTTGAGCTATTAGCAGCTTGAGTCCCGCCCCTTCCACAGTCGAGAACCCGCCCCTTTCACAGTTTAGACCCCGCCCCTTTCACAGTCGAGACCCCGCCCCTTTATTTATTTATTTAAACTTTTCACACACAAAAAGGTACAAAGGCGGACTTAATGCCTTAGGCATTCTCTATCAGTCAACCAAGGGTAGTGAAGAGATTGGATGGCCTTTAACGGTCGAGACCCCGCCCCTTTCGTAATCGAGCCCCCCACTTGACAAGTAGCACGATTGTTCTGCAAAAAGTTCCGCGTTGGTCAACTGTAATCCTAGTCAATACGTTTGTATGTATTCATTTCAAACTTCATCAATTTATTATTACATCAATCAATCTGCCTAGTCTTTTCCCAACTATGTTGGGGTCAGCTTTCAGTCTAACCGGATGTAGCTGAATACCAGTATTTAACATACAGCGACTACCTATCTGACCTCCACAACTCAGTTACTGGGTAATATAATAAATACCCCTTGGCAAGACACTATGTCAGACTTATTATAAGGAATAAAATATGTATTTTTCTTATATAGGATTTCGAATGGGAGATGATCGACGTGGAGCTTTCAGGCCTGAACAAAGATGGCGAGTTAGGTTTCGAACTAGCGGGAGGGCGGGAAGAGCCCTACTATCCCAACGACTGCAGCATCTACGTGACTGCTGTGAAGAAGGGATCTATGGCTGATGGGAAGATCAAGTGAGTAGACTGTAATGTATTGGGAAAGGGCTCATTCGAATTCTGTTTTTTTTAAAATTTTATCTTCGTCTATAAGAGGAGAGTTTCGTGACTTGAATAAATAGGTAATTATCGGAAAGAGATAAAAAGTTTATTCGTGTAAACAGTACGTATTCTTACCTTTTATTATTGACAGCGTTCGTGTAAAGAAAACGTTGTTTCTTATGGGTATAGGCAAAATACTGTTCTACAAATTCAATTATCTCCGATAGTCGAAAAATTTACAAGAGATAAATCTCTAAATATTATAAAACAAAATCTCTTTTCGTGTTGGTCTGTATGTCCGCATAGTTCTTCTAAAATACGCAACAAATTTTGACGAGATTTTCAACATCATTTAGAGAATGTATTTCGGAAGGTTTATATATATAATTCTTTTATATTAAAAACGTAAACGTAGTACTGAAACTTGACGTTTTGTCAAGTCGTGAAAAAGGCACTTTTGAGCGCTTACATGGCGTGCGCTGACTATACCGTTACAGATTAATTATTTATGCAACTGTTGTATAATAAGGGGTATTAAAACACGAATGTGGGCTTATCACACAAGTGTTTTAATACCTAATTATGTACAGTTCAAGACTTTATCTACACCCATGATATGAATCCTCTATAAAAGGTTCTGAAATCATAGGGTTGTTATACAGTGTTGTAAGTACTCCATGTAAATTCATGGAAAGTTGAATTGCTGAGTATCTAATACAAACAGACTAGGTAATAATAGAATTATTAATTGTAATAATTATTTACATTTTGGATCTTACAATTATTGAAATGCACTTGAATATTTGCACCTTGTTGAATGTTGGCATTTCCTGATGTACTCGGAATATTTATACTCATTATTTTATTTTTTTAAATTAAGGCGCTGTAGTAGTGAAACGCGCGTGCATGACAATGTTTTTTTAAATTCATAAAGATACCACGAACGGGTCTACCCTTTATAGTAGAACTTTTTATGTCATAATATTATTTTGCGTAACAGCGGATAGCATAAACTTCATTTCGCAGAAAATCGTTTAGCAAAACATTCAAAACTCATAATTTTGCAAGTCAGAATCATCTTTAGGCATAAATTAAAAAAAATAAAAAGTAGAAAATTCATATCATACAGAAAGTTCACAGTCAGAATCGTCTTTTGGCATACATTTCATATTGATAGTTATTAAAAGGCAGAACTATCATATCTCAGAAAGTTTACAGTTAGAATCATTGTTTGGTATACATTTCATATCCATAATAATTGAAAGATTCATCTATCACATGTATACACGATGCATGCAGCAAGCATACACCAAGCATGCAGTAAGTATGCAGCATGCAAGCGAGCATGCAACATGCAGCAGGTATGGTTTCCGTCACGGCTCCGGCGCTGCGAGGCTCCGGCGGTCCCACGCGAGCTTATCGTCGCAGATGGTTTGAATGCTCACCACCGCAGCTTCGGCTTGCTGGCTGCCTTGGCCGGCCTCAGCCGCGATGGTGAGTGTTAAAATCACCCGCTCCTCAACTCGCGGGCCGCCTCGCCCCTCCGCGCCTACGTGGGCTTAAATTACACACTAAGGGTATGGCAGACAAGATTATGTGGAGTCGGTTTTGCAGCGATTCGTTTCTGTCACTAACTTTTGTAGCACAACATATTGACTTTTTAAGACAATATTTTAATTTTAGCTTAAAATGCTATTTTATAGAAATAGCAATATGTCTAATAAAATTATTCTAAATAAAATTCTGTTATCTTAAAAGTAAGCCATTGTAAATTCGGACATAACTATAAACATTCGGCCAAACAATAATTACATTTAAAAAAATATACCTTTAAAATATTCGTTTATAGAAGATTATGCAAAGTGTGTTATGCAAAATAAATTTCGGAACATCAAGATTCTGCCAGCTAGAGGGAACAGATTTTTTTTTTCATATATAACAACAAAACAACAAAATAGTGGGACTAAAGACATTATAGACAATTTTTTTTTTATTTAACGCCCGTTCATACGGCGTTGATCAGAACGACATTTTGTTACTGTATAATTTGGAATCATCGCCCAGTTTCTTGACATTTTCATACTGTATTTTGTTTTTAGCCGTATGAACATTGGGATGTTGACGTGTGCATTAGTTCATTGCACCCTTGCGAAGCAGGGGCGGGTCACTAGTGTAATGTTTATTTGCGATACTTTAGCTGGATCAAGTCGGCGCCTCTATGAATACATACTAAGCCTCACTCCTCCGCAGAGTGTGCGACCGCGTGACGGAGGCGTGCGGCGTGTGCGTGTGGGCCAGCGGGCCCGCCGCCGCCGCCGCGCTGCGCGGGGCGCTGGGCCGCGCGCCCGCCGCGCTCCGCGTGCAGCGGGCGCGGGCCCGCCGGGTGCGGCTGCACCTGTGCGACGCGAGAGGCGTGGCGCTGCAGCACGGTGAGGACTACACATACATTATTACTTTGTTTTATCGGCAAACATTTAATGCCATCATAATCTATCGTGGAGCTAAAACTTGCTAGTTTTCCCGCTCGAATAAGCTACGACCAAGCATGGAAGCTCTAGCACGAAAACGCGATGTAAACGTAACATAAATTTGATCGATGTTTCAATCTAAAGTAAAACTATCCTAGATCATTTTGGTTACATTTATCGCTTTAAGCACAATATTTACCATAGAAATAAAGTCTAAAACTAAGTTAATATTATATGCAAAACGAATATAATATAATTAACTCCGCACGGCCTTGCTAAAACCACTGGACACTTGCACCATATGTAATAAAGGCATGAAAAAAAAAGAAGTGTGCGTTCGGGGGACCTCCGTGAGGAACGAACTTCTTTCGCACGTATGATTAAAAAAACAAAATTTTTGTAGCCGCCATCATGTATTTACATTTTGACCTCATATCTGTTTTAACGACCCTGAAAACTATGACAACGACACCCATGACGAAAATTTTGAAAATTTTCGCAGTCGTCATCTTGGATTTACATTTTGACCTCACTATCGGCTTTAACACCCTCGAAAACTATGAAAACGATATCCATGATGACAAATTTAAAATTTTCGGAGCCGCCATTTTGGATTTACAGTTTGACCTCACTATCGACTTTTGCACCCTTGAAAACCATAAAAACACACCCGAGAACACTGCATAGAGAGCAGTGTACTCGGGCCGATGTCTACAATTTCATCCCACGACACTAATAATTTTACTCATTTCTTTTGTTTTTTCTGCCTGCATTCTCTCTCTCTTTCTTTCTCTTTGAATTAGAAGAAAACAGTATTAACACTTTTTAGCGTGACTATTTCTGAAACTTTACAAGCCGCGTTAAAGAACTTCGTTTAAAAATTACTTTAATTTCGGAAATCAGTGGTTTTGGTATTTTCGTTTTTTGCCAACGACTTCCGAAATTAAAGTGATTTTTCACTTTTTTTAAAGCCGTTTTTTTGGGAAAAAGATTTTCGTATTTCACTTTTTTGTTGTGACTAACCAAGATTTTAAGATGTTTTCCCTTTTACACCACACCTGTAGCTCGTATCAATAAGCCAGGCCGTTACACTTATACGTATTAGTAGCTTCATACTTTCACATACAAAGAATTTGAGAATTTTGTCAAACCCTAAAGATCCTTCTTCCGTAGATATTTATTTATTAAATATGGATGACTTACAGCTAAAACAAACAAAATACTTCTAAAAACAGATTGGAAAGAAAAAGTGTGAACAACACAACACAGCTACCAAAGAAAAAGAAGAGAGAAAAAAAAAAAACATTATAACATTCAATTTTAAAATAAATTCACATTACATATTCAATTTGTACAACAAAACCTGAACATACAAAATTTTAATTAAAAAAGTTAAGGCTCAGGCACTTTCTGGCTGAGGACACACTTGTTATGAATGGATCAAAATCATGCCGTTTGCACATGCTATTAAAGTTGCTACTTGTACGCACTATAAATTAATTTTGTCTGTAATTCGTAGAGGTAAATGGAACACGCAACGGTGCATTCCATCGCTTCGACCTTCCGGGAACGCTAAAATAAAATTTGGATAGAATATCGGAGTTATTAATAGAATTATTGAAAATTTTAAATAGTGAAATACAGTCTGAGATTGCTCGCCGATTAATTAGGGGTAATATATGATACTTCTTACAGAGGTTGAGGTAATCTTCTGACCGGTAGGGCACTTTCTGATGATAACACAAATACTTGATGAACCTTTTCTGGATGCTCTCTATACGATCAATGTACTTGTGATAACATAGATTCCAGATTTTAGACGCGTATTCCAAGTGGCTTCTAACAAATGTACAATAAAGAATTTTTAAAGTTTTGGCTTGAGTGAAGCACCTGGATAGCCGCATTATGAAACCTAGTGCTTTAGATGCTTTAGCGACTATGGCATCTACATGAAATTCAAACGTAAGCTTAGAATCGTGATATACCCCCAGATCTCTGATGCAATTCGTTCTAGGTAGAACTTGATCACCTAAGATATACGATGAAGGTATAATTGCGCGCTTTCGCGAATATGTTAAAACCGAACATTTAGCAGGGTTGAGATCAAGCTTACTCCGACGACAATAAGCCTCCAGACGACCTAAATCATCCTGAAGTGCAATTACGTCCACATGTGATGATATTGTGGCGTAGATCTTCATATCGTCAGCAAAACACAACAGTTTGGATGAAATCAAGCAAGAGTTGATGTCGTTTATATAGATAATGAAAAGTAATGGGCCGAGCAATGAACCCTGGGGGACTCCACTGGGGACAGGCACCCAACTAGACATATAATTGCTTAATACTACTGTTTGGGACCTGTTCTCCAGATAAGAACTAAACCATCTAAGTAAATAATATGCACACCAAATACACGTAGCATAGAGTGTGCTCGGAGGTTTCCACAAGCACACTCTGCACTTACACCCCACAGATACGCATTACACTCACATACAACACTCCCATATGCAAAACAATAAGCACTTGTCTATTTTATTTTTTACAATTTAATTTTTTTTGCATATTTATTTTTTACTGTTTTGATTTTTTTCAATTTTTTATTTTATTTTTTTATTGTTCTTCTTTAACCCCTACTGTATTTTCATCTCTGGAATCTGGACAGCTGTCGTCTCCCTCTTGGAGGTGGGCGTTAATAGCTGCGACACAGTTTTATAACTAATGTAGCTATTAACGTATGTAGTAAATTTGTAAAATGTGTTTTTGTTCCAATGAAGATTTATCAGATTGTCTTGAAAAGTACTGAACCGATTTTGATGAAACTTGCACTGTTCTCTAAGTTGAAGTTAATGTAAGCCAATAAAAACATTGTTACGATTCGATTAATAGTTTCTGAGAAATGAGTGGACAAACATACAAACACCTATAAAATTTTGTATACTTGTTTGGCTTCCAAACAAGTATACAAAATTTTAAAATTACAAAATTTTAAAATAGTAAAGTATACTAATAGAATATTATTATTGTGAATATATTGCAGTTCCAATAATATTATATCCATACGTGTCGAATTGATAACCTTGTTTTTAAGAAGTCGGTTAAAAAGTTATTGATTCTTCTTTATTCAAACTATTTAACAAATTGTTCACAGGTATTTTCATAAGCAAAATAGCGAACGGCAGTGCTGCCGCCAAAGAAGGCAACCTGTACGTAGGCGACCGCGTTGTCAGTGTAAGTAAATTATACCAAAATCTTTAATACTACACACAAAACTTCTAATTTTTAAAAGAGGGGCTTGTGGCTAAGTAATAACAGCCGCACGGGTCGATCGATCAGGTTAAACTACGCCTCGTTTAGTCCGTAGATGGGTGTCCACCTTTACATACCAAAACCCCTCCGTGCCTCGGAAAGCACGTTAAGACGTTGGTCCCTGCTGTCATTCGTGGATCTTTGACAGTCGTTACGGGTCGTCAGAAGCCCGAAAGTCTGACAACCAGTCTTACCAAGGGGTCAGATAGGCAGTCGCTCCATGTAAAATACTGGTATTCAGCTGCATCCAGTTAGAGTGTAAGCCGACCCGAACATAGTTGGGAAAAGGCGATGATGAAAACTTCTAATTTTAAAGGTAAGAATGAGAAAGGAATAGCACAGGCTTTTAGACTGTACTCTAAAGAATCCCACATACCCACGAGAGCAAGATAGCAAAAAATCTAAAACATACAAAATCTTGCAGATAAACAACGTATCACTGGAAGGCGTGAAGAGCGTATCGGAAGCCATGGCGTTACTCAACGAGTGCCAGTACGAGTCTGTGGCGCTCACTCTGCTTAGACCGCTGTATACCTGCTGCAATAATACTCGAGACCGGTAAATATAATACGGTAGTTGCTTAGATAAAAAAAAAAGAAACTCTATTTAGTCCGTCTTTCAGATAATAAAAAAATATTAGACACGTATTTTTTGCTTGACCTTGTGAAGGCCGCAGGAATCCGCTGGATGTGGAAAGCACAGAATCGGTCGAAGTGGCGGTGCTTGGGGCCTATTTCCAGCAGTGGACGTCTTTCGGCTGAAATGATGATGATGATTTTTTGCTTTATCATATTTATTAATCAAAAATAACTTAAAAAACACGCATTAAAGTTGGGGAGTGGGGGCTCGTTACGTCACAACGTCGTATTAAATCTGGCAAGGCGTCATGCCACATTTTAACTCAATGTATCGCCGTAATCTTTTGATTACGTCAAAAAAGAAAAAATACGTGTTCAATATTTTTTAATAATCTACAAGACGGACAATTTTGGATACAGGCATATTATGTTTTTTTTAGGCTTGTATTTCTTGGCAGTTCATACAAAGTAACGCGCTGCTTTCAAATCCAATTCTTTATTAATTTGTCTAGTTAGGCATGAAATAGTATACTGGTACAGGTATATTGCAGACACTAGTCTGACTGATATAATTAAAATAAATTAACCGACGTAACTTTTTGCAAATCGATTGCAGTTATCAAAGTCCAATGCTGGCTAAATACCTCCGAAAACTGCCACCACAACTTGTACACCCATTTTCTGTTTCGGGTTTTACCAAATGCGCCATTATCACTTTCCGTTATATTTATTTTATTCAATATCCGTTTCGTCTTACCTTTGTTTACCAATACCTGAACTTTGTGATCATTTTTGCACGCGTACAATGCGCACGATATCCGTTACACAAATATTTGAGATAAAGGTCGGGAATCAAGATAACAGTCACAGATAGATCTGTAGTATCATTTGAGTAGTGGTCGTGAGTAGGGGAAGTACTGCTCTACATCTTTTCTAGATTTAATTTTCTTTTGTCCTTATTTTTGTGACCTTGACTTCCTTAATAGGCCTTATCTGATGTTTTTAGTGATTGAAGACGTATTTCGCGTTGACGTGTTGCAACCTGCATTTATAATTAGGTTATCATATTATCGTATATCCTAGTTGAATTTAAAGTTACCTACATATATTGCAAAATGTTTGTTCCACGTTCATTTCTGTCAGGTAAGTTATCCTAGTTGCCACCTCCAGTTTTCAGATGCAATCGCTATAATGGGTGAGACCCGTTATACTGTTTCAACAACTTACAAACTGTTTTAACCAACTTCAAAAAAAAAGAGGAGGTTCTCAATTCGTCGGGATATGTTTTTTTTTTTTTTTTTCCCCAGTTACCTGAAGACGGCGGGATCGATTTGAAAAATTATTTTTTTGTTTGTAAGGGTATACTTTCAAGTTGGTCCCATTGTCATTTGCTCACGATCTGATGATGGGATCTTGGAGAAATCGAGGGAACTCTTCAAATATTAAAGGCACATCTATAGCGATTTGGGTATTTTTGATGAGCAATTGACATAATAGATAAATTACAAATCAACCCAATAAAACGTGAAAAAAAAAACTTTTTTACAAAAAATACAACCGGCTTCCAAACTACAAAGTGAAAAATAACTTTAATTTCGGAAGTCGGTGTCAAAAAACTAAAATACTGATCCAAAGGCACCGACTTCCGAAATTAAAGTTATTTTTCACTTTGTAGTTTAGAAGCCAGTTCTATTTTTTGTAAAAAAGTTTTTTATTCTATTCATACATGCATACTTGTTGCCTGTTTGATGTTGTATAGGAAGATCACCCCTTAACGATTTCAGATGCCCGAATCTCTAGCCTGTATTTTCTTTACTAAATTGCTCATGTTACACAAACGTTATATTTCTTATCAACAGGGTGTCAATGTACGACCACTCACGTTCGTACTCTGATAGCAAGATGGTGAACATCTGCTCGCAGACTGACGAGACTTGGTGCCAGTTTGTGCAGCCTCCCTCCGATACCAAGGTAAGCACTATTATTATGTAATCGGTTGTGCGTTTAGTATAAGACTGCAAGAAAATGAAAGGTGCGTAACTTAAGGCCAACGCGCCAGGCTAGCCCGCAAAATTCTAATTTTCTTAATTTTTTTGCAATTTGCAAGTCTGTATCAGGTTGTATGTTGATTCGCTACTGTTAAAAATATGTATTTTTGCAGAATTATAATTAATAAATCATCAATAGAGCAATTTGAATTTGATTCTGCGGGCATTCCCCTTAAGAATAAATCGTGCGTAACCTATTGCTCGGCCAATCACATGCCGACGCCCAGAAAAAAGTCGGGCATCACTACGCCTATCTGTCTAACCCATTTGATTAACACAACTGTACCGCTGAAAACCCTCACAAAGTTAGTCCAGTTTTTTTGGATTTCAAACGAGTACCGGGAATTACGAAAGTGCCATATGACCCTAGCAGAGATTAGATTAGACTGTGATGGCCTAGTGGTGTGATCGTCAGACTGCTAAGTCATAGGTCTCGAGTTCGAACCCAAGGCATGCACTCAACCCTGATTTTTCGGATTCATGAGCGTATTGTATAATTGGACGTAGTTTAGCAAAAAGGACTCAACCCACACTATGGTCAAAAATGAAAAAGGTCCTAAAGGAACCAACCTTTAGGTCCATTTTAATTTTTGACCATAGTGTGTGTTGAGTCCTTTTTGCTAAATTACGTTCAATTATCACTTGCTTAAAAAACGGTGAAGGAAAACATCGCGAGGAAACCGGCATGCCTGAGAGATATTTCTCGACGGCATTTGAAGCCAAGTTAGAGGCCCATGGGCGGCTTTAAAACTGTCACCAGGTTAGTCACTAACCACATGAATAAAAGAAGATATTACCTTGTTTTGTAAAATGTATTATTCTCTTCTAGGTCCACATAGACCACGGTATGCCAGACTTCGACAGAAGATACGTGTACCATGTCGCGGCGGGGAGTCAGGGGAAAATACCTCAAGAGAGAGGTAAGACTTGGCGTTGATATCGTACTTTACGCGTAGCTCTTGTCTCAAAGATCTTATATGATCAGTTCAGTTAGTGTTTTTTTCGTGTTTTGGTTGAACAGATATCGTTGGCGTAGGTGAACTAAATAACAAAAAAAATCTTGTTTGGAGAAAATTGCGATTTATTTATGTGGCATGATTTGGGTGTTACGAAAATGTTGAAAAGTCAACTTGACCAAAATCGCAGTTATTTACTTCTCCACCTACGCCGACGATATATATTTGCTTAGAACACCTAGCATTAAATAATCATCAATTTTAAACAGTACCTAAATCCGTAGAGGGTTCATAACTCATCCCACTTCACCCCCATACAATTGTTTCATACACAGAGTGCTTTCACCCCCTTAAGTACTTCCAACTCCACTATTCCTACAAAGAAAACAAATATTCACATCACTAACAAAGCGTATCTATATAAATACATACATAAAAATAAGTAAAATTGAAGTGTCTGTTTGTAATGTCAAAATAACAGCGTTTTATTTGATGCATATGAAAGTATATACGGTACAGATAGTGCCATCCACGAAGACGCGCCCCACACCTCGTCCTAATCGCTTACAATACAAGTGTGCAACATGCCACTTGTGTTACTTACTTATAACAAAAAACTAATTTTAAAATTTTTGATTGTTTGTCTGTTTGTTCCCACTAATCTCCGAAACGGCTGGACCGATTTTAACGGAGCTGATTTTTATGGAATAACTTAAGCTACTTTTATTTTTGAAAAAAGAATTAGGGTGCATGCGGACGAAGTCGCAGGCAGCAACTAGTAAATAATAAAATAATCCGTAGATATAGTTCCGTAACATGAAAACAAACTAGCCCCACTTGTTGTGTGTATCGATACGATAAGATATCGATAAGAATCGATAAGATATCCATCCATTGATGTTCGCAGGGACGTGGGACATGATCCGCGGGAAAATCGAGGCGGTCACCGGACGCAGCAAGTCGAAAGATAAACAGAATAAGGTAAGATTGTTTTTATAAACTGTTTTTTGTGCGCGAATACTAATATAACAGAGACATTTTTTGAGTGTATGTGTCCTTTTCTTTGACTCCGATTGCGTTAATTCATGTTACTTACAATAATAGTATTTTTGTTGTATGAAAGTGAATGTATTTTTGGCACAATTTCTTCTTACTCATCATTCTCTGGCTATACCAATTTATTTGGGGCCCGGCGCAACATGTCAATACGCAATTTCTCCGTAATATCGAATCAATTTTGAATTTTAATGGAATTCGACAGTGTGGCAACTTCGAAGTTATAAATAAGATTCAATGACTTTCCATTCCGTAAAATTAAAACATAACTTAATATTTCAAAATATTACACGCGACTGGCATGCCACCGTGATCCGTTAGGTGAAGATTCCAGGAAAAAAATTGCTTTATATTTATTATTTGTTTCGCACAATCAAGTATATTTTAAAACCATTACAGTCAAACCTGGGTAAGTGAGAACTGGATAAGCGAGAAAACTCTATAAATGACAGCAATTGCCAGATCCCGCCATTTTAACTATCTAATACCTCTATAATTGAGAAAGTCTGCTCCTGTACCTCCATAAGCTAGAAACTCGAGTTTCCGAGAAACCTTCATAAGCAAAAAAGAGATTGCGGTCCCTTGAACTCTCTCTTATCCAGGTTCGACTGTACTTATCTAAATATGCTTACAGTAAAGTTAGTCGGACGTATTTGTTAGTATGTTTTTGTCTTGTACGGTTATCTTAAAAAGGTATTGTCAAATCTGATACGAGACTACGTGAAAGTAAATCGAGTATGCATGTGCGTCATTCCGCGATTGTTTATAAAGATGATCCATTGTTATATTCCTTTTTAAGTTGAACTTATTGATTAAATCATAATTATGATAAGTTTAATTTGTGATCTCCTGTGCGAGTCCCAATAAATACTGTTTCTTTCTAAATAGTCGTAACATATCATGTCCCCTGTAATCCCCGAAGGATTAAGCAGAGGTGTACTAATAATGTAGCTCTTTTTTTTTTGGGTGGGAAATTATCAAATAACTTCTCCCGCTCTGGATGGAGCAGGAGGGCGTGTCAGACTCTTACTGACTAAAACCCACCCGTGTTCCTTTAGTTGCCATGTTGCCGGGGGCCACGATGTCCCTTTCGGCCTTATTCGCAACCCCGGCAGGCATCGGCCCTAGCGGACCCCTTCAATAATAATGTAGCCTAGTGTGTCATTGGTTAAATATGTTGTTATTGTAATAATTATTGACAAATCTTAAGTGGCGTTCATTTTGAAGTGTATTACGGTTACATAGGCACGGGCATATATATTTATTACGGGGAAGTCCATGTTACTATTTGATCAGTCGTTTTATGACTCTTGCTGATGTTCAGCTTGTCACAAAACTTCTGGAAATATCTAACATTTTCTCCACTAAATGTTCAATTGTAAAGCAAAGCCCTTTTCCATTAGCCAAGTGTCAATATCCAACAACAGTGACGATACTGACAACTCTTGAACGCAGTTTAAATTTGCTGATCGCGTGGTGAAATTCGCTCTTAGAAAAGGAACGAAAATTGATCACCACATTTGCTCACTACATGTTAACTGTCACACACTCGTTTTCTTTCTGCCCAAGTCATCAATACATAGCATAATATGCAAATGTGACGTCATAATACTCATTATCATAATGTCAGTCTCGAGTAGCAGTGTCATATAAATGGATGTGTGTTATTTGTACAGGTGCCGGAATCTGATGCGATCGCGGAGCTGGACTCCGTTATCGACAGTTATCATGGAAAAACAAGTGAGTAATCGTGTATTAATTAGTTAATTACCTATTCATTTGTGAAGAAAGTTACGGAATGGTAGTATTTAGTTTAGAAAAACGCATTCACAAGTAAAATAATAAGAATTAAAAATGTCGTTCTTACTTTACGAAATTTTGTTATATCTGTTAATTTTAATAAAAAAAATAAAATTTAAAATATAATGATAAACGATTTTTTTTTCTAGTAAAAGAAACAAGCAGTGTACTAAAACGTTCGCGGAGAAAGAACAAAGAGTCTCAGAATGACTCTAAAAATGGCGGCACGTGGCCTAAAGCAAGGGCCAACTTCATCCTAGACGAGAACTCCACGGGCACCATCGTACAACCACGGTCAAGAAAAGAGAGGCCGCCTCTCTCTATCCTACTCAGTCCGCCTACAAAATTACCCCCAGAACCTCAGAGATCGAACACCAACCGAAACTCGAATCCCATACCTCTGGGGCACGCGCCTCTCACACAAGTCACCACCCCAGCTCGTCACTCAGTGTACAAGTCTATAGAGTCCTCGCCCGCCATCGAACACTTCCCCAAACCCGCCCCTTTAGCCATACACAACCCTTTCGCCTCCCCCAATAGCATGAACTTCGAGAAGATTCGTACTTTAGAGAAGGACAAGATGTCCATCAGCGACTATTCCGAGCATGACGTCACTCCGAACAGACTGAGCTTAGTTCTAAATCCCTCCGATGATTCGTTGGACTACCAGCCAGTGACTCGCAGCAGCCGGACCAAAAGTCCGCACTCCTTAGACTACATGGTCAACAACAAGGGCCCAAGCTCTCTGGATTTCGTCACAAGGAAATCACCCAGTTCGCTCGACCATTCGATCAAGAATCACCCAGGAAAAGACTTATTAGAGCAATATTATTCGAATAAGAAATCGTCGTCGCCCAAAACTGTGAACAAGTACCCTTCAGACAGTGATAGTTTTGGACCAGACAGTTTGAACAGCAACGCGAATTTTCCCATGACGGGGGGAACATTGCCGTCACAATCGCGGCTTCAGGCTTCTCAGTATTACAGAGGCCCTTTTGTGAATTCAAACCCTCATACTTCAAATAGGTACCCGCACTTAGCGAGTCCGACAAACATCCCACAGAGTCAGTCAGGCGAGAGTATCGGGACAAGTTACGACATGCACTCGTTCACGTCTCACACACACAACATGTCTGACCTCCAACCGGTTCCACGAACTAACAGAGCAGGCGACTACCACCACACATACGAAGGTGGAACATTTCCTCGTAAGAAAGAAAACCAGCGATTTCGTATCCCCTCGAACCCGAGCGTCACGTCAAAAAACTCAGCGGGAAAGTTAAGCACAGGCTCTATAGAGAGAAGTTCTGAACGAAACTCTCCGATGCCGACATTTCACGTTGAGGTATTGTCACCAGGGCGAGGGGCGAAGCAACTGACGCACAAAACTAGGAACTCCATGCCTGAATACTGTGGTTTGGGGTGGAATAAGCCTTTGCCGGGGGAGTTGAGAAGAGTGCACATAGACAAGAGTCAACAGCCTCTTGGTATACAGATCTACTGCCCACCAAGCAGTGGAGGTGTGTTCGTATCTACTGTTAACGACAATTCTCTTGCCAGTCAAGTTGGTCTTCAAGTTGGTGACCAACTTTTAGAAGTGTGTGGTATCAACATGCGTTCAGCGACCTACACGCTCGCCGCTCGGGTTCTCCGACAAATCGGAAACTCGATCACAATGCTTGTGCAATACAGTCCTGAGAAATATAAGGACGAAGTCGAAGTACCAGGAAGTTCGTCTTCAGGAGAAAGTTCGCACGATGAAGAAGTTTCTTTGTCTGGTTCTCCAACGCCTAGAAATTCTCCTGGACCGCAACAATCTATAAGATTAGAACAGCCTTCAACTGAAGTGGCAACTTTACGGCAGTCACAAACTAATAAGGACTTACCTAGATTTCTTCTCATCGAGATGAGGAATTGTTCAGACCTTGGTATAAGTTTGGTCGGAGGCAATGCCGTGGGTATATATGTGCATAGCGTGCAGATTGAGTCGCCGGCGTATAATGCGGGGTTGAGGACTGGGGACCAGATACTTGAGTACAATAATGTGGATCTGAGGAGAGCTACTGCTGAGCAAGCTGCGTTGGAGTTGGCTAAGCCGGCAGACAAAGTAAGATATTGATACCCTTACAATTTAATCTACTAGATTCCAATGAAAGATTTTCCCAACCTTGCAACAGGAATAGTATCTATAAAATTATTTCACCTTTTTGCACCTATGTAAGAGAAAAATGTACACAGTTTGCTTAAATTAATCAAACATTGTTATCCACGATCTCGACTTATTCTACCTCCTTGGTTTTTTTTTTGTTAACCTGTCATTGGGCGGCCTGTGTTTGAAGTTATTTCTATCCACATGTTTTACAAGAAATGAAATGTATCGTACTCCCCAGGTGAGCGTCCTAGTCCGGCACGACCTGCAGCAGTACCACGACATCAAGGACAAGCCCGGCGACGCCTTCTACATCCGCGCGGGCTTCGACCGCTGCGCCAAGATCACGTCGATAGGCATGGACACCATAGACGAGTACTCTCTGTGGTTCAGAAAGGACGAGGTCTTGTTTGTGGATAATACGTTGTTCAACGGATCGCCCGGCCTTTGGAGGGCTTGGCAACTCGATTGTAAGGGGTCGAAACGACATTGGGGGACGATTCCTAGTAAATTTAAGTGAGTTGACACAATATATAGTTCTTTATTTTATGTAAAAAGGTCATAAACCTACATAATTTCCTTAATTCTCTAGCATCATAGGATCACAACTTGCGCACATGAATCAAGTTTGCTTTGGAAAAAAGCCATGTTATTGTTTTTACAGTGAGGCACTACAAAATTTTACAACAAATCTTTTAAATGTTCCATTATTATTATTTACCTTCGGACACAAATTATGCCGATTTCGACCTTGTAAGGATGTTTAATGCATTCCTAAAAAACTATGCTCATTTGAACCAAGGCACATTACGATTCACATTTTTTTGTCTTAAAAATAGCCTATTCTATTATACATTGTAACAGCGAATCAATTTTCACGCTTCTCCCTTAAGACTTGGGCCAAATATTTTTTGATATTTGGATAGCTCATGACCTAAAGAGGAGCGATAGAAAACATGAAAAAATAACGCGAAATTTCGCGGGTATTCAGGTAAATAACACCTCTATTTTGACTGTCAACAAGTAACACAACATTGAATGCACTATCCAGGGTAGAAGAAATCCTCCGGCGCTCCATGGGCACGCTGGAGGGCGAGGCGCAGCGCCGCGCGTCCAGCACGGCGCGGCGCTCGTTCTTCCGCCGCAAGAAGCACCGCGACAGCAAGGAGCTGGCCTCCTTCTCCAACACCGAGCTGGGCTGCTGGAGCGACAGCGGCACGCTGGCCGACGACGTGCCGGTGCTGTCCTATCAGAGAGTCGAAAGACTGCACTGTGAGTTGTATTTAAGTATGTCGTTTTTTTATTTTATTTTATTTTATTGTACTTTTATATTTGGGTGTAAAACTAATCGTGGAGGCTCTCTGACTTGTTTTGCGACGGTTATACTTTTTTCGGAAAGATTATAGTTTTTATAGGCTTGATTAATGGAGATATGCAACAACGATGGCAATTGACTGGCTTTATGCTTTGTTTACTAACACATTTTAAGTTGTGTGTGCATGTGGTTTTTAGGTTTCTAAAAACAATGATTTTGTGACTTATTGGCGATTAAAATTGACTGATCTACGTTGATCGACCGCAGTCTAGTTGCAACCTTATACTGACGTGGAAATGACAAAACCTATACAAAAATGGTTTAAATGTTTGTTGAAATTAATTTGATAAATTTAGAAAAAGACGGACCTTGTGCGTGTCGGAGCACGCACAATGAAGGGTTCCGTAGTTGGGATAAATTTATCCCAAGAACGAACTTTATAATTGCAAATGTAAGTTGGTCGATTATTACTCGTTAACTTGTCGAGCCTACTTAGCTGTGATAGTATATTTAAAACCAACCATTTAGCGGGCAGGAGGGAGGGACACTAGACTCTAACAAAAATTTGCACAAAAGCTTAATATTTCGCAAACGAGTCCCTGCATCTAAAAATTGTTTTGCAAATGCTTATATTTTCGGACGACCTTTCCAACGACATCTCACACCATGGCATAGACGAAAAAAAAATATATTTCCACTTTAAGGGTAGAGGAGGCACCCAAATTTTTTTATTTTATTTTACCATTTTGTTGACGTGATTAATATGTATATTATAATACCCATGTGAAATTACAGCTTTCTATTACTAAGATTCTGAGCTAAGCCGCGGACAGACAGACAGACGGATATGGCGAAACTAAGGGTTCCTTGTTGACTACGAAATCCTATTTTTTTTGTGTAATAAAATTCAAGACGTGATGGGTATCGAATATCGATATCTAAAAAAGATAAAACGCAAAAAAAAACTGATTTTCTCAACTCATACAAAAAGATAAAAGAGTCGTCGCGGGACGCCTGGCAGATGTGAAATATTGAAATTATTATGTACAGGTAATGTGCATAAAAGGGTAGTTTACTGACGCCAACATTGGCGTTGGCGTTGGTTTGGCATTGGTACTGTTGGCGTTATCGCGCCGTTATAGATGTTTCACATGAAAAAAAATATTAATTTTGTTAATTTTATTTGGTCGTGTTGGGATATCGATACCAATCACTTCTGGGGAGTTTCTTTAATTTTTTTTGACTTTGTATACTTATAAAAAAAATGAAATGTGATTGGAGTACTAGGCAATTAACTTTCTTGTTACATTAAACCATCACAGCATTTTTGTTAGTGCAAGTTCTATAATAGGCTGAAAAGAGCATTTAATAAAGAGGGCACCCCCCCTCAGACGGCAGCCAGCGCCCCGTGGTGGTGCTGGGCCCGCTGGCGGGCGCGGTGGCGGCGCGCCTGGCGTCGGACTGGCCGCACGCCTTCGCCATGGCGCGCCCCGCCGCGCTGCCCGTGGCCGGCGCCGCGCCCGCGCTGCAGCGCGGCACGCACCTGGAGCCGCGCCTGCGCGCCGACTGCACGCACATCGACTGCATCCCGCTGCACGCCATCAGGGACCTGGCTGAGAAGGTACGCTGCCACACAACACTTTCTTCATTAACAATATAATAAGTTTATTTATATTTTCTCACAATGACTTTGGACTTACAATTACTTAATAGTTTTTAGTTATAAAAATTCACATTGTGAGAGCTGATGCCTGAAGTAAGTTAAAAAAACCTATATTACAGGTCACCACTTAGTGGCTTCATACAAATAAACAGGCAGGTAACATGTATTTCCACAAACAAGTAAAACAAAAAAAATTAATGAAAAGAAATAAAGAAAATAATAACACAAGTATCCGACCTTTTATATTACACATCGAGTTTAACAAAGAATCTGCCGACGCACTACAAAACCAAACTTTTTATAATTTGTTGGGCGATAAACGGCATCAAACTGTACAATTTTAGCTAACACAGCAAAATAATCACTTCCATTGTGAGAACAAAATGTTCACGCTATCATAAAACCCATTTAAAAAAACTAAAAATATAAATCGAGGTTTTCCTAAAAACCAAGTTTGTGATAATGAATGGAACTTGTGGTTCCATTCATTATCACAAACTTGGCTATTTAAATACTTGTATTTAAATAGCAAAAAATTATGTTTGTCTCAAACCAATCATAGACACAAAATAACCACTTATATTTTCCATTTATTTCTCTCCAGGGTATTCACTGCATCCTTGACATAAGCGTAGCGACGATAGAAAAGCTACATAAACAACAGATCTACCCGATAGTCCTGTTCATCAAGTTCAAATCCTTCAAGCAGATTAAAGAGGTCAAAGACACGAGGCACGCGGACAAAGTGTCCGCTAAGGCCGCTAAGGAGATGTATGAGCATGGACTGAAGGTCGAGAATGAGTATAGGAGTTATATATCAGGTATGAATTGAATTTAAAACTCATTTATTTAAACTAGATTAAGGCTCACTTGCATTAGAAATGTCTAAATATGTTTATTGGTAAACATCATTTTGTCTGCGTCATTTTGAAATGATTAACAGAAATAAAACTGATATTAAATTCGTAACATTTTTATTGTTAAAATGAGAATTGGTTGCCTCGAAAAAGTTGATCGCATGCACTTGGTATACCTTTATCGTTTTAATATCTCCTATCCTTTAATTATCTGTTTTTGCGAGAACTCTGGGAGTCTTACCTTCCGATATGATACTTACGCTATTCCATTAACAAGAGATCTGTTTTACAGCGGAGATCCCAGCAGGCGTGAATATCGCATACACGTGCACGCAGATCAAAGCGGCCGTGGAAGAGGAACAGAACAAGACGCTGTGGGTCCCGTCCGTGCAGGCCTGACCCCTGCCGCCCGCGCCGCGCCCGCGCGCCGCCCGCGCCCCGCGCGCCGCCCGCCTGCGCCACAAGGCCGTGACGTTCTGCGCGCACCGGCCCCGCCCGCCCTCCTACTACTCCGACCCCGGCAGGGAAGACAAACCCGCTCGCAAGAAGGAACAGCCCCGCAGCGACTCCACAGACTCGGACATCAGGTATTACTCCGAACCTGACGCTAAGTACTTCGAAATTGACTACGAGTTCCTCAAAGAACTCCGCCGTATCGCACGCAACAACTGCCCCAAGTGTCGCAGAAAACGTTCGAGACGAAACGACCGCGGGGACTATAAAGAAAAATCCTCGAAAGACAAGTCTAAAACACCGAGAAGCTCTCGACTCAAAGACAACTACGTGTACTGCAACGGTAGGTACCACAGTGATAAGGAGCATTGTCAACTTTGCTGTAGAGTCTGCAACCGATCGACAGACACCCTCGACTCCATCGATGACGACCAATACTCGATGGTATCGAAAAGCTACAGCCAACCTAAAGCCACGTCGCGCTCGAAATCGACACCTAGAAACTCTCGCGAGCGCAAAAACTCGATACAGTCAAACAAATCGGTATCGTTTCTTGAATCGAGTAACGACGGCGACGAATCGATTAGGGAGGAACCGAATTACACGGCTAAGAGCTTCACGAATGATCTGAAGAAGTTTTTGTTAAAGCCATCGGCGCCGCGACAAAGTTTACGCGATAAATTCATCACGAGTTTCAAACAGGAATTCGAGGCAACCAAAAAGTCGCCCAAACTCAAAGCTATAAAAGGTCTCTGGAAGTCTTACTGAAATACGGTTTTTGTGCATTGACAGTAATCGATGCGACGCCATTTACATTTTTATACGTGTGCCAACTTTTCCTTAGATTGTCCGATGATATAAAATAGGATATTGTGTTTCACGGGGTTCTAAAATAGATTTCGCTCTGTTATCGATTAGTAGTAGCTTCATGATCGATTACCTAAACAAATAATTTTGAGGTAAATCGGAGTGACAATTTATCGATACTAGAGCTTCATCGATACTATAATATGTATTGACTCAAACTGTCGATCTTTATACTACGTTAATTTATTTTCTTTTTGGTGCTTTTATGCCTAGAGCCTGTTTTCAAATTAGTGACATGTCTTGAATCCTACGCACATATTTACTGTCAATCGGTAATCGATTATTCAAAATTTTTAAATTGGAATCAGTTGAGAAATTACTAATTCGAAAATAGGCTCTATGTTCATATATTTCTTATAAAAACGTAAGTGTTCATAATTGGTCTAAAGGAAACTGAAATCCAAGGTTTCGGTGCTAGTGGAGAAAGCGATATACAACTTTACAAATGTATTCTTCACATTATATTCCGATAAATATATACATAGACAAATATACGTATGTGTGCAATAAGTATTCTACGGTGGTTCGGTTTGTGTTGCATCGGGATTTGACAAAGAAGTTAATTATTAGTGATTGTCGACGGAGTGTTAACTTATATGCAACTTCTAGATTTAAAACAACAGTCAAAGAGAAAAATAATGATAAATAAAATAGCAATGGTTATGAAAAATTAAGAAAAACGTGCACTAAATGCTTTTCAGTACTTTTTTCTTTATTTTTTAAGCAATGTGTGTGTCATCTTTGTCCTTTTTATTTCTTTATCCCGATGCAATATGAATCGATCCTTTTATAACAATTTTTCTTATACTTATAAATAAATATATAAGATATTGAAATATCATCACTTTTTACAACTACTATGGAATTAATGCACATGATAAGAATAATCTTGGCCTATATAATCTAACGCACCAATGTCACAATAATTAGATATTTTGTGAAACGGGCCTTTGCCTATCAAGATGGAAGGATATTATTTAAAAAAGTTTGGTAAAAATATTAGAAAAAAAAAACTAGTGAGTCTTAATTGTATGGTAAAAAACATAGAGAAAACTGAACTGTTTCATACATAGCTACTGTTTGGTATATCGTAGCGGATCTTGATAGATGATTATAACTTAGCGGGCCACTAGAGGTGCATGCGTCTTTATTACAAGTCAGTTGATAACGTCATATTGTAATTTGCCGTTAAAGTTACAAAGGAAAAAGAAGGAAAGAATTAAAGATACGAACACATGCAAATAAGAAATACAAGAGATGTTTTATTCCTGGTGGCGATTTTGAGATGATCAGGAAAACCGCAAAATAAGCGTTTTGAAACTTCACTGCCTGGTATTTGAGAAGAAGGAGGAAGAAGAAGGGGTATTACCAATTAATGAACCTGGCTATATTTAACATGCCAGGAAAAAGAAATGAATACTATAAGAGATCGACTTATAAAAATCTATAGGCTTTTACAATATGACGCGAAATGACTTGCTTATCACTGATATAAAGTAGTACCGTAGGGATCACCTAGTGACGGAATAGTTACTTTTTGTTGTTTATAAATGTTTATACATACTAGTGTTTTAGCTAAATATATAGACTTTTATATAGTCACTATATGCATGAATTAGTACCTAAACGGTGAAGTGATTTCAAAGTCCTAATTATTTGTATAGGAATATTCTTATTTTCTGGGGTAGCCATCTTCAAATGGTAGAATGTGGTCGTAAGAAAAAATGATTTTTACAAAGTAATATTAGTTTTAATCGATTGTCTCGACTATTATTAAAATGGTGAGATGCCTAAGAACGTGTTTTGACGACACGATAAAATATACACAAGAACTTTGCCAATTAATTGTGTTGTTAATACACTTATATCATTTTCCGCCCCAATTCTAGTTCTAATATTTTCTTATACTTATGTGAACATTGTACGCTGAAATGAAATCAACTATAAGGATTATTATAATACTTTTAAACATTGAGTTAGGAAATCATTAGTTAACAACTGAAGACATTTCTTGCTTGATCGAATTTCTTCATAAATAAATTTGTTATTTTAATCTGTCTGTTGTGATTGGTCGACAAAAATATCAATAAGTCAACACCAATCATCAAAATTGTCACGACGGACGTTAGAGAACAAACTGAAAAAAAAAAAAAAAAAAATTTAGTTTGTTCTGCACATATAAAACGCACATTACAAGAAAATGTACACCGTAAGACAAAAACCGAAATAAAAATTCGAAATAAAATGAACAATTTAAAAGTTTTTAGTTACATATAAAATTAATTGAACTGAATTGGTTTCAGATGCGTGGGTAAAGAATGTCTTAAGGAATGTTAGCATATTAATCCATAAAGTTGATTTAATTTCAAGTAAAAAAATATCTTAAATATACGACTCCCTAAGACTGTAGTGCTACGTGTAAAGTAGTTTGTATTGTAACGACGCCGTCTTCTAAACACATGTTAATTCTTTATAGTTTTCACTTATGTACATATTTCCTCTCCTAATGAGAATTTAAAAAAACTCCTTTTGTACTGTATATGCTAAAACCCGATTTCAGTATTTTTATAATTTTCTATAAGGTTTATACTTTTTTTCTACAATTTTTTCTTATTTATGTATTGCTTTTTTCTTGGAGGACGAGTTTATTACGTGTATTTCTATTACATGTGTCTATTTGATAAAGTTTGCAATTAAAATACTATGAGTTTTCAGCACATTTATAATGTTTTTTAGTATGATTTTTTATGATCATACAGGGATATCTAATGTCACATTGAGCAGAGGAAATAATAGTATGAAAATAGTCGCGCGGTGGGACGGTTTTAGTTATTATGAAATTAATCTTGTTTACAAAGCGAGGTGAAATCTGGCGTTAGCATACTATAGTATTATTTAAATAAAATCAAAAACCTATTTCAGGTGCCAAATGATTTTTGAAATTTTTAGCCTATTGACCAAGTTATCGGCCGTCAAGTTTATTTTGTACTCGACTGTGCGTCGGTCGGTTCCTGTGTCCGGGTGTTTACCGCAAGTATCTAAAACGAATCAAGTCCTTTGCGGTTTTTAAAGACAATCTATCCAATGAGATTTATTGTGTTATAGAAATCCCGTAATGGAAGAAACGCAACTTTCGAGCGAAAGTTCTTAAGTTGACTTTTGTTTTAAACATATTGCGATTTATTATTAAAACTGAGCTGAGTACTCCAGTGTTTGTAACGCGATGTAAAGCGATCTCATTGATATTAACGTGTGATGAGGCTTATTGACACAGATTTTTTAATAATTTCAACACATATTTTGTAGTTTAAGTTTTTTGTACAGACATTTTTGATATTACGTTGTTTCAGTGCTGTAAGATTACGAATGTACTATGGGGGGCGGGAGAGGCAAAAATGCTAACCACGAAATTGCTACTTTATGGAAGATACCAAAATAAATATTCGCACGATCAAGGGTGCTTGTCTTTGTCGAGTTCATATCCATTGGAGATCATGGTTTGTTTATTAAGTAAGAGATGTTCCTCAGAAAAGCCTTTACCGTCAATCTTAGTACATTCGTGATAAGCTTTTTCGCAGTTTTTTTTTAATTCCAGCTTCCAGCTTTTATGTAAGCCTAACGGCATTTTTAGAAAATATGTTTTTATTAACACTGATCGAAATAAGGTCGCAGTTACTGGTCTTTGTACTGGTGGGTTAATTTTAACTGTAGTTAAAGTTAACTCAGTTGCAGGCGTTGGGAGTTTGCTTACAGTTAATTAACTTTTCGGTAAAGAAAGTGTAGTTTCTATTTGATACAAACATCTTGACAAAAAGTAGATGTTCACAAGTGGTGCAGATGTCATTCTTACTGCAATAGTAAATAATATTGAAAGTATTCAGGATGACAAGCAGTTTAGTGTTTAATTTAAAATCATTACAGATGATATTGTTTGTATTGCCAGCTATATCTCTTGATGGTTTTTGTATCGTGACTATTGAGTTTTTACTACATTATTTAACATTTCTAAATTATTTTCTCTTTAGGCAATATTAATTCTACAAATAATTGACTGTAAGTAAACTCCTTTCTTTTGATTTTGTTAACTTTTGAACGGATTTGAGTTGTATTTGGAGAAATAGTTACCATATTATAATTTGTTTACAAAAACCCATAGCACAAAAGTAACAGTTCAATTTATTAAGTTTTATAGTTTACTATAATTTTGATCTGATTAAGTTAAACATTAGTTGGTTGCTATGTTGCTAACATTATAATTTTTAAAACTATACATATTATTATATACACTATTTGTAAATTTAAATAAATTATACTTAGTAGTGATGTTAATTGATGTATTTAAAAAATTTGACAATAAAATAAAAGCAGTATTTAAATTATTGAACTTGAATGTAAATTTTAGTGGTGTGAGTTTTTCGCAAAGGTTCTCACTCACTCAAAGTGTAATTTCGTGTTATATAGAAGTTTTGCGAATACCTCACATCTGTAATTCAATTTTCTTGTTTTGGAGATATATTTATATTATCTGTTGATGTTTGACTATTCTGTATTTGCATTGGTATTATTTTTTTTGTTTAATCTTTAAGCCCATGTATATTTCTACGGCCAAGTAGGTGATTAAGAGATAATTCAACGAATTGTTTACAATATAAAACGAAGCAATAAATAATGAAACTAGAGACTTGTGTTTTATTACGTTTTTTGATTGCTAACTATTTTACGAGACCTAAACCTATGTATTCAGTGTGTTAGCTACTCAACGAGCGTTTTCTGAAATGAAATCCACTAGGTGGCAGCACTGACAAGTCAGGTCCAGGCTCCTGTCACTATGTTTTCCATATTTTCTTTAGGGCCTGTGCACACCACGTTTTTTAAACGCGCGTTTGGGCTGCGTCTGACTCGCGTGCGTATCGCGTCTGTATCGCGTCTGTAATGAAATGAAATGAAATTGTTTATTCTGTAAATAGGATATCGGAATCACTTTTACACGTCATATAAAAAAATATTAAAAATAAGCTAGATGAGTTCGGCTTTTCCTATCTGACTACTCTGAGAAGAAAGGCCGAAACAAACTCAGAGGTCGCAGTCTCTTTTAAAGTCCAGACATAATCTTGGTCAGGCCATATGAGGACCATGTAGATTAGTGTCTGAAAAGGTCTTTTGAGGAAAGAACCACACAGATTTGAGTGGACCTGTCCAGTCAGTGCAAGCATTTGTCAGTAATCGTGGAGCTCAACTTAGAACTTAAGGAGCTCAACTCGACGAGCAATACCAAAGAAAGGACATTTGGGTAGGCCGCAAAAACTACTCAAACTGCCAGACCATCACTAAAACTAGTATCATATACAAACTAATATCCACATAGTCCTCACATTCACAATAGTTAAAATAATATAATACTTTACAAAGTAATCATGTCATTTTGAATATAATTTTCAACAATGTCAACGTGTTTATAAAACTGGTATATGTTGATTTTACATAATAATTAAAATGTCTAGTTCTATGGTTTTATCACAAGGTTTAGCAGAGCGAGCAGTTCAATCCCAAGCTTTTTTATCTTCTAAATAATCTGAAATTGTATAGTACCCTTTTTCACAAAGTTTGGTTTTAATACAGATTTTAAATCGTTTAATGGGTAAGTTTCGAATGTCAATGGGGAGTTTGTTGTAAAAGCGTATACATTGACCCATGAATGAGTTGCCTACTTTGTGGAGACGTGTGCGATGTACAGCAAGGTTGTGTTTATTCCTGGTATTTAAACTATGAATATCGGACATTTTCTTAAAATTTGATATATTTTTGTGTACATACAATAGGTTTTCAAAAATATATTGTGAGGCTACAGTCAGAATATTTATTTCTTTGAATTTTTCTCTAAGGGAATCTCTTGGACCTAGGTTGTAAATGGCTCGAACAGCCCTTTTCTGTAGAACAAAGATAGTATTAATGTCCGCACAGGTTCCCCAGAGAAGAATCCCATATGACATAAGACTATGAAAATAACTAAAATAAACAATTCTGGCTGTATCCACGTCAGTTATCTGTCTAATTTTTTTAACAGCATAGGCGGCCGAACTTAGCCTTCCTGACAATTTTTCTATGTGTGGGCCCCATTGTAATTTACCGTCAATAGTGATTCCAAGAAAAACTGTCGACTCAACAGGGTCCAACTCTGTTCCATTAACCTGAACATTAGTAGATAGCTGCCTGACATTTGGCATTGAAAATTTAATGAGTTTAGTTTTTTTTTTCGTTCAGGAGAAGATTATTTACATTAAACCAATGCACAACTTTAGAGAGTGCATCATTAACTTGTTCAAAGTTGACTAACTGGCGTTTGATTTTAAAAATGAGGGAAGTATCATCTGCGAATAATACGATCTTGTGATTATCCCTTATGTGATAGGGCAAGTCATTTATATAAATTAGAAATAAAAAAGGACCAAGAATTGAACCCTGCGGAACGCCCATGGTGACCGCAGATCCTGCAGATCTCTTGCCATTAACATCGACCCTCTGAATTCTGTTGTTCAGATAAGAAGTCAGAAGGTCAAGAGCCTTGTCCCTCATACCATAGTGGTACAGTTTCCTGATGAGTGTATCATGATGTACGCAATCGAAGGCCTTGGACAAGTCGCAGAAAATGCCAAGAGCATCTTGCGACTCCTCCCAGGCCTCGAATATGTTCTTTAGTAATTCCACGCCCGCATCTGTAGTTGAACGACCCTTTGTAAAACCAAACTGTTTCAGATGAAGTAAATTATGTGTATTGAAATGTCCCAACATTTGTTTTAAAATTAATTTTTCAAAGATTTTGCTCAATGTGGGTAATATCGAAATAGGCCGAAAATTTGTAGGATCAGTTGTGCTGCCAGATTTGAACAGTGGAATCACTTTGCTAAGTTTCATCAGATCAGGAAATACACCAGATGCAATACAAGAGTTAAAAACGATTGCTAAAAAGGGTGAAATAACATCAATTATTGAGGACACGGTATGTACTGATAATCCCCAAAGGTCAGCAGTTTTTTTTACATCAAGATTTTTAAAAGATTCTATAATGTCTTTAGCAGTAATAATTGTGAATTCAAAAAGTTTGTCACATTCTGGTACACATTCTTTAAGTATTGAGTAAGCAGAAGTGGAGGACGACGATGACAGAGTTTTGGTTGTTAGAATGGGAATATTAGTAAAGAAATTTTCAAACTCAGTTGCCACCTCCACGTCTGCCTTAATATCTACATCATTGATTTTTAGATGAAAGTCACGATTCCGTACTGTCGTTCTTCCCGTTTCTGAATTAATTATATTCCAAGTTGTTTTAATTTTATTTCCAGAAGATTTTATTTTATTTTTAATGTTTATGGCTTTTGCTGAGGAACAGGCTCTTTTAAAAGTTTTTGAATATTTCCTAACAAATTCTTTAAAAGTTTCATCATGGTTATATGTTTTTTCATGATACAATTCAAATAACCTCTGCCTACTTTTGTAAATACCTGGTGTTGCCCAATCACTAAATAGAACGCGGTCACAAACAGGCAATGTTTTTGAGGTGAAAATCTTATTAAACTCACAATTGATGAGGTTAAATAGTAAACTGTAAGCTTGATCCGGGTCATCATGATAAGGCAAACCCGGTAGTTTTTCCATTAAATTATTTTTAAATTGTCCTAAGCGACTTTTATTTACAGGAACAAAACTTACAAGTTTTCTTTGAGCTCTGACTGTCTTCAGAGGGAAAGTGACTAACTGGCCACAGTGATCAGAGTCCAACTCATTTATAATTAAATGGCTGGAAGGTCTTAAGTTTGTAAAAATGTTATCAATACAGGTAGCACTAGTGGCAGTTATTCTAGTCGGCTCAAAGAATGTATTGTACAAATTATATGACTTTACTAAAGTTTTAAATTTATTTACTACAGCAGATTTTTCCAGTAAATTTATGTTGAAATCTCCACAGACTAAAACTGTTTTATTACTGTTACAAGTCTTTAATAATACTTCTTCCATACATTTCTCAAAAATATCATATGAAGCACATGGGGACCTGTACACGCTCATTACAATGAACCGCTCAAGCTCAATGCAAGCTATTTCAATAACTCGCTCAACAGAGAGGCTCACAATATCCTTACGTTCTTTAAATTTCATATTGTTACGAACAATTATTAAAGAGCCACCACGTATCATATTAACTCTGCTGAATGAGCTGGCAACCTGGTGGTTGTTAAAGCTGAACATGAACTGGTGGACTTTCAACCAATGTTCAGTTACACATAGGATATCAATATTACTACAGTTCATGAACAACTCCAATTCTAATTCCTTACCTATCACACCCTGTATATTTTGATGAACAATTTTTAGAGTATTATTATTACATTTATTTAGATTACTACAATTTGATGGGTGAGATATCAAAGAAGAACTTTTTTTAACATTTTGATGATTTAAACCAGTATTTAAATTTTCTTTATTTACTAAGCAAGAGGTTTCCTCTATTGTCCTAATTTCTAATTTAAATGATAATTAATGTCATTAGTTGTTGCCAAATTATTGGCAGAACTATTTAAAATGTTGTTGCATTGCTCAAAAGAAGCAAGTTGTTTAGCCAAATTTTTGGCTGAAATAGAAAAAAAATATGATAGCGACACAGCTATCTGTCCTTTGCAATAGTTAGAAAGATAGTACATAACAATATTATATCTATCTCTTGTCAAATACAAATTATTACCAACATAATTGTTGGTGTCAACTAGATGGAACAGATTATTATTGAATGTCCAATTATACAATGTCATATTTAATTTAAATCTTAAGTTATTTTCTTCCTGTGGCAAACTGTTACTATATGGAAATGTAAACAACACAATTTTTTTTAAACTTAGATTACACAATGTTTTATAATATTGGAGCAATTCTCCTTTGTTCACATTTCCCCTATTACCCATAAAAATTAATAATGTAGTGCCCTGGTTAAAGTTACATTTATTAATTTTTTTCATAATATCAAATAAAGAACAACCAGGCATACAGTAATTTATTATGGAGTGTCCTGGATATTCATCTGTCAACAAGTGGCCTAAGTCCTTTCCAATCTCATCACAAAATAATACTACATCATTTTTTACAATTTGTTTAGATGGTTTATTTGAACTATTGATAGCAGGAAATGTCAAATCAACACAGGGCTGCGGTAAGGTGGTATTGCATGTTGTCAATGAATGGTCCGGTGTAAGTACTTTGGACGGTGTTTGACACTGCTCACAGTTGTTTGTTTGTGAGTTTACCAGCTCATTCATTGCCAGCACATATTCCCTCATTAGATGTTCAGAGGTATTATATCTGTTAGTCATTGAACTAAGTTTCTGCTGTAAATGGTGAAGTTCAGATTGTAAGCGCTCTGTGTCAATGTTGTATTTCCTAGTACTTTGTTCCAAATTAAAAGAATACATATCTAATTGTTTCAGTAAATTTAACCTTTCTCTATTAAGTTTAACATTTTTAATAAAGAACTTTTGTCTTTTAACCATTTTTTGTGTTTTAACAATGTATTTATTAATTTTAATGTATTTTTTAAGTTTGTTTTTACTGGTGACTACCCTCACTGAATGACATGACTTTGAATCCTCATCACCTGTTAAATCTATAGTGTAAGAGGGGTTTATGGCAGAAACCATTGACGGGGCAACAGGCATCAACTCATTGAACAGACTTTGGTTCAGCGAGGCAGTGATGTTATGATTTGTGGTCTGAAGTTCTGTTATTTGACTTTGAGCCTCATGTAGCTGTTGTTGTAATAAATGTTTGTGACTAAGAGCTTGTTCATACTCTATGCTACACTGGCTGAACCCGTCCACAACAAGCTGAAGTCTGTCCCGTTCCTCTATGGCATCAGTGTATTGAGTATATATCTGAGCCATTTCAATTTTCAACTTCCTATTCTTTTCATGGGCACTAAAGAGCACCCTTTCATTGTCATCTATTTCCTTATTTAGTTGGTCACAGGACTCCTTTGAAGCCTTTAATTCGCTCAAAGCCTGATTGAGTTTAGACTCTTCGAGGCGAGCACGGGCGCTGCGAGTCATAATCATGATTATAACTTTAATAAGGAAGCGACAAGAAAATTGAAAGAGAGAAGATAGTTGTGGCAGTAGGTAGTTTAAGAGATGGCTAGTTTAAAAGGAAAAATGAAATTTAGATATAAAAAAAAAAAAAGAAGTTCTGTCACCAAACCAAACTAAGGTTATGTTTACGTTTAAAGGTCATTGGCATCAATAAGCAGCCTTACTAAAAGTGAACTATGTAACTGCTGGTGAAATTATAGTACGTAAACAAACGAATAGCAAGTAAAATATAAAGAATTGTACCTGATATCAAGATGACAATGCAAAAATCACTTGTGCCGGTAACTGTCACCTATATAGATTGAAATAATTACACTTATTTTGCACTTGTTAAGTGAATCTAATACAAAATACACACTATTAACCTATTTACTTAATGAGTAATTGGAAATAGGCCTTAAAAACAAAGTAATTTAATAATTAAGATTAAAATTACACGAGCAAATTCAAATCAGCTGTTAGCTGTAGTGTTGCCACAGGAGAAAAAAAAAAAATCGGTACAAACGCGCGTCGACGGCGCGTTTAAAAAACGTGGTGTGCATAGGCCCTTAGTCGTGACTATAGATAGGCCGGTTTGAAACCAATCCGTTTAAAACGAAAAAAAAAACGACCATTTTTTTCGATTTAAAACTGTTGGTGTTGATGACATGTTTTTCTTAATTAACTATATTTTCTTGATTTTACCGAGGTAGGGATATAACGGAGTACCTAACAATGTGAAGATTTTTTAAATGTGTGGTAAACTGATATTGATATACTTAGCGGGTTTAGTTCTAGTTGGTCCGTCCGAACTATTGATAAGTTAAAAACTGTGTTGGTAACATGACATTGGGTGACCAAAAATTGCCCATAATGAAGTGTAAAACACAGTTCTTTTATTTTTGTAGACGAGTTTTCAACCGTTTAAAACGGTAACATTTTATTTAAAACGTTTTAACTCGGTTGTTTTACATCTATAGTCGTGACTGAATGATGAACGAATGATAAACGTCATCAAATATTTTATATTGTCGAAATGGAAGACCTTCTCAAAGTGGCGCCAACTGGTGGCGTGAATTTTCATGAAATCGTTGGACCCCTGTCGTGTATGTACAATATTCTAATAATATCAATTGATTGACTTCTGTTGGGTTTTCCAGAAGTACTATCGAAGAAACGCATATTTGTACACCGTAAGGACTATTCTTGCTTGCAGCGCTCGGCTGCTATAGTATCGCTAACCTACGAAAAAATAGGGTCGTGTGCACGGGATTTTGTTTTCAAAATGCTTAGAAATGTGTTACCCCGATGGTACAAAGTTAGCTCAATTAGGTAAATAGTAGATAGGTTTCCGTGTTATGTATCGTAACGATGTTAATATAGTTGGTTAATATTCAGGTCAAACGCACATGGCTCGGAAAGTAATGCGTCTTACTGACCGCACGCAACTCTACTAATGAACGTATAATGATGATCTTGAATCGCAAGCAGACATTATTATCTTATGTGAAGATGCATGAGCTTAGTAATGGAGTTTCACTTTCTGTAACAAACATAATGGTGCCGATTCCCTTGTTCACAAACTAAACTAAAGTTCAGTGCATCTTTTTCTTTCTGTTTCATTAAGAAAAGGACAGAAGATCAATTTTAGTTTAGTCCTGTCAAATTAATCAGCGCCTGTTATGCCTCCATACATGTTTAGATGGGATTAATTAAAACTTGCCTACTAAAATTACGTCAATTTACATCAAGCGCTGATTAATTTGACAGGACTAAACTAAAATTTATCTTCTGTCCTTTTCTTAATGAAATAGAAAGAAAAAGATGCACTGAACTTTAGTTTAGTTTGTGAACAAGGGAATCGGCACCATTTTTTTCTGACAATCTAAAAATATGTTTCGACCGTTTCAGGTAAATGTCTATTTCAGAAAACGTCCAAAGGCTCCAAAACGTCCAATTAATAGAACGGTCAATTCCCAGAACGGCGCCTTTCCGAAATAACCAAATGCTAGAATGCCCATTTCCCAAACTCAGAGAGCCATGAAATGTACCTATGGGACGGTACGCTCGCAAGTTCTTAACATTTCAACTACAAAAATTTGCTAGCCTTATCGAAGAAAACTATGTCCACACTATGTAAAATATTCAAGTAAGTATTCAGTTCCAAATAGGTACCGTAGGAAGGTAGGAAATAGTTTTCCAATAATATTATCCTAAGTTGTTTAAGACTAAATACCTAAAAAGCATTTTTAGAGATTAGAAAATAAAATTGCTAAAACGAATTTTAGACCCCTCAGTGAGTAGGGTTGTGTGCAAGATCGCAAAGATTGTGCCTGTCGTGTAGGACTCGTGTCGAAGCCTTTACATGTTGGAATGAATAAATTATCGAGAGGGGGCATGTAGATATAATCCGGCTTACGAAGCGAACAAGCAAGAGCTCACAGTGTTGTGACAAGTCTTGGGAGACGGGCTTATATTGAGGGTAGGTAGAAATCTATCGATATAGACTGATAATTGGAACATAGGCAGTTAAATTGGTTTGCGTTACAAAAATATCCGTGTTTTTCTTGGAGGGAAATAGAGGAATCCACTTACGGAGAAAAGGGGTCCCTCCAAGTTTTCTTAAAGACACGCATATAGAGTAACGGGATGAATAGGCAAAGGACGTTCGCTGGCATAAAAAAGTAGATTTGGTAAATTTTTTTTTTCGCTTTGGAAATCCTCATGGATATCCCCGGGGCGGGCAAAGGGGTCTGTCAGACTTACTGACTAAAACCACCCCGGTGTTCTCTCTTACACTTGCGTCCGGGGTTGCGAGTGCAAAATGCGACTTCTGCTGCCCTGGACTGGTGACGGCCCACGCTCTGCGGGCCCCGATCCGTAGGGGGAGAGAAACTCGTGAAAAACGTGTGATGGGAGACGACGGATGTCCCTGAGGCCGCAACCCCTGGATCCATTTAGGAGGGCTGGAAGAGGGCGTTATCTGCCCTCCGTCGACGCCCAGTGCGCCTGCTGCGGGACGGGAGAGTACTTGTGATCTCCCTTTCCCTTTCTGCAGCGAGATAACTGATTCGCAGAAGGATACCACCGCGTCCTAGGACTCTGCATTGCACGGCGGCGGTGATCTCTCGCGTCCGGCACTGGTTCAGGCCATGGTACGGAGCGAGAGGAAATGGGAAGCTGTCACCTCCTTCTGCGAAGCAGTAATGCTCGCCAAGGAGGAGGCGGAACACGTGAGGGAGAGGCAAATTTCGCGCCCTCGCGCTCCTAACCGCCGCAGGAGGAGACGCCCTGGGCGTCGGGAATCACAGGTAGATTTCCGGCCACCGTAGGCGCGGGCTTGCGGACGGTGAGGAATGGGTAGCTCACCGTCCGATAAGGACCAAGCCCGGGTCGACAACGCGTTGTGTTCCACGCGCGCCTCAAGGAGATGTCAGCAGAATTGACGGGGTCCGCTAGGGCCGATTCCTGCCGGGGTTGCGAAATCGTGGCCCCCCGGCAACATGGCAACTGAAGGAATACGGGTGGGTTTTAGTCAGTAAGAGTCTGACACGCCCTCCCGCTCCACCCAGAGCGGGAGAAGTTATTTGATAATTTCCCACCGAAAAAAAAGGACTACACTGCCGACCATTGAACGACCTACGGTCGACAGCGACAGGTCGTTCCCCACTTCTAAAATCAACCTAACCTAACTACTTTTTGGGTAGGTAGGTTGTTTAGTATCTACCGCTACGTCCGTATCTACTCTACTGTATGCAAATGAACATAGTAGGTATTACAAGTAATATATACCTTTTTTTTTTTTTTTTTTTCTTGGGTGGGAAATTATCAAATAACTTCTCCCGCTCTGGGCGGAGCGGGAGGGCGTGTCAGACTCTTACTGACTAAAACCCACCCGTGTTCCTTCGGTTGCCCTGTTGCCGGGGGCCACGATTTCCCGATCGGTTTTCTTCGAACCCCCGGCAGGCATTGGCCCTAGCGGACCCCGTCAATTCTGCTGACATCTCTTTGAGGCGCGCGTGGAACACAACGCGCCGTCGACCCGGGCTTGGTCCTTATCGGACGGCGAGCTACCCATTGCTCACCGTCCGCAAGCCCGCGCCTACGGTGGCCGGAAATCGGCTCGCGATTCCCGCCCCGGGCGTCTCCTCCTGCGGCGGTTAGGGGCGTGAGGGCGCGAAATTTGCCTCTCCCTCACGCGTTCCGCCTCCTCCTTCGCGAGCATTACCGCTTTGCAGAAGGAGGTGACGGCCTGCCATTTCCTCTCGCTCCGTACCATGGCCTGAACCAGGGCCGGACGCGAGAGATCACCGCCGCCGATCGCCTCTACGAGAACACGGCGTTGCTCTGCCCAAGCCGGGCAGACCTCCACCGTATGCTCCGTCCTCAGGCCGATCCACACAATGGTGACACCCGGGTGTTTCCTCCCGCCTTATCCTGAACAGGAACCTCCCGAAGCAGCCGTGTCCGGTGAGGACCTGCGTCAGGCGGAAGGTGAGAACGCCGTGTTGTCTCTCCAGCCACTCCTCAAAGACGGGTCTTATCGCCGCGATTGTGGCGTGCCCAAAGTAATATATACCTTGTGCTTCAAAGCTTTCCTGCATTAGAAATTAGAATGATAGGCAGCTTACCTACGTATCAAAGTTTTCAACTACTAACAACAGAACTAAGATGTAGATTAAATTATCTCAAACATCAACGTAAGGTTATGGCTTTACCACAGGGTAAAGCCATAACAGACACCAGTGTCTACATTACGTACCTAAGTGCCACATTCATGCAAATGTTGAAGTAATATAGGTACCTACTTATCTATGTAATGACGTACCCATCTATCTAGGTAATAGTTTCGCTCCACAAATGTAAACGTCCGTATCCTGTGGACGCGAGTTGCCAAAGTAATTAGAGAAAGCGTGTGGCCGTATTGCACGCAATAGGAAAAATAAAACTGATATGCTCTCCGAACCTCCGAGCTCTGCGTCGATGCAAAATGGCTGGCTTTTGTTTTTAGGGTTCCGTAGTAAACAAGGAACCCTTATAGTTTCGTCATGTCCGTCTGTCTGTCTATCTGTCCGCGGTCTAGCTCCGAGACCCTTCGTACTAGAAAGCTGTAATTTGGCATAGGTATACATATTAATTACGCCGACAAAGTGGTAAAACAAAATTATGAAAAAAAATTTTTTTTAGCGTACCTCTTATACACGTAAAGTGGTGATGTTTTTTTTTTGTTTTTTTTACCCATGGTGAGGGGTATCATTGGAAAGGTCCTTCAAAAACATTGTGAGTTTGTGAAAACCATTTTTGGATTCAGGGATCCGTTTGCGAAATATTAAGCTTTAAAGTGCTAATTTTTGTTAGAGTCAAGTGTCCCCCCCCCCTACCGGCTTAATGGTTGGTTTTGGTGTGTGAAAAAAATCACAACAGTAGTTTATATAACGAAATTAAAAGGAAAACTATCACAGCTAAGTAGGCTCTACAAGTTAACGAGTAATAATCGACCAACTTAACTTTGCAGTTGCAAAAACATGTTTTACCATACATTCCGTATGGGGGCACATATTATTCAACTACAAAGTTAAGTTTGTTTTTGGGATAAATTCATCCCAACTACGGAACCCTTCATTGTGCGTGGTCCGACACGCACTTGGCCGGTTTTTTATTTTTTGTTTTTGAGGAAGCAAAGGTACGGTAAAGGTATGTTTCTGTGAATGAAAGTGCGCTGTTTTGCTTTTCTTACCTCCATCACGGGCCTTATACCGCTGCAAGAGTGATGTGCCCGAGGGGTTCTGTAGTTGTTAGATAGATTGTGTTGTGTGGTTTATTTTTATTTTATTTATTTGGTACACCAACATAAGTACCTACATACAAAAAATTAGAACAAAACTATAGCATAATAAAAGTACTGGTATGTATGCCTATGAAAGGTACCTATACACTGCATTCATCACAAAACAACATCGTAATCAACTAAAAGAAACTTATGAAACATAAAATACAATTTAGAAACAAAAATAAACGTATGAAAGCATAAAATACTACTTATTAGAAAACAAAATTCTAAATACATGGTTATTAGTATTATACCTCAATCAATCTGCCTAGCCTTTTCCCAACTATGTTGGGGTTGGCTTCCAGTCTAACCGGATGCAGCTGAATACCAGTATTTTACATGGAGCGACTGCCTATCTGACTTCCACAACCCAGTAACTGGGTAATACGATACCCCTTGGTAAGACTGGTTGTCAGATTTTCGGGCTTTTGACGACCCGTGACGACTGTCAAAGATCCACAGAATGACAGCCGGGACCAACGGCTTAACGTGCTTTCCGAGGCACGGAGGAGTCTCGATATGTAAAGATGGTCATCCATCCACGGACCAACCCCGGCAAGCGTTGCTTAACCTGGTGGATAACCCCGTGCGGCTGTTATTACTTAGCCACGAGCTCCTTTTATTAGCATTATACCTATTAAATAAAATTATTTAGAAGGTTACCACGAAAGGTGGAAGGTGAAGGGGTATGAATGTGAGTGATATCTAAGATTTAATATGAACTGTGAACACGAATTTACAAAAACGATAAAAAAATGGTTAGTTTATAAGCACTCCCGTACTACAGAGACTGATCTTCTAAACTTGTTAAGTGATACACCGTGTAAGGCTGTTTCTGACTCGGGAAAAAAATATCGGTGTTTAGTAGTGGATGTCTGACTTATCAGAAGAGATTGCTTAGCTTCAATAAAAATCCCCATAAATGTAGGATTATGGGGATTTTTATTGAAGCTAAGCAATCTCTTCTATCTATCTACTGTATGCTATCTACTGTATGCTATCTACTGTATGCTATCTACTGTATGCTATCTACTGTATGCTATCTACTGTATGCTATCTACTGTATGCTATCTACTGTATGCTATCTACTGTATGCTATCTACTGTATGCTATCTACTGTATGCTATCTACTGTATGCTATCTACTGTATGCTATCTACTGTATGCTATCTACTGTATGCTATCTACTGTATGCTATCTACTGTATGCTATCTACTGTATGCTATCTACTGTATGCTATCTACTGTATGCTATCTACTGTATGCTATCTACTGTATGCTATCTACTGTATGCTATCTACTGTATGCTATCTACTGTATGCTATCTACTGTATGCTATCTACTGTATGCTATCTACTGTTTAAAGTGTCTATTATTAGGTATAGGTAACTTAACTAATCAAGGCACAATTAACGCTGCCTGCTACGATTTAAGTACCTAGATTACTTTCAATTTATTGCCTGTAACTACAGGCAATAAGTAATCCAGCTGACTACAAGGAGGTGCAAACAGGGTACAAATGAACTAATTTGTACCCTGTTTGCACCTTCTTGTAGTCAGCTGTTAAGATTCTTGACAGCTAATTAGGCCAATTAACCTGGCTCACTATCCAACACGCAGGAAGTAAGGCTGTCGACTCGTGCCCCTCGTACCACCGGTTTATTACGCTGGGAGAGCTCGTACACGTTTGTATCCTGCACGCGTAGCATTAGCGTAGAAACGGGTTTTGTCTACGGAAGAATAGACAAAATGACAGATAAACAATCATAGTGCGTCATTTTGTCTATTCTTCCGTCGACAAAACCCGTTTCTATGGCGGTCATGCTACTCGTACTGTATGGACAATTTGTTGAGAATAAACTTCTACCTATTCTTCTATCTGTTATCAAGTGATAACAACGAGTTTGCCAAAACTATAGGTACCTAAGGTAGGACGTAGTTAATCAGCGTACCAACAGTTAGATACATGTAGCTTAGGGTCCGATGCAAGTTGCTGTGACTTGTTGTGTTCTGGATGTCTGTTTAAATAATTAAAGTTATTTTAATCAAGAATATTTAAAGAAAAAGTAGGTAGGTAGGTATATACCTAGGCAGGTAACTGATTCTTCAACACATCGGCACCATTAAATTGTTGATTAAAATAAAATAAAACATGTACCTACTTAATTTGAAGTAAGTACCTGCTTAGTTATTTTCGTGGGTAGGTACCTAATTGATAAGATTTATTAGCTTGCGGGGACTCACGAAACGGGACAAGCAGGTTTTGGCGCTGGCAAAGTTGCGGGACATCCTCAATTTATATTAATCGTTGCCGGTATGACTCGATGAGCGGGTTTAAAATGCGTGAAACACAATTATTGAGGGCCTCAATCAATAATTTTTAACGAAACTTTCGTTAATAAAGTAGGTATCTATAGGTAAGAAAAACGAACGGAAACGTACCTAAGGCCATAAGATAAGAAATTAAAACTTCCGTAATGTAATTCGAGCACATTCCTAATAATCATGTTTCGACCATAACCTTTCCTAAGTCCAAGGCCGTAAAAAAAAACAAAAAGATAACTATCTCTCCGAGACGCTTTTCTGTAATTTTGAACGTGCCCGTATCCAATCGCAGTGCGACCGTCGACACAGCGCATGCGCCGCGCGTACCGCGAAAATGGCCGGCACGAGTTTTACCCGCGAAACGGAAAAAATATTTATTAAAAGTAAAAGTGAAAACTATTTTAGGAAATAAGTATTAATTTATAATTATTATTATTTCTACCAAAGATTTGTTCGTTTACAATTATGAAACGATTAAAATGTGCTCGCAATCGGATTGTTACAAAGTGATATTTATAGTGATATTAGTTTTGGTACGGAATGCTGATTGTAGAAGTACTACTAATAAGTTTAGGAGGACTAGTGGAGTGCAACATGCGTGGAACCATTTACAAAGTGCGGAAAAAAACTCGTCCGTCAAGGAACAGGGCAGAGGATTTTTCGGTAAGCTTGAATTTATATCATTTTAGACCAAAACAGTACCTACAGAATAGCTTTTTTTCTATTTTTACCATAACCTACTGTCAGCCTGTCTGTACCTATCATCCCACTGGTGGGCAAAGGTTTCTCCCCACGACTTCAAACTCTTGCGATCCAGGGCTAATGTGGACCACTGTTTATCGGTAAAAATAAAGCAATTTTTTTATATTTTTTTTAACCACAACGAGGAGGCTTTGCATCTCATCTAATGGTAAGTGATGATCAGGCTGAAGGTGGAAGCGAGCTTCATCCGGAATCCTCAACCACAGAGGAACTGGCTATCTTACCTCTTAACTACCGAAACACAACAATGATGTTAACATTGTTATTATGTCGACAGACTTAATAACAATGACACATGATAACTAGATAAGATAGTGGCAGATAGCCAGGCGGACTTAGAACAAGTCCTACCAGGCTACCACCAACTAAACCGAGCAGAAAATTTTGCCCCCACTGGTAATTGAAACCGGGACCTCTAGGTCTGAGACAGGTGGTCTAGTGACTAGACCAAGAGGCGGTATTTTAGACAATAGGTACGACTACTTCTATAGTAATTACATCGTTTAAAAACTATTAGACATAATATAATAATATGTACAAATATATAAAAAAAGGGGGGAGGAATAATCATAGGGCAATGCTGCCAGCCTTTTGAGCACTTTTCCTATTGACTGCGATGCGGACGAATTTTTTGATGCCCTATGATTATTCCTCCCCCCTTTATTTATATAGTAATTAATTAACAATACGATTTGTGACATGAGAGCTTGCATTTCATCAGAATATATCATTGGTTCTAAGCTACCTACTCTTCAGGTTCCTGCTAGCTTTTCATTCATTGAGAAAACCTAAGTCCTTTTCATCCATTGACCTATGTCATATTATGTGGGAGTTAATGTACAATGGTGGTACCTACATAGGCTATGTACCACTGCCACTATTGTACCTACATACAGTTGAAATAAAATAAATACTAAAAATAACACTTGAATATCTATTGCATAATTAGTTTAAACAAACAAACTCGTAGGTAATACCTACCTTAAAATTTTCTCGAGGTGCAGTTAAAAAAGCCCTAGTGTGTACTTACCATAGGTACATTAGTTACCTCATTACCTACGAGCACTATAACGACCCATCCCAAATACCTACCACATAACTTTCCAAGTACAGACGACACCAGACATTTTTTCTTTTGTCCCGGTTTCGCGAGGAACTTTAAAAGGCTATAATTTACCGGCAAAGTGTCCATGTCGTTGTTACTGTGCCAAAGGGTCAGTGTGATGGCCGCCCACTCGGTAGGACAAGGTTAATGGAAAAATATAAAGTGCTCATCTTCCTTGTCGTGGAGAAAGCGGATTGATAGTTGCGTGAGTTTTGGGTGGTATTTATCTGCATGATTTTTTTCCTGTAATTGTGAGAGTTTCTGTAATGATTTTCGTCCTAGTTAGAATTTTAGTTGAAGGCACCTATAATATACCCACTACAGGTGACAAAGTAGAAAAACGTGTGGCACTCGGGGACTGCCGCGGTAAAGCTATTACATACCTAGCATTTGTAACCTCCATACTTCCTATTTGTCAACGCTACACTTGGGATGATGACGTGATGACATAAAACAAAAATTACGTTCCCATGACAACATCACGTTTCCCATGAAAACATCACGTTGTCATGGGAACCGTCATTACATGGTAAGCGGAGTGGGGGGTGTTAGTTAGGTTTTATTTTCGTTACGGAATTTCTTGATTTGGGATTTGGTCGCCGCGCTCAAAGCCCGCGATAAAAGCTATGCAATAGCTTAAAAAAATATTATAAAAATTGTCTGAGAATCTACAGCTACAATAGATAGTCCACAATTAACTCCTTGCGTCGCTCAAAAGAAAGGACTTATCCAATAGTAACAGGTACCTAATATTGTCTTCTAATCAGCTTTATCCAACCAAAAATGTTATAACTTTATGATGTCCCTAATTACCTATTAGTAAAACTAGGAAATCTTTCATAATTTTCCAAAGGGAAAACAAAAAAAAAAAAACAATGGCACTCCGGGAGTGCCGACAGAAGTGAAAACTTGAACAAGATCGCCTTGTTGGAAGACAAATACTTGTATAGAACATTGGTCCGTAACCTTATCTAAATAAAGAGCACAATCGCGTTTATAATAATAACATCTTATAAAAAAAATACTTCCGAAACCATTAAAGTAAAAATACTTGCATAGAACATTGATCCGTAACGTGAAAAAATAAAAGCTCTTAAAATATAAATAAAGAGCACAATTGTGTTATCAAAAATGAGGTGTTGTCATGGTGTCGCGAAATAAATGGTTTAGTCCCATCTCAAAAAATGCCCAACGCGGCTAAAGAAGTGTTCACTTCAAAAAACATATTGAGGAAAAATCCAGAAATACAATAACTCCTAAAGGCATTGAAGACGCGACGAAAACAAGTTACATTTAAGTAGGTACCCAGTCAATAATTTGTTGTGACGCCTTGCAACTCGTAAACTTGTTTACGGACTCCCTTTACGGATTTTACAGGTTAACAATGTACTTAAACGATGCCTTGAATATGTATGCGATGTGCTGGGATATGCTAATTTCGGTAAAACCTGCCAATTGCTAATGCAGAACCTATAGAATGAGCATTCCTTGGTTGAAGCAGGTGCAAAATTAAGTGGGAATCTTGTTTAGAATTTAACTTTGTCAAATAAAGGTATGTATTTAGTACTTCAGGAAGTGCGGTAGTGTATAGATTAATGCAGTTGAAAACAATCATAATTAGGTATAAGCCGTGTGCTGCCTTTTTCCTATTATGAAACATCCATCATCTGCCTAGCCTTTTCCCAACTACGTTAGGGTCGGCGTCCAGTCTAACCAGATGCAGCTGATTTCCCTTTTATAAAAATTCAGAATTATCCAACTGTACCTAATGACTCCATTCTTTTATAAATGTCAGTCTCTAAATGCTAAAAGGACGAAATTTGATGCCAGTTCCCATAACAATGAAGATAAAGTTTTCGAAAAATCAGATGGAGTCCACTTCTATTCGAAAAGCAGTGGATTCATTACATTCTAATATGTCCTCTTTTATTTATTCCTAGATCAAAATGGACATGAAAGTTAAATTCCAATAAAATTAGGCAGAATCGGATCGAGATAGTTTCGCCTGATAATTTCACTGTAAGTCACTTTCAAAAGTTTTCAAATCAATTTCAATGAGTTGCGTTTATAGTACGTACTTACTCCAGATGTCGAGTAATTATATATTATTTAGTCGAGAGAGTGAATTTAGTGCTTGATTTTATAAGGTAATGAATTAATGACTACATAATTGCGCATGAGCCTATAATGTTCCCACTGTTGGGACATAGCCTCTTATCGGTGAGAGGGAGTGGGCCGTAATCCACCACGCGGGCCCAGTGCGGGTTGGTAGGTTACATGTCTTTGAATTTCTAGGACATGCCGGTTTCCTCACAATGTTTTCCTTCGCCGTTTTGAGAGCAGCGATGATGAAATAATTTACAAAAAGTAAAGCGCCTGTCTGGGTTAGAACGTACGACTTACAACTCGTAAATAGCGGTCGTTACCACTGGGCTACCAATGCTCAAACATACCTTTACTGGGTAGGTAATAATGAGAGAGGCTTCATAGGTAAAACCTACTTGCTTTTAGAATCGCAAACATTGAGTGTTGGATGCCTATTAGTTTGGATTTACTAATTAGTTGTGTCTACTCATCAATGCATTGATTAAAGTTACAATGTTACACACCTCGCCCTTCTGATTCTCTTATCATGTCTTAGAATACTTTACAAGGCTTAGAAGTCTTAGTAACGGGCTCTATTATTTTATCTAGCAAGTTTCGTTTACGTCGTCGCAGCTGGTACCTATCATGGAATGTGATCTAGGTCGACGATCCTGTCCTGTATATACATAAACTTACGCCTTTTTCTCATGGGGTAAGCAGGAACTAAAGACAGCAGGGAGTGGCTACTCTAGTTTCTGTTCCAGTATCTATTCTTGAACAGCACTCTTTTCCTTGCTAAGATAAAATAAGTGGGTAATATTAATTTTCCATTTTCTGATTACTGAAAGTGTGTGTTATTTAAGTTTACGCAAGTTTTCCCGTACTACCGTGACTGGTTATAAAGTTAAGTGCTAAAGCACCGCGCAAATCGACGTGCAATCAAGCGGTAAATGGTTAAGACCACAACTGGATGCTATAACTGGGATGTTAAAGTTGGTTAAATACATAGGTACGTACATAAACTCACGCGATGTACTTACCAAAAAAACATTTTTTTTTGTGTTAAATGTTACGAAGGGAAACTGTCTCCATTTTTTTATCCGAATTTTGCCAAGTTTATCAGCTGATTTCCCAAAAAATCCGCAGTTTCATAAGTTCGGTAATATTATTTACCCTCTAATAACTATCAAAAGGGCAGAGTGGTGTTGCCAATAAATCACGAAGTTAACAACAAATCCTATCGCCATAATTCACTGGCGCAACTGATACGGACCCGACCCGTTTCCATCCAACATTAGTATTCCCAACTCGTCTTCAAAGTGACACAAAACAGAAATAAAAAACCGAAACTGGCACGTATCGAGGTTTCGGGGTTGTCCAACAAGGACATACCTGCCCATAAATACGCATTTTACCGAAAAAGTATTGAAAACGTCAAATAAATAATGTTGTAAATGTTAAGGCAGGGTCGCATTATTGGAATCGCGAAGCGCGTTGCGTTAAGCAATTAATCGCTTCTTCGTGCGTCAATTTATAAGTGATTATTACTTTTAAAAGTTCTGTTTAACTGTTGGTTAAGTTGGTTATTAAATGCAGTGCTTGCAAAATCCTTATATTTCATTAACCACAAGATTTTGTTTGCAATGTTCATAAGTGAAATCAGAGGCTGACTTTTGTCGTTTTCGATAGAGGTTTCATAGTGAAGCTACCAGACTATACCTTAAATAAATACTTAGGTAAACAAATATAAAAGTGAAATTTCTTAATTTTTTACTGCCGTTATAAAATATATCCTCCACAAAAATTACAAACAAGCGGCCAAAAATGTAAATGCTCAATATATTTTATGAATCGTCGCATGTTGGAGCAGTAAACTGCGCTGATTATAAAATGTTGCGTACATTTTTGTAACAATGCGTTCCGGAAATAATGTGGCTGCACCTTAATATATTGAAGAAGAACTTTCATACATTAATATTATTCGTGAATCGCTTTGTAATATAGGGAGAAGCAGTTTTACGATATTGTAACACGACTGCCCAAAAAAGGAGTGTGTCGGTTTTTAATATAAATCTTGGTTGGAGTTTTCCTTGAAGCCATAAGAAGAACTTTAGTATGGCCCATCACTTTCTTTTGTGGCTTCATTTATCAATATGCATTCAATATAATTTATAAATGGTCGCTTGAATGAAAAGAAAACCTATTTTTATTTTTGTGTGAGATACTTCTAAGGGCTTGAATTGCATGATGAGCACTCCCAAAGATCAGGTCTAAAACTCAGTTTAACTATTCCGATTATTTGTCCAAGAACGCATTAGTTAAATTAACTATCACTTAGACTCAAAACTAAACTTGAACTAAAGTTGCTGAAGTAGCTGCACTTCTAAACTTACATACTTCAGCTACATTAGCGGCGAATGTAGTTATAGACTAAGATCATAGAAATAAGATAGATATGTCGAAAAACTTGGAACGCACATAGGATAAGCCAAACTACTTCAAGTGCCTTGCAGGATGATCCTCAGAACAGGCTACAGAATGCAACACGAGAGTTCCTAACCGTGACATGAATAGTGAACGTTTAAATTAACTATCTATATATATAATAATCAATTACTGTGCTTTAGTCTCGCAAAGACTCGTAAATGCCTCGACCGATTTGTTTTATTTCGTCTCAATATTGGGGTGGTTCAGGAAAAAAGAAAATTAGAAAAAAACCCAAAGGATCAGATGAAAAATAAAAAATAACCTATATTTTATCTCATGTGGTACGATACGAAGTTCACCGGGTCATCTAGTCACTTATAAAATGCTACAGCTAAATAACCACGCTAGTTTTAATAATATATCTATGAAATAACCCAACTGTAATTTGCACGATCAGGCTTTTTTTTTTGGGTGGGAAATTATCAAATAACTTCTCCCGCTCTGGGTGGAGCGGGAGCGCGTGACAGACTCGTACTGACTAAAACCCACCCGTGTTCCTTCAGTTGCCATGTTGCCGGGGGCCACGATTTCCCTTTCGGCCTTATTCGCAACCCCGGCAGGCATCGACCCTAGCGGACCCCGTCAATTCTGCTGACATCTCTTTGAGGCGCGCGTAGAACACAACGCGCCGTCGACCCGGGCTTGGTCCTTATTGGACGGCGAGCTACCCATTGCTCACCGTCTGCAAGCCCGCGCCTACGGTGGCCGGAAATCGGCCTGTGATTCCCGACGCCCAGGGCGTCTCCTCCTGCGGCAGTTAGGGGCGCGAGGGCGCGAAATTTGCCTCTCCCTCACGCGTTCCGCCTCCTCCTTCGCGAGCATTACTGCTTAGCAGAAGGAGATGACGGCTAGAATGTTAAGAAATACAGTCAGACCAAAGAAATCACAGGTTGATCAAAATATTTAATTTGCATGCACTTCTTTAGTTTAAAACATGCATAAAATCATTTATTCCGGAAGGGTTAGGCAGAGGTTTACCATAGTACACCTTTCATTTTTTTTCTCCTCATATTTCGCCACTTATGATTTCAAAAGTCTCAACAAAATAGTGTCAATTTATATTCCATTCCTACATCCCTTCCTTCTATGATCCTAGCCAGTCGACCGCTATCTATTTACATGGGGCAGCACAACTTGCGGCAACTTTGTAACAACACCTCTGGGGACTACAGAGTAGGTACAGATCAACTGATTGAACTGATATCGTAGACCAAGTTGGTAAACTGACTGTGTTGGTTGCTCTGAGATAGACTTGTATCAGGGGAATTGATAGTTTGGCTCTGGCGATGTAATCATCGTGGAGTTTCTTGCTGGTTCTTCTCCACAGGAAACGACCAAGCATAAGTGCCCAAGTAGGTTTATGTGAAATAAATTATTTTGTAATTCGAATCAAGGCAAAAAAAATAAGGTGCTTAGATCACCAGTGATAGGAATAGACCTTTGATATACCCGCATGCCAACACGTAGTGTATTAACTTCGAATCTCTTGCACACCAGCCCAGAAAGTATTTAGTATTTACGTTTGGCTGTTGCCGATTTTATGTGCAAGAAATATTCAAGGCAGAGCCAATAAAACCCTCTGTATATGAGACTATTGTTCATTCATTCCTTCATTTAGTAGCGCAGAATCTAATTCTTTAGCTACTGTGCTAATTAGGTTTAAACTATTCAGTCTAGACTTATAAATTCTATCAGAGTATAAATTCTACTGTCTGGCTTGTCTAGGAAGACTGAGTTAAAACCCTGCGTGTTGTAGTACTGACGTAAACCCACCCCTATAAGCCCCTATAAGTCTGTTTAACTGAATTAGGAAACATTATCAAATACTAGTACTGTGCAACTCATTTCCGTAGTTTGTGACACAATGGAAACATTATTTACTGCTTTAACAACATTAAAAGAAGTAAGTAAACTCATTTCAAAGCGATCAATAATTCATTAACAATCTCCGTAGAGCTGTAAACTGTGCAGGCTTCATTTTTGTAATCAACTCGGAATTAGATTTACCTTTGCAGCTGAACTTGCTTGTCTGTCGCAGACTTAATCGCATTGCCGACGATCTACTGGCAGTCTCGTTGCCAATTACAACTTTATTTCTTTTATATTTGTTGAGGAAACTGGTGCGGAGTTTGTTTTTAATCTGATTATAAAACCATCTAGAACAAGATAGCTCAGGAATAATCACATCCTTAGCTATTGGCACACCCATGGAAAGACTAGTTTTGGAACAATAAATAGTTCTGTAATAAGAATCACTGCTCCAGAATCCGGAGAGTTGAGCGTTTGCTGGCCAGATTGTATAGACGTAATCATCTTGCATCATGCTGTTAGATGCAAACTGTTCCTCTTCGTGTTCATGCAAGCTTAGTATGACCACAATAGAAACGGGTTTTGTCGACGGAAAAATAGACAAAATGACAGATAAACAATCACAATCTGTCATTTTATCTATTCTTCCGTCGACAAAACCCGTTTCTATTGTTGTCACGCTACGCGTACTGGTCCCATTTTACTTGGAGTCTCCAGACAATACCTACCATTACTTTTTGGTTCAAGAGGTGGAAATGTACTAATTTAGTAGTGGAGCACAAAAACATTTTGCGTAGACTTTAAGAATAGATATAGGTTCCTAAAGCATCAAGCTGCCTTTAAAATGTCCCATGATGAAATTAAAAACGTAACACGTTCTGAGTGAAACGTAACATTCACATCATTTTCAATTCTTCGTAGCTACCGTCTTTAAGTTAAATTAATTCATTGAACCCATTAAGTGAGTATCACAATTCTCAAATTTATATCACTTCTGAAATAAGTGTGGCAATCACATAATTATCTTTATTATTATTTGTAACGGTTTTTTTCCGTTTTTAGGGTCCCGTACCACAAAAAGAAAAAACTGACCAAGTGCGTGTCGGACCACGCACAATGAAGGGTTCCGTAGTTGGGACGAATTTATCCCAAAAACAAACTTAACTTTGTAGTTGAACATGTTCTCCCATACGGAATGTATGGGAAAACATGTTTTTGCAACTGCAAAGTTAAGTTGGTCGATTATTACTCGATAACTAGTAAAGCTTACTTAGCTGTGATAGTTTTTCTTTTAATTTCGTTAAATAAGCTACTGCTGTGATTTTTTTCACACATCCAAGACCAACCATTTAGCTGGCAGGGGGGGGGACACACACTTGATTCTAACAAAACTTAGCACTTTAAAGCTTAATATTTTGCAAACGGATCCCTGAATCCAATAATGGTTTTCACAAACTCATAATGTTTTTGTAAGACCTTGCTAATGATACCCCACACTATGGGATAAAAAAATAAAACATCACCACTTTACGTGTATGGGAGGTACCCTAAAAAAAATGTTTTTCATAATTTTGTTTTACCACTTTATTGGCGTAATTAATATGTATACCTATGTCAAATTACAGCGTTATAGTACTAAGGGTCTCGGAGCTAGACCGCGGACAGACAGACAGACAGACGGACATGACGAAACTATAAGGGTTCCTTGTTTACTACGGAACCCTAAAAAACGGAACCCTCATAGGATCACTCGTGTGTCTGTCTGTCCGTCTGTCATAGCCAATTTGCTCCGAATCTAATAGACCGATGCAGTTGAAATTTAGTACACATATGTATTTCTGTGACCCAAACACGAACGTGTAACGTAAATAAATGAATTTTGAATATGGGGGTCACTTTTGGGGGCAAATAAGAAAATGAATAAAGAACGTTTACAGAAAACCTACAAGAAGTCTATGTCTTAAAATAACACGGTAAATCTCTCAATATTGTGCGTACAAACTTCCATTTGCAGTTGGAATGTTTGGGAAAATATTTTTTTCAACTACAATGTTAAGTTTGTATTTAGGATAAATTCATTCCAACTACGGAACCCTTCATTGTGCGTGGTCCGACACACACTTGGCCGGTTTTTTCTCTACGGGTGCAAGAACATGAGTAAAACAATAAATACAATGAGCTAATCTTTTATCTTGAGGTTGTTATTCTGGCTATGCATCGCGGCTACAGTTTCACTGTCGTAAAAATGTGTAACATTATAATTGAGTACTTTGTTAGAAGACGAAAGTTGTGCCAATTATGTTTGAAGTATAAGTTTGACGCGTTGTTTGGCGTGTTGAGAATAGTGTAACAGACTACTAAATCTAGATTTGGTTTGTCTTTCGGGTCTTAGAACTTTTGCTAAGGCACTGGGCAGTTTGAGATTGATTTACTCCTTATTTTTTGAGGTTCTGTTTCAACCTTTGGGATGCTAACAGGTCCATTACTATGGATATTTGTGCCTGTTGTAGGAATGTATGTCATTGTGTTATGCATAAATCTTTTAACATGTTACGTAACTGTCGTGACTTCCACGGCCAGTTTTTAAGTATACAATGTATTCCTGATTACATCATTATCATCATTCTATTACCTTTATGATCCCAATTAGTATTTGAGGTTGGCAAAACATGTCTTCCTTATTACATCAATCTTCTCTAGTATTCTTTATTTTTCAATATGAAAATATAAAACAATATGCAAATATAAAACATAGGACATGATAGTTAATTGATTCAGGTGTGACCTTGCGGAAATCCATTATAAAATACAATAGACGTGGATATATTTAGTAACCTATTCCGCTTAGCTATTTCTAAAGAGCCATAAAAACTCCTGAAATAAATCGACACGTGTTGCACCTCTCAACGAGGCATCCTCAGGATGACGATCAGCTAGCACTCAGCGCTCGGTGTGGCAACACGCCGCGTTCGAGTTCGCAACAAGTCCATCGTCATCCTGAGGATGCCTCGTTGAGAGGTGAAACACGTGTCGATTTATTTCAGGAGTTTTTTTTTATGGCTCTTTAGAAATAGCTAAGCGGAACAGGTTACTAAATATATCCACGTCTATTGTATTTTAACATAGGACATACATATTTTGTAGATACCACATAATATTCAACTTATGTTATTGTAATCATAGACGTAAACTAGACGGTAACTTATTAACATAATCGAATGTTTCTTATGTACGTTACATAAACGAAGTCTCGCAGAAATACAATATCATTGCCGACCTTGACCCGCGCTTAGAGAAAGGACAACCCAAATACCGAGCAGAGAGTGAAAACTTTTGTTAGAAAACTTCGCAAATTAGACTATTAAACTGTTAGGATAAGGATAATAGACCAATTAACTTTATGTATTCTAAATAGTCATGGCCCGCAAATTGTTTAAAATTAGACAATAATTGCTAGCATAAAAGGACAATGGAATTTAGGACTAGGTATGGTTTTCGCAAGTCATGTTGTCATTTTGTGCACACAACACACCATCTCATGATTGTCTTCAAGGTCAATAACAAATTCCATAAATAGACATTTATTATGGCAATTAAAAGAAAACAAAAAAGCAAGTCTGATTAATTTTGTGGACAAAGTCCAAACAGAAAAATCGGTTGCTAGACATTAGACAAAGCGTTTATAGTGAGTAGCTTACGTATAGTTGCAAAAATAGCACAGTTACTTCTCTCAGAAACTTTTCTTTCTCGGGAAGCCAATAGAAAACTGCACGGCTGGCACATTCATTTCTTTAAGTTGGATTGCTAATTCTAATACCTAAGTCGATGTACCGGTTTCAACTCGGTCATGAACATGCTGGGACCTAGGTACAACTGAACTATTGGCCGATAAAAATCTGCTACGTGCTCTAGACCTACATTCAGAGATGATGACTCAGGTCTATCGACTCTCTATAGTTTAATCGAAACCGCAATTTCATGCCTTAAGGCTATATCGTGTAGGTAATAAATGGATTTATGCGATGCATTACAATTTAATTGAAGATTACTGATTAAAAGTGCAATATCTACTCTTTTGTTCTCGGAGAGAGTGGAAAGTAATAGAGTAGTTATCATTTCTATAAAAATCTTTTTGCTAACTTTTTCCTCATTCACGTATTTTGAATATTTCTAAGTAGAAAATGTTGCATATTTTTTGCATTGTCACGTTATTCTATGCTTTTGTTCCTGTCCCAGTTTCCACAGCACAATATTATGTAGTGAAAGTGGAAGGAGTGAGAGGTCACGGGACGATCTAGTTTGTACACTGAAATTATTCGATTTACAATGTACTTATTTTTTGCCAGACCGGACGAGATCCAGACAGGAACTATTATATCACTTATCGGATTGGTGATATCTGTGTCTGGTTATAATTGACCTATTATCATCGTTCATGTGTTACAAAATTCATACAATCGAAAAAATCTATCTGTCTAGCCTTTTGATGGGTGCAGCTGAATACCAGTATTTTATATGGAGCGACTGCCTATCTGACCTCTACAGCCCAGTAACTTGAAAATTCATACAATCATGATGGGTAATAATATTCAATCAATGTATAGAAATCGACTATCGTTGAATAATGTGAATATTCTAATTGGACATGAGTGACCAGTAGTGCTATTCTGTAAAAATCTCACCGTGATAACTTAGGTGAAGTGAGCTGCCAATAGTGTCAATCCTTAGCAACTGACAGCTCACTCCACGCTCACTTCACCTAAGATAACACGGTGAGATGGTTACAGAATAGCACTACTGCATTTTCTACACTTCTTATGCATTTTGGTATTTTTTTTATTTTTTTTTGTAACTCTCAGGTGAAGTGAGCTTGAAAGTGAGCTGTCAATAGTGTCAATCCCTAACATATGGTGGAATGACAGCTCACTTCAAGCTCACTCCACCTAAGCGTTCACGGTGAGATTTTTACAGAATAGCACTGCAGTACAGGATTCTATTTATAAAAGCACTGTCCTGGTCAAGTGCTTCTTAATGAGTGAACGGCAATCGGCCTGTACAAGGGACCCTGGCAATGAGCCAAGCAAACATTTAATGGAGTTAGAAATGTTGAACTGTTTTGATATACAATGTGTTGTAGGAACTAATTATCTTCATAAACCTTTGCATAGACATTGCTCATCATCGCGTTAGTGTTTTAATTTAGAGCAGCTGTTCTCCGAGGAAGGCGATAACAAAAGTGTAACTGGCTCAATTTCAGTTTTTCTTGTAATCGCGACCAAAGAATAATGTCACTTACACCAACAAAAAACAGGTGTTAACTGCACTCAACTCAAGGAAAAACGTTAATAAAATCTTCAAGTGCCCATAAAAATGATCAACAAATAAACCGGTATAGCAAACGGCACACGGACTCATCTCATAAGTGTACCAGGTGAGATGGGAACCTGTCTGTGGTATAATAATGTAGAAATGCTGTCACAGCCTTAGCCACAAACAGGACAGGATCCCGATAAGGTAGACCACACGTGGTGGGCACAGTAAGAGGAGATAGCGGAGAGATAAGAAATTGATTGTCAATTGAAATGTGACAGATGTGTGCAAGAGATAATGTTGCAGTAACTACAGAAAAGGCTCCCCTTGAATGAGATTAGAATCTACTAGACTAGCTCATGATGTTGTGATAAGATTAGGCAGGCAGCAAGTTTGGTAGAGGGACTTTAAGTGTGAATATACTTATTGTCATTGGTGGAGAGTTTTGAATTTATATGACGATGAAGATACTGTGCAAGAATAGATCAGTAAGTAATTGAGTATTTACATATATCCTGAAAGACGTTCGCAGATCATTATAATAAAGTTTATGAGTATGACATACAAGTTTCTTGAAAATGAGGATATTTAAAAAGTCTTCATCTAGCAAAAAAAAAAAAAAACAGTTGGGTAATAATGTAATGTTCCAAAAATCCTAGACGAATCCGCTTTCGCTCAAGCTCAATACACTATTAAAATGCGAGGATGTCTCATGGCTCATCATTTTCATCCTTAATGAGCAACGTAATAATTTCTACTAGGATTTAGCATAAAATTAAGATAAAATTCCTAGATAAATTGCAGAAGATAGACATTTATTTCTTAAGATGAGGTCAGGAGGCACTGGGTTCATTATACGCCATGTACCTACTTTAATTAGCTACAAGTTTATATTTATTATTATAGAAAAAAGGTAGATTTTATGTATGAAATTATGAATGTATTGATTTGTGTTTATGACTTGGCCAAGTTGGCCATAATCTTTAGAATGAAGAAACTTGAAATTATTGCATCATTATATATAATTATGTATAAATATAAATAATTTGCTCGAATCTTTACAAGATTAAGATCTAAAAGACACTACCAAGTGTAATGATACTGTAAATTTATGATCTGACGGCTCATCGTTATTGGACAGGGTAAAAATTCTGTTGTTGGTCCGTTAGTTACTTTGTACCCTCATACAGCAGTAAGTTTGATAAGTTCTTATAGAATATCAGAATTAAATGGTGACTGAGGCATCTATAACTACGTAGTATAATCAGCTTATAGGTTAGGTTCCCACTACTGGGACACAGGCCTCCCCTCTAAGAAGTTACATGACCATGTGACACAACATGAGTCTCCGAATTTTGAGACTCATCTTGTGTCACATGGTGACTCGTTGAAATATCTATCATATGACGCAACTGAAAAAATTGTGGAACCTTAAAACTCTCGCTCACACTACCACTCCACACTGCACCACACCTACCTACCAACCAGGGATGTTACGAAAGTCGTTTTACCGAAACCGGAACCGGAATCGGAGGTTTTAAATTTGTTGTCTAAAGACGAAAACTACACGGATTAAAAAAAAAATTAAAGTGTGCAAATAGCGCTCTTTCATATGATATCCCACATGCCCTAGTAGCCCCACTTCGAATTTTTAAGACCCCGTTCAGCCAATTTTGCAAAAAAAAAACTTAATTGCAAAATAGTTGGGCAAACGTCATTTAAAACTATTCCAAATTTCAATTTGATAGCATTAGTAGTTTTTGAGATATCCAGCTGTGACAGACAGACGGACAGACAGACTGAGGCGCACCATAAGGGTTCCTTTAAACCATTTTGGTATGGAATCCTAATAAACTGAGATTTCAAGCGCGAGCGTGTATAAAATAAACTAAAATTATACTGACGACGAGTTAAAACTTGTTTGTACGCGCTTTAGTCACGTGTATCCCTGCGTTTCGGACTTCGGTATAACTCCGATTCAAAATTATCGGAACCTAAGTCGGAATCGGACGTGTAAAATTAATCGGAAGTTCCGACCTTTCGGAACCGGAACCGAAGCTCCGTAACATCCCTGCTACCAACATACAAAGTTTGCATGTCTTTTATTTTGGATTTTTGCATGTTTACGATTTTAATTTAAATACTGAAGTTAGCTAAACTTTACCCATGAACAATGTGTTTCTTATGTTAAGACGAGCGTTGAGAGCTGTGACACAGTTTTCATCGTTGCCATTGTAATTATGTCAATTTGTTGTTGTTCCAAAATAAAGAATACTTTTTGCTTTTACATGTCTTCTAATTTTTAGTTCTAGGACATGCCGGTTGCCGCACCTCCTATAACTAGATCTTGGTTACTAATCTATTAGCTAAGCTACAAATTATCATACCTACATAATTGAGTTTGAAGCTCAATACGTGTGATAATTACAACCGTGTCTCCAGGCGATGTTCCAGCAAGGTGCACAATTAGACGCCATTAAATCTAACATGACATTACTACTACATTATACATGATTTCACGCATCAATTGCTGGCTGTGTTTAGTGTATGATATTAGTCCTAGGTATTACTGAGTACAGGGCTATGGCGTATCGGTTTCTAGGTATTAATCTAGGTAGGTTTAACAAATTATGTATGTGTCCTTAGTTAAGGTTATACAAGGTTGAGTGCTTGAAAACACACTCACACACACTTTTCAAGCACTCTACTTTACCTATACTCCGTTTGAAATAAGATTAGACATTTAACTAAACCTTTTTTACAGTCCGTTCAACCGATTTTGACTTCTATTGCGATGGCGGCATGTCAAATGACAGCTGCAGTAAACAGTTGGTTTGTAACCACTTTTTTGCCTTTAATGCCATCCTTATGCCTACGGAATAGAAGTCAAAATCGGTTGAACGGACTGTAAAAAAGGTTTGTTTAAATGTCTAATCTTATTTCAAACGGAGTATAATACAATTTATTTTTACTAAATTAAAAACTAACTACTTGTATAATATTTATAAAGGCTATCAAAAACATATCGGAGGAATTGGAAAGCCATCTGTTAAAGTTAAAGAATTCTATTGAAACGGCAATAGAATTCTTTGCTCTTTAAAAAACCGTTCTACTTGCATACATGAAATTGTTTACCCAATATCATTTTTTTTTACAAATTTGATTGAAACTTGACTATTTATAGTATTTATTTAGTTATCTGTTAAGTTGAAGAATTCTGCTTCAATCTTTTTATGGTTCACAATGGTGTCAAGCCTGTAATTATGCTGCCACAGACTTCTCCTCAAAAAAAGATTGAACATTAATTATTATGCTCACTGTATGTATATTTCAGACTACTTTCACTATAAGGTTCTGGTTTCCTTGCGTTATTTTCCTTATCATTAGTCATCGTCTAATCTAATCTATAACTTGAAATTAACCCGTTCATAGACTATGATTGACAGGGACATCTTTCAACTTTCTAACTACAAGATAGTAGCAGGAATTAAGTACACTTATGTACAACTTTTTCCTTATAAATGTCGAGTGAAGAATAATGAGATAAGTAACGCGACCGGTAGGGTGGACTTTCTTTCTAGTTTCAAAAGCCGTCAATTTGCTAAACTTTTGGGATACCAGGCGTGATACTTATTAGACATGTTGGTCTTAAGTGTCATAGGTGAACCGCATTTTGTAATTATTTCGAGCGTCTGAGATTAGGCAGGAAAAACCATGTGACTAGATTAAAGTAAACTGACTCAATTACTATGTACTATTTAGGTAACTATAAGATCGGTAACGTACGAATCCCTTGTAGCTGGAGTTCATAGTAATTTGTTCTTTAACTTCGAATGCTATGAAAAAAAGTAAGTTGCGAATTTTCCAACATCTTAGTAGTTAGAGGCGAATAAACCACTTTTACTTTTCCATCACCTACCTTATCTATATCTATACTAATATTATAAAGAGGAAAGATGTGTATTTTTGCATGTAACGAATAAACTTAAAAACTACTAGACCGATTTTAAAAATTATTTCAGCAATGGATAGCTTTATTATCAGCGAGTAACATAGGTTATATTTATCCCCGTACTTAAAAAACTTAAAACAAAAACGTCGAAAAAAACACGTTTCTTTTATGGGGACTACTATCAGCGAGATAGCTTTATTATCAGCGAGTAACATAGGTTATATTTATCCCCGTACTCCCACGGGAACGGGAACTACGCGGGTGAAACCGCGTGACATCCGCTAGTGATTTCTAAATATACATTCTGTAGCTATTTCTACACTCCATAAGGAAAATCTCAGGAAAATGGACATTCCGTAATAATACGTTCGTTGGACCTATTATTGTGTGTCTATTTCCCATAATGTGAGCAACAAACTATTTTCGAAGGACACCTCGTAGGTCACGTCCAACTCGGACGTGTCCTACGTGTCATTGCATTGAGCCCTTCACACAAAGATAAAGTGAAGAAGTATGTACTAGTCCTACCTATTTGTACCCTTCAAACTGAAACACAACAATGCTTCTTGGCGACGAAAATGGTTTACGTTTGGTAGTATTCCCAAGGGCGAATTTGTTTAATCTTCTCTTTTTAGGGTTCCATACCTCAAAAGGTAAAAAAACGGAACCCTTATAAGATCACTCTCTTGTCCGTCTGTCCGTCTGTCTGTGTGTCACCACCAATTTTCTCAGGAACGGGTGGACCTAGCAAGTTGAAATGTATCCCAGATACTGAGGTCTATGGTTTCTATTAGGTGTATAAAAATCAAGGTCCTGAGTCAACACGATAAAGAGATATGGGCAAATTTAGATTTTCACGAAAACTTTTAAGTACCAATTTACCTTAATTTTCTACCTTTTTATTTTTTGGAATTTTCCCTTTATTTGTGCTGTAAAACCTGTTTTTCACTTTGAAGTGTTTTTTTTGGAAATCGGTTGTTTTTTTTTTGTAAAAGTTTTCTCAGCAGTTGGCCAATAAATGTTCTCGTACTTACTTAAAAACGTTCAAATTCAAGTCACAATCTCATCTCAGCGAGAATGAATGGCAAGTCCATGAAATGAATAGCTTTAAATAAATTGATTTAATTTCCAGATTGCTATAGACAGTAGACAGCACCTCCATCAAAGGTTTACGAAACAAAGTCTATCAGTTATTAACGATGTTCTATCGATTCGATTCCTGCGAGACATTCTTGTGGCTCTACTCAGATATTCTATAACTTTGTAATATTGTGGCTTTTATATCTAGCGATCCGATTTGTCGGAAGCTCCAATTAAACACGACTTTTTATTGTGACTAATATGTTTTTGTAAATAAGGGGAAAGGACCTATCTATACCTACACCTAGTACTACTTTTAGTAACCATAGGAAATGTCAGCAAGTAAGTAGGTCAAGGTAGGATGGATTATGTTCCATACTATTAAATGAGTTATATTTGTATCTATATATAAGTAAATATATTTGTAATCACGTTCTCGAAAACGGGTCTAACGATTTCGATGAAAGATGCAATATGGGGCGAAAAATGGATAGCTCGCTAGGTCTCATAATGTGTGAAAATTCGTTTTCTCTGTATTTTCACACGAGCAGAGCTCGGTCGCCCAAAATTTAGGATAAGACGGCGACCTTAGAATAATGATATGGCAGCATGGAATTAGTAAGTACCTACTATCAAGGCAGCATGGAATTAGTATGTTCTATACATGGAATTAGTTATTAGTATGAACTATCCTATACTTTTAAATGAGCATTTTCTATTTTAAGAGAGAAGAGAGAGAGAGAGAAGTAGAATACTGCGCTGACTCCCAAACTAATTGGAATAAAGTTAGAAGATGAATAAGCAACTCTTAGGAGAGCTACATACATCAATTATCATCAACAAAGATAAATGTGTTTCTCAGCGTGTCCATCACACCACACCACACCGCACCACACCACACTACACTACACTACACCACACTGCACCACAATACACCACACCACACGATACTACACCAAACCACACAATACTACACTACACCACGCTTCACTGGTACCAACACTTTTCAATAATAACTTTTAATTTCGTATCTTTTGTTTACTATGTTCTCCTACCAAAGGTAAAAACAATTTGTAAATATTATCTTTATGATTTAATAATCAAACACTGTTTTTGGGGGGGGGGGCCTGGTAATCTGTGTGGCAGGTTTTCCTAGTGCAGATACCAGTCTCCCACAAAGGATTTATCAGATATTGTAATCTTTATATTTTTAAAGCGCCTTTGTGGAAGAGAAATAAATGTTGTGTTGTGTTAGCTCGGAGTCTGGATTTGTGCCCGGTTGATGGCAATAGGCTCGCCCCCTATTACATGGGACTTAAACATAACTGGCGAAATGTGGGTGTACCTACTACAGGTACACCTCTGCCCAACCCTTCGGGGAAACAAGGCGTGATGTTATGTTTATTTATTATATTATTTATTATTAATTGGGTCTATAAAATCTAAACAAAATAGTACAACACTACAATCGTAACGCAACATTTAAATACAACCATTAATTAAATCTAAAGTGATTTGGAGCTTCGAAATTTCCCGAAGACATAATTACAGAGATCCGTTCTAACGTTCTTGTTAATTCTACTCCGAGTATTTATAATCGGATTAGTGGCATCTTTGACTAACTTTGTGGTATCCACTTGGTATCACAAGCTCTTAAGTCAGTAATTGCCTGGGGGAACATCTAATTGTACCTATAAAAAGCAGCCAAGTACGAGCCGGACTCGCACACAAAGGTTTCCGTACCACCGTACAATATTATAAAAAATGAAATAAAAAACTTAAAACAAAAACGTCGAAAAAAACACGTTTCTTTTATGGGGACTACCCTTACTCTAAATCTGTTGGACCCCCTTTAATTTTTAACTTCATTTTATTTTTATTATTTGTTGTTATAGCGGCCATAGTAGTACACACTATGTGAAAATTTCAAGTGTCTACCTATAGGGTATGGTTCAAAAGACACAGCCCTGTGACAGACGGATGGAAGGACGGACAGCGGAGCGTTGGTAATAGGGTCCCGTTGGCACCCTTTGGGTACGGAACCCTAAAAAGTAGCCAAGAGTAATTCGGTGTTGATAGTGATTAATGTTTTAAGGAGCTACAGTGTGAGCTACCTATATATCGCGAAATATGCCAGCATTGCACATTGCTACACAAGGGTAAGTTTGCCATCGGCGGCGGTGATCTCTCGCGTTCGGCCCTGGTTCAGGCCGTGGTACGGAGCGAGAGGAAATGGCAAGCCATCACCTCCTTCTGCAATGTGAGCAATGGGTAGCTCGCCGTCCGATAAGGACCAAGCCCCGGTCGACGGCGCGTTGTGTTCCACGCGCGCCTCAAAGAGATGTCAGCAAAATTGACGGGGTCCGCTAGGGCCAATGTCTGCCGGGGGTTCGAAGAAAACCGATAGGGACATCGTGGCCCCCGGCAACAGGGCAACCGAAGGAACACGGGTGGGTTTTAGTCAGTAAGAGTCTGACACGCCCTCCCGCTCCGCCCAGAGCGGGAGAAGTTATTTGATAATTTCCCACCCAAAAAAAGGAAATATAAAAAGGGTAAGTTTGCCCGAAAAACCATTTCAAAGCATGTCTCTGATGTGCAAATATCTTAATATTATGGCAATATTTTTGACTTAGGTGGAAAATAGGTTATATGTATGGCAATACTGACTATCGTGTTTGTTGCTAACTTCGCTTAATAGCTTGTTGGATCTCGTCGAATGAGGGCTTGTTTTTGCGGGTAAATTTTAGTGTTATGTCAGGGTAACATTGCCCAGACATTTTATAAAAAAAAACATAGTGTTGTTTACATTACTAAAGCAAACGCCATCTTTACCAAAATTCATGTACCTACTGGTTTTTATGTCATCTGCATAAAGGCCATATTTGCGTCAAAAAAAGCTATGTGGGCAAAGTTGGCTAAAAGTCCACATAACTTTGCCCGCCAACAAAATCGAACAAATATTGAATTGAATGTTAAATAATAGTAAATTTAGATTATACAGTTGTAGCTGATGAAGGAAAATACTTACGTTTCCATAGAAAATGTTATTAAAATTGTAATTATTCGAAAAACGTGGGCAAAGTTGGCATGTTTCACGGTATTTATATTGAGTTAAGATGTGTGGGTTGATAAGTAGGTACCACACAAAAAGATGTCTGCAGCTAAAAAAAGGCCTGGCTGAAATCCGCCATAACTAATGATCTTGGAAGATAATCCTGTAATCACCTTCCTTGGGAACGTATTTTTTTGTCGGCTCGACATCCTTGGGTGGGTGGAGAGAAACATTATGTTTAGTTAACAAAAATCGTTGTGAAACCTTTTTAGGCATGCTATTACTCAATACAATACTAATCATAATCCATTTTAATAACGGCTTACAAAAGGAGTTTTAACTTTAGACCCTGGTTTCTAACAACAAGTCATTTTTTAACCGACTTCCAAAACGGAGGAGGTTATATGTTCGTCGCGTATGTTATGTATGTCCACCGATTTCTCCGTCAATTGTAGATCGATTTTTAAAATTCTTTTTTTGTTTGAAAGGGTATGCTCTCGAGATGGTCCCATATAAATTTTATTAACTTTGCTTTGATAGTTTTTGAGTTAGCTTCAATAATACATACTTTTTCCCACTTAGTATGTGGATGATATGATGTTTCCTGTTCACTTAGTAGTGTTTTTTGGAAGTCAGTTGTTTTTTTTTTGTAATAAGTTTTTTTTAAATTTCGATCTTTATTCCGAAAATCTTAAAGCTCTGATTATAAAAAAATCTTTAAAACCGAGTCTACTTGTATTAAGAAGTTTACCGCAGTTGGAATAAAGTCCAAAATTAAAAAAAAATATTAACCTGGGTGTAAAGTAAGAATTCGTTTTGTATTGTGATGGTATGTGTTTTATTTAGTTGCAGTAGATATTTTATAAACGCCTCATTGTCTCTCTGACGAAAAAATAAATAAATAATAAAATAAAATTCGGTAGTTTAGTGCCTGTTGTGTTGTGTAGTGAATTATGGATAGGTAATATCTGGATGACCGAGCTTTGTTCGGTTTTTTTTTAACGACTTTTTCTAACAATTAAACCCAACAAGATCGATTTATCGCCCCCGAAAACCCCTGCTTACATGAAAATCGTTGGAGCCGTTTCCGAGATTCAGATTATATATATACAGGAATTGCTCGTTTAAAGGTACTAGATAGGTAGCCAGAATCAAGCTCACGATTACATAACAATTTATAATGTTGCAAACATGCTCATAAGGTAAAAGCAAAATAAAACAATATTGCTCTATATGCCGCCATGGCACTGCAGATGCAGCATAGTGGTTTGCGAGGATTGGCGAAATTGAATCATCTTGCTATTTTCCTTAGAAACTGTTTTGTTTATTTCAACTGTAGGAGAAATAAGAGAATTAATTTCATTGACAGACAACGCACAGCCTAACCTCCTATCCTAACCTCTGGGTTTAGAACCATGGAATTTTGCACGCAAGTTCCTTACATAATGTAGGATTTTTGAAAAATCATCCCTTAAAAAAAGGACTAAAAGTTGTATGGAGGTTCGTAATTTTTGTCTATGCTAATACCTATAATTGTTCGTAGCTTGTGCTTTTACGCAGGTCATATACAATCAAGTTTACTGTCAAGTTTGCAGCGGACTTGAAGCGGCGTCCAGTAAACTTGACGGTGTTGACCGGCTATCAGTACAACAAACGACAAGTTCACTTGAAGCAAAAATCGAATTTCGATTTTATCGACTTGATCAAGCTTGTAGCGTCATGTAAACTTGAACGTGTGTAAGAGCGGTAATAAATGCTTATCTTAGTGCCTGTCAGTCATGCTGGACAGCTCACCTCAAGGTAGTTATTATCACCTATCAATGGATACCTGCAACTTCGGGGCGATTACTGATGGGTTTCCAAAAAATGGCTCATTTAACACTTACAATCCCCTCGTCAGGTTTATAACATAGCACATATCTTTCCCCGAAGCGTTGGGCAGAGATGTACCATCGCAGAATCCCGTAACTAACCAACTTGAAAACAAAATCCCGTGCACACGATGACCACATCTGTTATCGCCGCGGTTCTATAGCGTCTGATCGAGTACTGCAAGCAAGATTAGTCCTTACGGTGGTTAGTTATGACTTTCCGCGATGGTATCTCTATAGTACACCCACACTTCGCCAATTATGTTGAAGTCTCATGTAATAGGGTGCGAACCAGACTCCGAGCTGCTGTGCCTGTTATTCCTTAGTGATTGTCTGCCATCACGTCCCAGATAATAAGCAACCACTACACTTTGTATTTCATTATTGAATCAAGTTTAATGTGCACCTACGGCGATGTCCCGACCTGTCGTCAGCACAAGCTGCAGTCTTCAACTAATAATACCTTGCTACTCGTACGTCATGCAGGTATTACTTTCATATTAATGTCGCTTGGGGCTGACCTCTGCTATACACTTTGAGGAGGCGAATTATGCAGCAGCTGAGCGCATACCGACTGCACGTGGAATTACGAATGATAATATGAAAATTTGCACTTAAGAGATATTAGAACAAAAAAGTCTTTTAGATAAAATTTTGCTAATATAATCTACTTTATGAAGTGAACATAACATAGAATAATGGTCAGTATACAGGTATACAACAAGAAAAACTGTTTTTCTAAACTCATATTTCAAGTAACTGTGTTTTACTGTGTTTAAGTTTGAGTTTAGAAAATCATGTTTTTGTTATTTATTTTTTTAGGTGGGGCATCTCGTAGTTGACCTCTGAGATCATGATTACTTAACCGGGCTTTCCTGTGGGTGCCTTAAACTACTACACTTAAAACCTCCAGCCAGGGGTTATTCAACTATGCTAATTAAAACTAAGTGAACGCTCGCCAAGGGCACCCCCTGTGGGGTACGAACCTCGGCTTAGGGCGTCAACCGGAGGGTGGACATCAAGGATGGGACGGGCTGGACATGTTTTTGTTATCTAAGTAGGTTTGATCCTGTATTATTTGTATATAAAACATGCCCCTTATTCTATAGATAGTGCAATCCACGAAGACGCGCCCCACTCCGCTCCGCTCCGTACTAAAGTACAGCTTACAGTACAGTAATCGCGGAGTGGGGCGCGTCTTCATGGATTGCACAATCTATAGCAGGTTTAATAAGCAATAAGCGTGTTATTTCCATCAGAATTAACGGGATAATTCAACATGTTGTCAAGAAGATTTCTTTCAAAAGATGTTACAACAAACGTCTATCCAAATTCTACCCGTGAAATTCCAATGCCCTTTTACCAAACATGCCACACTGGCGCCACCTATCTTCGTTTTCAGGTCATTACACACGCCACATTTTATTGGGAACGTGTGCTTTTACTCCTGAGTATATTTCATTTACTGTTTTGATGTTATTATTTCGAGCAGGAACTGACTTTTGTAGCTCTAAATAGTTATGGCGGATGGAGTTTTAATGCTATCATAACATTAAAATATGTAATGTTTTGTGTTTTAAGTCCTTATATGAAGAGGAAGACTTTATTATCGTCTTCTAGTAGAACAATTTCTATGAATACTTGACGGAAATTATTCTATTAGAGTTTCGTTGATAGGTAAGTTATTTTCGGCGAATCCGATCCGATTTGTTCCTTCGATCTTAGTGATGCCAATTTTTGGAAATAGGTATTGATGTTACAGATAGGTAATCGAAATTCTGAATTACCTACTAAGACCACCCACCGACTCTTCATCCTTCCCCAATAACTCTAAGTGTTCCGTACCTACCCACCGACCGCGGAACACTAAATCGTCGGGCCACATTAGGTACCGCCGCGATTACATAAAGCTTAATGTCTCGTGCCCGAAGTTAAAATAACAGAATACGACCACTGAGAGATTTTAGCTTGATTGTTTTTTGTTTAAAAGTACCTATGGTAATTTTGGGTTAAGATTTTCTTGGTAGACGCTATAGGGTATAGTTTGACTGAAACCACTCCGCTGTTCCGCGCATTACGAATGCACGGCGAGGCAGGGGGCAACGTTGATGAATGAGCAGCCTGCACTGCCCCCTCGTCTCGCCGCACACTTACCTAAGGCTGCGTTTCCAACAGAGACATGCGATACCTCGCTGAGCGGTGCGAGGATGCGTAACGAAGCTATGAAACGGTGTGAGTGTTTCCAACAGAGCTGTGCTAAGCCGTTGAGCGATGCGAGGATGCGTAGCGATGCTCTGAAACGGTGTGCAGATGAGCGGTGCGAGGATGTGTAGCGGGCTCTTTTCAGATACGATTTCTCACTCACGTCCATCCCACAAACATCCCTCACACATTTCTCTCGCACACTTCCCTCGCACACATCTCTCGCACCCATCCCTCACACCCATCCCTCGCAGGTTTTGTACGTAAAAGAACCTCGCACCGCTAAGCCGTTTCCACCGGAGCTGCGCTGAGCGAGGCTAGGTAAATGAAGCGATTCTATTGGTTCTTAACAAATACATCCCTCGCTACGCATTCTCGCACATCTCGGTGGGAACGCAGCCAGCGGTCTCGGTCAAACTATATACAGGCCGTCCCAAAATTATGGGACATGAAGGGAAAGTACCTTAAATATCGTAGATAGGGTATTTTGCTGAAAGAAGACTTTATGTTATTTTTAAAAGTTAGTAATTCTGCTTTCAAAGATTTTCTAAAAATTACTTGCCTCGTCTGGGAATCGAACCGACTTAAATGTAAAAAAAAAACACCCCTACTTTTATGATGCCAATCGAAAGAATGACCAAAAACTAATAACTCTTCTTAAGTAACATAGTATTTTAAAAGAAACGAACAACGTAAAATGTTTGAGTCAAATTTCAAGAAAGTTATTGATTGCAATATTATTGATCCGGCTCATAGTAGTCGGAGAGCAGCAGTTTTTCTAAATGAATGTTTTCCTACTTGGATTGGTACGAAGGGACCGATTAGATGGCCGGCCAGATCCCCGGACCTTACACCACTAGATTTCTTCTTTTGGGGATACGTGAAAGATATGCTATACAAAAAGCAATACGAGAACGTGGGCGAGTTACAAACAGAATTGTGCCATATCATATCGAGTATTCACCATAAAATGATAAGAAAATCAACAGGCAGCGGACTCATTAAAACATTGGCGATTTGCGTAAGACAAGAGGGATCACATTTTGAGCATTTAATTAATTAATTTACAAAAAAATACCCACTTAATTGACTACGGCAGTTTCATGTATGTTTTTAATTTGATTAAAATTATTAATTTCACGCTGTTCCTTTCTTTTAAAATACTATGTTACTTAAGAAGAGTTATTATTTTTTGGCCATTCTTTCGATTGGCATCATAAAAGTAGGGGTGTTTTTTTTTTACATTTAAGTCGGTTCGATTCCCAGACGAGGCAAGTAATTTTTTGAAAATCGTTGAATGCAGAATTACTAACTTTTAAAAATAACATAAAGTCTTCTTTCAGCAATATACCCTATCTACGATATTTAAGGTACTTTTCCTTCATGTCCCATAATTTTGGGACGCCCTGTATATCAGCTTATCTGGGATCTCTTCTAATGAGTGACAGTCTAAGGAAGAAGTTTTGCTTATTCTGTGCAGTGTATAGTACAGACAGTTGATCGCTTGACAGTGGTAACAAAACTAATATAAGTTGACCTCGCATTCTATTGAACCTTGTACTGCTGTGCTAGGCCAGTTCAAGTTTGGAACTTGAACTGGCCTAGCACAGCAGTACAGTTACCACCGACGACGTGCGGTCGATTGTACATGTTTTGGTGTTAAAAAGTACCCAGCAGTAGTCAGGCATGTACTACATACAATAATTAAGTACCTAGTTATGCACTAAAATGCACGTAGCTTAATAGCTACATTTCAAGGTGAGGTTACGATTTTGTAGTACCCATATTCATTTTCTTTACCAGTGTTAACACAATTTTAACCCATAATAAAAATATTTTCTTTAATCATCAAGTGTATTTCCCAAAAATATCAACAACCGAATTCCCTCTTTTCTCAGAACTTAAAGGATCCATCACATCTACGGTATTCAATATGCAATACATTTACGATGAGCTGGGTAATGGAATCCCTCACTTTGAAGAGAAGGGACTCGGTTTAAATTCAAATTTATTTTTATGTTATGCCGTGGTCATCGGACCGTGGCGTATCGTCTACGGCCTGTGGGTTTTGATGCAGATCTGTGTTTATTATGGAGGTAGGTTTTAGTTAGGGTATTATGATTGTAGGTATGGTTTGGTAGGAATAATAAGAGTCAGACGGACACCCGGTGGGGACGAAGTTCCTTTCACTGTTTATTATGCAGGTATTAATACAGAGCCATCTAGTATAAGTGTGTGTGTGAGTGTTTTTAGAAGCTAAAATCTAAATCTACATTCAAAAATAAAATCAAAAACTTTTGACACTCGAAACTGGAGTCCTTGAAACTGACTTTTTCGTGTTTTTGTTAAGTGACCTTTTCTACCAGTCAGCTCCTACCGCAAGCCGCGTTAGCATTCAGCAGTTCATTCAGCACAATGTCTATTTTATGAAAAAACTGCTTAGGTACTTCATATTTATTTTTTCGTTTATCTTTGTGAGCAACGAAAACATGACGTTATGCTAAAAGAATTTGGTTCACCAAAAAGCTACCAAAAATAGTACCTATATCATTAACAAGTATTAATATTAATTATCAATTGCTTCAAAAACGGTGAAGGAATACATCGTGAGGAAACCGGCATACCTTTTTTTTGTGTTGGAAATTATCAAATAACTTCTCCCGCTCTGGGTGGAGCTGCACGCGTAGCATGAACACCGTAGAAACGAGTTTTGTCGACGGAAGAATCGACAAAATGATAGATAAACAATCACTATCTGTCATTTTGTCTATTCTTCCGTCGACAAAACTCGTTTCTACGGTGGTCATGCTACGTGTGCAGGAGGGCGTGTCAGACTCTTACTGACTAAAACCCACCCGTGTTCCTTCAGTTGCCATGTTGGTGGGGGCCACGATTTCCATTTCGGCCTTATTTGCAACCTCGGCAGGCATCGGCCTTAGCGGACCCCGTCAATTCTGCTGACATCTGAAAGATATTTCTCGACGGCATGTGAAGCCAAGTCAGAGGCCCATGGGCGGCTTTAAAACTCTGACACCAGGTTAGTCACTAACCACAAATGACATGGACTTAATTTTGACATTTTAAATTAACGATTACCTAATTATAATAAAACTAATTCTTAATGGACCTATTGTAAATCACAAATCTTAAAATTAATATTGTACTAAGTTTAAGATTGACAATTGAATATTTGTACACTATATACTTTGTGGTAGACTGTATAGAACTAACAAAAATATTAACATCATAGTTACGATGTAAAACTATAATCTTACAAATAAATGAATTCTGATTCTGAATCTGACTCTAAAACATACATAATACGTGAGCACAATCTCTGTGACCAGAAAAATGACCGACAAACTTTACTTTCCGATTAAATAGAGCAAAAACATTCAATCAAATGCTTTTAACATTCCAGCCATCATTCACTATAATTTAAATAATATCTTCCACTTCAATACGAAGGTTTAAATGAAGGTAAAAGTGACGAGTCTAATACCTACAAGCAAACGTGTTGCAGTGAAAGTGATTCAAAGCAGATGATGCCCCAGTGAGGTCGGGAAATAAGAAAAAGACTAAAGATAAAGTGGTGCACGGTTCCGTAGTTTTTTAAATGTGCGAATTATTATTTACTTAAGAGGAAGAGTTTTAAATGATAAGACTTCTTCTTCATCTCCTGTAAAGAACAGCTCGTGCTGTGGTTTTAGTTTGGGAAATTCAGGAAAAGTCAGTGATATTTGTAAAGACGCAGATATACAGGGTGGAATTTTGTAATGCCACCTGAAGGGAAAGTACTCTTAATACTGTAGATAGAAAATAATACTCAAAGAAAACATTCCTTTATTTTTGAATAGAAAGAAAACTGCAATCAAAGATTTTCGAAAATTCGCTTACCACACCCGGGAATCGAACTGACTAAAATCTGTAAGAATTACAACCTGTACTTTTATTGCATTGATCGTTAGGATCAATTATAAGGATGAAATCTCTATAACAAACTTAATAAATTAAATTATAGGACAACCATTAAATCTTAAATTATTTTAATTATTTACAAAAAATGGTAAACTAATTAATTAGTTGCTCGAAATATGCTCCATTTTCTTGGATACACAAATTGTATGTATTCTTCTAACGAATTCATTTCTAGTAACCTTTCTTTTATATTACGTAAAAAAAGTATCTATTTGGAAACTTTCCAAACACTTTTTTTACACCTTAAACGATTACAACATCAAATTCAATGTTTTAATTGCAATTCATTATTAATATTCTAGTTCACTAGTTAGCGATATTTCATTTTTCCATACAGTAATATTGCCAAATTAATCAAAACTTGTAAAAATTTGACAGCTATTTTTGCGACATTGCCAATTTTTAAATGAACGCTCTTTATATTACGATTTTCCGTATGTAGTTAAAGAAACACATTACTCACGAACACACACTCGAACCATTAGCCTAAGCTTTCAAGTACACACAACCAGATTGACAGTGTAATTATCTAATCCACAGTTTGACAGAGATAAGACGTCAAACTAAGCCGTCCTTAATTACCCGTCGTAGGTTCTACGATGACGTTATAACCTTTCAGACATGAAAGTGTAAGGACAGTTAATTAAAAAAGTTGAGGGATCAAGCTTTGGAAAAAATGGCTGCTCGCAATATGTAAGCTTGTATGTTTAGAGGTCAGAGGTCCAATTAAATCCGTTACGCAATTTATAACTTTTCTAACCTTTTCAGAAGAGATTTAGTGTCTGATTTACGCTGAAGTAGAACAATATATTGTTCTAGATGTTGACATGTGTGTTAGCCTATCCTGTTTAAGGATATTAAGTATTTTATCTACACCTATGCTTATTGCCAACATTAAAACAGCCAGTGTCATAGTAACTATAATATCATCTAAATGAGTGTTATAATTTTGTACTAAATTTCATTCTGCAACTCGAATTTAAAAAAAGAACATGCGCGTTTCACTACCACATCGCCGTAATTAAAAAAAAAAACTTATGGGTTATTCGAATTCACGTCGTATCCCGCCATTTTTGTTCGATTATAGTATTGCCAAATTTTATTACTTTATTGTTTACAAAAATGAGTGATACAAGCTTTGATAACACAACACCAGATATTTCTAATGCAGCAAAGGACATTTCTACCCAATTGTTACCAGAAAAGTCGAGAAAACAATATTGTACAACACTATGGTTTCAGAACCTTTTATAGAGGATTCATATCATGGATGTAGATAAAGTCTTGTATGCAACTGTACATAATTAGGTATTAAAACACTCTTTTCGTTTGTTAATACACCTTATTATACAACAGTTGTATAACTAATACAAGTATTGATATTGGGATGTCGATGAAGATTGAATTTGTAAATTGTAGACGAGATTTGTTGACTTCTTTCTATTTTGCGCTGTCCTCTCATGCCCATTGACACTATCATTTTGAAATATTTTAAAGCTAATTATTTGTAAAAGAGTAACAGTTGGAATTTCGTGTAGTTTTATGTGAAATTAAATATAATGTTTTTTTTTTTTGCATGAGCAATTGCTATAGAATGTAAATATTAATAAGTAAATGAAGGTACGAGTACCTACTTATCTCACGGTCCTATATTACACTTTGATGGCGCCAAATAAATAATTAATTATTAGAAGTTTATAAATGAGAAAAGGATAATACTGAGAAATATTGCTAAATCCAACAACCACTTTCCTTTGACTTGCAAATGGCGGCATCATTTGAGATTATTCTGTCGCCATTCAAAGGATATCCACTATTTACTTAGCTCAAACAACGTGTACACACACGTCACGGTGCCTGCACAATGTTCTCTTTGTTGAACATGACTTTGAGTAGAACATGCTCTTAGATTAGCTGAGATGACAATCACATGCACGTTGCACAGTTTGCTTACCTTTGTTACGCTTAGCTGGCATCGTGTCACATTGTTGCATGAGCCGCGGTTAGATCAACGTGTGACGTATAAGGCTATATATTCAAGGCACATACAATTTTATCGGAGAGGCAACCGGATGGCGAGTGGTAATCTGGGTCTTGAAGTGATACCGAATCCCCCGTACTGTCCGAATGGACCCCAAATGGATGGGGGCGGAGATGTGGGGGATGGGGTCCTAATTTTTTTTTTGGCTTGGCATTCAAAATTTAACTCTATTATGTGCAAGGAATTTGTGTGTATCAATGCCCTCTGGTTTTGTTAAAATTAACCCTCATTTTCGGTGATAAATCATCGATAAGGAGTTTCAAGAATGATATACATTATTTCAATTATAAAGATGTTGGGGGATGGCAGCCGGATGGCACTGATACACACAAATTCCTTGCACATAATATAAGCTCTACTTTGCATGCCATGTCAAAAAAAATGTTTTGCCCCCATTCCCCATATCTCCGCCCCCGTCCATTTGGGGTCCATTCGGACGGTACGGGGGGTTCGGTACCACTTCAAGACCCAGATTACCACTCGCCATTCGGTTGTCTCTCCGATAAAATTTTACGTGCTACTGCTTTAACTAATAGCATGGATTAAATAAAAGATAGGGATGACTACCTAGTACCACAGTTTTATTTGATCAAAAGAGTCTGGAAAATGACAACACCTACTATCTCTTCAAGTCTAAGATATTGTGGATAACGTTGAGAGAAAAGAGTAGAGGAACTTTTCGAGGAAACCACTTGGAATTTATTTGTGTTAGTTTGCGATACCTACTTACCTACATGCTTTGTCGGATGTGGGGAGGAGTAGAAAAAGACACAACATCAATCGTTTTCTTAATATAATGTAGGTTAATCTCTGTCTTCTTTTAATGCTCTGTGGTGCTGGTAACCAAACAGATTGCAGGAGTGCTATACACAAGCCGGTACAAGGTATTCGAATGTATATATATAGTGCCGCCCGGATCCTGCCGAAACATGACGACCCTAACAAGTGAATAGAACGCCTGACTATTAGACTTTGCATCAGAATAAATCGACCGTAGCAATTAACATTGTCGGATCTATATTTTTGCGATTTTTATTTTATTGCATTAAAGGTCTTTGCGGGGGTATTTTATAATTTATTTAAAAAAAAATGCAACAAAATAAAAATCGTAAAAATGTAGATCCCACAATGTTAATTGCTACGGTCGAAACGAGTGCAACAATCAGACACTTTCAGCGCGTGACACGCATCAAACACAGCCTATCACCGCGATAACGATAATCAGAGTAACAAGGTTATAATAAAGCCTCAACCTTAACTCATCAACCCGAGTTCAGCGGAGCGTCATCGCCACGCATCAAATGTGAGAACTTAGCCTTAATTCCGAGAGGTTTTCCAGCGCTAATTAAGGCCAAGTTCAAATAAAGTCTCGCTCGCGCCATATTCTAAAAATAGGGAGAAATCTTTATCTACGTCTTTGACATTTCTCGGGACCCAGGGGTCCCGGACCTTTGGAAGGCGTACGAGGAGCCGAAGCCAACTCGCAGAGGCCCCTTAGACGTTTTTAATTAAATGAGCTACCAGCCGACGATTATCCCTGTTCGCACTATGCAAGTGCAGCTAAGGACAACCCCCAGTTGGTGTAGGGCTATTGTAAGATATGGAAACAAAGATATCGGACTATGGGTTTGGGTTGCTAAAGTGGACTGGTCACCTGGAACTATGGAAGGACTATGGCCCCTGCCTGATCTATGTTTTATATGCACACGGATAAAATGGCAGGGGGTGACTTGCACACTCAATAATGGGCCCCCGAAAATGGTCGCTAGCACATAGTGTCGTAGCGACAAGGGGGCAACACGTCCTGAGGTGCTTATGAGGAGTGGAGAGGTATTCCACGGCTATCAGGACAATCCCGGAAGTACGGTCAAGATCCCTACCAGCATCTTACTGGAATACTTCCTTCCTCCGAGCACGTTTGCTCGGAGGAAGGAAGTATTATCTTAAAATCTAATTAAGTAAATCTTTATCTTTATTATGGCATCTTATTATTTTATAAGTACATTTTAATTATTATGTAGACACGGAACTCTAAATGCGTCTAGCGAGCCGTTCGGAAAGTACAATGCCAGTTGCTTTTTTTCTGTTTTTTGTGTGATCTAATTTTGGACGGTGATAGGGGTGTGCCGAGTGATTTTACTTGACTGCCCAAAAAGGAGTATAATGTTTTTTCTTCTTATTATTTTAAATGGATCTCCATTTGAAATAATAACAAGAAAAAACATTCATCTGAATGCAACGGAGACATAAAACGACAAATAATGAAAATTTTCAATTTTTAAAGCATAAGAAGTTTAGCAAACTGTGATTATATTCATCCCGAAATATTAAAAGGCTCACATTAATAGTACTTACCTCATCATCAGCCTATAATGTTCCCACTGCTGGGACACAGGCCTTCTCTCTGTGAAAGGGAGTGGGCCGTAATCCACCACGCGGGCCCAGTGCGGGTTGGTAGATGTCACATGTCTTCGAATTACTTACCTACTTTTCCTAAATTATAATAATTAATTAAAAAGTTAATGTAACTGATGTTATATCACTTTCCTTTGTCGTTTAGAAAATATGTTTCGTTTTATTTATTGAGCGATTTTATTCATGTAACAGCTACAATATAATATTAATTCATCCGTAGCATTTTACGGGCTCATAATATCCTTATTAATTTATGTTTCAATGTTATGTAAGTTTAGTTTTCTTTATAACAATCCCTTACAAAAGTAAATATCTTAATAAATTACTTATATTCGCACTTAGATGTTCTTAATACCTACATAATTAACTATTCCATTTGAAAGTACCTTCAGGGTACGTGTAACACGCTCCACATATTGAGAATTACAAACAAGAAATTAAATTCTATCACTTTACTATAACTACTGGCTACAACTACTAGCTGACTATACTTAATAAGATTAAACATTATTTTACTCTGTGGAAATACCCTGGTCTAAGATTAACTAGTTTCTTTGGAATGTAAATAAAAAGAGTGGACTAAAACAATTAGTTTTTGCTGGAGTTCTTTTCTTTCGTTTTACTAAAGCAATTAGCAAATTGTGTTAAGAAAATCTTTAAATCCCTGTAAGAATTGCCTATCTCTCTTGTAGATTAAGTAAGACGAATTTTTGCTTTACTTAAGTTCTTTATCCAATAATTAATTGTTAATTGATTTACTTCGGTAGCTAGACAAATTAAAAACTGCGCTGAAATTATGTTATGTAGGTACCTACTCTTATTTATTTCAGTTTTTAATACAGCTATATTATATTTTTAATGACTGCATATGAAATAAACAACATCATAAAAAAAAAACACGACGAAAAAGTTGTGGCCCAAACCATAAATAAAATAAACAGTTTTCGGTAACTTTGACAAAATGACAAGTGAAGTGACAGCCCTATCCCACAATATGTGATATCGACGTCCACTGGCGCGCAATTGGCCAGAAGTTAACAAAACAAAGAAAAACAACAGTTAACTGTTCTAACTGTCCATTTTGATCGGGAATTTCACTTTAGAGCTAACATTTTTATAAATAAATTGTTTCACTGAGTTTGGCAGTTTATTTAGAGATTTGGTTGAATTTGAATGGGTGTTTTTGTTTGCTTTTTTGATTGGTGTCGAGCCGCTTTTATTTATTTTTGTCTAGACCAGCAGTTATCTGTATTGGTACTTAGTACTAAGAAAAAAACCATAGGCTAGAAAAAAGGTACCGCTAAACAACGCAGACGATGTCGTCAAATAAAGCAGACAAACTGCTGAAGACAGACATCAGTGGAAATATCAGAAACTTTCAATAAAGGTTTTCTTCTTTTCGTGTTGACGGTACTTTGGTTGATTATTGTTATATTGTTTGAGCCCAGCAGGTGGCCACGTTGATAGCGGCATCAGTGGTATTTTTAGTTCCTCAAAGGTGATGCAAGTGAATGGGCACTTAGGACACCCCAGCAAGTGATGTCCCACTTGCTTCAGTGTCCTGCCAAGACTGATAGAATATCGTCGCCCTCCCCGCTAATTGTCGTATCTCACAAACTGACGTATCTGCACTGACATTACCTACTTGTTCAAAACTTTGTTTCGAAAAAGTTCTCTCTAATCGTCGTGTCTGTGTCGTTTACCGTTTAGAAGATAATCACGTATTTTGTTTTGCGTGAGTTTTGTTTGAGGGTTAAATATTCTCACCACCTGTCGTATATGCACACATCTACAGTTAGCGAGTTAAAGATTAAGTCAAGAGCTATTTATAAAAAGTTATTAATTCATTAATAAATAAAGCCACAGCTAACGCAACTATATTAACATGATTGTAGCGCCCGACCGAAAAACTGTTGCCCTGGAAAAATATAAATTGCTAGTTACGACAGTTAGCGGAGAGGGCGACGATATAAGTAAAAAAAGTAAAGATAAAAATGTAGGCAGTGGTGCCGATTCCCTTGTTCACAAACTAAACTAAATTTAAGTTCAGTGCATCTTTTTCTTTCTATTTCATTAAGAAAAGGACAGAAGATAAATTTTAGTTTAGTCCTGTCAAATTAATCAGCGCTTGACGTAAATTGACGTAATTTTAGTCGGCAAGTTTTTAATCACGTGTAAACTTGTATGGAGAGTGACAGGCGCTGATTAATTTGACAGGACTAAACTAAAATTTATCCTTTGTCCTTATCTTAATGAAATAGAAAGAAAAAGATGCACTGAACTTAAATTTAGTTTAGTTTGTGAACATGGGAATCGGCACCAATGTAGATTAAATAAACACTATAACATAAAACTAATCAAGAGGTAGGTATAGCAGACATTTTATTCTTTTCATTAGCAAACTTTGTTCTACCTATTAAAAAAATCAAGTGTCAATACTTTGACGGTTTTACTGTCCGGTTTTCGTGTTGTCAAAATGAATACAAGCCTTTAAACCTTGCCTGAAAGAGAAAGTATCTTAGCGACATTTAATTATGCCAGCGTTGTTGATCAATAAATTATTTATAATCTCTTTATTGCGATAAAATTTAGAAAGTACTTAGAACATAATTAATCTGTCAATAACATTTATCGACTTTTAGGCAGAAAACCGCAACCATTAAACTGGTAGGTACTGATGGTTTATTTCAAGTTATATTTAACCTAAATTGATGTAGGTACTTTCACGGTGCATTAAACTTTACCGCAAGCCGTGGTTTTGTGTTAAAATGGTGAAATACATTTCAGACACGTCAATGAAACTATAAAGTGAATTCATCTGCCATGTCGATACGAGATTAATATAGAAAAATAGACAAAGATGAGATAAATAGAAATGTCATTTCTTTAAGATTTAAGATATCCTTTTTTTTGTGGTTTGTAATTAATTGCGTAACTTATTATCGTAAGCAATTATGCCTCATTTGTTTCATTTTGACAGTTCAACAACATTAATTGCGTTATTTACGTTGTCGAGCAGATTTTTTTTCCAACTCATGAAGAAATGGATTAGCAATCTGTTTCAAATCGAAACAAATAGTGATTGATCGTGCATTACGCAATTAGGGTACAGGTGTCAGAGTTTTAAAGCCACCTACTGGCCAAGGATGGCCAAGATTAGGAAAAATATTTATGATTATTTATAGATAGCTGAGTCAGAACGTAAACCGAAAGTTCGTCGAAAAAACTTGATGAAAAAAAGCGGTACAAAAGGCTCTATTAATGTACCTGCCTAATGCAAAAACCGAACTAGAATAATCATCAATCATCACTTTTTTTAAGCTCACATCAAAGGAGTACCAAACATAATATAACTTTTCTGAATAAAATATAACTTTAATAAAATTTTGCCTGTCACTGTGAAGAATTAAGATATTAAAATAGGCAAAATTATTCTAAGCGTATACTAGGTATGCGTACATTTATGATTATGTATGTAACATACATACATTTTAATTGACTTTGTTAACATTACTTTAAAAAATTAACGCTTGGCGGTGCGTAATGCGACAGCCTTGATTTTTTTTGCTATGATTAAATTATAATAACTATGATCATAATTATTATGATCATAGTACTTACATCTTGACAACTGGTGAAATAGGAAAGTAAAGTAAAAATTGAAATCAAGTAGTGCCTTCGATTGACAAGATTAAGAGATGATTTTTAGGGTTTGGTATTGCTCTGCATCTCTGGCTTTGAAAATCAATATAGAACCTTAGTTTTTAACTATTCTAAACCTCATCATTATGAACTATACTTTTCCTATGAGACCAACCGTGCAAACATGAAAAAAAAAAGTCAGCTGGCACATACATTTTGTCGTTTTTTGTGAACATAATGTACTGAATGGCAATTTTTTTTCGTAGAAAAGTTGTTCATAATGATGATTATAACCTGTTGAAAAGTTGTTCATAATGATCATCATAGGATGACCCCTTGAAAGGTCGAGGGTGATCAAAAACTAAGATACCGTTTTAACTTTGTTTAAAACCTACTCTATGTGCTATTGCCTAAGCTATAGTACATTTATATTTTTTGGAAATACAAACCCTAACGACACGAATTGCAATTAGGTATGCATGTAGGTAGATTGTAGACAAGCAAGACTCTCAAGTAACTTTGCTACACAATATTTACCTCAACACAAAATCCATGCACTCCACAAAACCGTGTAACATTATTACTTCACATACTTATTTCTAAGGAAAAATCCACGCGATTTTCCCAGCAGTAAGGCAGCCATTTAGACTACATTTTCTATGTGGCAACCCTGAGGTACAGTCACGGAAATTAATTGTTACGTAAATTGACACCCTACGTCAATCTACCGTGTATAGCCATTTCTTACAACTGTCAAAGAATGACAGTTGTGATTTGAATATACGGACAATTTAAGGGTGTAGTCAATTTGCTTAATAAGTAATTTCCCTGACTTTACCTACAATACGCTGGTAATGTAAGAAGCTACGAAGTAAAATCTATATATTACCATATACAGGGTGAACATTTTCCAGCCACTCGTTCGAAATGCATTGGCAAGGAGTACCTCTAGGCATTACTTGCATAGGAACAGGGATGGACTTAGGAATGATGTGAAAAGTCGTTTTAGGGAAGCATAGGACAGAAACGTAGAAGTCGTTGAATTAAGTCTGTGTATATTAAAGGTGTGAAAGGAAAAGATTATTAGGGATATAATATTTGCAACTGCAACCGACGTGAGTGTATAACCAGAGCGGCAATTTCCGTAATTTTTAAGAACTTTCGCATTCGCATCTCATTCGTGATCTGTCAAAAATACAATCAATTTACCAAAATTTTTGACAAGTTTGAAATATCGATTTGAATGTGAACGTTTTTTAAGTACAAGAATTGGCCTTCTGATGTATGAAAATAAACGAAGCAAAAGGAGTATGTAAGGATGTAAGTAGGTGGAGTTCTGCAGTTTTTGCCTACCTTCATGGGAAGAAGGAGTGAGTTTATGTATGTGCATAATATCTAGTATAACATTTGACATTCGCATTCTAAGCTCATTAACTGCATTGTTGAGTGCAATCTGTGTCGTTATTTCACTATGCTGAGAATTTGTTTTGTGTTTGTTTCTAATGATGGCATTATATGGCATTGTACAGAGTCTTAGCCGACGTTCGCACGGACGTAATAAAATCGCGGCGGGATTTTATCGCGTACTGGATTTTCAACTCTCGGTGTTAAGCCGAGCGTTGAGAATTCAATAGAGTGGATTCCAGCACGTTGAAAAAACACACTGTTGGATTTTCGACTCTCGGTGCTAAGCAGAGCGTTGAAAATCCAGTGCGCGATAAAATCCCGCCGCGATTTTATTACGTCCGTGCGAACGTCGGCTTAGTGATAACCTAGTGGTGTGGCCGTCGGACTGCCAGGTCATAGGTCTCGAGTTTGAGCCCAAGGTGCGTGTCCCTTGGGTTCGAAATCGACCGATTTTGACGTCTGGCTTTACGGATTCATGTGCGTGTTGTATAATTATCACTTGCTTCAAAAACGGTGAAGAAAAACATCGTGAAGAAACCGGCATGCCTGAGAGATATTTCTCTATGGCATCTCGAGGGCATTTGAAGCCAAGTCAGAGGCCCATGGTTGGCATAAAAACTCTGACACCACTTTAGTCACTAACCACACCAAAAATATAAAACCGGCCAAGTGCGTGTCGGACCACGCACAATGAAGGGTTCCGTAGTTGGGATGAATTTATCTCAAAAACAAACTTAACTTTGTAGTTGATCAACATGTTCTCCCATACAGAATGTATGGGAAAACGTGTTTTTGCAACTGTAAAGTTAAGTTGGTCGATTATTACTCGTTAACTTGAACGTATCTTTAACGAAATTAAAAGGAAAACTATCACAGCTATACTTAGCTGTGATAGTTTTCCTTTTAATTTCGTTATATAAAATACTACTGTAATTTTTTTCACAGATCCAAAACCAACCATTTAGCCAGCAGGGGAGGGGGACACTTGACTCTAACAAAAATTAGAACTTTAAAGCTTAATCGGATCCCTGAATCCAAAAATGGTTTTCACAAACTCAAATGTTTTTGAAGGACCTTTCTAATGATACCCCACATCATGGGATAAAACAAAAAAAATAAAATCATCTATGCTCATTTCAGCACTTAGTTTCAAGAATAAGACCAAGTATGCTAAATCCGTCTGACCTAAATCACAAACATTTTTTTGAAAAAACTGTATTGTTACTTTAGCCTTTTCAGATGAAAACTAAACTCATTTATATAAATTGGATGTAGAGCCAACTGTAATTACTTATTTAGTACCAGCGCAAAAGTAATCTTAAGGCTATGTGTATTAAGGTCATATTCGTTTCACGTATTCTTTGTATTAATTGTATTGTCTGCGTATCACAAGAAAAAAGTTCTCGCAAAATATCTGCCCTAATTACTTTGATTTAATTGTTCGTGAAATATTTGTAAAATGATATACCTACCTCATCAGCGTTCTATTATTTTGCATTCCTACCTAACGGTTAGTTGTATTATACGTAGGTACGATCTACGCAACAAAATAGAAAAAACCGTTTTTAACCACAATTTCGGTTAGGTAATACGAATTTCGTTTCAATTTATTTTTTTGCCCAAATATTCACATTTTCCAACAGATATAAAAGGAAAAGAACACTACAAAGATTTGATATTTCTTTGCTAACCAAGCTACAGGTGCTAAGAATAAAAAATATTTTACGACAACACGGCGTGTTTATTTTGCGTTGACGCGTACCACCGTCGTCGGCTTCCCTTAATCCGGCCCTGTTAAGACCCATATTTTTCACGAATATTCCGCAGCTTAGCACGCGCTCCAGTATCTCCCAAGGGAGTTGATGTTGTTTTTTTATATTTCAAAACAAGGTCTCACTTTGCCTCCAAACGAGATGTTTTTCTTATGCAAATTCGTAAGAGGCGTGAATTAAATACTTCTATCAAGATGCTCTTTTTACCCGACTACGGCAAAGCCAAAAGGAAGGGTTATGATTTTAGCAGTCTATGTATGTATGTTTGTATGTATGTTTGTATGTATGTATGTATGTATGTTTGTTTTTACGTGTGTTCCACCGTAGCGCCTAAACTACTAAACCGATTTTGATGAATGAGGTATCAATAGATTTGTAATAATGGTCCGGGTGACATAGGCCATATAATTTTTCCCTAAATTTAATTTGGTGGACTTTACACGTAAATTTCTAACCTCGAAAAAAATTAAAATGGGATGATCATGACATGTTTGGTATCAAAAGAAAGGTCTTGACGAGCACATTACAAATATGTATATAATATTATATTTTCAAAGTACACAAATATCTTTAAATCGTTAAAAACATGCAAAAGTGAGACTGCGCTACGTAGTATCGCAAGATGTTACCAACGTGCAGTTAATCAAATCTTAATAAGTAGTACCGATTTGTAATTCCAGTCTTATGAAGAAAAACAAGTACAACGAAATATTTATATTTTGGATTTCTTCGAAGCTCGATATCGATATATGGTGTTGGCGTCGAAATAAATCGCTCTATGGTTTCGTCCAAAGCACTATACACTGCTATTGGAATTTAAAATAGGTTAATTACTGAACTATTGTATTACTCTACTCTTATTTACGTTTATCAAGTGTAAAACGGAAAAGTATAAAATAAAAAAATAAAGTTTAATAAAAAACTGTAACCCGACTACGGGAAAATAAAAATTATCTAAAAAGTACGAAACAAGCAAATATTTCAGACAGAAATCAAGACATAGGTACAAAAATGGTCAAGGTAAAGCCGTCGTCGCATGCCATTATAATTTTGTAGGTGTTCCTGGCACCAACATGGTACAGGCATGCGATCACGGCTTTACCTTGACCATTTTTGTACCTATGTCTTGATTTCTGTCTGAAATATTTGCTTGTTTCGTACTTTTTAGATCATTTTTATTTTCCCGTAGTCGGGTTACAGTTTTTTATTAAACTTTATTATTTTATTATCTATTTAAATTTACCTTTGGAAAAAAGTATTAAAGATACCGAATTTTGAGGTTCTGTAATTTAGAAGTTGTTGGCTGTAAATTCTGCAAATACTTCAGCTTTGGAGTTTATTGTTGATGGCATCAAAGATATAACGAAGTTGTAAGTTTGTTTCATGTCTTTGAAGATTGCAGCTATCTTTGTTCTTACGTATCGATTGCAGGAAGTCTATGGTGTTCTATAGTCTCGGGTTCAGACTCAAATCAGTAATCAATCCCGCCAAGCTTTAGAATGTAACCATTATCGAAAAGTGATGTCGAGGTTTTCTACTTACGGCACCGATTTTAACCCCACTAGAGCAAATAGGCTCCTAAGCTATTCCATTTACGGCAAGGCGCCACTCGTGGCATAGGGTCAATATCACTGTATAAATTGTTTTCGTCCGTACATACAAATATTAATCGCAATTATTTTTTCCAGGAGGCCTACTCTCTCTCGGCAAAGTCCTCAACTTCTTCCCTGTGGGAGGGGAGCGGGAGTGCCAGCCTGAAGGTCACAGCATCGCGAAGGCTGGCATCTGCATCAACCAGTACGACTGCCGGCAAAGAGACGGCAGGGCTTCGGGCGACTGTGCCGACGGTCTTGGCGTGTGCTGTGTGTGTAAGTATTTAGATGTTTTATACTGTGTGTTATGATGATTGGTATGAACTAGAATAAAAACGTAGAGGATGTAGGTACTATCGGAAAATACTGATATTCACCGCATCAGCTGTATCTGGTTGGACTGGAAACTGACACCGACTTGATGGAGACAATGTATTGTTAGAAAGAAGAATGGCAAATGTAGAACTATAAGAGATTAAAGATTGAAATAGTTATTTTTACTACAAGTGCGGAAAGTAGGTGATTTCCGACGAGTGGAATTTTATTCACGAGCGAGCGAAGCGACCGAGTGTATAAGTCGACACGAGTCTGAAATCATCTTACGCACGTTTATTATACAACGTTTTACTGTACATTGTGCGAAGATATAAAAAAAACGAGTGAACCTTACAGCATATGCTGTGTAACATCAGACATCTTGGTTGACGTATACCTATATGATATTAATAATATTCATCATCATCATCATCTTTATCATCGCCATAGTCATCGCCATCGCTATCGCCATCGTCATAGCCTTCGCCATCGTTATCGCCATCCCCATCATCATCATCATCACCATCTTTGTAAAACATTTCTCAAATAATAAAAACTTTACGTCGGGCTGACGACGGAGAGGAATAAAAAAGAAAGGAAAAGTAAAAAGCACTAGTGCGAAAAAGTGGCACTGTCCGCACAATTTGGCTGCTTGGAAAACGCTCTTTTCGAGCACATGCATTGTAAATTAAGTTTTCCTAAAATCTCCCGTGACTTTAGGTCGTCGTGTGAGTATCGTTTAGCTATGACACAGGATTCATTATTGCTGACAAAAAAATATTAAAAGCTCGTACTGGAATCAAATTAACAGTTTACAATGAACAAAACACAAATAATACCATTACCTAATGAATACAGTCAATATATTGAAATAATACCAAGAAACAATAACGTAAAACCAAGATGGCCTACTTGAAAGTTGTAGAATAAGTTACTACAAACTTGTAGCGATATTTATTAAGTTGGAAACTTGTTCACAATCGGAAAAGTTTCGCGAATATAGTCAAGAAAGACGTAAAACTATTCAAGTATAGAAAACAAAGATAGTGATTAAACAAAAATCTAAGATGGAGAGAGACGGTAACGTGATATGAGGAATTTCAGTTTGAAAGTTTCAGTGTGAATGAATAGATTGTTTTAATGTAGGTTGGTTTACTGCACCTTCCGGTTTCATCCGAGTGGGTCCCGATCCCTTTGGGGCGTCGGGACGGCATTGTCCTGAGTCCTAACCTAGCGAACCGAGATATGGTCTACCTAAGTGCCAAACCTCATCCGGATTTGTTCAGCCGTACTGGCGTGAAGGCGTAATAGGCAAACAAACACATAAATACCTAATAAAAATAAATAAACTTTCGTATTTATATTTAATATCGGGCAGGATATTAAAGGATAGCACATATAACTCATCATTTGTTACGACGCCTCATTGAGGTGGATAACAATTAAAATTCTATTGTGTCTTGTTAATGACAGTTGAAAGGATAACCAAATATGCTAATTATAACTCACACACTACACACCCTCACTCTTCACACTCTCACCCACACTCACACATAATCACACGTAAACGTGCGACTTGGCCGTTTTTCTATGCATAACGCTCAGTCATTTGCAAATCATTCACTCTTTCATTTTTGTATAATTTTAATACATATATACATACATAAACTCACGCCTTCTTCCCATGGGGGTAGGCAGACACTACAGAACGCCACCTGCTACGATCCTTACATAGTCCTTTTGCCTCGTTTACGTTCATACATCTGGTCATACACGCACGCCGGTATAATTTTAAGTTATCCATTTATTAAATTTTTCTGCATGTTTACATTGTCTACAATCAATTGCATAAGATAATGATAAGTGGAAGCGCGGAGTCTCCTAACACAAGCAATTCCTTGCTTAAAAGGTGATCTTCAATATTATTGTGTCTAAATGCCTTTTGTAATTCAAATAAACAATTTTAATTTAATTTAATTTAAGGTTGGTACCAACACAAATCAAAAAAATATGTTGTAATTTGAATTACTTAAAAGATTTTGAGAAATAAATCAGAGATTTGCGGGTAGCACAACCATAGATTCAATTCATAGAGTAAATATTGCCAGTATTACATTAGTGTTGTGACTTACATCCATTACAAAAGAGGAAAGTTCGTATTTTTTTAACGACAACAAAGCAACTATAGAAAATAAGGTGAAATAACGTCGGGTACGCTAATGTAGGGTTTTGAAAAAGAGGAGGTTTTTCTAAATGAATAAGGATCAGAAACTCTGGCAATAGTCAATTCCTAAAAACTGATATAAGTCATTATTTTAAGTTTTCAAGGTAAGGTATAAAAAACTATCGCGTTAACAGAATCTCTACTGATCAATCTAAACTAAACTATCCCTAAAAAAAAACAGAAGTCCTAAGTTAAGAAAAAATCTATGTTCCGCAAAAAAGAGATTACGCTGAAGAGATTACTAGGTCCTTAGTAATCTTGTTAGAGCTAAAACTTGTTCTGAGCTTACTAATGAGGATAAGCTGACAGTCAGACACTGGAAAAATAGCGACAACAATAAAAAGTCCTATAAAAAACTAGGAAAAAATAAAACAGCTGAACGTTGCAAATAAAATTATCAGTATCCAACGTCTATGTCAGTATCCTCTCAATGCTTTGATTTTTGATATTTTGCAATGGAATCAATGGTCTGTCTCATGGTCATGACCAATAGAAATATCGCTGGCGTAGTGACTGCGCGATTGGATAGATTGAAGTCTGCGCTAAGGGTCGTGAGTTCGGTGTAAAAAAAGAATTTTAGGTTCCAGACAGTTATTGGAGGTCTGTCTATTAGTGTAGGTATTTGAGGTTTGTGTTTATAACCCACAATACACGAGACATAAGAGAAGGGCAAAGAAAAAAAAGTCGGGAGGTGTCGTGGGACACCCGGTTAGAATGAAGTCCCTTCCGCTGTATAACATATTAATACAAAGCCATCTAGTATGGTCTCAAGTGTCAAAAGTTTTGTTTTTTAATAGAGAGCCATTTCTGTTCTGAAAACAAAAATTTTTGACACTTGTAACTGACTTTTTCGGGCATAACGCTTTTTCGTTACGTGACGATTTCTGTCAGGTAACTCCTACCGTGAGTCGCGTTAGTAAAAATCATTCCAAAAAGTAATTTATTCCTTTAATATCTTTCTAATGTTAAATGCACATTAGCCGCAAAAGTTTTGTGCGGCCCGCTCGTAATGTGCGATGGTTCATACAAAATTTATGAAAGTGATACAGGAGGATTCTTGCGCTGCTGTGCGTTAGTCTAAATAGATCTCCCTGAGACAATACTAAACCTAGAACTAAGAAACAGGGTTTAGTATCGTCTAAGTCTTCGAGTTAACTGCCACTTACTATAAAAGACGTGGGATGGGAGACAACGATTGAGCTTCCTGCTACTATGTACGGTTTTATTGAACGGGGACGATTGTAGTTACGACCATAGTCTGAAATGGTTATGAAGATAGGATGGATGCAGTATGGAGCGTGTCTCATATGATCTTTGTGTGGCCAGAATGTTTTGATGATCTGAAACCATTTTGAAATTTTCACCTTGTGTGCTTCTGGTTGTGTTTAGCCACGCTCATTGTAGCGTGATCGTGCAGGTAAAGAGATGTCTTGAACAGTTTTGAAGATTAGAAGAGAGAATTTTGTCTATGATTTGTTGTTTTAATTAACCTCAAAAATATAATATATCCTACAACACTCTAAACACCTCAGGTCGTTTCAAGTTAAACTCACAACTTAGAACTTCATGGAGGAAAAGCCAATCGTATGTAGGCAGTCCAAAACGAAAAGTGGGATGTATACTTACTCAGTAAAAAGAAACATCAATTAAATGGTTTTATTAATTTTTATCTCTTACACATAAAATTATGGCTAATTTTGTATACATCTTACAGCTTGTTGTCAACTTTTACAACCAAGTCCCGCTTTCACACCGTTTTAAACATATTGACGTTCTGCACTTTACGACACATTGTTATCAAATGTTTCTTAGAATTTCTGTACTAAAACTCTCTTTAACCGCCACTTTAGCTAAATGCAGAATCAGTGTGGTTGCTGGAGCTTCGTCTAAAGGTTGTAAGTATGTTGTGATAATTGAAATGGGTTGGATAAGGGTGAGTTTGCACACCGAAAAGGTATTGAAAAGCCTTTCCAAACTAATGCTACAATGAACCATTTTCGTTGGATCGTGTTGTTATAAGGAGATAGTAGCTTCAGAAACACTAATACGTTTTCTAAAGATTCCAAATCCAATCTATACCACACTAAATCTCTAGAGTTAAAACTTTTCTTAGAAGTACTCTTTTTACAAATTCTCCGAACTGTCTTAAACCTCAATTTAGACTTTCACGACGATGTCATATCTAACTATCTGATAGATACAATAATTTTCTTTCACCTTTTACATCAGTAACCGTTTTATGATAACCATTAACATTTAACGACGAACTCATAGAAAATTCCTTTAGAACAAAGTTTTGTATGATAGTTGCCATTATATGCTTAGATGTGCTTAGAGGATGAATGAAAGACTAATAAAAGAAATCTATGAGACGGATGTTTCTACAAACATCTTAGAATTAAGGACACACTGACATTATCGGTGAAGTCTTTGAAAATAATCGGGTAATGTATGAACCATGGACGATGCAAAAGGATTATGTAAGAATCGTAACAGGTGGTGTTGTGCAGTTTCGGCCTACCCTATGGGAAACAGATGTAACTCGGTAAAATTCTCCAAACAAAACGAAATGCTGGGATTGACAGAAAAATTGCTAATAATTTGTCATTTACACTTCGGGGGAACCTTTAAGTTCTGTCGTACTATATACCTCTATCTTACAACCCGTTATCGACGCAGCCAGTACGTCTGTTGTGGTTTGAAACGATTTCAGCAATGTTCTGAGTGTCCGGACATTGGCGTTTAGTGCCGAATGTGCCGTGCCGTCGTTATGTGTGGCTGGAACTAAGTGCTGTCCGGTATTGTCGGTTGGGGTGATAGCTGTTCGGTGTATGGTTATACAGCGGAAAGTCGTAGGTATGTTTTGAAATATTTTCTGAAATGGACGGATTTCTACTGCCTGATATGCTTCACTTAAATTATCTGGAATGGATTTTCTTTCAAATTCAGTTCCATTTCTAAAATTTGTTCTGAGGTATTAACTATTCATTAGGGTTTTCTTTTTACACAAGCCTTTTGCCCGATGGGATGATGAACCTTCATTCAAAGTTTCATAACTTATTTAACTTCTTTAGTCGATGAATTTTCAAAAATCCTTCAGGAATCCTTAGTGCTAAATTTCGGGTTCATCCTTAAGGTACCCGATCCTTGAGGGACCCGTCCTTTAGGGCCCCAATCCTTGAGAACCCCGATAAATTTGATAAAATGCCAATGTCGTTTAAAGTATAATTGCCAACAAAAGTGTTAAACTAACAAAATTATTAGTCAGTTGGAATTAAGTAATAACACAGTTGCTAATAAAGTAGCTCTTATTTCACCGCTTTTAGGTTCATAATGCAGCTTATAAAACACGCGTACTTTTTACTTTATTTTACTGCACTAGTGTTTTTATATTTCCTTTTTTTAAATCTCAGCAAAGATTTTTATGTGTAAAAAATAGTAAACACATAGTACCTACATTGTAATGATATTTAATGGATGTTGGATCTTTGGTATAAATGATAAGTTTTGAAATATGGTGAAAAATAATCGTATATTATTCGTATATTTCAATACTATTAATACAGGTTACGCGTAACACACATAATATAATCACAGATTTTAATATCACAATTAGTTTGAGATCATAATAGAAAAAGTGTTCAACCTTACTATAACCGTCATGTCAGTAAAATTTACTTTATTCGGCAACAATTAAGGTGAATAATAATCACGCATTATCAATCATAAAATTCAACATAGTCTTGTCTTTCTTATGAAAACCATTTAAATTTTAATTTAATGAACTCCAGACTAGGTTGCCTTAACCAAACTAACATTATTTAATTAATGTACTTTGAAGCACTTTTTGTATCGATGGTACACTAATATGATAATGACAAAAATAACAAAAAAAAAGATAATCAAATTTATCGGGGTGCTCAAGGATCGGGGCCCTAAAGGACGGGTCCCTCAAGGATTGGGTACCATAAGGATGAACCCTAAATTTCATACTTCTGAACCGAGTTGCTTAGGCGGTATCTGTCTGTGAATGATTGAATTAGACATTTTTATTAAGCAGAAAGTGTATGACTTAAGACTATGCGAAGATTTATTTTTCTTTGAAATGAGTAGGACATTAGCACCATATGCACTGGACACTAACAAGACAAACACTATTACCAGTACGTCTATGTTATTGTTTCCTGTTTGGATGTGCTTTCTAGTTAGCATATGTAGTAGGTAATAAGGCCTGGTTTCATGTCATATTGTAAAAAGATAGGTAGACATGCTAAATTATACAGAAATGTATACCAAAGAGTAACATTAGATACAATGCAAATAATTATTAAGTAATGGTATAATGACAGAAGAAAGAAAAATCGTCTACTTGTCATAGAAACACGTGCATTTGATAAATTAATTCGTATTAAGATCACTGATAGTAATAAATATCTAACAGTGAATCTTTGAACGTGTGGCGGCATGTACATCCCCACGTTGTTGTTGCGTCCAGCATGTGGTTTCGATTAAAATGTAACTGATGTTCATCCTACTTGGAGTATATTTAATTTCTAATCCTGCAAATATTTGAAAAAAGTAAAGAATAGAAAAACAAAACTTTAAATAATTATATATCTGAATACCTGAATTTTCCTCATTGATCATTCCGTCCATTGGTGAAAACCGTATGAAAATCCGTTAGGTAGTTTTTAGGGTTCCGTAGTAAACAAGGAACCCTTATAGTTTCGTCATGTCCGTCTGTCTGTCTGTCCGTCTGTCTGTCTGTCTGTCTGTCTGTCCGCGGTCTAGCTCCGAAAACCTTAGTACTAGAAAGCTGTAATTTGGCATAGGTATACTTATTAATTACGCCGACAAAGTGGTAAAACAAAATTATGAAAAACATTTTTTTTTTGGGGTACCTCTCATACACGTAAAGTGGTGATGTTTTTTTTTTAACCCATAGTGTGGGGTATCATTGGAAAGTTCCTTTAAAAACATTGGAGTTTGTCAAAACCATTTTTGGATACAGGGATCCGTTTGCTAAATATTAAGCTTTAAAGTGCTAATTTTTGTTAAAGTCAAGTATCTCCCCCCCTGCCAGCTAAATGGTTGGTTTTGTATGTGTGAAAAAAATCACAGCAGTTGTTTATATAACGAAATTAATAGGAAAACTATCACAGCTAAATAGGCTCTACAAGTTAACGAGTAATAATCGACCAACTTAACTTTGCAGTTGTAAAAACATGTTTTCCCATACATTCCGTATGGGAGAACATGTTTTTCAACTACAAAGTTAAGTTTGTTTTTGGGATAAATTCATTCCAACTACGGAACCCTTCATTGTGCGTGGTCCGACACGCACTTGGCCGGTTTTTTTGAGTTAATCGCGTTCAGACAGACAGATAGATGCGGCGCGGTGGGGGGACTTATTTTATAATAATAATATAATATATACTGGTATATATGAGTGATAGCACATATATTTTAAATTTCCACTCATCCTCAGAAATAACTCTAAAGCAAACTGCTTTTAAATAGTGCTGTAGAAGTTAATGTCAGACTTCGGACAGTAATAGCTTATGTCAGCCACAATTTATGCCAGTTATTTGAGACCGTAAGAGCATGAACTGAAAGGATTCAGAAGTTTTAGCATAGTCCTCATTACCAAGCTGTACAAATATTTAATAAACTGACAGCGGATTTGAAAATGTTGTTAAACACTAGCTCTTTTAAGGGTAAGCTCAAAGCATTTCTGTTAGATTAAAACTTGTACTCAACGGACGAACTGTAATTTAGTTTTTTTTATTATTATTGCTGCATGTTCATTTTTAGAATTTATATTAATATTATTAAATTAGAAATAAATATGTAATGTATTAAACACAATATAAATTATATTAATAAATACTAAAATTTTATTTTATATCAAGCGAAATCACTTTGTTTAAAGGCTCCTTGAATGAAGAATGCACTGTAGATTTTAGTAGAATCTAAACTTATAATCATGTTTGTATGTATATCCCAAAGAATGAATAGGCAGAGGTATATAATCTTATGTAATAGTCTTGCTAGCAACCGGGCACAAATCCAGATTACGCGCTGCAACTGAGAATGAAAAGCATAATGACTGCCCGAACCCAGGGGACCTATAAGTCCGTCAACGAAGATACGGGCCCATCCGTAAGTAGTTAGAAACTTCGGAGTGAACACTACACCCGATTAATCAACTTTTTCGGACAGACAAAAACACATTGGGAGTAGGGACAGCTGTCAAATCGTGGTGTCATGCATTCTTAGGTCGGGCCTTAAACTGGTCTTATGTTCGTAGGTGATACAGAGTAGGAATCGCCCGTTACTTCGGTCGAAACTATGGATTTCGTGCTTACGGTGTTATGACCTCCAGGATATATTAAGGCTCGCTTGCACACAAACGCAAATCATTAAATGGGTTAACACTAAACGTATTTAAAACATCGTTCTTAGCCGACGTTCATACGGACGTAATAAAATCGCGGCGATTTTTTTCGTGCACTAGGTCTTTAACGCTCTACTTAGAGCCGAGAGTTGAAAATCCATCAGTGTGTTTTTCCAGCTCGTTGAATTCTCAACGCTCGGCTTAACATCGACAGTTGAAAATCCAGTGCGCGATAAAATCGTGCCACGATTTTATTACGTCCGTGCGAACGGCGGGTTATTCTATCAATTGTTTGAAGATTACAGAGACAGAATGATGGTTTAAAAATATTGCGGTGCAAGCGGCTCTTAGTACAGTAATTAATCATTCGTGGCATGGCAGCTCTATTCCTAACCGTGTGGAGGATGGGCAGTGAACAGACTCCTTCAGCAGCAGCATCTACTTACACTAATCCGTTTGCAAAACGTGCTGATAATAACATTCTTTTATTTTCCTTTCGTCGAGGCTGTCATGGAGAAACCCATGTTGAGGTGAACGTTAGATGATGAAGATTAATGATTAAGGAAACCAATCAACCTTTTACGGTTAAGTTATAAATTACAGCTACCGCTAACTTAAGTTTAATATTTAGTAAATTTTAAGCTATTTTACTTTTACGTTTTATTGATGCGAATAAGGAAAATATTCTATGGCATGGTCTCAGTACGCATTGTCACAATAACAAGTCCTATACTATACCCCTCGCGCTAAGCGGATTCATGCCGCCTTCCTCGCCGTTTTTTTTTTATATAAACCTTGTATATTTTGTACTAACACACTACTATGTTTATAGATAGTGCAATCCACGAAGACGCGCCCCACTCCGCTCCGCGCCGTACTAGTTCAGCTTACAGTACAGTAATCGCGGAGTGGGGCGCGTCTTCGTGGATTGCACGGACTATATAGAAATAGGTGTTCTTTTCTTACCTTCTGAAGCTGTATCCATAGGGTAGTCAGAAAAGAAAAGTATATCAAAATATCTTCAGTTTTACTAAATCATCAGAAATTAGCAACACCCATAATAAAACCAAGGTAACCGACATAGCCCGAAGGATCGCCAGACTAAAGTGGCAATGGGCAGGACACATTGCTCGCAGTACGGCATTGTAGACGGGGCCGAAAGCTTTTGGAGTGGCGACCGCGTAAGTACCGGAAGGCCTGGCCTGGAAAAACTGATGATCTGGTGAAGGCCGTGGCATTCGTTGGATGCGAGAAGCACAGGACCGGTCGATGTGGCAATTCTTGGGAAGACCTTTGTCCAGCAGTGGACGTCTTTTGGCTGAATTAATGATGATGATAAATAGAACAAACGTGGTGATGAATTCCTAATCTATTGCTGCAGGAAGGCTATCATTAAGTCTTTAAGCGTGTGATTTTCGCTTCTGGTGTTCAAAATAATTTTGTACCTATTTGATAAAAAAGAGCCAACGAGCAGCTCGTGGCTAAGTAATAACAGCCACACGGTTCGATCCATCAGGTTAAGCTACGTTTGCCGAGGTTGGTCTGTGGATGGGTGACCATCTTAACATACCGAGACTCTTCCATGCCTCGGAAACCACGCTAAGCCGTTGGTCCCGGCTGTCATTTGTGGATCTTTGACAGTCGTTATACGGGTCGTCAGAAGCCCAAAAGTCTTATCAAGGGGTATCGTATTACTCAGTTACTGGGTTGTGGTGGTCAGATAAGCAGTCGCTCCATGTAAAATACGGTATTCAGCTGCATCCGGTTAGACTGGAAGCCGACCCCAACATAGTTGGGAAAAGGCTAGGCAGATTGATTGGAAAAATAGAGCCAAAACTTAGTAGATATAGTCGTGTCACAGTCAATGATTTTTTTGAAGTAGTTTTTTTTGGTATCATATTTTTAATGTAGAAAGAAGCACAAACCACGGTCAAGTAACGGATTAATTTATGTGTAACACGTACTTACAGACGGTCATTGTCAAAAACTAGTTGCAATTCTGTACCAGTTCACTTGTTCTAAGTAATCTACTTTCACTACAACTGGTTCAATGTACTGCACTTGTTTAAAACAGGTGACAATGAGCATCAATGGTGATGTAGCAAGTTTTTTTTGTTCTTTTTGGGTTTAAGATGGACGATTGGCACTTGATTATTTATACAGGAAAAAAATTAACCACTGCGCAAATATAAACACGTGACTCTACTCATCATTATGAACAACTTTTACTATGGGACCAAATCTGAAATCGCGAAATGAAAATCAACTGTTCCTTCCATTTTGAAGAGATCATAAATGTAGGGAACAGCTGATTTTTTTTTCGCGATTTCAGGTTTGGTCCCATAGTAAATGTTGTTCATCATGATGAGTAAAGTCATGTGTTTAAGTTTGCGCACTGGTTAAAAACTTACCCTGTATCTTTGGAGACACCCTGGTCAGTGTATACTTCTTTTTCTCTGAGTCTAAGGCCCACTTGAACCACAAATCACTAAATGCGTTTAGCCACAGATTAATCCAGATGGTTCACTCCGCAAAATCATTTAAATAAAAAGCGACTCTTGCTACGACACAATAAACCGCAATTTAGGTCGCACAGCGCTAATTACCTACAGTCATATTCAACTAGAAGTTGCTTCTCTTTCTATCTTCTCTTCTTCTGACTACATAACGCTCACTGAATTGGCCCGACAAGACAAGCCCGCCGCGTACTAAAAAATACGGAGTGCACATTCTGTAGGTACTATTCTGTGGCTTAGTGGATCGCCTCATGACGCTCCAGGGCGTCGCGACGCACAGTTAGGGAAACTCTGCCTTAGCGCAAAAACATAATTTGTGGTGTAAGTGAGTCTAAGTGTGTAGATCATCATATTATAACTAAGTAGATAAGCTATTCCTTTTTGATACATTTCGTCAATGATTTTAAGATTTTATCGACACACTTCTTCAGTTTATGATAAAGATACTTTTGCGAGTATGACAAAGCATAATTTACATTATACTGACGTCTCTCCTAATGGCAAGAAAAGGACCGAGACGGCAAAATAATCTCGTAATGACCATAAAAATAATCCTATGATAAATACAAGCAATTATAATAAATCTGCTTTCGTTAAGTTTAGAAGTAACAAGCGTGTCGCCTCATAAATTATGCTAATAATCACAGTGTAAAAAAAACGTCATCATACCCGTTGATCTACTGCAAAATAGGTTTGTGTTACGAAGAAATTATTCATAAATTATTTTTATATTTTGTGTCTGTTGTATTTGTTTAGATATTGTTAGTCTGTGACAAATGACGGTTTAATAAGGATCTGTTGACGAGTTTTTATTTTGCGAATCTTGTAATACTTCAAGGGGATTATGTCAAGCTATGAAGATGTTAATACGTTGATTTATTAATCAATAAATTAACATTTTGTAAGCAGAATATTAAACTCGAATTTGAATGTAATTTTCGCACAATAGAACCAACATTAATCATTACTCATTAATAAACTAATATTTATTAGGCTGGTAAAAATAAATAAAATCTCTCAATATTGTTAAAATCGTGGTAAATCTAGCTAGGATAATTAATATTATTTTATAACGTTGTATCTCGATTTCAATCACATTCATAATATCATCAACGAACATTTCTGTTATTACTGTTAGTATCCTATCCATATTAACCTTAATTAATTATGAGTTCCCCGCTAATAACCTAACTACTTGATATAGAAGTTTCCGGTGTGCAGAAAGTTTAATGACATACATTACTCATTAGGTATTTGCGGGAACCCGGAACAAGTAGGAATAGGAATTATTGTAGTTTGATAAGTTGTGCATTTTCGTATTTATTTGTTTTCTATTTTTATTGAATGTAGTCGGCGATACTTTTATATTAGGAATTTCATCTGTATGTTGTGTTTGTAGACATTGTTATCACATGCACGACATGCACAATCACCATGAAATAAAAGTACAACCAATCATTAAAGATGAAACGAGATTTGACTTTAGGTTTTTTTTTTTTATCCCACATAGAGTCTATACCATGGTCAGGCGAGGTGGTAATGGCTGATCCTTGCGTTATGCTCGTGAACGGGTGCTGCTTGTGGCGACTGGTCGTCTTGCTGACCATGGTTTTGTTATTAGAAATTAACTTTTTATCATTTGTGACTTCGAGTTACAGCTATTATGTAAGCAGGCACGTCCTTTATGCCTGAAGGCTTTTATTTAGGTATATTAAGTTTTCGATATTTTTTGTTGGTATATATTGCTTAGCGTCTGCTAGCTGACATTTATGGCAAATAAATTAATTTAATGTTTTGTGTTGCGTAATGTAAATTATTTTGCATACTATATTGTATAGCATCAAGATTTTCGAACAGACAGCTTGTACTGCTGGGGAGTTTGTTGCGCCACTTCTTCCCAGCTTAAGCATTTGGAAGTGGAGTGGTGACGGATATCGACGGGGTCTTATGTAATTTTGACGTTCGAAAAGTGCTGATTCTCTGTCTAGTTTGAATAAATGTCTTTTTTTATTTTGATTTGAGTCAGCAGTCGCGTTTGTGACCACAACGTAGTCAAACTGTGATAAAATCATAGTCATGTTTATCCTACAATTCAAATTACTTAACTCTTAACGCGGCTTCAATCAGGACAACTCCACAATTTCCCTTCAAAAGCGAAAGTACCATATTGTAATTGAATGAAAATAATGAGAGCTTCAAAGTTGACGTAATAACAGCGGCATAATAACATGAGGGTCTCCTCATATTATTATGAAAAACAGTTGGATTCGATTATGTGTGCGTCCTTTACTTACCGTGAATGGAATTTTAAAGAGGTTTTAGGTTCGTGTGGCCAGTAGAAGCTTGCTTAATGAGTAGCTGGGCTAGTAGATTTTATACAAAATAAATGTTTTTCTTAAAGGATTGGATCACGTTCTCATTAGCAAGTTTATTACTAGTTCCGACTATGCAGAGTCAGGCGTAGCAAGAGTGTTAAACATTTTTATTAGCAGTTTCTTCAGATTATCTACATAAATCTCAGATTTAAAAACAGTCAATATTACATTCGTCTTTATTATTTTGTATAGTCTGATGTTATAATCTTGTAATTCCTCTAGTAATCAGTAGAAGTGTCACAAGAGATAGTATTGTTTTGATCGAATGTGGTATTGCGTCACATAACTAAAATCTCACATTTTGTTCAGCATACCCTGATACTTGTTCTGATGAATGCTGGGAAAAGAGTCGTCCGTGTGGTAGATTATGATGATGATGTGGTGGCATACTAAATATGACACGTGCATTCGATATGATAGAACAAGAACATTAGATAGTCTGCTAAAGTTTTTAATCTTTGGTTCATCAATTCTGAAAACAAGTCTCCATGTTTATATTTGCAGTCGAGGTATCCTGCGGCGGCTCGGTGCAGAATAACCTGACGTATTTCATGTCCCCCGACTTCCCCGAGCTCTGGGGCGGCGAGCAGGACTGCAACATTACTATAGAGAAGACCCACGCCGGCATCATGCAGCTCAGGATCGACTTCCTGCACTTAACTATTGTGAGAATGTGTTTCATATAATTATAAGATTTAGAATTAAGAAGAAAAAAAAAACAGTTTACCTAGGTACTGCAGTTACGATAGATAATATACAAGGTTTTTTGTGTCTAAAAACAATAAAAAACAAAAATAGCATAGCAAAGGTAAAGCTAAAGATAAGATAAGAATTGTTTATTTGTTTAAACATTGTATATATACATAGACGTATAAAATGGTATACATACAAGAGCATGCAAGATATTACATCGTTTAAGTCCAATCATGTTTAGCCGTAAGTATCGATGTACAAAAATTTCCATAACATTGAAAATAATTAACAATATGAAAAATCGAAAAAATACCTAGAACATGCATTCCCAAAATCTATAATTTAAAACTTTATAAATTAGAAATTATTTTTGTTACAATGTCAAAATTCAAGATATGTCAAAAATTATAATGTTAAACAATACATGAATAATGTCAAAGTTACTAAATATTTGTCAATATTAAAAGATTTATCTCAAAACAAGATTGATGTCAAAATTACAAGATTAATGTCAAAAATTACACGATTTATGTCAACATTATAAAAATAAATTATATGAATCTGATTGTCATATTCATATAATTTATTTTTAGTGTCCGGAAAATTTAATCAACAAAAACTTTTTTGACCAGAAATTCGGAGACACTTTAAACGCTTTTTGCCAAAGAAACCTTTTTAATTGACGCTTAAATGCATTACTATTTAGCTCCTTCCAACGTTTAGACAAAGGCGCCATGCAGACGATACTTTTGCGCACGAGTGCCGTTTTTGCTGGATAGATGCGAAGAATGGTCATAAATCATGGTAAAAACAATGGGGAGAAACTTTTTGAAGATCTCATTGAAAAGACGGGCTTTTAAATGAATGAAGAAAGAAAATTGTCCGTATTCCCATTGAGTCAAACACTAACTATTTAGTTTTTTCTATTCCAGGGTCAGCCAAATAGAACCACAGGAGACTGCGATGAGGACGCCATGATCTTGGGGGACGGAGACAGCAAGTTCACGTTATGTGGACAGAACCATGGACAACACGGTAAGAGATAGTTAATTGATTCAGGCGACCTTGCGGAAATACATTATAAAATACAATAGACGTAACACGCTTTACACCCAGCGCTCGGTGTGGCAACACGCCTTGTTCGGGTTCGCGACAAGTCAATCGTTATCCTGATGATGCCTCGTTGAGAGGTGAAATACGTGTCGATATTTATGGCTCTTTAGGAGGAGGAGCTCGTGGCTAAGTAATAACAGCCGCACTGGTCGATCCATTAGGTTAAGCTATGCTTGCCGGGGTTGGTTAGTGCATGGGTGACCATCTTTACATATCGAGAATCCTCCGTGCCTCGGAAAGCACGTTAAGCCGTTGGTCCCGGTTGTCATTCGTGGATCTTTGACAGTCGTTACGGGTCGTCAGAAGCCCAAAAGTCTGACAACCAGTCTTACCAAAGGGTATCGTATTACCCAGTTACTGGGTTGTGGAGGTCAGATAGGCAGTCGCTCCATGTAAAATACTGGTATTCAGCTGCATCCGGTTACACTGGAAGCCGACCCCAACATAGTTGGGAAAAGGCTAGGCAAATGAATGATTTATGGCTCTTTGGGAATAGTTAAGCGGAACAGGTTACTATACGGATGAAATTGAAAACATGCGACAAATTGAAATGGGAGATTCAGTAACTGTTACCTAATCATTATAAATTGTTATTTCCGAAATATAAATTGTGAAAAAAAAAAATCGCGCGCGACGGGCGGTGCCTTTGTGTCGCGTCGCGTGTCGCGCTGGTCTAAACGAGCCTTAAATTGATACTTGAATTTTTTGTTTATTTTTAATTTATTTAATTATACTGGAACGCCATAAAATCGTGTCTACGTGAAGACAATAATTTATCTAAGACGATAATTACACGATTTTTTTTCACAATTTATTTTTCGGAAATAACAATTTATAATGATTAGGTAATAGTTAGTGAATCTCCCATTTCAATTTGTCGCATGTTTTCAATTTCATCCTGTATAATATATCAACGTCTATTGTACTTTTTAACACGGTAAAACTTATTTTGCTTTATCATTTTGTTTAATACCTATTTTATGTTTTGTCATGCTAATTTTATGATGGCACTTGGTGTAGACAGTTTTTATCTTAGATGTAGATGCTGCAATTAGCTTGCAGGTACTAGTAGAAGTTGATGTATAGTATACGTTCCTCTTTAGGGGAGAGTGGGTAGGTATAATGTGACGTTAAGTTACGAAATATTCAAGAACTTTTTCTTGCCAAACCACGGAGCCAGTTTTTGTAGCTTATTGAATTCGAAAGTGGTTTTAATCAGATTCAGCAGGTTTTTTACTTACTCAAGTATCTCATTATTTCCAGTATACTACACTCTATCAACGGGCAGTGAGAAGCGCGAGGCCGGTGACCTGCCCGGCACTAAGACCATCAGCCTGTCAATGCGCATGCGCGGCGGGGACATGCCACGCATCTGGCTCATGCGCCTGGCGCAGATGCCCCTAGCCTATACTGCTCCGCATAATTGTCTGCAGTACTATACGAATGAAAATGGTAACTTTTGGCTAAATGTATGAAGTTTCTTGAAAGGCTCTATTGCTAGGAGACTCGTCTAACCACTACCTGAAAAAAGGCAGCGCCTTTTCTAACAGTCGAGTTGTCTAATCCCCCTTACTATCTTGTTCCGTCTACGCTGCAGGACGCAGAACAGAAGTCATGGCAACTCTTCATAATCCTGTTGAATATGACTAACGAATTTCACACTGGCCACTTTCTGTGGTCTAATTCATTTTTAATCCCCGACGCAAAAAGAGGGGTGTTATAAGTTTGACCGCTATGTGTGTCTGTCTGTGGCACTGTAGCTCTTAAAAATGCGGCGACGCATGAATTGTCCATACAAACGTAATACATAAATCATTTGCAATTTGAGCATATTTCCACCATATTATGTTGAAATTCGGATTGAGACAGTATTTATCTAGGCTCCTACGTCTTTTTATTTCCAAAAACTTACCTTTAAATGAAGTGTAAGCGAATTGCATTTCGTACATTTTTACAGCGTAAATGACATGTTTTCATATTGTTTTTTCTGTATTATAAACAACAATATTTTTAATATTGTTTCCGCAGAAGCATAGTTTATGTTATCAAGTTACAAATTATCGAAAAAAAAATGAAAATACATTAAGTTTTCATTCAACATTTTTTGTATTACGGAACACATCCAAATTTATCATAAATGTTCGAAAGCTAGTAGTGCTATCGCGTCAAGCAATAGTTGTCAATGTGTGCGTGGTAGTATTGCTCACTGTAGGTGTATATCGCTCCGACAGGCACTCACACTAGCGCAACGTGCTTGGAATTGGATTTTGCAAACATCTCGATTTGTAGTTGTGAGCCGTGTCGCCGGCCTCTTAAACGACTGAATCGATTTAGATGCAATTTTTTTATTTGAAAGTAGTTTTCCTAGCGATGGTTCTTAACCTTTCAACTGTCATTAACGAGACACAATAGAATTTTAATTGTTGGCCACTTCAATGAGGCGTCGTAACAGATGATGAGTTATACATGTTTTATCAAAATCGATTCAGCCGTTTTAAGATTATTTATTTATTTAATACTTCAAGCACACAAATGTACAGAGGCGGACTTAATGCCAAAGGCATTTTCTACCAGTCAACCTTTGGGTGATGCAGAGACAAACTGTGGTAGGTGCAATTATGAAAATGGAGGAATAAAAAAAAATAAAAAAAAACATTGTGTGGTTTTATGAAACCACGGTAAAAGTGAAACTTCTATAGGCGCCGCCATATTGGCCTTGGCTGCTCTGACGAGCGCCTTTCACTTTATCCCTACTCCGCGGCCGACCGTCACGCGACATGCAACACACAGACGAAAAAGTTTGAGACGATGTAATAAAAGTTTCACTTTAAAAAAACAAATATGAGGATCATCAGCTGTTTTCTAGTTGATGAATGGATGTGAGTATCTTCCACAGGTCTGATCGATTTTGAAATTTGGTATTCTCTTACGTCAATGATATTAGAAGAACATATTAACCTTGAACTGATGCTGCAGCATCACCTGGAATTTACAGGATACCCAACTTCCTTACCAATTTACAGCACAGGTATCGTGTTTGGACTCATTGGAATGGTCTCAATGAATAGGTTATAGATAGATGGTGAACAGGGTCTGGTGATGGAGTAGGAAAGAGAAATAAGGAAATGTTTGTGTCGGGGTTTATTTAAATTTTGCAGGGTTCGCCGATATATATCAGCGGATATATATCGTGATATATATCACGATATACATATATCAATTGATTTTTATCGAACTAAACATTTTGGAGATTAATGATTACTCTGGCAACACGTAGCGAAAAACTCATTCAGAATAATTTAGATTGTTTCCCAAAATGGCAACCTCATTTAAAGTTGGGCAAATCTCCTTTAATTTACCAGTACGGCTAGATTTTTATTGAAATTCAAACCTTAACTTCATATTTTATAAGGTTTTTTTTACGAGGTAATAAAACATGGGGATTCCCTGGTGCTCCTAGCGTTAATAATTTTCACTTTCTAGGGAATCCCCGCAAGCGTGACAATCGAAAGATTTGACAAACGTTGACTCATTATTGTTTTTCACTTCGTTCTATTCAGACGTAATATTTTAGTACGATTTCTTTCATATTTTTAACTGTTTAATTCCCTCATAGAATGAAATTCGCTTCTTTTTCTTAGCCTGGATATATATCCGATATATATCGGATTTACATTAAAAAATCGGATTTTTGATATTTATTGTAAAAATCGGATTTTTTCGAACCCTGAAATTTTGACTGTTAAAATTGTACTTGAATTTCCACTCAACAGGAACAATAAGAACCTTCAACTACGCGTCGAACGGACGCCACCTGGCCAGTCAAGACTACAAGGCATGCATCAGAAGGAACACAGGCTTCTGTTCCGTAAGGTACAGTCCGTGTGACGGCCGCTCCTTCAGGATAGGACCCGGCAGTGGGACCCCACTAGTTATGGACCCTGTTGGTAAGTGAACGTTCACTTTTATGAATGCTTTTCTACCAGGAATAATTAGTGCATGATGTTCATTTATAATGCGTTTACACTAAAATCATCGCAAAAACAAAGAAAACAAAAAACAAAAATGAAAATGTGGAAAAAAAACCTACAAAATGTTATGTGTTACTGTTTATTTTCCCTAATAAATAAAATAAAATAAAACAAACGGCTTTCTTCTCAAAACATGATTGTCTAAGAGAGTTCTGTACATACACCCTGTATACAAACACATCCTCCATATTTGTATACTACTCACTCTTTGTTACTCGACTGCGAGACTGCAAATAAAGGGTTATGTTTATTTTGTATTTATTGATAATATCTTTATGTGTAATCCCTTCTTTATAACAGCCTAAGATCCGACCTAGAGATTACCTTTACCTATCTGTTTAATGGATGAAAAGTATTTTATATCTAGTATGTTAAAAAATATGTCGCGAGTGGGTTGGCTAAAAAAAAACCGGCCAAGTGCGTGTCGGACCACGTACAATGAAGGGTTCCGTAGTTGGGATGATTTATTCCAAAAAATAAACTTAACTTTGTAGTTGAAAAATATGTTCTCCCATACGGAATGTATGGGAGAACATATTTTTATATGGATGGAATGTTTTCCCGTATGGGAAAACATGTTTTTGCAACTGCAAAGTTAAGTTGGTCGATTATTACTCGTTAACTTGTAAAGCCTACTTAGCTGTGACAGTTTTCCTTTTAATTTCGTTATATAAACTACTTTTGTGATTTTTTTCACACACCCAAAACCAACCATTTAGCCGGCAGGGGGGGGGGGGGACGGACACACACACTTGACTCTAACAAAAATTAGCACTTTAAAGCTTAATATTTCGCAAACGGATCCTTAGATCCAAAAATGGTTTTCACAAACTCATAATGTTTTTGAAGGACCTTTCCAGTGATACCCCTCACCATGGGTTAAAAAAATAAAACATCACCACTTTACGTGTATGAGAGGTACCCTAAAAAAAAATGTTTTTCATTATTTTGTTTTACCACTTTGTCGATGTAATTCATATGTATACCTATGCCAAATTACAGCTTTATAGTACAAAGGGTCTTGGAGCTAGACCGCGGACAGACAGACAGACAGACAGACGGACATGACGAAACTATAAGGGTTCCTTGTTTACTACGGAACCCTAAAAACCTGGCCAGACTATGATTAATAAAAAAACAAAAATTACTATTTTTCAAAAATTCATTCAAAATTCGGATCCTCTACTATAATACACAATATATAAAACACAATCTGTATACATTATACATATAACATATTATACGACGTGTATTGAAATGACTGCCTTGATCTAGTGGTCGCAAGCCACTGCTAAGCATGAGGTCCTGGGTTCGATTCTAGGTTGGGCAAAGTGTTATTGGGTGTTTCTATCTGGAATTTCTCAGTAGCAGCTCGGAGTCTGGATTTGTGCCCGGTTGATGGCAATAGGCTCGCCCCCTATTACATGGGACTTAACTGGCGAAATATGGGTGTAGGATAGTTAAATCTCTGCCTAACCCTTCGGGGTTTGCAGGCGTGATGTTATTCAATTCAAATTCTTTATTTCAGACGTAAGTCCATAGTGTTAGTATAAACAAAATAACTTAATAACTAGTGTCAGTAATACGGAGATAATACTTCAAATATCAATTGGTATGGATTCTAACTCAGTGGCGCAGCAGAGGGGAGTCCCACCAATCTGAGAACACGCTCAGGAGACCGTTGGTAGTGGCGCGTAGCCGGCCAGCTAAGGAGACGGTTCTTTTTCTTATCATTTTTTTTTCTGTATTAATAAGAATTGACGTTCTTAGTAATTGATTACAATCTAGCCTAATAGACTAATAAGTAATTTAATTCTAACTTAATATATTACGAGATAGATTATGTTATATCTAAGAATAGTGTCAATTTGCACTTTTACACAAGGTCAATTTCGTAGCACTTTCTTAGGGTCTGATAATTGATAAAACACTTTGTTCTTGTGTTATATGTATAGCACAGCATTGTTACTATTTATTAATTCACTATTTACACACTACACTAACTCAAATGGTTTAGTTCTCTTTAGCCTACGCACTATGTCCGTGTTGTCTAGCAGCTGAATTGCCTCGACATTCACATGTCGGTGGAGTCTGTGTTCGTGGGCTTCAGCAAATTTTTGGATGATGGTGGTGACGAGTTCCATTTTAAGGTCACGGTGGAGGTCGTCATTTCTAATATACCATGGTGCATTTACAACATCCCTGAGTACTTTGTTTTTAAACTGTTGAATTATTTTGACGTTGCTTTGTTTAGTACAGCCCCAAAGTTGGATGCCATACGTCCAAATTGGCATAAGAATATGCTTGTATATTATAAGTTTATTATGTATTGATAGGCAAGATTTTCTTCCGAGTAACCAATACATATTTTTATAACGTATGTTTTTTCTTATCATGGCGCAAAAATCGTCTGTGCGCGCATCCTTTATATTGAACACGCAGATCACTGTATGTTTTCTGCGTATAACTGGTCCAAAGACTGCACGTGTAGAAAGACTGACAGAAAGCTTTGAAAAGAGTGACTTTAACTTGATTTGTTCAACGTGCAAATCTTCGAACCAGCATGTTACATCGAACAGCCAACGACCTGCGCTCCCTCTCTATATCCATATTGTCCTTAAGATCATCAGTGACCCAATAACCCAAGTACTTAAATTTAGTCACCCAAGGTAAAAGAGTGCCACAGAGCGAGACACCGGGAATATCAGAATAGTTTATGGTACTCGCTTTAAAAATAACAAGTTCGCTCTTCTTAACATTGTACTTGAGCCAATGGGACACTGCATACGACTCACAAATAACCATCAATTTCCTCAAAGCGCCGATCGATAGGCTTAGCAGCACTATGAACTATTGAACTCACACACTGACTAATTGTAATTTTTTAGGAATATCGTATAGGTACCTACTTTTACAATGTTTGTAAATATGTGAACACCATGTATCCATTACATAATTATTTTTTCTGTCATTGCTTCATTTTTAAGTATTTTTACCTATTGTGGTATAGTAATCTTATTCCAGGTGCATCGTCTTCACATATAATTATATAATTAATGTATACAAAATATTGTAAAACATTTTAAAAGAATAACGGTGGAGTTTCTTGCCCATTCTTCTCCATACGAAAACTACCTTTTGGAAGGGGCGGCTAGAATCAATTCTATTTTTGTTTTTGACATTCAAAAGTGCTTTTTTGTGCCTAATTGAAATAAATTATTTGACTTTGACTATATCATCCGCATAATTAATATTTTTCAAACAAACGTTGTCAATATGACATCCAACTTTGGTGCTGCCAAGCTCACCGATTAGCCGGTTTATGTACAAATCGGAGAAGTTAACAAGGCTAAAGCCTAAGGGTTGAGGTATCTAACTAAATAAAAGAAACCAAAATTATTTGATAAAAATGTACTTAAAGTTTTTAATTTTAATTTATCTCTGTGACCGCCCCATCTGTGTAGAGCCAGACAAACCCTTTGACATGCAAATCGCAAAAACAGAAGGTATTCTGTAGAACATTATTATTCATGTTTATTATACTACCATTCATATTCCAGTTAACTTTTCCAACAAAGCCCATTTGTTACTAACTTTATGCTGGTAGGATTTGAACTTGCGACCTTCGCGAGCCCTGGCAGTGGTGGCTGAGTTATCGCCTATTACTACACGGTTTTCCTTGGTTTTAGTGTACGGTGTTTCAAAAATTCTTGTTTTGGCGTAGGGGCCGAAGACGTACCTTTCTGTTACTTGTGGAAAAAAGATGTACAGTCCGCGTAACTAGACAACGTGTTCTTTTTGATATCCCAACTCTAGGGTATTAATGAGACCGTGTCAAAGAGTCAACTGGCATATGAATTATTTTTCAAATTAATTTCTTTATTTTTGTTTTCATTTTTAGACGAAATAATTCGACAAAGTCACGATTGTATAAAAAGCCTTCCATGAAAAATAATTCAGAATATTGTTGTCTATAAAAAAAAAAAAACATATGACAACGTCGTATTTTCTTAGCTTTAAATATGAATGATTGGTTTGAATGAAAATGATTTACTCGTACTTATCAATGAAACTTAGATACACACATCGCGAGTCTAGTGTTATGTTATCTTCGAAACTATGTATTTTTGGAACACGTGTTCTAGGACTTTTTATTATTTTTACTTATGCATATAACCTTAGAGTTCTGGGACATCAAAAGGAAAACGTTGTATTGGGTACTGAAGTGTATTGTTTATAATTTTAGTCATGTAATGTAGAAATCTTTTTGTAAAGATGCAGAAGATGCTCATTAACTTAATAACTCATATTTAATTAATAAATTTAATGAAAACTGTTTTCCCATAGATACAGAACAAGATGAAATGATGCCAGCAGACGACACGCAGACACAAGAAGATGAAATGGAAGGTTCTGGCAGCGAACCTCAGATGGAAGCTGCAGAGCCGTCACAACCTGGCCTCATCTCCAGGGTAAGAGAGAGTAAGATGTAGCCTTGATCGAAAGAGAACATGAGTGTAAATGGTATGTTTCACCACCTAAATAAGACCAGATAACAGTTTTGCCAGATAATTTTACAAAAATACTGTAAAAAACCGGCCAAGTGCATGTCGGACCACGCACAATGTAGGGTTCCGTAGTTGGGATGAATTTATCCCAAGAACAAACTTAACTTTGTAGTTGAAAAAAAAATCTTTCATACAGAATGTATGGGAGAACATGTTTTTACAACCGCAAATCTAAGTTGGTCGATTATTACTCGTTAACTTGTAAAGCCTACTCAGCTGTGATAGTTTTCCTTTTAAATTCGTTATATAAGCTACTGTCGTGAATTTTTTCACATATGTGAAACCAACCATTTAGCTGGCAGGGGGGGGGGACACTTGACTCTAACAAAAATTTTCACCTTAAAGCTTAATATTTCGCAAACGGATCTCTGAATTCAAAAATGGTGTTAACACACTCACAATGTTTTTGAAAGACCTTTCCAATGATACCACACATCATGGGATAAAAAAATAAAAAAAAAAACATCATCACTTGACGTGTATGGGAGGTACCCTAAAAAAAAATGTTTTTCATAATTTTGTTTTACCACTTTGTCGGCGTAATTAATATGTATACCTATGCCAAATTACAGCTTTCTAGTACTAAGGGTCTCGGAGCTAGACCGCGGACAGACAGACAGACAGACGGACATGGCGAAACTATAAGGGTTCCTTGTTTACTACGGAACCCTAAAAAACGGAAATTATCACAATCTCAAAACAGAGATTGTGATACAGGTACAGTCAAGCCACAGTTATGTTCTTTATTTGATCAAGTTTTTGTAGGGAAATTCTAATATGTTCATACAAACTTGAATGAAAGGTATTTATTCTAAGCAGTTAAACTTGTATTTATTTAGTCCTCCAAAGGAAAAAAAATCTTATTAAATTATGATCAACTGAGTTTTCAAAGACCAAATCGTGTAAAATACTTACCTCACACATTCAGTTTAGGTATCGTTTCTAATCCACAACTTTTGAAAGTGTAAACAAGCTCCACACTCTACGGTCTCAACAGTGCCATAAATTGTTGGCAAACATGCAACTCTGCAGCTGACTTACTTTATGATTTGCTGACTTCTTAAAAACTGTGCGTTCAGGAAATATCTAGAGTAAGAAAGTTTTTAACTTTAAACGAAGCTCGTTCTGCTGCAACGAGGATTTATGTTGGGTTTCGTCAAAGGATAAGATTGGCGACGGAGTTGCTTTTAAGTTTAGTGATGCGTCCTTAGAAGCGCAGATTATTAGATTTTGTAATTTGTGGCAAAGTGAAGAATATGAAAAAGTATTACCTGCTTAAATAACTGTACCTTCAAGATTTTACTGAGTACTTTTTACGGTCCTAAAATAAGGCATGTAAAAATTGATTTGTTTGTAAATCGGTACATTCACATACAAAAAGTCCTCGTTAAGAGAATACTATTACCATATTTTACATAAATAAGCGCTCTATCATCTTGTCATAATTGTGTGCAATTAATCTCAACCCAAAGCTTTGGAAATACATTATTTATTATCATGATTGTACTAAAATGTTTTCACAGTCCCTTACATTGCCAAAGTATAACATAGGGATGCAAAATGGATACCTAACTAAGAATTAATAATGATATTTTATGTTATACGATTCCCATATTTTATTTGTACACAGAAAAGGCTTATTAAACAAAATATGGATAAGGTTCATTCCCCTTAAATACAATTATTATAACACTATAATAATAGACACCTACCTACGATAAAATTATAAATTATGTACAACAATTCCTTTTCTTTTAATATTATTGCCCTAATGGAGAAGTTCGATATTATTTTTCAATTCATCACGTCCAAATGAAATATTCTCGACAACTCATAGGATTCCTTTCATTTTAAATTATTTTGATTAAATGTGTTACGTCCTTAAAATCTTGGCTATACTTCCTTTAAACTTTCAAGATGGACTAATTTAAAGAACCAAACTAGGTTGGGTCCCAACTTGCTTCATACTAGTTTCTATATCTTTAAAATTAAATCCTATATTTAACTAGTATGAGACGATATTCTACTTTATTTACTCAGTGAAGCAAATAAATATTCCATCATTGCTCTTAGATTCTCTTCATAGATTAAACTTTTGTTCAGTGCTGAGACATTTTCGTTTCGTACTTAATTATAATTGTAGTAATCCCAATATGATGCAATATGATTAGTGGAATCTCAATTTTATCAGTATAGGTACGTATCAGTAAAATAAATTCCATTGGAAAAATAATAATTTTATACAAAATCGAACTCCTCCATTATAATATCTATGTACATTTATATACAACCCTACCCCGTAGCTAGTTTAACCCTTACTAACCACATCTAGATCTGGACGTATATATCGTCTTGGATGTGGGGTCAGGCCAGGGCTTCCAGCTGGTCGCGATGGTCGCCGTACACGCAGCATTATCCAGAAGAAGATGACAGGTTCCGGTACTTCGGGTATGGGAACTACGGGATAGGCCTCACGGGCTTTGGGAGACAGCGCTGTGACGATAGGGTCACTATACCCTGTGAGAACGAATATTTTATATCGGTGAGTTATATATAGATGATATTTTGATTTTTTTATTGGGTTATTGTAAGCTTTATTCAATCATGCATAATTTATGTTTTTTTTTATTATTCGGTGCAACCAACTCTTTAATTAGAAAGATCGAGTATTAGATGGTACAGTTTTCAAGAAATCGTGAGCGAGTTTTTAATATTTCAATATCAATTTCTTCTAAAGTTAAGAACTTCGGGTCTGAAGAGTCTAATTATAATAGTATTAAAGCTTAGGATTTCCATTAAAGGCTGGAATATAAAAGAGAAACTTCAGAGTACTTGTGAAGTTAATAATCAGGAACGGAAGTAATATTGTTAAAGTTCTCTTAAGAATGACCCGCTTTATAGAGTGTTGGTCTAGAGTTGGATAATACTGAGTGGAAAGTACTGTGAAATATTCTTTGGTAACTTCTTGAATAGTAAAATGGTATGGGTTTCTTTAGACTCAAATTAATTTCAGACAAGAACAATGTTAGAATGATAAAAAAGGTCCTTGCACTTACGGACGAATAAATAAATAAAACGGACTTTGATATTTTCAAGATAAAAGCTAAAGGCACTACTCCACATAATATACTCCTACAATTTATTAATACTACCTCATGTAACATTCCAGCCAGAAATAATTGATTGATAATTCGAGGGAAACTTTCTGAAGCTTTAAGCTTACGTAGATTGAACCAATAATGATACATCAACTTTACGAAACAATTTAAAAGTGGGATGTAAAATAAACATTCATCATGTTTGTTATTTTCAGGAAGGAAAGTAAACACGGTCTTATACTAATTAGCGTGGCTTTAAAACGCTTACACATTTCGAATACTGTGTTTATATTTCATGTTGGAAAATTAATTGTATCTAATTTACAAAGCTTTTAGAGGGATTCTCAGTTGTATACGAAAATGAAATAATTTGTCCATGTAAACACTTGCTTTGAAGTCCAATACACTCTAGAATTGACTGTCGATTTAGATAAAGGCTAGATTTGAGAATAGATTAGTTTGAAACATAGTTTAGATTATGGCATATCTTGCATTCTCTTTTAGGTATCAAAAGTTTTAGGGTTCTAATAACCTTCGGCATCATCATTGCAAAATAGTAGTCAGTAATCTTGCAACTAGTATAATAACAGGTGTCAAAAGACTTTTTATCATTGTGATAATTTTTTGTAGTGGACCATACCTGCGCGCTGCAACAGTAATATTACAAAAAAAAAAAAAAACAGTGGCACTCCGGGAGTGACGACAGAAGTGAAAACTTCAACAATTTTACTGTACAGGAAACACTTTTAATGAGCTGTCGGTAACAGTGTCGCGAGTTCAATTGTTTTTTCCCATCTCAAAATTGCCCAACGCGCTTAAAGAAGTTTTCACATCAATAAAATCAATATGTTTTGCTCAATGTGACCATGTGAATGGTGACCTGTAATAGAGGTTTTTATTTAAACCTATTTCAAGCACCAGTCTCTCACAAAGTTAGCTCCTTGTTCGTGCATTATTGTCACACTAGCATTAAGTACATAACTTGTGTAGAGAAAATAAACGTCTTATATTATTATTATATTAATGTTACTTAGTTTGATATACAAAATACGTCACATATGTGATGAGTCTTTTTACTCCATTTATGTCAGACCTGTCTTCACAAGTGCAAACGATAAACTACAAGTTTTATATCTGTTCTCCAGAGCTCCTACTTCGGAGCAGGAGTCTGCGACCCTCATCATTGCGGCAACACGTTCTGTCCTGGACAACAACGAAAAGGCTGCCACGTCGAGACTTCGATCACACCATTTGCTGTGTCAGTGCACTTCGGACCACCGATGATCAAGAGGAGTCCAGAGGAGAATATAGGAATGTGTTTGAGATATACGCAGTTGCCTTGTGATTCGTGATGGATGAAATGATTTAAATGAAAAGTGAATTAAAAAAATGAATCCATTTGAATAAGCATGGAGTGTATTATGAAACATGATGGAAAGTTCTTTGTAGAAAGCGTTCTTAAGATGAAAGACAACTTCTCTCTAGCAGAGGAAATTTGTATTATTGATCTTTTATCTAATCTTCAAACTATGTTAATAAAAACTTTTTACAAAAAAAAAAAACAACCGACGTCAAAAAAACACTACAAAGTGAAAAATAAATTTAATTTCGGAAGTCGGTGTCTTTGGTTTTGAATTTTCGTTCTTTGTCACCGACTTCCGAAATTAAAGTTATTTTTCACTTTATAGTGTTTTTTTTGAAGTCGGTTGTTTTTTTTATAAAAAGTTTTTATTTTTTACTTTTTAGTTGTGGTACCTACCCCACACAAATTCGAATACACTACCTGCTATATAAATAACAGTGACAGGAAGTTATCATATCATCCACATACTAAGTGGGAAAAAATACGTATTATTGAAGCTAACTCAAAAACTACTCAAGCAAAGTTAATAAAATTTATATGGGACCACCTCTGAAGTATGATCTACCAGACAAAAAAAGAATTATCAAAATCAATTCATAATTGGCGGAGTAATCGCATAACAAACATAAAAAAAACATACAGTCGAATTGAGAACCTCCACCTTTTGGAAGTCGGTAAAAAAGTATGTGAAGAAAGAATGCTGATAACTGCTGTAACGGCAGCTGTTTACAAAAAAACAAGAAAATAATTCTATCGCACAGTAACAACGTTACACGAAAACGATGAAATCGAGTTAGGTAAACGATACGACGATGGAACGATCAAAATGTTTTGATATTAAATGACATAGGGGCGCGAAATTACGGAGTGAGTCTCGGGAACCATCTCCCTCGGGTGTCATAAGTGTGAAACGGTATGACAAGAATACGAAATATGTTTAAGAAGCAAAATGTTTTAGAAAATGACGTGTTTATTTCCAAGAAATTGGATATTAATTTGAATCATTTGTTATGTATAATATAGCTAAGCTAGGTTGACAGTTTCATTAAGAAGAAGGAAATACGAATATATATTTTGTAAAACGTAGCTTCAATTATATCTGTTTCTATCGGACCGAATTCGTGTAAAAAACAATCACATTATCTGTTTCTTTATCCAATAAATCCAATTCAGAGAATCGTCTTTTTCGCAAGAACTTAATCTCACTTGATGAATTACATTATTTGTAAACCTGTCTTGAGGATTTACCACAGAATAGATTGATACAGAAGGTCGGGTCCATGCAACGAGCGAAAATGCACACATAGACACGCGTCTACGAACAGCGAGTGCAAGTGTACTCGCGACAGGCTTTCGACTGAGATAGGCCGACATCGCCGTACTTATAGTTTGTTCTAAAAGTATCTGATGAAAGTGTAAACAAATCTTGTTATGTTTAAATTTTTACGCAATCACTCGCTAAAGACAATTAGTAACACATTCATGTGTATTTAGAAGGAAGGAACTTTATATCTCACCACTTTTTCCAATAATTATTGGTTGAATAACATTATTAAAAAATTTAAAAATTATTATCGTCGAAAATATTGGTCATAAAATTATTCACAATTGGCATCTCTAAGGCTAATTTAAGGATTTTAAATTAGAATTTCAGATTAGTCTTCAAATAATCAAATCAAAGCACTCAATTTGTTAGTGGCACCACAAATTGGCATCCAGAAGTACGTTTTCTGATCCATTTGCTAACATTTTCATCAGATAGTTTTGGAACAGACTATACGTGTCTATGTGTGCGTGCGGCTGTTTTCACTCGTAATACCGGGTGGCAGGGACATTGACGCGCAACCTGTTACCTTGAATTCAAGTAAATAAATATAATAGTAAATTCTGAACCCCCATCATCATCATCAGCCTATAGCAGTCCACTGCTGGACATAAGCCTCTCTAATTGCACGCCATTCAGCTCGATTCTCGGCAACTCTCATCCAGCTGCTACCAGCCACCCTTCGAAAATCGTCGCTCCACCTAGCCTTTTTTTTTTTTTTTTTTGGGTGGGAAATCATCAAATGACTTCTCCCGCTCTGGGCGGAGCGGGAGGGCGTGTCAGACTCTTACTGACTAAAACCCACCCGTGTTCCTTCAGTTGCCGTGTTGCCAGGGGGCCACGATTTCCCTATCGGTTTTCTTCGAACCCCCGGCAGGCATTGGCCCTAGCGGACCCCGTCAATTCTGCTGACATCTCTTTGAGGCGCGCGTGGAACACAACGCGCCGTCGACCCGGGCTTGGTCCTTATCGGACGGCGAGCTACCCATTGCTCACCGTCCGCAAGCCCGCGCCTACGGTGGCCGGAAATCCTCTCGTGACTCCCGACGCCCAGGGCGTCTCCTGCTGCGGCGGTTAGGGGCGCGAGGGCGCGAAATTTGCCTTTCCCTCACGCGCTCCGTCTCCTCCTTCGCGAGCATTACTGCTTCGCAGAACGAGGTGACGGCCTGCCATTTCCTCTCGCTCCGTAGCATGGCCCGAATCAGGGCCGGACGCGAGAGATCACCGCCGCCGATCGCTTCCACGAGGACGCGGCGATGCTCTGCCCAAGCCGGGCAGACCTCCACCGTATGCTCCACCGTGTCCTCCGGGCGATCCACACAGTGATGACACCCGGGCGTTTCCTCCCGCTTTATCCTGAACAGGTACCTCCCGAAACAGCCGTGTCCGGTGAGCACCTGTGTCAGGCGGAAGGTGAGGACGCCGTGGCGCCTCTCTAGCCACTCCTCAAAGAGGGGTCTTATCGCCGCAATTGCGGCGTGCCCAGCGCTGGGTTGCGACAATCGCACTCTCCATTCCGCCATGAGATCCCGCCGGAGCTCTGTCCGCTGTGCCGCAACTTCTTGCGGCATCGGAGTTAAGCCCCGGCGTTTCGCCTCCTCGCGCCACTCCCAAATGTGCGCGAGGACCTTTGCCTCCAGATCCCATGGCGGTACTCCGGCAAGGAGGCTCGCCGCCTCGCAGGAGACCGTGCGGTATCCTCGGGCCAGCCGGATGGCCATGACCCTTTGGGACGCGTTCAGCCGGCGGGCTGGCTGCCGCCTCAATGAAGGCGCCCACACCGGCGCCCCGTAAAGGGCCATGGACCGCACGACCCCCGCGTAGAGCCTCCGGCAGGAGGCGTTTGGACCTCCCAGATTGGGCAGGAGCCGCTTCAAGGCAGCCCCGGCCCGGTCCAGTCTGGGAGCCAAACGTCGGAAATGCTCCACGAAGTTCCACCGGCTGTCGAGGACGAGTCCCAGATACTTCATCGTCGACTCGACGCCGATGGGAACCCCTCCCGCCATTACCTGGGAACCCGGCGGTGGCGCACTACGAGGACCATAGAAACCCATGGCCTCGGACATGTGCAGGGCCACCTCGAGTCCCAGCTGCCGGATTCTGTCGACGATTGTCGCAACCCCGCGTGTCGCTAAGTCGGCCGCCGCCTGGTACGACCTCCCCTGCGCCAGGACCAGCGTGTCGTCAGCGTAACAGACGACGCTGACGCCAGTAGGGAGATCAGCGCGCAGCACCCAGTCGTATCCGATGTCCCACAGATGCGGCCCCAGGACCGATCCTTGTGGGACACCGCACGACATCTCTCGCCGGTTCCACTCTCCTTGGTGACCGGGGTAGATGACAGCCCTATCCGTCAAATAGGCCTCGACCACACGACAGAGGTAGGTCGGCATCCGGTGATACCGAAGTGCCTCCCTGATGCAACTCCAGGGCAGGGTGTTGAAGGCATTGGCGATGTCTAGAGACACCGCCAAGACGACCCCACCCCGGGCCACAGCATCCCCCGTGCTCCACCTAGCCTGAGGGCGTCCTACCTTACGTTTGCCAATTCGCGGTCTCCACTCAAGAACACATGTACCCCAACGATCATCGGTTCTACGGCTGATATGGCCGGCCCACTGCCACTTCAGCTTGCTAATTCTGTGAGCTATGTCGATAACTTTGGTTCTCTGCCGCATCACTTCGTTCCCTCCAATTCTGAACCCCCACGCGTTGTTAATTTTCCAAAAAGCTGTTCCATACATCGTAAGTATTGCATCATGGTTGCAGGTTCCACGTCGATGTCCCTGCATGAAGCCGACATTCTGTATAATCTATGTTGTGCTCCGTCCACGGCCGCTGAATACAAATGAATCGATATAAACTCTATTGTCTACTATGTAGTTGAGGATTCAGCGAATTTGTTCTAGCTCGGTGAAACTAATTGAAATTTAGTACCGACGAGGACTTTTAAACTAATTGTTTTGTAAATATATTATTTTGCGAATTGTTTTAAAGCTTTTGTATTCTGATCTGTGTATACATTGTTGGATTAATTTAATGTTTATATCATTTTAGTGTCAAAACGCTAATAAATTCGTGATAAGAATTATGGAAGCTTTGAGATGTGATTACTTTTCAAGCATTTTGTTTGGTTGTAATTATATTTTTTTTTATAGAAATTCTGTTTCTGGATTCACTTTACAATTGTTTTCTTTAATTAAGTATATGCATAATGATGCTAAACGTTGCTCAAATTAGTTTTATTATTTATGAAAAGTTTGAAGATATGATGAAGTTAAGGAATAAAATTATGACGACCTCTATTGCTCAAATTACTAAAAGTTAGTTCTAATAAATAATTGTTTTAGTTCCTATGATTCGGATAATTTTATTTTGGTTGTATATAAGTAATTTTTTAATGTTTCTAACAGAAGTCTGTATTCTATACGTAATCTAATTTATAAAAAAACGTAGCGTTATTTTTATTAGTAGCTGTGCCATCGTAGAAGAATTATTTAATAACCAAAAATAACCGTTTTTTAAAAAAATGTTATTCTTAGTTATCTGTGACTGTAAATAGTAATGTTACTACTTCTTCTTTGTTTCATAGATTTCATTTTAAGAAATTGTGCATTTATAAAAAAAGTGATTAATTTTTATTAAATTATTTATTTTTGACATGATAACACCAACGTCTTTTATTTATTTTAACTCTCACCCATGTACTGATATCGCAGTAAGAATTTAAATATCAAATACCTACTGTTATTTACCCCTAAATATGTTTCTCTCTTATTATTTGTACGTTTTTCTAATAAATTATGTACAAGTTATTGATCATCTCTACTCTTATCCCAATAATTGGACGCAGCAATTTTCGTACATAATTATCTATTTGCAGTTCTCTAAGTAATCAATGTTATCATCCTATTCAATTTATCTTTTGCACTATCAACATGCACCCTAATTGTAACAAACTTTCAATCACAATCCGAGAGTTTTGAAGGATATTGCTAATACATTGCTTTATGCTTTATAGGTTTGAAAAATTCGTCTGCTCAACAAAGTAAATAACGCAATGAACATAGCTGAACTGTCAAATGAAACCCATTGCGATTAAAAGGGATGATGACTAAAAATTTGTTTTGTCCGTCAATATTAAAAAAATATTGGACACGTATTTTTTAGTTTTTTACATAATCATAAGATTACGGCGATAAATTGAGTTAAAATGTGTCATGACGTCACGAGTATGTAGATTTTATACTTGTGACGTAGCGACCCCTACTCCTCAACTTTAAGGTGATATATTGAAAAAAATGGGCTTTTTCTTTATCGTGTAACTTTCAAAGTATTTGGAATATGGATTTCAAATTTTTGTGTATGATTTTTGACTATATGATCTAGTATCCAGAAAAAGGAATACACGATACAATGAAATTTTCTCGATACAAAAAATTTGCAAAAGTCTATCTATTTTTATCTTTTTTTGAGTATCATGGCGCAACGCTTATGAGTTATTCAATGGAATTTACTTTAAAACATAGAGAGTAAGCGTTTCGAGTTTTAAGAAAAGCAGTTTTTTTTTAAATAATACTTTTCATTTACAAAAGGCGGCATTTCGTTTTGGCACATACGTTGTTTTATTTCGAGCGGACACACATTATCGTCATCTCTTCTTTCGCCTATCAAAAGTATTGTCATCACTCTCGTTCATTCATAGATCAGTCGCCCGATGGGGCTCATCGACGAAGAATCTATGTCACTTTTTTGCAAATCGGTGCGATCAAATTTACGTGATTTAAAGAATTTTGTTTACAGAAAAAGTTAGTACTTCAGCAAGTTAAAGTAATAATTGAATGCAATTAGTGTTGAATAGGTATTCAGACTGTGTGTGTGTATTCTTGTGAGTCCTGCGAACAATATAACATTATTTTTCTGTTATGATTTCGTGGTGACATTTAAATTATTTATAAATATAGAAAGAAATATAAAATCAAAACTGAACAGTACCTGCAACGTTTGGAGTGCACAGGGCTATCAATGAACTCATTTTACAGGAATTCAATAGCAATAAGATGATGATAATAGTGAGTCGAATTCTCCACCTTCACTAAAGCACAACCAACACAATCTATTCCCGCTTTTTAATGTATTATTGTGTAAGCATTTTATTTTCTAAGAACATCTATTTTTATACCTACAACTTTTAATAATCTTTTATCTAAAGAAATAGGCTAAATAAAATTCGTTTTTAGGTTTTGAAATACGTCAACGGTACATCAATATGTCAAGTACTGTCACTACGAATCATAGATCACAAAAAAGAAATGGAGTCGGATTTGAATTGTAAAAAAGGAGAGTTTTTACCCGACTACGGCAAAATCAAAGGAGGGTTATGATTTTAACATGTATGTATGTATATATGTAACAGGCTATCAAATGCAAAATAAAATTCAAGTCAGACTAGTAGTTCCAGAGATTAACGCGTTAAAACAAACAAGAAAACAAACTCTTCAGCTTTATTATTAGGACTAGCTGCACTCCACGATTTCACCCGCATAAATCCCAATCCCGTGGAATATCGGGATAAAAAGTATCCTATGTCCTAAAGTCTAAACCAATTTATCATCACTGTAATATTTTCAACACAATGTATTTTGTTATGAAATAAATTACTTATGATTATGACTTAACCAGGTCATGATCTACCCTTTGCCAAATTTCAAATATTATTCCCTCAGAACTCTAAAAAAATCAAGCTTCTAAGTCAACGCAATAAAAAAATACGGCCCTTTATGTGGCATATTTTGATAATCGCAAGTAAATCAAAAACTACAGGGTACTTCCAGTTGACCTAGAATTATGAAATTTTGGCAGAAAGCAAGGTCTCACAGCACAGGTAAAGGAAAAAGTCCGAACATTGATAATAATTTGTAGATTTATCACATAAAAAATATTTTTTTGTGATTACAAACTTGCATTTGAAATTGGAGAATTGACCGTGACGTACCTATCGATGTATGGGAGAACATGTTTCTCAACTACTAAGTTAAGTTTTTTTTGGGATAAATTCATCCCAACTACGGAACCCTTCATTGTGCGTGGTCTGACACGCACGTGGCCAGTTTTTTTGTATGTTTGTTTGTTACGCTTTCATGCAAAAACGGCTGAGCGGATTTGGATAAAATTTCGCACATGGGTAGACCATGACCTGGGTATGTCCTACATAAGATACTTTTTATCCCGATATTCCCAATGGATCGAGACTTACGCGGGTGAAATCGCGGCATACAGCAAGTATTATACAGGATGTCTCAAACGTAGTGGTCCAAAGGCAAATGGGGTAAAGTAGAGGTGGCCACCCATCATTTAAAAAAATTAAAGTTTCGATATTCTCAATAGTTCAGAAGATTTCACTAATTTAACCATTTTCAAGAAACTTTACATTTTCATTTAGATTTTTCGGCCCTGTGAACAACATTTTCGGCGTAGCGAGTTTAAATCGTAAGTACGATAACATAGTGGGAAAATTGTTTAAAATGTTATATTTAAGATATTGTGACTATTTTTTATTGTGCTACTGTTTGTTTTTCCTTAAATAAATAAATCTGGCTTAAAGATGCCTTGATAGTGTAGGCTGGAAGATTACGTTCCTATTTACGTTTAGTGTGGCTCTGCAGCGCTTCAGATTTTATTTTTACTTATCTTTTCTAATTTTTCATTAAACTTTATCAAAACTTTCTAAGCCCAGATTTAAAAAAGTGCACATAGCACATAGCTTTAAAAGTACCTTAATTATTAATAGTTAGACTGGGAAATTTTTACAAAGATAGCTTAATGAAAACCTTTAAAAAAAAAGGGTTTCATAACATGGTCGAACTACCCGCAAAACTTTATGCTCTAATTTTACCGAAACATCTCAGAAAAGCGTTTAGTATTAAAATTTAACATATTTAAACGTGTTCGTGTTCTTTCGGTACATGTGTTTAATTATTAATTCTTTTTTTTTTACTTTCGCTGTTGACCTTCGTAGGCCTTCACAACTTGTGTTGTCATTATCAAAAGCCATCATAGCCCATAATCTGCCTATAGGCATTGGGCATGGGCTTGTATCTACACTATCAAGACATCTTCCAGCCATTGAACTCGCTACGTCAAAAATTTTGTTCACAGGGTCGAAAAATCCAAATGAAAGTAAAAAGTTTCTTGAAAATGGTTAATTTTCTGAACTGTTGAGAATATCCTAACTTTTAAATTTTTTAAAAATAGGTGGCCTTTACCCCATTTGCCTTTGGATCATTACGTTTGAGACAACCTGTATACAGGTTGGATTTTTGAGATGGGGCAATAAGGGCAACTACCATAACCGTTGTTGCTACAGGAAAACGGTCTTAGAAGACTGTCCTTAACTTTTTAAGACATTTTGATCTGCATTCACAGATTTCGAAAAAAAAATTAGTCAGCAAGAAAATGGGCAGTTTTCACAAAAACTTTTTTTGATGCCAATCGAACCTGTTTCTTTTATGGAACAAAAAACTTAAGTGGCCAACTCAGAACCAAGTCAGAAATCGCAAAAAACGTTTCCCATACGTTTTGTGTGTGGGAATGTCACTCTGTAAACAATAAATATTTTTGCTGATAATTAAATATTTTGTATTATTTGTCTACTCCATAGTTCGCAAAATTTCATAGACCGAGATAAATTATTGTTACTTAGCACGCGCTTTTTTCTTTGATATGTTTCTGTCTTTATCATGCACTTTTAGTATGACAGTTGTGCGACAGTGACAAGAATAATGCTTAGCCAAAGCCCATGTTAAGTAACTAACGTTTTCAAATTCCGGTCAGTTATTTCATTAGTTCCACTTTTTGCTACTGGTTCAGATACGTTTGTGGCAGCGCGACGATGTGGCGGCCAACCATCGAATATAGAACCGCCACTCCCCGCGTGCGGGGGCAATAAGCCACGCCCACCAAACTACTATTTATTTTCAATATAGGCCCTTAATGCGTTTTATCTAAGTCATTTTTATTGATATGATGAAGCAAAAAATACGTGTCTAATATTTTTTTATTATCTGACTGACGGACTAAATAGATTTTTTTTTGACCCAGGCATCATCCCTGTTGTTATTTTATGTGTGTTACATAATTACTCCGCTGCATAGTGAAGGTTAATCTTTTACTAAGACATGAGCAAATATTTTCGAATACATTGCATCAACTCTTGTGGCTAAGTAACAACAGCTGCATGGGTCGATCGATCAGGTTAAGCCATGCTTGCCGCGGTTGGTCTGTGGATGGGTGACCATCTTTACATACCAAGACCCCTCCGTGCCTCGGAAAGCACGTTAAGCCGTTGGTCCCGGCTGTCATTTGTAGATCTTTGACAGTCGTTACGGGTAGTTAGAAGCCCAAAAAGTCTGACAACCAGTCTTACCAAGGGGTATCGTGTTACCTAGTAACTAGGTTGTGGAGGTCAGATAGGCAGTCGCTCCATGCAAAATACTGGTATTCAGCTGCATCCGGTTAGACTGGCAGCCGACCCCAACATAGTTGGGAAAAGGCTAGGCAGATGATGACATTGCATCAACTCGATAGAAGTAGAAGAAAAAATTACTACTACCTGATTCTTTACCAGGTACCAATTCAACGTTCATTCTTTAGCCCCCTCAATACACATTTAGTCAGGCTATTGAACCATCGATACCTTGGTAACGTTCCTAATGGCTTTGATTGCAATTACGGCCACTAGTAACACGTTATCGTCATGTTAACACATGCGATAATGTAGCCTGTATGTAACAGCATTATGTTGGTAATGGAAGTACTAATGGGGTACTTGAATATGTACATATTGTAGGTACACGTGTTTCTTAGTTGCTACGTACAGTGACAGAAACGGGTGGCTAATCTGTAGTTACGACGGGAGCAGCGAAATGTTTAGGGAAGGCAAAGCTATCATTCGTTTATTTATTTATTTGTAATGTCTATCAGAGGAAAGGTGTTACAAATTAAAACCGGCCAAGTGCGTGTCGGACCACGCACAATGAAGGGTTCCGTAGTTAGGATGAATTTATCCCAAGAAAAAACTTAACTTTGTAGTTGAAAAACATGTTCTCCCATACAGAATGTATGGGAGAACATGTTTTTGCAACCGCAAATTTAAGTTGGTCGACTATTACTCGTTAACTTGTAAAGCTTACTTAGCTGTGATAGTTTTTCTTTTAATTTCGTTGTATATGCTACTTTCGTGAAATTTTTCGAGAGGTACCTGAAAAACGTACGGTACGGTTGATTCTGGGCATGTGAAAAATTTGTGAAAAAAATAAAAATATTTTTCATGATTTTATTTTACCACTTTGTCGACGTGATTAATATGTATACCCATGCCAAATTACAGCTTTCTAGTACTAAGGATCTCTGAGCTTAGCCGCGGACAGACAGACAGACGGATATGACGAAACTATAAGGGTTCCTTGTATACAACGGAACCCTAAAAAGGGCGCTTTCAAAATTAAAATCTAAAAAAATCGTGATAATCAAATCTGTGGGAGTGATTTCGTGAAAAGCAACGGAAGTGTGTAACAGGAAGTCGGGGAAGCGCGCGCTATTTGATTTGACCAATGAGCCCGCGCGGTGTTATGGTTGGCCGTCAGAAACGACCTTGACGAGGCCCCGTCCCTTTAATGTTCCTTATTACCTTTTAATGTTGCTTATTATCAAAGTGAGATGTCAGATGATACACGCTAGTTTAAGACTCGCTAGTTTTTTAATTTTTTATTATCAAAAGGGGGTTTTTCTCCATTAGGTATACGGATATGCCAACCCCATCGTATCTTATCAACAATTAAACTTAAATTGAGGTAACTGCATACTATGTACCTAACACAAATATAATAATTGATTAGGCATCTTTTTTATTGAAAACGGGCATTAGTTAGTCAGTCAGTCACTGCACTGATTTATACCGTATACAATACACATGAAGATATAATATAATTCCACCCCTGCTAATTCAATATAGCTAGCATCGCATTCTCTTCACGGAATCAAGGCAATAATCGAATACTATTGGAACAGTAACAATGGCCGCCGTATCGAGATGGTACTGATCGGTTTATTGTTTACATGTGGGACAAACCGATATTGGGTTTAACTATCTATGTGGGTCTGTGCGGAGTTTAATTGGATCAAGGAGTTTCTATGAATCTATAGAGGTGTGTAGACTGTCTTGGTCTCCATGATGATGCTTAGACAAAATATTGCTGACTCTTGGAAGTTATCATTTACAAAGAGACTAAAACGCGTACCTCTTTACATAACATCACGCCTTGTTTCCTCGAAGGGTTGGGCAGAGGTGTATGTACCTGTAGTAGGTACACCCACATTTCACCAGTTATGTTTAAGTCCCATGTTATAGGGGGCGAGCCTATTGCCATCAACCGGGCAAAAATCCAGATTCCGAGCTGCTACCTCTTTAATGTTAGGTTTTTGGTTTACTCAGCCATTTGCCAACTACATAATGCTCAGGAATACTATATTATCTGTGGCTCAAACTAATTTGTGCTTTAGATAATGGTGATTTCACGTCAGTAACATTACGGGTGAGGTTTGAAGACTACATTGTCTCTCGCTAACCATTGGGCATTGGCCTAATTAGCTCATGTAAGATTTCTGATCACGGTTTTGTTTGTCAAACTGGCTTTGGCGGCTGATACTTACTGCATCTAGGCATTGTGATTTAGCATTTTTTGTTAATACTAAGATTCTTTAAGTGCTGTGTTTTTCATACACGTAGCAGTACTCTGTATGAAAAAAAAAAACACCTAGCAGTACTCTGTGCCGGGGTTGCGAAGAAGTCCGAAAGGGAGATCGTGGCCCCCGGCAACATGGCAACTGAAGGAACACGGGTGGGTTTTAGTCAGTAAGAGTCTGACACGCCCTCCTGCTCCACCCAGAGCGGGAGAAGTTATTTGAAAATTTCCGACTCAAAAAAAAAAATCTGTTCTCTGTAGCAGTGGTTGATAGTGACGGGTGTACACAAAACGATTTCTCTATTTTCTCCCAAAAATATAATTTTGTGGTGTGTATAAATACATCATTTTTAAACCGCTTTCCTTCACATTTCATCCTACATCATAGGCAGCTAGTGTATTCGAATGTGTGGAACACAGCCAAGACATGACCCAAATATGTAATATGTACACTGCACATCACCTGAGTCTTGAGTAGCCAATCAGCTGCATTAATCTAATGGATGTTGGCTCGTCACAATAGTCAGCGTTACTGCGATAACATTGTTTGATTATACGCAGAACTAACTATTACGACGACAGATAGTTTGAGGATGGTTAGGAAGATGAATAGGTGAAGGTAAATATAGCATAAATATCAGTAAAATAGGTTGTAAATCTACAGAACTACTTGGAAGGAACCTTATTATGGTGGTTACTTTGCCGGAACAGGTCTGAGATGAGGAGCCAGACCAAGAGAGATACAAAAACCCGCAGGGCAGTATGTGGCGAGCTGTTGGGTAGTAGCGACCCCACGGACCCTATCTCCCGAGAGAAGTCTTGTTCCTCACCTTTGGCTTGCCTTTATTGGCTGGCTGGAGTGAACACTGACGAGGAACAGAGCTCCCACCTCATTCTTGCCTTTATTGGCCGGCTTGAGTGGAGATTCGTAAGAGCAAATGTGCTGAAGGAAGGAAGTATTCCAGTAAGATGCTGGTAGGGATCTTGACCGTACTTCCGGGATTGTCCTGATAGCCATGGAATACCTCTCCACTCCTCACAAGCACCTCAAGACATGTTACCCCTTGTCGCTACGACACTTTGTGCTAGCGACCGTTTTCGGTGGTCCATTATTGAGTGTGCAAGTCACCCCCTGCCATTTTATCCGTGTACATTTAAACATTGATCAGGTAGAGGCCATAGTCCTTCCATAGTTCTAGGTAACCAGTCCACTTTAGCCATCTTCCATTCTTTGTTTCCATATCTTGCAATAGTCCTACACCAACCGGGGGTTGTCCTTGGGTGCACTTGCATAGTGCGAACAGGGATAATCGTCGGTTGGTGCCTCAACACTTAAAAATGTCTAAGGGGCCTCTGCGACTTGGCTTCGGTCCCGAGATTTGTCAAAGTCAAATATAATTATTTAGTAACATCTAGAATTGTACACATAATGTATGTATAATGTTTTTGTAATTGGATCTAGTTGTCTGTTAAATAAATGAATAATAATAATACTATCCCACTGCTGGGCAAAGGCCTCCCCTAAGTCCTTTCAGAAACTGTTTTCCCTCGCCTCCTCAAACCAGCCTTCACGGTACGCGTAATTTCCTTTACTGTACCTTAATTCACTACTGAATTATTATAGCAGTCTGAATATTATTGGGTATATCAGGTATTATTAGGTCTAATAAATAACAAGATGTAACTGTGGCCCAGACGCAATAATTAATAACATGATGGATTGATGCATAACTGATTCGAAACTATGAACTAAATGTACCTACTTAATTAAATTAGTCTCGTCAATAATTACTAGTTTCAGCCGCCGCAGTCGGTTTCAGCCGGTGTAGGCTTTAGTTAGGAACAATAATTAGTTAGAGGGTTCATTTAGGTAATTAGTACTGTTACCTAGCTAGACTTGAAAATGGCGCATAGCTACCGTTGTTTTGGTGAAGTACTGTAGACATTTTCAGCTTTCTTATAAGCCTGAAAATACTCAGAAACGTTTTAATTTATGCTCTACATTTGTTTCGTAACAAACTTTTGGTCCAATGTTCAATTCGCTATTTCTCCTGACAGCATTTATAAGAGACTAGCTGTGCTCTCTACGTTTTGCTCACTGGCCAAGTTAGCTAACGGAAATATCGTCAATTACTTTATGGCGATGTAAACAAGAGGGATTTGTTGCAAGAGCGAGCGAAGCGAGCTCGTAAATTGCCATAGTTAGTTCTGCGTTGATAACCAGCACTTGATTCACTTCAATAAAACGCTTATTTCAATAAAGATTTTTTTATTTTTATTTCAAACCTTAAAAAAAATTAAATTTACCAAAGTTACGCTCTTATTGTTTTACTCCTATTTCACAAGCAATCTTTAGTCCCAGTACATTCCTATTCACATTCTCGTACTGTTTCTGTACCACAAAACTCTTCTTTAAACATCACCGGGTACATCACCGGGTGGAACAGGCATGTCGCAGGCGCTCACAGAAAAGCTAGGCTGGGGTTTCAGCTATGGGTGTTAGCTGGTAGACCATCGAATGGTACTGTTTATGAACACATGTGATTTTAAGTCCAAGCTGAAATGGTGTCAGAACAGGCAAGAACAAATTAAGATGGATATTCTTGCCTCAAATCTTTCAGCGAGAAATTTTTCAGCCTTCTGGAAAAATACTAACAAGATGAACCCTAAGCCAGGTATACCTGTGAGCGTCGGCGGCATCAGTGATCCTAAAGAAATTGCCAATAATTTTAGAGACCACTTTATGGTAAGATCTCCCCTAGGACCAGCGATGACCGATGCGGGTACTGCTGGGGCCGTCGTATCCGGGAGAAAAACTCGCTTTTCGGTAAAAGAAGTTGTTACAGAAATTCTAAGGATGAAGGGGGGTAAGTCTCCAGGATATGACGGGCTCAGCATCGAGCATTTCAGGCATGCAGGTGTACATCTGCCGCGTGTACTGGCTATGTTTTTTACGCTGTGTATCGGTCACTCATACCTACCGGAATCGCTGATGAAAACCTTGGTTGTGCCCATTCTTAAAAACAGGACAGGGGATGTATCGGATAGGGCGAATTATCGACCCATCTCACTTGCTACAACAACAGCTAAGATACTTGACAGTCTGCTTAATCAGAGTCTCAGTGGGTACTTACATTTACATGACGCACAATTCGGTTTCAGGGCGGGATTATCCACTGAGAGTGCTATTTCATGCCTTAAGCATACTGTCAGGTATTACACGGAGAGAAAGACACCGATATATGCCTGTTTCCTCGATTTGTCCAAAGCGTTTGACACAGTTGCCTATGACATACTGTGGCGAAAGCTAGAGGAAACGGGCATGCCAACGGAATATGGCACTATCTTAAAATTCTGGTATAAAAACCAAATTAACCAGGTGAGATGGGGTGGTACATTGTCTGACGAGTATAGATTAGAATGCGGTGTAAGGCAGGGCGGCCTCATATCTACTGGCCTCTTTAGCCTATATGTGAACCAGTTGATCGAGGAGCTCAGCAGGACACATGTCGGATGCTACATTGACGGAACATGTGTCAACAACATAAGCTACGCTGATGATATGGTTCTGCTGGCCCCCTCGGTTAACGCCCTGAGGACACTGGTTAAGGTTTGTGAACGCTACGCATCCGAGCATGGTCTCAGGTACAACTCGCTGAAAAGTGAGGTACTGATTTTTAGGGCCGGAAAACAGAGACCTAATACAGTGCCTCCGATCATGGTCGATGGGGCGGCATTGAAAATTGTGCAGAACTTTAAATATCTGGGTCATCTGGTCACGGAGGACTTAAAAGATGACCCAGATATAGAAAGAGAGCGCAGGGCGTTGGCGGTAAGGAGCAATATGCTGGCCCGTAGGTTTGCTCGATGTACCAAAGTAGTTAAACTGACACTTTTTAGGGCATATTGTCAGTCTTTTTACTCGAGCGGCCTGTGGGTTCGGTATACGCAACGAGCCTACAACGTATTCAGTATAATAATACTTTCAGAATGCTGTTGGGGTTGCCGCGGCATTGTAGTGCGTCGCAAATGTTCGCAAATGCGCGCGTTGACGGTTTCCACGCTATAGTGCGTAAGAAAGTGGCGTCATTATTCCACAGACTGCGCGGTAGCACCAACACCATTTTGCAAATGATTGCGTCCCGACATGACTGTCCCATACAGGCACACTGGGTGGGAATAGTTACAGGGAAATTGTAAAAATAATAATATAATTTATGTACCTACTAACATAGATCTTAAGAAAATTGTTACTAACACATTATATGGATTTTTCTGTCCGAAATAAATGAATAATAATAATAAACGTATGAATCATTGTGAAATTGAAACATATAGGACGCGTGAAAAAAAAAAAAAAAACTTATAACTTTTCATCTATGCGTATAATTTTGTTCCTTGTCTATCGTTATATGGGAAGATGTTTTTATTTTCACGACAGCTATTCCTTAAATAGAGAAAATGAAATCTGCCAATAATAACAGAAGGCAAATTCGCGTACTTAAAAAAACGTTCAAATTCGATTATTAGGAGTTTTTTTTGTACAGTTTGTGACTGATATTAGATTATTCTTAAAAATAAGTTATTCTTAAGAATTTAACTCTTTCCTTTTGTTCATGTCTAGCTAAGGCCACACGATGCTTTCTATCCAGGGCACGTAGTATATGACCCTGGTGTATAGTCCGGGCCTAGGAGCGATGCCACATTGAATGCCGGATGATGTCACGCCGATGATGGTATAGATGCAGGATAATCTAAAATTATAATCGTTCTGCTTGTACTGAAGTGGTCCACCGCTGTCACCCTGGATGATAAAACAATTGAAGTCTGTAATATTAATTAACTTATACGTCATAGCAAGCTGTCTACCGTCAGCTAAACAAAGTTAGTTTAGCTAGTCGGTTTTTCATACACCGCATTGTGTATCAAGTTCGTTAGATGTACCTAATTTTCTCCATTTGAGCTAAGCAACTAAATACAGTTTTCATTTTAGTACAACGCGACGTTCGATGGCTGTTCTTGTTTCGAAATAAACTCATTTTATTAGTGCATTGATATTTATAACGATCGTACCTCACACGTGTCTCTCAGCTCTTCTCTATCACCATAGCACATTTGCGTGGTGTGGTTATATCCGTACTTCAGATGTCTACGAGGGGGATAGTACTTAAAACATTCGTCCTTTTCGTATCTGGAAACCTTGACCTGTAACAAATCGTCAATGTGTCATCCAGTATTTTCCTACCTGCCTGAAAATGCCCATCTTTGGTAGTGGGTACTTAGAAAGGATGCTCGATAGGGCAGAAAGGTTCTGGAGTAGCGACCACGTACGAAAAAGCGCAGCGTGGGGCCCCCTAGAAGTGGACCGATGATTTGGTGTTGGTGGAGGTCGCGGGAGTTTGCTGGATGCAAGTAGCAGAAAATTGGTCGATATGGCTTCGCTTCAGGGAGGCCAGAGGCGTCCAGCAGTGAACGTCTTTCGGTTGAAATGATGCCGATGATTAAGTTTGAGAAAGAGTGCAGCAGCAAATAGATATAAATCTTCCACACGGGTGCTCAAGTATTACTTTTTTATGGTTAAATCCTTACAGTCTGTAAAATGTCAGCCAGCTCTTTTTTGTATCCCAGCGCTCCCCAGCCAAGGGCAGTAGAAGGATAATTTCCTGGCTCCCCAGCTGCGTGAAGACAAGCAGGTAGCACTTGCTCACTGAAGATGATTCTGAAATGTTAAAAAATACTTTATTAATAGGATTCTGGTTTAACTTGAAATAAGTCTAAAATGAACTGACGAAACCGGCGCTCAAACTCTAGCACTTAGGTAGGGTTCTGTATGTACCAGTTTTCATAGAATTTCGTTACGCAGAAAATGTTTCATATAGTATTTGGTCTTATATTTGGTATTTATATTTATATTATTGTTTTAACGACTATTTACTTGAATTAAACATATTTTACAGAAACACAATTCAATGAATTTTATAATTACATTTTTTATCAAACAGTAGAATAATTTTTTAACGAATATTGTTTGTTCGGTGTATTTTTCCATTATATTTTATTTCAACAAAATTGTAAAAATAGTAGAGATGGGGCGAATGTAGTTTGAACCGAATCCGAACATCGGCCGAATATTCGGTTAAAATGAAAAGTTCGGCCGAACTTCGGCCGAACTGCGCACTTTCTCGAGAGCGACACGTCGTGACTTGTTTACGCATTTACTTCAATTATTGCTAGATGTACCTCGCCCGCACACCGCGCTTCCACCGCTCGGTCTAATAAGAAGAATAGATTTTCAAGACTAATAAGAACTGATTTACCTAATTTAAGGTTTACATTTACAATGTTCCTAACCAAAATAAATGACCATGAGTGAGTAAAAGACATCATTTTATTTGACAGTAATGCTATTCTAATGCTATTAAATTTCAGTCAAAATAGTGCAAGTAGGCATTATTTTTCTTGTGCCGAATATTCGTCATCTGAACCGAATTTCAGCCGAATGCCGAAGTTCGGTTCAAGCTGCCGAAATTCGATTGAACCGAATGTGAACCGAATTTCGACCCATCCCTAAAAAGTAGACGTTATGCTATCCATAATTTTATAAAGGTACATATTTGAACGTCGAAAATTAAGTGTCGAATTAAAATCGAATGAGAACTTAGGCTGCGAGAGCGAGCAAAGCGAGCTAGGGACTTGGGGCACCCCGACTCGGATAGGTTAGGTTAGAAAGTAACCACACAGAAATACGTCGACTACGCAAACTAAAAAAACATACATACATATTATGACTAAAAAAATTACATTAACTTACCCTATAAAATACTATAGACTATTGGCTATGGAATATTTGTCAAAGATATGAATTGAAACGTTTAGAAACTGTCACTCGATAAAACATTTTTTTTGGTAAATTTAAGGTAAAATAATATAATAATAAGTTTATTTTTCTAGATTGTTTTACAAATAAAACCTAGGCTAGTTTTGAGTACAAAAGAGTTAAGCATCTGTAGCCGAACTAGGCAAAAACCTGTATTTCGGCTATCAGCACGAATCCCCTCGGATAATTTATCATAGCCATTAACATTCATTTTGATAAGATATGAAGATAATTAACAGCAGTGTTATTTTACACATGTCATTATATTTTATTTATTCATTTATATAAATACTTTATTGTATACCACAAAAAAATAGTAAAAAAACAGACACTACAAAATATACAATGGGCGGCCTGATCGTTTTCCGTGATCTCTTCCAGGCAACCTTGGAATGGACAGTGATATTTTATTATAATTTGTAGAGTATAAATGTGTATGAATGCGTAACCTCTCATTGTGTGGAATTAAGTGTAAGGTGAAAAATAATAATATTCTTCGTTTAGTATTTTCATTTATTTGCTAAATATTGCACACCACCAGCTCATAAAGCAGTATTATTTTAATATTATTTCAGTGTTGGAAAGAGATGTAACTCTACAGGACGTATAGCTCCCCTGAACCCTTCGTGTAGTAGTCCGACTCGCACTAGGCCGGTTTTTTTAAGTACGAAAATTGGCCTTCAGTTTGATTGTGTCTAGACTCAAGAACGAGATAGTCCTATGGACCAGGACTTGCATGTTTCCAAGCATTCTTATCTTGAATATAATTCTCTAATTTGAAATAAATGCTCGTTTACAAAGTTTACTTTAAAATAAGTTTTTTTTTTCATTTACTTTCCTTATATCACAATTTATTTTATTGTAACATTAAACACAGCACTCGATAAAAGATGTGTATATTTTAGATAATCTTTATAATGATTGATGAATTTCAACTTTATTTCTAGCATTAAAATTGTGTCTATCACTTACTTATTTTATATAACGATGTAGATTTTTTCTAACATGCATAATATTTTTATGTATAAATTGGCAGGGCACTGTCATGAACTCATGATACTCATAATATTAAATTATTAGCAGTGAACCAATTATGAACAATTTGGACCTGCAGTTGGGCGTTATTTAGGTCGTCATGTTTAAATGTACGTCTATTTATCTGAAAAATTAAGGTAAGTATCGTCATCAAATACTTTACACAATTTGTGGTAGTTTTTTTAATAACTGGATAGATCATTAACATATATACAAAAAAAAAGTGGAAAGGACCCAATATCGAGCCTTGTGGAACACCCATTTTTACTTTTAGACCGAGTGAATTGATACCATTTATTTGAACTTGCTGTTGTCTATCATTTAAATAAGATTTCACTAAACTAAGCGCAGGTTTACCTAGTCTGTAAGTTTCAAGAGTAAGGTTTCGTGATTTATGTTCTCAAATGCCTTGGAAAGGTCACAAAAGATTCCTATAGCATGTCGTGCCTCTTCCCACGCTGTGACACCGGCGTCAGTCGTACAACGTCCTTTAGTGAAACCATACTGTTGATCATGTAAGATTGTATTGGTGTTAAGAACAATACCATTGTCGGAATAAGGTTGAAAATATAAAAACTTTCTCGAAGATTTGAGCTCGGGTTAAGGCTAGTTTCCGTTTTCTAATCAGATGGTAACGTACTTTAAATTATAATATGAAATACGAATAAGCTTTCCAAGGATTGTTACTATTCCTATAAAACACTTCATCACACAAAAAAGAAAAACTCACTCAATATCAGTCTCGAGCAGGGCGATGTCGTGGTACTTGGAGGGTGACTTGTACTCCGGGTGAGGGATCCTCCTCTTCACATTGTATATCTGCCACAGCTCAGGAGGGTCCGAGCGTTTCAGTATACCTAGAGTTACGAAGTTCACAAATCGTCTGAAAATATCAAAGTATTCCACTTTTAGAATTTATGCACAGAAATGTGGGATAAAACCTGGATGAGGGTGGTACGGGAGCGTGAGGGTTCGTACAAGAGAGAGGCCTATACCGACCAGTGGGTGAACTTGAGCTTCGGATGAATAATGGGTTCTTTTGGGTCTACCAAACCAGTAATTTTTTAGATCTCTATTTAAGCAGTTCAGCTACCTACGGGCAAATTATTAAATATCCTACATCAACCCTTATTTGACTTACGCCATTGTAAAACGATTGATAAGCTGCCATAGAAAAAAATCAAAATGTATAGGATATCGTTAACGTGAAGGAGGTTACAGTCCCAAATAGTTTCTGCGGCCTTCTGTGCATGTGACAATCCAGCCTTATTAAAATCGTCGCTAATAATATACACCAGAAGGCCAATTCCCATCTAAAAAAAACGTTCAAAATCCAATTTGTCGCTTTTGACAAGTTTAATAAATGTGTTTCAAGTAAGTAAATGATAGGTATTTTTGACAGATGAAACCGAGATTATAATGCGAACGTTCTTAAAAATACGAGAATTGCCCTGCCGTCCTTACGAAAAGTGCAATAATAACTCGAGTTTTGCGCCGAATTGAGAAAAGTACATATTCGGAATTTGCAGAACGAGATCTATATTTTCTTTTCAGACACTTTTTACGTATCTATGACGAATTTGCCTTGTATACCAACAAAAATAAAATCTTTACCCACGTTTTTCTCGAAATCAGGTTTAACCTAGTTATTGCACTTTTTGTAAGGACGGCAGTGCCCTTCTGGTAATTCCCGTATTGCCAGACGGACAAAACGGGAAATTTTCCTCTTAAATTACGTTGAGCTTCTTAGATAGGTACTTACGAAGTGGCACTTGATAAGCAATGACCGGCAGTCAGAATGAACCTTTCACTGATGATAGAGCCTCCGCAGAGCCAGTCAGCTGTTCTGACATCGTCACCATACCCCAGCAAAGCCTGATGTCAATAATATTTTTTATGTTTTATGCTTTCTATGCAACACTATAACAGTAACTAAGTAATATTGAAACACAATAAAAATAATAATTACTATTGTGATATCCATACTAATTCATACTAATTTTGTTTTTACCTTTTTTTTTATTTATTTAAATTTAATTAATTATTAATTATTTACAAAATAAAAATAGATATTATATATAATATATTATTATACACCATTGGTAACTATACTTTCGAGCCGTTTGGGGTTGAAACCCTCGGGCCGTGGGGTCCGAGTGCCCATGGCCTCTTCCGTGACATCTCAAAACGGCTATTTCACACTTCCCGTGACCCAAGGGCTGGTTTTTACCTTGGCCAGAGGATAAGCATTGCCATACAACGTGGCAATGCGGCCAGTCTCTTGGGTACATTACCAGTCGACAGCGATGCGGATGAATTTTTCGACGCTATATTTTAGTTTGTAAATAGTTCTAGTTAAGTTACTAATATTATAACTGCAAAAGTAACTGTTGGCTGAGCTTGCTTTCAATGAAAATAAAATATCATTGTATAGCACAGTGGTTTAATAAAGTTATTTACATTTTATTAAATATAAAAAATAACTTCATCTGAAAAAACACAAGGATGACAGAACAGAACATAACAGTTGCTAGGCAACAACTAAAGAAAACTCTACTCCTAGAACATAGTGCATTATAACCTTCATGGTACAACACCCCCACTTAATCCACTATGCTGTGTGCAGAACACATGTTTCTGCTTACCAACTCCCTTAGTCATCATATCAGCAGGCATAAGGGCAGTCTCACAATATTCAACACAAATAACCCTTTGCTCTGCTAACTCCCTAATGAAATGATATCTTATATTTATATGTTTGGAACGTTTTCCAATCGCAGGAGTATAAACTAGCTTACTGGCACTTTGACTATCACTAAAAATAGTAACAGCAGTGTTACGCCGGCCAGTCAGTTCAGAATATAAACCGTTTACTGATATCACTTCCTTAGCGACCTCACAGATTGCGATGTACTCAGCTTCAGCAGTACTTAACGCAACACAACGCTGTTTTATAGACTGCCAAGACACCGCAGCACCACCGAAAACTAGGGTATAACCAGAGAAAGATTTCCCATCAGGCCCATTTCCCCAATCTGCATCTGCATAGGCAACCAAAGGCTTATTACATTTTTTGTAACACAATGACAGTTCCGCTGTCCCCTTTAGATACCTAAGCACTCGTTTCAGTGCCGCCATGTGAGTGGAATCATTGCAGTTATTAAATTGACTTAACATCGTAACTGCATACGATATATCAGGTCTTGTACAACATGTCAGGTACATTAGTGACCCGATAATTTCCTGATACCGCGTGTTGTCATTCTTTTCACCAGATTTCAGGCGAAGATTCACTTCAACCGGTGTACTAACTGGCTTGCAGTCCAACATTCCATATTTCTCCAAGATTTTTGAAATGTATTTCTTTTGAGACAAGTGGATTTCACTTACACTCTTCCTCTCAATCCGGACTCCAAGACATTCTCTGGCCTCACCCAAATCCTTTATTTTGAAGGATCTTCCAATCTGATGTATAACCGTCCTGGCTTCACCAGCTTTATTTGTGAATATATAAAAATCATCCACGTACAGAGCTATGATAGTGAAAATTTCTTTAGTATTCTTTGTGTAGACACACTGGTCATATTTGGACCGAGAAAATCCCATCTTTATTATATGCTCATGAATCTTTTGGTTCCAACACCTGGCAGCTTGCTTAAGGCCATATATGGCTTTCTTCAATTTGCAAACCTTGCCTTCACTCCCCTCTTGAACAAAAGATTGCGGCTGTTCCATATAAATCTCTTCATGCAGATCTCCATTGAGAAAAGCGGTGGTTACATCAATATGATGAACGCTCAAGTTTTTCTCAACTGCCAGAGCTAGTAGAAGACGAATCGACGATATCTTGACTACCGGTGCAAACGTTTCAAAATAGTCTTCGCCAGGTTTTTGCGAATAACCCTTAGCAACCAGCCTGGCCTTATAGCGCTGGGTGCTGCCATCAGCTCCAATCTTCAACTTGAAAACCCATTTCGTTTTGATAACATTAGCGTCTAATGGTCGATTAACCAATTCCCAGGTTCCATTCACCTTCAAGGAATTGAACTCATCCTTCATCGCTTCTACCCAAAACTTCTTATCAGAACGCTCCATGGCATCTTTAATTGAAATAGGATCAGGATAATCTGACACATGGAAATTGTATACCATGTCTTTTTCCCGCTTCGGAACCCTATTTCGAGCAGGGTAACGTCTCGAACTTTGCAAATCTTCTGCCACAGGACGCTCTAAGTCAACAGAAGCTGAACTTTGCAAATCCTCTGTCGTAGGATTCTCTACGTCGACAGAGTCGTAAAAATTCTCTCCAGAATCCGATCTCGTCAGTGAACTAGCCCTCGTTGTACTAGATACACTTCCAGATTCTTCTTCATTCACATTCGAACTAGCCACCGGAACCCCCACTGCAACAGGATCAGCAATCCTTGGAACCTCTGGTTGAGTAGTGGAACGACTAACTCCCGGAATGTCATACTGTAGATCTATGCCCACAGCATCCTTCTTAGAAACAGGAACAGCGGCTGTTTGTTTCTCTTTAGAAGTCACGGAAACATTTTCCATAAATGCAGCATCTCGAGCGATGATAATCCTCGTTGGATCATCCTCCAAATTGATAAATCGGTACGCCTTCGAATTAGTCGAATACCCAGTCATTATCATTTGAACCGTCTTCGGATCAAACTTCTTGCGACTATGATCCTTTACCAGAACCTGAGCTCTACATCCGAATATTCTCAGATTCGATAGATCGACTCTCTCTCCTGTAAAAACCTCCTCTGGAACTTTATCCTTGAGGGCCATTGTTGGAGATCGGTTCTTCAGGTACACGGCACAACCAACAGCTTCTCCCCAGAATCTCTTGTCCAAACCAGCCTCATGCACCATACATCTAGCCTTCTCAGTTATTGTGCGTATTGTTCGTTCCGCCACTCCATTCTGTTGAGGAGTATAAGGTACTGATCTCTGGTGTTGGATCCCATATTTCTTCAGAAAACCTTGAAATTCTTTGTTGGTATACTCAGTGCCATTATCGCTACGAAATTTCTTTATTTTCTTTCCCGTCTGATTTTCAACTAGTGCCTTGAATTCCATGAATTTAGCGAAAACTTCGGTCTTGGATTTTAACAAATAGCCAAATGTTTTTCGGCTGAAATCATCCACAAAAATCAGGTAGTACCTATTACCACCCCAAGATTCTACCTCCATAGGGCCCGCTAAATCCGAATGCACGAGTTCAAGAAAGTCTTTTGCTCTCTTGCTTTTACCTTTTGGAAACATTTTGACGCACTCCTTCCCTTTACAGCACCCTTCACATGGTTCCGTGCTCACCTCTTTAAAAGTCAGACCATCTGCCAAACTTTTTAGCTTCACCATCAGAGCTCCACTCAGGTGACCTAGTCTTCTGTGCCACAAATCAAAAGAGGCGCGAGAAGAATCTTCTGGAGGACACGTCAGAACCATCGCTGCTTCTTTATCTAAAACATATAACCCCTGTTTCAGTGGTGCTGTTAATACTGGTTTTCCAATTACTTTTACTTTGTAATCCTTTTGGTAAACCTTACAAGAAGTCTCATCGAAAACAACAGTGCAACCCTTAGTACACATTTTACTTACCGACAGCAAGTTTGTCGTCAAACCTGGAAGCATAAGTACATCCTCAAACCTCACAGAGCGCCCCATGACATACACATCCCCTTGTTCACTAGACACAATTTTATCATTGTTCGCAGTCGTAACTAGCTTAGAACTAATGTACTGTCTATCTTCAAGAATGTGCACGTCAGACGTCATGTGTGATGTAGCTCCGGAATCTACGACCCAATGGCCCTCACCAACCGACATAGATAGAGCGGCCATTAGACCCGAGGTCTCCTTACTGCCTTTCTTCTTATATAAAGATGTGTCTTTGTTGTCTTCAAACTTGTCTCCCGCCTTACGACGTTGACACTGCCACTTATAATGCCCTTTCTTTTTACACAAATGGCATATAACAACCTTCTTGGACTTTGACATCAGTGCCGTTGCAGCGTCATCTTCAGTTGTGTTCGATGTGCTGCTTTTCCTCAAGCTTTCTTTGAGCAACGCTGCCTGCACAGACTCTGTCGTAATCTTCATACCTGAATGTTCCAATGTCATCACCAGAGGATTGTACACATCGGTTAAACCGGCCAACATAATAATCCCAATAAATTCATCATCTAGACCTGCCTTTATGTTAAGTAATGACTGACTGGTTGACTGGATGTCATTGAGATATTCCTCCATTGATGAAAACATTGTCAATTTGACGTTGAATAACTTTCGCAACAGATAAAGCCGTCGCAGTAATCCACCATCAGCATATGATTTTTGCAACGCTTGCCAAGTATCTCTCGCTGTCTTGAGATTCATGATCATAGGATAAATATTTTCCATACACATAAGGCAGATCTTACTTCTAGCTTTGGCATCCTTCCTTTTAGCCTCCGCCGAGTCTGCCACGAACTTCTCGCTCACACACTCCCACAGATCGAGGTCGATTAGGAACATTTCCATAGCAAAAGCCCACGTACCATAATTAGCTTGGCCTGCCAATCTCTCAATACTTTTTGTAACAGCTTGTTCCATATTTGAAATTGAGATCAGATACTTCTCTCCGCTCAGATATCACACCAGATCACGGCTGGGCCCATAACCTGTTGGCTGAGCTTGCTTTCAATGAAAATAAAATATCATTGTATAGCACAGTGGTTTAATAAAGTCATTTACATTTTATTAAATATAAAAAATAACTTCATCTGAAAAAACACAAGGATGACAGAACAGAACATAACAGTTGCTAGGCAACAACTAAAGAAAACTCTACTCCTAGAACATAGTGCATTATAACCTTCATGGTACAACAGTAACTCTGTATATCTGTCCATTTGTTATTTTTTCACAGAAACGTAGATTATGACCTGCTGAATCAATTCGATAGATTTTCAAAGATTTTCTAAGAAATTGCTAATCCATTGTGTCATATATGTTTAAAAAATTCGTCTGCTCAGCAACGTAAATAACGTAATTAAAGTTTTTGAAATGTCAAAACGAAAGGCATTGCCATTGTAATTAAATTAATAGTTTCTATAGTGTTAAAGATTTCATTGACAAAAAATGTTAATGAACAAGTCAAACCTACTGAAAAATTTGCCTGCAAATTATTATATTTGCAAAACATGTTTTGTTCTGAATTGTTCTTTTACCATCTTTTTATACCGTGTTTTATGCAAATAAACATATTCTTATTCTTAAGTGTGATATGCAATTATTCCACTGTGTTTTATCCTGGCAGTACGTTCCTTTGGGATAATTTATTCCTCCACCAAAGCTTGTTATCTATTAATAATTTTAGAGTTCAATGTGTTTTACAATATTTAATCACTTACCATGTGCGGAAATTCATTTCTCCTAGCGTTGATGCCTCCGACTGCTACCCCACCCCCTCCAAGTCCCTCAACATTTATTTCAACTTCATGGCAGTTTGTGTCGGGTTTGTAAACTCGTATCATTGTAGCGTTATACATTTGTTTACAAATGTAATCTAGTCTTTGTATGTTTTCAATGCATTCTGTAATAAAGAAATATTTTTTTTACCAAATTGGCTTTGTCTAGGCAATATTGACACCGACTTCCGAAATTAAAGTTTTCTTTTTTACTTTTTAGTGGGTTGGTTTGTAATTTATCTAAGTTACGATAGCCTAATGTAAACTGCTCATCAAAAATACCCAAATCGTTATAGATGTGCTTATAATATTTGAAAAGTTCCCTCGATTTCTCCAAGATCCCATCATCAGATCGTGACCCAATGACAATGGGACCAACTTTTTTTTTTTGGTGGGTAATTATCAAATAACTTCTCCCGCTCTGGGCGGAGCGGGAGGGCGTGTCAGACTCTTACTGATTAAAACCCACCCGTGTTCCTTCGGTTGCCCTGTTGCCGGGGGCCACGATGTCCCTATCGGTTTTCTTCGAACCCCCGGCAGGAATGGGTCCAACTTGAGAGTAGGTATACGCTTTCAAAAAAAAAAATTCAAATCGGTCCAGCTGTCTTCGAGTAATCGCGGAAAGTACACAATTTAAAAAAAAAAACCGACGAACTGAGAACCTCTTCCTTCTTTTGAAGTCGGTTAAATAGACATATTATGGGTAATTTGTGAGCTTCGTAGATAGGTGTATGATATAATATGATAGTGTAAATATATCTTTGATCATAGATATGATAGTTTAATACCCTCCTTAGTAAAAAAATTCGTATCCGGCTACCTAACCAATTTTTTTATTCATTCCCGCCCTAGAGAGAGAAGCAATTACTATGAGTCTTTCCTGCCCAAGGGTGGGGAGCAGCGTCTTCCACCCGCTACTCGGATCAAACAAACACTATTTTCCGAGTATGAGAAATGAAAATAATCTACTTACTGTCTTGAACTTTATTCTCAGTCTTGTTAATGATACCCACATGTGAATCTATTACCATTTTCCTGAAAACAAAGAAACAATTTTGAACACAAAAAAAAAAACACCGGCCCAGTGCGTGTCGGACTACGCACAATAAAGAGTTTCGTAGTTGGGATGAATTTATCCCAAAAACTAACTTAACATTGTAGTTGAAAAACATGTTCTCCCATACATTGATATACGTCACGGTCAATTCTCCAACTGCAAATGGAAGATTGGAAAAAAAAACAGTGGCACTCCGGGAGTGATGGCAGAAGTGAAAACTTCAACAATTTTACTGTGCAGGAAATACTTTTCTTTTTAAAAGTCGGTAAAAAAAGGGAAATGTCAATCATGTCGTTGTCATGTCTCAATGTTTGGAATGTCATTAATCCCAAAGAAATGTATCGCGCGTTGTTGTCTTTTTAATGGTCTAAAGCTGGTGTCGGTAACGGTGTCGCAAGTTCAATTGTTTTTTCACATCTCAAAAATGCCCAACGCGCCTAAAGAAGTTTTCACTTCAAAAATAGAAATGAACTATTTCCGGACTTTTTCCTTTACATGTGCTGTGAGACCTTGCTTCCTGCCAAATTTCATGAATCGATACTCCATTTGAAATAAGATTAGACATTTAAACAAAGCTTTTTTACAGTCCATTCAACCGATTTTGACCGGGCTATTCTATCCATAAGCCCACGGTATAGAAGTCAAAATCCTTCAAAATCCTTAAGGATGGCATTAAAAGCAAAAAAGTGGTTACAATACCAACTGTTTACTGCAGCTGCCGTTTGTCATGCCACCAACGCAATAGAAGTCAGAATCGGTTGAACAGACTGTAAAAAAGGTTTATTTAAATGTCTAATTTTATTTCAAATGGAGTATAGGTCAACGGGAAGTACCCTGTAGGTTTTGATTTATTTGCGAGTATCAAAATATTTTGCATAATAGCCGTATTTTTTTAAACTTGATTTTTTTAGAGCTACAAAGGACCATAAACCAACGTATTTTATATTAATTTTAACTTGATACCTTTACGCGCTCCTGAGAAAATGGGTCTTAACAAACTGACAGACAGATGGACGGACAACGAAGTGATCCTATAAGGGTTCTGTTTTTTCCTTTTGAGGTAAGGAACCCTAAAAATGACTCCCAACCCTGGCCTTGCTAATAGAAGCCTGGGACCTTCTATTAGCCAGGCAAGGGTTTGTGGGTTAACGAATGAAGGTCATCGTGGGCATGCTCATGGGTTAGGTAGGTAAAGTCAGCAAAGTTAATTGTTAAGAAAAATGACTAGGTGCCAACTTTAATTGTCCAAATATATTTAAATCACAAATGTCATTCTTTGGCTATGAAATGGCTATAATATTATACGGCAAATTGACGTAGGGTGTCAATTTGTTTAATAACAATAAACCCTCCACTGTACATTATATAGATGAAAATGTTGTGTTCATACCTTGTATCAACGAAGACACAGTCTGTACAGCATAGGATTGGCTCTTTGCCTCGCAAGGAACATATCTGTAATCAAATCAGTGATTACAAATTATTTGTTTCTTTCTGTTTTTATGAACAATATTTTATATCAATTACGTAGCTAAATAATAAAAAAACAGTGGCACTCTGGGAGTGCCGACAGAAGTGAAAACTTGAACAATTAAAAAAAAATACTTCCAAAACCTTTAAAGTAAAAGAACTTGTATAGAATATTGATCCGTAACGTAATATAAATAAAGAGCACAATCGCGTTTACAAAAATGAGTTGTCGGTAACGGTGTCGCGAGTTTAATTGTTTTTCCCATCTCAAAAATGCCTAACGTGCCTAAAGAAGTTTTTACTTCAAAAAGGTTTACCAACAAACAACAAGCTTTGACGTCCAATTATGATCGAGGGTTTGTGTATATCTTTATGGCCTCACCGGTGCATTGTTCTTGTTCTTATGGTCAATATAACTGCTTAAACAATTATATATGCTGACGCACTTTCCTGAGACATTATTCCTCATGCATGTAGACCCTGCAAATGACATTTTGAAACAATTAACGTGTCCGCAAACAATTACGCCCGCCGCACATGCTAACACTTATGAATGCGACCATTCGCACGAGGATTCGTGATAACTTATGCTAGAGTGATCAGATGCGGCAGGCGTTAGGAGTCGTGGACTCGTGATAGTCCTTGTATGCCCTGGCGGCTGAGAGTATCTCATGCTCACTCAAATGTGTCCCAGATGGTGGCGTGTGTGTTGGATCATTAAGGTCCCTTCCAAATGGTTGAGCTGAATGGTGCTGATCCACACGTCATGTTCGTGAATGGGCGCCGTCGGTAGGGACTGGTCATCTCATAATTTTAATTGTTTTTTTTTTATATTACGGCCGCTTTTGACATGCACGTCTTTCTACATCGTTCTCACAAGTGTACTATCAGCATTAATAATGTAAGGAACCAATATTTTGTGACAATACTTTGATTTTTAAAAGAGTGTTCGTGGAGAGTCTTGCCCGTTCCTCTTAATAGGAACGCTTTAGAATGGGCGACTTGCTTCAGTTTTTGTCTGACCCACCCCTTGATAATCCAAAAGTGCCTGTAAAGCCTCGTGCAGACTGGTGCGATGCGACACCGGTAATTGTTCTACCGTGAAATTTTCTTAGAAATAGTTTTGTAAGAGTCGCGTCGCGCCAGTCTGCACGAGGCTTAAAAGCTTTGAGTTTGGATCGTCGTGAACTTATTAAGTAGGAGCAATCAATCAATCAATTGTTAAGATGAAGTTCATGGATGGGTAACTTCCTCTTTTTACCGCATTACTCTAACTAAACCTTGGAAAGCATGGTCATTCGATGATCCAAATGGGGGTTTTTCCATTGACTGCCACCGGCACGGCAGCCGCACCGGCCAGAGAGACGACGTGGCAATGAATGAGGCACATAAACGAACTGACAATTATTATTGTTTTAATAACATTACTAAATTGTTATTGAAAAATCAACGACATTAAGGTTAATAATCAAATCATCTTTATGATGATTTTAAATTAGTGTTTCGGATCAAATCAAAGCACTCAATTTGGCAGTAACACTACCGATCGGCATAGTACGTTTTCTGATCCATTTGGATCAGACTGTAGACCGTCTTCATTGGTAACCAAAATATCACTATCATGACTCACCTTCACGCAAATTCAACAGCTCAATCGTCACACAAGCAGTACTAAAGAACAACAACACAATTAAATGACGTAACATCATCATGCCAGAACAAGATGCAACCACACCGCGCGCAGCGCGTTCTGCACAACCTTTGAGAAACAACTGAGTAATATGTACAGTAAGAACTTGTTTTTATTTACGGAATTTAATGTAAAACAATGTTTATGTAAATTAAACCCACCATCAAGGTGGTTTTAATATTGTTGTACAATAATGTCTTTGTTTGTTTGTTCCGCTTTCAGATAAAAACGGCAGAAATATTTTGAATGAAATTAAGCACATGGGTAGACTATAACCCGGGTTAGGACATAGAATACTTTTATCCCGATATTCCCATGGGATTAAGACTTATGCGAGTGAAACCGCGGGGCGCAGCTAGTATTAATATAATAAAGCTCAAGAATTTGTTTTTTCGTTTGTTTGTACGCGCTAATGTCTGGAACTGCTAGTCGAATTTGGAAAATTCTTTTTGCAATTGATAGCTCAATTCATGAGAAAGGACATATCACGCTACCCTTAGGAACCCAGCAAGAAGAAAAAAAGTCAGAAAGAACGCTAAGCCTAATTTTGCGAGTGCAGGGTGATGCGATGCTATAGGATACATTTTATGTTAAAACAAGACGGATAATGTCGCGGGCAGAAGCTATTCATTTATATACTGGTTTTATCTCAACTTTTCCTTAATCGACTGACGTATCCATGTACACATTTTATTAGTTATACTTGACTCAGCATGTGCTCATCGGTTTTGATTCGGCTTTATGGATCAGGTTCCAGTTACCGCTATCAAAGGCACCTCCAGCTCTGGTTTAGGTATATATAGCCCAGTCGAACGATGCGTGACAATGACCTCCTACACACTTCTTAAAATAAAAATAAAACAGAAAATCACCGTGTGTATATTCAAGGTTGAATAAGTTTTTTTTTCAAATAACTGGTTTCTTATTGAGCGTCAAATCATGTTCATAAGAAAGAAAAAAGAAAATACGTTTATTTGCGGTAAACATGACGCAAAGATAAAACAAAAATAACAAGTTGGGGCAAATTATGCGTCACATCCACGCAAAACGACCATCGCTCAGCATAAAGATGCAACCCTGTGCGAGACAGAGCCCCAGCGCTGGTTTTCTGCGATAGCCGGTGGCATAACAGTATAAAACGGAGCTGGCCTCGATGTATCGTCGTCAAATTCCGCGTCAGCAGTTTCGTCACCAGTGTATCCGTCGTTTGCTGAAGTTGCAGAGCGTTCCGCCCGCGTGCTTCGCAGCCCCGCGCCCGTCACCGCAGCTACTCCACGCACCTCGCCCCGTCCCGCTGCCAGTGTCTGCAGCCCCGGCGAAACCTATACAAAAGGATTTCGCTGGTGTCACCGCGAGTGCCCCAAACGCTCCAAGTAGGCAACCTATGCCAGAAAAGGTGCCGAATATATCTGATGCCGAGGGTTTCGTGACAGTGCAAAGGAGGAAGCACCGATTGCGAACAAACAAGAACCGCTGTGGCAAAGCTCCTACAGAGTCCGAAGTAAGCTTGCGTGCCGCAAAGCCGAATACACCGGTGTACATCTCCCGCCTACACTACACCACTAAGGTGGAGGACATCGTGGAGTACGTGCGCCAAAAGACGAGGTACACGCCGAGGGTGCAGTTCCTGGTGTCGCACCGCAACGTCAACTTCAAGGCGTTTGTGGTGCGAGTACCGAATTGTTTTCTGCCCGTCGTCATGGAGGAAGACTTTTGGCCGCAGGGCGTGGTGTTCCGCCGCTTCCGCGGACAAGTACCATAGGACAGCACAAGGATAAGCTAGTGAAGTGAAGTGCTACTAACATAGTTTTAAGCTATTTATTAACACAAGTTTTTAAGTTTTGTTATAAATTGACGCCTGAAATAAATGGTATTATTATTATAAAACGTAAAGAATTAAATTAGACTGAATACTGATATTATGTATTTATTATATTGACAAGTAACGTCTAAATAACTGTCTAAATAGATCATAAGTTTTAAGATCTATTGTGATTATATTTTTTCTTGATTTTTATATTTTTTATTATTGTACTAGTTGGGTTCCCCTGGGACCCCACTAGTACATCAAAAAACCCCAAAGATACTAAGTATAACGACACGACCCCCTGAAAATGACTAAAGAGTATTATTAAGGCACCCGCAGATAGGCGCGACCCGACTATAGTAGAACAATTTATATGAAAATTTAATGGAAATTGTTTTATCAGAATCGCGTCGCGCCGTGCGTCGCGTCGCGCCTTTCTTCGGAAGTCTTGACTCGGTTTTAAACCTTAATACCAAGAACCCTCCTCGAGGGTTCACTTTAGCGCATAAGTAATGCCGGTGATCTACTTGGAGGGTCCACTAGGAATATGTATGGCGGAATGACATACGCGCTCTATGAAAATTGGGAGGACTCCGAATGTGTTAAGGTAGGTGTTATACCTTGAGTTTGGCAGATCATCTGCCAAACTCAAGGTATAACACCTACCTCCTCACCTCTACTAAGGAAAATTGACGTTTATGTCAATTTATAACAAGTTTTAACTGTCATTGTCACTGATAGAGGTGGAGTTGACGTGAAGTGGAGTGTAGGAAATGACTTAGAATATGGGTGTTAGAATACATAAGACGAGGACAAGTATTAATTTAATACTTGTCCTCGTCTCACATTTTTTACGATTCACAGGATTATTAAATTAAAAGTATTTCACTTACTTGTCAAGATATTTTGCTATCCAAAGAAAATGAGTTTTACCATTTTTGCCGTCTATTACATTCAGAAATGCTTTCGCTACAGGTAGGATGAAATCTTCTAGGTAAATGTAAATAACGTGAGGACCTTTGATGTTACATTATTTATGTACAAACCAATAAATATTCTCAGTAAAGTAATTACTGGTCGTTGTTTTTCTACCTACATGATGTTCTTTTGGAATAGAGAATAAAAGAGCTTGATGAATTTCAGAGCGATCTTTACTCAAAAAGCGAGTTCATGATTATATAATATATACTGTATTTTGTACCAAAATATAGTTTAACCATAATCAACTATATGTATTTTTGTAATAATGGTTTCAAAGGAATTGTAGAATAATGTGTTCGCCTTTTTAGATTGAAAAAATACATCGTATTGTATCATCATCATAATTATTACATAACCCTTTCGTTTTGTTTACGTAAATCCATCACACCCGACACTATCAACTGATATTTCCACTTGAGAGTAAGATTGTAGATAACACTCTTGATACTGAGTATAAAACACTACGTTTATCTTAACTTGTCGACAGTACTATCGCTACTTGTTGCTAGACAACAGATCTTGAAGAAAAAGCTACCATTTATCTCAGTGTTCAAAACATTTTATTTAATCCCAGTGACATTTTTATTTGGCTAAAAGAATTCTTGAAGGTTTTTAGTGCTGTGTATCAAAGTAATATAAAACAATGAAGCTGGTACAATTTGTTTACAAAGAAAACCCAAAAGAAATTCGCGTTGGGTATCTATCTGGTGATGACGTAGTTGACATTAACAAAGTTGATCCTACAATTCCCAGCACTCTAATAGAAATCTTGAAGAATGGAGTCTTCGAAAAAGTCGAGAAACTACAAGCAACGAATCAAGAAACTGTTCCTATATCAACAGTGATTATAAAAGCACCGATACACGGAGGAGACAAAGTCCTTTGCGTCGGATTAAACTACAAAGACCATTGCGAAGAACAGAAGTTCCCACCTCCAGAAATCCCATTCATCTTCAACAAATTCCCAAGCACGATCATTGGACCAAATGAACCAATCAAACTGAAGCCTGATGTCTCCGAAAAGGTGGTCTGTGAAGTGGAACTGACCATAGTTATTGGAAAAACAGCTTCCAGAGTGAAGGCAGAAGATGCTTACGATTACATTTTAGGGTATACTATTGCTCAAGACATAGGAGCTACAGATTGGAGCACGAACCAAAGTATGGGACAACTGTTGCTTGGTAAAGCTATGGATACATTCTGTCCTATTGGTCCTTGCATCACAACGAGTGACGAGGTCGGTGACCCACAAACCTTAGGCATAAGATGTATAGTCAACGGAGTACAGAAACAGAAGAGTAACACAGATCAGTTTATTCATAAGATTCCTGATGTCATTGAGAGATTATCGAAGCTGTTTACTTTGTTGCCTGGTGATGTAATTCTGACGGGTACCCCTGGAGGAGTGGGAGTGTACAGGGATCCCCCAGAGTTCCTAAAGTCTGGTGATGCGATTGTCAGTGAGATTGAGAATATTGGAGTTATGATTAACAAAGTTGAGAATTTCTAATGATTTTGATTGATCAGTTTACGTAAAATTATTTGTTAGCAAAAGTGTATTTTTAAGAAAATGTGAAGATTAATAAACGTCTTTAAAAAGGTTATTACAAAGGCTTTATATCGAAGTATATGTTTTGAAATTTAATATATCTGGATCCGCTTGAAATCAAAAACCTACGGTTATTCAATGATGTTTTATTTCCCGTTTATCTCAAACCTAAATAAGTAATTATATCTATCTTACTACATTTGAGTCATTCGCATGCTATATTTATGTCTGGAGTATTGTGAGAAGTCATTGATAGCTGTGCCTTTAATTAACTTTAGTTGAACGTCCGAAGTATTCCTAATAAATACTTTATTTAGTTAGTGTTAAGGATTATCTAGTCTAGCCTAACACTATTGTGCTATCAACCGGAACAGTTATAACTATTATTACTCATTGTTGCTTCGTGTATCTCTATTATTATATAACTTTAAACTTAGTCAAGTACTCAGATTGGTTGAATTAACGACAAGTTGCACCTCTGGCTTTCCTGGGGATATCCAACTTTAGTACTGAATATTGACCTCTCATTTTGACGACACTCAATGTATTGTTCCGAACTGTGGTTCCGAACTATATTTGGCTTGTGCTTATTAATTGTTTCAAACTATAAAATCGCGTGTCGATCGGAGCTTTAGCACGGAGCGTGAACAGAAGTTCTAATGTCTTCGTGGCGTTAATAAAAGATGTGTTAATTCAGGACTTGCTCTTGGTCTGTGCCAAGTCAATTCAGCCCAGCAATGCGTGATTGAGTAACAAAAAACATTACAAAGCGAAAAATAACTTTAATTTCGGAAGTCGGTGGCAAAACACGAAAATTTAAAACCAAAGACACCGACTACCGAAATTAAAGTTAATTATGTTTTTTTTGGAAGTCGGTTGATTTTTTTTGTAAAAAGTTTTTATTTTTCAGTTTTTAGTTGTGGTACCTACTCCACAAAAATTCGAATACCACTACCTGCTATGTAAATAACAGTGACAGGACCTTAACATATCATCCATTTACTAAGTGGGAAAAAAATACGTATTGTTGAACCAAACTCAAGAATCATCCAAGCAAAGTTAATAAAATTTATATGGGACCACACGGGAAGCACCAGCTTTCAAATAAAAAAAAGAATCATCAAAATCGGTTCACCCAGTCGAAAGATCTGAGGTAACAAACAAAAAAAAAACGTCGAATTGAGAACCTCTTCCTTTTTTTTGAAGTTGGTTAAAAATATAAAAACACCACCACAAACATTGACATTTTTATATTAGTGGAATTTCTATAGGATGAAGTCAGAGTGATGTTTGTCTTTGTAGAATGAAGTCTATTCAATCGTATCTGGTTAGCCTGGATGCGGATCCAATAATAGCTGGAAGAACGCTATGGCTTTTGTTGATTTCTCAATATGGCTTTGGTAGTCAAAGCAATAATAGCCAAGTCAAATCTTGCAGTAATGTATATACCTTATCCGATCGTACATTTTTCTTATTTATTTTACTTTCATCGAATTGTTTCTGCGGGAGGAGCTCGTGGCTAAGTAATAACAGCCGCACAATTCGATCCATCAGGTTAAGCTACGCTTGCTAAGTTTCGTCTGTGGATGGGTGACCATCTTAACATTTCGAGACTCCTCCGTGCCTCGGAAAGCACGTTAAGCCGTTGGTCCCGGCTGTCATTCGTAGATCTTTGACAGTCGTTACGGGTCGTCAGAAGTCCGAAAGTCTGACAATCAGTCTTACCAAGGGGTATCGTGTTACCCAGTTACTGGGTTGTGGAGGTCAGATAGTCAGTCGCTCCATGTAAAATATGGTATTCAGCTGCATCCGGTTAGACTGGAAGCCGACCCCAACATATGTAGTTGGGAAAAGGCTAGGCAGATTGATTGATTGAATTGTTTCTGCAGCGACATTTCTCCACAAAAAAAAAAACAACCGACTTCAAAGAAAACACTACAAAGTGAAAAATAACTTTAATTTCGGAAGTCGGTATCTTTGGTTTTGAATTTTCGTTCTTTGTCACCGACTTCCGAAATTAAAGTTATTTTTCACTTTGTAGTGTTTTCTTTGAAGACGGTTGTTTTTTTTTTGTAAAAAGTTTTTATTTTTCACTTTTTAGTTGTAGTACCTACCCCACACAAATTCGAATACCACTACCTGTTATGTAAATAACAGTGACAGGAAGTTATCATAATATCATCCACATACTAAGTGAGGTAAAAATACGTATTATTGAAGCTAACTCAAAAACTACCCAAGTAAAGTTAATAAAATTTATATGGGATCACCTCTGAAGTATGATCTACCAAACAAAAAAAGAATCATCAAAATCAATTCATAATTGACGGAGTAATCGCGTAACAAACATACAAAAAAAAAAAAACAACATACAGTCGAATTGAGAACCTCCTCCTTTTGGAAGTCGGTTAAAAATGATAAAAGTTATATATTCCACATCACTTATATCATCATCTGCCTAGCTTTTTCTCAACTATGTTGGGGTCGGCTTCCAGTCTAACCGGATGCAGCTGAATACCAGTATTTTACTAGGAGCGACTGCTTATCTTACCCCCTCAACCCAGTTACTGTGTATAACACGATACCAACCAGTATATACAGGGCGGCCCACGGATATGTCACATGGAGGGAAAGTACGTTGAATATTGTAGATGGAACATTTTACTGAAAGAAGACATTATTTGAATTTAAAAACAATTTAAACTGCATTCATAGATATTTAAATAATCACATGGTTGAACCGGAAATTGAACCCGTTACACGAGAAAAATAATAAAGATTATTTTTTGCTAAATAACATAGTGTCAAAAATAAAAGGAAAACCAGAAATTTTAACATTTTGAATACAAAATTAATCAATTTATCAAATGCTCAAAATGAGCCCCTTCCTGTTGAAAACAAAGTCGCACTCTTTTGATTATTTCGCTCCCTGTCGATTTTTTTATGTTTTGTCTTGTTTTTAAATTCAAATAAAGTCTTCTTTCAGTAAAATGTTTAATCTACAATATTCAAGGTACTTTCCCTCCATGTGGCATATCCGTGGGACGCCCTGTGTAGTACCAACAAGTACGTCATTGTCAGTCTGACAACCAGTCTTACTCCTTGGTTGTCAGACTTTCGGGCTTCTGACGACCCGTAACGACTGTCAAGAATCTACGAATGACAACCGGGACGAACTAATTAACGTGCTTTCCGAGGCACGGAGGGGTCTCGGTGTGTAATGAATGGCCACCCATCCACGGACCGACCTCGGCCAGTGTTGCTTAACCTTGAAGATCGATCCAAGTGGCTGTTATTATTGAGCCACGAGCCACTTATAACAAATTACCATATCGCGAAAGTATACGTTTCCAAAATTCATTGCGTTTCCAAGTTCAGAAGTAATTCAGCTAAAATGTATGGTCATTATTATTTCAAGTACTACAGCTAATGTTTCGGGAAATTTTGGTGCGCCCTCGGGAAATCAAAACTGCGGTTAGAGCTATGTGTAGATTTTTCATTCCGTTATATTAAATTGGTAGATGGAAGTTGTATCAAAACATTTAATGGTTTGTTTATTTGTATGTGAAAGCCAGCCTATACATCTGCAGAATAATAAAAAATAGAACGCCTGCCTGGGTTCGAACCCACGACCTATACATAAAATATATAACGCGTAAGTCGGGGCCTTACTGCTGGGCGACAGGCCCTTTGTGTAAATTATTTCATCACCACTGCTCTCAAAACGGTGAAGGAAACATCGTGAGGAAACCGGCATGTCCTAGAACCAAAACTTCGAAGACATGTGACATCTACCAACCCGCACTGGGCCCGCATGGTGGATTACAGGCCACTCCCTCTCACAGAGAGGTCTGTGTCCCAGCAGTGGGAACATTATGAGCTAATTTATGCTTATGCTTGTGCTATTTGTAAGGGTAGGTACAGGGAAAGGTTTCTTCTTATAGAGAAAAATATGTTCTCTCATTGATCGATTCTCTTGTCAAGGGCTCCTCACGAATATTTTCCTTGTACCTAAGCACTAAATTATCATCAGCTTGAATATCTCCTGTACATAGAGCCTACTGGACACTGCTACCATATACCTAAGCATGGAAATCTTACTAGTTTCACTATATTTGATAAAATGTATTTGGTATAGCAGACTAATCCTTACAATATTATAAAACAAAGTCCCCCGCCGCGTCTGTTTGTCTGTCTGTCTGAACGCGATAAACTCAAAAACTACCGAATGGATTTTCAAACGGTTTTCACCAATGGACGGAGTGATTCATGCGAAAGGTTGCAGTGGATAATTCATTAAGGTTTTGTGTAAATTGGCTGAAATTTGACGATTATTGTTGAAGTCGGAAAAAATCATGCCGACTGGGAGCTTTACTGGCGTGCGCTGCGTTAACCGAAAAAGATATATCAAATTATATTCTATGGTCACAAGACTAAAAAAGGAATTCTTGTGCTATGGTATTGTGTTATCCATGTGTCCATTTCTATCAAAAATCCACTATGGCATATGTCTATCTTCTAAGGATGACCCACAATAACCATTTTATCTTTCAGAATTTGATAAAAATTTGATAAAGTTTTTTTGACCGGTATAGTATTAATTCTTATCCAATAAAATATGTTATTTAAATTGGGCATTTAATTTAGATTAAAATATGCCTAATATCATATCATTTAAATGAATAGTTTAAAAGATATCACAGTTTCAAAATTACGCGTAGCAACGCGGGCGCAGCGGTAGGAGTCAATGAAGTTTTCCCCGGTTATTAGGTATGAAATCCCGGTTGTACGTTCCAGTGGGATATTTTCCGACATCCAGGCGGGCGAAGCCGCGGGCAAAAACTAGTTTACTATAAACACATGTAGGTAAAAGTCATTACTCTAAAACCTAGAACCTATTTTGTTCATAATTACGAAGGATTGAATACAAAACACATGTATATCCGTTCTGTTTGCAGTTAATGAACTAATTCGAATAGTTCATTATATTTGATTACAAGTTCAACTACAGTTGAGTGAACTTCAGATGTTTTCACATTGTTCGGGAAAACCGTTTTAATGGAAATTGCTTTTTGAACTTCTGTGAGTGTTTTGCATGCAAGTAGATGTAATTCGCCGAAGTTTAGTAAACAGTTTGGCATCTCAGAATATGAATGTAGAGATCTATTACATCAAAATGTCTTTCTTATATTAATCATCATCATTTCAGTCCCTAATCACCCCATCGCTGGGTGTAAGGCTTCATCATCATCATTATTTCAGCCGAAAGACGACCACAACTGGACATAGACCTTCCCCAAGCATCGACACTTCGACCGATTCTGTTTTTCTCGCATCCAGCGGGTTCCTGCAATCATCACTTGGTCATCGGTCCACCTTGTGGGTGGCCTTCCAACACTACGCCTTCCGGTATGCGGTCGCCACTCCAGAACTATTCGGCTCCATCGGCCATTTGTTCTGCAAGCAATGTGCCTTGCCCACTGCCACTTAAGTTTGGCATTTCTTCGGGTTATGTTGGTTACTTTTTGGCTTGGCTTCCTAGAGCTTATACGCAGTCAAGCCAACCCACGCCAAGCGTCGTTTGTCATTCCAGCATTAATGATTCTGTAATCACCATTGGCAAATACATTGGTGATTGCAGTTCTTTGAAATTGACACCAATTAAGGGGTGTGTGTGAGACTATCGCAAGAACAACGGCACCGTTCTCTTGTCCAGAATAAACCACCCCTTTTAGCTTCGTCAATACTGTTCGCATAAATCTTGTTGTGAACCTAATAAATTCACTGTCGTTCGTGATAGAGCATGCAAGCAAAACGGTTTGGCAGTTTAACATTGACCATATTAATCAAGATTGTTACGGTAAGGGTGAGGGAAATGCATGTGTAGTCCAGAAATTAGTTAAGCACCTTAAGGTTTATTTTTAATTGGATCTTATTATTTTTCCGACATATTATTGAATGAAAATTGCAGTTCGAAAACGTGTCATGCGCTCGTTACGTGGTACAGGCATTTGTTTGAAAATTGTTTAACATTATCACTCCTTGACCGTACACTTATGTACTTATCTACCTACCTACTTTGAGACTATGGTAACCAGCCTGTAATTATCTCATTGCTATGTATTTAAATACTTCTTTGGCGCCAAGGTCAGCCCAGGAAGAGGTGGCGAGACGACCTAGACGCGTACCGCAAGGGTTGAATGCAGGTGGCCCTGGAAAAGGATGCATGGAAGGATTTGAGGGAGGCTTTTGCTCAGCAGTGGGATAGTGTAGGCTAAAAAAAAAAGGAATAAAGGAAGATTTTCACGCTTTTAGGCTGACGATGTTTTCCTATAGGTACCGTAACTCTGTGGTGGCTTCCATGGAACAGATATATTCTAGACTGCTGTGCCTGCTCAGTGATTCCCATTAAAACTTTAAGCCATATCGACTTAGCTGTAAAACCTGCTGGCTGGACATTGGACACGAATTAAAACTGGCGTGGTAGGTACACGTTTTTTATGTGCTACTTTAATTTAAAATGGCCGACTGATACTAACGAAGTATCAGGACAATCTAAGCACAGGGCAGTATCACTTGACAGTAATATGTAGTTGTACCGCACATGGTTCAAAATCGCGTGACACTTCAGTGAAATAAATATCTGCCCTTTTAACTTTCCATTCCACACATGCAAGAATTAAAGTGCCAATCAATAGAATCAGATGAAACTCACGCTTTTAAAAAAAATGTCAGGAGCTGTTACGAGTGTCTCGCAACGAATATTGGAGAAGTTTCCAACAGGGACGCAACTCGGGCACTCGAGCTCGGGAACTCTCGAGCACGTGAATAAAGTCGAGCTATTTATCTTAACTTCATACTCGAGTGTAGTGTTGCTTGAGCCCCCTGGATCCGCTACTTTGATTTCATTAATAAAGGACTATGTTATTAATTGTTACAACGCTTTTACTACATGCTTTCTAATTCAAATCCTTTTTTCCAAGTTTGAAGTTTTACTTGGAAAGAAAACTGAAGATTGCGGAAATCCATTATAAAATACAAGAGACGTGGATATATTTAGAAACCTGTTCCGCTTAGCTATTTCTAAAGAGCCATAAAAAACTCCTGAAAGAAATCGACATGTGTTTCATCTCTCAACGAGGCATCTCATCAGACTTTTTGCGAATCCGAACAGGGCGTGTTGCCACACCGAGCGCTGCCAGTCAGTTTGCGCTCAGCGCTCGGTGTGGCAACACAAAAATTTCACAGATTGTGTATTGTGTAAACAATAAAAATAAACTAAATTAAAGGGCGTCCCCCATACCAGAACCGTGTTTTTTTTACTAAAGTAAAAAACGTAGTGGTGAATTTTGTACGGTGATATCCCAACCCTTCGTGTGCGAGTCTGTTTCGCAATTATTGTAATTCTTACCGTTCGTCATGCACCGTTGGTCAAACAGGAATTCTAAATGGATATTTTAATTAGATTAGATTATCTCGAAGAGCGGGCACTTTCAAACGCGTCTAACGAGAGTAGATACTTGTAGTTAGTTGGTACGTTTGCAGCAATTCCTGTAATTACACCAGTGCTGCAGTCGTAAATGTTGAGAATGTAAGTGCCCGTACTTTACTAGATTACTTGAAGCTTTTACTCCGTTAGGGGGCAATCTGCTATTTGGAACTTACATACATAAATAAAACTAAAGCGTTCTTCCTATGGGGTAGGCAAAAACTACAGAACGCTACCTGATACGATCCTTACATACTCCTTTTGCTTATGTCCGTGACTACCGCAGGACCACCAACGCCAATCGCTTCCATATTTAGTAAATAATTAGTACCCAATTGGTACTAATTAGTGCTCGAACGACAAAATTGGTACCTCAGTAGTTTTCGAGAAACTCGACTTTGAAGGTGGTCCGGCGGTAGTCACGCTCCCTTCAGCAGGACAACCATGAGCGCCGAAAAAGGGGGCATGCTGCAGCTATTCTAAGTATACAAATGTGACTCATTGCGTAAAAAAAAACAGAACTGAAACACTTGTATTTACCGAGAAATCAACGATGATAACTTTCGCGCGCTGGTTCAGCAGGACCACGACTTTGAATGTTGATTCAAAGTTTGACGAGCTAGTTGCTTTCCTCAAACCTATATAGAAAATTAGTACCCTGCAAGATAAAATTAGTGCCCAAAATTCAAAATTGGTGCTTCAGTAGTTTACGAGATATACCATGCCATTGGGTGGGGTGGCCGTAGTTATGGTGTAAGATTTTCATTTCAAGATTTCCCTATTAAAAACTCTGTTATTTCTTCCCAAATTTATACAAAAATTTGTGCTCCTAAAGAAGTTATAGCGACCAAAAATTCAGATTCCTAAGTAATGTATTTTAAGAGAAATTAGCTTTCATTACTTTTCCATACTAAATCTCCGCGTATAACCCGCCCAAATTAAGTTGTCAATGGTATTGAGCAGTCTATCTGTTCTGTAAAAATCTCACCGTTAAAACTTAGATGAAGTGAGATGTCACTCCACTTGATGCTAGGGATTGGCACTATTGTCACCTCACTTCGAGCTCACTTTACCTAAGTTTTCACGGTGAGATTTTTGGCGAAAAAACGTGTACAACCGGCTTTACCCCGTCGGCACGAGCTACATGCGTCTTACGACAGCGACTGCGGGGAAAACAAATTAAAGAAGTTGTTCACACTTTATAGGATGCGACGAGTCACCGCGACGACGCGACTTGCAGAGCGACGGACGAAAACAGGTGATGCGCACATCGCTTGACGCAAGTCGCATCGCTCAAGCCCGTGAACGGGGCCTCCTGATAAAATGTTTCCATTTGCTGCATTTCTAGGGTAACGCAACGAAACGTTTTCGACTGAAATAAGATATTCTCTTCAGAAGTTCTTTTGATTTATGTCTCAGACGGTTTTCTAGTGTTCCTAAACATTTGGCGATTATTATGATCGTGATATATTTTATTCAATGACAGTCTATCAGTTTAGCGCCTGTACATTTTGTGTTAGCAGTTTTACGAATGAACAATATTTTGCTATACATGATTATTTGGATGCCCTAAGCGAGAAAATTGTTCATTCTTGGGGGTAGTGTGATAGAAAATGATACTTAATAGATATAAACTCCACGTCAAAGCGCGTATTTTGCGTACGGGTGGGAAAATCGATTATTCGATCCACCCTAGCTCCTCAAAGAAGGCCAGCAACGCCTTGGTGTTACTGACAATCTCACGTAGGGTACCTGGGTTACCGAAGTAAAAAAATGATACTTATAGACAAAAGCATATTATGAGCCGGATATAATTTTTGAGGCTGTTCTTCCGCATAGTTTATGTAAATGTATTGCGACTAGACATCGGGTTTTCGAGTCGCGCTACTGTCTGAAAATGAAAGGAACATTTATAGAGTAAATCATCATAGCCTAGCCTTTTTCCAACTAAGTTGGGGTTGGCTTCCAGTCTAACCGGATGCAGCTGAAAACCAGTATTTTACATGGAGCGACTGCCTATCTGACCTCCACAACCAGTTACTGGTTAACACGATACCCCTTGGTAAGACTGGTTGTCAGACTTTCGGGCTTCTGACGATCCGTAACAACTGTCACAGATCTACAAATGACAGCGGGACCAACGGGGTCTTGGTATGTAAAGTTGGTCACCCATCCACGGATCGACCACGGCAAGCGTAGCTTAACCTGATCGATCGACCCGTGCAGCTGTTATTACTTAGCCACAAGCCCCTCCGATTTATCGATTACCTAAATGTTTAACTGTACCAGTGGTGGATTTGCAGTTTTGGCCGCCCTAGGCCCCAGGCCATGGCCTGGGGCCTAGGGCGGCCAAAACTTAACTACATGTAGTTAAGTATCAGCCGCCCCTTCCTCAGCACCCATCATATAGACTACATAATGAATTTATTTTATTACCAACTTTTATCGAAATCGGTCCAGAAATTTAGTTAACTATAATAAGCTGCTGGTTATAAACCAGCAGCTTATTATAATACTTTCCGAGATTTCAGGGTTAAATTGTTTTAAATTATAATTGTTACAGGATGCGGTGCAGTGCGGCCCGCCCCATAATGTGCGCGAATGTTTAGAATATATAGGTACTTTGAGTTATTTCTTGTTTTCATCAGTGAATTTTTTGTCACGATTTGCGGCCCCTAATATCTGGCCGCCCTAGGCCCGGGCCTACTGGGCCTTAGGGCAAATCCGCCACTGTGTACTACAATTAATTATTCATCGACCATCAACTGTATAACTTCCATGACCAACGTTTAAGTTTAGACTACTGGGTACATATTTCATGCTACTCTTCAACATTATCGTATAAAACAGGCCTAACATTCGATAAATTCTTATCAGTCGCAACACTATCTAACTACCCTGCTACAAGGCAAATGGACGTGTACGATACGTATTCGTATCGAATCGCATAATGTAGGCAAGCAGGGCGCAGCGAGCGTATGCGTCGCGCGTACACCAAGACATTACTTTAGATGTAGGGCGACCATGCGATGTGGGGAGACGTCTTCGTCTTGTTACAAAACAAGTCATTTCTTAAGACATGGTTTTAAACAAGAAGCTTATAGATAAAAGTGGAGGCAACACTCTAAATATCAAAGTGAAGACGACTGTGGTCGGACACTCTCTTTCTAAATACACACATAAGAACGAGACAGTCATATGTGTTTTCTTTATCATAGGTATAAGGATGGCATTAAAAGAAAAAAAGTGGTTACAAAACCAACTGTTTACTGCAGCTGCCATTTGTCATGCCACCAACGCAATAGAAGTCAAAATCGGTTGAACAGACTGTAAAAAAAGTTTAGTTAAAGGTCTAATCTTATTTCAAATGGAGTATAGGTATTTAGAGTGTTGCCTCCACTTTTATCCATAAGCTTCTTGGTTTTAACTATCGAGACAGTTTTTGTACATCGAACCTAACTGTGAAAATAGTTTTTCATATAACACTGATAACTACTCGTAAGTCCGTTACCTAAATTTTCAGTATTGAGAGTTTACAAATACTGGTGCTCTGGCTAAGAACTCGATTTGTAATAAGCTTGGGTTTCGTTGTGGCACTTTGTGGCAGCGCGACGATGTAGCGGCCAACCATCGAATATAGAACCGCCACTCCCCGCGTGCGGGGGCAATAAGCCACGCCCATCAAACTACTGTTTATTTTCAATATAGGCCCTAAGTTAGAATTTTAAACTTTTATAGTTCCGTACCCGAAGGGTACCAAACGAAACCTTATACTAAGCCTCCGCTGTCCGTCTGTCTGTCAGTGGGCTGTATCTCATGAACCGTAATAAGTAGACAGTTGAAATTTTCACAGATTGTGTATTTCTATTACCACTATAACAACAAAAATAATAAAAGTAAAATAAAGTCAAAAATTAAAGGGGGCGTCCCCCCGTTTTTTTGTTAAATATTGTACCGTGGTAAGGAACCCTTCTTGTGCGAGTCCGATTCGCACTTGGCCGGTTTTTTCACCTTCGAAAACCATGAAAACAATAACCATGATAAAAAATTGAAAATTTTCAGAACCGCCACAGGGATGTGGTCGTCCATGATAATATCTTCACGTAAGAAATAATAAAAACGCACAATGAAAAATCCGAAACCATCTTTGCTGGAACATAAAATATCTTATTTACTTTAGTAGTATTTTTATATATATTTAATTTTGTTTATATTTATATATAATTGGAAATATATGTTTATGTATATCTTTATATTTAAATAAATATTTATTCCTCAATTCTCGCTATTGCACCTACCACTGTATGTCTTTGCATCACCCAAAGGTTGACCGGTAGAAAATGCCTTTGGCATTAAGTCCGCCTCTGTACATTTGTGTGCTTGAAGTATTAAATAAATAAATAAAATAAAATAATTAAATAATAATTTAAAACTCTAGCTTATTAAAACAAATGAAGCACGAAATTGTGAACTAAATAAGACACAAAATAATTAGTTGAAGCAGTGTTCATGACATAGCCGTTCTAAAGCTCTGTGTTTTAATAAATGCACACACATCGCCGATCACTATTTAATTAGAAACGAATAACGAGATAATTGACGACCACAAACGCTGTTATTTATTCATTAACTGCGAATTACCTATTGTTTGCATTTGAAACTAGTGAAGAGTATTTAGTTAGTTAGTAACTGCAATATTTAGTGATGGTGAGTGTGCAATAGTGGAAATTGTCCTTAATTCGATACCATAATATTATTTGTTTGTTTTTGCTAAAATTATTAATGCTGTTGCCTAATTCCAATGCAAGTACTATAAAATAAATCCTTCCTGAATCTAGCTATGTAGATAAGATACCTAAACTGTGTTAATATTATTACACGGGCGTGTGCGAAACTTAATTTGGTTCCAATAACGGAAAAAAAGGAATTAAACAACCATTGTTCAGACGAAGCTTTTGATATAAATCTCCTTGTTTTGCCAGCGTCTCCCTTCGCGTCCCGCGTTGGAGTTAACTTTAGTCTGGGTTCCTTAACGCTGCACTAAAGATGCGTCAACGTGACGTTAGCGTAGCGTCTACGCGGTGACAGCACGATGTCAACTAAACCAACGCGACGAACCAGTAGGCACCAAAACAATGTTGTTGGGGTTTCTGCGTCAGGTCGTCGTCGTGTCAGCGTCGTGGAATAAATCAGACACAAGGCTCCTTATTAATAACGTGTAATATATCGTTTTACAATAGATATAAGTATTTTTACAGTTTAAATAGATTTAGCAATTACAATTTGCGTGAGTACGTTAGCGTGTCACCAAGACAGTGAAAATCCGTAGCGCGTCGCTAGTGTCGCGCCGTGGTCTGCCCCTTCCCCGTGCGCCGCCTTCGTCTCATCGATTGGTTCTATGTGTTGCCAGTAGATGGTGCTGTGGTCGTCAACATGCCCGCGGCCTTGGAAACATCAGGTTCCAATGAAGCTGAGATGCTGCTCGTTCGGTTGTCATCAGGATGCAGGAGCGGGCAAATTCTTGGGTATGATCGTCGAATGACGCCCGTCGCTGTATTGATGGTTGCTACGCGTGAGATGCCATCTTTGCCGGTGAATGTGTGCAGCACTCGTCCAAGGCGCCACTTCAAAGGTGGTAGGTGGTCCTCTTTGATTAGGACGAGGGTGTCACGGGCAAGTGTGTCCTGGTTGAGTTGCCACTTCGTTCTCTTCTGGAGCTCAGAGATGTATTCGGTTGACCAGCGTTGCCAGAAGTTCTGTCTCATTTGTTCCACGCGATCATATCGTGGCAGGCGCTGCGTAGCCGTCGCAGTGAGGTCCCGACTGGCGGGTGCGGTGAGCGGTCGGCCAATCAGGAAATGAGCAGGACATAAAGGAAGAAGGTCGTTCGGATCTGTGGACATTGGGTGCATAGGTCGGGAGTTGAGGACTGCTTCAATTTGTGCCAATATCGTACTCAACTCTTCGTATGCAAAATGAGCATTTCCTATAATGCGACATAAATGAAACTTACAGGACTTGACCCCTGCCTCCCACAAACCACCGAAATGAGGCGAGTACGGCGGAATAAATGTGAATTCTATTGAATTGTTAGTAGTAAAATCTATAATGTCTGATTTTGAAGAATCTAAAAATTTTGAAAATTCCTTTAATGCTCCTACGAAAGTCGTGCCATTGTCAGAGTAAATCTGTAGTGGTTTACCACGTCGAGAGATGAAACGCTTCAACGCCAGCAAATATGCTTTAGTAGTAAGACTTGTGACCAATTCTAAATGTATTGCGCGCGTAGTAAAACATACAAAGAGACATATATAACATTTCGTTAACTTTGCCCCCCTCCCGGCATGGTTCAGCATGAACAATGGCCCAGCATAATCCACGCCACTACGTATGAATGGATACCCTGGCTCCAATCGTTCGGTAGGTAAGTTACCCATTTGTATGTTTAATGGTCTAGGTCGCATACGCTTGCACCTCATACAGGTGTACACCACTTGTTTAGCCAAGTTACGCCCTCTAATAGGCCACCAAGTATCACGAATTGTGGCCAGTAATAACTGAGGCCCTGCGTGTAATAATGATTTATGTTGATGCTCAAATATAAGGCGAGTCAATGTGTGTTTACCACACAACAACAAAGGATGTTTTTTATCGTACGAGAACGAGTCTGAATATGATAGTCTGCCTCCTACTCTAATCAAATCGTGTTCATCTAAGAAAACATTTAAACTAGAAATACTGCGTGGGCATTTTAATTGACGATTTTGTTTTAATGTTTTATAAACATCTAAGAAAGATTGTTGTTGTGCTATTCGGGTTAAAGTTCTAATAGAAATATCTAATTCATCCATCGATAGGCAACCTGTGAGCCGTTCTGTTTTTAGTTTTGTGCGGCTATTGTTCATGAAACGCATAATGTACGCCACTACGCGTCGCAAACGATTATAACATGAATACCTATCGAATATAAAAGAATCAGAATTTACTTGAACGAGTAATGAAGTTTTAAGTGATTTTAATTCAGGTAATTCATCGTTATTAACATTATTATAAGAATTAATATCATGTTCCCATTGTGTGTTAGGAACCTTTAGGAATGGCGGTCCGCGCCACCACAACTCACAAGTCTTAAGTATATCTAGATGCACACCGCGCGATAACAAATCAGCTGGATTTTGTTTACCGGCTACATGAAGCCACGGCTTATCGCCCGTGAGTTCATTAATCTGTGCAACGCGGTTCTGCACAAATGTTTTTAATAAATTAGGTGACATTTTGAGCCATCCTAAAACTATTGTTGAGTCTGACCAAAAGTAGACGTTATTAAAAGATAATCTTAATGAGTTACAAATTTTTGTAAACAACTTTGCAGCTACTAGCGCGCCACATAGTTCTAAGCGCGGCACGCTAACAGGTTTAACGGGAGCGACCTTACTTTTCGCACATAACAACGTGACTGATATCACCTGTGCATCTGTATAGCTGCGTACATATGCGCAGGCGCCGTATGCGTCTTGCGAGGCGTCACAAAATATATGTAACTCAAGAATGTGTGTATTTTCTCCAATGACATAACGTGGAATGCGTATGTCTTTTAAATTAGGTAATTTATGAATGAATTTTTGCCATTCTACTAGTATATGGTTAGGAACTGCGTCATCCCACCCTATCTTACATAGCCACATCTTTTGTAATAGAATTTTAGCTATTATTATATTTGGTGTAAGTAAACCTAAAGGATCATATATCTGCGCGATGACTGAAAGAATATTGCGTTTGGTAGTGTGAGTTACGTCATGATCACATTTTGTGCTAAAATACAATTCATCGGATGAATAAAACCATCCCATACCTAGTGTTTTGGTATGACAGTTTTCTCCTAGTGTGAATTCCTTAGAAGTAGACGGTAACTCTGTTTGTGGAATTTCTGAGTTAAATATCCATTTTCTAAGGGAGAAACAACCTGATTCTAATACTTCAGAGACATCTCTGCATATTTCTAATAACTTTTGTTTATCCTGATGTCCCGTTATTAAATCGTCAACGTAAAAGTCGTCATTAATTACTTGTGCGATGACGTCATCTTTACATTCTAACGCGAGTTGTTTTAAACATCTAATACTGAGATACGGCGCAGACGCCGTCCCGTAAGTGACGGTGTTAAGTTGAAATACACCGAGCGGCTCAGATGGATCTTCCCTCCAAAGTATTAGTTGCAGATTTCTCTGATCAGGCTGAACTAATATTTGCCGATACATTTTCTCAACGTCGGCGCATGCTACATATTTAAATTGTCTAAAACGGAGTAAAATTGAAAACAAATCATTTTGTAACGTAGGCCCAATGTGTTGTATGTCGTTTAATGATTTGCCCGAAGTGGACTTTGCACTTGCGTCAAAGACAACTCTAAGTTTGGTTGTTGAACTATTTTCCCTGTAAACACCATGATGTGGTAAGAAATAACAAGGTGAAGAGAATTCTAATTGTGCCGTAATACGAGGCAAAACTAAACAACTAAAGTGCGTGTTATATGTGTTCGTTTTGGATCGCAACTGAATACGACAAGATTGCGTGGATTGGGAAATAGTGTTACCTACCCCTATTACTTGAACAGTGGACTGTATCAATGGAAGATTAAGTTTTTTACAAAGCGATTCAGATATGAAGCAATGTTGGCTCCCATTATCGAGGAGAGCTCGCGTTGTGTGATAGTTATGATGTTTGTCCGCTATTTCCACTAATGCGGTCGATAATAATACCGGATTTAAAAAACATTGTGCTTTGGTATTATTATCTTCCTTGTATATTGTGTGCGATTTGTGAGAAGTGGTGAGCGGCATCTGTATGTGTGAAGCACTCGTATCATTTGACTCAGACTGTGGCACTCTTTGCGTGATTTGAGCAACAGCTGATGATGTACGAGCATCTACAACACCATCTGTGTGAATTAAGGTGTTGTGTTTTTTGTTACAATGCCTGCACGGCCCATACCAACACTCGTTTACTGCGTGATCGGATCGTAAACAATTACGACATAACCTTTTCTCCTCAATGAAATTTAGTTTATCTTGAAGAGATAAATTAAGGAAATCTTCACACGAGTAAACCGGGTGATTGGAACCGCACTGAGCGCATTTGTAACGTGGTGATTTTTTGTTATTGTTATCTTTGCGTGTAATAACATGACTGTGTGATTTGGTGACCGACTGTTTCTTTGTGTGAGTGTCTACTGATTGTTTGCTTTGAGGCCTAATCGATTCTAAAAAATCAGCACGATCCTTGAGGAATTTCATTAATATAGACAGCTTTCACTATTGTGTATCATTGATAAGTAAGTATCGCGAAACTCGAGCCATTGATCGTACGAACCGTCGAATTTCGGTAATGAAATTGTGGGTAACTTCATGCAATTAAAAGATACTTCCACTCAAAATGTTAGTGGTCAAAGTCGCACTTTTAATTGCATGAAGTTACCCACAATTTCATTACCGAAATTCGACGGTTCGTACGATCAATGGCTCGAGTTTCGCGATACTTACTTATCAATGATACACAATAGTGACAATCTAGATAATGTTCAGAAGTTCCACTACTTACGTTCAGTTCTTACAGGTGATGCACTACAAGTAGTTAAGGCACTGGAGTTTTCTTCCGACAACTATTTAGTTGCTTGGAGTCTTTTAGAGAATAGATATAACAATGATAATTTGCTAGTTAGTAATCACGTTAAAGCTTTATTCTATGCTCAAACGATGAATAAAGAATCAGCTTCTCAAATTCGTAAATTGATAGATACAGTTTTAAGAAACATTCGGGCGCTAAAAACGTTAGACGAACCTACAGATATGTGGGATACTTTGATTATCCACATAATAACTTCCAAGTTAGATTCTTCGACCGATCGCGAGTGGGAAAGTTATAAAAGTACCCTCCCGAAAATAGGAAAAAATCAGCACGATCCTTGAGGAATTTCATTAATATAGACAGCTTTAATTTTCCTATTTTCGGGAGGGTACTTTTATAACTTTCCCACTCGCGATCGGTCGAAGAATCTAACTTGGAAGTTATTATGTGGATAATCAAAGTATCCCACATATCTGTAGGTTCGTCTAACGTTTTTAGCGCCCGAATGTTTCTTAAAACTGTATCTATCAATTTACGAATTTGAGAAGCTGATTCTTTATTCATCGTTTGAGCATAGAATAAAGCTTTAACGTGATTACTAACTAGCAAATTATCATTGTTATATCTATTCTCTAAAAGACTCCAAGCAACTAAATAGTTGTCGGAAGAAAACTCCAGTGCCTTAACTACTTGTAGTGCATCACCTGTAAGAACTGAACGTAAGTAGTGGAACTTCTGAACATTATCTAGATTGTCACTATTGTGTATCATTGATAAGTAAGTATCGCGAAACTCGAGCCATTGATCGTACGAACCGTCGAATTTCGGTAATGAAATTGTGGGTAACTTCATGCAATTAAAAGTGCGACTTTGACCACTAACATTTTGAGTGGAAGTATCTTTTAAAATACATTTAGCCCTGCCCACAATAGCATAAAACTGATTTTGAAACGTTTCTCTCTCTAGTAGTTCCCCGTCCAACTGACTATCTGACACAATGGAATCTAATTCATCTTGTATAATAGAAAATTGATCGATTAGCAATTTAAAGGCCTGAAAACGCTCCTCTAACTCTGCTTTTTGAACGTCCGTTATTTGCGAAACATCTAAGGACTGCGCATATTTTGAAAACAAAGTTAATTTTCGTTTAACGGTACCTCTTTTTTTAACTAAATCGCGAATGATATCTTCACTACTTTCTATTTCTACTATTGAATGCCTCTTATTGTTACTCATTTTGGTGGTTTGCAAGAGAGAAAGATCAAGTACTTACAGTTGACCGGCGTGTGCCTGAGCGATGTAGGTAGACGCACAATTTTGCACCGTAGTCGAATACTGGAATATTGCGAAAAATAACGATATTAGCACAAACTGAGCACAGGACTTTGGAAGGAAATTGGGTGGATTGACCTGACCGTTGCTGAAGATGGTGCTTGCTGCTTCTGATGAACATCCGGCTCGAAGGACCAAATATGTTGGGGTTTCTGCGTCAGGTCGTCGTCGTGTCAGCGTCGTGGAATAAATCAGACACAAGGCTCCTTATTAATAACGTGTAATATATCGTTTTACAATAGATATAAGTATTTTTACAGTTTAAATAGATTTAGCAATTACAATTTGCGTGAGTACGTTAGCGTGTCACCAAGACAGTGAAAATCCGTAGCGCGTCGCTAGTGTCGCGCCGTGGTCTGCCCCTTCCCCGTGCGCCGCCTTCGTCTCATCGATTGGTTCTATGTGTTGCCAGTAGATGGTGCTGTGGTCGTCAACAAATGTATTATACTATACTCCATTTGAAATAAGATTAGACATTTAAACAAACCTTTTTTACAGTCCGTTCAACCGATTTTGACTTCTATTGCGTTAATGGCATGACAAATGGCAGCTGCAGTAAACAGTTGGTATTGTAACCACTTTTTTGATTTTAATGCCATCCTTATGCCTACGGTATAGAACTCAAAATCGGTTGAACGGACTGTAAAAAAGATTTGTTTAAATGTCTAATCTTATTTCAAATGGAGTATAGATCGATTGATGATCTTGATGGTCACCCTACTGCTCCAGTAATACATGTAGAGATACCATGGGCTTCGATAAATTACCTGTATTCATGGTGCCCGCGCCGCCCGGCTAGATTTACGTGCAGTTGCCTGTAATAACGTTATGTGTTCAAATACATTTGTATGGTAATTGGTGATCTATGGGCGTGGTCGTATACATAATGGTGGGTGCTGGACTGATTGCAATGATGATGGAAGATGGATTGTGTCCAGTTTCGGGAAACGCGTAATGAAAATAGTTTTGGTTAGTGTTTCTTGGGACTCGAAATGGAAATGCACTCTCGAATCTGAATATTATTTTACTAAACTCAAACTCAAAACTCAAAGCATTTATTTCAATTAAACCATTTACAGGCACTTTTGAATTGTCAAGGAATCGGTCAGTCAGAAATATGAAGCTAGTTGCCCATTCCAAAGCGTAGTAGGTACCTATGGAGAAGAACGGGCAAGAAACTCCACGGACACTCTTTTAAATAAAAAATTGTTACAAAATATTGGTTACATCATTCATGTTAAAATTATACATGTGAGAACAATGTAGAAAGACGTGCACATTAGAAGCGTCCATAATAAAAAGATAAAACAAAGAACAATTAGTTGAATTATTAAAAAAGTTGTATTCTCGTATATAATATAGAATTCTATCTTTTGTAATTTTGCTTTACAATAATAAAGCGTAAAAGAATACAAGAATAAAAAGTAATTCGTAGTAGAATACGTTGGATTTTCTTGTCACTCAGTTCAGCAAAATTTAATATTTATGAAGGAACACAGGCGTATTCATGTCAAATATAATCAACGATAATATTTTTTGTACAAAGAAAGTGTGTATTATTAATTTATTACTAAGTCTTTGTGAAACGAAACGTTAAAATAGATTTATCTCTTCAATATTTTCTTACGACTCAGTCTTTTCGTCTTGTATGTATGGCAAGTCGCAAAAATATTAAAATACTGAAAGTTGACTCATCGTTCACAATGCCCATAAATATTATAAATTCCGACTAGCAATAAGCCACAATCCAGTAAAATAAAAAACCAAAACTGCGGTTTAAAAAAAAATTGTTACCTACACTTTTTTTGTAAAAACGTGTTACAAATATCCCAGCAATATGTATTTTTGATGACGGCTACTGGTCACGCACGTGCATTCCAAATAAAATGGCGGCTCGCGACAATATGACGTCAAATTGGCTGACACTGGCGTGACGATGAGGCTTTTTTTTCAGTACTTAGTACAGTTTTGATAAGAGCTGTTTTGTTTCAATTTTAATGACTGCACTTTTAAACTGTGTTATGGAATTAAGAAAATATAAAAAAAAAAAACAGTGGCACTCCGGGTGTGCCAACAGAAGTGAAAACTTGAAAAAAAAACGACACCGCGATAATTTGCGGTTGAGGTTAATGCGTTGATGTCTTTTACTCCACATACAACGGTAATCAACGCGTTGATACCTTTTACTCCACGGTGTCGGTAAATTGCGAAATCAATGGTTTAGTCCCATCTCAAAAATGCCCAACGCGCCTAAAGAAGTTGTCACTTCAAAAATCTTATCTGAGAAGGAGCTGGCTGTCACTGTTAGGATGTAAGTACACAGAAATCCGGTTTATTTTCTATTCATTCATGATCCTTCATTCAGACGTAATAATAAAGCTCAAAGGTAGTTAAAAATACTTCCACGGTCTGCTTAGCAAACATTAGTGAACAGTGAACAAGTTACAACTTATTCTTTTTTTCATTCACCGAAACTCTTCCGTTCAAACGAATAAAAAGTCCATTTCTCTCTATTTGTAGAACAATGAGTAGAACATTTTCCGAGCACGCCTGCAACGGATATTGAATTTCATGCTCACGTCTTCTCTGTGCGGTTGTGTGTCTCGTAATGTGAATTTCCTTAGAACTATGTTGACTCGATGACGAACAGAAGATAGGTATGTAAACTAATTGAACTAGTAATTACTTACGAGCTGTGCCTTGGTGCTTCAATCGCGTGCTTTGTTTTTTTAATATGGCATTTGTTTTGGTCGTTTTAGCACTACAATATTTGGATGACCCTGGTTTTTTTTGTAATTTTCTAAAAGTGAAACTTAGCTAGATCGATTTATCGCCCCCGAAAGCCCCTGCATACTAAATTTCATGAAAATCGTTGGAGCCGTTTCCGAGATTTAGATAATATATATACATGTATACAAGAATTGCTCGTTTAAAGGTATTAGATAATATATTATCTAATACCTTGATATAGATATTCTTGTTTAAAAAGTATAATGTTCTGCCATTACCGTGTATGTACATTAGAGAATTATGCCTATTTGTAAAACAACATCCGGAACATCTTACTAAACATAAAGATGTAACTAAACGAAATGTAGCTCCTAGAAATAAAAATAAATTTAAACATGAGCTCTGTTTACCGCAATGCAGGCTCGAATTGTATAAGAGGAACTTGTACATAAATGCTGTTAAGGTATATAACAAATTACTGGACACCTTTAAAGATTTACCTTTGACCATGTTTAAAAATAAAAAATAAAGTTTAATAAAAAACTGTAACCCGACCACGGGAAAATAAAAATGATCTAAAAAGTACAAAACAAGCAAATATTTCAGACAGAAATCAAGACATAGGTACAAAAATGGTCAAGGTAAAGCCGTGGTCGCATGCCTGTATACCATGTGGGTGCCAGGAACACCTACAAAATTATAATGGCATGCGACGACGGCTTTACCTTGACCATTTTTGTACCTATGTCTTGATTTCTGTCTGAAATATTTGCTTGTTTCGTACTTTTTAGATCATTTTTATTTTCCCGTGGTCGGGTTACAGTTTTTTATTAAACTTTATTTTTTATTTTATACTTTTCCGTTTTTACACTTGCTAAACGTTACAACAACGCCGCGCGCAACGTCTCACTGAAAATTGAATTTACAACGAGAACATTTTCGCGCGATGATTTTGTACGATTTCAAATGTCGACTAAAACCAAAAGAATCGTTTGAAAAACTTCGAATGATGTTCATAGACAAAAGCCCTTCTAAAGCGACTGTTTTCCGCTGGTTCAACGAATTTAAGCGTGGTCAAGTAACTTTGGCGGACGAAGAAAGAAGTGCCGTCATAGGGCTATGACGGCTGTTACATAAGAAAACGTGCTGGCTGTGAAAAATTAAATTTAAGTGAATAGGCGAATTACATATGAAGAGATTCAGCATATACTGCAGATTGGATCGGGAAGTGTACATGAAATTCTACACGGGCATCTTCAGGTAAAGAAGATAGTTTCACGCTGATTACCACACAATCTAACGCAGAAGGAGGTTCGGGTAGAATGGTGCCGAGACATGATAGCAAAATTTGAAGCAGGCTCATCTCGGCGCGTTTACGATTTCATTACGGGTGATGAATCATGGATTTGTCATTTTTGTTCCCCAAAATAAAATATCAACTCAAGGGAAAACAGGGATTAAAGAGGTGTCTGATGTGGACTGGAAAATGTGTAATGAAAATTGGTTAAGACGCATGAAACTGTGTATAGACGCCAATGGAGAGTTATTTGAAAAGATTTAATAAATAAAATAAAACCTTTAGTATATTTTTTTTATTACCTATTGCAAAATTTTCTGAGTGCCCCGTGTATAAATATTAATATTTCGTTGTACACAGTGCTACTCATCAAGTTATAAATTTCCAGTATTAGCTAAATGATTAATGATTTTATTTCTGTAAGTAGGTTTGTACAAACACTTTTACACGTCAATCATATTTTAAAAACTAGGTGAGGTCGGCGTTTCCTATCTGACTACTCTGAGAAGAAAGGCCGAAACAAACTCTTTTACAGTCCAGACATAATCTTGGTCAGATCATGTGAAGGCCATGTGGATTGGTGTCTGAAGTGGTCTTTAAAGGAAAGCATCACACAGATTGAGAGGGTCCGTCCAGTCAGACCTCGCATTGTACGGAAATCCTTTACAATGCCAGATCAGCTTAAAAACTGGAAATGTATAGCTTGATGTGTAGCCGTGTGTACTTGTTTTTCTTCATAGAGGAATTGAGGATGGAATTACAAACCGTTTTTATTTATTAAGATTTGATTAACTGCACGTTGGTATCATCTTGCGATACAACGTAGCACAGTCTCACTTTTGCTTGTTTTTAACAATTTAAACATATTTATTTACTTTCAAAGTATAACATTATTTACATGTTTGTAATGTGCTCGTCAAGACCTTTCTTTTGGTACCAAACATGTCATGATCATGTCATTTTAATTTTTTTCGAGGTTAGAAATTTACGTGTAAAATCCACCATATTAAATTTAGGGAAAATTTATATAGCCTATGTCACCTGGACTATTATTACGAATCTATTGATACCTCATTCATCAAAATCGGTTCAGTAGTTTAGGCGCTATGGTGGAACACACGTAAAAGCAAACATACATACATACATACAAACATATAAACATACATACATAGACTGCTAAAATCATAACCCTTCCTTTTGGCTTTGCCGTAGTCGGGTAAAAAGGTAACGCAATGGTTAAAAGAAAAGTGCTTTTACGATCTCAATGAATACATGTCAGATTGCGGAGAAAGAAACTGAAATAAATATGGGTATATACCTTATTTTTATTAATTAATGTTAAAAATGTTGTGTTGACATTTTATTAGTTATGACATTATCAATTACCATTTACAATAATATTTATTTAGTCTTAATCTGCTTGATCTCTTGAACTGACATAGGTATAGCTTTGACTTCACTAACTAATTATCATTTTTACCATGAAAGTCCTAATGCATGCATCTTATTTGTTGTTGCTGTAGTTTTTATTTAATTAGCATTGTGTAGAACAAAATTAAATATTTGCACACCATAAGTAATGGTAGAATGTAAAGGGGCCATTATAATTTTAAGATCATACATTGTAAACCTACATTCTCGCAAATAAATGAATTTGATTTGATTTGATATTATATCGAGTAGATAGCTTTCAAAGATTTGATGTTTTGCCGATAGTTTTCAATTAGGAAAAGCAAGTGATAAATTTTGTTCCTGATTTAGCTACTTATATCTATTTAGATAGGTACTGCGATTTAACTGTTAATTGTAAAATAAATATAATTACAATTTTGTACTAGTAGGCATAATGACTGTCTAACTACACTGTTATTATTGATGACTGAATTTTAAAGGCAACAAGCCTTAAGCCTTAAGCCTTTCCTTATAATTAGGTACCTCCTACGTGATAATGCAATTAAATATCAATCTGCCTAGCCTTTTCCCAACTATATTGGGGTCGGCTTCCAGTCTAACCGGATACAGCTGAATACCAGTATTTTACATGGAGCGACTGCCTATCTGACCTCCACAACCCAGTAACTGGGTAATACGATACCCCTTGGTAAGACTGGTTGTCAGACTTTCGAGCTTCTGACGACCCGTAACGACTGTCAAAGATCCACGAATGACAGCCGGGACCAACGGCTTAACGTGCTTTCCGAGGCACGGAAGAGTCTCGGTATGTAGAAATGGTCACCCATCCACGGACCAACCCCGGCAAGCGTAGCTTAACCTGACAGATCGACCCGAGCGGCTGTTAGTATTTAGCCACGAGCTCAATTAAATATATTCTATTATAATTAAACCTATTGGATTCATTGAAGACTATAATTTCCTTAATTCACCTTTCCAACACCCTATCTGTTTGAAAAGAATTTAGAATACCTATGGTCTTGTTTGTATATTAATATTATCTGTGAATACACGTTTTTTCTAAAAATCCTATTCCAAATACTGAAAATATCCAACGAAGTATTCTAAATTAAATACATTTTTCTAATTGATAGATAGTATTCACTTTTATTAAATCCCTCTAGGAGATATCGAGAGGATAAAAAAGCAAAACACCCCATGTTTTGCTACTTGTACCTTGGGGTTCAGGTGAAAAAAACATAAATTTAAAAGGAATAGGTATTTCTAGAATAGTGCCAATATTGTCAGTTTAAAAGAAAAAGCCTTAATGCAGTGTGTGGTCCCACAAATCAAGTCCTCAGGAAGGTTTTATAGAGTTCAATGGTCGAGAAATGCAGTAGTCAATTTGATTTACAGTTGCACTTATTTCACTGTGGTCTTTTAAAAACTTTTAGTGTGAATTCGAAATTAGTTCTTTTTTGTGGACATTGAAGGAAAAATTTTATTAACTTTTTTTCTTTGATGGATTTGCAAGAGCCTTTTTATTGGCCTAATAGCTGGTAGGAGATGGCCGGACGAGCTGGATTAAACAGACTAGTGGTCCACATTAGCATAGAGGATCGAAAAAATTGGAAGTCATGGGGAGAGGCCTTTGCCCAGCAGTGGGATGATGAAGGCTAACAGTAACAGTATCACAAGAGTTTTGAAGAACGTGGCATCCAAACTGAGCATCCGTTGAAATAGGAATATTAGCGTTAAATTGTAGAGTTAACCACATGTCATGTTAGTTTGTCAGACTGACAACCCCCAGCCCAGTGTGGCCTAAATAGTTAGCCATCAAAGTATTTACATTTAAAATACATCGAAGCAATGTTATCGTAGCACAAACCATGCATATATATCAATGTGAATTATGTCGCAGTGGTGAATAATTCCCGCGAAGTGTCCGAGGAAGTCGGACGCGCGGAATCAAATGCAATAGGAAACCGACTGTTTTAACCTAGTTTTATTTAGATGTAGTTTTGTTATGGTAATTATGAGTTAGTTTTCTTCCTTGAGTCGGTATGAGCTTTATGAGAAATAGCTAAGATGGTAGAGAAAAGGATGGTTGATGGTTAAGAGTTAAGATCTTATATCTAATAGAAATAGAAAATAGTTTATAGTCCAGGTAATACAGTAAGCAGGTTTACAAGTTAACACCAAGTTGAAATGACATGAGTAGCTTAAAATATCACCTACTAGCTTTTGCTCACGGCTTCGCCCGCGTAGATGTCGGAAAATATCCGACGGGAACGTACTACCGAGATTTTCGTATAACAGAGAAAACGTCATTGACTCCTACCGCTGCGCCTGCGTTGCTTCGCGTAATTTTGTAGCTGTGATATCTTTTAAACTATTCATTTAAATTGTATGATTCACAGGCATATTTTAATCTAAATTAAATGCCCAATTTAAATAACATATTTTTTGGATAAGGATCAATACTCATCATCATCTGCCTAGCCTTTTCCCAACTATGTTGGGGTCGGCTTCCAGTCTAACCGGATGCAGCTGAATACCAGTAATTTACATGGAGCGACTGCCTATCTGACCTCCACAACCTAGTGACTAGGTAACACGATACCCCTTGGTAAGACTGGTTGTCAGACTTTTTGGGCTTCTAACTACCCGTAACGACTGTCAAAGATCTACAAATGACAGCCGGGACCAACGGCTTAACGTGCTTTCCGAGGCACGGAGGAGTCTTGGTATGTAAAGATGGTCACCCATCCACGGACCAACCGCGGCAAGCGTAGCTTAACCTGATCGATCGACCCGTGCAGCTGTTATTACTTAGCCACAAGCCCAAGCAAGGATCAATACTATACCGGTCAAAAAAGCTTCAGAAAAAACAATATTTTTTTATCAAATCCTGAAAGATAAAAATGGTTGTTGTGAGTCATCCTTAGAAGATAGACATTTGTCATCGCGGACTTTTTGTTGAACTTTTTAAGATGAACAAAGCGTAGAACATAAATTTGATTTATCTTTTCCGGTTAACGCAGCGCACGCCAGTAAAGCTCCCAGTCGGCATGATTTTTTCCGACTTCTTCAACAATAATTGTCATATTTTAGCTAATTTACACAAAACCGTAATAATTATAAACAAAAACCTTTCGCATGAATCACTCCGTCCATTGGTGAAAACCGTTTGAAAATCCGTTCGGTAGTTTTTGAGTTTATCGCGTTCAGACAGACAGACGCGGCGGGGGCCTTTGTTTTATAATATGTAAAGGATAGCTAGGTTACAAAATATTATTTACCAGTGAGCCCCAAACTAGACAGTTAGTCTGTATCTTGGGGCTCGGGGGTAATTCCAGAGAGAGAGGGGATTTCAGGTGTTGTATGGTATATCTGGTGTGTTTGTGTACGTGTGATGTGAGTGTGGTGTGTGTGAGTGTGGTGTGTGATGTGTGTGAGTGTGGTGTGTGATGTGTGTGAGTGTGGTGTGTGGTGTGTATGAGTCTGTGTGTATGTGTGCGTATTTGTTCTTATTGTGTATCGTTTAATTCGGTGTCAGATCAGGGTATCTATATTAATTGCTAACGTTAAGAGTACACCAGAGTACACAGTACCTTATGGTATTTTAGTGTTAGTTAAGTTATTGTATAAATACATTCCAATTCAGATCAAAGTAAACTTTTAAAAATAAGACTATCTGTTCTGTTTTATACTGACTAAGTATCTATCTGTTCTGTTTTACGTTTCTGAGGTTTCCATTGTAAAGATAACAACTACAATACAACACACAACACACACACACACACACCACACTCACATCACATGTACAAAAACACACTAGATATACCATATAACACCTGAAATCCCAACACACACACAATCAAAGTCGCATACATAACACACGCTCACACTTTCTACAATTAAAGTCGTAGCCATTTGGTTAGATTTCAGGATTACGTGGTTTAAGCAGTTATTAAGTCTTGTAGGTAATAGGTGAGCTGGAAGTAGATCATGGGATGGAGGGATAGGATGCGAGGGCAAGATATGAATTAGAAAAACAATCTACATTGTTTTGTTTTAAATCAATATTGATATCTCCAACCAAAGCAATTTTTTTGAAATGTGAAATGTGTGATAAGCTACTGTCCTAGAGCTATTCGCATAAACTTGTCTATCGTCGTAAATGACGGGGATCTATAAACAACAAGAATTGCTATAAAATTATCAATAGTGCCCCTAATAAATAGTAAACCCATAGTTTAATATCATTGTTTCCATATCCTGCAATACACTAACCTTGGCTTCGGCCCCTTGTACGCCTTCCAAAGGACTGGGATCCATGGTCCCGAGATGTGTTGAAGAATTAAAAAAATTAAAATTGCCATTTATTTTAGGCGACACAGGCCTTTGGAAAAATATCTTAACCTAAACATACATATTTTAATATAAACTTGTGTTAATAAATAAGGCTTAGACTATGTTAGTAGCACTTCACTTCGCACTAGATTTTCTTTGTGCTGTCCTGTGGAACTTGTCCGCGGAAGCGACGGAACACTACGTCCTGTGGCCAAAAGTCTTCAATGACGAGGGGCAGATAAGAGTTCGGTACACGCACGACGAACGCCTTGAAGTTGACGTTCCGGTGCGATTCTAGTAACAGCACCCTCGGCGCGTACCTCGTCTTTTGGCGCACGTACTCCATGATGTCCTCCACCTTAGTGGTATAGTGCAGGTCGGGCACAGAAAATGGAGGATCCTCCGTCCAGATGGGTGTTGTGTCCGGTAGGCTACTGCCCGACTAACTTAGAAAGGGCATGCGTAAGTAACACATTGTTTTCAAAATAATAAAATTTATAATAAACAAGTTGATAAAGTTTGAACTAAGATTATTAATCCTACAGATAAAGGATTATTTAAAAATAATATAAATAAGGAAATTATAATTAATAATAATGAGAAAGTTCATTTAATAATATCAAATTAAAGATTAGACAGTGTTTATAGATTTTTTAGATTGAATACAGTATAACTACATAACTCGTTCTTAAATATTTTTTCACTGTATCATAATCTTATAGGTATCTATATTATTATTAGATAAGTACATGGCACTTTGTCATTAACAATAAAGTAGTAGGCACAGACGACCTCGTAATTGCTTTTTTTTTGCTTTTTCGGCTGGTTTTTTGCTCGTATTTGCACGGCTCGTCATAAAACGATAAGGTCTATTTTTCTCTGCGACAGTTAGATATTTCCAACCTTAGTGAAGGTTTAATTTCCTGGGAATTCCTTTCAAAAGTGGAAAGCAATTACGGGGTCGACTATACATGATAATAGGCGGTTGTTGAAGTTAATAGGCAAAACATTATTTTTTCATATTATTATATTGTATTTATACATCAAGCACTTCCGGGTGGGAATCGGCAGGTTCACGAGCAATTCTTCCATACAAGTTGATATCATGATTTCTATGCCATTGATTTAATTTAATTTCATAAAACTCGTACCATATTTTTCGGTTATTCTTTAAAACGACAAAAAACACGTCCATTAATAGTGGATTTAATTGAATGAATAATTCTAAAAAAAACGATACTACGGGGTTGGAATCGAATATAATTTGAATGAAGTTATGATACAATAATAAAACGTCGCTCAATATAAATATTAAAGTAGCTATATACAAGCGACGCCAGATGTTTGCAGCTGCGTGTGCGCTCGTGTTCACACTTCGACAGAGTGAAAATACAATTATAGTGTAAAAAAAACAGTTAATTATCACCGGTATTATTTTATTTCCATAGATCATGATAACGGCAATCATATACTTTATAAGAACTGGCATAACACCATCAAGAGTAAGAAAATATCGGCCAAATATGAAATAATTACTTGCACACAAAAAAATTGCGGTTGTTATTAAAGCCACACCCCAACCAAAGATACTACTTTTTAAATATCTCCTTTGAATATGCACATTAAAAACTTTTACAAAATCCACGTAAAACATATGACTTGTAATTACAAGCCAGTGGGTCTTCGCCGTTAAAAAATATTCAAGGGGATAGTAAATTATTATCTTAAAATCTACGTTAGTGTTAAAATATATAAGTTCTGTTAAATTGACTAAGAAATTTGATAAAATTGCGCAAAGAAACACATAGTTTCTGTAATTACGAAACTTATTCAATAAGCACCATGACGTCACACCGTATGCCAACGTAGCCAGTGACAGCACAAGCACTATGTACTTAATAGTCAACTCTTGATTAGTTGATAAGTTCCAATCCCAAGTGTCATCATAACTTTCAGCGAAGTCATACTGTTCGCTGGTATCATTACCACTTTCTGTGTAGTCATACAAGAAGTCTAAATATTCACTTGTATCATTTTCAGACATGGCGATTGTCACTTGCACAGTTTCGATTAATTCACTATCAGTTTGCAGAATTTAAAATAAAAGTATTTGTGAACAGTTCAATGTAGAGCACTGTCAATCCCGATAAACAGGTGTTGCTTCCGAAATAGCCAATTTAACAATAGTTGTGATTTAAACAACAATGCTAATTAAAGTACCATATTTTATCTACACCATAATCAGCACTAATTTAATTAATTTGACATTTTTGATACCTAGTTATATAGTTAGTAATGATTACCAAAATAATATTTAAAAAACTGCAGTATAATGAGGTAACGGGTTAAATAGTTACAAAAAAAAAAAAAACAATTAATGTAATTATGTAGTTACTTGATTATTGTATGATTATTGTTGAAGATGTCGGAAAAAATCATGCCAACTGGGAACTTTATTGGCGTGAGCCGCGGAAATCAAAAGTTACATAACATTTATGTTCTACAGTATTGTTCATCTTAAAAAGTTCAATAAAAGCGCGAGGGTATATGTCTATCTTCTAAGGATGACCCACAATAATCATTTTTATCTTTCAGAATTTGATAAAATTTCATTGTAATTTCCGAAGCTATTTTGACTGGTATTTAAATGAATCCTTATCCAATAAACTATGTTACTTAAATTGAGCATTTAATTTAGATTAAAATATGCTGACATCATTTCATTTAAATGAATGGCTTAAAAGATATCATAGATTCAAAATTCCACGTAAGAAAATAATTATGGTTGACGTTCAACGCAGACGCAGCCGTAGAAGTCAATGACCTTTTCCTCGGCTATTAGGTATGTAATCCCGGTATCGGTAGTACGTTCCCGTGGGATATCTTCCGACATACACACGGGCGAAGCCGCGGGCAAAAGCTAGTGCATTATAAATGTGAATTGTCACAGTGGTGAATAATTCTCGCGAAGCATCTGAGCTAGTCAGACGCGCGGTATCAAAGGGAATAGGGAACTGGCTGTTTTAACCACGTTTTATTTAGATGTAGTTTTAGTACGATAATTATGAGTTAGTCTTTCTCGAGCCGGTATGAGATTTATGAGAAATAGTACACTGTACCTCCCCATAGGTCCTTTATTATTATTATTATTTATTTATTTCGGACAAAAAAATCCATATAATGTGTTAGTAACAATTTTCTTAAGGTCTATGTTAGTAGGTACATAAATAATAATATTTTTTCACACTTTCCCTGTAACTATTCCCACCCAGTGTGCCTGTATGGGACAGTCATGTCGGGACGCAATCATTTGTAAAACGGTGTTGGTGCTACCGCGCAGTCTGTGGAATAATGACGCCACTTTCTTACGCACTATAGCGTGGAAACCGTCAACGCGCGCATTTGCGACGCACTACAATGCCGCGGCAACCCCAACAGCATTCTGAAAGAATTATTATACTGAATACGCAGGGCGTTGTAGGCACGTTGCGTATACCGAACCCACAGGCCGCTCGAGTAAAAAGACATACAATATGCCCTAAAAAGTGTCAGTTTAACTTTTTGGTACATCGAGCAAACCTACGGGCCAGCATATTGCTCCTTACCGCCAACGCCCTGCGTTCTCTTTCTATATCTGGGTCAACTTTTAAGTCCTCCGTGACCAGATGACCCAGATATTTAAAGTTCTGCACAATTTTCAATGCTGATCCATCGACCATGATCGGAGGCACTAGTACTAGGCCCCTGTTTTCCGGCTCTAAAAATCAGTACCTACCTCACTTTTCACTGAGTTGTACCTGAGACCATGCTCGGATGCGTAGCGTTCACAAACCTTAACCAGTGTCCTCAGGCGTTGACCGAGGGGGCCAGCAGAACCATATCATCAGCGTAGCTTATGTTGTTGACACATGTTCCGTTAATGTAGCATCCGACATGTGTCCTGCTGAGCTCCTCGATCAACTGGTTCACATATAGGCTAAAGAGGCCAGTAGATGTGAGGCCGCCCTGCCTTACACCGCATTCTAATCTATACTCGTCATTAGATTAGTGTTACGTGGTAAAATAGAGACAACAAATTTTCTCAGATCCTACCCAAACCTATCTAGATCAATTTTTCGCCCCCGTAAACCGCAATATTGCAACTTTCATCGAAATCGTTTGAACCGTTTTCGAGTTTGTGATTACTTTATTTAATATATATCATTATCTGCCTAGCCTTTTCCCAACTATGTTGGGGTCGGCTTCCAGTCTAACTGGATGCAGCTGAATACCAGTATTTTACATGGAGCGACTGCTTATCTGACCTCCACAACCTAGTGACTAGGTAACACGATACCCCTTGGTAAGACTGGTTGTCAGACTTTTAGGGCATCTAACAACCCGTAACGACTGTCAAAGATCTACAAATGACAGCCGGGACCAACGGCTTAACGTGCTTTCCGTGCTTTACAAATATTGCTCATTTAATAGTATAGGATAGGATAAAGTTATTATAGAAATACATTCCAATTCAGAATCAAAGTTGTGTGTAGACTTTTAAAAACCTAACAGATAGTCGTTTTATAGTCTTGTCTAATGACAGTCATTAGCAGGCAAGAAACATGACTTTCCTGTCGTCATAAGCCTGACTGGCAAAAACCACAGTCAGTCTAGTTCTATTCAGTCAAACTAGAAGTATCGGATTAACTTATTCAACTTCCGAATTAAACAAATTATCGATCTGCCTAGAATCGATAGTGTGACAAAGAGTTCATATTTCTTCCTTCTATACGAAATGCCTTTCTGTGGGGGATAAAAGTCCCCAATTTATTCCCCGTCGACATACCACTCGCTATATGCACCGTCGTTTTTCATTTTTACACCGATTCCCACTTTCAGTTTATGGTGTTGCAATAACTTAGAGAGGCACATAAGAAAGGCGTTTTTTACCAGCTTTTCATGCAAATTGCTGAAACAATTTTGGGTGTAGTCCTAAAAAATGGTTATTGTTTTGATCCCAGTGGCTTTATTATTAATATTATAATCAAAATAATATTTTACCATGTAAACATGGAAAAATATTATTTTAAAGCTTGGTAATTAACTTTTGTTTTTTGGTATGCAAGCGCAATAAATGTAAAAGATCTATTTAGACCCCACAGACAGACAGTATCGTGCATTCTTTAAACTGCATTCACCATGTTGATTGACTCATATTATATACCTATGATTTAATTTCAACTTTTTTTTAGTGACTTGTGGACATGATAATTATTCAGATTGATTACAGTTGTAATAGCAATCATATAATTGCGTTTTATTAAAATAGGTTTTTTTACTTTTATTAATTTATTTATTTTTTGTATAGATTCTTTTCTACATATTTTGTGAATGTGAGAACGTAGGATTAGTAGATTGTAGACCTGTTGACCATTTTCTTTTTTTTTAAGTACTTGGTACTTATTGAAAGATCTACACTGTCCTCCCATACCTAGAAACACTGTTATATGAAAGTATTGTAAAAGCCAATTATTTTTAAAAGAGTAACCGTGGAGTTTCTTGCCGGCTCTTCTCCATAGGAAACGACCAATTGGAACGGTGCACCTAGCTTCTGACGTTTCATAAGTGCCCTTGTAGGTTTATGTGAAATAAAATATTTTGAATTTGAATTTGACAGAACATTGGTCTTCAAAAAATATTGGAACCTGATAACAATTTTCTGAAAGTAGACCTCTCTTACAAAGATCACTTCCATCTAAGACTGAGCTAGATGAAGTTCATCTTTGACTCAATATAAGCTTCGAAGAAAATTCAATCGACTGCCAATAATCCCCATTCAAGAGGTGCGCTTTATTGTAAGTTGAGGGGACTAATACCCCCTGATCGACTCGCCAGTTGACAAACTAAGCCGATTAGTTACCACGCGAGCTGGACGTAAGCCGCTCACATTACGAGATACGTGAAATGATTTACTTTTTTCAATGGATTTAGAGAAATTGGATTTTAAAATCAATTAAGGCGTGCTACACACATGTTCCGGTAGGCACATTCGATTCGGCAGTTTTTGTTGAGAAACAAAGCCGACCCGAAGCAATTACTACACATATTCGGCTCGTGCCGAACGGACTTCGTTCGTCATGTACTAAATCATATTCGGGACGGCTCGGCACAATTTAACCTAAGCCGAGCGACTTTTTCCCGAACATAATTATATCCACAAAATATATTCGATTTTGTCACCCGGCTGTGGCGAATCTTGCCGAGCACGAGGGGTACGTGCTTCCCTTATATTGGAAGTGCATTTTCCTTCGTTCTCGTGTAATCCTCGAGATGGATATCCAATCTTTTTAACATTAGCCCATTACCTGCAAATATTAATTATTAATGACTTAAATCTTTAACTTAATAGCATGTTGAAATGTTATTTTTTTACGAAAACTTAAGAACCCCGATGATATTATTTAGGTGTAGTGTGAAAAAAAAAAACCATTTATGTTAAAGGGCAATTAACAAGCCGGACAGTGGCCAGCTAGCCCATTAGTTAGAACAAAAGTCGTGCGCTAAGATTATGTGGAGATACACGAAGCGGATTAAATGGGTTAAAAGCCTTGTCTTATGCTAGTTTAGTGATTGCTAAGGTCACTTGCGCATCCATTCAAGCTTCTATACATATTATTAAAGTCACTCTTCGTGTCTGTCTGTCTGACTGCGTTGTTTTTCTAAACTACACAATGGATTTTGAAGCGGTTTTCTCCATCGTTTAGAGAATTTATTCCGGAAGGTTTATATGTATATTATACTCTATTTATATAAAACTGTTGATGTTTTTTTGAGTTGTAAAAACCGTATAGGACGATGAAGTTGACAGCTTGAAAGAAATTGAACCCGGCAAGGTACGTGGTATTAATCGATATAGCGATGATATTTTAACCTTTGAATGACATTCTTTGCAACCTTGCGTTAGTAAACGAATTAAGTTTCCTTGCTGTTAATCTAGTTGCTAACACTGCCCAACTGAAATTAAACCTAAAATCACGTCAGAATTTAATTTCGGATCGAAGCAGTTAAAGATATTGAAGTTTTTGAATTCCATTCCATAAATAGTCATTTGCAAATGCACAGTCCTATTTATCGAAAATCGGATTAAGTACACTGGTAATAGGGCCCATCTCTTTACAATTTTGTGCAATATCAATAAAGATCGTAACCTTTTTACCAATCTGTGGCACGCTCACTTTCTTCCGCATATTTCCCATCAAAAATTGATTCTACAAGCGATCGTGTTTTGTTTTTCCCCCTGAAGACATAAGAGGCATCACATTAGACAAGGCTGTAGACACGTATATATGGAAGTCTGTTACCACGTCAATATGGAAGTCGTTTAAAAGTTGGCGACTTTATTTCGCACGTAATGCATCACTTCGTGTGCTGCCATTAGCTCCTAATGCGTCGCGTTCTTTTTTATAGACGTTTTGCACTTTGCTGTTGCGAGTCGTTATTGATGTATGGTCTGAGTATGTGTTGCTTTTGTAATTTCAGTTTGAAATGTTTCTAGTCCTTCAATATAGGCTAGTAATTTTGGTAGTGGAAATAAATTATTTTAGGGTTTGTCGTACATTAATTAAGTTTGGTTGTTTGTTAGGTTACCTTAAGAAGCTGTAACGCCTGCCGATGACTTTATTGGAATATTTTTTAATGTGACAATCAATAAGACCACGAGACCAAGAGATAAAAAAATATGGTGTTTATTATTAAGAGACGTAGGTATGATCAGCAAACAAATTCGATAAACACTGGTAATTTTACACATCATCTAAATTAACACAAAATTATTCGATACATTGTATTTGAGCCTTATAAATTATATAGCTTTATACAAACAGCTAGAATTAGCAAATAGCTCATTCTTTTACTTTGATTTCTGTTCCGATTTTAAGAGGCCTGCGAACACGGCTCGCAACTACAAATCGAGATGTTTGCAAAATTCTATTCCAAGCACGTTGCGCTAGTGTGAGTGCCTGTCGGAGCGATATACATCTACAGTGAGTAATACTACCACGCACACATTTACAACTATTGTATGACGCACTACTAGCTTTCGAAAATTTATGAAAAATTTGGATGTGTGCCGTAATAAAAATGATGAATGAAAACTTAATATTTTTTGATTTTTTTAAAAAAAGTTATATGGAAAAGTTATATGGAATAAAAAAATGTAGGAACCTAAATAAATACTGTCTAAATCCGAATAACAACATAATATGGTGGAATTATACCCAAATTGCAAATGATTTAGGTATTACGTTTGTATGGACAATTCATGCGTTGCCGCGTTCTTAATTGAATATTTAGCTCAATAATTTATTTTATAATATTAATTTGTCGCTGACTGCACTGTGTCTATGTGTTTTGATATCAATAATGGGTAGTAATAATTTAATAATTCTTGCGACAGAATTTCAAAATATTACTACTGTTAAAATACTTGGTTTTGTAGAACAAAACCAAAACACATAGTACGTGAAATAAAATATGGCTTCACACAAAGCGTAACATGGCCGGACATTGGACATAGCGGACATAAAACATTGTTATCTCTCGCTATTTTCCCCGCCATTGCACATATTCTATTTTCTGTATTGTTTGATAGTCGTTCGCATCTCGTCCGTTTTCAATCGCGTGCTTTGAAAGCCTATTGGTACACACGGCTACACATCAAGCTATACATTTCCAGTATAACCTGACCTCGCATTGTACGGAAATCGTATACAATGCGAGATCAGCATAAACTGGAAATGTATAGCTTGATGTGTAGCCGTGTGTACATGCGATCTATGTCATTGGCTATATAGAGTGGGTTCTTTATTAAGGATTTCTTGAACTTTTCTTGAATGTTATAATTATTAACTGCACTCAACGCCCCATGATCACTTATGGGGCTGTGGTCTGGTGGCCCCGAACTCAGCTGGTTACAGCTTCTAACAAACTACAACGCACGCAAAGGCTTGCCTGCGTGGCGACCACGGGCTGCATGAGGACTACTCCGACTGCAGCCATCGAAGCCATGCTGGGACTACCCCCGCTCCACCTGTTCATACAGCAGGAAGCGACAATGGTAGCGGTCCGTCTTAATGCAATTAATCTCTGGGGTAAGAGAGAGACACAACACACCGCGCTGCTTGAGGGACTCAATAATGAGTTCCCTATTACGAAAGCCATAAATGACCGGGTACCCAAACAATTTATCTTCGATAAAAAATGCAGGATTCAACTTCACGAGGATCGCCGATGCGAGGGTTTGCGCCCTGCAGAGCTACGTATCTTTACCGACGGATCCAAAACAGGTAGTGGCACAGGTGCTGGAATCTTCTCGGAGGACTTCAACATACACATAGCCACACTATTGGGAGTCCATAACACAGTGTTCCAGGTCGAATGCATGGGTGTATCTCTTGCCGCTTCAGCCATCATGGCCAGGGAAGTTAAGGACCTCTCGATACGTATACTCTCAGACAGTATGGCTGTTCTGCTAGCGCTAAACAGTCACACTGTTGACTCTGGGCTGATATACGAGTGTCACCAGCGCCTTAACCAGGTAGGTAGCCTCAATAATATAACCATTCAATGGATCAAGGGACACAGCGGTTCGCGGGGCAATGACGCAGCCGACGAACTTGCCAGAAGGGGGTCGAGCATGACACCAGTGGGGCCTGAACCCATTGCGCCACTCCCCTTCGGATACCTACGCACTCTGGTAAGGAAAAGAACCAGGGATCAACATCACAAATTTTGGTTGGACCACGGTGAATGCAGGCAGGCCAAGGAGGCACTCCCTATAATTGATGGCCGCCTCACGAAACAGGTTCTCCGACTAACGAAACAGCAGCTGCGTACAGTTACAGCAGCTGTAACTGGCCATGGGTCATTTAATAAACACCTCTTTGTCATAGGAGTCACAGACAGTCCGCTGTGCAGAGCCTGCATGGAGGACGACGAGACAGCAGCTCATGTGCTGTTAAACTGCCCGGTGGTTGCCACATACAGGGCCAAGTACTTCGGTAACCCAGGTACCCTACGTGAGATTGTCAGTGACACCAAGGCGTTGCTGGCCTTCTTTGAGGAGCTGGGGTGGATCGAATAGTCGATTTTCCCACCCGTACGCAAAATACACGCTTTGACGTGGAGTTGCGGATACTAGCCCGTATTACCTATTAACTGCACTCAAATCTATATTTTGTACCTACTATCTATTGTTTTGTGTTATAACTATGAAGTTGCAAATGGACGTAGAGTCGAAAGTTTTTTGGTGTGCCCGAGATAAAAAATACAATACAAGGTACTTATACAGTAAGTTTGTGAGTTAATTTTGCAAATTGATGACGTAAAAATAGATTGCAATATGATCAATTGGAACTATTTTTAGGAACCATATAGGTACTACCCGAGGTTATTGGTGCAGCAATTCTTTCTTACCGTATTATTTGTACCCGGACCTATCTCCCAGAAATCTTCGGTTCCGGTCTTTTCATATTAATCCTACTAATATTATAAATGTGAAAGTTTGTGAGGATGGATGGATGGATGGATGGATGTTTGTTACTCTTTCACGCAAAAACTATAGAACAGATTTGAATGAAATTTGGCACAAAGATAGTTTATAACCTGGATTAACACATACAATACTTTTTATACCGATATTCCGACGGGATCTAGACTTATGTGGGTGAAACCACGGGCGCTGCTAGTTTGCTATAAAAATAAAATTAGAGACTTATAAAATTACTTGATATGCTTCAGAAACTGAGGGTTATTCCAATGCAGTATTGAACCAAACTAGAAAATCGGGCATCAGTCAACCCTCACCCCTTACCCTGTCATTCGCCAACATACAAAACTTCCATCCAAATCGTCCGTTCACGCACAACTCCCTCCGAATACGTGCGACTTTCTAAGAACAGCGCCGTCGCGGTCGTTCCATTTCGTTCCCATTTGCGACGGTTCTGCGTCGTTCCGGTGAAATTACGCGTATTACGCGGAGTTGCGCGAAGTTGCGCGGAATTACGCGAAGTTAGAGGGCCGCAATAGACGGGAGACGTGACCTGGCAGTGCTGAATATTGCTCTAATAGATCGGGGGATAGGTTAATGGGTGATAGAAGATATATTTTTCTTGTGTTTTTTTAGTGAGAGAGTTAGGTTGTAAATTTGTAATTAGGTGTAGATTATTACAGGGGTTTTCCAGTCTTCATCACCATGTTAAAATGCCGTAAACTTGCATGAAGGTTTAACATTTGACACTTTTTCACTTACAGGAAAATAATCTAAACGAATTTTACTAATTGGATCCCATTTGTAAAATTCGTTAAAAAGATTAAAGATAGATTCGAGATTCGTTGATTAAAGATTTAGAGACGATTTTAGATGTAAAAAAATCGTCTTTAAATCTTTAATCATCTTTTTTTGTTGCCGGTGCCTTAGTTTTAATTCTAACCACAGATTAGTAACCGAGGTTTTAATCTGAATAATGGCCAGTCTGATATAGGAACCGGACATAATAATGACTTCCATATAATATGTATGTAGTACAACAAATAGTAGTATTTTAGTACAACAAAACAGACACATCAAATTAAACAAATTTTACGCTCAATACGTACCATCTGCAAAGGGCCACAGCTCAACAAAGGGCCTTTTCCATTGCCAGCCCTTACTCATGGTCAAATCAAATCAAATTCAAATTCAAATAATTTATTTTCTCTTCACAAACAATGGCATCTTATAATTTAGACAGACTTGAGACTGGGGTCTGCACTAGGAATACCCGTATCGCAGATCACCAGGGTCCCACCACACGGTATGTAAACATAATCAATTAGTTAGTAAATGTGAAGGGATAGGGCATAACATAACATATAGACTCAGAGATTTAAACAATATAGAACAAAACAAAACAAAAAAAAAGAATTAAATGCAAAAAATAAATAAAAATGCTTGAACTTATTATTATGTGCCGGGAAGTTAGAGGGATGAACTATTTTGGATGAGTTAGTAATTCCTCAGTTGCATTATAATCCATGGTGTTTTAATTATTCGTCTCTCGTTCTTAAATATAAAAAAATTATTAGAGCCGCCATTTTGTGAAGGACGTCTGGTCAACTCGTTGGGATTAAGCACAGCTTTATTTGATATTAGGAGTTATGTGCTCTGTTTCTATGGGTATGGGAAGTGTTAAAAATATTTAATGTAGAGAAAGAAGGGTGGAAGGGATATATCAAGAAGGAGATGTATAAATGTCCGGCCTATTAAATAAACGAACCCAAACAAGTAATTTTAATTTTGAAATAATAAAACTTGGTCTACCGTTTTCGTGAGATAAGTCGTCTTTGTGTAACTGGAATGGTTTCCATAAGTTAAGCAAAGATTAATACTCAATACTTTATTGCATTCCACAATGTATGTGCTTAGGTGGGAAACATTTGCTTAAGAAACAATCGTGGACCCTGTCGGGCACAGCAAAAGAAAAATAGTAGAGGTGAGGGATTATTGCTTATCTTATAATCTAACTAATTTAAAAAAATGTATTTAATATGACTTTAGAGATTTATAATTTAAATATTCATTTAAACTGTAATAACATTTACTTAATAATAGGTTTTTTAATTTATTCGTGAATAGATGGAGTTTTTTTTTCTTTTAAGAATATTCGTGCCTACGTAAGTAAATTTGAGATTGTTTTTTGGAAGACAATTTATTTTTAGTTGGTATATACATGCATTTAAGTAGCTCCCATGAGTGGAGACTCCGGCGCATCTTGGGCAGTTATTTGCTGACTGCATAAATTTCATACTATTCTCATGCAGTTCGTTCCGTTTCAAGGGATGAGGAAATATATCGTAGAACTTAATTAGATGTCTTTTAATTTGTATCGAAACCGATTGATCACTATTTGCCTGAAGTCTTTACAATGCTTCTTCTTCTTCTTCTCGTGTGGTTATAGTGACTTACATGATGTCAGCGTTTTAAAGACACCCATGGGTCTCTTACTTCTCTTCACATGCCGTCGAGAAATATCTCTCAGGCATGCCGGTTTCCTCACGATGTTTTCCTTAACCGTTTTTGAAGCAAGTGATAATTATACAATATGCACATGAATCCGAAAAGTCAGAGATGCGGCCCTTGGGTTCGAACTCGAGACCTATGACTTGGCAGTCTGACGGTCACACCATTAGGCTATCACTGCTACAATGCTGTAATTAACATATTACTGACAATTTGTCTAAACTTGAACCTTCACAAACTTTTAGGTAATATATATCGGCGCAGCAAGTGGCGCCATCTTGTTATGTTACGAAGTTACTGGGATCACTGAAGAGGTCGGATAAGAGTGACTGACTGTCATTGGCTGATTACTGTTATTCTAGCAAAGCGTCGCATCGTTGGTTGCGTGGCGACTGTTTTCTGATGATAGCTGATGTCAGGGGAGCCGCTGTCGCAGGAGGAGACGCCCGGGGCGGGAATCACGAGCCGATTTCCGGCCACCGTAGGCGCGGGCTTGCGGACGGTGAGCAATGGGTAGCTCGCCGTCCGATAAGGACCAAGCCCAGGTCGACGGCGCGTTGTGTTCCACGCGCGCCTCAAAGAGATGTCAGCAGAATTGACGGGGTCCGTTGCCTGCCGGGGGTTCGAAGAAAACCGATAGGGAAATCGTGGCCTCCGGCAACAGGGCAACCGAAGGAACACGGGTGAGTTTTAGTCAGTAAGAGTCTGACACGCCCTCCCGCTCCGCCCAGAGCGGGAGAAGTTATTTGATAATATCCCAACCAAAAAAAAAAAAGGGGAGCCGCTGTTGTAAGCCGTTAACTAAACATTGTAACAGCGAATCAATTATCACGCCTTCCCCTTAAAACCTAGGCCAAATATTAATGGTATTCGGATAGCAAGAATATGAATAAAATATCTAAAAAAAAACGCGATATTTCGCGAGCGAGTATATAAATAACATCCTCAGACCAAATAAAAACCAAGACAACGCTGTCAAGACATAGTGACATGAGGCCGGTTTCGAAAACATATGTGCACTTAGTGAGGTGTAGTTTCATTGTAAATGTGTGCGTATGAGCGTGTATGCATAGAGCGGAGGTGTATTTTTGGCATGCTTTTTTTGGGTTGGAACTTCTCCCGCTCTGGGCGGAGCGGGAGGGCGTGTCAGACTCTTACTGACTAAAACCCACCCGTGTTCCTTCAGTTGCCTGTATGTTGCCAGGAGCCACGGTAACCCTTTCGATTTTTGATTTGGTCTGACATAACATCATATTATGGACCAATGGCGAGGGGGTAATGGCTGATCTTTGCGTTATGCTCGTGAACGAGTGCTGCTTGTGGTGACTGGTCGTCTTGCTGATCATGGTTTTGTTATTGTTACCAGTAATTAACTGTTCATTTATTTTACCTCGATGGTCCTAGTTTATCATTTATAACTTCCAATTACAGCTTTATGTAAGCGGGCACGCCCTTTATGCCTGGAGGCTTTTATTTAGATATTTAGTTCTGTTTACGTTTAGTTTTTTTTTTAATTCTGCTTGAGTATAGTTCTCGATGTTTTTGGTTGGTATATTGTCGTGTGCTAGCTGACATATGGCCAATAATTTATACTTAATTAAAATAATGTTTTGCATAATAATTTTGCATACTATTTTATAGTTTTTTTTTTTTTTTTTGAATTTTCAATGTTTCACCAAAATAGCTACTATATTGCTTTTGACATTGGCTTAAATTAATTTCCCCAATAAGTCTATTTGGTTACGATTACATTATTATAGTACATAGACGTCCGTTATCAAATATTTGCAGCTTCCAAACAGATATTGATAGCTACACTGAAACCATGAATGCTTTTGAAATCAGATTAAGCACGATTCAGCTGGATAACTGTTTGCGAAACGTCGAAGTAATTAATATTAAACTGATAGCGGAATAAAATGTTTGCGAAATAAATGAGTTTTATTTCACGTGACCAGAGGGCTGGCCTATTCTTTGGTCAAAGAATCAGCATTGCCATACAAAGTGGCAATGCTGCCAGCCTTTTGGGCACTTTTCCTATTGACAGCGATGCGGACGAATTTTTTGATGACCTATGATTATTCCTCCCCTTTTTTATATACTTCTACATATTATTATATTATGTCTGATAGTTTTTAAACTTATTTCATTTCAGAGTTCTTACATTATTTTCCCAAACCTAACTTTTGATTCTGACTGATTTAAGGCCCCGTATTGATAAAGATTATCACTTATGAGATACATAAGATTAATAAATTAAAGAATTATAAAGGACTAGTTGATGCCCGCGACTTCGGCTGCGATTCAGGATATGAAGTAGCCTATGTCCTTATCTAAGGCCGCAGGAATCCGCTGGATGCGGAAAGCACAGAATCGGTCGAAGTCGTGGTGCTTGGGGAAGGCCTATGTTTAGCAGTGGACGTCTTTCGGCTGAAATGATGATGTCCTTGTCCAGGTCCCACCTAGGCTACCTATCTGTATCGGTTCAGTGGTTTAGGCGTGAAAAGGTAACAAATAGTCAGACAGAGTTACTTTTGCGTTTGTACTGTTAGTATGGATTCCTATGAAATAAAACAGGCAAGAAAATCCATGCTTACATTCTTGCATCAAGTTTTTTCATATGACTGGTCATCGTTAATCTACCTCACCTTAATCATCTGCCTCCATACCTGTAGAATGTAGATTTAATATAATTCCTGATATAGCCAAAATGACTCTCACAAACCCCTGTCATTGAGTGACCCCATTCCTTTACAATTGACCCAAAGTAATGTACATTGAAAATCGAACCGTACGGCCGCCCAGGTATTTAATTAATAAAGTTCCATGTCAGTGTCCGTGCTTTGAATTAAATAAGGTACATTCTCCAATAAAATACCGGTGCACTGGCTGTAAGGGATCGCCTGATTGAAATCTTGGCGTAATGAGGGAAACAATTGGGCAGATTGGGGAAGAATGTGGTAATAAATGATGAAAATACATAGGTAAGGCTATTATCTTACGGTTTTATAACAAAACGTAATTTTTAGGGTTCTGTCTGTACCTCAAAAGGAAACAAAAACCGAATCCTTACAGGATCACTTCGTTGTCCATCCCTCAGTCTGTCAAGACCCTTTTTCTCAGTAACGTGTGGAGGTATCAAGTTGAAATTAATATCAAATACGTAAGTCTGTGGTCCCTTGGAACTCTAAAAAAAATCAAGCTTATAAGTTGGCTTATAAGCTTGATTTTCTTTTTTAATACGGCCATTTATGCAACTTATTTTGACCTAGAATCATGAAATTTGGCACGAAGCAAGGTCTCACAGCACAAGTAAAGGAAAAAGTCCGAAAATCGTAAACTTATAGTTTAATCACAATTTTTTATGCAATTACATACTTACATTTGCATTTGGGTATTGATCGTGACGTATATCGAAATATGGGAGAACATATTTTTCAACTATAATGTTAGGTTTGATTTTGGGATAAATTCATCCCAACTACGGAACCCTTGATTGTGCGTAGTCCGACACGCACTTGGCCGGTTTTTATAAATAAAAGTGCTAACACCGAAATATAAAGGTGTAGGCTAGTAAACCCGTGAGACATTTAAATTTTGCTAAGGTTTACTTGTATATATAAAACCCATGCCGATTTTGGCTACGGTGACCATTTCTGTTTTGTTTTTGACCCATACCCGTCAAAAACGTACGTAGGTAATGTACAATTACCAAATTGGTATTCCTACGTGCACAGTGCGGATACGTAAGAATACCATTTTGGTAATTGTATTGATGTTGGACGGCTTTCTCTTGAGGTGGTCTCGCCTCTTGTCGAGATCACTCTTCCGCTGGTCTTCAAAGGCATAAACATTTCGCCTCACCAAATGTTTCCAAACAGGTCTATCCTTTAGCACCTCTTCCCGACGAGAGGGATCTATATTGCATCTTTCATGTCTTTTCTGAACGTTTTTGTATCTGAGGAATTGGCCACCTTGTTTTCGCTTGCCATCCTTGAATTTAGAAAAGAAGATGCGCCTAGCTACCCTCTCGTCAGGCATCCTCACAACGTGTCCGGACCTGCGCAGCTGACGACGCATTAAATAGGCCTTAATGCCGCATACATTAGCCCTTCGCAGGACATTCGTGTTTTTAACACGGTTGAAGCATTTAATGGTCAAGATATCGCGGAAGCACTTGAGGTGGAATCGGTCCAATGCGCGTGACTCCTGTCATGCACCACGTCTCAGAGGAGTACAGGATGATCGGCAAGATAATGGCCATATACACGTTGACGTTCGTTTGCAGTTTGAGGACGTGTGAGCGGAATACCTTCTCCCGGAGTCTGCCACTCAACACTGCTGAAGCAGCACCAATTTTGCAGTTAGTTTCCGGGTCCAGGTCACCTTTACTCGTTAAGGTATTACCCAGGTATTTGAATCTGTCCACCTGCTTGAGGACGGCACCGTCGGCGTCGAATCGTATATCAAGTGGCCCATAGCTAAATGTATCTCATGCCATGACTTCAGTCTGCGAGATGCTGATTTATTTATTTAATAATAAAGTACACTAACAAAGATTTCATAAAAAGGTACATTATAAGGTGTACAACGAAAACCATTGGTATTCCAGATTCTTAAGCTTGGCAATAACTGTTAATTAGGTATAATTGGTACGATATTTCGTTTTGTTCATTTCGTTGTTAGTTGAAAGGGATGACTCACCACTAAATAATACTAAACTCTCTCTAATCTTTTACCAAACAAATATAAACAGACAATTCCACAATTTGAACCCGAACCAGTCCAGTGAAACGCAGTGTGTTTATTTGGTTGCGTCTGTGAAATAGCTACGTCGACACTTGTGTGTAAACATTGATCTAAAATACATTACACTGTTGATGAGTTGTATCACTGCCTGTTTATGTTAAATAGGGCATGGTTAATGTCCGGATTTGCTGGGAAACACGCAAACACATTATGTTTGATTATTCAGAGAATCAATGAACTATACAGATTCAATTAGTGCCTAAATCGGAATCGAATTTGGTATGAATTGGACGTTAAAGGCTGATAAAAATAGAGGAGAGTATAGAAATTAGTCTCATTTATTTAAAATGGATTGACGATCAAAACTTTCCCATTGACAAAATTATACTCGTAACTGCCACTCCCAAAATAAGCTATGAAAGGACATAGGGGACTCTTTAGTTGAGTCTATGAATCAACTCAGTCTATCACAGTCCAGTGGTAGACACAGGCCTGTTCCAGCTAGATGGACTGAAATACAGCGACACAGTGGGTGCAAAAGGTGGAGAACCGAGTATTGTGACACAACATAAGAGAAGCCTATATAATTTATTGGCATAAAATAAAACCTTTTATTGTTTTAAGTCGTTTATTTTTCGCTTTAATTGAGAGACGATGCGAGATTTGGTGAATGTATGATAACATATTAAGTAAATAATAAATAGTTTATAGTCCTCGAACTTTATCATAATAATTTTCACTAGCCATCGGAACTAGTCTTATAATCTCGTGAGAATCTGAATAAATAATATGATTTCGTTTATCGAAAGTAATACCTAACACTCCTTGCACGTTGATGACTTTCTTTACTTTTTGGACCATTTTGGTGACCACAAATATGCCGTCTTCACTGCATACATGGACGTACCCATTGTTATCCGCTGCGATCCCCAGAAATCTCGGATGATCTCTCAACAAGATCGGCATGTCTTCACCATATTTTATACCAAACAGACCTGTTCCGTTAATAAAGAAAATATTATTATCTTGATCCAAAACAAATTGATGGACTATATCACCTTTTAATTCTGGTACAGCTTTCACAGTTTTGTTTGCATAATAGTAGGCGCTAAGACTCGGAAACTTGATAAAATAAATGTACTTCTTGATGTATAGCCACCAGATGTCCAGGTTCTGTATGTTCAGTCTCTGCAACGTCTTGTTGTTTGTGTTGTATCTGTAGATCCCGTGGCTGCCTCCGAAATACATTTCTTCAGTTGTCGGATCATTAGAAATGGCAAATGCGTCTTTTACTCCTTTTAGTACACTGAGTTGTCTGCTGTCAATGTTGAGTATGGCCGGCACGTACTCTCCTTGGCCGAAGTCGAAACTGAAGTACAGTGTGTTGGTAGTTTTGTCCACTGATAGTTGGTTGGGGCTGTGAGCGACGCTCGTCAAAGTTTCCTTCACGTAACAATGTCTCGTTGGGTCCGTGGATACAATGTCACAGTACTTGGTGGTTTGGTCTCTCGCTTCGATTATCATTATTATAAAAACCAACCAGTGAAGTCTCATCTTCTGTTAAAAATGTACAACGACCAGAACTATTTACTTTATCAAGAATTATTGAGATAAAATAAGATTGCACTTTTCCGGAGCTGCGAATAGTTTGAACGTTAACTGATGTTTGAAATTAGACTGGCTTTAAACAGAAACGTTGCCAGAAATTTTAACTGATTCCAATATCCACACTCCATAAAGTCTTTTTAATATTGTTGATATTAATATTTTAGTAATTTCTCAAGATTAAACTTTTTGGACTATTTAAACACTTGGTAATGACACTCTTCGCGGTTTGAGCAACTAGCTAGCAATGCGTGTCCGAGTGTTTATAAAAATTATAACCGTTCAATAACAAACATTGAAGTATTTGAAAATATTGAGGTTAAAAAGATATGTTTTTGTAATATTAATTGTTTGAACGACGACAATATCGGTTGACGTCGCGATGAATGGAATTGACTCAGACAACTTATTATTATTGTTCTGTGGTGTTGTCGCCGGTGGATATGCATGGGCTTGTTGTTTTACATTTTGTCTTTTGTAAATTGTTGGGCATTATAATGACGATAATAGCTGTAGCGGTTACACCGCCACATACAAATTACACATCATAGACATGACGTCACATAAATCCTGCATCGCGCGATTAGAGTTTACCGAGCGAACGACATAGATACAAGATTTCAACTTCAAACCGTAGGGCAGTTGCCCGCCAGAAACAACACCCGTCTGGTCGGAGGATTATCCCTTTTCTATGGTGGATGAGTGAACTTGACACTCTGTTCCTCATACCACTAAATTGGTGACCCCGAGTATGTCAACGCAGCCTTCGTGCAATTACTTCGGCGTAACGTCATCATCATCATCACTTCCGCAAGCTTTCGTGAGGCGAATTACACAGACAGCCAGCACCCACGGCTTCAACGGGTATCCTGACCACCAGCATGCAGCGAACGCGCATTCCTGGTTATCACCCTCAGCCTCATAACTCCGACTCACTGGGGAATCAACGCAATCACACTGATTCACTGGGGAATCACCCCGACTCACTGGGTAATCACCCCGACTCACTGGAGAATCACCCCGACTCACTGGGTAATCACCCCGACTCACTGGGGAATCATCACAGACATTTCCGACTCACCGCGAACTATGTGGCACCCGGTTTCGACTCACTGGAACTACAGCTGGCACTGTGAAGCATCGCAAGTTTAAGCCCACTATCGACCTCCGGTCTCCGGAGGGGAGTGATGTAGCGGTTACACCGCCACATACAAACTACACTAAAATCATATTTGAATGATAGACTGCAGCAAGTTCAAATAAACGGTGTAAATTCATTGGGTTTAAAAGTCAAAATGGGTGTACCACAGGGCTCGATATTGGGTCCATTTCTCTTTTTAGTATATATAAATGATTTACCAAATTTACTCAAAAATCGACCACAAATGGTGTTATTTGCTGATGACACATCACTGATTTTTAAAGTAGACAGACATGCACAGGAGCTTGACGACGTAAATAACGCTATGCTTACGGTCCATAATTGGTTTACTGTAAATAATTTGGTATTAAATGAGAAGAAAACTAAATGCATAAGATTCGCGTTACCGAATGTTAGAAGTAGTGAATGTCACGTTGTATTGAATAAGGAGACACTAGAATTCGTCGAAAAGACAGTTTTCCTGGGGATAACGCTTGACTCCAAACTACAGTGGGGTCCTCACTTAACATCACTTGCAGGGCGGCTAAGTTCAGCCGCTTACGCTGTTTGGAAAATCCACCAACTAACAGACGTGGATACCGCGAGACTGGTCTATTTTAGTTATTTTCATAGCATCATGTCTTACGGTATTTTGCTGTGGGGACGGGCTGCAGATATTGATTCTATCTTTATTCTGCAAAAGAGGGCCGTCAGAGCCATCTAGAACCTCCGCAGACGTGAATCTCTAAGAGAATTGTTCAAGAAAATTAACATCATGACAGTACCTTGTCAGTATATATATGAAAACATTATGTATGTTCGAAAAAATCTACATCTTTTTAGTAAGATAAGTGACAGGCATAATTTAAACACTAGAAATAGGAATAAATTAGATCAACCACGTTTTAGATTGTCTAAAGTTCACACTTCTTTTATGGGGTACTGTGTAAAATGTTATAATAAAATACCACTCGATATTCTTCAACTAAATGAGAAGAAATTTAAAACATGCATTAAACGCACACTATGTAGACAAGCATATTATAAGTTGGATGATTATATCGTAGATAAAAATGCTTGGCTTAATGCTGGTCCTGCTCTACAGCCACTTGGGCTCACTAGTTAAAATTTTAATATTTGGAAGAGTTGCTTTCCCTTTTTTTAAATTTTGTTTTTGACATTACGAACTTAAATGTTTATTTTTTTATTTTACCAAGTAAATTGTTTAATGCTCCAATTAGATAATAATAATTTTCTTACTTTTTGGTAGTAAAATTCTATTAATTTCTTAAATACATTGCAAACTACAGTTTTGTATAAATTAGAAGCATTTTTTTGATTTTTTGTAAATGTGAATACCATGGAGCCGTTTATTATGTTATTAAGACGTATGTTGACTTGAAAGAGCATGGTAGTTGAGAGAATTTCAAGCTCACTAAAATGTCTCGCTGATGGTGGCGAGTGTGTTGGATCATTCGGTTCCCTACAAAATGGTTGAGCTGGATGGTGCTGATCCACGCGTCATGTTCGTGAACGGGCGCCGTCAGTTGAGACTGGTCATCTCTTATCTGCCAGGGCTTATTTTTAATCTAATATTTTCAATTGCTTTGATTATTTTTTGTACATTGTTCTCACATATAGAAGCAACCAGAATAATGTACCCAGAATTTTGTAATATCTATATTTAAAAGAGTGGCCTTGGAGTTTCTTGCCCGTTCTTCTCCATAGAGATCTACGTTTTGGAATGGGCAACTAGCTTCAACTTTCTGACTAACTGACCGATTCTTTGACAGTTCAAAAGTGCCTATAAATGGTTTAATTGAAATAAATGCTTTGAGTTTGAGTTTGAACACATCATAGACATGACGTCACACAAATCCTGCATCGCGCAATTAGAGTTTACCGAGCGATCGACATAGATACAAGATTTTAACTTCAAACCGTAAAGCAGTTACCCGCCAGACACAACACCCGTCTGGTCGGAGGATCCTCCCTTTTCTATGGTGGATGAGTGAACTTTACACCCTGTTCCTCATACCACTAAATAGCTATGCTTACTATAGCAAAGTTTTTTGGTTCAATTATTACTAGGGCTAATAATTATGGGGATTAATGAAGGTACCGAAAATCTCTTTTGGTAAAATGTACAACAGTATCCTCTGCTGGACCAGACGAATGTAGTTGTGTTAGATAAAATGCTGTAGACTACTTCATAAGTGCTAAAATATTAATTACTTTAACTAAGTACTCTATTTACACATTATTATTCATTCCTTTCTATAGAAATGTATGGATAGTGGGTTTCCACATGAACAATATACATCATACAGTCTGTCAAAACTATCTTTTGTTTCTTTCCTCAAAATTTCAGCACATAATGATGGGTGCTTTTGTCACGCAAACACCTATTACTTATTTAACTTAACCTTCGAACACAATAAAACAACTAAACATCTCCAATGATGACTTATTCATAAATATTTCGAATAAAAAAGACGTAACACGTAATCTAAGTGATAAAAATCAACATAAACAATAAACTATGTAAGGGGTGCTGTCAAAAGTCTCGCCGTAAAAACGGGATCGTGAAATTTAATAGGCTCAGGATTTCGGGGACGGGTCTTCTTTACTCCTGATAAATTCGGTTGAGAAAAATGGAAACTTTTGTTGAATAATTTTCAAGACTAAAAATTTTTTTTTCCCTTTTTATCAAATGACTACTATTACAGACTGCCTTCGGAATAAGATCATGGCTAAAACCAAGTTCAGAAATTGCCAAAAATTTGAAACATACATTGTTTTTTTTATGTCTAGGACGCACAAAACAACGGTAGTCGAGATGCCGAGAACCTTCACCCAATTTTTTTATCAGTAAAAATATATCTCCTTGCGACGTTTTTTTTAATTTTTAATGAAACGATCTTAAGAGGCCGGCGACACGGCTCGCAACTACAAATCGAAATGTTTGCAAAATTCAATTCCAAGCACGTTGCGCTAGTGTGAGTGCCTGTCGGAGCGATATATACCTACAGTGAGCAATACTACCACGCACACATTGACAATTATTGCTTGATGCGATAGTACTTACTACTTTCGAAAATGTATGATAAATTTGGATGTGTTCCGGAATACAAAAAGTTATGAATGAAAACTTAATGTATTTCCATTTTTTTTCGATAATTTGTAACTTGATAACATAAACTATGCTTCTGCGGAAACAATATTACAAATATTGTTGTTTATAATACAGAAAAAACAATATGAAAACATGTCATTTACGCTGTAAAAATGTACGAAATGCAATTCGCTTACACTTCATTTAAAGGTAAGTTTTTGGAAATAAAAAGACGTAGGAGCCTAGATAAATACTGTCTCAATCCGAATATCAACATTATATGGTGGAAATAGCAGTGTCAAAAGATAGAAAGAGACCTATAAGAAGTCAGTATAAATACCTACTTCATGTTGAGAGCTGTAATACCGCATTGCAAAAAAAAAGTATTATTAGTAGGTATGGGCCCAATAATATACAATAAAATACCTAACAGAATTAAAAATGACACAATTTAAAACTTTAACAACAAACTGACATCATTATTAATTGTAAAATGTTATTATTCTGTGAACGACTTTCTTAATGATAATGACTTATGTACTGAATAATTTAATGTAATTTTTTTTGACATACCTACCTAATTATGACATTGTTTCAATTTATTTAAGTTTATTCCTATTGTGTTTATTTAAAATTCCTATTGTGTTTATTGTATTACAAATAATTATGTAAATTAAAGTTTTATTAAATCAAAATCAAAATATTTTATTTCACATAAACCTACATGGGCACTTATGAAACGTCAGAAGCTAGGTGCACGGTTCCAATTGGTCGTTTCCTATGGAGAAGAGCCGGCAAGAAACTCCACGGTTACTCTTTTAAAAATAATTGGCTTTTACAATACTTTCATATAACAAGTTTCTAGGTATGGGAGGACAGTGTAGGTCTTTCAATAAGTACCAAGTACTTAACAAAATAGAAAATGGTCAACAGGTCTACAATCCACTAAGCCTACAGCGTTCTCACATTCACAAAATATGTAGAAAAGAATCTATACAAAAAATAAATAAATTAATATAAGTAAAAAAAACCTATTTTAATAAAACGCAATTATATGATTGCTGTTACAACTGTAATCAATCTGAGTAATTATCATGTCCACAAAAGTCACTAAAAAAAAAGTTGAAATTAAATCTTAGGTATATAATGTCAAATAATAGAATAATAAATATGACAAGGACGAATGTAAAAACAAAAAAAATAAAGATTTAAATAAACATGGTAATTTGGGAGCAGTTAATAGACTCTTACTTATTTATGCCGTTAATGAGGTACTAGGGAAGCCACATGTGCAGAAGGAATTATTGCCAAACTTCCTTATCTTCAACATAGTCTTTAATTTTATAATATGCTTTCTTGATAAGGACACCTTTGATGTGGGTTTTGAACTTCCCATCGCTAAGTTCTGTCACAGACTTTGGCAACTTGTTATAAAAGCGGATACTGTTTATAAGAAATGACTTGCTTGTTTTAGTTAATCTAAATTTGGGTATCACAATTTCATGTGAATGTAGGTACCTGGTGCTGACTATTGTTCATGTGTAATGCTACCTTAAAACAGTTTATCTATATCATAATTGCTATTCATTTTATATTAATTCACGTGTTATATTATGTTGCATGCCTAATATAAGGTAGATTGTACAAGAATCACCCATTAAAATATGCTCAAATTGCAAATGATTTATGTATTACGTTTGTATGAACAATTCATGCGTCACCGCATTCTTAAGGTTCCACTAGTCAACGGCTCGAACTCGTTGGTAGCGTGGCTAATATGCATGGTATTTAGTAAAGTTATTTATTTATTTATCTAGTTTTTGTTTGTTTATATATTCATTTATTTATGTAGTTTTTATTTATTTATCTAGTGAAATAGACAATGATTTATAACGAAAACGAGCGCTTAAAATTTCATGAACAGACCTTTGGGCGTATAGATATTATGGCGTATAGATATATTAAAACCAATTTTGTAACAGTACTCTCCACTGTAGAAACAGCTACCTTATGTCCATAAAAATTGACAACCATATTCCAAAAGTAATAAAAGAACAACCATTTAACTACTGCAAAACAAAAATCTCAAAACATGGCTTCTCCAAAATATTTTTATACATTAAAAGAATTTTTTGATTTAGTTTTATAGGTAATACTTACCTACAAATATTGTTGTTATTGTGTTTTATTTAAATTTTAATAGAGTCTGTGTATTTTATTGTTATTAGAGTTTAGGTAATATATAAGTTAGGTTTTATGACCTAAATGTAAATATTCGTATACCGCTGTGCGATGTGTCCTGAACTTATTTATTATTTTATTTATTTATTTCAGACATAATTCTAGTCCATAGTTATCACTCTTACATTTAAATTATAAACTCACAGATAAAAATCCAAAATACAATAACTATTAAATATTCAACTCATTAAAAACAAAACGACTTAAATAAAATTGTCAAAAAATTATAAAATGCCAGAATGGAAAAAAAAAATGTTAAATATATAATTGTCAAAATGTGTTGTGTGTTTATATCTTACCAACTTTTTATGTACGAATAAATGTCTTTGTTTTTTGAAAAACTACTGGATTATCTACTTATAATAAAATTATTTGAACTTTTCAATAAATTATCTATCTTTGTACGGTTTGTATTTTGTCATTTGCATACTACATAAGTTATTTATTTACGCCCAAAGATGAGTTAAAATTAGTGTTGAAATATGGAAGTTTCAACGCTCATAACTTCCAAACCAATACTTTTCCCAATTTTGCTTCCATACAACGCTAGGTAATGACAAGGCAAATTGATATAATTTTTAGTTTTGAACGTACATCGTCAAACAGAGGAGTAATCACCATACTACGTTTGTATGGAAGAATGACCGACTAGGGTACCCTTAATACTGTTTGTTGTATTAAGGGTACACTAGTCGGTCATTCAAAGGTTCCCTAAAATCAGCAAACATTGTTATGTTTGCGGATTTTGGGGAACCCTTATTACTTGTACCCCAAAAGATCCACAACTCACACCCAAATTAAATTGCGAATTTAATTATCACTCATAAAAGTGAACCGGTGGGAGAACCCTGTATACTTGAGAAAACGTAACAAGATTGGGAAGGTTTGTGATGTGAAACATGAACATCCTGTAGCTATGCGGATATGGTGAATTTACTGGGAATCCCTTGGTTTGAGGTTGTTATGTGCTTGTTAATGAATTTTGATGAACGAAATGTAGTTTTGGTTTTCGTTAAAACCACAGATTTAGAAATGGGAAGAGTTACAACCGTGCTTTTTTATTTCATATACTATATTTCATATAATATGTCGGATTTGTACCCTAATTGCGTAATACAACACAATCACAATCTGTTTCGGTTTGAAACAGATTGCTAATCCATTGCTTCATAATTTGGAGAGAAAAAAAACTGCTCAACAACGTAAATAACACAATGAATGTTGTTGAACTGTGAAAATGAAACAAATTAGGCAAAATCGTTTACGAAAATAAGTTATGCAATTAGGGTACTGGTCATTAGTACGGACACGAAACGAATCGCAAGCGCGGCACTGGCGACATCAAAATCAAAAAAAAAATCAAAATATTTTATTTCACATAAACCTACAAGGGCACTTATGAAACGTCAGAAGCTAGGTGCACGGTTCCAATTGGTCGCTTCCTATGGAGAAGAGCCGGCAAGAAACTCCACGGTTACTCTTTTCAAAATAAATTGTTTCATCAAGAGTGATCTACCTACACCAAAAAAGGCGCGCTTCTACGTCGTGTAGTGAGTCGTGAATTCGTGATGTTTTAAGGCCACGGCGAGGAGATTCAGCCTCTGGTCGCATTGGAGTCAAGACGTTGCGGAACTGTTCTCGATACGTGGTGCTCAGTTATTGTGTTAGTTGTAATTTGTGATCATTTTGTTAATTGGTGATTTTAATAAACGCCGTCGCACCCAGTGTGTGTATAATTTAGCTAGTGTGATTCATTTGATAGTAAATTATAATTTTATCTGAACTGCAAACTGTTTTTCTATTGTGCATTAAACAACACTACCCACACAACGCCCACAGTAGTCAAAATATCGCTGATAATAACGAAAGTCACATACCCGTCTCCAACATATATTTATTTATTTAATACTTCAAGCACACAAATGTACAGAGGCGGACTTAATGCCAAAGGCATTTCATTTCATTTGCTGGTAACATAATACGGGCTTGGAAATAACTTACTATAATGAATGCTTGAATAAAACCTCGAAAACACTTTAGATACGTGTCATTAATAAATTATAACAATAAAAATTACAAGACCGACCAATTTCGTAATTCGATTCTTTCCCAAATGTAAATTAGGACGAAATAAGAACGTCGCAAATTGGTGCCACAAAAGGTCTTTACTGATATAAGATAATGTCTTATTATTGTTAGGTGAAGTGAAACAATAGATATTTCGGACACACTTACGGCATTGCTTCTAATGTTGACAGCTTAAAAAAATTCTTTGCGTTATTTATGTACGTTGTTGAGCAGAGGAAGTTTTTGAACCTACGAAGCAATGGTTTAGCAATATCCTTCAAAATCTTTCGAATTGTGATAATATTATCATATTAATATTAAAATAATATAATATATTACGCCTTGCTTCCCCGAAGGGTTGGGCAGAGGTGTCCCTGTAGCAGGTACACCCACATTTCGCCAGTTATGTTTTAAGTCCCATGTAATAGGGGCGAGCCTGTTGCCATCAACCGGGCACAAATCCAGACTCCGGGCTGCTACTGAGAAATTTCTGATAGAAAAACCCAATAACATTGTCCGACCCGGGAATCGAACCCAGGACCTCATGCTCAGCAGTAGTGCTTGCGACCACCAGACCAACGAGGCAGTCAATATTATAATATTAATATTGTAGTACTTAGTAGAAGTCTGACTACAGAGCCAATTTTAGTATCAGTTAAAGCTGGGGGAATAGCAGTAGTATACTTGGAATTTCAAAACTTATGAGTTCTATTTTATATAAAGTTACTTACAAAGTTAAGTACAAGGCTATATAGTGTCTGTCAGAATAACGTCCAGAACGATTTACAATTACACCGCGCTGTGGCAATGGCAGAAATCGCATAATGTTCTGTCGCTGTCGCTGGGTGCAGTTACATTTCTCACTAAAACCATGAGAAGCTTTTTGTTATTTTCAAAATAGATAATATTTACGTAAATCTCGAGACAACAATACGACAATAAATGAAAACACTGCCATGAGTATTAAGTAACTGTTAAATAAATCAAAACATTGAAATTAAGAAAGTGAGTTTTGTAATGGGCCGACTATGGGTTTTACCAATCTTTGACTAGGCTATAGTGTAAATTATTGGATAAGTATATTTTATCTTTTATTGAAATTTCTTAAGCAGACTGATCGTATTATCAAATCAAATTGTTTATTTGCTAGAATGCAGGTATATAAATAAGGTCGTGAAGAATTAAAGTTAGGCCATACATTCTGCCCAAGATTCGACATGCAAAATTTAAATGAGAGAATGTGATGCTATAATAAAAAATAAGAACATTAAACACAATTATCAGATACAAATTAACAGTTCAATACAATTAAAATCAATTCAGTCAAAATGCAATTAATAAATACTTATTAGTCAAAATAAGATCAAAATGTCAAAATACAATTAAAATGTCAAAATACAATTCGTCTCCACCATGTAGAGGTTAACAGTCAACCATATGAAGTTCACAGAAACCAATATTAACTAGCTAAGAATATTTTGTCGGTCCTTGCAAAGAATCATCATCACCATTTCAGCCGAAAGACGTCCACTGCTGGATATAGGCCTCCCCCAAGTACCACCAGTTCGACCGGTTCTGTGCTTCTCGCATCCAGCGGATTCCTGGGGCCTTCACAAGTCATCGGTCCACCTTGTGGGAGGCCTTCCAACACTTCGTCTTCCGGTACGCGGTCGCCACTCCAGATCCTTTCCGCCCCATTGTCCATGTGTTCTGCGAGCTCTCCCCACTGCCACTTAAGTTTGGCAATTCTTCGGACAATATCGGTTACCTTGGTTCTCCTACGGATCCAAGCATTGCCCTTTGGGTGACTTTTAGCCTTCTAATAAGGCCCATTGTGAGCAACCACGTTTCAGTGCCATAGATCATGACTGGCAACACGCACTGGTCAAAAACTTTATTTCTTCGCTTGCCAAGTGGTTAGCGGCATTTTCTTCATAAATTATTCACCGTTGACACTGGGATCATTTTAAAGCAGCGAAAATTCAACTAGCTCATTATAATTCACAATAAAAACTAGATTGCAGTAAGTTAAACTAATGTTATACATCGGTGTGGCAGACTGCATTGCAGTAGCTTCGAGCAAGTTAGATTGGTTTGTTTGACGAACCTATGTTGGTAGGTGCAGCCGTAACCAATGCATTGAAAACTAGGATTAGTTATATTCTGGGAGTTATATTACAGTTTATACAGGCTAACTTTGTATGGAACAGCACACATGTTTATTCGGTTCTAATTTGATCCAGTAGTAAAAGTTCTTTGTATGTATGCATATGACACCGTAAAATTGTGAGAACCGTTAGTTTATAATTTATCGGTATTATTTCCTTTAAACTGTCGAAAATCTGTGAATTGGGTGAAATCGGTTAGGTTAGGTTAGAGCTGTGACGAAACGCGCGCGAGCCGAGCGAGCGTAGCGAGCGGTGCCGCGGTAGCGGTTGGCGAGCGCTACTTCAAAGTTGCTCGCAGCTAGGCACAAGGTGCGTTATGTCGCAAGCAAGTTCGATACTAGTCCGCATATACATGAGTGCACATTTCACGTGACCAGAAGGCTGGCCAATTCTTAGGCCAAAGAATCAGCATTGCCATCCAACGCTGCCAGCCTCTTGGGCACTTTTCCCGCTAACAGCGACGCGGACGAATTTTTTGACGCCCAATGAGCCCCTTTATTTTTAGCGCCCTTTATTTTTATTTTTTTCCTTTAGATACTTGAACATAATATAAATAATAGTTAGTTAGTTAGTTGTATATACATAGTTTAGATAATTTACTAATTTAGAATGAGAAACACTGGTTGCATATAAATAAATCCAATTTAACATGAGTACTTTGAAAGACGTTCTGTAGTTTTTACTACCCCTATGGGAAGAAGGCGTGAGTTTATGTATGTATGTACTTTGAAAGATTGTCAATGAATTCGAAAGTCAGCCTGTATGTGGCAATATTATACATATGGGAAATATATGTTCCGAAGTTTTTATTAGATAAGTTTTGAGGAAACGACATGAAACAGACCGTAAAAAACTTTCCTGTTCTTCGGTATCCTTGATAGAACGATATTGTCCGATTCCAACAAAGATTTGACATATTCGGTGCGTAGTTTGTCTACACTGGAGATCCTTTGATCCCATAAGCGATAACTGGTTGTACTGATTGCCTTACCAGTTAAGTGGTTCCAACGTAACTGAGCTTGGTATTCTGAGTTCGATCTACGAGTTTAGCAAAAATGTTATTGGGTTATCTGTGCATGGTTAAAGGCAATAGCCTCCGGATCGTATTACTTTGGATATATCTACGCTGCCGAAATGTAGGTGTACAATTTACACTTCTGTTTATCACTTTTGGAAAACCGTCGTGATGTTATTTTATCCTACTATCCCACTTATTAACTAACTAGATTCTGCCCGCGACTTCGTCCGTGTGGAATAGTTACTTTGGGCGTATTTATTTGGATAAGGATTAATATTATGTTTATAAAAACATCTTCGCAAATAATGCATTATTTCAGAACAAATTTGGTTAGCATAAAAAAGGTTATAGTGAGCCAACCTTAAAAGATAGACATATGTTGTCGCGGACTATTTTTTAGAACTTTTAAAGGGAAACAATTCTGTCGTACATGATTTTTGCGAAACTTTAACCGTTTACGCAGCGCACGCAGCAGAAGCTCTAAAAAGGAAAAATTAAACCCCGATTTTGAAACATTCTTCATTGGTGCTCCGCTCCTATTAGTCTTAGCGTGATGATATATAGCCTATAGCCTTCCTCGATAAATGGGCTATCTAACACTTTTAACAAATTTTTGAAATCGGACCAGCAGTTCCTGAGATTAGTGCGTTCAAGCAAACAAACAAACTCTTAGGCTTTATATATTAAGTATATAGATTAATTAATTAACATAATAAATGCGAAAGTTTATGAGGATGGATGGATATTTGTTGCTCTTTCACGCAAAACCTACTGAACGGATTTGGATAAAATTTGGCACACAAATAGTTTATAACCTGAATTAACACATGAAATACATTTTATTCCGATATTCTTATAGGATCGAGACTTATGCGGGTGAAACCGCGGGCCGCTGTTAGTTATCTCATAAATTAGTAAACTGGATTTTTTAAAGGTTTGTTGGAAAATCACCAAGCTTGACAACAGGACTAGTGGTTGCACCTAGTTAGTACAATCTTACCTACGTCAAAAGAAAGAGTATGCTGTCAGTCTGATGAGTTGTTCCTAAAGCTAAAACTAATGTATTTCTGCACTCTCATGAACGTCAATATTATGCATTTCTCTTTGAAACTCATGGCTTTAGAGCACTTAATTAAATTATAATAAATTTTAAAATGCAGGGGTTGCTTTACCTTATGTACACATGCGTTCATTAAAACGTGGACACAGTAAAGGATAAGAGGAAAATTTATAACAAATATACAAAGATTGCCTACTTTTCCTGTATTCATGTTATTGCGCCATAGATTAAATAATATTAAAGTATCTAATTCTACCGATTAGTAATATAATATAGCCTGTTGATTTTAATTTGCACAAAATTAAGAACTAATAATTATTACTTTCTTAAAACATGAATTCTTTTATATGTAACTAACAAGAAATTAAATGAAATGAAAAGAAATGAATTTTCAAGAATTGTAGTATGTACATTACAGATGGTCGGGTTTTTTTTAACAAGTTCTTAAACAATTCGCTAAAATTAGCACACAAGTGTCAGGTATTACTTCTAGCCGCTGAGAGAAGGCGTTATTCTCTCGGTGGCCAGAATATAAGACATACACTAAAAGAAAAAAAAAAAACATTAAAATTAAGAGAAAAACATTGAGATTAAGAGAGAAAAATTAAAACTTTTTTTATTTTTCTCTCTTAAATATTGTAAAATTTTAATCGGGATTCAGTACTTGGCTAAAATTTTGTGAAGGTACGACTGTATTCGCTTCAGAATCAGGCCAAGTCGTTTGAATAAACTGGCAAAAAAAAAAAAACGATGGTACAAAGCAACGCCTAGTCATAGTCTGAAAACGGAATGTAAATATAATTGGGTACTTACGAATTCAGGCGTGGGATGTCCATTACAGCAGAAACATTGTTTGAATAATTTTACCTTAAGATGTTTTAAGTATCAAGGTATTTAAGTATTAAGTTGTTTTTCAACTCAAAATAACTTTAAGACGTCGGAACAGTTACTAAAATACGAATATTTTGCTGTAGTAGGTACCCATTAGTAATATTGTTGAACTGCAAATACAAAAGAAAAAAAACTAAATCCTATTTTAAGAGCCGCTATTTATTACAAAGTATCGGTATCGACAGGGTGTATCAGAAAGATGTTGTCAAATTTAAGGGTGTATACTGACCATCAAACTACACAATTTTCTCCCATGTGACCAACATCGTAATTGAGAGAAAATAATCAGTCGTCCCATACATTTGGGTCGAGTAAGTATTAATGTTTTGAATTGCACTTGATAATTCTTACGCGATAACGATGTTGGTTCCTTGGACAAAGTTGTTCAGTTTGTAGGTCTGTCCACACCTTTATTAAAATTGACCACGCCTTTCTGAAACATGCTGTATATCGCTATAAACCCATTTCTACAGATTTCCATAACATTCAGTCGTTGAAGTTAGCAAAAGCTTCAATTTTAAACTCAGCTCACGTATGGAGTTGTAAATGGTGATTTTCGCGAGTCAAGTGAAAAGTTTTGTGGGCTCCCAGACGCCTAACTCAGCCGTGGCTATCCTCCCAAATGGCTTGTTGTAAAATTTCGTTGCATTTTCTGAAAAGACCTAGATTTTCTTCGGCAATTTCGTGGTTCGGTTAACGGATAATGTATGAAAAAAAGATTGCTTTTTGCTTCACAAATGCTAAAACGAAGAAAATAGTGGAGTTGTAGATATTTTTCTATTACATTTTTTATATTTATAAAACATAGAAATAAACTGCAATTGCTAAATGTTACGCCATTGTAGTATTGAAAAAAATATTATCACATATATAAAATGCAAAGGTTGCCACATAAAATGTCCACCACTGTACCTACTTGTATATAAAATACATTTTGTTTGTGAATTTTTGAGTAGCTGCATTCTGACGTCATTAATCTGCGTGTATTTATATAACGTAGCTCTACACTGTTGATTTTACAGGGTATCCACTTTAAAACATTATGGACTTCGCAAATAACACTACACCACACGAAAATCAACCTTATAGTCTAAAACATAGAGTAGGTTTCAACTTGCACTGTTCCGAGCATTAAGCAATGTAAAAGTCAGCAAGAATTTTCATTATTAAAAGTAGTTTTGTAAAAACGTGAAAGTTTCTCAAACAGTTCTGTTGTGAATTGTTGTCCGACAAGTGTTTTTGTTATTTTTGATTCGGTAGTTGAAGTTTTCAGGTTGTTTTTCGAATGAATTACGAGCGTTGTTCAAGTTCTTTTCGTATTTATTTTTAATTCAGAAAGTTTTCAGTAAAAAACTACAGTGGTTGTATTTTCTTGAAGGGCCGTGAAAAAGAAAATTAGGTATCTTAGTCAGCAAGAATAGGTAGGTGACATTATTGATTATGGAGACGAGATTTTTTTTAATGTGTTTTAAAAATCCCATCCACTTATAAGGAACAAGAGCAAGACTTGGATGGATGATGTGGGATTAGCAACTATGTCTACTTATCCAAATTCAAATCATGATCCCTAAGCCGTCAAGTTTCATAAAGTAATCTGCCAACTTTTTGATCCCCCACCAAACATGGACGATAACTTCACTCTAAAGCCCGCTTCAGTACCTCTAACTAATCTACGAGCACCTCACGCGTCACACAACTTAATAAAAGTCATAAATTACCCACACGCGCTTCAAATTAGAACATTTTAATTCAAAATGGCGGCTGGGATGGCTCCTCTGTACCCCAATTATATCCTATTTTAGATTAAATAATGTTACGGGGGTCTAAAATCCCTGATTGTTTGTTAGGGTTAAGGGATCTCGTGGGACTGCGAAATTGAGTTTCGAAGTTTTTTTAGATTATTTTTAAGAGTGTGTCCAGTGTGTATTTGCGTCAATTACCAAAATTATGATGAGAATATAATAGTTTTGGTTTCTGGTTCGTGGTGTATGGAAACAAAATTTTGTGGATAACTTAATAAAAGTCTAAAATATTTAAAAAAATCGGTTGTCTTGAGTTCTTGAAATTTCGCTCCGTACAAACGGAGCAAAATTTCTCTACCGAGACTGCTCCGTGCCTCGGAAAGCACGTTAAGCCGTTTGTCCCGGCTGTCATTCGTGGATCTTTGTCAGTCGTTACGGGTCGTCAGAAGCCCGAAAGTCTGACAACCAGTCTTACCAAGGGGTATCGTATTACCCAGTTACTGGGTTGTGGAGGTCAGATAGGCAGTCGCTCCATGTAAAATACTGGTATTCAGCTGCATCCGGTTAGACTGGAAGCCGACCCCAATATAGTTGGGAAAAGGCTAGGCAGAACGAACAAACGGAGCAAAATTTCAAGAACTCAAGACAACAACTCAAGACAGTCCACAAGGACTGATTCTTATCACAAATTATTACTTACCTTATTATTACCTACCTCATTGTAAGGTCAACAGGAAAACTCTCCAATAAAATAATCACGTCCTATGATGAAAATGCAACTCCAGGAATGTTAGCTTTGAAAGCCAAAGAAATGCCAGAAACATCTATTCACATGTCGTTAACCCTTACTCATTAACCCTTCCAAATGTTACCCTTCACTCTAAATCCACATACACGGCAGCAAGTCAGCTAAAATCCTTCAGTAAAAGATTCTAAACAAAGGTAGTAGGTACATTAATATGGCCGCAAACTGTAGGGACCCTTGCGGATAAAGATGTAGAGCGTAGAGACATGAAATGATGAAGAGCAGAAGATCCACTTCATGCAATGTGTGAAGGTCAAGCTCACGATGACGTCATAAGTAATTACTCCTCCGAAAAGGGTTGCTTTTTATGTTCTTGGGTTGCAAACAAAGACAGGCGGCCCTTGTGATCATGGCCCCCATTCACGGCCTCGAATTATGCAACTTGCATCAAGCGACACGCTTGCGCGTGCGTCCTGCTTTCGTCCGTCGCTCCATAAATCGTAGCGGTGACTCGTGGCATGCTCTAAATAATATATTTCATTTGTTTTCTCCGCAGTCGCAGTCGCAAGACCGTGTCGCTTGAGCGTGAAGCTCTTGGCCAGAGGGTAAATGGTCACTGACGCCTATGAACACCTGCGATACCAGAGGCATTACTTTCTACAGATAAAGCTGTTAATGTTTCGTATGCCTGTAATTACAACAGCACCCTCCAAATCCGATTTAGGAACAGAAGGTTGCGCTCATGAAATTGCTAGGTATAATAAATTACTGTCCTGCAAACTTTGCTACTGTATGGGGAAGTGCTATCACCACACCTATTTCTGGGAAGCAATATTATATGTAAAGGTGATATTGTGTCTTTTTATGCTTGCCTGACGGTATTATTTCAAGTATACCTTCTGAGTCTATCTACATCATGTCTTTACCCAAAATTAATGAAAACGCACCGTCTTCTCGAAATAATTCATCTTTTCAACAGCTGCCTTCTTCTACGAAACGCCTCAAGCTCTCGTGATTGATTAATTGTTGTTATTTCACTTTAACTTAGCAAAACGGTAATTACTGTATCGTTGAAGATTATTTAGAACGAGATGTGAGACCTTTTACTTTGATTGGCTAAGGATCTGGTTACTGAAGGGGTGTAGTCAAGTAAAATAGTTTATAAATAAGTCTGATGAATTGAAAAAGTAACTTAAAAGTCATCATAAACCAATCACTCCCCCAGCACGCGTAGCATGACCACCGTAGAAAGAGGTTTTGTCGACGGAAGAATAGACAAAATGACAGATAAACAATCACAATCTGTCATTTTGTCTATTCTTCCGTCGACAAAACTCGTTTCTACGGTGGTCATGCTACGCGTGCTGGTGATCATTTACCCCCTTATCTCTGCTTAACCATATATTTTTTGATTTATAAGCTTTTCTTAATTTTAAGTATCGTTTACAAGTAAAAGGGCTTAATTTGTTGTGAATTAATTATTCCAGAGAACTACTACCGTTAAAAGCCCGTGTTCTGGTTCAAAGGTATGAAAAACAAGAAAAATAGGGTAATGGTTAATTTTCAACTTTAGCTCTATAATTAAGGGGAGTATTTACCATCAACAAATGGGTTGTTGCCATTTTGTTGTACTGTAAAGAAAAATAAGACCAAAATGCTTCTAAAAAATTTTGTTAAAATGAGATTCTTTACTCAGTCAATTTTCCCATTTTGTGTGATTAGAATCCTTTTAAAAGGTGTATTCCTTCAAAGCTTTTATATTTCACTTAGCCAACATTGTGGTTGCCCGTTTACTGTAGCTTGAAACTTAGCCAATGTTTGTTAGCTAAACATTTTGACATGCAAGCAGCGCAGCGTGAGTCTGTGAACAAGCTAAGCTAGGGGCACTTATTCGCTCACTATTATCCCCGCATCCGGTATCGAGTAACTTAAGTTAGATAAGTTGGATAGTGGTTAGAGTTGAATAGTCGAGGGTTTTATTAAAATGTTTTATTAAGACCTTTTTTTTGGGTGGGAAATTATCAAATAACTTCTCCCGCTCTGGGTGGAGCGGGAGGGCGTGTCAGACTCTTACTGACTAAAACCCACCCGTGCTCCTTCAGTTGCCATGTTGCCGGGGAGCCACGATTTCCCTTTCGGGGAATGGGTTATGACCTCATAACTATTGACCAATGAACGTCTAAAATAATGCTTTTCTTGTGTCTTCACAAGCTTATAAAACTGGCCAAATTTATACAAATCCCACGCGGGATTTAGCATCCTTATTGCGTAGAGGTAGAACAATTTCCGTGAATGCTAGAAAAAAATTGTCTGCTTGACAACATAAATAATGCAATGAATGTTGTTGAACTGTCAAAATGAAAACCATTGCTACTGTACGTGTGTTACGCAATTACCTATTTTTTTTCCCGCTCTGGGTGGAGCGGGAGGGCGTGTCAGACTCTTACTGACTAAAACCCACCCGTGTTCCTTCAGTTGCCATGTTGCCGGGGGGCCACGATGTCCCTATCGGTTTTCTTCGAACCCCCGGCAGGTATTGGCCCTAGCGGACCCCGTCAATTCTGCTGACATCTCTTTGAGGCGCGCGTGGAACACAACGCGCCGTCGACCCGGGCTTGGTCCTTATCGGACGGCGAGCTACCCATTGCTCACCGTCCGCAAGCCCGTTACGCAATTACCTAGCAGGACGAAATTCGTTCGCGACGACAATGAACTTGTTAGGAGGTGTTCAAACTCGCGCGAATAGTCAAGTGACTTCCTAATCATTAAAATAATCACGTCCCCTATCCTGCGCGTGATTCGCCACCGTTTGACTATGTAGAGCTTTCATCTCCGGTATCGGCAAGAACATGTTTTCATAAGAATTTTATTGTTCATTGGTAAGAAATATTAGCCAGACGGCATGATGAAAATGGGTGTTATGTGTAGCTAAATGATAAATGATTTTATTTCTGCAAGTAGGTTTGTACAAACACTTTTACACGTCAGTCATGTTTTCGTTTCCTATCTCACTACTCTGAGAAGAAAGGCCGAAACAAACTCAGAAGACATAATCTTGGTCAGATCATGTGAAGACTAATGTAGATTGGTGTCTGAAATGGTCTTTTGAGTTTGATTGTCGATTGATTGATACAAAATAAAAAAAGAAAGAAAGAAAGGTATCCGAAACTGTTCTATAAATAACATATTGGTAACATTTTGTTCTTGTCGGTTTTTTTCAGGGAATTATAAAACTTCATACAGTCTGTCATACCAAAATTGGGTGAAAATTTTTTCGTTACCATTGATACCTATATGAAAAAGAAACCAACAAACTTCCAATTTATCGGCTTTTCCGAATTTCAGTAGCGGAGTTTTTCCCATGGAGCTATTTCCCTACCTTCGGGCGATGCGCTGTGGTCCAACGCACACAGTTGGCAAAATGAAATGAAAAAAAGAACTTGGATAGCAAGCTTCCCAACCACTTTTGAAAAATGCTAGTTTTTGTGCAGGGAGTTTATTTGTGGGTACGATTTTTACTATCCTCATTTATGCTTGTATGTTCCTCAGGGGTAGGCAGAGACTGGGCACGCCACAATTGCGGCGATAAGACCCCTCTTTGAGGAGTGGCTGGAGAGACGCCACGGCATCCTCACCTTCCGCCTGACGCAGGTCCTCACCGGACACGGCTGCTTCGGGAGGTTCCTGTACAGAATAAGGCGGGTGGAAACACCCGGGTGTCACCATTGTGTGGATCGGCCTGAGGACACGGTGGAGCATACGGTGGAGATCTGCCCGGCTTGGGCGGAGTGAAGTGCATAAATGTACTTAGCAGTAAGCAACATTGTTAAGTAAGTAACCATAAGTTAGTCGGTAATAAACGCTTGTCTTGAACATACGTGTTTCGATTCACCTCCATACTTCATGGTGACCCTGCCAGGATGCGTTCCGGGAACTGAGCTTGCGAGCTATCGGATAGCGGGCGCAAAGTGCAAACAAGGCGGATTCCTGTGTGCCTTGGTGCACAGAGTTAGGACGGTTATAATTATAATGTTTTACAACGTGGATAATACAGACACGATTGTGATTGACTGTGTGGTACAAGACGCTGAAATAAAACAAAATGGGAAAAAGTTACTCTAAAACGGAAGAAAAGGAGATTGTCATCGCCAAAAACGCTTCGGGAGGCAATAATAGCGCGAGTGATTCAGAACAGGAGTACCATATCAAGTTTAACAATATCATAATTACAACATTCCTGGTGCTGATGGCTATTGTGGCTAGTGTGGCATTAATTTACCAGAAACTGAAAAAGGAACATAAGAAATGGATAGACCAGCAAGTGGATTCTGCATTTATACGTAGGATGTGGCAGCGTTTATCTGGAAGGAGAGACCAAGGTCGTGGTGAAGAAGATGTTTGAGTGCAGCAAGGTTAATTCGAGAGAAAAATCGTGAGTACGTACATAAGTGTAAAAAAAAGAAAGTGAGTTAAAAAAAAAAAGTGAAAGTATTTTTAACATCGATTTACATCGACATCAATGGTTTTTACGCGTAAGATAATTGACAATCTTAGTTTTAAAAGTGTGTAGTTTAGTTCTAAAAATACATTGCGAAACGCAGTACTGCAGTACCTACGTAGAATTCCGACTCGGCATTTTTTTATCGGTGCATTGAATGACAGTGCTTCGAGTTAGAATAATTAAAATTGTTATAAATGAAATAGGATATGAGGATACGATTTATTCTTTTAGTTATAATGTTTTGTTACTTATATTATGGCTGACGATTTAATAGAATTGTGTGAAGATTTATTAGAGATTCGGAAATATCTTATAAAAAAAGGCCAGAGTAGATATAAAGGCTCAGTTTCGTCAGATAAGTTGCAAGAGGCCGAGATATTATTAAATAAAAGTAAGACAATATTTTCTACATTGGGTAATATAACAAAGGAATCGGAAATTGAGTTAATTAATACCACGTACAAAAAGAATTGTGCTTTATTTTCTGAAATATCTAAATTGTGTACTTTGTCTAGCGTAGAATGAAAATCAGTAACAATGGAATTTGATATGAAAACGGCTTGTATGTTAATACCTATTTTAGATGATAAGGAAAATACAACGAAAAGATTGATTGATGCGGTAGAAATGTATGCGGATATGCTTAATGATGTAGGTCAACAGTTATTAATTAAGTTTATACTAAAGGGAAGGTTATCTGAAAATGCCAAGCAACGCCGTGTCCTCGTAGAGGCGATCGGCGGCGGTGATCTCTCGCGTCCGGCCCTGGTTCAGGCCATGGTACGGAGCGAGAGGAAATGGTAGGCCGTCACCTCCTTCTGCGAAGCGGTAATGCTTACGAAGGAGGAGGCGGAACGCGTGAGGGACAGGCAAATTTCGCGCCCTCACGCCCCTAACCACCGCAATAGGAGGAGACGCCCAAGGCGGGAATCGCGAGCCGATTTCCGGCCACCGTAGGCGCGGGCTTGCGGACGGTGAGCAATGGGTAGCTCGCCGTCCGATAAGGACCACGCCCAGGTCGACGGCACGTTGTGTTCCACGCGCGCCTCAAAGAGATGTCAGCAGAATTGACGGGGTCCGCTAGGGCCAATGCCTGCCGGGGGTTCGAAGAAAACCGATAGGGACATCGTGGCCCCCGGCAACAGGGCAACCGAAGGAACACGGGTGGGTTTTAGTCAGTAAGATTCCCGTGTAATAAGGACAAGCATGGTGATGTAATCTAATTGATTAGCATTCGAAAATATTGTTGCAGCTGCTGAAGATTGTAAAACTATCTTTTCCTTGTATAAATTCAATCTCTTTGTATTGTATAATTGCATATCACATGTGTGAGTACTGTGACCATGTTGTACATTCCATAAAGCTACCATTTACTGGGTACGTCTTTCATTGACTTGAATGTGCTCTGGCAGCTGAGAGTATGTCATGCTCACTCAAATGTCTCGCTGATGGTGGCGTGTGTGTTGGATCATTAAGTTCCCTTCAAAATGGTTGAGCTAAATGGTGCTGATCCATGCGTCATGTTCGTGAACGGGCGCCGTCAGTAGGGACTGGTCATCTCTTAGCTGCCACGGTTTATTTTGGTTTATTTTATTTTAATTTATTTAAATTTTTGAATTGTTATTATATTTTTATTACGGACGCTTTTAACGTGCACGTCTTTCTACATTGTTCTCACATGTATAAATTCAACACGAATGATGTAACCAATATTTTGTAACAATATTTTGATTTAAAAGAGTGTCCGTGGAGTTTCTTGCCCGTTCTTCTCCATAGGTACCTACTACGCTTTGGAATGGGCAACTAGCTTCATTTTTCTGACTGACCGACCCCTTGACAATTCAAAAGTACCTGTAATTGGTTTATTTGAAATAAATGCTTTGAGTTTGAGTTTTGAGTTTGAGTTTGATAATAAACATAATGTATCGTATTGTTTAGAGTCAGTGGTAATTATTAAGAAAAAATAAAAACATCACTTTTTTTCAGTGGGGCATTTTACCTGGTTATTTATTACATGGGGCGCGGGCGGCCGTCATTTAGCGGATAGGTTTTTTTATATATTGTATATACCCTACCTATCCTACCGTTCCTACCTACCCTGCCTATCCTGCCTACCCTGCCTACCCTGCCTACCCTGCCTACCCTGCCTACCCTGCCTACCCTGCCTACCCTGCCTACCCTGCCTACCCTGCCTACCCTGCCTACCCTGCCTACCCTGCCTACCCTGCCTACCCTGCCTACCCTGCCTACCCTGCCTACCCTGCCTACCCTGCCTACCCTGCCTACCCTGCCTACCCTGCCTACCCTGCCTACCCTGCCTACCCTGCCTACCCTGCCTACCCTGCCTACCCAGCCTACCCTCCCTACCCTACCTACCCTACCTAGATATCAAAAAAGCTGATCCACACAAAATGTATGAGAACGTGAATTTTCTTCATAATTTTTTTTTTTCGTGAGTTTTTCCATATTTGCTTACCGTTTAAACCTTTCCTGGACTACGAGAATCATTTCAAAACCAAAATCAGCTAAATCGGCCCAGCCGTTTTCGAGTTTTAGCGAGACTAACGAACAGCAATTGATTTTTAACCGACTTCAAAAAAAAGGAGGAGGTTCTCAATTCGTCGGGATATATTTTTTTTTTTTATGTATTTTCCCCGATTAGTCGAAGACGGCTGGACCGATTTGAAAAAATCTTTTTTTGTTTGAAAGGGTATACTTTCAAGTTGGTTCCATTGTCATTTGGTCACGATCTGATGATGGGATCTTGGAGAAATCGAGGGAATTCTTCAAATATTAAAGGCATATCTATAGCGATTTGGGTATTTTTGATGAGCAGTTGACATAAGGCAGAAAGTTTTTTTTTTCACTTTTTTATAAATATAGATACATAAACTAACGCCTTGTTCCTATGGGGTAGGCAGAACCTACAGAACGCCACCTCCTACGAACCTTACTTACTACTTTTGCTTCGTTTACGGTCCTACATCTGGTAAATCTGTTCTTTGGATTGCTGCTGAGAGTTTGTAATAGATAATACTAGCTGACCCTGCAAACGTTGTTTTGCCATATAAATGTTTGGGGTGAACCATCTTTATCACTTACTACCCTACCTACCCTACCTGCCCTACCTACCCTACCATAATTTTTCTTCATATCTTTTTTTTTTTCCTAAATTAAGATGTAACCTATCCTATCTTTCAAGTTGGATCAAACTGCAAATTTTATTAAAATCGGTTAAGTAGTTTAGGAGTCCATCGCGGACAAACAACGTGACACGTAATTTATATATATTAAGAAGATGTAAGTAAACCAATAACACTTTGCCAAACCGATATTCTGGATGTGAAGTAAAAGTAAACATTTATTTGCATTTAATGCAGGTACAGTAAATAAGTTGACAATTAAAATATGGGTAATCCTTGTGTGTGTGGACCCTACGCTCAGCAATCATGATTACTTCGCCAACGAGACAGTTACTATCTCCACTTTTCCTTCAAGTGACCTACAGAGAAAGGTCTAAAAGAATATTGCCGCTCGGCCATCGCAGTTCGTAATAATTCTCTTGTCGAAATATCACGCACGCATGCGGATCGAACCCTATTTTTTGCCTTGTACTGTTAATTTACGCAACAGTATATTTAGGTTTCCTAAAACAACAACCACTAACCCTAAATATATCTAGTCCCTAAACGAAACTAAACAATCAGGCAAATATAAACATCGGTTGTAAGTACACTCATTGAGCCAAGTTTTTGCGATACCCCTAACCAAAGTCGGCCATAGTCGTGCAACTTCGGAAAACTTCGTGAAACTCCGTCGAAGTTCGGACGTTTCGGGAACAATAAAAGTTGTTAGAAGTTAGAAGACTAATCTAGACGCTTTAGTTCGATGTTAGTATTTATTGTTAATGCTGTTCTCGGGAACTTTGACGGTTATTTGTTTGATGCGTTTGACCTTCACGCTGAGTTAGGTCTAGGGTAGAGAGAAACTTAGTTTTGGGTTAGGATAAATGTATCACCATCAATAAATTGTTTCTTACTTTCTTTGTCGGAAACCATTTCATTGTTTCGACTATATATCTATTCTCTCAGTCTTGTTGGACTTAAGAACTAACCACCGTACAATGTAACTTTTATAAGTAAAACACAGTTTGTAGTCAAGGGGTAACTTTAGTTATATAAATGTTACAAAGATTTGTACAAATCTTGGTGGGGGTAACAAAGACTTTTGTGGTAGTCACAAAATAATAAAATATCTTTCAACTGAGATTTACTTTATTGCTTCGTAAAAATAGCTACTATGTAGAGTTAGTACCAATTTGCTTGACTTTCACCCCACTATGTTGTCCATAGTGACTACGAGTTTAGAACGAGATGCTAATGTAGGTACTGTAATAATAATTGTATTTTACTCAAAAATGCATGTAATGTGGTCATTATTTTGACAACCTTGTTTGAGTAAAGTCGACCTTGCCGTTCTGTTTCAAGGAGCGGCCGGCAAAGTTTTGCTGGTCGCTCTAACAGGCCAGCAAAACATTGCCGGCCGCTATTTTGACGTTTTAACGTTTTAAAAAATCAAATGCTTAAAGTTTTTATTTAAAACACAGCTGTTTGTATTTATAGAGATAGGTACAAAAAGATTTTATTCCATATTTGGCTGTATAGTTCCAACTACCATTGTTAAAAAAAAAAAACAATGAAGTAACAAAAGCGCGGTTCAGCGAAAATTGTATTTTTATTTAGTGACTTTTTTGCTAAAAATGAGCTCTCAAAGCGAAAATTCTTCCGATTCAATGTGTTTAACACCGCCAGACATTAAAGATGAAGCTAAATTAGTGGTTGATTTAATACCGCGAAACTCAAAGGAAAAATATAAGCTTGCATATGAAAAATTTCTGCAGTGGAAAATCAGTAGGAAATCTAAATCTTTACTTGCTGGTTTTATTTAGATTAGGTACTTGCATTTTTGAGTAAAGCACTATACAAGCCTTGGCCCACTATGACTGCTTCGCTGGTCACGCTATGATTGCCTCGAGCTAGCCTAGCTACGCTCTAGGCCATCCAGCTTGGCCATCATTGCAGCCCTTGCTGTCCTCGCTGTAAAGGCCTCGACCTACGGCCTCGGCCTTTATCTCAGCTCGTCCATCAAGTGCTGCACGCTGACCGCGCTGTGTCGGCCTGGAGCTGCGCTACGCTGCGCTGTCGGCCATCATCAGCGCGACCAGCAAAGTAGTTATTATAGACCGCGGCAGTAATGTACTAAAGCAGTATGATAATAATGCTATCATACAGTTTTTTGAAGTGAAAACTTCTTTAGGCGCGTTGGGTATTTTTGAGATGGGACCATTGATTTCGCGACACTGTGACGACACCAGCTTTTGACCATTAAAAAGACATCAACGCGTTGATTACCGCGGTGCCGATTTTTTTTCAAGTTTTCACTTCTGTTGGCACTCCCGAAGCGCCACTGTTTTTTTTTAATTGCCGAGTGGGCCTCTTGACTTTGATCTCGCCTGATGAAAAGCGATGGATGAAACGAGTGTGCCCGGAAGATGCTTACTGTTCACTCTTGTTTTGAAGGTAGACACACAGACAGAAGACATTAAGAAATTCTTAGTAACATCCTCAGACCAAATAAAAACGTTGACGTGAAGCCGGTTTCGTAAACATATGTGCACTTAGTGAGGTGTAGTTTGATTGTAGTGTCATTGTAAATAGTTGTAAATGTGTGCGTGTGAGCGTGTATGCACAGAGCGGAGGTGTAGTTTTGGCATGCTTCACTGTATTGTTCGCAGCGTTCTGTTTTGGTTTTTATTTGGTCTGAGGTAACAGCCCGGAGTTTGGAAGTTGGCGGTGTGATAACCCCGTGCCTCGGAAAGCACGTTAAGCCGTTGGTCCTGCGCCTGATCTCTCTCCGGTCGTGTCGGATTGCCGTCCCATCGGACTATGAGAGTGAGGAAAGAGAGAGTGCACCTGTGTCTGCGCACACACGCCTGCACTATAATATCTCTCGCGCCGAAGGCTTGGTCTCTACTGAGATTGGTCGCCATGGCCGAAATACGGTCTGGAGGACTCTTATTATGTATGCACACACACAAACACTCATACACATTTACATGGGACTTAACATACCACCTTCCGGCTCGCTACCTGTCTGTGTCTGGGCGCTCCTTGTGTGGCTCCGCATCGCTGCTAATGCGGTGAAGGTGTCGACTGTCTCGGACACCATGGTCTATCCTGCAGTAAGAGCGCAGGCCGGATAGCACGACACGCCAGCATCAATGAAATCATCCGTCGTGCTCTTGTCACCGCCGGAGTGCCAGCCGTTTTAGAACCCAATGGCTTGGCACGCGACGATGGGAATGACCATAATGCCTTGGAAGGTAGGTAGGCCTTTGGTGTGGGATGCAACGTGTGTCGACACCCTTGCGCCATCCCATCTTCCTAGCACGGCAGGCTGTGCTGGGGCTGCTGCTGCAAGTGCGGAAAACCTCAAACGGCGCAAATACTCTAATCTTATTGGGATTTATATGTTTGAGCCGTTTGGGGTTGAAACACTAGGGCCATGGGGTCCAAGTGCCCACCTAGTTTTTCAAGACATCGCCAAGTGGCTAGTCGACTCTTCACTTGACCAGAGGGCTGGCCTACTCTTTGGCCAAAGCATCAGCATGGCCATACAACCTGGCAACGCTGCCAGACTTTTGGGCACTTTTCCTATTGACAGCGATGCGGACGAATTTTTTGATGCCCTATGATTATTCCTGCCCACTTTTTTATATACTTGTACATATTATTATATTAAGTCTGATAGTTTTTAAATGATGTAAATACGTGTGTAAATAAATTAAATTTTAGTTTCTTTTGACTTAAATATAACTGCCGAAATGTAGGTCTTCAATAGGCACACCTCTGGCCAATTCTTCAGGAAATACAGTGGTGATGTCATGTACATGAAAGCATGTTTTTAATTGATTCATTACAGATGTTACTAATGACTGACTATGAAGCGAGAGCTCTGTAGGTACATTCAAACCGAACTGCAATCAAGTTGGGTCAAGTGACTATGAGTGTTATTAGCGACTAGTTCCCAGTCTAACCACAGAGATCTAGGTATCACAGATTGACTAACGACTGAGATTCTCGATTGTTGACTTTTTAACATTCTGTACCAGACGGGTGCCAAACGGAACCCTATTAGTAAGCCCCCGCTGTCCGTCTGTCCATCAGCGGGCTGTATCTCATGAACTGTAATAGTTGATATGTTCACAGATTGTGTATTTCTATTGCCGCTATAATAAAAAATAACAAAAAAATATAAGTTATTATTTAAAGTTTTTTCGAAACCGACTCGCACTTGGCCGCTTTTAATTAAGGTGGTATGAAGTTTATGAAATAAACGAATATGAATATTTTATCGTGGCGATTTTGTTTCACGTACTGGATTTTCAACGCTCTATTTAGCGCCGAGAGTTGAAAATCCAACCGTGTGTTTTCTTGACGCGCTGAGAAGCGTTCTGTTGTATACTCAAAGCTCGACTCAATACCGAGAGTTTAAAGTCCAGTGCAGGAAAAAAATCGCCGCGATATAAATAACGCCTGTGCGAATCTGGGCTGATACTAGATTTTTTCCGAACTGTAACTGTTGTAATTGTAACGACATAATTTAGTATTAAAACATGAGTGTGTGTTTAAAAACCGTTAATCGTTTCACACGAATGTTTTGATACCTAGTTATGTGCAGTTTCATACACTACTTTAATTACTCTCATACATTGGAATTGAACCTAATACTAAATAAAAGATCAAAGTTAGTAGTAGTTAAGATCAACATTAAATTAAAAAAATCCACGAAACTCAGTATTGCTGCTGGTGCAGGCGCCATTCATTTGTTTTATAAACAAATGAACGTCGCCTGGTGCAGGCGACGTTCATTTGCACATCACCGCACATGCGCTACAGCGGGTGCTGCTGTCCCCCGCTTAAACGTTCCATCACAAAAGTTGATGGAAACTCCTTGGTGATATTAACTTCTTGGATTAGCCCTGTATCATAATAGAAAAAAAAATGTTTTATAGCATTATTTTGTTAGAGAAAAAGTGTTATAATATGATTCTATTTTTAAATTTCGGTATTGTGTTTATAAAGTATGTCAATATAAACTCGTTTTGAAGTTTATAATTTGAATATTACGATATGAGAGTAGATAAAATATAATGCTAGATTTTATTATTCAATAAATCAATTAACTCTGCCTAGCACAGACTAGGCCTTTACTCACTTGCGCCAGAATACCCGGCTCTACGCTTTTCGTATTTAGTCTGTCCCAGCCATCTCTTCCACCCAGCCGATATACTGTTTCCATTCAAGACTCATCTGTTCCAACGCGCATCGACTGCTGTTACCTAGTGCTAGACTTCTAAAACCACAGCCGCTAATACAAGTTTATACAAGATCAGACATTTAATTCGATTTCAGTATTATACCTACTAAAGTGGCTTGCGTTGTGAACTTTGTACTTCGTGTATTAAGATACATTGTATATTGTTATCTCAGTATAATGTTGGTACTGCAGCGTGGCAATATGGTGGTATAGCTAGTTTACTGCCTCGTTAACCCGGGGACATAGCTTAACTACTGTTTTAGCTTGTATGTTTCAGTGACCGAGGACAACGAATTGGGAGATGCAGCTCATAACTTAGTCTTGAAAAACAGGGGCGCAGAATGATTACACTTTTTTTTTAATGAAATATCAAATGAATATTAATATAAAAATGCACTACCACGCACTATCACTGTCCATTCCCCGAAAGGGAAATCGTGGCTCCCCGGCAACTTGGCAACTGAAGGAACACGGGTGGGTTTTAGTCAGTAAGAGTCTGACACGCCCTCTCGCTCCACCCAGAGCGGGAGAAGTTATTTGATAATTTCCCACCCAAAAAAAAAGGGTTGCCTGAAAAGGTTCGCAGAAAACGATAAGGCCATCCATTGTATATTTTGTAGTGTTTGATTTATTTTTTGTTATATATTTTTGTGGTGTACAGACGCCAGCACATCAAGCTACTACAATCTGTCAAATTTATTTACTAGATTTTCAACTTTATCGCTGATGTCTAAGGTTCAAAGTTGATTAGGAAAATTTGACAGTTTCGGGTAGCTTGATGTGCTGGCGTCTGTACAATACAGTTTAATGTAAATATAAATATATATAGTTCCGAAATTAGTTGCCCTCTGTCTGATAAATTTGCTAGCACCCTAAAGTGTCGAGTATGATATTCCGGCTGGTGACGTAACATAGAACTGAATTTGAGATATTTTTCACATTCCAATGAATTTTTAATTTTTGAGGTTTCTCAATCTCTTAAGTTCGATGGTTTGGTCACGTCAATAGCGAGTAGGTATATATTAAAAAACTCTACTTTATTATTAAAATATTGATAAATGCATTTTTGTGAGAGGTTTACTACCCGCGAAAATGATCACGTCAAAAGTCCACTTTCCTCCTACACATCAAAGTTTAATATCCCTTAACATCTGTGTCAGCACGTCTGTTATGCAGTTTATGACGTAAGAGCCATCAGATGGCGCTGAGGATGCAAGTTGACCTGAAAGCGCTTGTCCAGTTTACTGTTGAACGTATAAATGGGAGAAAATTGCAAGAGTAAGCCCAGGCACGGGCGATATTTACCTGCGGCGATTTTTTCTCGCACATTGGATTATCAACGTTCTGCTTAGCGCCAAGAGTTGAAAATCCTACAGTGTGTTTTTTCGACGTGTTGGTTAGCACTCTGTTGGATTTTCAACGCTCGGCTTAACATCGAGAGTAGAAAATCCAGTGTAGGATAAAATCCCGCCGCAATATTTTTACGTCCATGCGAACGTGGGCTATCTTTTTATTTTGTTTAGAAATGTTTAAGACTGTGAAGTTAGTGTCAATACATAACATTGCGGCTGTATTTCCCAAAGGGGTAGCAGAGGTGTTTGTACAAATAAATTTCGCCAGTTATGTTTGCATGTAATAGGGCGAGCCTATTATTATAAATCGGGCACTAATCCGGACTCCTGGCTGGCGAATTCCGTGATGGAGAAACCCAATAACCCGGACCCACCTGGTTAGATTCCGGTCAGCAGTCTGTACCGAAAGTGTCACAGAATATTACTATTTATAAGTTTTGCCTATTATTATTTATTTACATCGAACACAAATGATTCATATTGTTATTAGTAACACTTATAAAACTATGTTAGCAACATTTAAAAATAAGTAAAATAAAACTTATTCATAAACCTATAATGTCCGCTTCCCGTTGCACCAGACCCGCAGTTGTGCATACGGGTCCAGTGCCCCAGGAACGGGCAATCAGGCTTATTTACAATCATCTTTCAAATGCTGTTGGTGTTTCCCCGAATCCTTCGCATCAGGGATGCTGTTCTTTTTCGCATAATGGCCTAAAAGCTGTCTGTATCTGCTTCAGCAAACATGCCCGATGCGCTACCTATATATTAGTCTTCTAGCAAATGGATAATTGGTGAATGTGTATGTAATATGTATAATAAAAATAGATTAATAGATAAATCATTTATTTAGTGCATACAAATGAAATAGCACAACACACAAAAACATAATTAAATGATAACTAAGTATCTACATGAATAATTAATTAAAATAGGTGTCAAAAAAAAAAAAGAAACATCAAACACACCTTTGGCAACCCAGTTGCGATGTTACGTTAGTCTTTTATAAGCCAATCAGTTTTTAAAAGATATCTATCGATTTGTCGAATATTTTCACTGATTTGACAAACTTTTGTGCAATAGTACCAAGTCTCAACAGTGGAACAAACCAACCCCTTTTATAGTAATTAATAGATAAATCTAGAAGCGGTATTAGCGCGTTGGTACCACGTGGACAAATTAGTTCCAGCTCGGTGCAGAGTAGATTTATTACTTCAGGTGCACTTTGAACTTCTGGTACTTGGTAGTGGTACTAATCGGTGCTAATGGATACAGAAGTTTGGGTACATTTGAGGATTTTAGTTTTGAGTGCTCGTTCATTAATTTTGTTGTTTTCAAATTTATTGTTTTGTGGTTTTATTTAGCATTGAATACGTAGGTACATAGGAGACAGTTCAAGGATAAATTATTTTATGATTATTATAGAAATTATATAAACCACTTTATTTATAGATATTTAAAATAAAACCTGTTTTATCTGTACGTGAGAAATTGGCGATTTATTACTCTAATGTTTACTTAATTCTCTGGTATAAACACAATTATAGTTTAGTTTTGAATGAAAACGATCAGACGATTGATCAATTTACAGGTCAGCAATATTACTTTTCTAGTTATATTTCTTCTTTTCTGTTAACAATTTTATTTAAGAACCAGAAAAAAAGAACCTTTTTATATCTTACAAGCTGAAGAATATAAATGACATCGTGAAAGATCACGAGCGAGCCGATATTCAGCGATATTTCGCGATATCTAAGTACATTTCTACCGCCGCCGACTCTCCGCAAAATGAACAAAAAATCACCCACAGTCAAGTTTACTTTTTACTAACTTGAAGTATCGACGCAGAGCGGGGCGGAGAGGCTATAACTTAGCAAAAAAATTGCCAGTTAAAGCCTCTTGAGTCGAAGGTATTCAATGTAACTCGTTTTTTATACAATTATTTACTTTTCCAATTCGAGAGAAATAAGCAGAAAGAAATACTTTTCATGACACTGATAAAACACTAGAAAATCCTCTTCTAGTGGGACACTTATGTAATGCGAAATAAAGTCTTTGTCTCCTTCTGTGTTGAAATAGACAGCTAGAATGATAGATAGATAGATAGATAGAATATTCTTTATTATGTACACCATAAAAATTACAGACATTAATTTAGAAATTTTACATTGGGTGACACAATGGGCGGTCTTATCGCTAAAAGCGATCTTTTACAGACAACCTTTGGATGGATTTAAATGGAGAAGGAGAGACAATACTGCAGGTAGTCAGTGGTGTACCATTTACATATACAACAGATACACAGATACATAAAGCATATAATTACCTATATAAATATTTATATATATTAGATAAATAACAGATATACATAAAATTATAAACATGAAACAATAGCAAGGAACTATATGTAATGATGATGTTTAAGGAGAGAGGAAGTGTTTTTTTACCAGAATTTTAAAAGTGGACAAAGTTTGAGCACGCCTTATCGACACGGGCAAGGCATTCCATAATCGTACTGCTTGAACCTTAAAAGATTTGTCATAAAAGCCGGTGGAATGCATCGGCATCTCTAGTCTCAAATTTTCCGATGACCTCAAATATCTATTATGTGTGTCATGAAGGAACTTGAAACGTTCTTTAAGATAAGAGGGGGTTGAAGGATTGAACAGAATACTGTAGAGCTGAAATAAGATATGAGAATTTCGGCGAAGACGTATGGGAAGCCACTTGAGCTTTGTACGAAATTCAGAAATGTGATCATATTTGCGCAGGCCAAATATAAATCTTATGCAAAAGTTTTGAAGTCGTTTCGTAAGCTTATGTGTTTGTTTATAATTAATAATTAAATATATAGGGAAATCTGAAAATAAAATATATTTTCAAGTATAGAAAAGTTAAAAGTTCATAGAAAATGTCTCCATAGATTTCTCTATCCTGAACATAAAGTTTAAACTCCATTGAATACAATTGCGATGCTTTTTAAAACGCGTTTGACTTCTCGTTTCAGTAAAAATTATATTTGGAAAGTAATTTTTAAAAGGGAAAACTTGCTTCAAGAATTTTACGGGACGCTTTTTCTTTGTTCATTGAGTACTTTGAAGATTTTATGAGTTTCAACCGAGTGCGTTGATGTATTTATACGGTCTGTTTTATTTCGCTATTGGTAACACTTTTCGCTTGGTAGTTTTGAGTTATTTGGTTCTTTTTTGGTGTCGGTAAGAATTTTTGAAGGCGAGAATGGTAATCACCTATAGATTTGCCATGTATAAAATTCAATAGACGTAGATATAATTATTTAGTAACTTATTCCGCTTAACTATTCCTAAAGAGTCATAAAAACCCTGTAAAAAATCGACATTTGTTTTATCTCTCAACGAGGCATTCTCAGGATGACGATTGACTTGTCGCGGTGAGGCGTCTCTGCGTCCGGCGCTCGGTGTGGCAACACGCCGTGTTCGGGTTCGCGAGACCGTACAAAAACCAGGATAGGTATAGTACCTCTTTAAGTTTATTTAGTTCATATTTTTGTGTTGAGAATCAAGATCCCTAATTCTGAAAATGTGCCTGAAACGACCGTCTATAATCGTCATAATGATGACCCTGTTCATAATACGCAAATTGCTTGTTGGTTTTTGTGCGATTTCTTCAAACAACTTGCAATAAGAATGACAAGTCAATACAATTTTCGAACAAAATAAAGACAACCCTGTACTTCTTTCAGGCTATATTTCAGCTACAGTTCTCGTCTACCTCTCTTGCACGTGTCGAGTAGTACCGCATTCTTAGCATTGCGTTCACGGTACCGCGTTATATGGTACCGTTGGAAAAAAAGTCGATTAGAAGTCGGAGGAACGACTTTTACCCTTTTGGTTATGTTATCTTTAGATGAAAGCTTCTGATGATGGGTTTTTCATTAAAGGTTTTCTTTTGTATCTTCTGGTATAAATTATAATATTATTGTTACGTTGGACCCATTTCCTGTATTTGATGCAGCAGTCAAGCATATTACAAATTAGACGATTATATCTAAGATAAGAGTGCTTGGAAACATGTTGGTCCTGCTCCATAGGACAATTTAGAATCAAGACAAAATCAAACTGGTTACTAATTTAACTGTAAAATTTATTGTTTTGTAGTTTATGACACTGATTTTACATTCTGTGATTACTTCCTCACACACTGACTTATTATTTACAAAAATTTAGGAAAATCGTCTACTTTTACAATGTTTGTAAATATGTGAGCACCATGTATCTATCACATATTAACCTTTTAAGCGCTTGGCCAAATATCAATTGGCGTGCCCCTAGCGCGCGGCTAAAAATCGACAAAATAATACCTACAATAAATAAGGAGGAGCAATCGTTGTATCGATAAAAAAAAAGTTTGGTTTTATTTTAAATCAGCCTTAATTTAACCACCCTAATTAACAGAAAGACAGACAGAGTCGTTAAAGTCCATATCTATGGATTTTAAAGCAGGTAGGTATAATATAAACGGGATATTTTTAAATGCACATCAAAGAACTTATCACCCATTCATCATCATCATCATTTCAGCCAAAAGACGTCCACTGCTGGACATAAGCCTCCCCAAGAGGGGGGTTTTGCCATAATCGCCAAGCTTGGTAGGCGGGTTGGCGGTAGCAGTATGAGAACGCTGCTGCCCATTCTCTAGTTAGTTCCTTAGTCGCCTACGACACCCACGGCAAGGAATGGGATGGTGCTATTCTTTTACGTCCGGCACCACACGGAACTTATCACCCATCAATTAAATAAGTTTTATAAAAACGTGCCTACGCCAGTCTCTGACAGACTTCGATTTATCTAACCGTGCCCGGCGCATGGCGTCGTCATAACTCAAACGTGCCGCGCTGAGTGTCATCACCGCGCTGAGCACAGTAAGAGACAACACCATAAGGAACTCGAGTGCGAGTGCCTGTCCGACTTGTAGGTACTGTCACTATACCTTTTTAATGGTAAGGACAACATTCAACACGGTTCCAAATTTGAACAATCAATAGGATATGTAGATAAGTAATATAGTAAATAACAGAATTACATCACAATATTTAAATAAAAACGTTTTTACAAAAAAAAACCAACCGACTTCCAAAAAACTACTACAAAGTAAAAAATAACTTACATTTCGGAAGTCGGTCTTTGGTTTTGTATTTTCGTTATTTTCCACCGACTTCCGAAATTTAAGTTATTTTTTACTTTGTACTTAGTAGTTTTTTGGAAGTCGGTTGTTTTTGTTTTTTTGTAAAAAAGTTTTTATTTCTCGCTTTTTAGTGGGTCAATTTGTAATTTGTCTAAGTTTCATTAGCCTAATGCCAACAGCTCATCACCTTTTACAAAATATTGCTTTTCCCGATGCAGGGACGTTCATCGTTGAGGAGTTCTCTTGGTACTTCACCATCAGCTCCACTTCTCTATATGCATTGTGACGAGCATAAATTGCATTGCAACCATATTAAAGTAATCGAATCGCAACCCGTGAAATACTTATTATTGAGTAGTTCCGGTGGCTATTTGTGGTCTTCATCATCAGTTCCACTTAACCAAATGGTGCTTTCCAAGAGCAACTGCACGAGTTACTATAAAAAAATACCCAAATCGCTATAGGTTTGCCTATAATATTTGAAGAGTTCCCTCGATTTGTCTGGGATGCCATCATCAGATCCTAGTTTACTTATCATGGTACTACCCTTGGGATATCTCCTTTCCAATAAAAAAAGAATCATCAAAATCGGTTCATAAACGACGAAGTTATCCGCGAACACACATAAAAAAACTCCTCAGTAGTCATTGTTGAAAAGTGACTATTTTATCGATAATGTGTGTACCCACGAACAACATTATCCATTCGTTTGATCCGCTTGTGACGTAGGCAGTGGTCGCATTAATGCGACAGCCGCGCTAGACTAACTAGAGAAATTTGTTGCAAACATAACCGTGTAGGGATGGGAACTAACGTGAAATGTTATCATAATACAAAGATCCTGAGGGATATTATTTTTATGAAAAACACGGAAAAGAATTCATAAAACAAGGCAATATGTTAAATAAACTTTATTTCGTATGACACTGTTTATTTTATGCTGAAAATGATGCATTATACCTGATTATTTAACTATTTGTTATTTAGTTTTTAAAATGCGCATTGCATTGTATCCCAGCCCTATGGTCGTATATATGCGACACGCGCGTTACACACTGAAGAAAAGTCCAAGCTTTATTTACGTATTTTTGTTTAAGCTTTTTCAAAACTTACAGCGAGGAGACATAATTTTAAGTAATTGTTTTATAAAATATATCTATTTAGTAATGGTTTTAGTTGTACCACGCAGTTAATAGGACGAAAATTGAACGAAAAAATCATACTTGTTTTCTGTCGCAGAAATACGACACGCGCGGTAGGGGCACGGAAATATTTGTCGCATAAATGCGACACAAGCGGTCAAAAGGTTAAATTATCTGTCGTTGCTTCATTTTTAATTCTTTTTTAATTATTTTTACCTATTGTGGTAAAGTAATTTTATTCTAGGTGCATCGTCTTCATAATTATTTAACTAATGTACGTACATTTACAAGCAATTGTAAAACATTTTAAAAGAGTAACGGTGGAGTTTCTTGCCCATTCTTCTCCATACGAAAACTACCTTTTGGAAAGGGCGACTAGAATCAATTTTATTATTTTGTAATTTTTGACGTTCAAAAGTGCCATACATGGGCCTTTTTGAAATAAATGATTTGACTTTGACTTTTGCAGTAGGTTGCAGTTTTTCCTAAAATACAATAAGTGATATATAATAAGTTTTTGCCCGGGGCTTCGCCGGCATGGAAGTCGGAATTTATCCCACGGGAACATATTAGCGAGATAAACAGTATCCTTTGTTATGGCATAGAATACTATTTAGGACCCAGGTCATGGTCTGTCCGTGTGCCCATCCAAGGTTATCTTATTTATATTTAGGTAATACTTACATTCTGCAAATAAACTAACTAACTTCTAACTTATGAATTTATTGAGACTGTTTCTTTTTTCTAATCCTGAAATAATTGTCAACTTTTGAATACCATTAGATTTCCATTATAAATTCGGTAACATAACATTGCGTACAAGACAGCTTTTAAAATTAAATAAATGATCTGCCCATACCACAGGGTAACTCCACACGTGTCACTGGCACGTGCCGTTCTTTGCATAGCCTGTGGCGGTAAACTTTTTCCTGTTTGTAGAGTGAAACTTTTTTTAAACATCCTTACAGTAATATGTCACGAACATTTATTTTTAATTAAAATATTTTAACAGGTTTGAAAGCCTGAAGCTAAATAAATGTTAATTTGCTAGAAATTGTAATATGTATATACTTTGTTTGTATATACTTTTATTTTACTGTTTTGAGTCGTTTGGGGTCGAAACGCTTGGGTCATGGGGCCCGAGTGCGCGGCGTATCCTTTTTAAGGATATTTCTCGACTGGTTGATACTTCACGTAAACAAAGGGCTGGCTCGTTCTTTGGCCACAGAATTAGCATTGCCATTCAACGTGGCAATGCTGCCAGTCTTCTGGGCACGTGTCGATGCGGACTTCGACGCCTAAATGTCCTTTTGTTATTGTATTTATTTTTGTACTTAGTTAGTCATGTAATTCAGTACCTAGTTTTAATAGTCAGATGTAAAAAAATAAATTTTAAAAATCATCGAAGAATCCGTTATATCGTAGTCTAACACCTGGTTTTTGAAAAGCCAATCAAGAAAATAATTTAGCTGACAGGTTTTCAAACTCATGTCAAGTGATTTGTTTGACTGACTGATATAACAACAGCCAATCAAGTCTCTTGACAGGAGTTTGAAAACCTGTCAGTATTGATTTTAATTAGAAAAGCTAATTAAAATCAACACTAACAGATTTTCATACTCCTCCTTTTCAAAAGCTGTTTGTTAGAGAAGTAATATTATTAACGGCAAACAAAAGAAAATTTTAGATCAATAGGTACTATCAATTGAATTCAAACCTCTTAAATAAATTACGTGAGAAATTACTATTTCAAGTCACATGAAATATGAAGCTTTTCCGAACATTTAATAGAAAATCTTACTCCAGGATTAAAAAAAGATAGAAAAATGTGATCGCAAACAGCTGGTCATTCCTTTTCATTTTTCACCTGAAGTAATAACTTCGCCGTGCTTGCGGCGCTTATTCTAAGATTTTTATCGTGTGCTGAAGAATTTATTTGCTTGATTAATATCTTAAGTACCTATAAATAACCCAGCGGAGTCTTAAAATGGCGGATTTTTTTAGTTTTCAGAACTAAAAAAAATCTGGTAACCCCGTTTTTTACACCTTAATCAAATCATTTATTTCTTTGCAAAAAATGGGTAAAATATGGAGAGCTTTATTATAAAAAAAACTCCTATGTACAGGTGTTTTTTTATAATAAAGTTCTCCATATTTTACCGTCACGTAGGCATGCAAAGGTTTACAATTCCAAATAAAAAATTTAGAACTATGCAGATCATTGGAATTACAAAAAAATAAATAAAAATGTCAGTGTGGTCACAGCAACAAAAAAACATAAAATAAGACTAAGTCACAGTAATTATGTCAATCGGGGTAATAGTATGTCAATTAGTTAGTAAATCATCATTAAGAAAATCGTCAATCGTATAATAAGTTTTCATTATTAAAAATTCGTTTAGCGTATTTCATCGGAATGATAAGACAGATTTCCATAGATTTTCTCTAAATTAATATAATGATTCACTGAGCACGGTCAGTACTCAATTAAAACGAAGTATTTACCTGCTTTAATCCCTATATTGCTCTTACAACGGACCCCAAAGGAGATAAGTAATCTGCTTACATCCCGAGACTACCCCACTCATAATAATATTAAAGACGAGAAAAATGTTAACCCTTTTCTGCTATCCATACTTTAGTCGAACCAACCTTTTGATCAAAATGAATATTCAGAAAATATTATTCGCCATGAAGGCTCCCACAGACAGGCGCGACGTGACGGTGGGACGTGATTCTGGTAGCATAATTTCCATGAAGCTTTCATAGGAATTGTTCTACTATATAACAGTCGCGTCACGCCTGTCTGCGGGAGCCTTGATGTGATTTTTGTAATTCTTTTTATATTTCATACTATAAGTATGAGTTTAAAAAAGGATTGTGTGGTTTTATGAAACCACGGTAAAAGTGAAACTTCTATAGGCGCCGCCATATTGGCCTTGGCTGCTCTCACGAGCGCCTTTCACTTTATCCCTACTCCGCGGCCGACCGTCACGCGACATGCAACACACAGACGAAAAAGTTTGAGACGATGTAATAAAAGTTTCACTTTAATAAATGTTAGGTTAATTAAATATCTGTTTTTTGAGGTGAAAACGAAATAAACATGACAGTTGCTTGGGCATTTATTACTTGACGTTTCAACACATCACAAATCACAAAAAAACTGCTGTTTCTTTCTATACATATACATGCCTTTAAGAAAACCTAATGGTAAATTAACAGTTTATAATGTGCATCCCAAAACCACTCAATTCAAACCCTAAGAATATATACTTCTTAAGCTTCTTCCAAACCTCATAACATGAAATATCTTCAAAAAAGTTACTAACAAAATTAAACTTCCGTCAGAATCGGCTATCGGAAGTCTACCGGCCGGTTAAAGCCGATCACATAAGATTACATAGCCGTTATCCGATTACCTAACTTACAATCCGGGTAAGATGGCCGATTTGACGTCCGCACTGATATCCGGTCAAACTGACACCTTGCTTGATTTATTCATCCGGTTATATTCGTTGGTGACCTGTATGAATGTAAGTAGGTCTCGTGGCTAAATAATAACAGCCGCACGGGTCGATCGAAGGTTAAGCTACATTTCGCGGTAGGTTCGTGGATGGGTGACCATCCATTACATATTGAGACCCCTCCGTGGCACGGAATTGGTTCCAGCTGCCATTCGCATATCTTTGACAGTCGTCTTACGGGTAATCAGAAACCCAAAAGTCTGACAACCAGTCTTACTAAGGGATATCGTGTTACCCAGTAACTGGTTTGTGTAGGTCAGATAGGCAGTCGCTACATGTAAAATACTTACTGTTATTGCAAATCTATTGTGATCTTTATTCCTTCCTAGTCCATAGCTCATTAATCGATGTTATTAAAGTGTACCAGCAGACTCAAAGCGGTATTTGGCAATATACCCGTTATGATTTATACCGCCCCGTTCGCTAAGGCTTATTGTCTTAACATATCTATATTTATCTGTATATATGTACCTATAATAATACAATCACTTCGTATTTTGACTGTTTCCGGAAGATTAAATTACCATATTATTTTCTTTATTAAATTTGCATACATATTAATTAAATTTTTAAATATTTTTATTAAAAACAACATAAAAGAAACATTTAAAGATAATTATAAAAATTGTGGTCCATCGGCATCAGAAACAGGGTCCAAGCTGCCTGAGGTCAAGGGTCTAGAGAGAGGAACCTCACTATGCGTGCCGTGTCCAGGAGTACTGCTTTCTGAATCAATCCCTTGACCCAGCTGCGCAATGAAAGCCTCCTAAGGTGTTGGTCGAGGCTATTTGCTATTAGGATATTAAAACAGTAACGATTATTTATCCGTACAATGATTGTATAGTCCACGTCCCACATGTTGACAACCTCGTGTGCTAAGTCAAGATACTAGATTTTTTATCTTTCTCAGCTTTCACGAGATTCTCGTCATGAAGGACAGCGATATCAACAATCATTGCACGGGCACTTTCGTCGATCTATCACCACAATATCAGGCTTATTGGCTACAATAGTCCTGTCAGTGATGATAGATCGATCTCAGTACAATGTGGCGTGACCATTCTCGAGAATTGGATCGGGCACATTCCAGTAGTATGGTACTTCGGACTCCACAAGGTTGTACTGCAAGGCAAGTTGCTGGTGGATAATCCTATCTACTAGATTGTGTCTGTTTAAGTACTTTCCGTTAGCATAACGAGAAAAACCGGAAACAATAATATGTCGGATTTGATTCACCGGGACAGTGCGCGGTGGCATGCTCGACAGATGTCAACCGCCCCGTCCTTGACAATGTATTTCCGATAATTATTTGTCAAATTACCATACCTAATGATTAAATTGCTCTATAGTTGGAATACAAATAGATTGATAAACGGGTCGTTACATTTCGATTAAGTTACTATTAACTATCCGTTTTTCTAACGAGTATGCAATGGTTGCGAGCTTTATAACAAAAACTAAATGAGTATTTGTTCTACCGGAAAAAGGAGAGAGAAAATAATGGTTTTTGCAATAAAAGTAAAAGGTAGATGCGTTGGAATCTGCTGCCTTACAGCGTCTTGTTTGCTCGTTAAACGTTATCCAGATTTTAATTTAGTTTTGTAATTATGTTCAAGCAGTTTTTGCTAATAGTTATCTATTGAAACTTCATTCGCATTTTATTCAGGTGTATAACCTATAAAGGTGGAGATTTGTCGCGTACACTCTTCACTTCACATGGTTATACAGTGTGAGTCTTCATAATGTGCACATATCGAAATGAGGGAATCTATGCTTAATTTTATCAAAGGAAAAAATTGACAATTTTTTTTTTTTTTCATTTTTGTATAAAAAATTGATTTTAATTTTTTTTATTCTCTTAGGCATCTTATTTATAAATTTTACAATTATTGTAAAAATTGATGAGAAAAATAGAGATTTTTGCAAAAAAAAAAATATTTAATTTTCAATTGAGGGTAGTTTTTTTCTCAATTTAAATTTTATGTGGACGCTTACTTACTTCCGATCATTATGGAGTTTGTTTCATCGCGATAGCTGATTCAGTTTAAAAGTTACACAGTTTTGTTACAATTTTTTTTATTCCATAAAAAGTATAACAAATATTTAGATTTTTTAAAATGTTTTTTCTGTCTTTAAAATTAAGCATAGATTCCCTCATTTCAATATGTGCACATTATGAAGACTCACACTGTATTCTGCGCGCGACTGCTAGTCACCGCCTGAGGTACCTATGTGAGCGGTGAGACGGAGGAGGTAGATGAAGAACTCATCAGTCACATTTTGGGATCCTAGGAGAAGTCCCAGGATGCAATTAGCATTTTCTGTGATCTCTCAAAAGCGTTTGACTGCGTTGACCACAATACACTGATTTCTAAATTATACCACTACGGAATTTGTGGACAAGCTGCTGATCTTGTTCTTTCTTATTTATCAAACAGGCAGCAAAAAGTAAACGTTAACGGGGCGACGTCCTCGGGGTCTCTATTAAAATGGGCGTGCTTCAAGGTTTAATTCTCGGCACTTTCTTATTTGTAGTTTATAAAAATGATCTTTATTACATGATGGCTAACATATCGGATATAATTCTATTTGCTGACGACTATTAAATGGGTCCTCGCGAGTCCCTTAGAGACAAATTAAAAAAAATATACTGACTCTGCCTTCTTTTTATATCTTAGAAAGTATTTTGTATGTTCGCAAAAACTTAGGACTTTTCAAAATAAGAAGCGATTTCCATAATATAAATACACGGTAGTAAACATGAAATTGTGATACCCAAAAGATTAACTAAAACAAGCAAGTCATTTCTTATAAACAGTATCCGCTTTTATAACAAGTTGCCAAAGTTGGTTACAGAACTTAGCGAAGGGAAGTTCAAAACCCACATCAAACGCGTCCTTTTCAAGAAAGCATAATAATGTATATTAAAAATTAAAGACTACGTTGCAGACAAGGAAGTTTGGCAATAATTCCTTTTGCACATGTGGCTTCCCTGACACCTCATTAACGACATAATTATGTAGGAGTCTATTAACTGCTCCCAAAATACCATGTTTTTTTTTTTAACGTTCGTCCTTGACGTTATCATCTTATTATTTGACATTATATATCTGCAATTTAATTTCAACTCTTTATTAGTGGTTTTTGTGGACATGATAATTATTCAGATTAATTACAGTTATAATAGCAATCATGTAATTGCGTTTAATTAGAATAGGTTTTTATTTTTATTAATTTATTTATCTTTTGAATAGATTATTTTCTATTTTGTGAACGTGAGAACGTTGTTGGCTTAGTGGACTGTAGATTTGTTGACCATTTTCTATTTTGTTAAGTACCTGGTACTTGTTGAAAGACCTACATTGTCCTCCCATACCTAGTAACACTATTATTCGAAAATATTGTAAAAGCCAATTATTTTTAAAAGAGTTACCGTAAAGTTTCTTTCGTGGCTCTTCTCCATAGGAAACGACCAATTGGAACCGTGCACCTAGTTTCTGACGTTTCATAAGTACCCGTGTAGGTTTATGTGAAATAAATTATTTCGTTTTTTTTTTTTTAAATTGAGTGCCTAGCTAACACAGTCTGCCAATTTTGTCAATGTCATTTTTCTTTCTTTCTTTCCATCTACAATTTCGTACATAACATAACTAATGCATCTAGTATATATAAGTCAATACGCTCGAGCTGTCGCGAATAATTTTTCGTCGCATTTCTCCGTCGTTTGTTCCATAAGTCAGACGCGTGTAAGTTATTCTAAACTTGGTACGTGTCTCCACAATACGTGTAAAATATATCGTTTAGAAGTGTTGGATTCTTTTAATGGATGAAATGGTACTTAGTTGAATCTTTTTTGTGTGAAGCATAAGTCTGGTTTTAAAGGTTCGAATCTAATAAGCATTTTTGTATCGTTGTTAAACTTGGGGGTCGTTTTATTATAGAAATAGCAAATTTTAAGCAGTTCATCAGAGTTTCAAAACATTTTTATTGAGAAAAATGAAAGTTAAATCTGTGAATGAATCACCAAAGTTTTAAGTTTTCGCGTATGCTGAAGACATAGTTTATATTATAAAGTATCAAGGAATTAAACAAATATATTTTATCGTGCCAAACTATCGGTATCTCGATGTTGTACCGAATCGATTAATTGATTAAGATTGACACTTTTTAGGGTTCTATAACAGAAGGCTGCTAAACGTAACCCTATTACTAAGCCTCCGCTGTCCGTCTGTCCGTCTGTCAGCGGGCTGTATCTCATGTCATTCACAATATCGTTATGAAATGTAAATTTATCTTTTCGATTTTTTATATTTAAGAAGAAAAATATTCTTTCTTTCGTATTTTCATTTATCATCATCTAAACTAATAAACCGGCCATGTGTGAGTCGGACTCGCATACGAAGGGTTCCACACCACCGTAAAATATTGAACACTACATGTTTTTAGGGTCCTTAAAGGGGGTTCTCGTATTAGAAACGTGTTTTTTCGGCGTTTTTGCTAAACATTGTGGGGTGGCATGGAACCCTTCGTGTGGCGAGTCCGACTCGCACTTGGCCAGTTTTTTAACCGACTTCCAAAAAGGAGCTTGTTCTATGTTCATAGCGTATGGTTTTTTTATAAGTGAAAACTTCTTTAGGCGCGTTGGGCATTTTTGAGATGGGACTGAGATAGCTTATATTATACGTATTTTTCCCATTTAGTCTATGTGGATGATATGATGATGATAAGTTCCTGTCACTGTTATTTACATAGCAGGTAGTGGTATTCGAATTTATGTGGGGCAGGTACCACAACTAAAAGTGAAAAATAAAATCTTTTTGCAAAAAATAAAACAACTGCCTTCACTACATCATCATCATCATTTCAGCCGAAAGACGTCCACTGCTGGACATAGGCCTCCCCCCAAGCACCGCCACTTCGACCGATTCTGTGCTTTCCGCATCCAGCGGATTCCTGCGGCCTTCACAAGGTCAGCGGTCCATCTTGTGGGAGGCCTTCCAACGCTACGTCTTCCGGTACGTGGTCCCCACCCCAGAACCTTTCGACCCCATCGGCCATCCGTTCTGCGACCAATGTGCCCTGCCCATTGCCACTTAAGTTTGGCAATTCTTCGGGCTACTGCCTTCACTACAAAGTGATAAATAACTTAAAACTTAAAGTCGATAGCAAAAAATAAAAATTCAAAACCCTTGACACCGACTTCCAAAATTAAAGTTATTTTTCACTTTGTAGTGTTTTTTAGGGTTCCATAGTAAACAAGGAACCCCTATAGTTTCGTCGTGTCCGTCTGTCTGTCTGTCCGTCTGTCTGTCTGTCTGTCCGCGGCTTAGCTCAGAGACGCTTAGTACTAGAAAGCTGTAATTTGGCATGGATATACATATTAATCACACCGACAAAGTGGTAAAATAAAATCATGAAAAATATTTTTTTTTCAGGTTCCTCCCCTAGACGTAAAGTGAAGATGATTTTTTTTTTCTCAATAATGCCATAGTGTGGAGTATCGTTGAAAAGGTCGTTCAAAAATATTGTGAGTTTGTAAAGACCATTTTTGGATTTAAGTATCCGTTTTTGAAATATTAAGCTTTAAAGTGCTAATTTTTGTTAGAGTCAAGTGTCCCCCCCTGCAAGCTTAATGGTTGGTTTTGGGTATGTGAAAAAATTCACGGCAGTAGCAAATATAACGAAATGTAAAGGAAAACTATCACAGCTAAGTAGAATTTACAAGTTAACGAGTAATAATCGACTAACTTACATTTGCGGTTGCAAAAACATGTTCTTCCATACAGAATGTATGGGAGAACATGTTTTTCAACTACAAAGTTAAGTTTGTTCTTGGGATAAATTCATCCCAACTACGGAATTTCCCCTTCATTGTGCGTGGTCCGACACGCACTTGGCCGGTTTTTGTATAAAGTTTTTATTCCCGATAACAGCTCTCTATGCCATTTCCTTTGAATCTCAACAACTTCTGCGGTATTTGAATAGATTGCCAGCCTACTATGTTTTGGCACAGACATTAATCCGGCTTCATGGTCAGATGACTCTCAACGTAACAGGTGGCGCCGCCGGCCATTGGCACTTACCCCTTCAAGGGGTGAGGTTGTTACTGACATCAGTTATGGTTAGTGACCGAATTGAATGGGGCGAGATTGATGATGGATTTGTGGAAAGGGTTACGTATAGAGAGAGTAGTCTTTTATATAGATTCTTTTCTTTTAGATTTTGTGAATGTGAGAACGTTGTAGGCTGTAGACTTGTGGACCGTTTTCTATTTTACTAAGTACCTGGTACTTGTTGATAGGCCTACACTGTCCTCCCATACCAATAAACACTGTAATTTGAAAACATTGTAGAAACAATTTATTTTGAAAAGAGTAACCGTGGAGTTTCTTGCCGGCTCTTCTCAATAGGAAGCGACCAATTGGAACCGTGCACCTAGCTTCTGACGTTTCATAAGTGCCCTTGTAGGTTTATGTGAAATAAAATATTTTGATTTTGATTGAGTTCTGCCGCGCTTGCAATAACTGCAGTAAGTATAATTTTTGTCAAAATTGAGTTAAATATATCAGCGTAATGAGCTTGATGATTCCGAATGTATATTTAATTCAATTTTGACAAAAATGATACTTACTGCAGTTATTGCAAGCGCGGCAGAGTTGGTGGACGTAAGTTATCCATGGTCATTAGCCTATAATGTTCCCACTGCTGGGACACAGGCCTCCTCTCTATGAGAGGGAGTGGGCCATAATCCACCACGCGGGCCCAGTGCGGGTTGGTAAATGTCACATGTCTTCAAATTTTTGGTTCTAGGACATGCCGGTTTCCTCACGATGTTTTCCTTCACCGTTTTGAGAGCAGTGGTGATGAAATAATTTACATAAAGTAAAGCGTCTATCTGGGTTCGAACCTACGACCTACAACTCGTAAGTCGCGGCCGTTACCGCTGGGCCACCACTGCTCAGCTTATCCATAATGACGTGTGTATTTGCCAATGGAGTGGAGAGCTTTGTATAAATAAACTTCATTTCTTGTTTTTTTTTTGTCGCAGTTTACGTCAAGTAAGTTCGTATTGAAAAAGTTCTATTTCAGACGAGGTGACTAGTTTTATTTATAACTAGATTCTGCCCGCGACTTCGTTTGCGTTGAAGTCGTAAGACACCAGAACGTACTAAAATAATTGTGCTTCGTTTTGGGGGCCTACCACCAGCTCAAAAGCAGTATTATTTTAAAATTACTTCAGTGGGAGAAAGAGATGGAGCTACACGTCCTGTAGAGCTTCATCTCTTTCCCACACTTTATGAGCTAGTGGTAGGCCCCCTGGAGTAAACTGTAAAAAATACGAACATAAAGCAATATTGCTACTCCCATAGCAAATAGCGTGATAATATATAGCCTATAGCGGTGATATCGAGGCGACGGATGCGTTAGCGAAAAACTTAAAATAATTGCGGATTTTTTTTAAATTTTTTATTTATTTTTTTAATGCACTCACGGTTATGCCTGCGGATAATTTTCTGTGTTATTTAATCATATTTATTCATATAATTGGTTGTATAGTAGCATTATATTCTAAGTACTATTTGTTTTATTTTATTATTTATTTATATTTAATTCATTAAACCTATCTTGGTTTCCGTACGATTTTTTCGGGTGACCACTGAAAATCAGCGCTGTGCTGTGGGTCCCCATAGCACAGCATCACGCTGAGTGGAAGCCTTCTTGTCACAGTCATGACGTGCCAGCAGCTGCCGCATATTTCTATTTGTGCTCGTTATTATATTTAAATGTATTGTTTTATTTTATTGTATTGTTCTCTTTTTTTATGCACGTGTATCTGTGACAATTAAACTTATTTTTCTTTCTTTCTATAGTTTACGTTGACCGATGAATATTTGGACAAAATTTGAACTGAATCTATTCAGTAGTTTTTGTGTCAATCCGTCACATATATCCAGATAAACGGACAAAAATTATTAAAACTGTATTTTCAGCATCAGTATCATCGTAGCAATAACTTTTTTTCTAAAATGTTTAGTGTAGGTGTACGGAGTTGACTTCGCTACGAAATTATTATAATAAGTACCACACTACACTTATAATAATATTATAAAGTGAAAATATTTGTATTTTTGTTGGTAATGAATAAACTCAAAAACTACTGGACCGATTTTAAAAATTCTTTTACCAGTAGAATGATATAGCTATGAGGTATAAAGATATCACGCGGGCGAAGCCGCTGGCGGAAGCTAGTCTTAAATACGCAAACGCCTTGACAAACCCAGATTTTACGTAGGTATGTAGAAATAACAAAAACACCAATGTCGCAAAATATTTTACTTTACCTTTCTCCCCAAACATCTGGATTTATTCGGGACCCTGAAATTGAGCCACTTTCCTTTTGTAGTAACACTTGTATGAATTTTATATACATATGTCTATGCATTGAAGGTTTTTTGGAAGTGTCTGTCAGCTGTAGCCATAGAAAAGGGTCAAAAATATGGTGATTGTTTTTTTTCCAGAAAAGTCCCTCCTTCTGCACAGTTCGTTTCGCGGACGCTAACAAATTCAAATTCATTTATTTGCTAATATGGGTAATTACATAAAGTTGTTAAAAAATAGAGCATAGTTCAACCATATTACGCCTTGAGGCATGCAAATCTCAAAGTGTATCACAATCACAACATTATTATACAATTACTCACAACTATAATTTATAATTAATAACACAATTTGAGTAATTTCACAGTGGCAAATAATAATTAAAAATTAGCAAATTATAATGTCACTACAATAATTATAGTTTACATTTACAAACACTAAGGAATGACATCAAAAGAGAGATATAGTCACATTATTTCAAACAGTTAAAATCATCTACAGAGAGCTAACAAAGTATCAAACTATCTAATGCTAAAAAGATTTACCAAGAAGAGGTATCTAAAAGAATTGTAGGTACACCGCATTTCAGTGTAAACACTTATGTTCGCGACGTTACGTCGCGTAGGTACACGTGTTCTCGATGTACGTCGCGACGAGACGCGACGTAACTAATCTCATCCGATGTTTTGTGCGCGAATGTACGAGCCTGGTACGGTAGGTCGTGTTTGTTTTAAGGATAGGTTAACTACACTTAAAAAGCGGGAGCGGAAGCGGATAATAGAGATTAAATCAGGGCCTTTGAAATGGTACAGTAAGTATCGGTGATCAGTGATTTAGTCGCTATTAAAAAGACACCGACACACTGAACAATCAGCTTCTCCACTAACCGATGCAGTATTGATAGAAAGCGTGCTGTTTTGAAACTGTGAGCAAATACAAAACGTGTTGTCATAACCTGATGCAGTATTTATAAAGCCGCAAAATCACCAAGCGCCAATGTTTAAATTAGCATGTCTGCTCTTTACCGGATAAGCAATGCCATTTTTATTTTCCTCGGTCCTGAAAGAGAGGAAAAAAATATTAATTTATGTAGCACAGACAATATTATTCTGAAAATAATATAAAAAAGTTTATTTCATAGTATGAAATTAGCCCCTGGTGAGGACGGGATAACGACCGAGCTCCTGAAAGCTGGAGGAAGACCTGTACTGAAAGAGCTTCGGGAGCTCTTCAACTCTGTCCTGTTCTCTGGGAGAACTCCAGAAGCGTGGCGAGAGAGTGTGGTCGTTCTCTTCTTTAAGAAGGGTGATAAGACTCTTTTAAAGAATTACAGACCCATTTCGCTCCTTAGCCACGTATATAAGTTGTTTTCAAGAGTCGTTACGAATCGTCTAGCGAGAAGACTCGACGAGTTTCAGCCACCGGAGCAGGCTGGGTTTCGAGGAGGATACAGCACCATAGACCACATTCACACAGTGCGGCAAATTATACAGAAGTCCGATGAGTATAATCGGCCACTGTGTCTTGCGTTTGTGGACTATGAGAAGGCTTTTGACTCTGTCGAGACCTGGTCTGTTTTGGAGTCTCTGCAGCGATGCCAAGTCGACTGGCGATACATCCAAGTGCTGAGATGTCTTTATGAAAACGCGACAATGACCGTCCAAATTCAGGATCAGCGTACTGAACATATCCCCTTGCGTCGAGGGGTGAGACAAGGGGATGTCATTTCCCCGAAATTGTTCTCTAACGCATTGGAGGATGTGTTTAAGACGCTGAACTGGGAAGGGCGTGGCATTAACATCAACGGCGAATACATCTCCCACTTGAGATTTGCAGATGACCTCGTCATATTGGCCGAATCGCTGCATGACTTGCAGCAGATGCTGGACGGCCTAGTTAATTCTTCTGTACGCATTGGTCTCCGGATGAACTTGGACAAAACCCAGGTTATGTTCAACGAACACGTCACTCCGGGGCCGATTGCTGTCAATGGCGGTACTCTCGAGGTTGTTCGAGAATACGTTTACCTCGGGCAAACTCTGCAGTTTGGTAAGAACAACTTTGAGAGGGAGGCTAACAGAAGAATTCAGCTGGGCTGGGCAGCATTTGGAAAACTTCGTCGAGTCTTCTCGTCGCGTATTCCACAGAGCCTAAAGACGAAGGTCTTCAATCAGTGCGTCCTGCCTGTTATGACCTACGGAGCCGAAACGTGGACACTCACTGTACGGCTGGTTCATAAATTTAAGGTTGCTCAGCGAGCCATGGAGCGGGCTATGCTTGGAGTCTCTCTGAGGGATCGAATCCGGAACGAAGTGATCCGGCAGAGAACCAAAGTTATCGACATAGCTCACAGAATTAGCAAGCTGAAGTGGCAGTGGGCCGGCCATATCAGCCGTAGAACCGATGATCGTTGGGGTACACGTGTTCTTGAGTGGAGACCGCGAATTGGCAAACGTAAGGTAGGACGCCCTCAGGCTAGGTGGAGTGACGATCTTCGAAGGGTGGCTGGTAGCAGCTGGATGAGAGTTGCCGAGAATCGAGCTGAATGGCGTGCAATTGGAGAGGCCTATGTCCAGCAGTGGACTGCTATAGGCTGATGATGATGATGATGATGAAATTAGCAGGAATGTGTGCCTCACGGCAGAGAGGAGCTCGTGGCTAAGTTATAACAGCCGCACTGGTCGATCCATCAGGTTAAGCTACGCTTGCCGGGGTTGGTTAGTGGATGGGTGACCATCTTTACATACCGAGACTCCTCCGTGCCTCGGAAAGCACGTTAAGCCGTTGGTCCCGGCTGTCAGTCGTGGATCTTTGACAGTCGTTACGGGTCGTCAGAAGCCCGAAAGTCTGACAACCAGTCTTACCAAGGGGTATCGTATTACCCAGTTACTGGGTTGTGGAGGTCAGATAGGCAGTCGCTCCATGTAAAATACTGGTATTCAGCTGCATCCGGTTAGACTGGAAGCCGACCCCAACATAGTTGGGAAAAGGCTAGGCAGATGATGGTGTGCCTCACGGCAGACTCATACTTTATCTGTAACATCTCGCTATCCACTTACAATGCGACCTATCTCAATCCTTCCACAGACAGTTAACGGTGGAGTTTCTTGCCCATTCTTCTCCATACGAAAACTACCTTTTGGAAGGGGCGACTAGAATCAATTTTATTATTTTGTAATTTTTGACGTTCAAAAGTGCCATACATGGGCCTATTTGAAATAAATGATTTGACTTTGACTTTGAGTCGGAGTCCCCCGCCGCGGACATAATCTTTTATGAATATGACGTTGTTTCACGATGACGTCACCGTATGTACTTGTAGGACATATGTATGTAGGCAATGTATTTCTGGTTCTTCGTTTTATTTTACATTCCCAGGAAATGGGGATGAGAGCTTTCTTGTAAAAGTGGGAAATTGCATCGTTTTAAACTACCGGCATGGCACTGTTTGTCCACCGCACCGTGAACGGTACGTCAACGAGAAACGAGATTACGCGGCCATAGTAAACATATTGCCACTACATCGTCGTCGTCATCTCGTTCTTGTTGACGTAAATTTAATTTACGTCAACATTTTATTTTAATTTTTCTGCGACTTATATTTTTAAACTTTAATTAATAGCTATGTATCTAATAATAATTTTGCTGTTGCCTGACAGGGTCTTCAACGGCTCTTAGCTTTAAATCTTTTGTTAACATCTTGTTTTACCTTGTGAAACGCAAATAAATGAATTTGAATATGACGTTCCGTTCACGGTGCGGTGGACAAACGGTCTGTCACCGTGTCACAGTAGTGTCAGCTTTTTCTCTCGTACAGAGAAGAAAGAAAGAAAAATATTTTATTTGGGACACGCACAGGAAATATAAAGCATTAAAAAAACAAAAATAAAAAGGAGCATTTTAAACTAACAAACAAAAATAATAAAGACCTGTGCGAGGCCAAAAAGGCTCCTATCTCAGCATGATGCTGTGATATTTAAAAATAAATAAATACCGCAGCGCTGGTATTCAGATAGTGATATTATAGAAGTGAGAAGGCACCTAGATAGTGATTTTATTTGTCTGTATAGTTGTAACCTTCAATACTCAATATTACTTAGTTGTTTACATACTTCAAAATCAATTTTAGTGGGAGATTTACAAGATCATTGTGGACCCTATAGGGGCCAGCAAAGTAGGAGACAGGAAAAGGGCATTTTTTCGTTGTGTGCCTTTTAGTCTGTGCTAAATAAATATGTTTTCTTTCTTTCTTTATTCACACTTTATTGTTTCCTTAACTTGCAACACAGCGCCTTTTTGATAAGTTCATACACAAACATGACATCACGCCTTTTCCACACTGACACTTTTGCCACAAGAATAAAAGTTTTTTAGTCTTGTGCTTTTGCTACTGATTGTACCTTTTCTCATTTTGATAGTAAGTAAGCCGACGTTCGCACGGACGTTATAAAATCACGGCGGGATTTTTTCGTACATTGGATTTTCAACGCTCTGCTTAGCACCGAGAGTTGAAAATCCTAATGTGTTTTTTCGACGCGCTGGGATGCACTTTGTTGAATTCTCAACGCTCGGCTTAACACCGAGAGTAGAAAATCCAGTGCGCGATTTTATTACGTCCGTGTGAACGTCAGCTAACGTGGGACGAGTCGCAGAATGAGAATATTATTTATTTTGATTTTCTGCAAGTCGTCCTAAATGGTCCGTAGGTATGTAGGACAACTGAATGAATTACTCGTAGGGTTGAAAGAAAGAAACATATTTTATTTATGACAGAAATGGGATTTGGGGTCGGACAGAGGTGTACATATAGTACACTCACATTTCGCCAGTTATGTTTAAGTCCCATGTGTCCCATGGAGGCGAGCTGTTCATAAATCCAGACTCCGGGCTGCTACTGAGAAATTCCAGATGGAAAACCCAATAATTCTATTCCCTACCTTTTTTTTTTGGGTGGGAAATTATCAAATTACTTCTCCCGCTCTGGGTGGAGCAGGCGGGCGTGTCAGACTCTTACTGACTAAAACCCACTCGTGTTCCTTCAGTTGCCATGTTGCCGGGGGCCACGATTTCCCTTTCGGCCTTATTCGCAGCCCCGGCAGGCATCGGCCCTAGCGGACCCCGTCAATTCTGCTGACATCTCTTTGAGGCGCGCGTGGAACACAACGCGCCGTCGACCCGGGCCTGGTCCTTATCGGGCGGCGAGCTACCCATTACTCACCGTTCGCAAGCCCGTCTATTCCCTACCTGGGAATCGAACCCAGGAAGTCATGTTTAGCAGTAGCTTGCGACAACTAGACCAACAAGATAGTTGATAAAAACAGTTTATAGTAATTTAGTTTACTTTTAGTACTCTATTTACTCTATTTTTGTGCCTTGTATTCGATCCCAGTTGGTACGATATCTATCTAATATATCGCGGGTCTCAAACCATAGGGGCGTATCCACAAAACCGTTACTTTTCAGGAGAGACAAAAAACTGAATAACTTTTTTTGTGGTTGAGCCAGCTTATTGTGTTTTTGCATGTGGCCATATATTTACAGTTCAGTTCATATGGGATGCTTGATTTTAAGGTATTTCCTCTATAACACCAGTTTTTAGTTCTTACGTCTATTTGGCATGACGGAAATACGGTAAAACTCCATCAAAATTTCCCAAAAAATGCTTGGAATTTATGGACGTAAAACTTTTTTCCTTAAATTATTAATAATTATACCAATATTTATTTGAACTTAGTTGGTGATTTAAAATATTGCAATTTAGGAATGAGAAACCATCAAAATTAATGTTATTTCTGTGATTTTAATAATTTATACGCCTGTCTGGCTTGTCATTAATACTGAGAGGTGTTTGAATTCTAAGTGGAAGCCATAGACCATTTTTGTTCTACAATGTAGAAAAAAAAGAACAAATGGTAGTAATTACAATTTTTTTCGGTGTGAATAAAAATAAGAACAAAAAATAAGCATATAAAAATGTAAAAAATCATAAATCTGAACAAAATTATTTTAAATGATATAAAAACACAAACACAAAATTGAGCTCATTATTGATTGATACATTATCACAATCACCGAAAATTGGCCGTGGCAACACACAAAACCCGTAAACTTTGGACGGACGAGAAGATCACCGAACTCGAGGAAGAATTGAGCAGGTTACGATAGGATATTTGGGTTATCTGAAGTCCGAAGAGAGGGGGAGGACTCGATAATCCTCAAATCCGGGAACCTACTGTATTTCCGGGAGGGGCGATCAGCAGTCTCAAGGTGATGTCGGGTTTATCATTCATAAGTCCTTTGTAAGCAACGTGCTGAAGATAGGGAGTGTGTCGACCAGGGTGGCGTACTTTATACTCAGAATATTAGCAAGATATTCGTTGAAGGTAATACAGGTTTTAGCCCCGACCTCGTCACACCCCGACGATGAGGTGGAGACCATGTATGAGAAAATTTTCAGAGCCATGTTTGCCTCTAAAACTCACTTCACCGTTGTTATGGAGGACTTCAATGCAAAACTGGGGCAAACGTGACAATTATGAACTACGAGTGAGTCAATTTGGAGTTGGACATCGGAACCACCGGGGTCACCTACTGGCCAATTTTATAGAGAATGAAGGCCTCTTTATAAGAAACCCCTTCTTCAGAAAGTATGATGCAACTAAGAAGAAGAAAGAAGACAGATACATCATTATGTCGACGAAGAAGCAAACATTTAATAATGTCTCTGTCATCAATGCGCTGAAAACCGGAAGTGATCACCGCATAGTAAGAATTGCAAATAGTACATTGAATCTAAATATCAAGCTGGAAAGATCTCGACTGATGAAGTTTACGCTCCGTCCAGCACAGATCCAAATCCAAAATCCCGAGAGCTCAAACTTCAGAATCGTTTCAAGTGCTTAGGGAGCTCCATGTACGATTATAACGATGGGTTCGTGAAAACTGTTCATACGGTTGGGTCTAAGATTTTCAAGACCCGTCGTAAAAATAGAAACAAGAAGCTCTCTCAATCTACTTTACAGCTCATGGAGGAGAGACGTGAGATGATCCTGCAGTCTTCAGACGTTGCGTGCATCTACCGGTAGCTCAATGGATGGATCTGTAAGTTCTTGAAAAGCGACCTTTGGTGCTTTAATACTGACGGTATTAAAGACGCGATAAAGAGTGGAACAAGAGCTTCAAGTTCTTTGCAAGAGATCTGTATATTAGGGAGAGCCAGCTCATGAAGATCTTCGAGAAAGAGGTCAATCGTCGACTCCGACTCCGTTGTCCGACTCGGCTGGGGAGCGTTCGGGAAGTTGCGTTATATCTTCTCGTTTCATATACCACAGTGTCTTAAGACGAAAGTCTTAGACCAGTGCGTGTTGCCAGTGATGACCTATGGCACTGAAACGTGACGCTCAAAATGGGCCTCAATAGAAGGCTGAAAATCATCCTAAGAGCAAAGGAGTAAGCTATGCTTGGAGTTTCCTTACGTGATCGAATCAGAAATGAAGAGATCTGTAGGAGAACCAAAGTAACCGACATAGCCTGCAAAATTGCCAAACTTAAGTGGCAGTGGGCGAACAGATGGCCGATAGGACCCACGAAAGATAATTAATTCAGCATTAAAATTGACGTCTACTCCATATGGCAGCTCACTGCAGAATTACCGTGTTGGGTATTCTTGATATGACTATTACGTCCATATTTTGACGAAATCTTGAGACAGCAATACTAAAATGTGTAGATGTGTGTACATACGTCTGCAAATGATGACTAAATATCTTCAGGATCATGTTGAAATGGACAGTCGATGCGCATAAGTCCCTATGGCCCGACACAATTCCCTTAGATCATAATAAAATTGAAGGTCGTACGTGCATACGTCTTTGTGGCACGTTAAAACTGCCCCAAAAAGTAATAATCATTGCTCTTACGTCTACTATACGGCTATATGGCCTAAAAATAATTGCAGATTGTTTAGCTTACGATAAATAATGTTTTGTGATTAATTCCAAAAGTAATTAATATTAAATTATAAGAAAAATTGAGGTTACGTATCGCATATAGTAGAATCCAATGGCATTAAAAACGAAAAATCGCATTTTTGCATGTACGCCCCTATGGTTTGAGACCCGCGATATACTCTTCGTCAGCTCAAAATGTTAATGACATCTCCAACACGACGCCTTAGAAACCTCAGTAAACGTGTTCCAATGGAAGCGGAACCAATGGATGCTGTATACATAATTAAACAGCTATTTTCATCTGCAAACGTTCCGCTGATCCCAAATTATTCCACAAGTAAAATTATACGTTATTTTATCTCGTGAGTACGAAGATGTTTGAGGTTCTCTCGTTATTTCGAGGAGTATTTTTGGTACTTTGTTTTGTAAAGTTCCGGATACTTTGGCTAGTTTTTATTAAGGTTTATGATAAGGTCTGTCAATTAAATTCGTATATCGCAGTGCACTCAATCAATCTGCCTAGCCTTTTTCCAACTATGTTGGAGTCGGCTTCCAGTCTAACTGGATGCAGCTGAATACCAGTATTTTACAAGGAGCGACTGCTTATCTGACCTCCACAACCCAGTAACTGGGTAATACGATACCCCTTGGTAAGACTGGTTGTCAGGCTTCTGAAGACCCGTAACGACTGTCAAAGATCCACCAATGACAGCCGGGACCAACGGCTTAACGTGCTTTCCGAGGAGGAGTCTTGGTATGTAGAAATGGTCACCCATCCACGGACCAACTCCGACAAGCGTAGCTTAACCTGATGGATCGACCCGTGAGGCTGTTAGTACTTAGCTACGTGCTTTTCCGCAGTGCACTGCTAGACATAAACCATACCCAAGTTCCACTTCAACACCTGGTTTTCCACTTTACGCACCCAATCTCTCCCAGCCGCCTTTTTAAGATCGTCGGTCTATCTAACTGATGGGCTGCCCACTCCACGTTTGCCGATTCACGGTCTCCACTTAAAGTCTTGCCAATTCCAACGGTCATCTGTCCTTTGATAGACTTTGCTAGTTCGCTGCCACTTCAGAAACTTTGTAAGCTTTGACAGCAAATCAAACACTTCGGATACTTCTTAGGCTGCTTTCAATAGGGAAATAAGTATTTAACAAAACGCCAGTCCACAAGAAAATTTGGAGTTAAATTAAGTTTCTAGCAGTTATAATCCGCTCAATTGTCGATAACAATAAAAGTCTATTGTGTCTCGTTAGTGGCAGTTAGGCCGTATTCTCGGTTGCAGCGGGCAGCGGGGCGGCGGCGACATGCAATGCATAGTTTTATATGGAACTGTTCTTGATGGCAGCGGAGTGAGGATGGTTCCACATAAAACCATGCATTTGAACGCGCCGCTCTCGTGCCGCTGTCGCTGTCGCTGCCGCCGCCGCTCTGTTTCCCGCTGCCACCGAGAATACGGTCTAAGGCTATGGACACGAAGCCAGTGGGCGCGGGGTGGTGGCGGCGGTGGCGCGAGGAGCGGCGCGTTTCATTGCAAAGATTTATATGGAACTGGCCTCGAAGGCAGCGGCGCGGGGAGCGAGCGGTTATATAACCTCCTTCTTTTTGAAGTCGGTTAAAAACTATGCATTGCTGCGCCTCCACCGCCGCCGCCCCGCTGCCCGCTGATATCAAGACCGAGGCCTCAAACTCTTAATAGAAAATGTAATTATTCACACCAGCAGTTGAAATAAGACCCAGATTATCGCAATACCTAATAACCAAATCAAAACAAAAAACTAAGATGACACGAACTTTCTGCTAGAACAAGTTCACTGTGCAAAGTTGTCGAGTCATCGCGCTCAATCTAAGTTGGGGGTGGCAGTGTACTAGGCCGTGCGACAGACATTTATAATGACACTTGTTTGACACTTGGCTGGTTTATTTGGGACTGTTAGCGTCGTATCACAAAACAAACTTTATCTTTAGGGTTTAAACTATTGAGCCAATTTTTATATTTCTAACCTAATGTTTTTTTAGGGGTATGAGGAACAGGGTGTAAAGTTCACCCATCCTCTTTAGCAGGGCTTCCCAAACTTGACGCCCTTGGGAATTTGCCATTTTTTTGCGACGCCTCCTCTAGCTAAAAAGTACCTACCAGTTGTAGTTCTAGCGCCTAGTAACAAGTTATCAGAAAAATTCCAAATAACAGTTATAATTTTTATGAGAACATAAGAACAAAAACAAATCATAAGAATAAAAATAAAATAAAAAAGAGTATTTATTTTACTTTGTTGGCTGGCTACTAATGAGAAGGATGTGCTTGCTTTTTTTAGCATAGCCTCTCAAAACAGGGCTCAAATTAAAAATCGCCACTCTCATCTCTTTCTATACATTGAGAAACTGAGCTCCAAAATTCAAGAAGTTTGTCTTTGTCGTATTGGAGCTTAAGGCTGGAATCACAGGACAATTCTATTAGGTAATTGTTCTTTATACTCTGTCGAAAGTGTTGATAGTAGTAAAGTTAAGTGGAAAGGGTTTCTAATCTATGTGGATCGCTTCTCGACGCTCCTGGGATAATGCCGTGACGCCCCAAGGCGTCGCGACGCACAGTTTGGGTAACCCTGCTCTATAGAAAACAGAGGATCCTCCGATTAGATGGGTGTCGTGTCTGACGGGCAACTGCCTTACGGTTGAAGTCGGGATCTTGTATATTATGTCGATCACGCGGTAAACTTTAATAGCGCGATGCAGGACATTGTGTGACGTCAGGATTAAGTGTGACGTCAGGTCTTTGATGCGTAGTTCGCATGTGGCGATGTAGATGCCGCCACATTCTTAAGGCAAAAATTGCCTATAAACCAGGTCTTAGTTGTCAATTTTGTATCACGAACTTTAACATGATCGAAATAAAGTTCCAAATACAAAACTGTCTCAAAAGTTAAAGCTTGAACTAAGAAGGAACTCGTTTCGTAATGAGCCGGTAAGTTATAGCTGGGGACGAAATCTGACAAATTGATAATGTTTCAGGATAAAAAACATTAGAATAATGCAGATTTTTCACTTTGAAATGTGACGTGATGGTACAAGAATTTCCACCTCTAATAGTTTCAAATTTGTCCATACTAACCTATCTCAATGAGTCACCCGTTATATTTAATACTATTAATCATGTATTGCATTCCACAATGTGTACTTAGGTGATAACTTAAAATCTAAAATAGGTATGTCACCGTAAGATAGTGAGAATCGTAAGTTTATAATCTATCGGTATTATTTTCGTTTGATTATACACTGTCAAAAAATTATGAAATGGGTTAGGTTAGAACCAAACGCGCGCGAGCCGAGCGAGCAAAGCGAGCGGTGCCGCGGCAGTGGCTGGCGAGCGATACTTCCAAGTTGCTCGCAGCTAGGCAGGCTATTTAGAATGAGCGCAAGGTGCGTTACGTCGCAAGCAAGTTTGATACCAGTTCACAATTTGTCAGTTTTTCATGGATACATTATAAACTATCGAAAAATTATGCGTTAAATTGTAAATGGTTCGTTGCAGTTCACAATTTTTTGACAGTTTATAATCTAACGGAAATAATACCGATCGATTATAAACTAACAAAGTTCATAATTATACGGTGACAGGGACACACCAAAATAGTAGAAGAGAGGATGATTTCAAACTTAACTTATCTGTCTCGTAGACACTTACACTAATTATAAAGTGAATAGTATCAATAGAGCTGTTTTAAAGATTCTAAAATCAGCATATTATCATGTAATCATCGAAGTAAACAAAAGGTGCATGATAATGTGAGACGCTACAGCCAAGATCAAACTAAAATCTGAGCTCAGCATTCTTCCCGCAGAAAACTAATGAACTTACACAAGTCGCATTGATTATCTGCATATAGTTATGAAAGTTTTCCCCAGATTCATCTTGAGTGAGCCGTGAAGCTATGGCCATAGAATAAACCATGTAGAAGCGACATTACTACATTGCTTACAGTTTTGGGCGTGTCAAAGGTGCCGCAGAATCGATGACCGTTGCAGTAGACTAAATGAAGATTGCGAATCGACAAAAGTACCTAAGGCAGGACGCACGCCGCCAACTTTATGTGATCCACGCTCGATCATCGAAAATACTGACGACCCTATTTCGGACTTAGGAAGTTATAACAGGTAGATGGAGGTAGGTAATTATTTCGGTGGCATCGGTGTAATTCAAAAGGTACGCGTCAACACCGGCTCGGAAACCCCTCATATCTTGGATGTCCGTCGTCAACAATAACTGAGTGGCTTAAAACCTTAACATACGAGGAAACTGAGCAAGTTTTGGTTCGACTTAGGTTTGAATTTATTTTTATTTCTTTCTCATTAATAATGTATTCTTAAATTATTGATGGGAAAGAAATAAAAATACACTCAACGAGTTTAATCTTTAAATTGCGCTTCGAACACATCGGCACTTCAAACACACAAACACAACTACACACACACATACACACACCCCAACACAAACCCTGTTTAAAAATAAGACGCATATACAGTTTCACATAGGCATACAACTACAGTTACACAAAGAGCTGCAAATTAGTTTACAAGTCATTTACTGTTTATCTTTTCTTCCTAAAGAAGAATGCCCATTTTTCACCTGACTATGTATAGTAATGAAATAAATCTTAAAATTCAGCTAATTTAATTGTATATTAATTACGCTTATCACAATGTTAAAAGAAACGCAGGAAAAGAATATTTTTTAATATTTCTTTATGCTTATTCTACGTAAGAGGAAACGTATACCATGTTTTGAACGCATCTCAACTTCCCTGTTTTTACAACGTTCCATTTTACATATCGCTACTTGACTCTATTCAACTCTGTTTCTGAGTTTTATATATTACTTTACGTTTTATTCAATCAGTAAGTATTTTTTTATTAGTTTTTTACTAACATAGATTAATAAAAAAATAACATAACAATTAAATAAATTAATCACGCAGTATGTAATTGAGTTCGCAAAAGTGAAACGAATTTTTTGGACATTTGACAGTTCTGCGATTGGCATTGGTCATCGGTGCAGTTTTTTTTTACAAAAAATATAGTTAGTAGGTACTTATGTGTGTTGGAGAAACAGCAGTTAATGCTCGACACTCGACACTCAATTTATAGTGACAATAATCGAGTCTAAGCAGGTCACTGCTTAGACTCGATGATTGTCATTATAATTTATGGGAGTTTGTTTCAAGGAATTCTCAAAGTAAAAAAGACTTTACACATTGCATATCTCGCCGTAGGTAAGTATTATGTTCCTTGATGCATTTACATAGCCAGGTAAGTATTCTTATTTGAGACTATACATCGAGTGTTAATAATTAAGTCTAGCACATTTATTTCTCTATATTTAGTAAGTAACGGCAAATCCTAACCTAAAAAGTAACATTCATATTTTTTGGACTTCGTAGCGTTTAAACTGTAAAAATGACTATAAGACATTTTATAAACTTACAGGTAGTCTTTATACTATACCTCATAACTATACATAAACGTTCATTACCAGGTTTTTAAATGTATGGGAAGTGGGCATTGTTCTTTATGTTTTTAAACAATCGTCTCAATATTTTTAATAATTAAGGGAAAGAGCGAGATAGCCCCAACACAAGTATTATCAATTACTTACTGGGGATGTCTCATTTGTTATCCATGTAACTGTTTTGGGACAAATAAACATTTATCATTTTTTTTCAACAATGACTCAAAGTCACGCACGTCTGGCGAAGAATAACGAGGAGAACCGATCCCAAATGAGATGGAATAAGGCTAGGTAGAAAGAGGTGTACGTAAAAAAGAAACATGAGTTGTACGAGCTACGCTGTACATTGACCTTTGTGGTAGTTTGTACGTCATATTCAATAATGCACATCCATATTGTTTAGCTGTGCATTTCTCTAACATAGCATTTAAGTGGAACAAATGTCTAATTATATTTAGTAGCAATAAATCTATCAAGGGAATCATTCGTCTACTGACTTACATAACATAACATACCTAACAGGTTTACATAACAAGCACATAACATTTTCACAGTTGGGCATTACAACCCCAACATGAGTCTCGCACAGCGTTGCCAGATGCAACGCTTTTCCGCTTTTTACCCAACTGCCCCAGAAAGAGGGTAATGTTTTTCGAGAGTATGTATGTATGTATGTCTATTTCTTTGGTACGCTCTGTAGCCTATACGGCTTGATGGATTTTAACATGTGTCGTTAGATTCGTCTTAATTGTGGGAGTGTCATAGGCTATATAATATTTATACATTGCATCTGCAAATACAAAAAAAGGGAGGGGTAGGTCTAAAAAACACTACATTATTGGTATCAAATAAAAGCTAGTAATGTCAATATATATTATTTTAATAAAACTAAAAAGCTTGAAAAAAAAACACATAACTGAAAAGGGAAAAAACAAGCATTATAATTATAATCTATAGAATTTCGGTATTGCAGGCGGGACAAACAAAATTTACACCATCATTTCAGGTTATTGGTTTGTCCCACCTGCAACACTAAAATTCTATAGATTATAATGCTTGTTTTTTTTCCCTTTCCAGTTATGTGTTTTTGCAGTCGGGTTTTTTGTTTTTTAAATAAAAAAATTTTTAACCCCGTCTTTTTGACAAAGGATCTGCGTTCCGCTTTTAACCAACGCGGTTCCACTTTTTCGAATCTGTTAGAACAACCCTTTTTTTCTCACTCATGGTGGTGGTTACTTGTCGAGGCCGACAAGGATAACAAGCTTCGTTCAGTTTGATCATCAGGCGACGATTTCCGCCTATCATACCATCTCTTTTGCAAGCGTTGAATTTGTATATACTTACCCTGCTGTCAGATTCTGGCGTTGGTAGTGAAGTCTGTGTCCGTATGTGTCATAGTGTGTAAAGAAAGTTCTTACCATAGGTTCTTATCGTGTTGCAGCAACGCAAGCGCGCGAAGTTGCGTCAGTTTGGCGTGATATTTATTTAAAAATTCTAAAAGTTGATTGATCGAACATATCATTTGTAAGTACGGTGTGGTACAGTAGCTAATGTTTTAATCAATGTGCATATGAATTGAGCGAAAATCGATGTAAATGTTAAAATAAGAAAATCCACATTTTCTGTTTGAAAATCCACGTTTTTGAAGCAACACTACTGCATTTTCAATTTCCTCATCTGGCAACACTGGTCTCGCATCTGTACGGTTTTACTAGTCTATGCTGTGCGTTATTTCATTAGCGCGCTTTATTGGAAATTCCTTCTATTGTGAAAGATTGTCGCATCGCCATCTTCATTACGTCTTAGAGATTTAAAATGGCGCTGTAGGCTCTTTGTAGAGCTTTTAAAGTATGAAGCTGTTAGTTTGTTTGAAGGTTGTTTGTTGAGTTATTGCTTTATTAATTAATTTGATGATATTTAATATAAAGCAATATTCGGCTGTGGCTGTGCGTACCTTTAGATAGGTACGCCACAGACTTTATTGTAAATCTTTAGGAGGGTGAAAGTATTCAATAACTTAAACAATTTATACTTGAAATCTCTGAACAATCAAAAACCGGCCAAGTGCGTATCGGAGAATGAAGGGTTCCGTAGTTGGAATGAATTTATCCCAAATACAAACTTAACATTGTAGTTGAAATACATGTTCTCCCTTACATTCCAACTGCAAATGTAAATTTGTACGCACTATATTGAGAAATTTACCATGTTATTTTAAGACTGTAGACTTCTTATAGGTTTTCCTGTAATCTATGAAGAAAAATCCATACTATGTATGTTTTTCAAAATGTTAGGTCCAGTAGTTACGGAGATAAGGGGAGGGGTAAATTTTCATCGAATTTCTTAAATATCTTTAAAAGCGTTTATTTTAAAATTATATAAAAAATACGGTTAAGATCCTAGCACGAAGCCCTTTCATTTGATATGTTACTTTATCGATCCATTAGATTCGGAGCAAATTGTCTGTGACAGACGGACAGACAGACAGACACACGAGTGATCCTATAAGGGTTCCATTTTTCCTTTTGAGATACGGAACCCTAAAAATATCGTTTAATATAAAAATGCAATAATTGACTTTGTTACTTTTTGCAATTTTACAGCAAAACTGTTTCATTTTCATGAGTACATAATATCAACCCGCTGAAAGAAAATCAATGTATTTAAAAGTCAACCTACGAGTATATACAGGGTGGCAGGGACATGGACGTGAAAACTGTTACCATGGATTCAGTACATGATTCTGAACCAGGGTTTCAACACAAGGATTGAAATTTTTCGTAGGTTATTTTAAAAAAAATCTGCTGTTTCATAGAAGAGTGCAATACCTATCCGGTAAAAATGTATGGAACAACTGTTAAAAAAAAAATACTGACGTAATATTTCAACGCAGGGGGGTTCAGAATCATGTACGAAATCCATGGTAACAGTTTTCGCGTCGATGTCCCTGCCACCGTGTATATCTTTCGATGCTTCGTGTTTAACAGATATATATTTAGATTTAGATATAGATGAATGTCCAAAAGTACCAACTACATTATAAGACTCAATTCCCAGTCATAACACACCTATATTCATAAAATGTTGTGGAGAAAATTGGATGCTAACTAGTTTGACTCCTGCGACGTTGCTTGCATTTTTTATAAGTTCAGGCAAAGTTGGGGACTTTCAATCAGCTTTTGAACAAACTAGTGAATATTTAATGTGTATATTTACGGAAAGACCGACGAACTGACGGCGGTGGAATATGAAAGAAGGCGAGGGAGATACATGCTACGGATTATGGATTTGATAATAGTCAAGTTTTATTACCTAAGTTGTGGCTTTATGAATTTTCTTTGAAAGACTTTCTCGGGTCATTCTAATATATATTATTTAACGCTCAATCGAATTACTTACCAGAATACACACCGGAAGCATAAAAAAAGAGATAGCATATATACGATTAATACAACAAAACGAGACAACAATCAATCTGCCTAGCCTTTTCCCAACTATGTTGGGGTCGGCTTCCAGTCTAACCGGATACAGCTGACTACCAGTATTTTACATGGAGCGACTACCTATCTGACCTACCGTAACTGGGTAAAATGATACCCTTGGTAAGACTGGTTGTCAGACTTCGGGCGTCTGACGACCGGTAACTGTCAAAGATCCACGATTGACAGCCGGGACCAACGGCTTAACGTACTTTCCGAGGCATGGAGGAGTCTCGGTATGTAAAGATGTTCACCCATCCTCGGACCAACCCCGGCAAGCGTAGCTTAACTTGTTGGATCGACCCGTGCGGCTATTATTAGTTAGCCACGGATACAACGATACTAGCTCAATTAATACTGTACCCACTCCAACATAAACCCTCCCTACAGTGACAAACATGTCTAAAATCACCAAGCTTAGCTATTAAAGAGGTGATTGGTGAATTGTTGTAGGTACAGGGTGATTTGACATCACCATTGGGTGGATCGCCCGGAGAACACGGTGGAGGTCTGCTCGGCTTGGGTGGAGCATCGCCGTGTCCTCGTGGAGGCGATCGGCGGCGGTGATCTCTTGCGTCCGGCTCTGGTTCAGGCCATGGTACAGAGCGAGAGGAAATGGCAGGCCGTCACCTCCTTCTGCGAAGCGGTAATGCTTGCAAAGGAGGAGGCGGAATGCGTGAGAGAGAGGCAAATTTCGCGCCCTCACGCCCCTAACCGCCGCAGGAGGAGACGCCCGGGGCGGGAATCGCGAGCCGATTTCCGGCCACCGAAGACGCGGGCTTGCGGACGGTGAGCAATGGGTAGCTCGCCATCCGATAAGGACCAGGCCCGGGTCGACGGCGCTCTGTGTTCCACGCGCGCCTCAAAGAGATATCAGCAGAATTGACGGGGTCTGACACGCCCTCCCTCTCCACCCAGAGCGGGAGAAGTTATTTGATAATTTCCCAAACAAAAAAAAAAAGTTGTGGTTCGACATTCCATTCTGTCGTTATGATATAACCAGTGACAATTTTACAGCAATACGTAGTACCTTCCTAATGACTGTTTCTTCAAATTCCGTTGTTCTATAAATAAGATGATCTAGTTCTACTGTTTTATGAAACCATCCATTAAATTATTCATATTCGAACCACTATCGAACAAAACACCGCAAAAGTGTCCACATTTCACAAAATTCGCCATGTGCCCTAAATTGGCGCCCACCCTAGGGACGTCACAATTATCCGCTGGAGTGTGAATGCTCTGCGAGGTTCAGTGGACAGCTCTGCGGAACCCTCTGCATTATGTACCATTGACGCATCGGGTACACCTTTGTGAGTGTATACGTGTGATATAGCGAGTTTTGAGCTTCTTCGAGTTTCTAAATATACTTTGTAAAGATATTTTTAGAGAAATTTAACACCTGCAGCATTTTCCAAGACGTTTTTTATTCTTTCCTTAATAGTACAAATTGTTGGTGACGTGAGAACGGTTTATAAGATTATCTCGTTTTCAACAATAAGTTGTCGAATTTGTAGTATAAAGATCATACAAAGAATGCTGCTGTTTTGTGTAATATCTACGATATAAGATTAAAGAAGATTTATTTTATTTTAATTAAACTAAAAAGCTAGAGAAAAAAAAAAGGCCCGACTGTAAAAACACATAACTGAAAAGAGAAAAAAAAATATTAAAAAAAAATGATTGTTTTTCTCTTTTCAGATGTGTTTTTGCAGTCGGGTTTTTTTTTTAATTTTTTTTTTCAAGCTTTTTAGTTTTATTAAAATAATAAATATTGACTCATTATTAGTTTTTATTTGATACCAATAATGTAGTTTTTTTTTAAATCCTATCCCTCCCTTTTTTTGTATTTGCAGATGCAACATATAAATATTATATAGCCTATGACACTCCCACAATTAAGGCAAATCTAACGACGCCTCACATGTTAAAATCCATCAAGCCGTTTAGGCTACAGAGCGTGCCAAAGAAATAGACATACATACATATATACACATTACCCAAAAAACATTACCCTCCTTCTGGGGCAGTCGGGTAAAAGTAAGTTTACACAAGAATTGTTGTTATACATGAAAATAATACATTATAATAATTGAGATGAAAATAATACATCGTTTATTTAAATAATAATAAATTATTCACATTGGTCGCTCCTTAAATCGATAAACAATAATCACTCTTCACAGTAACTCATCAATTCTTCAATAGAACATGCCTTTTCACAGCACTCGTCAACCGGTCCGCGTTTGCCGCGCACGCCAGCAAGCGCGCGGGCCCCATGTTGCGGCATCCACCAGCCAGCATCCCGCTTGGACTCAGCTCCCCAGCAGAGCACCGCCAGAGCCTTGGATAAGGTCCTTCCACAGTAGAAGTTTTTGCCTTCTTGAGCATAATAGCAGGAGAAACAAGCGAACATCAGAACGAAGACCATGTAAAACTTCATGATGATTTGGAAGTAGCTTCGGCTGTTACGGTTCCAAATGGTGGTGGTTGAATGTGATGTTTCGATGGGCTGTACTGGCTTTTATACCGGGAATCTGATTAATATTCAGATACTAATGAGTTAAGCTTCAACCTTATTGTGTAGGATGTGGAATATTAATCGTGTCACCTAAGAATATGCTTTAGATTGATTTTGGTATGTGATGTTGCTGGGGAGATTCTTACTTGTCTACTTTTCAGTGATACAGCTGGAAAGCAGCGAAGAGACTACCATTTTGGGGACTACCATTTTTATTTTGGGATAGCATTAAAACTATTAGCTGGTCATCAGAGTTCTTCAGAGGTGGTTTTAGAAAATTTTGTGGGTGCTCTGCTCATACTCATGATTCAGATTTATCAAAAACGCATTTAAATTTTTATTTATTTATTAATAGGAGAACCAACAGCTATAACAAATGGATAACAGTTGTTTAAGAAACATAGAGCCAGTTACAGGTTCTCACGGGTAAAAACAGAAAAAGTAGTAGAAATCTTAGGATCACTAACAAGCACGATAAAAAATATTAAGTATACATACATATTGATATATACAGGGTGGGTAAAAAATCATGGATCAAACGAAACAGGGCGATAGTTGGGGTTATTTGCAGCAAAAAATATCTTTGTGGCAGAGCACTCACTTGATCTCCTTAAAAGTTATGACTATTTGAGTGTATTTTGAAAAAAATACCAAAATTTGTGATAAATAGGCAATTACAGTAAAATGGGTACCTATTTTAAAACAATAAATGGTGTTTATTAGCTTCTAGGAAATGTATCATCACTACAAAAGTGCTTTTATGATAGCAGGTACCATGATTTACGACTATTGGCACTTTTTTCAATAGCTTTTAAGTCTCACGTAAAATTATTTGTAACTTTAAAACCTTACTTTATAAAAAAAATGTACTACCAAAAAATGACCCTGTATTAAAAAAAACTTGCCTATTTAATGACGATTAAAACGAGGTGTAATACATCGCTGTTTGTAGCTTTATTATTTTTTATGTTAACTTTTTCATAGCAAAGTCTAAATTAAAGTAAATCAGAGGAAGTGGTTTTGGTGGTAAATGGGTCAAATGAGAACTCTTTACAAAGATTATTAAAGTCCTTACTCGCTCGCACCATGTATGAGTTTTGCCTGTAGTTAGAAGAGGTAAAAGGAATGGAGATAGGCGGATTAAATCTAACTGATCTCTGAGGAAGATTAAAACATAGTTTATGAAGGAGATCAGGAATCAGGATCAGTTCTAACACCATCTTAGCATCCTTAAGTATTTAATAATTAATTAAGTTTAGTAAAATATAAAATGAAACCTATCCAAAAATGAAAACTACCCCAAACAGTTTTTTAATACTTAGTTTTAAAAACTGTCGCTGTTGTTGTTTTTACTGCGTCACTGTCCAATATATATAGTATCTGACGGAGAGTTTGTGCTGCCGTATCGGAAAACTGAACTACGAGCGTAGCGAGTTTGAACATTTTAGCACCTCGGATAGGTAAGTTTTCCTTTGAATATTCGGGCAGAAATAACAGTTACTTTGCTGGCTTATGCAGAAAATCTTGCGTATCAAGAAAACCTTAGCTGCAAGAGCGAAACAAGCTCGATTAATTATAGCACCCCGCTTTAAAAAGTTATCACGCAACCAACATGATGACGTCGGTAATAGACGTATTGCTGATTTACCGATCAGAGTTGATGTCTATGCTCATGGGTGCTCTGCACCTACTATTTACCTCACGTGGGTCGAGCACCCACGGAGTCAAGGAACCGGCCAAGTGTGTCGGACCAAACATAATGAACGTTTCCGTAGTTTGAATGAAATGCTCTAGTTTCGGCGTTATATGGAGGGGGATGAAATTATCAATTTTAATCTATTTTCTTAAATAACTTTAAGACGATTTATTTTAAAGTCATTAAAAAAAAATATTTGAGACACGCACAACAAGCTCTTTTATTTGATGTGCCACACGGTACAGTTTGCGAAACTTTTTTTTGTAATTTACTAATTTCCCCGCCAAAAGTGACCCCCATATTCAAAACTCATTCTTTCAGATTTGCGTTACACTTCTGGGTCCGTTAGAGACACAGAAATTCATATATGTATGTACCAAAGATCAACTTTATCGCTCCAGTAGATTCGGAGCCAATAGGCTGTGACAGACTGACAAACAGATACAAGATGATCCTATAAGGATTTCGTACTTTCATTCGGTCGAATGGAACCCTAAAAATGGGTTATGTTCTAGGAATCTAGGCAAACATGATATATGACAAAATTATAACAGATAGGTACGATTTTTTAAATAATTGTTGCTGTTGCGCTTTCTCCTTTCTTCGGTTCTCTTTTTTATCTTTTCATGGGCTGGCTCATTAAAAAGTTTCTCCAACTATGAGAGAACGAATTATTATAACTTAAACCAAATTATTATGAATTTTAGACACGAGGTTTACATCTCTTTTATGTGCCAAGTCGCTTGTCGCCTCAGACGTTAGTGAATGTATTTCAGTGGGTTATAATAATTTCTTGAGAGTTCCTATATCATCTCTGCAAAATCGAAAGACTAAAGACAGAATTCAAAGAGACACAAAGTCTTCAAATATAATTCTTTGCGCAGTAGATTATCGACGAGCCAAAAATAATCCAGAATATCTATGCTCTAAATTTACCACGTATATTCTAGGTAGCCCGTCTCCGGTCACCCATTTCTAATAAGGTGCATTCAAATGTAAAATCAAGGTGACATACAAGATGAAAATTCGACAACCTACATACATTTAAGACGAAAATCTTCTCATTAGTGTTTGAATATTAATGAAGATTCCCTGTATATAAGCCTAGGAGGACAGGAACACAGCACATTCAAATTCCAACCTCTGGAACTGTAGTAACTGAATTCTCAAAAGTACCTCAACTGCAGCTAAATAGTACCTCAACTGTACCCTCAAAATCACCATGAAGTTCTTCACCGTATTCGCTCTAATGATTGCTTGCACTGCGTGCTATGCTTCTCAAGATGGCACCAATGTCTACTGCGGAAGGCATCTGTCCAGGACCATGGCAGTACTATGCTGGGGTGCAGAATCCAAGCGGGATGCTGGCTGGTGGATGCCTCACCAAAGTGCGAGGGCTCAGGGTGGCGTGCGCGGCAAGCGCGGCCTTGTCGACGAATGCTGTTACAAACCATGCACCATTGATGAATTGGCGAGTTACTGCTAGCAACATGGACCTGATGACGAAGGAGGCGTTACAGCTAATATTGTTAAATGTTTTTGTTGTTATGAATAAATGTGGTTAATCTGATAAATTTGTTGTTTATTCTCTTTCTGGTATCCAAAGATAGAAGAAGAAGAAGAAGGTAGTTTTGTAATGGACATAAAATAAAATAAATGTATTTTGTAAGTCATTAGCGTAACTATGATATTGTTTTTTAAAGTTTCAAATGTTTTTACGGTTGCCACAACTTCAAAGGTATAATTATTCAATCTTCGTTATTTATTAGGAAATTATAACAACTTATGCTAAAGTAGAAACAAATCAATCAATAAACAGATTTAGTTTAAATTTAAGATTTGCTCTCACTAAAGTCACGTTCTTAATTTGGGCTCAACAAACAACAAGGTTGCGAATCCAACTATAATCACACTAGATTGAAATCTATGCAGATTTCACAATATCGACTTAATCGGTACTGCAAGCTTTTCTGGTAATATCTCGGGCATACGGTTAATATCTTACCCTGCAATAAGATTTTAACATTGTACTCCTACAATCAACACTGCAGACGCCGTCTTCCTAATTAAATATTGCTGTTAATTACGTTCTAGATTGGCACAGGGCTGATTGATTAATATTTGCACATTCCTCCATTATTTCGTTTTATGCCGTAATAAAACAAAATGGTCAACCGAAAATGCTTGATAACAAATGTTCCATATAGTGATAATATTATTTTAATACAAAAAGCAATATCTTTTCGTCCCACATACGTACCGCAGTGTCTGAAGACGAAAGTTTTTGACCAGTGCGTGTTGCCAGTGATGACCTATGGCACTGAAACGTGGTCGCTCACAATGGGCCTTATTAGAAGAAAGTCACGCAAAGGGCAATGGAGAGGCCTATGCTTGGAATTTCCATAAGTGATCAAATCAGAAATGAAGAGATCCGCGGGAGAACTAAGTTAACCGACAAGTGACAATGCAAAGGGCACATTGCTCGCAGAAGAGATGGCCGATGGGGCCGAAAGGTTTTGGAGTGGCGACCGCGTACCGGAAGACGAAGTGTTGGAAGGCCTCCCACAAGGTGGACCGATGACCTTGTGAAGGTCGCAGGAATCCGCTGGATGCGGGAAGCACAGAACCGGTTGAAGTGGTGGTGCTTGGGGCAGGGCTCGGAAATGTTATTTAAAACGTTTCCAACAGTTTGTCTTTGTACAATATTTTGTTCGAAACGAAAACGAAATGAGAACGTTTTCAAAAACCGGTTTGTTCGCAGGAGGCAACCGCACACGTTTAGTTAAATTGTACCTTATCTTAATTTCATTACATCATTGATTCCAATGAGCTTGTCGTTTATGTATTGATTAGAGTTGTGTTGCAAGTTTCCTATCGATTAACCGAAAAATAAAAAAAGAACGGTTAAAAACGTTTGATTAACCGAGAACCATTTAAATTTTGTTCTTCTTCAAAAACGTTTTCATAACGTTCCGTTCGAACGTAACCGCAACAAATCATTTCTTCGATTTTTAAGACGAAATCGTTTCGAAAAATATACCGTTATCCGAGCCCTGGCTTAGGGGAGACGCATGTCCAGCAATGGTCGTCTTTCGGCTGAAATGATGATGATGAAGAAGACAAAAAGTAATGTTGTTTTATGGTTTGAAGAGTTTCATTAAATATTTAACTTTATTGCTTGTCTATAATTTTCATTAAAACAATACATTAATTAAATTGGCGTTGCTTGAGCCTGGCCTTTTTTTTGGGTGGGATATTATCAAATAACTTCTCTCGCTCTGGGCGGAGCAGGAGGGCAGGTATCAGACTCTTACTGACTAAAACCCACCCGTGTTCCTTCGGTTGCCCTGTTGCCGGGGGCCACGATTTTCCTATCGGTTTTCTTCGCACCTCCGGCAGGCATCGGCCCTAGCGGACTGCTTGAGCCGAGCTGAATGTTGGACATAGGCCTTATGTGCAACATTCGGGTGATATGATGATGAATTTGAAATAAAGTCATTTTGAGTTAAAGCCTCCGCAGACAGCGACGGCGTAATGCGACGATTTTCGTGAAGTTTTTATAGAAATTGTTCCACCAGAGTTGCGTCGCGCCATCGCGTTCCGCCTGTCTGCGGAAGCATTTAGTGTTTAAAGTATTAATTGTTAGTCTTTTTATACTTTTTTTTTCGACCACGTATGGTTCAATGAACTGACCCTAAATTAATTAGGGTAAGGGTAAAATAATTATGATATTTGGTGAACTGCAATGTTTGACTGACTGACTCAAAGTCAAAGTCAAATAGGCCCATATATGGCACTTTTGAACGTCAAAATTTACAATATAATAAAATTGATTCTAGTCGCCCCTTCCAATCTTTTATTTTATCACCAGCTGATTTTATTTTATTGCTAATATAAAGAGCTTTGGCTATTTTGCAAAGACTTTTAAAAGTTTTTGAATATTTTGCAACATACTTATGAAAGCTTGTATTATTCATATGTTGCTTTAAGCCATAAAGTTCAAATAGTTTTTCTCTGCTTTTACGAATACCTGGAGTCGCCCAATCACTAAATAAGAATTTTGTGTAAATACTTTTAGTCTTCTCGTTAGCAGATACATATTGTATGGCTTTATGAACCAACAACTCGTTAATGGTTTACGTAAAAAAAGGTTCGAGCTTATATAATATTAACATAACAACAACTGTTGCCTCCCCATTGGGGAGCTGCCCCTAAGTAGAAGTGCTACCTTACTGACCCACAAACCGTTGCCCGCACATGAGGGTTGGCCACATATTACATTAATTTTATTGCCCAACCGTCTTGGTGCAAAGCCTCCGTGTGTCGATAAAAAGTCTGCATTAATCATTTAGGTAACATAAAATCGAATGCCCTTCGGATCTGCACTTGAATAAATCAGATATATGAGGAATATTTTAGTGGCTAGTTCCTTTTGGAGCGAAAGGAAAAGGTGGCTGAATTGGACTTAATAATTTGTATTGGTTTGAGGCTGTAAAATTGGTCTGAAGCCTCTTTCAAAGATTGGTCATTTTGTGATAGTATACATATATAATTTTCAGTTCTGAAACACCTGTATTCATATCATTTAATTAATCAACTCACAAACAACCAGCTGGAGTACCAAACAACCAAGGAATCCTTAAATTGTCAATCAAACGGGAATTGAATCCAAATCATCGTCATCTTCCTGCCATTGTCCTGTTACGTGGGGTTGGCGCAACCTTTTTTTGTTCAATCTCCCCTGTTAACAGTCACGCTATCATTCACTCTCTTCTCTTTCATATAATTCCAAACACAATCCATCCATCTATTCTTTGGCCTTCCTCTCCCGGTCCATCCATCAACATTTACATTCATCACTCTATTACTCACATGCGTTTCCTCCCCCCTCATCACATGCCCATACCAGGCCAAACGATTTCCTTTCAACTTTTCAGTCACTGGCGCCACTTTTAAACTTCCCCTTATATACTCATTTCTTACTTTATCCATTTTCGTTAATCCATACATCCTTCTCAACATTCTCACCTCCGCTATTCCGAGAATTGAATCCAAATAAAGAGATGAAATTACTTTCGAAAACTTTCGATCAGATTGGAAGAATCCCTAAGAGCTTTTTCTAATTCTTCGTGAACATTATCGTATCAATTAAATATGCTCTGGGCCTAAATCAATCAGAAAATCAATCAATAAAAAATAATTGTATATGGCAAAAACAGTCTGTAAGGACCGCAGGTGGTATTCTGTCATGGCTGCCTACCCCCATAGGGAGAGGTCGTGAGTTTATGTCTGTGTGATGCTTCCATTGAAATGTCATTTATTTTTAAATGCGTCAAAATGTTGGCTTGAATAATTATGTTCTTTCATTCGTAACTGAATACATATTGAGTTTATATTAACAAATGCTCGTTTTCCCGGAAAATTAAACAAGAGCAAGTAAATAGGTTAATTCTTGCGTGAGGACTATGTAACGGCTATTTAATTCATGCATCGCTGAGATTTTAAGCCTACACGATATTGAGGGTTGAATGTGGTTACTGCGAGTAAATGCTCCTTCAAACAGGCGCGACACGCGACGCGACACAAAGACACCGCTCGTCGCGCGACGAGCGGTGTCTTTGTGTCGCGCCTGTTTGTAGGAGCCTTAAAGATGTATTTGTTAATAAAATTATGTTTTTAGGGTTCCATACCTTAAATGGAAAAACGGGACCATTATAACGGGATCACTTTGTTGTCCGTTCGTCCATCTGTCTGTCAAGACCCTTTTTCTCAGGAACGCGTGGAGGTATCTAGTTGAAATTAGTATCAAATACGTAGGTCTACGGTCCCTTGGAGCTTTAAAAAGATCTTCAATTCAAGCTTCTTAGTCAATGCATTAAAAAATACGGTCATTTATTCATAAATCATATTTTGATATGATACTCGCAAATAATTCAAAATCGTACTTCCTGTTGACCTAGAATCATAAAATTTGGCAACAAACAAGGTCTCACAGCACAAGTAAAGGAAAAAGTCCAAAAATCGTTAATTCTTGTTTCATCACATAAAAACATTTTTTTTTTGCGATTACAAACTTACATTTGCAGTTGGAGAATTGACCGTGACGTATGTCAATGTTTGGACGAACATTTTTTCAACTACAAAGTTAAGTTTATTCTTGGGATAAATAATTCATTCCAACGATGGAACCCTTTTGTGCGTGGTCCGGCACGATCTTGGCCGGTTTCTTTTTATTTCTTTACTGACTTTAAATTGGCCGGAGTCAAAAATAGTAAAGTTACGTTAGTAGGTAACATTTTTGTGGAAAATTAGAAAGAGGAAAATTAGAGGTTTGAGACTGTGATGAACTGTTTAACATCGTGAGAAACAGAGCAATATGACCTGATCACCAACGTTTTTCTACTTTGAAAGGCACCAAGAAGAAGATATAAGTCATCATCATCATCTGCCTAGCCTTTTCCCAACTATGTTGGGGTCGGCTTCCAGTCTAACCGGATGCAGCTGAATACCAGTATTTTACATGGAGCGACTGCCTACTGGACCTCCACAACCCAGTTACTAGGTAATACGATACCCCTTGGTAAGACTGGTTGTCAGACTTTCGGGCTTCTGACGACCCGTAACAACTGTCAAAGATCTACAAATGACAGCCGGGACCAAAGGCTTAACGTGTTTTCCGAGGCACGGAGGGGTCTTGTTATGTAAAGATGGTCACCCATCCACGGACCAACCGCGGCAAGCGTAACTTAACCTATTAGAACGACCCGTGCGGCTGTCATTACTTAGCCACAAGCCCCTCAAGAAGAAGATATAAGTAATCTTTTTAATTTTAAGATAGGTTTATACTTGATCGATATTGATATCTAATCAGAACCTTTTTTCGGATGAAGCCTCTCCGGTTTTATATAAAAGGTTAAGTCTTGGTCAACCTCATACCGACAAAATATACCTACACCAATCTGTCAATCAGTGTGTCAAGCGCGTTTATTTTGGAAATATTTCACTCAGCTGTCGTGTCGTGCGATAGGTCAACCTGTCCATAGGGAAGGCCATTTTTAGAGGTCGGTTTACCTCTAACATACTGATATAGGTGAGCCATAGGTTATGTGTGAGGTAAGCTAATTCCCGTAGCAATATATACCTATAACATTACGCAGTTGTAAAACCCTATTAGATTAACGCATTTTATTTTTGGTTCGCGGGAAATAATGGCACGTCATTTGAATTTTACAACTATCATATGCCTCTGTCAACTTTTAAAAACGTAACGCATTTCAATTTAGTTACAACTTTACCTTTATTTGAGGTACAAACTTTCATCATCATCATCATCATCAGCCTATAATGTTCCCACTGCTGGGACACAGGCCTCCTCTCTGTGAGAGGAAGTGGGCCGTAATCCAACACGCGAGCCCAGTGCGGGTTGGTAGATGTCACATGTCTTCGTATTTTCGGTTCAAGGACATGCTAGTTTCCTCACGATGTTTTCCTTCACCGTTTTGAGAGCAGGTGGTGATGAAATAATTTACACAAAGTAAAGCGCCTGCCTGAGTGTCTGGGTTCGAACCTACGACCTACATCTCGTAAGTCGCGGCCACCACTGCTCTTACAACTTACCTCTACTTATTCGTAACTTCGTCAAAAACGTAAAGCAATTTATTATTTCCTGTTTCTTTATTGCGTATACCGTTAACATTTTCTCCCATCCAATAAAGTAAAGAGTACCAATAAGCACCTGTCCCATAGACTCACAATCATTATTGTTTATGAATGTCATCGCCCGGTCTATTAAGCCGAGCCGTGAAATATAGCCGCGAACAAATTGCTTTGGCATTAAAAATATGGAGTCTTTATTGGGATAATATACGTGAATTATTTAGGGAAGTTGATTGTTGAGTGGCAAAGATGGGAATTGTTAGGGTAGAATGAATTATTTTTATGTAATATTTGTTATTCGCCTTAATTGGCGTATAGCGTAGAAGAAAAGCATTTTTTGTTGCCCTTCCCTTTTCTTTATGACCTTCACTTGACCAGCTTGTACTTAATTGTTCCACTGCAAGATAAAGGCTTCTGCTCATATTGGGAAGGAGCTTTGATCAATAAGTCACCACACTTGTTCACTTTGTTTAGATCTTTGTGTTTTAAATTCTGAAAGTAACCAATTCTCGTAGTCAAAAACCGTTCTAATTTAAGTCGTAGTCTAATCTAGCGACAATTAATATAAAAAATTGACAAAAATATTTGTAAATTAGAGATATTATTGACAGATTGCGACAGATTTGAATGTGAACGTTCTTGAAAATTCAGGAATATAAAACTAAAACATTGGAAGAAAATCACATTTCCCATGTTTTATAAATATAACGGCAAAAGATAGTCTTTACCAAAAGTGCTCATCGTATTAGTCGTTCAGCAGCTTCAAAATAATAGGATTAATCCAGAATTTTGCAGTTCGCTGTGGACGTGGTAATTACAGCGGATCCCCTCACATCATCTTCTGTCATCCGAAGACAGCCGCCACGCAACCATCGATACGTCGCACAGTGATGGAAAATGGAAAATATTCAACCCTCGCGGCTGTATCAATCGTACTTTAAAGATTTTTTAATTTTTTTTACAATTTATTATTATTTCTTTGAGAAGTGCGAAAAATTTGAAATTTAGTAAATATTTTAGATTTTTTTTTAATACTAATTTATTGAACAATGAAACAAAATGCAAAAATGATAAATATAAATCGATTTTTTCAAGTGCAATTAAATTCAGTGGTGTTAGGGGGTAGTTTAGGGGTAGTTATAATATAATAAGTGGTGAAAATAGTAGTTTTAATTTTTCAATAAATGCCTCATATATTAGGTTTTTTCTGGTTTATAAATATGCCTTACTAAATTTCAAATATTTCGCACTTCTCAAAGAAATAATAATAAATTGTAAAAAAAAAATATGAAAGTACGATTGATACAGCGGCGAGGGTCGAATTGTTACCATTTTCCATCACTGTATGTCGCTTTGCTGGAGTGACTATCACCAGCCAGTATCACTCTTATCCAACCTTTTCGGTGGTTCCAGAAACTTCGTAACAAAACGAAGCGGCGCCACTTGCTGTGCCGTCAAATATTATCGAAAGTATTGTATTTAAGATTTTTTTCCAGAAAAATACAGCAACACGATATTACTAGCAAGTTACAAGTTATTGCAGTTTGCATGGTAGCTAGTGCTCAGGAGTTGCCAACTCATTATGACTCCGAGTGCTGAGAAAGAAAAAGTTTTTAACAACTTATCCTCCTAAATTAGTTCAGTAGTTCTTGCTTCTCTGTAGTTAAAAAGTTCCTTGCAAAATTGTCCTGGTAATACAAAGAAATTATGGTAGAAAGAAAATAAGTAAGTAAGGGAACTAAGCGTTTTGTTCAAGAGGCTTACAGTAAGTGACTAGTTGCAACTTGGAATCTTTAACCATCTAGTAGCTTTTAAAAATAATAAATTACAATCTTTTGTTTTGTGTTTTCTATAAAATAGTGTTAGGTTTCAATTTATTAATACGTAATTGTTGGATATTGTACTGGCAACACCCAAAGATTTGATATGTCAAAATGGGGGAATAACGACCTTTTGGGTTGGGCGCTCGTGACGGTAAGACGTGCTTGGTGGCTGTGTCGGTAAAAAGATAGATTGGCATAGTATTGGTTGGAGATCTACTCTAAATTAAGGTAACCTATTAGTTTTATGGTAAATATTAGAATACTGATTGAATTGTGATATTATGTGGGGAATAGGAGATGTGATGGTGTAGAATATTGAATTTGATGTTGGCAAAGAAATATAAATGACTGACAAAATATCTTGGTGTTTCATATTATTTTCCTTATCCCTGAAATATTGTAAATATGCAGTTTTATTAAACAGTTTTAGATTATGATATTAGGGTAACGACTATAAGATTCATTTGGGGATTATATCCATTTTGAGGTTAAATAATTATATTCGGAATTAAATTAGTTATTTTAAAGTAAGGATGGTTCTTATTATAATAGTCAACCAGTACTTTAATTGTGTAACATACTTTCATAATCTGAATGATTTTGAAGGATATTGCTAATCCATTGCTTCATATGTTCGAAAAATTTGTCTGCTCAACAACGTAAATAACGCAATGAATGTTGTTGAACTGTCAAAATGAAAACCATTGCTACTGTACGTGTGTTACGTAACTACCCCGCAGGATTACTGTAGATAGAAAATGCAAAGAGTAATATTAAATAGAAACTATCCAGGGACTGGTGTTGCAGCTAATGTTTATATTTACTGTTACTTCAATTTACTGTTTACCAGGCTGGTTTGTGGAATGTGGCAAGTTTTTCACAAGATGATATAGGTATAGGCAAAAGTTTATACAATATGTAAATAAAACCCTGTTCGATCCGAAAGGAGCTCATTGGTTAATTATAATTTTTATATATTTTATAAATTATAATTAATAAAACAATAACATTACCGAAAAGTAAGAAAAAATCGAATTATTATTGAAAATAAAAAGTTATTGCTATTTAAAAATTACATTTTTGTACCAAAATTACTCCAAATGTATAAAAAAATGCAAATTTTCAACAGGGGGCATAAGTTATGACTTGTAGACACCCGCTAAATGACGGCCGCCCGCGCTCCATGAATAAAACCCGGTAAAATATCCCATTGAAAAAAAATTTTTTTTTTAGATTTTTCACTCACGGGTTGGACAGGGTTTTTTTACATGTTGTATTTTAATATAAGCTTCTGCCCGCGTCTAAGTCAGAACATACATACTAACAAAATAAAAAGTATCTATCGTATGTCCTAACCCAGGTCCTAGTCTACCTGTGTGCCAAAGATTGAAATCCGTTTAGCCGTTTAGGTGTTAAAAGGTAACAGACAGACAGAGTTACATTCGCATCTATAATATTGTCACTTTCAAGAATAAATGATACCAAGCTTGCAAGATAGTTGCAAATGCGGTTAAATAAATAAAAAATAAAATAATAAATAATAATAAGTTTATCGTACAAAGAGAAAACACATAGAGTTAAAACATGATTGTACAAGTGGAGGTCAAAATCAGGTAGAACAGCTGGCTCCTGAACTAAGTAAAATATACTTGTATCTCAGGAGCCAAAGTTCCTCATAAACATTGATTATTATTCTAAAATGCAATCAGGTTAAAGCGACTCAGTAATTACAGGTTGTATCAGTATTGAGAAATGTATTCATGAGGTGATCGTTAGAATATCTTCAGTATCGTTGTAAGACAAATTCTGCAACCAGTCAGCTTTGATTTCAGCGCAAAGGAGATGTTTCATTTTCGGCCATAAAGTGTACGTTAATGTAAAATAAGGAAAAAATTCCACGAATTGAGGAAAAATATTGTTTCCTGTTTATTCCCCTGATTACTTCGGCACAAAAAATAATAGTTTAACAAATTATTACCATATTCTATTCATCATGGCGTCGTTTTACTTGCATACTGCTTTCGTCCAGAAATCATGTTACATTTTAACATAATAATATCACGTAGACGTCATTTAAATAAATATAAAAGGCATGTATTTCTGTACTATATTATGATAGCTATCATATACAACTTTTTTGATTAATTAGAAAGTGTGATTCATCATAAAAATAAAAAAACTGCTTTTGTGGATTGTAGATTTGTAGGTACTTCTGGACGAAAATGGCTAGCTGTCGATGGTCGTATTTCTCCTGACAAACGTCAAACATTTTCTGTTTTTATTTTGTGCCCAATATGTATTAGATATTATGGAAAAAACAGTCTTTATTGTATTTAGGGGTTCGTTTCCCAGGTTTTCTAAAGTGTACATGTTATGGCCGGAGTCCCATACAAAAATGAAACGTCTCCTTTGGTCAACGTGTAAATATCAATTAACCGATGTACCCTATTATAAAGACGAGCGCTTGTAACTGAGTAGTGGCGGCTAGCAAATGCGGAACGACATTGGACGGAGTCACAGACCGGACGACCTCGACGTTATTTAATGTCGGTTATTTATTGTTCCGTCTGAGGTGATCAAGCAGAGCACCAAAGTTGTCGACACAGCTCACATAAGCAAGCTGAAGTGGCAATGGGTCGGCCATTAGCCGTAGAACCGATGACCGTTGGGGTAGACGTGTTCTTGAGTGGAGACCGTGAGTCGGCAAATGTAAGGTAGGATGCCCTCAGGTTAGGTGGAGTGATGATCTTCGCAGGGTGGCTGGTAGCAGCTGGATGAGAGTTGCCGAGAATCATACACACCACCCACCGACACTAATCTAGGCAAAATTTACCAAGTTCTTGATTAAACATGCACTCTACAATTCCCTTCGTAATGTCCATTAAATTGTAAAATAAACTACTCGCAACAATAAAAAAATAAAAGATTTTTTGTTTTTTTTTAACTTGGCAAATTTTGGTAAATAAAAGCTACTACTCGGTAAACGAAAATTTAAGTGATAGACTTATAAAGTTATAACTTAAAAGTACTCGAGACTTTAAATTTTATCTGATTTATTAATTATTATTATATCTAACCACCAACCCGCACTGGGCCCGCGTGGTGGATTACAGCCCACTCCCTCTCACAGAGAGGAGGCCTGTGTCTCAGCAGTGGGAACATTTATAGGCTGATGATGATTATATCTCACAACAGATAACTTTTTATATTTTGTGCGAGAGAACCGATACTGTTCTGCTCAGTAGTTTCACGGAACTCCATGTTTTGCGAGACCGATGAGCCTACTGTGCAGGGGTAGACGGTGTGTCTAGTTTCTTCTTTTTATTTTAGTTACTAACGTTAGTCATAAGCGAAATTATTGTCACTAACAACCTCAAATTGCTTTGCCTATGGACTTTTTTGTCTGAAATAATAGTATTTTTTAAAATTAGTTTTTCTCAGAAAATGGTTTATAATAGTTTGCTAATTAATGTTATATACTTAATTAACAAATGCTTTCTCTCACCTAACTCACTTATTTTGCTGTGCCCGACAAGGCCCATTTTATGATCTAATTATAAGTTTACCACCTAAGAATATCTACATGTGGAATGCAATAAAAGTACTGAGTATTTAATTGAGCAGAATGGCGTGCAATTGTTTTATTTTTGCTATAGGCTGATGATGAATTTTTCATCTAATCACACAAAATAATAAGATTCCCTTTTGCAAATGACTTATTTCTTCACACTTACGGATCCCTAGAAATGATAAAAGTTAATAAAGCCAACGCGACAGTTTCCGTCCCTTATAAAGACGAAATTGTCCAAATATAAGTTAATAGTGTTTGTCTGTTTGTACAGCTCCTTTTATTAGATGGCATGAAGAGATTGTGGGCTTTGTTAAATATTATACAACCTACATATTATAGGTAGGCATGCGTAGGCAGGGGAGATAAATGAAAGACTTACGTCTTTGTCGTGAGACTGATGAAAGAAATTATGGACGATATCAACTTATATTAAGTAAGTACGTGATTTATACTTTTGAAAAGATTTGAGTGTATACACCGTGAAATTTGAATCACAGTTTTGCTAGAACAAACGTTATTCAGACCATGGTCTACTACCATTCTACAGAATCCAATAAAAAAAAAACATAATTGGTTTTTGAAAAAGCACAAAAAGACAAAGTTTAAAATGACAAGATTATCTACTGCTTACTAAATTTCGTTTATGGAGGTACATTTCCCTGTAAACAATGCTGTGTCTCGTGCGTGGTGTCTGTGTTGTAAGGGAGTAACGATAATCTTGACATTTTAAACTTTGTTTTTTTTAATGTGTTTTTTCAAAAACCAATTTTTTTTTTGTTTTTTCCTGTAGAATGGTAGTAGACTATGGTCTGAACAACGTTTGTTCTAGCAAAACTGTGATTCAAATTTCACGGTGTATTAATGACTAGCTTTTGTTCGTGGCTTCGCCCGCGTCGCGGTCCAAAAATATATCATAGGAACGTACTACCGGCATAAAAATTGACGTATGGCTGACGGGCCATGGTCTATCCGTGTGCCAAATTTCATCCAAATCCGTTCAGCCATTATGGTGTTAAAAAGTTAACAGATACACAGATAGAATTACTATTGCATATAAATAATAATAAGTATGGATAGTATGGATTATTTTCGTTAGATTTCAGCGAACCACTATTTAAATACCTACAGACTAGTATATAATTATTTGTTCTGAGTCCAGTGCGCCGAGGAGTAATCCAAAGAGGTTTTAATTAAAAACGAAACACTGTAACTTGGACTTTTAAAACAAAAGACGGACTTTAGAGAAGCTTGAATATAAACTCAAATCTTAAAGCTTTGTAATATGTAGTAACAAAATACAAAATAGCAAAATATTTAATTTTTATATTTACATTTAACATTCTAAAATTGTTGTGCCCATAAAGGGTTCATGTCAAGCGCTGGGCTCTTAAATAATATATCATAAATAATATATATCACATGAATGCAATAAATATGTATTTGAATTATAATTTATATTTGAATTGTAATCTACATATGACATGTAAGATAAAAAATAATAAATTGGAATAAACGTCGAAATAAAATTGTTTTTTGGTTAACAAAATGGTGTAGAAAAAGTCTAGCAAAAAAGGTTTAAAAATAATTGGCATGATTTGTGTTCATAATCTACCTACCTGCTTTTGTGCTTTTAAGGGTTTCAGGCTACTTTGTACGTTTGTTGAAAAGTTAAATAAAAAACTCTTAATTAACACGCGACGGGAGGCGGCTTATGCCCTCCACATTCATTTTATTCTCTGGTCATAAAAATAAAGATTAAAAATGTTTGTCGAATTTGAAAATTAAATTTTCACTTACCACACACACGCAGCGCTTTTCTAAACGGGCCATATTCTGTTGTAATATGTAGCTGCAAACTAGCTTCAACTTTCTGACTAACTGACCGATTCTTTGACAATTCAAAAGTGCCTGTAAATGGTTTAATTGAAATAAATGCTTTGAGTTTGAGTTTGAGCAATAGGTTGCCAGCAATTTTTTAAGTATCCGGCAAATAAAGAAACGAAAAATTGTTTATTCTGCTCAAACCAAACTACAACACACAACAACTACAACTGCTGCAACTAAATATGTTTGTTTATTTACTGAAAGGTTCTGGAGTGGCGACCGCGTACTGGAAGACGTAGCGTTCGAAGGCCTCCCACGAGATGGATCGATGACCTTGTGAAGGCCGCAGGAATCCGCTGGTTGCGAAAAGCACAGAATCGGTCGAAGTGGCGGTGCTTGGGGGAGGCCTATGTCCAGCAGTGGACGTCTTTCGGCTGAAATGATGATGATGATGTTTGAAGCAATATTTTTATGAGTCGCCGGACAATCGCTGTTAATACTTATTTATTTCTGAACTATACAAACATAACTACACCTCGCGATTTCACCCGCATAATTCTCGATTCCGTGAAAATATCGGAATAAAAATTACCCTTAGTCCTAAACCAGGTTATGGTCTACCAATGTGCCAAATATCATCCAAACCCGTTTAGCCGTTTTAGCGTGAAAGTGTAACAATCAAACAAACTCACTTTCGCATAATCCCATTGTCCCAAAACCCAGGTAAACTATATTTCAAGGGTCCCTATTTTTGGTTCCAATGAAAAGCTGATAATAGTGAGTTTTTTAAACCGGTATGTAAAGGAAGATTTCATTGCGGCGGCACGCGCCAGGAAGGACCTATCCACTTGTGACATCGGGTTTCAAGGTTCATCACAGCGTATATATGTTAACGATCATCTAAGCGTGGAGTACAAAAAGCTTTTATCCAAAGTTAAAATCATTGCAAAGGATAAACATTATGAGTACGTATGGGTTAAACATGGTAAAATTCATATACTTAAAAACACTCATTCGAAGGTTTTTATTATAAGGAAGGAATCAGATTTAAACAAAATTGTTTAATTTGCTTCTTAATTGTTACACTCACTTTCCTATTTTGCTATAATATTTTACTTCAATGGCTCAAAATGCTTAATACCATTTGGGTCACAATAACTTTTTGCAAAATGTTTAACACTTCTGCCGTACTAATGAGTTCGCCACCTCTCTTTTGTTTAGTTAATAATTGTATGCTTTGTGATCGTTATTGCGCTGTTTGCTTTAAAGCTTTACCGCACTATAATATGTTTTACTCTCTCGCACTTGCACGCACCACGCACTATTGCTTGCTTTTTCGCACGCCTGTTTACTACGTAACATCGTATGATTCTTGCGCTCGCGCTAATCTTATCGACTTTTACCTTCATTATACTTATTTTATTATATTATACCTTAATCTACAATGTTATTTAATTCAATGCTTCATTTTAATGGATTATACAGATTTATACACAATTATTAGGTTTGGCTTTTAATGGCTTCTAAGTTAAATATATTTTATCAAAACGTTCGCGGGCTTAGAACTAAAAGTGATACTTTCTATCGTCAAATGTTGCTTAACTCGTATGATATTATTGTTCTTATAGAGACATGGTTATTGGATGGAGTTTTAAATTCCGAATTCTTTGACGAACGGTACATTGTGTGGCGTCGTGATCGGGATTGTGTTTTGACCGGGCAGTCGCGTGGTGGGGGTGTGCTTATTGCTACACGTAGGGAACTTTCAGTTATATGCCAACCTACCTTCAATTCTACAGCAGAGGATTTATGGCTCAGCATACGACTGAGAAATTCTAATACACGTAAATATATTACCTTACATATTTGTGTTGTTTATTTATGTCAGCAAAACTTAGGCCTTTCTTTTTCTTTGCAACTTCGCAATTACCTCACAAAATTAAACGAAATAGTTATAAGTAACTCTTCTGATAACTTTCTCATCATTGGTGATTTTAACATGAGCGGTATTAACTGGGTCCTATCTGACAATCTATCGCTCGTCCCAATGAACCAGAATAGTTTTGACGAAGTTTTACTTAGTGATGAATTATGTACCCTAGATTTTGATCAATACAATGGTGTTCTTAATAGGTACGGTAAAATTTTAGATTTGGTACTTTCTAACCAATTAGTTACTGTGGTTGAATGTTCAAGTCCGCTGGTTCCCATTGACGCCTATCATCCAGCACTGCTAATTAACATGGATTTCGTTGAAGCTCCGCTATTAGAGTGCGCGTCACGGACGCAATATCTGTTCGACAAAGGTGACTATGAATCTATCAACAAAGATATTTCCACGATTGACTGGGAATCCGAATTTGCGACACGAACAATTGATGAATCATTAGACTTTTTCAATCGAGTTATTCTCAATTTACACACAAAATACATTCCTCAAAAATTACATCGTAGCAAAACATATCCAACTTGGTACAATTCGGCATTAATTAAAACAATTAAAGAAAAATACAAATATTTTAAAAAAATTAGGACGTACGGCAATATAGCGGATGAGTCAACATTTAAGCTTCTTCGTGAAAGAATGAAGGTATTAGAATCGCAATGTTATGAAAACTATTTGAATTTAACCGAAAAATCTATTAAAGAAAACCCTAAGAATTTTTGGACCTTCGTTAAAAAAAGACACAACTCAAATGCAGTTCCGAGCACTTTAAACTATAAGAGCGAAGTATTGCACACCGGAGAATCAATATGCGAAGCGTTTTCTACGTACTTTCACTCTACATTTCTGGATACTAGCCCTAGTCATGGAATTTCTTCACCACTTTTTACAGAATCTTCCAGCCTATCTGATATATGTAGCATTGTAGTGAATGTTGAGGAAGTTTCTAACTTGCTTCGCAAGTTGGATACTTCTAAAGCGGCTGGCCCAGATAATATTTCATCCAAATTTCTTGTACGATGTTCGACTGCGATTGCCCAACCTGTCTCGATTCTCTTCAGGAAATCCTTGGATACTTGTGTTGTACCTGAACTTTGGAAATCGGCTTTCATAACGCCTATTCATAAAAAAGGTGTCAAAACCGAAATTGTTAACTATAGGCCGATATCCAAGCTCTGTATTGTGGCAAAAATCTTCGAAAGGATTATCTATAACCAGGTGTATAGCGCTCTTAAAAATTCGTTTAGTTCCTTTCAACATGGTTTTTTGAAAGGAAGGTCTACCGTCACCAACTTAATTCTGCTCAATGATTTTATTACTGACGCCATGGATAACGGTAAGCAGGTTGATGTCGTTTATACTGATTACAGTAAAGCTTTTGATCGAATTGACCATGAGATCTTACTATCAAAATTATACGGTATGGGAATACGAGGTGATTTACTTAGATGGTTTAGTTCTTATCTGGAAAACAGGTCCCAAACAGTAGTATTAAGCAATTATATGTCTAGTTGGGTGCCTGTCCCCAGTGGAGTCCCCCAGGGTTCATTGCTCGGCCCATTACTTTTCATTATCTATATAAACGACATCAACTCTTGCTTGATTTCATCCAAACTGTTGTGTTTTGCTGACGATATGAAGATCTACGCCACAATATCATCACATGTGGACGTAATTGCACTTCAGGATGATTTACGTCGTCTGGAGGCTTATTGTCGTCGGAGTAAGTTTGATCTCAACCCTGCTAAATGTTCGGTTTTAACATGTTCTCGAAAGCGCGCAATTATACCTTCATCGTATATCTTAGGTGATCAAGTTCTACCTAGAACGAATTGCATCAGAGATCTGGGGGTATATCACGATTCTAAGCTTACGTTTGAATTTCATGTAGATGCCATAGTCGCTAAAGCATCTAAAGCACTAGGTTTCATAATGCGGCTATCCAGGTGCTTCACTCAAGCCAAAACTTTGAAAATTCTTTACTGTACATTTGTTAGAAGCCACTTGAAATACGCGTCTGAAATCTGGAATCCATGTTATCACAAGTACATTGATCGTATAGTGAGCATCCAGAAAAGGTTCATCAAGTATTTGTGTTATCATCAGAAAGTGCACTACCGGTCAGAAGATTACCTCAACCTCTGTAAGAAGTATCATATATTACCCCTAATTAATCGGCGAGCAATCTCCGACTGTATTTCACTATTTAAAATTTTCAATAATTCTATTAATAACTCCGATATTCTATCCAAATTTTATTTTAGCGTTCCCGGAAGGTCGAAGCGATGGAATGCACCGTTGCGTGTTCCATTTACCTCTACGAATTACAGACAAAATTCATTTATAGTGCGTGCAAGTAGCAACTTTAATAGCATGTGCAAACGGCATGATTTTGATCCATTCATAACAAGTGTGTCCTCGGCCAGAAAGTGCCTGAGCCTTGACTTTTTTAATTAAGATTTTGTATGTTCAGGTTTTGTTGTACAAATTGAATATGTAATGTGAATTTAGTTTAAAATTGAATGTTATACTGTTTTTTTTTCTTCGCTCTTCTTTTTCTTTGGTAGCTGTGTTGTGTTGTTCACACTTTTTCTTTCCAATCTGTTTTTAGAAGTGAAGACTTTTAATTGGCTGTCAGTCTCGCATACAATTTTTTTATTCTGTTTGTTTTAGCTGTAAGTCATCCATATTTTATAAATAAATAAATAAATAAATAATATTAGTTAGGATTGGTGCCCTAAATGCACTTAGCTCAATTCAAAGATTAGTGCTCATACTGTTCCAGATATTATAATGCCGGCTTATCATCATCAAACTCAAACTCAAAGCATTTATTTCAATTAAACCATTTACAGGCACTTTTGAATTGTCAAAGAATCGGTCAGTCAGAAATAGGTATGAAGATAGTTGCCCATTCCAAAGCGTAGTAGGTACCTATGGAGAAGAACGGGCAAGAAACTCCACGGACACTCCTATAAACAAAAAAAGAAAACGTGTGGCACTCGGGGACTGCCGCGGTAAAGCTATTGCATAGCATTTGTAACCTCCATACTTCCTATTTGTCAACGCTACACTTGGGATGATGACGTGATGACATAAAACAAAAATTACGTTCCCATGACAACATCACGTTGTCATGGGAACCGTCATTACATGGTAGGCGGAGTAGGGGGTGTTAGGTTTTATTTTCGTTACGTTACGGAATTTCTTGATTCGGTCGCCGCGCTCAAAGCCCGCGATAAAAGCTATGCAATAGCTTAAAATTGTTACAAAATATTGGTTACATCATCATCATCACCATCTTTTCAGCCGAAAGACGTCCACTGCTGGATATAGGCCTCCCCCTAGCACCGCCACTTCGACCGATTCTGTGCTTCTCGCATCCAACGGGGTTTATACTAAGTTCGAAATATTGTAGCCACACATTGCAGTAAAAATATGTCCCGTTTGCAAGCCCCTTCACATACGTACACATTATCAATATAACACACGAAATGTATATACGGCAACGCAGCATTGGATAATTGAAAAACTGACTGAAAATTAGGTCATAATATAGTGCGATGTTGCCGTTCTTACAAAGGATTATGTTTCAATTTAATAATTGGTTTTGCAATTGTAATGTAATTCGAGTGAAATACAATTTTGGTTTCGTTTTTATCTTTTCAGCTATTAAATCAATCAATATCTTGAAAATTTTTGATAGAAAGACCAGTTTTCAACCAACCACTGTTATACTATTTTCAACCATTAAAACTAGCATGTGGTTTCACCAAAATATTAAATTCCTTTTGCAAATTGTGTCGATAGTGTTCAAACAAGCGTCGGGTATAAAGACTGAACACAAGCAATTCCCTGTGTATTGGCGTGTACCGCTAGTTCGACGTGCATACTATACTGACCAGGATCACATGTGTGACATGTAAAGTGTGGAGGTGGTATGCAGGGCTCCTTTATTCGAATATGATTACAGAGAGAGAGGCAAATATTTAACAGAACTTATTTTCTTCTGGAAGTCCAGGAAAGAGCATGAAATTCAATCAGGATTTAAATGAGGAGTATAGGTTTTCTGAGACGAGAACCTTTTTTTGTGGTGTCGGTAATGAAAAAAAAATTTACGAAAGATTCGCACAGGAAAAACACAGACTAATATTAAAACATACAGACTTAAGGAGGAGAAGTTCGGACAACACGACGACTCTTTAAAAAAACCAGATAACTCAATAATTATAATTAAATGCTGATGCACGACTATGCTGTATGTATTGTAAAATGGAAGCTCATTAGAAGCCTTCTTAGTAAAAATGTGAACCGTTCGTTGGCTAAAGGTACACATGGAAACTAACATGACAATTTAATTGCCGACAACACAACTTTAAAGTATCTACAACACAATGCAAAAGGCGGTCCAAAAGTTCCTAACACCTTAGAAACAGAGTTTTTTGATATGCTATGCCTATTTATACTTTTTATAACTGACGTGAAAGTTGACATAATTTCACCAATTTGTTATTTTAAAACTTAAACAATTATATTTGTACGCCTCTGGGCAAAACATGGAGGATCTACCTATTTATAACACCTCAAACTATGTGTAACTTGACCTATGTTCACAAATAAAGCTTTGTGATTTCTGATTTCTAACACATAATCAAAATAAGGCGTAGGAATTATGATTTTCTTTACATTTTTTAAAATTTGCGGGTCAGTTTTAGGTTGTATGTTAATTTAAATATGATTCGCGATTGTAACAAATATGTATTTACAGAAATATAATCATTAGAATTATAAGAAAGAAAGAAAGAAAGAAATCATTTATTTGCTGATAATGTAGGTATACATATAAGTTGGAATATTTATTAAGTGTCCCGATACATTTTACCTTACGGCATGCAAAATATTAGGTTTGAATTAAATAGTAATATAGATACAGCTATTACGATCATTATTAGCCATAATCGAATTTAATAGATTGTTACAGATCAGACAACAATAAAAAAAACAAAATAATTGATTACACATAAATCTCTCACAAATTATACAATGTAGAATATAAATGTAGAAATGTGTAATGTCAAAAAGCTTAATGTCAAAATATTCAATCAACACACACAATTATTAGATAAAGAATTTAGATATCTAGTAATGTCAAGATCTGTTATGTCAAATTACAATAATAACAACAACAATAAAAAATAAAAACATAAAAATAAAATTGCTATGTCATTATGTCAATGTCATCTAAAACATTCGAAATTGCAAAGGCAACGTACATTTATCAAAAGCATTTTCCTATAAAGTTTTGTCATTTAAAAAATCTTTAACTGTGTAATAACATTTCTCCAGCAATAGTTTTGTTAATTGTTTTTTAAACATTTTTATGGGTAGGTCTTTTAAATTTTCAGGTAATTTATTATATATAAGCGGTCCCATGGAGAGGATGCTATTTTTTAATAAAGCTGTTTTAATATAACTATTTGTATTTATGATTGTTGAATGACTTTTTCTTGACAAAGTGAGGCCAATTCTAATTTAGAGAGTTGTATTGATGATTTTAATTATTACACATCACATAAAAACAATCACGCCTTGTTTCCCCGAAGGGTTGGGCAGAGGCGTCCCTGTAGCAGGTACACCCACATTTCGCCAGTTATGTTTAAGTCCCATGTAATAGGGGGCGAGCCTATTGCCATCAACCGGCATTACTAGATTTTTGAATTATTATAATTCTGTAAATGCGTTTTATTTTTAAAGTGAAAACTTCTTTAGGCGCGTTGGGTATTTTCGGGATGGGAAAAAACAATTGAACTCGCGACACTGTTATCGTTCCTTATTAAAGGAATTCCTGAACAATAAAATTGTTCAAGTTTTCACTTCAGTCGGCACTCCCGGAGTGCCACTGTTTTTTTATTTATTTTTATTTTACCTGCAACCTTTTTGCAAATAGCAAAAATGGTAAGAAAATTGGAATTTCGCGGGCTAATCTGGCGTTTTCGCCTTGATACCGGTCGCACGCGAGCTCCTACGTCCAACACGCATAGCGCGTTGGTTGTGGGTGTCAGCCCACGCAAGGAAAACTATCGTATCTACGTCACTCGAACGAAATTAGGCAATTATTCATTAACTCGCTGAGCATTGGTAGGTCAGGGGTCAGACCTCACGTGCTTAGGATTGTTAGAATTATTTTCTCTACTATAATGGGGTTTTACTTAATTATTTGGTAACTGCAATACGACATAATTCATGCTCTAAGAGGTTTTGCCATCTATGATGTGCTTACTTATTTTAATTATTACCCTGCATCGGTTAATCTCAGGTGTTATTGAAATGTCAGATGGTTACACGCCACAATTGTGGCGATAAAACCCCTCTTTGAGGAGTGCCTTTATCGCTAGATAGGTGCCACGGCGTCCTCACCTTCCGCCTGACGCAGGTCCTCACCGGACACGGCTGTTTCGGGAAGTTCCTGTTCAGGATAAAGCGGGAGGATACGCCCAGGTGTCACTATTGTGTGGATCGCCCGGAGGACACGGTGGAGTATACGGTGGAGGTCTGCCCAGCTTGGGTGGAGCATCGTCGTGTCCTCGTGGAGGCGATCGGTGGCGGTGATCTCTCGCGTCCGGCACTGGTTTAGGCTATGGTACGGAGCGAGAGGAAATGGGAAGCCGTCACCTCCTTCTGCGAAGCAGTAATGCTCGCGAAGGAGGAGGCGGAGCGCGTGAGGGAGAGGCAAATTTCGCGCCCTCACGCCGCTAACCGCCGCAGGAGGAGACGCCCTGGCGTCGGGAATCACAGACAGATTTCTGGCCACCGTAGGCGCGGGCTTGCGGACGGTGAGCAATGGATAGCTCGTCGCCCGATAAGGACCAAGCCCGGGTCGATGGCGCGTTGTGTTTCACGCGCGCCTCAAAGAGATGTCAGCGGAATTGACGGGGTCCGCTAGGGCCGATGCTTGCCGGGGTTGCGATTAAGGCCGAAAAGGAAATCGTGCCCCCCCGGCAACTTGGCAACTGAAGGAACACGGGTGGGTTTTAGTCAGTAAGAGTCTGACACGCCCTTGCGCTCCGCCTAGAGTGGGAGAAGTTATTTGATAATTTCCCAGCCAAAAAAAAAAGAAAAAGATGGTTTTCATTTTACAGGACTACGTAATGCTATTCGGTAAAATAATGTATGGTGGTGATGATAGTAGTTTCCGATAAAATAGATTTGGAACTCTACACACTTGGTATCTACAAGAGGTGACAAAAGATTTCTTATCTAGTTTATACCGACTTCTTTAAAACTTCTAACAAAACAACAAGTTGAACATGACGGGTAGCAAGGTTTACCAAAGTTACAAGTTACAACATGGGCATTATTAGACACTGGCAATATTCCAAGTGAACGCCAGGTTGAATTAGTGTCTACAAGTTATGAGAAAAAAGATTTTACAAACTAGAAAATATCTTATTGGTTAAACTATCAAACTCGTGAGGAAACTGCCATGTTTGGCTTGTTGTTGTTTATTGTACCATTTTAAAGACATAATTACTGGACACCTATACTGGAATCGCACCCTCTCACAGAGAGGAGGCCTAAGTTCCAGTTGTGAGAACGTTACAGGTAGATTTTGTCAGATTTATGCGGCGGCTGACCACAACAGTAAGTAAATAACCTCAAAGCTTCATATACCACATCCAATCTTTATCACAATCCCGTTTCCAAACTAAAGCTTATTTATTGAAAGTGCCCCCTCTCTAGCCAATAGCGTGACGTAGGTGTCGACCAGCGTCGTGTCACAACGTAATCACGCTTTGTGTCATCAGCGTGATCAGAAGCTACGTGACTGACTGTTGTGATTAGATATTTATACACTGCAGCCAGTAGCGTGACACACGTGTCAATCTGCGTCGCAACGCAATCAGCCTTTGTGTGATGACATTCTGTGAACAAGTGTTGTGACTTGATGTACTGTAAGTAGCGTGACATCAGTAACGATTTTTATCGTATCGTAACGCAATCATGCTTGTGTCATCAGCGTGAAGAGATGATATTATTTATTTATTGGATCTCCAACAGAGGGTATACAATTCATGCAAGTTTACAAGAAAATGATTAAATACTTGTGTGCGCTTCCAATTATAGGAGAACACATTACTTTCTTATTATCTAGGTAGATACAGAGTAGTAAAGCTAAACTTGTATCTAAATTTCGACTCAATCTAGATTGCCATCGACGCGCTAAGATTGAAGAAGAAAGTAGCCAACAGACTTAACATTTACCTTTGAGTTGCTACTTGCTTCATGTTGCAAAGCAATCCCGCTTTATGTCTTCAGCGTTATAATAGTATACTAGATATTTATACGTAGACAGTAGCGTGACATAGGGGACGAAAATGTAAAGTGTCAGTACGCAATCACGCCGAGCCTCAGGATCTTTGCAAAAATACTTTTGGTAAACAAAAGACAGCCGACTTAAGTACTCTGCTTAAACTTATTTATCTGTCCGATTAGTCTCCTCCCCAGAAAATTAAACTCAACAACTTGAAGATTTTCCCAAAACATACTCTTGTCAAAATAAAACTTAATACGAAAGGTAAAGTTACGCAACAATTATGCGGAACATGTAAAATAAATTAGTGTTGTGCGTAACGTCGATGTTTGCTCAGTCGGTACAAATGATCCGAGTTGAGTGCGAACATCTGGGCCCGCGGCGAGTCGTTATCAAAGCGATCGTGAGCTAGGGATGGGGTCGTGTCGATTATGTTTTATTTTACAGAGAAATGTGGGATTGCAAATGAACGAAAGAGGTGGTTTTTGAGAAATGTGGAATTGGAAATTAATGAAGAAAGAGGTAGTTTGATCAGCATAGTGCGGGTATTTTGATTATTTTATATGGGTGAATTGTTATATTATTACTATTCTACCGCACTTTTTTTCAATAAAAAAAATAACTTTAAAAATAATTATAATCTCTAAATCGTGTTTAATATAGTTAAAAGAAGCTGTAAAGTCTGTTAAACTCTATATAAGTACCAACTCTGGATTACAATTAAAACAGATTCGGTAATATTTATAATCATAAATACTAACCATTTTATTTATTTCTACAATTCTTTACCAGTCGATGTAAGTACAAATATCAACAGTCATTTCCCGACCCTGTTTCCATTCCACACGCATCGTTCCGCAAACAACTCGACGACAACGAGTCCTTATCGATATTGATACGATTTATCGAATATCGATAGCGTAACATTAAGGCCGTCCCTGCAACTGATCACTGAACGCCGGCATGCCGTCATATTGTATAAGTTGTATTAAAATAAATAAATGTTGAGAAGGTTCGCTTCTTGTAGATAAAAGGGCAATAAACGTAAAACCTACCCCAAGTTCTTAAAGTTTTGAGCAGGAAATTCTTATCTGTAAAGAAACTGGCAAATTGATTCCTCAACAGACAACCAATTCATTTGTCAAAAGTTTTCCTCTCCACATAAAAATTATTAATTTGTCGACAAGTTTTTATGAGATAAAAGTTCGGATTGCATCTAACTGTGACTAAGAATAAAATGTCTAAGTTCGTTCTTAGCCTTCTCTCCATCAGTTCGTCAAACGCGCTTCGAAGCGTTTCTTTGAGTCCGCGGCCAAACATCGCAACCCTCTGGTTGTCGATGCCGCCAATTATGTCCCGAGTAGAATCAGTCATATTCGCCGACCAAAGCATATTCTTACCAACCCAGACGACCCGACTACCATCCATCAGGAGTCTAGTAGGGAAACGAGTACGCTAGGACACAAGCACAGACGCTTCCCGTCATTCTGACCTCGCCGTCCTTTGCGATCGCGACCGCCGCGCCCCCGAGTAAATGATACTGCCCCCCGATCCTTGCTCGAAAACGAGGTGCCAGCAGTTGTTGCAGCTGAGCACGTAGCTTTAAATTCCCCGATTAATAATCATGGTCAAAACTTTAATCCAGCCCGTCCCATCTTTGATGTCCTCCCTCCGGTAAACGCCCTAAGCCGAGGCTCGTACCCCACAGGGGGTGCCCTTAGCGAGCGTTCACCTAGTTCATAAGTTTAGTTTGTAAGTCCCTGGCTGGAGGCTTTGAGTGTAGCAGCTTAAGGCACCCACAGGTTTGCTCGGTTAAATAGTCATGGCCTCAGAGGCCAGCTATGAGATGCTCAACAGAAAAAAAAAAGCTTAGCCTTCTGCATTTTCCTATTCAATGATCACATCGTGAAGTTAGCGGTCATTCTACGCTTTAAGTGTGATTTTCAAAGCTTCATTGTACTCTTATGGCTTTTGTATGGAGATATGGTTTGTAGCTATCAGATCTTAGTGGTACTGAGATTTTATGGTCAGCGTTTTACCATATTTTGGGGTGCTAGCGTCATTCCATTTTCAGCGTACATGTTTAGTGATCGTGTTCAAATCTTTTACGTAAACCGGGGTAAATGACAAAATAAAAATTCAATGGGCAATTGGATAATAATGGTCGTACTCAATCAATCTGCCTAGCCTTTTCCCAACTATGTTGTGGTTTGCTTTCAGTCTAACCGGATGCAGCTGAATACCATTACATTACATGGAGCGATTCCCTATCTGACCTTTACAACCCTGAGTTAGTAACACGATACCGTTTGGTTGTCAGACTTTTGGGCTTTTGACTCAAAGATCTACGAATAACAGCCAGGACGAGCTGCTTAGTGTGCTTTCCGAGGCACGGAAGGGTCTCGATATGTAATGGATGGTCACCCATCCACGAACCAACCGCGGCCAGCGTAGCTTAACCTTTGATCGACCAGTGCGGCTGTTATTAGTTAGCCACGAGCCCCTCAAATAGTGGTCGCAACACTTTAACTAATTATTATCAGTAATTGGCCATTGATAATATATTATTCAGTTATGACATTGATTTAAACTGGCCGCATTTCCAATTTACCCTTGCAATTAGATAAATAATAAGCATTCTAGTGTGTATGCGTTTATGACCGGTGAAACATCACACTTCATAAACGGTGAAACCAGGTCATGTGCCAATTTCGTTCAAACCCGTTCAGCCTTTTTAGTGTGAATGCGTAATAAACAAACATGCAAACAAATCAAATCTTTTCTCTTTTAACCGACTTCCAAAAAGGAGGAGGTTATGTGTTCGTCGCGTATGTTTTTTTTTTTTAATGTATGTCCACCGATTTTTCCGTCAATTGTGAACCGATTTTGAAAATTCTTTTTTTGTTTGAAAGGGTATGCTCTCGAGGTGGTCCCATATAAATTTTATTAACTTTGCTTTGACAGTTTTTGAGTTAGCTTCAATAATACGTACTTTTTCCCACTTAGTATGTGGATGATATGATAAGTTCCTGTCACTGTTATTTACACAGCAGGTAGTGGTTTTTGAATTTGTGTGGGGTAGGGACCACAACTAAAAAGTGAAAAATATAAACTTTTTACAAAAAAAAAAAAACAACCGACAAAAAACGAAAATTCAAAACTAAAGACACCGACTTCCGAAATTAAAGTTATTTTTCACTTTGTTGTTTTTTTTTTTGGAGGTCGGTTGTTTTTTTTTTGTAAAAAGTTTTTAAAATTAGTTTAGATTAGTATCTATAATCAATTTCTGAAACGAAATATTGAAGCAAAGAATTTCTATGAACGTTTTACCTTTATATATTAATTTGGAATATTTCACATATAAAAAATGGTGGTGGTGGATTTCTCAGTAGCAGCTCGGAGTCTGGATTTGTGTCCGGTTGATGGCAATAGGCTCGCCCCTATTACATGGGACTTAAACATAACTGGCGAAATGTGGGTGTACCTGCTACAGAGACACCTCTGCCCAACCCTTTGGGGAAACAAGGCGTGATTTCATGTTATGTTATTAAAAATGGATTACAGTTTCTCGAGGCCCTGAAAATCGTGAAAGAATTTTCATATAATTTATCATAATTTGACCTGCCATAATTTTTAAATACTTTTTTGATACTGTGGAAAAATACCTTTCAAATAACTGTGGCGAGGGATGGAAAAAGATTATAAAATAAAAACTGAGATGGATTTTAAATTCGCCGTTACTTTTTACGTGAAGTTCAAGTGTCTATTTTCCTGAAGATTTTTCTTTTCATGGACTTCAACAAGAGGTTCGGTTTTTGACCAGTATTTTTTTCATGAGTATGCATGTGTTAGATATAGTTGTCCTCGTCATTGTTAAACCACTTTTGAAAACAATTTTTTGAAAATTTATTCATAACTAAGGTTGAAACAGAGCAGTGGTGGCCAAGCTAAAAATGGCCGCGACTTACGAGTTGTAAGTCGTAGGTTTGAACCTACACAGGCATTTTACTTTGTGTAAATTATTTCATCACAAAAATTGTAAGGAAACGTCCCAAAACAAAAAAATCTAAAACATGTGACACCCACCAACCAGCACTGGGCCCGCGTGGTAGATTACGGCGCACTCCCTCTCCCAGAGACTCTAGGCCTGTGTTCCTGCAGTTGGAACATTATACACGTAATCAATCTGCCTAGCCTTTTCCCAACTATGTTGGGGTCGGCTTCCAGTCTAACCGGAAGCAGCTGAATACCAGTATTTTACATGGAGCGACTGCCTATCTGACCTCCACAACCCAGTAAGTGGGTAATACGATACCCTAGGTAAGACTGGTTGTCAGACTTTCGGGCTTCTGACGACCCGTAACGACTGTCAAAGATCCACGAATGACAGCCGGAACCAACGGTTTAACGTGCTTTCCGAGGTACGGAGGAGTCTCAATATGTAAAGATGGTCACCCATCCACGGACCAACCCCGGCAAGCGTAGCTTAACCTAGTGGATCGCCCCGTGTGGCTGTTATTACTTAGCCACGAGCTCCTCCTATAATACACATGTGTACAGGTATGTAAAAATATTTAAATACTTTTTGCAGATAAAACAAATAATAGCTAATCGAAATGTTAGTATCGTATTCGCGATCTCCTGACTTTGATTATAATATGTAAGTTAAAACTTGTTCCCACAAAAACAACTTAATGATCTCCTAAAACAGGGCTTCCTCTCTCCTACCCTTTTTGCTGTGCCCTACAGGGTCCATAATGATCTAAATTATATAATTACCACCTAAGTACACATTATAGTAAAGCAATAAAGATATTGAGTATATACGTAGGCTGATTATCTTATACATATATAAAATTCTCGTGTCACAATGTTAGTTACCTTACTCCTCCGAAACTTTTTTATTGATTTTTCCCAAATTTTATATGCATATTCAGTAGGTCTGAGAATCGGCTACTATCTATTTTTCATACCCCTAAGTGATAAGGGTTGTCCACCCCAAACAAATAATTGGCAAAACAACGTTTGCCGGGGTCAGCTAGTATTATATAAGGTAGAAAATATGTATGTGACGTGCACGTTTTATTTGACCTAGGGTGATAAAACAATTACGAGGCCGTCTATACTAGAAGTTTGATTTTAAAGTGGATCTTGCAAGATTCATAAGTAGCAAAATATACAGCATAGGACCCCTTTTCCATTGGCAAAAGTGGAATAACGATCTTCACAGGATGACTAGTAAACAATGGATAAAATGGCCGACGATGGAGCTCAGTGACGTACAATTGGAGACGCTTATGCCCAGCGATGGACTACTAATGAACATAGTGCTATAATAAAAATCAACGTACATACACAAACATAAACTCACGCCTTCTTCCCATGTCAGAGGGGGTAGGCAGAAATTATAGAACGCCACCTGTTACGATCCTTACATACTCCTTTTGCTTCATCTACGTTCATACATCTGATCATACACGCACGCCGCTTGCGAGTACTACGGACCTCACCTTTCTGAAGAACATCACCAATAAGGTCAGCATATGTCCTCCTAAGACGTTCCCTCCCGGCGTTTCCACTCACATCTGCCATGTAAATACTTGTTGTTAGTCGCCTTTCAGTCATCCTCTCAACATGACCAAACCATCTAAGCATATTCTTCCTCGTTTTTAGGGTTCCGTAGTAAACAAGGAACCCTTATAGTTTCGTCATGTCCGTCTGTCTGTCTGTCTGTCTGTCTGTCCGCGGTCTAGCTCCGAGACCCTTAGTACTAGAAAGTTGTAATTTGGCATAGGTATACATATTAATTACGCCGACAAAGTGGTAAAACAAAATTATGAAAAACATTTTTTTTTAGGGTACCTCTCATACACGTAAACTGGTAATGTTTTTTTTTTTACCCCATGGTGAGGGGAATCATTGGAAAGGTCCTTTAAAAATATTGTGAGTTTGTGAAAACCATTTTTGGATTCAGGGATTCGTTTGCGAAATATTAAACTTTAAAGTGCTAATTTTTGTTAGAGTCAAGTGTGTCCCCCCCTGCCGGCTAAATGGTTGGTTTTGGGTGTGTGAAAAAAATCACAACAGTAGCTTATATAACGAAATTAAAAGGAAAACTATCAGAGCTAAGTAGGCTCTACAGGTTAACTAGTAATAATCGACCAACTTAACTTTGCAGTTGCAAAAACATGTTTTCCCATACATTCCGTATGGGAGAACATATTTTTCAACTTCAAAGTTAAGTTTGTTTTTGGGATAAATTCATCCCAACTACGAAACCCTTCATTGTGCGTGGTCCGACACGCACTTGGCCGGTTTTTAGATTGTATGATCACTTCAGTGCTATCCTCGTTAAATCTCATTCATCCATTGATGGACCTTTCTCCTATGATCTACAACTCTTTTACAATATTACTAAACATTTCACCTAGCAACAGCTCAGCCAGAACACGATGTGTGTATATCCTACATTTTGTAGCCAGATAGCAATCCTTTTAGCCGATTGCACATTGTCTTTCGATCCGGTTTCCACTACTGAACACTTGTGTGATGGAAGATATTTATGAGTTTGGCTGTACGAATCTTCCACAAGGTTCTGAGGGATCTAGTTGAAAGTGTTGAATGGAAACTAAACGAGGTTTTGAAGTTTTTGCTAATAGTTATATCAAGCTTCGCTTACAAAGCAAAGGAGTCCTATAACATCGTTTTTTAACAATATCTTTTTCGCAATGACATGATGTCAGTTACCCGGATTGTTGTGGGACCGTTTTCGGATAAAAATCGAATTTACCTACTTTACTTAAAATTTGGATAATGTTCGATTGCCACGGAGCCCAATCGAACATTATCCAATGCGTGCTTGTTATCCAATTTTGGCTAACACTCGCGTTTATGACAATGGTAAACAATAGCATGAAATTATATTCTTGTTAAAATCTTCTTAATTCACCACAAGCAAATGCAAAATTGGGTTAAAAATCACGATTGACCTGAAATTCCAAACTGCTCTATTATTGACGAATGCCACAAAAATCCCCATTCACCTCAGTTTAACGGCAAGCAATAAAAGTTTTATATCTCCATGAAATAAAGTTACTTTTTACCTCATCGTGAAGCAATCTGACCGCTGGGACTGTAAGAGATCGAGTGGATTGGAAAAGTCTTAGCTGCGAGAGCAATCCGAGTTTTTCTTGGGATTTCTTTTGTTTACGTTATGCTTTTGTGGTTTTTAAGCGATTGTGTCTGCCCACAATCCTCCTACCTACAAAGTAATATGCGATTGTAATCCTTCTACCTACAAAGCGTTGGTAGAAAAATATATTTTTTAAAGCTATTCTGCTATAAATATACACCACCATATTCTTCCTACAAAATTTTAGTCTTTTGGCCGCAGGCATTCGTTGGATGTGGGAAGCACAGAACCGTTCAAAGTGGCGGTGCTTGGGGGAGGCCTATGTCTAGCAATGGACGTCTTTCGGCTGAAATGATAATGATGCTTTGTCTTTTGAAAGACCACTACCATAAAAAAAAAACCAAACTACTGAGATTTATCAGATAGAGGTCTTCGATTCGAATCCAATACGTTGTAATATTCTGCTTAATTCCTATACATATTTAGATAAGTTAAAATAAATTCAACAAAAATAAACTAGTGATCATCATCATCAGCCTATAATGTTCCCACTGCTGGGACACAGGCCTCCTCTCTGTGAGAGGGAGTGGGCCGTAATCCACCACGCGGGCCCAGTGCGGGTTGATAGATGTCACATGTCTTCGAATTTTCGATTCTAGGACATGCCGGTTTCCTCACGATATTTTCCTTCACCGTTTTGAGAGCAGTGGTGATGAAATAATTTACACAAAGTAAAGCGCCTGTTTGGGTTCGAACGAGTTGCAGGTAACTCGTAAGTCGCGGCCGTTACTACAGGGCCACCACTGCTCTCAACAAACTAAAACAAAATAGTGATGTAAAACTTAAATTACATGCCTGCGTAAAAGTAGATCTTTCCAAAACAACACCAAATTTTCACCTTATTTTTAGAGACAGGTTCACACACACGCTATATTCAATTACTGTCACAACAAACAGCCTAGGTAGCCGGGCAACCAGGTTATAACAAGGATAATAACTTCATCCGCACACACCCGGAATGTAATTATTACCCGTATTTGCGGCAAATCCGTTCTATTAGCTGCTGGTAAACCACTTACTTTTTCTATTCTCCCTGATAATGATCTCGCACAATGCTTTTTGTTGCATGGTGTAAGTGATGAGCGAAAATCGTTGAAAAAGAAGGAAAAGTTTAAAATTATTGCAAACTTTTTAGCGAGAGCAGACTTTTTATTGAAATGGTCATTGGTGCCGATTCCCTTGTTCACAAACTAAACTAAATTTAAGTTCAGTGCATCTTTTTCTTTCTATTTAATTAAGAAAAGGACAGAAGATAAATTTTAGTTCAGTACTGTCAAATTAATCAGCGCTTGACGTAAATTGACGTAATTTTAGCCGGCAAGTTTTTAATCACGTCTAAACTTGTATGGAGAGTGACAGGCGATGATTAATTTGACAGGACTAAACTAAAATTTATCTTCTGTCCTTTTCTTAATGAAATAGAAAGAAAAAGATGCACTGAACTTAAATTTAGTTTAGTTTGTGAACAAGGGAATCGGCACCATTGCCGATGTAAAGCTTTCTGGTTGCCCAAAAATGTACATTGTATGTTGAAACACGTTAGGTCGCTGTTTTGTACCTATGGTCTGAGTTTCTATTGAATGCCAATTTGTAGGGCCATTTACAAGTTGAGTGCTTTGATGTGATTATTTGAATAAACCCGAAATCTTATTTCATTCGACAATTGAAGTTTATTTTTAACCGACATCTAAACGGAGGAGGAAGGCGATTACTCCGCCAATTATGAATTGATTTGGATGATTCTTTTTTGTTTGGTAGGTCATACTTCAGAGGAGGTCCCATATAAATTTATTAACTTTGCTTGGGTAGTTTTTGAGTTAGCTTCAATAATACGTTAGTCTAACATAGTGTGGTGGATGTTATAGTTCCTGTCCCTGTTATTTACTTAAGCAGGTAGTGGTATTCGAATTTGTGAAAAATAAAAACAAATTCCAAAAAAAAAAAAAAATTAAAAAAACACAAAAAAGTGAAAAATTACTTTAATTTTGGAAGACGGTGGCAAAAAATGAGAATATAGAAAGAATCAAAGACACCGATTTCCGAAATTGAAGTTATTTTTCTCTATTTTGTGTTTTTTTTTAAGTCGTTTTTTTATTTTTATTGCAACAATTTACGCCAAAAATTTTTCGATTACGATTTAATAATGTTATTCAACAATAATTGTTGTGATGGCAGTCTGAATCTCAAAATTGTACAGCGATAGGATGAATAAATTCACCTCTAATCGCAATCACAAACAGCTTGCACCACCAATTTACTCAGCTAACTACTACCAATTTACCGCTAATTCCGAGCAGAATGGAACACTGAGTCTCTCCCCAGACGATGTATGAGACACGAGCTGCCTTTAATTATTACTGACATGGCCGCCACAGCTTGCTCTGGCTTGCTCTTTGAGATTAGAGTATCAAGCGCTGGATTACTGCTTGCTGCTGGTTGCTTTTAAAATGATTACCCATTCGTCAGCGCAGATAATTGAGGGCTCTGTCTATGTTGTTTTCTACACTCGACAAGCCCACTTCTCCTTCTTACCTGACCTCCCATGTTCAATACTTATGCTCTGCCCATACCTAGTAAAAATCTTCGTTCCACCAACAATAGTCATCTACGATGTCGTTCTCACGGCACTGGTTTCATTCACTCTTCTTTCTTCGTCCAAGCTGTCTATTTTTGGAATGCGCTCCCTCTGAACATCAGGACGCAACCAGTCGGTTATCTTTTAAAGTGAAGGCACGTGAACGTATTCATAAGAAGTTGGCAGAATCATCCCAGCGCTGATTTGCTGGATTCGTTTTCTCCTCTACCTACCGTTATTTCTCTTAACTAAGTATTTTTTTGTTTTTATGTATGTATGTATCTATGTATTAGTATTTATTCTTTTTCGAGTTATCTATCACTTATGTTGCACCTGCCATGTTTTGTCTCTGCATCACCCTAAGGTTGACTGGTAGAAAATGCCTCAGGTATTAAGTCCGCTTTTGTACAGTTTTTTTTTTTACTTGTACATAAAGTTTTAATAATAAATAAATAAATTACTCTAAGAATGGTTCTAGATTTTGAATTGTCTATTTGAAAGGTAAATAGATGCAATGGTTACTTAGAAATAAAATTATCTGCCTAGCCTTTTCCCAACAATGTTGGGGTCGCCTTCCAGTCTAACCGGATGCAGCTGAATACCAGTATTTTACATAGAGCAACTACCTATCTGACCTCCACAATCCATTTACTGGCCCTGGTAAGATTGGTTGTCAGACTTTCGGGCTTCTGACGACTCCTTACGACTGTCAAAGAAGCCGTTGATCCCGGCTGTCATTCGTGGACAGCCGGGATCAACGGCTTAACTTGCTTTCCGAGAAATGGAGGGAAAATGGCATGGTATGTACCTAAAGATGGTCACCCATTCACGGACCAACCGTGGCAAACGTAGCTTAACCTGATCGATCGAACCCAAGTGTAGCATAGAAATAAAATACGCATACATAAGTAATTTCTATAACAGCCATAATAAATGCAAAGGGGTTGTCTTCAATGAACGCTGCCATTTTTGCATAGGTAGAAAAGAAAAGAGAAATTGCTGAAGAGACTTCTTTGTCCTTTGATCCTGTTCTTTTATGTTGATAAACTGTGTAGTAGATATTTTTGAGACTAATAATCAGCCTATAATGTTCCCACTGCTGGGACACAGGCCTCCTCATGCCAGTTTCCTCACGATGTTTTCCTTCACCGTTTTGAGAGCAGTGGTGATGAAATTATTAACACAAAGTAAAGTGGCTGCTTGGGTTCGAACTCACGACTTACAACTGGTAAGTCGCGGCCGTTACCACTGGGCTACCGCTGCTCACCAATTTATATTGCTACAAATACTAATCTACCAATTTCAATTCCAAATGCACAGCGTAGAAATCATCATCGATGTTGGTAGCTGCACCATCATTTTCGTTTATAAACCACCTGGCACCACATTTAATTTCGTTCCGCAAGAGAGAGAGAATTCCAAATAAAGAGATCTTCTCGGGTCCCTCTTCTCGGGTTCATTTGGAATTCTCTCTCTCTCATCAAACATTAGGAACAGGATTCAGGATTTGTTATTAAATACCTACATTGCACCCAGCAAGTTACAGCTAGGGTTTGGGAATTTCCGAAAATTTCAAAGTCCCGGGACACGAGACAGCCTACAGTCAAAGTCCGGGAATTCCCGGGACTTCGAGTTTTTTAATTTTATTTTTTATTTTTTAAAGAGTGGTAGCCTTTTTTGAAGAATTTTAATTGAGTTAATTTCTAGTGAAACATGTTAAAAAAAGGACTTTTTTTGTAAAAATCAACATTCATTCAACGGAAAATTCAATCTTAATAACTTTAACGTTAATTTCAGTCTTAATAATTGCTTTGTTTATTTCTTTTAATCACACACAGATTCACTTTTAAGCAGTTCAATCTTATAGTTATGGAACGAACTTAGTTAAAAATTATACTAATTCTTTATAACTTTACTATTATCTAGTAATTCTAGTATCTAATTATTGGTCATAATCACAACATTGTTAATTCTCATAATCACAGATTTGATTTATAATTAAATAATATAAATAATAAAACAGACTTTTAAATCAGTCTTTTAAAATAATCAACTAACACATTAATTAAGAATAATAATATATAATAATAAGAATAAAAAGAAAATTAACTAATAATTAATTAATAAACTTAATTTAACTATCAAATAATAAAATTAATTAATTATTGTATTTAATTGAGAATATTAAGAATATTCTATCTATCTATCTATCTATCTATCTATCTATCTATTAATTAGACTTCTTTGCTGATTTAATAAAATAGGCTTTTAAAAAAATCAGAGCGTCAACAGCTTTGTTCGACAATCTGTTTCTGATTTTTGTAGTAATGCCATCGGACAAGGAGAACATTCTCTCGTTTTCAACAGATGCCGATACGTAGTAGACCAAGTAATTATTCATTAAACTGATAGATGGCGGATAGGATCCTTCAATTATTTGAAAATAAAAATGATTTTATTTGCTCGGCTTGGCGGGGGCACTGCCGTGCCCCCTGATTAAATAATAATTTCGACAATCTTGTCTCGTCTCGAGTCTCGAACCGAAAGTCCCGGGACTCGAGACAACTAAAATTACGAAAAGTCCCGGGACTTCAAGATACAAGACGTCCCGGGACCCAAACCCTAGTCACAGCACATGTCGCATATCCTGCACCATTCTCTCTAAACGTAATTACTTCCAAAAAACTGAAACAGCAAGAAATCCGATAATCCCCGCGATCCAAACACCAGTTGCTTCCACACACGGTAAGGCGATATGTTCACAGATGTAAACGTGTAAACAAAGTGAGTGATTGTAAGCTCATAGGAGGACCGCGGTGATCCGTCCCCCTTAGTTTACACTCACTATTTGAGGCTAAGGGGATTACTCGTATGTGCTGGTTTTGTTTCTATTTGCTACGTGTTGAATGGTTTGGCAGGTTTATTTGATTTGGAGACATCTTTTTATACTCATGATCAGTAACAGTAGTGATCAAGGCAGTGATATTCAGTACAATTAATTTTGAATGTCACTAAAATGACCGCTAACAAAGAAATATACAGGTAATAAAAAACAAATTATTTAAAAAAACAAAAAACCCGACTGCAAAAACTCATAACTGAAAAGAGAAAAATAAGCATTATAATCTATACGATTTTGGTATTGCAGGCGGGGGATAAACAAAAGTTTCACCAAAATTTCAGGTTATTGTTTGTCCCCCGCCTGCAATACCAAAATCCTATAGATTATAGTGCTTATTTTTCTCTTTTCAGTTATGAGTTTTTGCAGTCGAGTTTTTGTTTTTTTAAATAATTTGTTTTATTTCAAACTTTTTAGTTTTATAAATATATAAATATGTATATATATATTTGAAATTTACTCATTACTAACTTTTATTTGATACCAATAATGTTGTTTTTTTTTAAACCAACCCCTCCCCTTTTTCTTGTATTTGCAGATGCAATACATAAATATTATATAGCCTATATCACTCCCACTATTAAGACGAACCTAACGACACCTCATATGTTAAAATCCATCAAGCCGTTTAGGCTACAGAGCGTGCCAAAGAAATAGACATACATACATACAAACATACATACATACATACATACTCTCGAAAAACATTACCCTCCTTCTGGGGCAGTCGGGTAAAAATAAACATTATTTAAAAATTCATCGTGTAGGGTCAAGATTTTAAATGCATATTTTATTTTACTATTTCTAATAAAATTCATTATTTTATGCTGCGTATCCTACCTATCCGAGATTGGTGCTGAAGTTTTTGACTTCGCTTCGCTTGCTCTTTCATTCTACAGTCTCTTCTTTCTCAAACTTTTCTGCATACTAGGTCAACAAAGTAAATCCTAGTTCTGATATACATTTTTAAAAGACCATTTAACCTATCCGATACAAGGTGCAAAAATATTCGAGATCGCTTCACTCGCTCTTGCATCTTGCAGTCTCGCTTATCTGCCTAATGCGACAAAAAATCTTCTATTTCTGTATGAATGGTCAATATAAAATCTAACCCTGCCGAGAAGGGGAGATAAAATTCTCGAGCTCGCTTCGCTCTCTCTTGCATTCTACATACATGTGAAAAAAATACATTTATATTTCTTATTCAATCGAACAAGTAAGTATTTATCAGCGCGTTTATACAGGCTGTTTGGCAGAACGTTAAACATACGAAAATGGTGGATAGGTGGGGTCATCTGCTACTTACTCAGCCCTAATTTATTTGGTCTTTGCCCCTGGTTTTTTTTTTAATGCAGGTTGAAATTAGGATTTAAGTATTTTTTACATCTTACTGTTATAAGAATCTGCCAATATTAAAGATTAAAAAAAAATGCCTGTTTTACCATTTTTTTAAAATAAAAATTACACTTTAAAGTTAAGAAAGTTGCGAAACTAGAAGAAAGCAAAAAAAAAATTTTTTTATCCAGGGCGCCAGGGCCAAATAAATTAGGGCTGAGTAAGTAGCAGATGACCCCACCTATCCAACCTTTTCGTATGTTCAACGTTCTGCCAAACACCCTGTATATTAAAACACTATTAGCTAAGCACCACAAAAACAGCACACTTGAAACTGAATAGGTAAATTTATTTGGTGGTATAATTTATGAGAACATGAACACCACAGTGGTATAAATGAGAGAGTGAGTGAGTGAATGAGTAAGCGTGTAGTGGTGATGATGGTACTGTGATATGGTATGTTCTGTACTATTAAAGTGGTCATTACATGATTGTGGTTATATTTCCATTTCTATTTTCGCGTTATAAAACTAAAACTATAAAGTTAATCATAAATTGTGAAATACTTTTTATCGGTGTGTAATATGTTGGCGCAACAATTTCATATCGAACTATTTATTGCAATAAAGAAAATAGTTACCCTCTCATTGAATGCACAAACACCCCAAGTTGGGCGATATGAAGGCAATAAAGTAGATATTCGTTGGTGAAACAATTGCAGATATTTCGAGCACAGCTGCTGGACTGACTCAATAGTTAAATCTTTTAAAGTTCAGAAATATTTGAGGACAAGTTTTTATTTGACGCAGCCAGTAAAGAATAGGCACTCTTTTGTTATTTGACAGTCTATGGATTAGATATACTTAATCATGACATGAAATACTAACACAGCATTTATTTTTTTCACGTCTCATAATATTATTTTATTTACATCACAGCATTGGCTATACGCAAGGGATAGTATTCAGAAGTACTATCACTCTGAATCATTGTCGATATTCGAATAATATCCAAGAACTTCGAGCCACGGAACCACAAACCGAAGTTTATTTCCCAATCCCATCAGAAATCAGGATTAGAACTTCCCACCGATCAGATTTATGTTAATTCTTTGACAACACTTAGCGGTAGATAATAATTACCTACTCCTTTTCTGCGATAAATATCCGATTGCTGGAATCCTATTCAACTTAATTTGTTGTCAAGGTTCATCTTAAGTTTGAACTAGTCGCGGGCTCGAACTCATTGGTGGGCTTGGTCAAAAAGCACGCTATCTCACCTGGCATCGTGTCCGACAGAGATAGTATCAGTGATGAGCAGTTAGACGCTGGTCTACATGCACAAACTCTAGTTCGCACGCACACAAACACCGTTCAGAACGATTTTAGTAAAACGAGCGCGTAAAAAATTACGAAAAGTCCTTTGGAAGGTGGAGTTTTATGAAAAAACTACTGCGTAAATCAATTACGAATAAAGTTTATTATAATCTTCGACAATTGAGCTTTGTCGAAACGAGCTTTGTTTTGGAGATTTTATACTATTACTTATTTACTCCCAAAGTTGCGTTAAAATTAGCAAGAAAAACGAATCTTTGTTGGCTCATAACTTTTTACTTGCTTTTTTTTTACCATTCTGCTTCTGTATAGACAAAATTAATAATAAAACAAAACGATTTCATGTTTTTATTTGAATGTACAATGTGTAACAGTGGAGTAAACCCCCCCCGAAATTTGTATGGAAAAAGTATCGGATAGTTGCGCCTTAAGGGCGATTGGCTGTTTTTATTTCGGTCAACCAACCACATCTACGAACATAAGATTTGCCAGAAAAACTGATCAGAATTATGCCATGACTTTCTGAAATGAAAAATAAACGTTGATACGCCATAATAGTACTCCGTTTTGGGCCACAGGAATATTTAGATTTAGCGTTTTGGTTTTATGTCCCGGAATTCAATTTAGGCTCAAATTAGATAAAGTTGACGGATGATGCTGTTAAGATTATTTATTACTGGACCTTGTGTGTTACTTAATTTGGGTTTATGATTGCGTTTTCTTATTATACTAACTGCGCCCCGCAGTTTTACCTACATAAGTCTTGATCCCGTGGGAATATCGGGATTAAAAGAATCCTATGTTCTAATCCAGGTCATGGTCTACCCATGGGCCAAATTTCATACAAATCTGTTCAGCCGTTTTAGCGTGAAAGCGTAATAAAAAAAAACAAACAAACTTCTTTTCGCATTTATAATGTTATTAACTTTTGCCCGTGACTTCGTCTGTTTGATATTTCGGCCCCGACCCACCGCGTGTCATTCCATCCCCTTTTTTTCTTTTTTTTTTTTTGTGTGGGAAATTATCAAATAACTTCTCCCGCTCTGGGTGGAGCGAGAGGGCGTGTCAGACTCTTACTGACTAAAACCCACCCGTGTTCCTTCGGTTGCCTTGTTGCCGGGGGCCATGATGTTCCTTTCGGCTCGTATTCGCAGCCCCGGCAGGCATTGGCCCTAGCGGACTCCGTCAATTCTGCTGACATCTCTTTGAGGCGCGATTACTTCATTTTCGCTTATCAATCTTTCTGATTTTTTTCTTTTTGTTCGGCTCCTAAGGGTCGCACCGTGCTGTTACTTAAGCCTTTAACCTTCCTCAAGAATTGGGCCCGCAACATAGTTGGGAAAAAGCTTGGCAGATGATGATGACTATGAAATAGGTATTACCTCAAACTTGCAATTTCTTTCCTGCGAGAAAATCGCTTTTGAATTTTGCTAATTGTAACTATATAAGAGATCGTGACTGTACTACATCACAAAAGTGATAAAGGGAAATGCCCATTTGATAAGGAGGTTTTGGCCAACTGACGCCCATGAAAGAAACAAGTTATAGGCATTAGGGTTAACATTATAGATAAAGAAACAAACACTATTTTTTACATAGAACTTGGTGGGTCTTTTATAAATTAAAGGTTAGTAAAAAACATATTAATAGTTTTGGTTTGATCCATTCTGCAATTATAGTTCTTATTTGTATGTCTCTTGTGCCTGTTTTGCGTTGGTATAGATGATGAAAGTGCTTTCTTAAGACAGATTGACCACAGTTTACACAATCATATTTGTCGATGCCCAACATTTCGTTCTTGTGGTGCAGAAGGCTGTTGTGCATTCCTTGCCAACATCCAACATTGGTCACACATCAGACTATTATCTGAAACATAATTGCATACTGTCATAAAAATAATTTATACCTATTAGCATGCTGTAGCATCAAAAGGTCTTTATGTACATTGAATGACATCGGTCTTTGATACTATTTTTGATGATCATACAATTCATTACTTATGTCACATAAAATATGTGGCAATGGTTTGAGACAAAACAAACTTCAAATATTTATTCCTATGGTTTCCGTGACACTAACCAACCGAATTATTCAATTCAAACCTAACGTAAAGTAGCTATGCAGTAAAAGTTGCTGAGTATGTACCTTGTATGTTCATAAAGTAACTTACTTGTTGTAGAGAAATCCATTGTTGAAATATAAACCGAACTTCCACATTGCTTAAGGTAAATCTCTTAAGTCTTCGTGTATCCACGCCACAGTTGACACAGAGATGGCTCCGTGGTAAGCTGGTAAGTTTGTGTAATTCAGGTTCCATATTCGTGTCAGGTCCTTGGCGAGAAACAGGTACGGTATCCATTGGTAAGCTGGTGTCGTCGTGGGAGGCGGGTACAGAATCCAATGTAAAGCCAAGGTCGTCATCGGGAGCGGTTACAGGGTCCATAATCGTAATCAAAGTAGTCGGAAAATAAAATAGAAATACATAGTCGAAAAAATACAGCACCAAACAAAATGTCAAATATTAATGTCAATCAGTTGCCAATTACGATTATTATTGACGTAGGGATGCGATATGACATCGATTTTTCGAAAAATCTATATTAAAAAACAAACTGGAAAAACGGAATCGGTTCAATGGATCGTATTTAAAATGAAATAATTTTTTTTTGTCTCTAAAGAAAATAACAAAAGAGGTTACAACTGACGCTGACGAGACGCTAGGACAGTAACATAGACCAGATGTTGCACAGCCTAAATGGAGCTTCTTGGCTGGTTGGCCTCGGCATGAATTTGGACAAGACAAAAGTCATGTATGTACAATTCGCATGTTTTGCCAAATGTAGTCCACATCAAAGGATCGCTTCTCGAAGTTGTGAAGGAGTACGTCTACTTAGGGCAACTTATCCAGCTCGGTAGGCACAACTTTGAGAAAGAAGCCGACAGAAAAGATCCAGCTAGTTTGGGCAGCGTTTGGAAAACTTCGTTAAGTCTTGTCGTTGCCAATCGCGCAGTGTTTGAAGACTAGGGTCTTCAACCAGTGCGTCCTGCCCGTTATGACATACGGTGCCGAAACGTGGACACTGACAGTTGGGCTAGTCCATAAATCCAAGGTTGCTCAGTACGCTATGGAGCGGGCTATGCTCGAGGTTTCTTTGAAGGTTAAGATCAGAAATGAAGTTAACCGAAGTTACCGACATAGCCTGCAGAGTAAGCAAGCTGAAGTGACAGTGGGCTGGTCATATTCGTCGAAGGACTGATGGCCAGTGGAGCAGACGAGTCCTAGAGTGGAGACTGCGTATCGGTAAGTATAGTGTGGGACGCCCCTCAGCTAGATGGACCAACGGCATTAAAAGTTGACTGGGATAAACTGGATGCGGAAGGCGGAGAAAGGGTGTTGTGGCGTAGCCTGGGAGAGGCCTATGTCCAGAAGTGGACTCCGATAGGCGAAGTTGATTGTAACAGCTACATATTTCAAAAAAACTATTTTTGGTAACCGGTTTTGAGTGTTTCGATTTTTTTCAGTAAAAGTTGCCATCCCTACTTTGACAGGATTGACCAACAATCGGAAGTGTTAGATAAGGAAATAAACGATTGAGTGTCTTGATTAAATCGGCTTTTAATTCCGGAAGTTTTGTTACAAATAAGTAATAGCAATATTTTAGTTACTAAATGGGTATTTTTTTTGTATTTCCCACATTGCTGGGCAAACCATGGCCAAGAATGGGCGTTTCCTTTTGCATTCATAATCACAAATCAAATAATAAGTGGTGTTTATCTGTTGATGTGTGCTCTCGTGGTTTCAGATTCACTGATCCGACTGATGCGGTCACAAAGCGGTGAGTGCATTCATGTTATAATGATCATTATAGTGGCATTAATGGTGGAAATAGAGTTATGGTTGGGAAATGTATTTTTTTTGGATTTCAGAGATTAGCAAAAGAAAGAAAGATACAAATTCGTGACACTCAAATAATACACGAAGTTAAAATTACTATATGTATTTCACCACCTCCGGATAAGTTCTTGTTAATTTATCAGTTTAACAGCCGATATCGTGCTGGGCACGTGTGGGTGAGATCGTTTCAGGACGCCGATCACGTACTCAGTACGGCATTGACTTTCTTAGCGTTTGTTTTAAAATTACGTTCATTGTACGTGATACAGTAACACTTTAAGCTACTCATACATGGATGATTCAAAGATGGGAGGTGCGGGGTTTGGGCGGGACAAGCGATCTAGCGCCGCGCGGCGCAATCGCTCCCACGCTGATAACGCGAGAGTACGTCTATTTTTGTTTAAATATATCTACTTTTCGTCGCACATATTTTTTTATTGGTTTTTTCATTTTTACATTACACAAATTAAAAAAAAAACATTCTAAATGATAAAAAGTACATGTCAGAGTTTTTTATTTTTCACTGTAACACCATTTTTAATTAAGATTTTGAAATAAAAACAAATAATTTACATATGTTTTTTATTCCTATCCTAAAAATATATAAGACTAATGCATAAACAAAAAAAAATATAGATGCATCACAAATAGTTTTTATTTTATATGGCTTATGCCGATTCCTTTGTTCACAAACTAAACTAAATTTGAGTTCAGTGCATCTTTTTCTTTCTATTTCATTAAGAAAAGGACAGAAGATAAATTTTAGTTTGGTCTTGTTAAATTAATCAGCGCCTGTCACTACTCCATACAAGTTTAGACGTGATTAAAAACTTGCCAACTAAAATTACGTCAAGCGTTGATTAAACTGACAGGACTAAACTAAAATTTATCTTCTGTCCTTTTCTTGATGAATTAGATAGAAAAAGATGCAGTGAACTTAAATATAGTTTAGTTTGTGAACAAGGGAATCGGCACCATTATCGGCAAAAATCGCCTGCGTACCCTGGAAAGGTGCCTCTAAAATAGTTTGCTGTTAACGTGTTATCTGACAGATACTTATGCAGTTCCTGTTTAATTATTTTTAGAAAAAAGGACAGCCTCATAATGTGTGTGTTATGCTAGAAAAAATCTTAATAACTAAAACACTAATACAAGTAAAAATCAAATTCTTCATAGCGTTACCACAATATATAGCTGTCTTAAAAGACAAATTTTACTATCTAACATTTAATTAATATACTAAACTAAATATAGATCAGTGCAATTAAGTTTAATTAAACTGGTCTACTACGGATCTTCTCCATAACAAACGTCTAATTGGAACCGTCCAAGCTTCTGATATTTCATATTCGGCTGTTGCCCATGTGAAATAAAATATTTTGGTTTTGGTACATATTGCCTATACGGACATGATGAAACTAGCCCAAAGTTTTTGTGACATTAATGTCGCAAACACTTTCTACTATCTATACTCCGTTTGAAATAAGATTAGACATTTAAACAAACCTTTTTAGTGTCCGTTCAACCGATTTTGACTTCTATACCGTAGGCATAAGGATGGCATTAAAAGCAAAAAAAGTGGTTACAAACCAACTGTTTACTGCAGCTGTCATTTGTCATGCCGCCATCGCAATAGAAGTCAAAATCGGTTGAACGGACTGTAAAAAAGGTTTAGTTAAATGTCTAATCTTATTTCAAACGGAGTATAGGTACCCGTAAAAAACTCGTGTCAATGTCTTAATGCCAAAGAAAAAAGTATCGTGCCAAAACTCTTATCGCGAACGACCTGAAGCTTTGTTTTTATATAATGTGTATGAAACGTGAAAGCTTATTTTTTGTGGCAATTCAAAAAAGCCGACCTTTGGTAGATAATGTAAAGAAGAGGCCGTAAACAAAGTAACGTTCTATCAGCGATAACGGTGATAGAAAAGTCAAAAATGTTTGAGACAGACATAAGCTACCGCTGTCAAACCAGTGGCAAATACGAAACGCTTTAAAAGCGATTGCAACTCGTCTAAGGCCTCAGGACTGGTCTTGGGGCAATTATTATTATTATTTATTTATTTATTCAGACAAAGTCCATAATTGTTAGTCAAAGTCAAATCGGTTATTTAAAATAGCCACACAAAAGGCACTTTCGAACGTCAATAGAATTCATTCTAGTTGCGTCTTCCAAAAGGTAGTTTCGTATGGAGAAGAATGAGCAAGAAAATCCACCGTTACTATTTTAAAATATTTTGTAAACATTAATTATATCATTATATGTGAAGACGATGCACCTTGAATAAAATTATTATACCATAATAGGTAAAAACAAAGACAATAAATTATTACTACCAAAAAAGAATGAAACATGATACAATGATAGATAAATTAATTATGTGATAGATACAAATGGTGATTCACATATTTACAAACAAAAATTTTAACAAGTAACAATCTTTGGTTGAGGAATAAGTTCAACAGTAAATTGAAATTGTTTTCATCTAAGTATGACTGCCTCATTCATCACCTATGCTAGAGCATAGGTGATGAATGAGGCAGTCATACTAAGTAGACTTAACACATTTCTTCAATATGTACCCTAAAATCTTACGAAACAATATCACACCAAAATGTCCATTTCTATTTGTTCCACGTACCTACACGGTCATTGACAGATCAATATAGCTAATATGACAAGCATATTGGACCATGTTCTGACTGCTAATAAAGAGAACATAGGAACCCCATTCACAGCAGAAAAAATGGGTGAAGGTGAAATTAGAGCTAACCATCACTTTTTTTTTAACTTATCTTAATACTTTGAGGAATACGGGTGTCCTTGAATGCGTTAAGATCCTAACATTTACATATTATAAAACAAAGTCTCCAGCCTCATCTGTCTGTTTGTCGGTCTGTCTGTCTGAACGCGATAAACTTAAAAACTACCGAACAGATTTTCAAACGGTTTGCATCAATGGACAGTGATTCATGTGGAAGGTTTTGTGTCAATTGGCTGAAATTTGACGATTATTGTTGAAGATGTCGGAAAAAAACATGCAGACTGCGAACTTTATTGGCGTGCGCCGCGGAAATAGTAAAAGTTACATAAAATTTATGTTCAACAGTATTGTTCATCTTAGAAAGTTCAACAAAAAAATCCGCAATGGCATATGTCTATCTTTTAAGGATGACCCACAATAACCAATTTTATCTTTCAGAATTTGATAATTTTGACCGGTATTATATTAATCCTTATCCAATAAACTATGTTACTTAAATTGAGCATTTAATTTAGATTAAAATATGTCGCGACATCATTTCATTTAAATGAATAGTTTAAAAGATATCACAGATTCAAAATTACGCGTAACAAAATAATTATAGTTGACGATAACGCGGGCGCAGCGGTAGGAGTCAATGACCTTTTTCTCGGCTACTAGGTATGTAATCCCGGTATCGGTAGTACGTTCCCGTGGGATATTTTCCGACATCCACGCGGGTGAAACCGCGGGCAAAAGCTAGAATACTATATTTTTAGAACCACAAACATATGCTGATAAGTAACCTAGATCGTATTTAAAGTCACTAGAGGATGAAAAATTCAAAAATTCAAAGCCATTCAAAGATTCAAAGCGCTTTACAAAATGCTGTGCATTTGACAGGTCTAAATAATATGATGAACGCGAACAACGATCTGCTTCTAGCGAGGACGTCTTATGTTCCCTCCGCTAATTCCACAGTTTTATCACCAGGATTTGTAAATAGCCTGCATTTGTTAAGACGGACAGATTGGCTGGTACTGAAGCTTTTGAGGGTAAAAAGCTGCTATTATTTGTTCCTATTCTTTCAGTAAAAAACTTACGATTAGACACGAGAGTTATACCCGATACAGCGTCACCGACCCGAGCGTGACGGTTCAGTTTAGTTCACTGTTCAGAAAAAGTGCAAAGTACGCATAAAGAAGTATTCACTTAAAAAAATATCAGTTAACCTGAACTAACTTGCCTGTTATGAACAGTTACGAAAACAGTACTTAGGAAATATATTTGCATTCTTCTCTTTGTAATAACAACAAAAAAATAACTGCTGTTATTCGATTAGAAAAAAAAACAATGGCACTTCGGGAGTGCCGACAGAAGTGAAAACTTGAAAAAAATGTCGGCATCGCGGTAATCAACGCGTTGATGTCTTTTACTCTACGTCGTCGGTAAATTCGGTAACAGTGTCGCGAAATCAAAGGTTTAGTCCCATCTTAAAAATGCTCAACGCGCCTAAAGAAGTTTTCACTTCAAAAATGTTAGGTATGCTAAAAAAAGCCAGCTAATAGTCTTAGGTATTTAAATATAATTTTTCATATCTCCATGCCTACCACGCCCAATCAATTTCAATACTCTTTCCATACAAAAGTCAAACAATCCAGAATTCAGCAAAACATTTGGCGCCACCAGCCGTGACGTGATGTTTTCGTTCGTCAATCAGACGACCGATATGACACGATAACAAACAAGCCTATATTTGTGTTGTATCAGCACATAATCGAGATTCTCCCAATAAGGGGACATGGGGGAACAAGAGGGGAACAAGGGGGAACATATGGCGATAATATCCGTGTTAACAACACTTGTGTATGACGCAATAAAAAGGAATGGGAGGTGATTGCTAGGCGTTTTTTTTGCTTTTCGATGTGTGGGAGTTTTTGTTGTTGTGATTCTTATCATAAACGAAAGTGAACAATAGCGGTTTTAGAGACACAGTTTGATCTTATATTATTTCGCTTTACTGCCTCGTTGGTCTAGTGGTCGCAAGCGCTACTGTAGAGCGTGAGGTCCTGTGTTCGATTCTTGGGTTGGGCTAAGTGTTATTGGGTTTATCTTTCATGAATTCCTTAGTAGCAGCCCGGAGTTATGATTAGTGCCCGGTTGATGGCAACAGGCTCGCCCCGTATTTATTTATTTAATACTTCAAGCACACAAATGTACAGAAGTGGACTTAATGCCAAAGGCATTTTCTTACCAGTCAACCTTTGGATGATGCAGAGACAAACAGTGGTAGGTGCAATAGCGAGAATTGAAGAATAAATATTTATTTAAATATAAAGATAAATATATATTTCCAATTATATATAAATATAAACAAAAATAAATACACATAAAAATACTAAAGCAAATAAGACAAACAATTGGAAATCATTACCGTTGTGATGATACTGCCAGTTTCTTGCGAATGTGCTTACGAACTTTAACTTTAAAAGATAATCGGTTAGTCGCCATCCTGATTTCCTGGGGGAGCGCATTCCACAGAGAGAGACTGAACTAAGAAGGAAGAGTGAATGAAGTCTGTGCGGTGGGTGGGACATTGAAGAAAACGATTATGAGATGAACGTAGATTTCTATTGTGGTTGTTGCAAATGTACTGAAAGTGCGGGGCTAGATAACTAGGGGAAGAGGGAGAGTCAAGAAATGAAAACAAGGTGGTCAGCGCCCTTTGCTCTCTGCGCTGGCGTATTACGCAGATTGAAAACGAATCGAATGCAGTTATTGAGAAGACGGTCAAGTTTGTCGAGGAGATTACATGGGACTTAAACATAACTGGCGAAATGTAAGCATACTATAGACACACCTGTGCCTTCGGGCAATACAGGCGTGATATTCTATAATGTTCCGTTGCCTCGAAAAAATCAAACGTCTTATGAAGTAAATGAATTTCCTGTAGGTACGTAGGCGGCCGAGGATCGACTTAGATGGTGTGCTATTGGAGAGGCCATACATTAGCTTCTCCAATAACACACCAGTTACAATCACAGTCCAGCATTTGACTATTGTCCATCTGTTGACTGGCAGGCAAATTAAATTAAGATAGGAAAAGTAAGAACTTTTAATATTCTTCTTATACAATAAAATACTTAATTCGAAACACAGAAATAAATACCGAAAGAAACAGAAATTAACTTTTAATTGGCAACGAGACTACCAGTAGATCGTCGGCAATGCGATTAAGTCTGCAACAGACAAGCAAGTTCAGCTGCAAAGGTAAATCTAATTCCGAGTTTATTGCAAAAATGAAGCCAGAACAGTTTACAGCTCTACGGAGATTGTTAATGAACCATTTGTCCTGTTTTTAATATTTTAATGATGTTTTGCTTTGTTTAAAGTCTAAGTAAAACTCTAACTAATACTTACATTTTGGGATGATTATCGCCATGTCGTTAGCAGGGTAGTGATCAACTTTCCACTAGTCTCTGTATGGCTTAAATACGTTTATTATAATAACCTTCTTTATTTTAGGAGCGAGTACCTATAATGAAGTTCTATTTTCTGGCGTAAGATTCAATAATTTAATTTTTAGAATCTTTCCTGTCAGGAAACACTTACTGTCTACAAACCGTTAAGTTCATGTTATCCTTTAGCTCTTGCATTTCCATGAAAATATCCCTTCCTTCCCTTTTCCGAAAAGATAACAAAGCGTCGATCGGAAACGAACAACAGTCGATTCTAAGAACTCACTACAAACTAACACCATTACAATACCAACAACGTCACCTTGTCGAGAGCCACCCTTCAAACGAGTTAAGCCCGATATTTTTTCCGGACAGCCGTGTCCGGCAGTCTTCCGGATTCAATTTGTCAATGTTCTTCGCCCCCATTGCTGAGATAAATGATCACCGATTTTTTGACATATTTTTGTCCGAACGAGTAATAGAATACAATATGTGTTTACTTTAGCTAGCTGGTGTTGTGGCTCGGAGGTTGAAGGGCTTATTTTGGGTGCATTAGAACGGAAGTTCGGAACTGGGAAAGGACCAAAGTGATAAGTGAATCAAATACCACTAATTTACTGTAAAGGTATTAGAAGAGACGTTAGGCCCTGTAGTAAAAAAATAACTGTATAATATATATTTTTAATCTATCAGATGCAGAATAAAATAATATTAATAATAAACAACCCCCTAATATTAGACAGTATTAGATTATTTATTAATATAATATATATAATATTCAATGTAATATATTTCAATTTCATAAATGTATTTTTAGTAAGTACCTAAGTTTGCATGCTTTAGTTTTAAGCAAAACATGTTCGATCTAATCATTTTAATAACACGTTGTATACCATGTTTTATGCAAATAAAAATATATTATCTTATCTAATAACATTAGACAACCCCGCCCGAGTTTTTTGCCCTTTCTTCTCCTTAGGAACCTACTACGCTTTGGAATGGGCAACTTTCTTCATCTTTCTGACTGACTGACCCCTTGATAATTCAAAAGTACCCACAAGCACCCAGCGTAGCAACCGCGACTTGAAAAGTAAAAAACAAAAAGGTATCAAATTATTCGAAACTGTAACACATTACGTGAAAGAATAATAATACAGAAACAAAGTCAAATAGGTTTGTCAGGTAACGGTAAGTTATTCTTTAGAACAATAATATTTTAACTCCCGAAAATTTTTCCCTTCGACCCAGCGGGAGATAAACTTATGATTATCTAAAAAGTTTGAGGCGTTGGGCATTTTAATAGAATGATACCATTTTTTATTCATGATGATATGAATAATATTCTACTGAATACAGAACGAAGTCACTTTGTTTTTACTAAAAGGAATATCGGTGAAAGCATGTCTCTATTCAGATGTACTTGGAATTACATACGACGCACTGATTTGCTACACGATGATTGACACAGCCAATGGTCTTTGCGTAAAAGCCCATTCCAGACTAATGTGTGGTCACGGGCTTGCGGATGGTGAGCAATGGGTAGCTCGCCGCCCGATAAGGACCAGGCCCGGGTCGACGGCGCGTTGTGTTCCACACGCGCCTCAAAGAGATGTCAGCAGAATTGACGGGGTCCACTAGGGGTGATGCGTGCCGGGGTTGCGAATAAGGCCGAAAGGGAAATCGTGGCCCCCGGCAACATGGCAACTGAAGGAACACGGGTGGGTTTTAGTCAGGAAGAGTCTGACACGCCCTCCCGCTCCACCCAGAGTGGGAGAAGTTATTTGATAATTTCCCACAAAAAAAAGGCTAATATGTGGTCAAATTACCTATTATTCTGAAAACAATTTTAGTACGTAATCTATTATTTTCAAATAATTTGGTCTGATAACAAAATATATTTAGCCTGGAACCATTAACAAGCTAATTGATGTTTTGTGGTCACAGTATCCATACGCCCGAGAATATCACAGTATACCTTGTCAAAATCTATTATCTATGTAGCAGTTAACATGGTTGCATATGATTATTCAACGGTGATTGCAGTAACTTAAAACGATATATATTATGTCACCGTAAGATTGTGAGCAACGTTAATTTATAATCTATCGGTATTATTTCCGTTAGATGTGTCGAAAAATTGTGAACTGGGTGAAATAGGTTAGGTTAGGTTAGAACTGTGACCAACCGCACGTGAGCCGAGCGAGCGAAGCAAGCAGTGCTGCGGCAGCGGCCGGCGAGCGCTACTTCCAAGTTGCTCGCAGCCACGCAAGCTATTTAATATTAGAGCAAGGTGCATTACGTCACAAATAAGTTGGTTACCAGTTCACAATTTGTCAGTTTTTCATGGATACATGATAAAAATTTTGCGTTAAATTGTAAATGATTTGTCACAGTTCACGATTTTTCGAGTTTATAATCTAACGGAAATAATACCGATGGATTATAAACTAACGAAGTTTGCTATGTGTCTGAAATACCACGTCAATTTCTCAACATCTGACAAAACCCAACAACACCTAATTAGTCCCAGATTCCTACCTTCAACCAATACAGTCTAGGAATGAAAGAAAAGCACCCTTTTATTCCCATTGACACCAACATTTATACAGTGCCCCAGGTTTTTCAGAGCCGAGACAAATTAATGTCTGTTAATTATGTTCCTCTCAAATCAGTTGCTACACTGTACAGTCCTATTTATTCAAGACCCAACCCTTTTGTTTGTAGAAAAGAAATGGTTTCTTTCTTTTTATTAATGTTGCTAGGTTTTGTTAATGTTTTGGTTTGACTTTCAGGATCTTTTTTGTGATGGAGGATAGGTTCAGAAGTATATTCAGGTAGTTATTTTTTTAAACAAAGCCTGACTGATTTTAATCTAAAACAAAGGTTGGAGAGAAACGATGAGGCTGTCCAATTTCTTCAACAAAAGGGCCTTTGCATAACATAATCAGCCTATAATGTTCCCACTGCTGGGACACAGGTCTCCTCTCTGTGAGAGAGAGTGGGCCGTAATCTAACACGCGGACCCAGTGCGGGTTGGCAGATGTCACATGTCTTCGAAATTTTGGTTCTAGGACATGCCGGTTTCCGCACGATGTTTTCCTTCACCATTTTGAGAGTAATGGTGATGAAATAATATACACAAAGTAAGTTTCCTGCTTGGGATCGAATACACGACCTAAAACTCGTAATTCGTGTCCGTTGCCATTGGACCACCACTGCTCGGCGCCTGCAAAGGGCCTATCACAAATTTATTTTCTAATGAACTTTTTCAACTGTCATCACCCCGTAGCAGTCCACTGCTGGAAATAGACCTCTCTAGTCACACGCTATTTATCTAATCTTCGGCCAGTAACATGCAGCTGCTACTAGCTACCTTGCAAAGATCATCGTTCCATCTAAGATCGCGGTCTCCATTCAGGATAATGTTTTGTACAAATCTACTTACAAAAATAAAATCAATTATCATTTATAATTTACCACGTGGCTGCCAGGCTTTTGGGCACTTTTTTCACTGACAGCGATGTGGATGAATTTTTTGATGCCCAATGAGCTGTTCCTATATTTTATTTTTGAAGTGAAAACTTCTTTAGGCGCGTTTGGCATTTTTGAGATTCAAAAAAAAAACAATTGAACCCGCGACACTGTTACCGACATTAAAAGTATTTCCTGCACAGTAAAATTGTTAAAGTTTTCACTTCTGTCGGCACTCCCGGAGTGCCACTCTTTTTTCCTCTGTTTACTTGTACATAATTTATATATTTTAGTGTTAGATGTACATTGTAAAATAAATGATTTACCACAACATTGAATGAAGTTCAACATATCTTCTAAGTTTGTCGTAGAAGATTGTGTAAAGTGGATCTACTTTATCCGTTTCTTCTTATATTTGTCTCGTATTGTGTAACTTAAAGTTTTATTGTATTGTATTGCTTTCCAGTAAGTGAGTTTGGACAATGGCTGGCTTATAGCCAGTTGTTTTGTCAGATGTATTCTATCTAGGGTTGGTTTTAATGAATTTGTATTATTAATGTGATATTGTGGTACACTTTGCCAAATGTCTTACTTCCCATAAGTAATTAATCTTCCTCTCATCTATGTTAATTACCACTTTCTACAACTTTAGGAACTGTCCCACATTTATCTTTGAAAACTTACTTTCAAATTCGTCCTTTTAAAAAAAAGATTTAATAGTGGAATGATCCTAATAATATGCTATTTTGACTAATTAGTCGTGATCATACATGGCCAACGCTGTGAGACTATATTTGATATTGCATCTTGTCTTTATCGAAAATACCAACAAGCAGCACGTTACTGTGATAAGAATTAAACGTAGATCTATCATGATATAATACATTCGTGCTATAGAGACTTTGTGGAATAACCTTGCTTATGTTGAGTTTCAGGATAATTAATTATATCTACCACTTACCCCTAAGTCATGCTATCAATGTACCCTAGAATGCAGCCCTTTAACAAAATACTGTTTTAATTTCTCTCCTCATTTAACGAGTTGTAATCTAAAACGCCAGGTTATTTCAACCGAGAGCCATCTTTAAACAAACGATCAAAATTAACCGGCTCCAGTGTCCTTCTGAAAGTACAACGACTTTGTTTTGATGGTAAATTGCTTCTTTTATGAGATTTTAAAACGTCTGTCGTTCTTTTCATGGGCTTCAGATTGTTATCTGACCGTTAGAACGAAGATAATGGAGTTGTAATGGCAGTCTAATCTTCCTGAAGAACTAATTTCAATTATGGGACGTTTTGTGCACAGTTATTTTTCATAATGGGAGGGACTTACTACCCTAAGTGCTCCTGGATGAACATTACTAAAGCACGCCTCCACGGAGGCTATTTCAATGCATCCAGTCCACTAAGATTGAAATCGTTAGATTCGTCCTAACGCGTCAAAAGATGGTCGCGTTTCTATTTCGTTTTGACACCTCTGTCTCCTAATGTTGCAGTAACTTGACTTGATTGCCATGGAAACGCCGTTATTATTGTATGAGCTCACTCTTCTCAGTATGGACACTTAGTACCTACGGTGACGCAAATCTAATAATTTCAATCTTTACCCAGTTCAGTCATTTCATATAACTGTTGTTTATCAAGCGTTACATAAACTGCCCGAAGCGTAAATCATAAAAAGCATCGACATTTCCTAAAGAAAATTCGCTTTATATTGATAGCAACTACACACGTCAGATAACAGCAGCATTGGCAACCCCTCACCCTGTTTTTATGAAAAAGTTCCAAATCCTTCCGCCTACCCAGCTTCTGATGTATCATTTATAAGCAACTATTTCATAATTCTTCTTACAAAGTCATAAAGTCAAAATTCCTGAAGCAACCTACCTTTACTGATGAAAATGTTTCTCACAATTTAGAGCAGAGAATTTTCAATCTTGAGTCAGTGTGTTAGAGTTAGAAATGGATTGTGCTATTTAAAATGCGTCACAAACCATTCGAGAGGCTTATCTTTGAACTCTTAACAAAATGGGTGTTCGTTGCGAAGCATATACTGAAGCCAAACTATTAAAACCAGTCGGTAAAGGAAGATCTATTTTTATGGCAGTGCTTCGAAATACAGTGCGGCTATTTGTGGTCAACTGTAGAAGATAAATGCGATCGCCTGGCTTTGTGCCTATCCACTTTGTTAGAGTAATTTGTAGTTGATACTTCGTTTGTATTAAGATAATTCTTTTTCCTATCCTTTCTGTTTCCCCTGGAGTCTGGATTTAGGTCCAGGCTCCTTCAAAGCGGACATGAGACGAGAGGAGAGATGTGTTCTAAACATTTCGTCTACCTTACCAATATTAATTTTTATTTTCAGGTTAAAAACTGATGTAAAAGAGTTGACTACTCAGTACACTCACAAAATTAAAAGCAATTGCAAGTTCGCTGACTGCACCTTTAAAATTACTCTCATGAAGATCGGAGACGCTACGCTCGAAGTTGTGGACGAGTATGTTTACCTAGGACAAACTGTCCAGCTAGGTAGGTCCAACTTCGAGAAAGAGGTCAATCGTCGAATCCGACTCGGCTGGGCAGCGTTCGGGAATCTACGCAATATCTTTTCGTCCCACATACCACAGTGTCTCAAGACGAAAGTCTTTGACCAGTGCGTGTTGCCAGTGATGACCTATGGTACTGAAACGTGGTCGCTCACAATATGCCTTATCAGAAGGCTAAAAGTCACTTGCCAAACTTAAGTGGCAATGGGCAGGGCACATTGCTCGCAGAACGGATGTCCGATGGGGTCGAAAGGTTCTGGAGTGGCGACCACTTACCGGAAGACGTAGCGTTGGAAGGCCTCCCACAAGATGGACCGATGACCTTGTGAAGGCCGCAGGAATCCGCTGGATGCGGAAAACACAGAATCGGTCGAAGTTGCGGTGCTTGGGGGAGGCCTATGTTCAGCAGTGGACGTCTTTCGGCTGAAATGATGATGATGATGATGACCTTTGAAATCTTTGAAATAGCTCGTTCGTCTGACTGTATATTTACTTTTTCTACTGTGTAACGTTGTAACTTTTGTAAGTCAATCAATGTGTCTAGCCTTTTTCCAACTATGTTGGGGTCGGCTTCTAGGCTAACCGAATGCAGCTGAATACCAGTATTTTATATGGAGCGACTGCCTCTATACTGACCTCCATAACACAATTACTGACTCTTGGCAAGACTGGTTGTCAGACTTTCGGACTTCTGACGACCCGTAACGACTGTCAAAGATCCATGAATAACCAACGGCTTAACGTGTTTTCCGAGGCACGAAGGAGGCCGTGCTTCGGTATGTAACGATGGTCACCCATCCAGGGATCGACCCCGACAAGTGTAGCTTATCCAGATGGATCGACCTGAGCGGCTGTTATTAGTTAGCTATGAACTTTTTTAAGTAGGAAAACATAGTTTTAGTATAACTCAGTGATAATGAGTTTCCTTCACCAACCCTCAAAATACGATTAGAAACAAACACCTCAAAATAATCCTCAAATATTTGAATGATCCTCAAGACGTGTTTAAAGAAAGTGATTACCACTGAAGCACAATTTATTAGTTTAAACGCCCTTCACGGCTTTCTCGGCAATCAAGACAATGGCCTCTTTATGCGCACCATCAAACAAGAATTAGGCACTTAATCCACGTAGCGAAGCCAGTTCAGAATTAATTAACGTTATTCAATTTATACCAGCGAAACATACCTGTAATGGTTTATAATCATCGCTTTTGTATCACAGGTTAATTTTGGTAAGGGTAATTTCTAGTCGCTGCTTATAAATATCTCAATCAAATATCAAATAATTAATTTCGGAAAAAAAAAAATATCCATATTGTGTTAGTATAAGAACTTGCAAAAATATGTTAGTAAAACTAAAATCGAAAACAATATTACAATAAAACCAAAAAATTTAATTACAATCAAAATTACAATTAAAATCCAAATTAAATTAAATTACAATCAAAACAAAATTAAAACAACATCAAATCTGAATTAAAACAATATTAAATTACAGTCAGAACAAAATTAAATCAAAATCAAATTAAAAATATAACAAAATTATGTCAAAATTCAATTAAACTAAAACATGAACATAACTTATCTTCTACATCAAAATCAATTCAAATATCTTTCCTCAGCACCGGGCCCGCAGCTTTGTCTACGGGCCCAGTGCATCAGAAAAGAGCAGTCTGGCCTCTCCACAATAACCTTCAGGATGCTTTTGGAGCTTCCACGTATCCTACGCATTAGGGATGCCGTTCTTTTGCGCATGATACTCGTAGCCTCAAAACTATTTATGCCAGCCTCGGCAAACATGCCCGACGCACTACAGAACCGCGGAAGCCCCAGCAACACCCGAAAAGCATTATATGGGTCGTTTTAAAAAAATATGTACAGTACCGACCAAAAGTCCATAGGCAATCTCACAAAGCAATAGCTTGACGTTTAGTTTTACTTACGACCTTTTATTTTCAAGAGACACATGTATCATTGTCGTCAACAAGTGATTGTAGTTCATAATTTCAACATTAAAATACAAGTCAAGATGACCTAGCGGTTAACGCGTTCAGATAGATGCGTGAATCGATAAGCCATGAGTTCAAATCTCATGCAGTACTATTAAAGGTTTTTTGTAAGTTTTTACTCAATTGGAAGTAATGGGACAGAAATATAATATTCTTTATGTTCGCTTTGTTCACACATTTCGTAAAGTTAGAAAGGTAGATCATAAAAAAAAACTAAATAAGTTTAGACTTGTGAGGTAGAATATGAGTTTAATGAATATTTGACTTGATCGGAATGAACGTTGTCGATTTGTTGTAACTGTTGGTGTGATCTCAAAATGCAGGCAAATATTATCTAATATTGAGGCGAGGGCGACTATTATTGCGCTGCATAAAAGTGGTCTTAATAGAACACAAATATCTGATGAAACCGGTTTGAATGTGAGTATTATATTTACGAATTGTAACTTAATTTTTTATTTGAAATTTACCTAGACTATTTGGTGACATATGGATTAGTTCTTTTTATTGTTATTTTTTAAATCCATCATGAGGTCTAAAAGATAAATAATTAGTGTTTATTATTGCATTTGTAAATGCAGAGTTTTAATATTACTTATACTGTTATTTTAAACAAATATTATTTTATGTTATTATAAAAATTATAAAATGACGTCACTTTAGTATGTTGTTATAACTGCTTAATATCACTTTTCTTTTTGTTTTACAGGAATACTGTAATTCTCTGGATTAAACAGTTCTACTTTTGTAGAAGTATTAGACGATGTCATGCTACCTACTGTGCGCATCATTCACCCTGCTGATGAGTTGACACAATTGACATTTGTCCAGGACGATTGTTCATCGGGCGAGCATTGTGCGTGAGTGGTTCCAGAATCACCCGGAGATAATTGTTGTTCCATGGCCAGCGCGATCACCCGACCTCAACCCCATAGAAAATCTATGGGGTTTGATGGTGCAAAGGTGGGAGTCACGGGATGAGAGGTATATACAACAAATAAAAACCCATTGCATGGGGGTGTGGGAAAATTTACGAGGAACCGAAATATGTGGTAATATTGTAGGGTCCATGCGCAAACGTCTACTTGACTGCATTGAAAATAATGGGGGTAATACAAAATATTAATACCTAGATGTTTTGGTTTTAATAATAATTGTGTAATTAAATATTTAGTAGTATTAACATATCTGTAATTATTTAATGATCTTAAATTGAGGTTTAGTTTCAATCTTCTTTTCGTCAAGAAAATGAACACTTAAGCTATTACCTCAATATTACATTAATTGTGACGTTACATAAAAAATCGAAACAGATTGTGATTGTGTTGTATTACGCAATTATGGTACTAGTTATGTTATTATGAATTGACTAGGTAAGTGGGTACCCTCTTAGTAAATAAAAAAAATCTAGTGAATGGTAGGTAACAAGAGAACTTCTTTTGTCTAGGTAGGAATGTGACATCACAATTCTCATAAGAGTTTGTTAATTTTATAAATAAATAAAACGAATAAACATTTTTGTTATCATTCAACACGACTTTTTATTTCCACCTTCTAACACCAAAAAGATAAATTAAAAATAACTTGTATAGTTAAACAATAATTAATATTTAACTTCTAATAAAAAAAAACAAATAATAAGAAAAAACAAATAAAAATATTCTATGAAACTAGTAAAATCAGCCACACGTTGTAATTACTTAGATTCGAACTCAGACCTCAATGATCGTGAATCCATTGCTTAGCCCAGACAGCTACCAGCACATGATATTTCAATGCGAATTTTAGCATCAGGTCGCCACTGTGACGCATATTCTAAATGCAACAGAAATATAATGTTATTTCACGTTACTGTTCGACGAGTGACGACGATTCATTAGTGTGTGTTATCTGTGGAATGTTGAGACATCACTCATACACGCATATGCACACACACTGACTGTATCGTAGCAATGTAAACCTTAGCATACTTACGGAGTTTTGAGGTGTACTGTACATTTTGTTGTAATTATGTGTCCACTAACTTGTTGGTAAAATAAAATAAAATACAGTTCGAAATATAAACATATAAATCAACTTAAGACTAATTAGTAATAATATAGGTAGCAAGTATAGATTTTTTAAATATTGAAATTGGTTCTATTGCCTTAAAAAACTAAATTTAATTCATGTCATAATTTGTTTCCCATACAAAACTGCTATGTCCACACTCGCACGTGTTAAAAAAATGCAGTAAATAACAAATAATGCACGCACTATGTAACCTGATTCAACAATGTTTTGTCAGGTGATGGAGTAAGTTATATGAAATATACTATAAAACAGTGTAATTTTAATAAACCATTTTTTTGTTTGCTCATAAACTCATGTCTCATATTTCATTCCATTGTAATTCCTTCTTGTAACTTTGATTTTTTATATTAATAGAAGTAAATTCCAAATTTAGTATGGCAAATCTAAGCGTCAACATAGTTACAACGAGAGGGTTCTAGTTCAACTAGTTTCTTTCGGCTGGACCATTTTGTTTAGTAACTATGGGTTTCGATTCGTGCGCGTCGTAAAAAGGACTTTAAGAAATTGTGTTAAAAGTGCCAAATAACGTAAATACGGTAAGTACTATACTTGCAGCATATCAATGTAGTTAATGGTATAATAAAGTCATATGCATGTTTCACGAGTAACTCGAGTCTAAATACTAACAGCCACTCGGGTCAATCTGTCAGGTTAAGCTACGCTTGCCGGGGTTGGTCCGTAGATGGGTGACCATCTTTACATACCGAGACTCCTCCGTGCCTCGGAAAGCACATTAAGCCGTTGGTTCCAGCTGTCATTCGTGGATCTTTGACAGTCGTAACGGGTCGTCAGAAGCCAGAAAGTCTGACAACCAAGGGGTATCGTATTACCCAGTTACTGGGTTGTGGAGGACAGATAGGCATTAGTTCCATTTAAAATATTGGTATTCAGCTGCATCCGGTTAGACTGGAAGCCGACCCCAATATAGTTGGGAAAAGGCTAGGCAGATTGATTGACGAGTAACTCGAGGCTGAAATTACAAAAATACAATTTTTTAAGATTACGGAAACGTTTATTTTGTTCAATTGTGTGACCATTGAGTAGGTTTTATTTTTGTGTCACGTGACACTTAGGGCTTGTTACAGTATATTCACTTAAATGTGAATAGTAATTTCATTTCCGTTTTAGGAAAGACGTTACCGAGAGCCTTTAAAATCAAAACATCCACAAAAATAGAAGGAAGTACAAGATTTTTTTTTAAATTAGATTCGTCGATTTCGTTGTGACTCTGCTCTCACTCTTTACTTTCGTTTCACTATAACACAAAATAAACACAAAAAAAAAACATAAATTTTAAGAACGACCCATATTGGCAATTAGCTTCACCTGTATAGATGGGGAACGATGCAAGAAATACGAAGATTTTTTTGATTTTGGGATGCAATCTTTTAAACTAGTGTTAAGTATATTTCCACGTGATGATTGATGAAAGGACAAATGTTAATTGCCAAAATTATCGATTGCTAATCGAACTTAAAACTCATGTACGGTCATGGAGCGATAATGTTAAGGAATTTTCTCACAAATTCCTTTTCCACACAGCGGGCGTATGTCTGTTTTTTCATGCATGTTTTTTTTAATGTAATTTCATCGATGTTTTCGTCAATTGTGGACCGATTTTGACTTTTTTTTTTCATTTTGTAGAAACAGTTTGTGCGGTGGTCCCATATAAATTTTATTAACTTTGTTTGAGTAGTTTTTGAGTTAGCTTCAAAAATACGTATTTTTCCCACTTTGTCAACGTGGATGATGATACAATAACTTCCTAATAAAGACACCAACTTCAGAAGAGAGTTTTTTTTTAAGGTAATTTTCTGTCAAAATGTTAGCAAAACGTAGTCGAATAAGGAATTTTAAAATAATATTTGTTACTTGCCTTACCACTTTATTGAACATTTAAAATCCTGGAGTCAAGCCAATTTAATTAGACGCTGCAGAAACCTCCCTATTGCCGAAACAAGATAATCAACTTTATAAAATTCAGAAGGCATCGAAACAAAGATACCCTTAAAGAAACAATAAAAAAAAAACAGTGGCACTCCGGGAGTGCTGACAGAATTGAAAACTTGAACAATTTTATTGTGCAGAAAATACTTTTTTTTTGAAGTCGGTAAAAAAAGGGAAATGTCAATCATGTTGTTGTCATGTTTCAATGTTTTGAATGACATTAATCCCAAAAAAAATGTATAAAGTCAAAGTCAAATAAATTATTTCAATTAGGCACAAAAAGGCACTTTTGAACGTTAAAAACAAAAAATAGAATTGATTCTAGTCGCCCCTTCCAAAAGGTAGTTTTGGTATGGAGAAGAATGGGCAAGAAACTCCACCGTTACTCTTTTAAAATGTTTTACAATATTTTGTGTACATTAATTATATAATTATATGTGAAGACGATACACCTGGAATAATATTACTAAACCACAATAGGTAAAAATAATTAAAAATGAAGCAATGATAGAAAAAATAATAATTATGTAATGGATACATGGTGTTCACATATTTACATTTATCGCGCGTTGATGTCTTTTTATTGGTAAGCTGGTGTCGGTAACAGTGTCGCGAGTTCAGATGTTTTTTTCCCATCTCAAAAATCCTCAACGTGCCTAAAGAAGTTTTCACTTCAAAAAAACTCTTAACAAATAATTAAGTAAGCACGGAAAGTAAATATTAAAATCTTGATCAGCTGCAACGGAAACAGTGTCGTGGAGCGCCGAGTTCCGATGGAGTGAAGTGCGCTCCTCATCGAGAGGTCGTCAGCGCTTTTGTAGGCTTATGAAAAGCTATACAGAGTCAAGTCTCTACGGGGAATATTGTTGTAAAATGAACAAGAGAAAAATGTTGGAAAAATGAAATGGTAATTGCACTTTTAAGAACATCTATGTTCTAAGTTTGACTGCCTCGTTGGTCTAGTGGTCGCAAGCGCTACTGCTGAGCATGAGGTCCTGATTTCGATTCCCGGGTTGGGCAAAGTGTTATTGGGTTTTTCTATCTGAAATTTCTCAGTAGGAGCCCGGGGTCTGGATTTATGCCCGATTGATGGCAATAAGCTCGCCCCCTGTTACACAGGACTTAAACATAACTGGTGAAATGCGGGTGTATCTGCTACAGGGACACCTATGCCCAACCCTTCGGGGAAACAAGGCGTGATGTTACGTTATGTTCTAAGTATTATTAAGTTACGTTGTTAGTAAGTCCTATGTAATAGAGGAAAAGTTAGATATCGCCGTATACCGGGCACAAAACATTATTGCCGAGACTGCCTGATCCGAGAGTTGAACTCAGGCCCTAACGTTCAGCAGGCGTATTTGCAACGCTAGACTAACGAAGCAATTCCATTACATAATTAACTTATGATTATCCCAAATGCAGAAGTAATTCCTCTTCTTAAACAGAGAAGGAACGAGCATTGATCACCAAACTTACTAAGTAGTCTGTGTTCGCAATTAATTTGCCAAACATGTAAACAAACATGAGTTTAAGGAAAAACAACTGTAATGGATATACATAAAGTTCAGTTTGCGCTACAACTTCATATTTTTTATGACTTATTCAACAGTACTAGTCAGTCTAAGATCAACTTTATTAACACCTCCTTAAAGTTGATGTTTATTTAAGTGGAAATAACATCAATTGGAAACAAGGTTATCAAAAGACCTTAGATTGCCAGCGTCCGTGTTCCGTCTCACCCGTTGGCCTTCAAAGTGCCTATAAACAGGCATCTTCTGGGCACGTTGGTTTCATCGTAGTTCTCATCCATCTCTTTTCATCAGGTGAGATTGAGGTCAAGAGCAGACCCATCAGGCAAAAATAAAACACGCACACGAGATAAAAACACGTTTCTCGAAAGGGGATCCCCTCAAAATTTATACTTTATTTTAGTTTTTATTGTTATAGCAGCAATAGAAATACACAATCTGTGAAAATTGCAATTGTCTACCTATTATGGTTCATGAGATACAGCCTGCTGACAGACAGACGGACGGACAGCGGAAGGTTATTAAATTAAGATTATCTCCACATTTCCGAAGCATAGAATGGATATCCAATATGGCCAATAATTTACACTTAATTAAAATAATGTTTTGTGTTGCATAATAATTTTGCATACTATTGTATGGAGTCATTTTTTTTTTCTAACGTGAACAGACAGCTGTGCTGCTGGGGAGTTTTTTGCGCCACTTCTTCTTCCCAGCTAAAGGCACTAGGAAGTGGTGAAGGGTGGGCGTTTTGGGGGACTGTCTTATGTAATTTTGACGTCCGAAAAGTGCTGATTCTCAGCCTAGTTTGAATAAATGACTTTTGAATTTGAATTTGAATCCTTACCGGGCTGGTAACTCAACTAAAATCAAGAGATATTGCCGTGTCAACAGCAACATTTAGCATAACCGCAGCCAACATAAAGGTATTATAATTACAGCTGCTCAAGGACTCCAGGCTACATTAATTGTGCTCAACTCAGGACTCTCAAGGCTATATTAATTGTGCTCAACTGAGCCACAAGTGGAGTGCGCTCGACACGATCGAGCGTGTTCCGGTTCTTACATCAATTATATCTGAAGAGATAAGTTATGTGTCTGATAGTCAGCCTCAAAACATGTATGCATCGTCAAGAATTCATTTAATTGTCGACAATATTGTATTCAATGTGTGGCCACAAATAGTTATTTATGCAACTGTTGTATAATAAGGGGTTTTAAAACACGAATGTGGGTTTCTCGGCTTGGCTTCGCCTCGTGTGATATCACAAGAGTGTTTTAATACCTAATTATAACAGTTGCATACAAGACTTTATCTACACCCATGATATGAATCTTCTATGAAAGTTTCTGAAACCATTGGGTGTTTGTAATTCAAGATCAAGAATAAAGAAATTCCCACGAAATTCAGTACAACTGCACGTATGTACGTCGCCTGCAGCAGCACATCACACACACATGCGTGCAGCGGGTGCTGCTGTCCCCCGTTTGAACGCTGAAACGAGTTGCATAATGAAATTTAGTACAACATTATAACACGCGTTTGGATGATGTAATGGTTACTATGAAATGGCTGTTGTAATGTTGCCAATAAGCTAACTGTTTCAGAAACTTTTATAGAAGTTTTATAGCATAGATGTAGATAAATATATATAGCACATTGGGTATTTAATTGTCATCTATACTCAACAATCCGTATGAGCAGTGGTGGTGCATTGGTTATGGGTTGTAGTTTGTGTTGACTAGGTCGTAGGTTGACAGACTGTATGACACCAGTACACCCTGAAAGGCACTTTACTTTGTGTAAATTTATTTCATCACCACTGCTCTCAAAACGGTGAAGGACAACATCGCGAGGAAGCTGGCATGTCCTTGAGCCAAAAATTCGAAGACATGTGACATCTACCAACCCGCACTGGGCCCACGTGGTAGATTACGGCCCACTCCCTTTCTCAGAGAGAAGGCCTGTGTCCCAGCTGTGGGAACTAATATAGGCTGATTATGTGACTCAAATATTTCTAATATATTTATATATTTTCTAATCACAGTGCTGAGACACTTATAACACAGGTAACTAATACATAATTTAGTAATTGATTAATTCATGTATTTACTTCTTGGGTACCGCATGGGAGAAGATGGTGTGGCCCACGCCGACGAGACCAACAATGCAGAGAGCTAGGGTCAAGCGGTACAGAATACCGTCCAGGGGACCTCCCTTCAGGAATGAATTCTTGTTGATGGTACATCTGTGTGAGGCTGACTCTGTGGGCTGACTGTATGTACTTGGTAGCTCCTCGATGTGATGTGTCTTATTAACTGTGGCTTTTTGTAAAAGGTGTGATTTATTTATATCTGTGTAGTATTCTTGCCTAAGCAAATCAATAGATCAAGTATTTGTTAAAAATAATAATTATTATTAATAAATTATTGGTATGCTGGAAGAGATTTCTTTGGAAATGAGCATCACCTGTGTACGTACTTTTCTATTATTTTATTTATTTATTTAAACTTCTCACACACAAAAAGGTACAAAGGCGGACTTAATGCCTTAGGCATTCTCTACCAGTCAACCAAGGGTGGTGAAGAGATTGGATGGCAGGTGCTCTGTTTGAGAGGAACAAAGAAAAAAATATTAAAAATATATCATTAGAAATAAAATGCAGGAACAACAGTACATAAATAGTTTATAACTTATAATACACATACATACATTTAATATAATATATATCTATATTATACATATATACAAATTCAAGGGAGAGAGGTGTTGAGATGATTCTACTCTATTTATTAAAAAAAAACTGCTTCTTCTTGTCTGTTTTTAATTATGTATGTGTGTGCATAAATGAGTAAATAAAATAATTTTGGGAAAGGCTGCCTCGAGTGTCTGTGTCAGGAAATCTGTGCAGTAAAACACATCTATATAAGTCGTGTTTGTACCTACTTTAGGCACGTACGCAATAACGAACAAAACATGTCATGGTGTTTGATGTGAGTTATTGGTACTCACATGCGCACAATGTGTTCGATGTTCGTGTTCATCATGTTCCAGTTCGTTCGTGCGTACACGCTTTTATAAGTACCTAGTTGAGATTTATAACTTAACGTGTCGTTGTGACCTGTCTTTAGTGAAGTCTTTTGATTAAATATTCCAGTATTAAAGGGGATAGGGTTATGTTAGATACCTGTTACTTATCCCCAAGCCACTTGGGTTCAAAGAACTATATCACAATAAGTCTTCATTTTCTTATAATATAAAACTAGATTTCTGACGCTGCTTCGCGCCCGTGTGGATGTCGGAAATAATCCTACGGGCGAGTATTACCGAGATTAAGATTATCCTATGTGGTAATTCAGGTTATAAAATATCTGTGGGCCAAACTTCATCCAAATCCGTTTAGCCGTTTTTGCGTGATTAAAGGTACCATTCCGTAGCCGACCGCAGGCGGCAGCAGCAGGCGACGTGTCGCCGCGACACGACTGGTTTCTATGAAATACTTTCCGTAGCTAGCGACGCGTCGGTTTCATAGAAATACATAGAAACCAGTCGTGTCGTGGCGACACCTCGCCTACTGCCGCCGCCTGCGGAACGGTACCTTTAGTACAAACTTTCACATTTATAATATTAGTAGGGTTATGATAGTGAACCTGTATTTAATTGAGATATAAATCTAAAGTAACAGAGTGGCTGCTCCTTAAGGATTACTCTTACACGGAGTCTTTACTCACCTTTCTTGTATAATACATACACACACCTACACCCACACCTACACACACACACATACACTCATACCTACACACACACACCACTCACATACACTAACACACAACATACAATTTTACTCTATTATTACCATACAGTAGAATGACAGTCCACTTGAGATATAAGTTTTTGCTGATTATTGACCGTAAACTACATCTTATAATACAGGTATACCCTAGCTTAAGAGGTAGTGAATATTATTCTTGTACAGATTTTGCAACAAACTATAAATGTATTTTCTAAACCAAATATCACACTGTATTTTCAAACTCTGTATGTTTTTGGATAAATAAAGATTTTTTTTTTAATGCCACCAAATCTAGCTTAACTTTGTGCGAAACGTTACCAAAATAAGATGCGATTCGATCGATCATAATATTTATTTCGGAAAAACTCAGTTTCACGTAAAAGATTGATGATCAATCAAAAACCTTTTAATAACAACGAGACAACGTACACAACACGGTGACAGTGTATTATCGAGTTTTATTTTACTTTTGTTAGAAATTCAATGTTAATTTTACATTAAGTCTTTAGTTCAAACGAAATAGAATTTTCTTGGACACGACACTTTACAAAATGGAAATTGTAGAATATTATGCATTGTAGGTTATAATAAAATTATTTAATATTTTATGTTATTAATTTTATTTCTACTTCATTGTTTTACTTATATTTTTACCCACCTTAAGGGATAAATCATTGTAATTTACTTAATTAGAAAAGGAGACGTTTCATTTTTGTATGGGACTCCGGCCATAACATGTACACTTCAGAAAACCTGGGAAACGAACCCCTAAATACAATAAAGACTGTTTTTTTCCATAACAATCCTTCCTTAATATTATAAATGCGAAAGTAAGTTTGTTTGTTACGCCTTCACGCTAAAACGGCTGAACGGATTTGGATGAAATTTGACACATATATAGATGATGCCCTGGAAAAGAACATAGGATACTTTCTTTTTTTTTTCCCACGGGGTCGAGACTTATGCGGGTGAAACCGCGGGGCGCAGCTAGTATCTAATACTTTTTGGGCACAAAATAAAAACCGAAAATGTTTGACGTTTGTCAGGAGAAATACGACCATCAACAGCTAGCCATTTTCGTCCAGAAGTACCTACAAATCTACAATCCACAAAAACAGTTTTTTATTTTTATGATGAATCACATTTTCTAATTAATCAAAAAAGTTGTATAAGATAGCTATCTTAATATAGTACAAAAATATATGCCTTTCATATTTATTTAAATGACGTCTACGTGATATTATTATGTTAAAATGTAACATGATTTCTGGACGAAAGTAGTATGCAAGTAAAACGATGCCATGATGAATAGAATATGGCAATAATTTGTTAAACTATTATTTTTTGTGCCGAAGTAATCAGGGGAATAAACAGGAAAGAATATTTTTCCTCAATTCGTGGTTTTTTTTTACATTAACGTACACTTTATGGCCGAAAATGAAACATCTCCTTTATTAAATAGGAACCAAGTGATTACATCTTGTACTTCTCTAAGTTATAAACTATTACTTTATAAGCCCTACTTATTTATCATAGCTAAATACTTCTTGTTACCCAGGTATTTTGCATAATTTTGTTTTAACCACTTCCTTCTATTCAAATACATATTAAAGTTACATAGGCTTATAATTCACATGGATTCAAAACTCATTAACTACACTCTGGGGTAGAATTGTACCCCAAGAAAGTTGTAAACCTTCTTGTTACGAGTGATGGATGTGTGGGGTCGACCCGGACCCGCTGTGAGGGGGTTAAATCTTGCACTTTTATTAACTTGAGACGAACAAAGTTACGGTTTGATGGGTCATAAGTTAAAGTTATAAGAAATGAGATGAATTATTCAGTCGGATTTGCTTGATTGCAAAAGATTCTAGGATTTTAGTGCAAAATGGAAGTAAAAGGAATAAAGTAAGTTTTTTAAACTTTTAATTAACCACTACTCAGTAATCCTAAAGAATGAATGATTGAATGAATGAAATGCACCGATCCCAGCGTGGTTTAACCATACTCGATAAATCGAATGAACACCAAGATTTGCACTAGCCGCTGGAGCCTCATGCTTCATAGGGTTACAGAGGCCATAGCATATCAAGGAGTAGACCGAGAGACGAGGTAATGGTAGGGAAGACGTGCCCTTAGGATAAGGAGGGATTTGTGAGCCTACCGGATATGCATCCTTGAGTAAGCAATGGAATAGTGGAGAGACGGGTGTTATTTATCTATGGATGGGCATCTTTTTACAACTTCGCCGCCATGTTGGTTCAGGTCGATCTTCACCAGTGGATCTTCTGACTAGGTTATGCTATCCTTTTTGACATCGCTGCTGCTGGCTGTGCTGTGTTACATTTAGCTGTTTCTATGTCTTCGTCAGAAGCCTCGCCACTACTCAGTAATCCTAACGAGTAGATAATTAAAGTGCAATTTATTTTGATTAATTTTCCGAACTTGAAACTGTTTTATTTTTCAATAATTTTAGAAAAAACAATCGATAAAGGATTAGAACCTAGGGGTAGTCAGAACTTATTTCGTTTTAATTCAATTAACACCAATTAACACTCAACATGTTCATGCTGAAATTCTCAAATGATGAAGAAACCAGCAAAATATTTAACATCAAAACTGTATTGGGATGTAATGTGGAAATACAAACGCTAAAATCCACAAAACTGGTACCTCAGTGCAAACGATGCCAGGTTTATGGCCATACGCAAAAGTACTGCTCCAAAGAACCGAGGTGCGTAAAGTGCACAGGCAAACATCTGACGATGGATTGCAAAAAATTTAAAGAAGAGAAACCAAAGTGCGTTCACTGTGGAGCTCCACATCCAGCTAACTACAGGGAATGTATCGTAGCCAAAGAAATACAGCAGATTCGAAACAAAAAATCAAAGGGCAATGATACTGCCCCTCAACAAAATACACCTACTGGAAGAGTCGAAGGCCCGAGTTAGTACAAGCGAAGTCAAAGCACTTTTAAAACTACAACCAAAAATGTGTCTTTTGTCCAAGTAGCTACAAGAGGCATAGCCAAGGCGCCTTCTGTTGAAATGAACAGTGACAAAAAATTGGATGAAATCTTAAAGTTAATGTCATCATTTGACGAGAGATTGAAAAAAATTGAAAATAGCAACAAAACTGCTACTTCTAAGCCACAAAAATGAATCCTACACTAAAACTTATGGCGTGGAACTCAAATGGGTTACAAAAACATCAGAACGAGACAAGTAGTATTGGACATAGAAAAAATTGATGTGTGCCTGATATCTGAGACTCACTTCACAAAGCAATCTCACATTAAGTTTAAAGGGTACAAAGTATACCATGCTCTTCACCCAGACAATTCAGCAAGAGGAGGTAATGCTATTATTGTAAAAGAAAACCTGCAGCACTATGAAGAGTTTAAATATGAAGGGAAAGACATCCAAGCAGTGGCGATTTGCTTACAAACAAAAAAATATCCTGTAACAGTATCTGCCATCTACTGTCCACCTCGGTATATGATAAAAAAAGACCACTACATGAGCTTTCTAATTCGCCTTGGAAGTAGATTCATCTTAGGAGGTGACTTCAATGCTAAAAATACGTATTGGGGCTCCAGACTAACAACTACTAAAGGCAAAGAACTACTGAATGCCATAAAAGAGCTGAAATGTGATGTCATATCAACTGAAAAGCCCACCTATTGGCCAACAGATCCAAACAAAATTCCGGACTTAATAGATTTTTTTGTAACCAAGGATCTATCAACCAGTTATATAAAATCGGAACAAAGCTATGACATGAACTCAGATCACTCGGCAATCTATCTAGAAATTAGCGAGAACATTTTGTATAAAGAAACCAGACCCACTCTTGTTAATAAGTGTACAGACTGGGAGAGCTTCAAGACCAGATTAAATGATAAAATAGACCTTAAAATACCATTAAAAACACCCGAATATCTAAACATCGAATTAGAAAAGTTCATAATGCACATCCAGCAAGCAGCGTGGGAAAATACACCCGAATCCAACAAGAGGACGAAGGGAAATACATACCCGATCAAAATCAAGCAGCTCATTATGGAGAAAAGAAGGCAGAGAAAAACGTGGCATCAATCTAGGTGCCCTGATGACAAACGAAAACTAAATAATCTAACAAAAAAAGTAAAAAGACTAATCCAAGACTTTAAAGACGACTCAACCGAAACCTATCTTCAGAGCCTAAGTAACGACCAAAGGACAGATTACTCCCTTTGGAAGTCTACTAAGCACCTAAAAAGGCCGATTACCCAAATCCCACCCATCAAATGTGGAAATGGGCAATGGGCAGTTACAAACGAGCAAAAAGCAAAGAGGTTTGCAGAGCACCTAGAAAATATCTTTCAACCAAATAATGGGGAAATCATTGAAGATCACACTTTAGCTAATTGGAGACATCAGAAAATGAAGTTACTATAAAACTAGTAACACCGAAAGAAGTCGAACGAGAAATAAACGTAATATAAGTACACGAAAATCACCAGGTTATGATTTAATAACAGGAGAAGTACTTCATAACCTCCCAAGAAAGGGTCTGGTTAAGTTAACGACCCTTATCAATGCTGCACTAAGGCTTAAATATGTACCAGACTTATGGAAGGTGGCCGAAGTAATAATGATAGCTAAGCCAGGGAAACCGGCTCACGAAACATCATCTTATAGGCCTATTTCCTTGCTACCAATCATGTCCAAGCTATTTGAAAAGCTGTTACTCAAACAGCTTAAACCAATAATAGATAGCAGAAACATAATACCAGAGCACCAATTTGGCTTTCGAGAAAAACACTCTACCATCGATCAAGTGCATAGGATCACAAACGTAATAGAAAATGCTCTTGAATACAAGAAAGTATGTTCTACTGTATTTCTAGACGTAGCGCAAGCATTTGACAAAGTATGGCATGAAGGCCTTATACATAAACTGAAGAGCCTCCTACCAAAGCAGTTTGCAGATATATTAGAATCCTACATTCTGAACAGAGTCTTTAGAATAAGACAAGAAGACACTTACTCAGAACTTAAAGAAATCAAAGCTGGCGTACCGCAAGGAAGTGTGTTAGGTCCGGTCCTGTACCTACTATGTACCTGCACCTGCGATATTCCTGAATTAGAGCAAAACACAATTGGGACCTTTGCTGATGATACAGCCATAATGGCTGTAGGAAACAGCCACGAAGAAGCAGTAGAAAAGGTTCAAATGGCTGTAAATCAAGTTTATGACTGGACCAAAAAATGGAGGATTAAACTTAATGAATCCAAATCTGTTCACATAGATTTTACCAACAAAAAACAACAGTATTCCCCAGTTTACATAAATAATAAACAAGTCCCATACGAGAATACAGCCAAGTATCTCGGCATGACCCTTGACGCAAAGCTACGCTGGAAAGCCCACGTCAAGAAGAAAAAAGATGAACTCGACCTTCGATTCAAAAGAATGCATTGGCTGCTTGGTAGAAACTCCACGCTGTTCGTGCAAAACAAATTGTTGCTATACAGACAAGTCCTGATGCCAGTTTGGACTTATGGTATTCAGCTATGGGGCTGCACCAATAATAATAATACATCTACAATACACATAATATCTACATTTACAATATATTAATAATACAACGATTCCAGAACAAAGTGCTAAGGGAAATTGTAAATGCACCTTGGTACATACGAAATGATGACCTCCACCGGGACCTAAAAGTTGAGTTCATCGAAAAAGTGATCCAGAAACTTGCAGAAGCTCACGAAAAGAGACTTCATCAGCATGTGAACGTCGAGGCAATCCAGCTTCTCGACCACACAAACATAGTTAGAAGACTAAAAAGAACAAAACCGTTCGAGCTAGTGTTTAGTGTTAGTGAATAGTGTAAAGTACAAAAGTGCCAAACAAACACAAGAACAAAGTGTATTCGCCTTAATAGAGACAATAAGAAAAGTGCTATTGGACACATTCTTAGTAAAGACAATTTAGTAGTTTAGGTTATAATTAAATTACTTATTAGTCTATTTATAAGGCTAGATTGTAATAAGATTAGGGTTCATCCTATTGTTGAACCTTAGGACAAGGGAAAAAAAAAAAAAAATTAACACCTCTAACTCGATTTTTATAACTCTGCGCTTGGAGCTGTCAAAATCGTAGGTTGTTATTATTGAATTCACCCGCTCGGTTACCTCCTCAGTGCCTCGACGCAACTCGTGTCGTCTCCACAGTTCTGTCTGTCACATTCACTGTAAAATTTTGACGATGAAAGGCGCATAGTTATAAAATCGGGTCATACATACCTACATAAACTCACGCCTTCTTCCCATGCGGGTAGTCAGAAACTACAGAACGCCACCTGCTACGTCTGCTGCTGCTAATTCGTTATCGAACTATAATAAAGTAAAAGACTGATAAAATAAAAATAAAAACAGTAGCACTCCGGGAATGCCGACAGAAGTGAAAACTTGAAAAAAAAATCGGCACCGCGGTATCAACACGTTGATGTTTTTTACTCCACGCACCGCGGTAATCAACGCGTTGATGTCTTTTACTCCACGGTGTCGCTAAATTCCATCACAGTGTCGCGAAATCAATGGTTTAGTGCCATCTCAAAAACACCCTGAAGAAGTTTTCACTTCAAAATATTTCAGCGTCCATTTTCTTCTAATTCCTTTTATATATGTAGTATATAATTTTTATCCTAATACCCACACAAAGACAGATCAGGTTAAGCTACACTTGCCGCGTTTGGTCCGTGTATACCATCTTTACATATCAAGACCCCTCGTGCCTCGGAAAGCACGTTGAAGTGAAACAATTCCAGCCATTGATGTTAATGCATCGCAGAGTATATAATACAGATACACTCCTGCGCGCGTCCCTTCACTTGTCACCATACATGGACAAGTGTTGTTGGAACGTCGTGTCGGGTGTGCGTCGATTTTTTTATATTTTTTTATTTATACAATAGTTTTGTTTTTTTTTTATTATTGTCATTGTTTTATTTTGTAATCCCCTAGTGGGATTTATGTGTCCATAGGTATGCCCGTGACATCACAGCGGGCCCTATCAGAATACCAGCGCTGCGGTATTTATTTATTTTTAAATATCGCAGCATCATGCTGAGATAGGAGCCTTTTTGGCCTCGCACAGGTCGTTATTAATTTTGTTTGTTAGTTTTAAAATGCTCCTTTTTTATATTTGTTGTTTTTTTTATTATTACTGTATTGTATTTCCTGTGCTTGTCCCAAATAAAATATTTTTCTTTCTTTCTTTCTTTTCATTTGTAGATCTTTGAGAGATTTTACGAGTCGTCAGAAGCCCGACAGTCTGACAACCAGTCTTACCAAAGGGTATCGTATTACCCAGTAACTGGGTTGTGGAGGTCCGATAGGCAGTCGCTCCATGTAAAAGCTGCATCCGGTTATACTGGAAGCCGACCCCAACATAGTTGGGAAAAGGCTAGCCAGATGATGACCTACACATAGACAGATATTTTATTCACGTGCCCGCATACGGTCGAAAGCCATTACCTACATTAATTGTAGTAACAGACATAACGCTCAAAGATATTGTTCTTGGCAACGTTTAGTGATGGGAAATGTCTCGATTTATGCGGGAAATCCCGGACTTTAACTTAATTAAGTATTGAAATAATTCTTGAAAGATCAGAAACTACGATCTTTTTTCTTTAACTAGCTGTGGCCGCGGTTTCGCTCACGTGACTGTTTTACAAGAAACTTTTGGCATTGGTATAAGTCAATGGAAATTACTTATACCCAATGCCAAAAGAAAGTTTCTTGCTTATCATTATTCCACTGTAATGCACTGATCTCTTCTCATGCAGAGAAGACCCGACCATTCCTAGTATGAATATGAAGTTGCTGTACCCGGCGGTATATAATTTCCTCTTGAAGCAATAGGAACGAAAGAGACTCACATATTGTATAAGTGACAGAGACAAAACAAAACAACTCTTCTGCAAAATTAAACTTAAATAAATTAAAAATAGATCCTAGCTGTATACGCTGTTGAATGGGTTGCACACACCTTGGATGTTAGCTTAAAATGATAAGTCACGAATAGCCAAAGATGATGGGTTATTGAACAGTTTAACTACCGAGTAACGAATGCTAAATTAATGTTATATGAATGAGTACGCCTGGTAGTGATGGGTAACTTAGGTTGAGGGAGTACCTCATTTTACCTCGCGAGGTCCTCACGAGATACCCCTCACTTGAGGCGAGGAGTCGTACGTCATTCACCTCACGAGCCGAGCCCGAGCCGAACTCAGCCGAATTCAGCCGATAGTCCGAGGCAGCAGGGCAGACGGGTGCGTCCACTCATAAGTACTCACGATTCCGATTTTACGTCTCTCTCACACACATAATTTTTTTTCGCTCATCCATTTTTGACCGCCAAAATAAACGAATCAATGACACTTGATTACCAATCTAATGCTAATGTTTTTAGAGTTCATAGTAATAGCTGCTGTAATGTTGACTGTGTTTTCTAAATTTCGAGACCTCACCTCATACATTCTATCTATAAATTACAGTACAGTACAGTTATGAAATAAGTCGGTTCGTTCACTCACTGAGCTCACTCAATACTCACTGGCGAGTACTCACGTCAATAATGTCAATGTCAATTTTTAAGTGAGGACGCGTGAACGAGTGAGGTGGTTTAATGTTGAAATTCGAGTTACTCTTTCAATTTGCGATCACGAGTACCTCAAACGAGGCACCTCATGAGTGAGGGACACATCTCTAACGCCTGGCCATGAACGCTTATTGTGTACTGCCGTGTTACACTATAATTTGTGCAAGGCGACGGAAAAGTGCTGATCTATGCAATGCGCGCGTGCCATGCACATACATGACTCGTACACTAGTCTTTTCCCAACTATATTCGGGTCGGTTTCCAGTCCAACTGTTTGCAGCTGAATACCAGTATTTTACATGGCTTGATTCCCATCTGACCTCCACAACCCAGTTACTGGGTAACACGATATACTAAAAGTTTAAAGTCTAAAAGTTTTGTATTCTAAAAGGCGATGTGACAATTTAAAGGCAGGTATAATTGTAGATACAAATGAATCACTTCAAAATAGATAGCTCAATATAGTTTGTAACACACAGGCCAGCCGCTTCACACGATATATCGATCTCCACCTACATGTTATTGGAGTAATTGCCCCCAGCCCACCTTTATGCATTCAGTATTGAAATTGACTGTAATTACTGGGAAAAACTGTGTAATGGTTACTTGATATGGACAGGCTTTGTTTATTTTATATACTTTCTAACTTATAGTTTTTTAACTATTGCATAGCTTTTATCGCGGGCTTTTAGCGCGGCGACCGAATCAAGAAATTCCGTAACGAAAATAAAACCTAACACCCCCCACTCCGCCTACCATGTAATGACGGATGATGACATAAAACAAAAATTACGTTCCTATGACAACATCACGTTGTCATGGGAACGTAATTTTTGTTTTATGTCATCATCCGTCATCATCCCAAGTGTAGCGTTGACAAATAGGAAGTATGGAGGTTACAAATGCTACGCAATAGCTTTACCGCGGCAGTCCCCGAGTGCCACACGTTTTTACTTTTCTCTAAAAATTAAAAACATACTTCCCGACATATTTTAGTTACGTCTACCAAATATTTTTACTTACTGCAATCATTCTGCAATCAGTATAAAATTTTCTATCTGCAAAAAATTTTAGATCTTGTAAACCATTTTACGAACGTTTTAAAATTAAATACCTATCAAAATCCTGAATAAAAAATACGCATGAATTCATTAATAATTCCGGTCCCGTTTTTTTGCTGCATCCTCGGGATGAAATAACAACACTAGCTGCTATTTATTTATTATATTGGTTTTTCTCTTTGATGCCAGAATGTTTTTTTAGAGACCCCGCAGCTGTAGTGGCAAAAACGGATCGTTTACGATATGATTCGTGGTAACATAAAAAGAAAGTACCACATATGGTTGTAGGGAAAGATACGCTGTTACTGGAAAATGGTTTTAGTAATATTACTAAGTGCCTTTTCACACTTTCCTGCGGCATAGCGTAATATGGGTTTCGTCGAACGTACGGGTAAGTCAAGTAAATACAATAGTAGATTGTTATACGAGGGGCTAAACTAACCCATTCTGTCAAGGTAGTTTTACTCCCGAGCTGAAATTAGAATGGGTTTTAGCGCCGTGTGTTACACTCTACTTTTCAATACGATTGCGAACAAAAAAAAAAACAATGCAATATAAAATAGTTCATTTTATTAAAAAAAAAAAAAAAAAAAATACAATTTGTTCAATTTGAATTTTTAAGGAATTTTTTCGGGTATGCGGTAGTAAAAAGCTAGTTTTACATAAGAATGATAGTAGTTTATGAAGCTGTTGCATAATAAGGGGTATTAAAACATGAGTGTGTGTTTAAAAACCGAGCCGTAGGCGAGGTTTTTAATAGTATCACACGAATGTTTTATTACCTAGTTATGTGCAGTTTCATACACTACTTTATCTACTCTCAAACATTGGGATTGAAACAAATACTAAATAAAAGATCAAAGTCAAGATCAAAGGATCAGATCAAGAATAAATTTAAAAATCCCACGAAATTCAGTACAACAAAACAAATGAATGTCGCCTGTACGAGTACATCGCCACACATGCGCTACAGTGGGTGCTGCTGTCCCCCGCCAAAAGTTGATGGAAACTCTTTGGTGATATTAACTTCTTGGATTAGCGCTGTATCGTAATAGAAAAAAAAAAAAAATGTTTTATAGCATTATTTTGTTAAAGAAAAAGTGTTATAATATGATTCTATTTTTAAATTTCGGTATTCTGTTTATAAAGTATGTCAATATAAACTCGTTTTGAAGTTCATAATTCGAATATTACGCTATGAGAGTAGATAAAGACTTTAATTTTTGTAGGCTCGTTGGTTACAGACAAAAATCACTTTTTCCCCTAGAGCAAGATATGCAATTTTTTTCCCGCTCTGGTACGCTACAATGACGGACTTTTTTCGACTGGAGTGAAAAAGCTCCTATACCTTTTTCATACACTTCCACACCGGGTATCCTATACGATCACTGTCCGACAGTGAAAGCGTGTGAAAAGGGTTTTATAAGTTTAACAGAGATTTTAATTGATCGTCATCATCATTATTTGAACTAAAAAACTTCCACTGGACACAGGCCTCCCCCAAACGTGTCGCCACATGGACTAGTCCTATATTTCTCGCATCTATTCGAGTCACACCGCCATTCCACTGAATTTACACGTTCTCCAGTTATCGGTCAATTGTTCGTTACAACAACTCATTAAGGCCCGGACTCTACCAAAGCGGAGATATGCGGAGATGTCCGAAGTGGAGACGAGAAGAGATGTTTTCAGCTAGGGTGTGTCCACCGAAGCTGTATGGAGATGCGTACTGGGATGGAGGGGACTAGCAGCACCGCTTACTGCACGCCGCTCACATTTCTTCTCGTCTCCGCTGCGCACCGGCGTCGCCAGCTTGCGAGGCACAGCTCACATCGCTGCTTTGTATCGCCGCACAGTTGATCGAAAAAACGCTCTCGAAGACATATGAGCTTAAATTTTAAAGTGTCGGTTTTTTGACATATTTGATTATTTTGGCCGAATTTCGATATATGAAGTATGGCAAAAAATTCTAAATAAATAATTAAATCATCGCGTGCAAGGATGTTATGGTAATTCTCTCCGTTTCGGAGATACCTATATCTAAGCATTAACTCGACAACCCCTTCCTTTTTTTTGCAAAAAACATATAAATTGCCAATTTGCATACCAGATTGTATCCTATGTTATATAATTATGTATGATATTGGCTATTAGAAGCCATTTCAAAGAAAAAAAACTGAGTCTTTAAAATTGAAGCTCCTATTGTCTTCGAGAGCCTTTTTTCGATCCACAGTGCGCCGCCCAGCTCAATTTCGGCGAGGCACGGCTCACATCTCCGCTTCGATCGCGCTACACAATTATGATATATCTCCGCTCAGTGGTATCCACTGAAATTGAGTGGAGATAGATGCGTGAATAACGAAATTCTATTGATTGTTTAAAACATATCTCCTCTCCTCTCGTCTAGTCTCCGCTTTGGTCCAGTCCGGGCCTAAAGGTCCTATTTAGCCAATGAGTAAAAAATTGTTTGAACTCAAACTCAAACTCAAATCATTTATTTCAATTAAACCATTTACAGGCACTTTTGAATTGTCAAGGAATCGGTCAGTCAGAAATAGGTATGAAGCTAGTTGCCCATTCCAAAGCGTAGTAGGTACCTATGGAGAAGAACGGGCAAGAAACTCCACGGACTCTCTTTTAAATAAAAAATTGTTACAAAATATTGGTTACATCATTCATGTTGAAATTACACATGTGAGAACAATGTAGAAAGAGGTGCACGTTAGAAGCGTCCGTAATAAAAAGATAAAAAAGAACAATTCAAAAAAATTAAAAATAAGCCTTGGCAGCTAAGAGATAACCAGTCCCAACTGACGGCGCCCGTTCACGAACATGACGCATGGATTAGCACCATTCAGCTCAACCATTTTGAAGGGAGCTAAATGATCCAACACACGCGCCACCATCAGCGAAACATTTGAGTGAGCATGACATACTCACAGCCGCCAGGGCACATTCAAGTCAATGCAAGACATATTACCCGGTAAATAGTAACTCTTTAGTACATAGTACTCACATAGTGTGCTATGCAATTATATAATACAAAAGAGATTGAGTTTATACAATGCAAAGATGGTCTTACAATCTTCAGCAGCTCCAACAGTATTTGCAAATGTTAATCAATTAGTTGTGGTTGTGGAGCAGGACCAGCATTGAGCCAAGCATTTTTATTTACTTGGTAAGATAAAAAAATAAACATTTAAGTTCGTAATGTCAAAAACAAAATTAAAAAAAAAAAAGGGAAAGCAACTCTTCCAAATATTAAAATTTTAACTAGTGAGCCCAAGTGGCTGTGGAGCAGGACCAGCATTAAGCCAAGCATTTTTATCTACGATATAATCATCCAACTTATAATATGCTTGTCTACATAGTGTGCGTTTAATGCATGTTTTAAATTTCTTCTCATTTAGTTGAAGAATATCGAGTGGGATTTTATTATAACATTTTACACAGTACCCCATAAAAGAAGTGTGAACTTTAGACAATCTAAAACGTGGTTGATCTAATTTATTCCTATTTCTAGTGTTAAAATTATGCCTGTCACTTATCTTACTAAAAAGGTTTAGATTTTTTCGAACATACATAATGTTTTCATATATATACTGACAAGGTACCGTCATGATGTTAATTTTCTTGAACAATTCCCTTAGAGATTCGCGTCTGCGGAGGTTGTAGATGGCTCTGACGGCCCTCTTTTGCAGAATAAAGATAGAATCAATATCTGCAGCCCGTCCCCACAGCAAAATACCGTAAGACATGATGCTATGAAAATAACTAAAATAGACCAGTCTCGCGGTATCCACGTCTGTTAGTTGGCGGATTTTCCAAACAGCGTAAGCGGCTGAACTTAGCCGCCCTGCAAGTGATGTTAAGTGAGGACCCCACTGTAGTTTGGAGTCAAGCGTTATCCCCAGGAAAACTGTCTTTTCGACGAATTCTAGTGTCTCCTTATTCAATACAACGTGACATTCACTACTTCTAACATTCGGTAACGCGAATCTTATGCATTTAGTTTTCTTCTCATTTAATACCAAATTATTTACAGTAAACCAATTATGGACCGTAAGCATAGCGTTATTTACGTCGTCAAGCTCCTTTGCACGTCTGTCTACTTTAAAAATGAGTGATGTGTCATCAGCAAATAACACCATTTGTGGTCGATTTTTCAGTAAATTTGGTAAATCATTTATATATACTAAAAAGAGGAATGGACCCAATATCGAGCCCTGTGGTACACCCATTTTGACTTTTAAACCCAATGAATTTACACCGTTTATTTGAACTTGCTGCAGTCTATCATTCAAATATGATTTTACTAAGCTCAGCGCAAGTTTATCCAGACCGTAATGCTCAAGTTTCAAGAGCAGTGTTTTGTGATCCACGCAATCAAATGCCTTGGATAGGTCGCAAAAGATGCCTATTGCATCTTGTGCCTCTTCCCATGCATTAAAGATGTGTTTCAATAAGGTGACACCGGCGTCGGTTGTGCAACGTCCTTTGGTGAAACCATACTGTTGATCGTGTAGGATGTTATTACGATTAAAATGATTGAGCATTTGATTTAACATTACTTTTTCAAACACCTTGCTGAAAACCGGCAAAACTGATACGGGCCTATAATTATTAGTGTCTTTGCTGTCCCCGGATTTGAAAAGTGGAATAACTTTACTGTATTTCATTAAATCCGGGAATATCCCTTGATCTACACACAAATTAAATATTAAAGCTAAATAGGGTGCAATTGTCTCAATAATTGATTGACAAACTTTAGTAGACATGCCCCACAGATCTTCGGTAATTTTGATCTTAAGTTGCTTAAAAGCCTTTATAACGACCACAGGGTTTATATGTTTAAATTTAAATTCCACAGGGCAGGCTGAAACATTCGCTTTTAATAAATCAATCGCAAGTGAGGGGGAGAAATTTAGAGTTTCTGTAGTTTTAATTGGAATATCCGTAAAGAAAGTTGCAAATTCTTGAGCAACATCGATGTTGTCGCTAATAAGACCGCCGGAAGTGTCTAGTGTGTAATCTGTATTATGTCTTTTGTTCTTGTTTGTTTCATTGTTAATAATTTTCCAAACTGTCTTTATTTTATTATCTGCCGATTTAACATTGTTGCTAATTAAAGAAGCTTTAGCTGCTTTGCAGATATTTTTAAAAGTTTTAGAGTAAGTAGCAACATACTTATTAAAAGTTTCTGTGTTAATGTACGGCTTAAGGCCATACAGTTCAAATAATGTTTCCCTACTTTTCCTGATGCCTTTAGTTGCCCAGTCACTGAATAAAAACTTAGGGCAAATAGTTTTAGTTTTTTTCTTAAAAGACTTATTGAACTCTGTTTGGACTAATGAAAAGAATTGTTCATACAAAATATTGCCATTGGACATATTTAGACCCTGAGCACTTAACTTGCTAATTAAAGTGCTATTAAACTTAATTAAATTACTCGATGTTATTGGTCTAGTTTGTATCTGCACTTTTAGTATTGGTGTGTTGGACTCAAAAATAACGGTTTGACCGCTGTGATCAGAAGGGAGATAATTTACAATAGCTTTATCTAAATAGTCGCAGCAACAAAAGACGTTATCAATACATGTAGCAGTAGTCGAAGTTATTCGCGTTGGTTCTAAAAACACATTTGACAGATTAAATGATTTGAAGAGACTTAATAATCTACTGCTATTTGAATTATTTTCCAAAATATTAATATTAAAATCACCGCAAATAATTACTGATTTATTACCAGTTGTAAGTTTTGCCAAAACATCTTCCATTACTGATTCAAATATAGAGTAGTTTTGATAATTTGGAGGTCTGTATACACACACTATAAAATGCTTATCTAGCTCAACACAGGACAGTTCAATGCTATGTTCCACCGATAGTTCAACTATGTCATTACGAGTCTTAGATTTTATACAATTTTTAATTAAGATTAGTGAACCTCCACGTAGCATTGATTTTCGGTTAAAACAACTGCCCACACTGTAATTCTCAAAATTAATTAACATTTCATAATCTTTCAACCAATGTTCAGTTATACAAATAATATCAAACATTGTTTTTTATAAAAGCAATTCAACTTCTAAATATTTTGAGGAGACAAACTGCAGACCTAACAAAAAAAAACAGTGGCACTCCGAGAGTGCCGACAGAAGTGAAAACTTGAACAAGATCGCCTTGGTGCAAGACAAAAACTTGTATAGAACATTGGTCCGTAACCTTATCTAAACAAAGAGCACAATCGCGTTTACAAAAAAAAAAAAAACGTGTGGCACTCAGGGACTGCCGCGGTAAAGCTATTGCATAGCATTTGTAACCTCCATACTTCCTATTTGTCAACGCTACACTTGGGATGATGACGTGATGACATAAAACAAAAATTACGTTCCCATGACAACATCACGTTGTCATGGGAACCGTCATTACATGGTAGGCGGAGTGGAGGTGATAGGTTTTATTTTCGTTACGTTACGGAATTTCTTGATTCGGTCGCCGCGCTCAAAGCCCGCGATAAAAGCTGTGCAATAGCTTAAAAATACTTTCGAAACCTTTAAAGTAAAAATACTTGCATGGAACATTGATCCGTAAGGTAATATAAATAAAGAGTACAATTGCGTTTACAAAAATGAGGTGTCGGTAACGGTGTAGCGAGTTCAAATGTTTTTTCCTATCTCAAAAATGCCCAACGCGCCTAAAGAAGTTTTCACTTCAAAAAAGTTTCAGCAAATTGTTTTTGTTTGTACTAGCTAGACTAGAGCGGAGATGTATTTGGCAGTATCGTAACACAGAGTAAATATGCAATGTATATTGTCTTTGGTCTCTGGCATCAAGCAATAGATTTTATCAAACTTTTATTGCTTGAATATCTTTTTTCTACTTTTTATGTGTGTATTTTAAGTAAAAATTTTTATCTACTCTCATAGCATAATATTCAAATTATAAAATTCAAAACGAGTTTATATTGATATACTTTATAAACACAATACCGAAATTTAAAAATAGAATCATATTATAAAAAATTTTGTCTAACAAAATAATGCTATTAAACATTTTTTTTTCTATTACGATATAGGGCTATTCCAAGAAGTTAATATCACCAAGGACTTTCCATCTACTTTTGCATTGGAACGTTCAAGCGGGGGACAGCAGCACCCGCAGCACGCATGTGCGGCGATGTGCTGCTGCAGGCGACATTCATTTGTTTTTTTGTACTGAAATTCGTGGGATTTTTCAAATATATTCTTGATCTTTAACTTTGATCTTTTATTTATTATTAAGTTCAATCCCAATGTATGAGAGTAGATAAAGTAGTGTATGAAACTGCACATAACTAGGTATTCAAACATTCGTGTGATACTATTAAAAACCTCGCCTACACTCATGTTTTAATACCCATCCTTATGCAACAGTTTCATAAACTACTAGATATTGTGCGTTTTATTTGTGCAGAATAAACAATTTTTCTTTCTTTCTTTCAATTTGTGCTGGTTCTACGTTGTATTTATATTTTTATAAAGGCTGTTTCAGAAAATTACTTTATCAAAATATGCAAACAAAGTGTTGCCACACTTCACGTATGAACGACATTTTGTTCGCACCATCTTCTCATCTCATAAAGGGATATTCTGCAACGTTATTATATTACAGCTCGCGGCGAACGGAAGCGACAGTGTTGTAAGCTTTAACGGATAATCTCGGAGGTGGCTCACAAGGATTTTCAGATAATTCACTTTCTACTTGAACACCTTGCTGAGAAAATTCAAGGGTTTATTGAAGAAAATAGCATGTGTGTAAAGAATTACAGGTGGTTTTTAATGTGAATTTTATTAGTTGACTTTGTACACAGGGGTTCTTAGGAGCTTGTGGCTAAGTAATAACAGCCGCACGGGTCGATCCATCAGGTTAAGCTATGCTTGCCGGGGTTGGTCCGTGAATGGGTGACCATTTTTCATAGCGAGACTCCTCTGTGCCTCGGAAAGCACGTTAAGCCGTTGGTCCCGGCTGTCATTCGTGGATCTTTGACAGTCGTTACGGGTCGTCAGAAGCCAGAAAGTCTGACAACCAGTCTTACCAAGGAGTATCGTATTACCCAATTACTGGGTTGTGGAGGTCAGATAGGCAATCGCTCTATGTAAAATACTGGTATTCAGCTGCAACCGGTTAGGTTGGAAGCTGACTAAAAGGCTAGGCAGATTGATTGTACACAGGGTTTTTTAAATCAAGAGTTTCATAGAGTACTCTCGTAGTATATTGGAAGTCTAAGGACCCGCTTCAAAAGTACCTACCACTCGTTGTTTTTGAACGCTATTCGAAATCTGGCAATTACTAAGACCATTTCACTTTCTAAATAATTCTGAACACTGACATTGAGTTGGCCTGACAACACGCACTAAGCTAGTTTGGTCATACTTGTTCTTTTCATATAGATCCTTTGCCATTACGGCAGATACCTATTTTTATGGTCTTTCTAATTGTCTATTAATCTTTTAACACCATTTGATCTTTTATTGCTAGTAAAACGAGGCATATGCTGCTCTTATCCAATTTATTTTTCATAAAACTGACGCCGTTTCGCAGTCATTCACTATAATTTTACATCCTTTTAATTGCGCTTGCACCTGTTTCTATCAAGCCAATTCTCAGTATTAGACATTCATACATATATTGTATCGTGGCCAGATCTTAGAATTGATTATTTCATGAAATGAACATCGACCGCTTGTCACATCATGATGTGGTCTGGCTAGATCATTAAATACTCAACGTTTGACGATATGACCAGTTAAACGCTCGACTACTTCATGATGTGGCCAAACGTTAGTGATCATATCGTAAAATAGTTAGATTATCCACCGGTAGAGGCGTTAATGTCGCTTTGTTTTGTTGTGCATCATGGCGGCGGCATACCACAAATCAAACAAAGTACCCTACTTTGTTTGATTTGCAGCCACCGAAAAAAAGTCGATGCATTTTTATTGCGTTTCCAAATATGACATTATAGAAAGTAATCAACTTGGAAGTAGCGCTCGCCGGTTGCTGCCGCGGCGTATAATGTAACATAGCACAAAAAAATATATTTTTAAAAATTAAAAAATAATCGTCATTTATGTGGCACCCCGACTAAATGGGTAAGGTTAGATTAGAAATGTGACCAAATGCGCGCGAGCCGAGCGAGCGCAGCGAGGGGTACCGCGGCAGCGACCAGCGAGCACTACTTCCAAGTTGGTCGCAGTTATTGGTTATTTTTACTGCACCTTAAACCATGGATACCTTACATGATCTCGTCATTACTAACAAAGTTTTAAGAGAATGTAATAATAGGTACTAACAATATATGGACAAAAATAGTCAGAATTAAACTTTTTTTTTTTAATTAATGACATGGCCAAACGTCGACTGACATATAATTAAACGTTGACGTTTAAACGATACGGTCAATTTTAGCTGGTCATTTCATGAAATGGTCAATTCTAAGATCTGGCCACGACGTATACATCAACTCACGCCTTCTTCTCATGGGGGTAGACAGAAACTACAGAACGCCACCTGCTACGATCCTTACATACTCCTTTTGCTTCGCTTATGTTCATACATCTGGCCATATACGCACGCCGGTTGCGAGTATTACACACCTGACCTTTCTGAAGAACATTACTAATCTTCTTCTTCTTCTTCGTATCGCTCTTGACAGAGCGGTCGTGGTCACAATGAACTATGTCCAATCGCAGGTGTAGTCGTTGCCCGCCTCACGATCTCCCTCCATCTGGTTCTGTTACATGACAGTCTAGCGCATTCATTAACAGGGCCTCCAACCGCGGATTTTATTTGATCGGTCCACCTCATTGGTGACCTTCCGCGTGGCCTATTACCTTCCACTCTGCCTTGCACCATTAGACGCTCTATGGAGTCATTATTCCGCTTGGAGACATGACCAAAAAACTTTAGTATTCGAGCCTGTACTAGTGCTAATAGACGCTGTTTGATACCGAGTTCTTGGAGTATGGAGACGTTTGTGCGGAATTCTGTCCATGACACCCCAAGCATTCTTCTCCAGCACCACATTTCTAGAGCATCTACTTTTTTCTTTTCCAGTTCTTGTAATGTCCACGTCTCAGCTGCGTACAGAAATATGGGGAATACAAGTGGACCAGCCTGATCTTAGTGGCCTTATTTATATTGCGATTCCTCCATATTTTTTTTAGTTTGTCCATTGCCCCTCTAGCCATAGCCATACGCCGTTTCACCTCATCCACGCAGCTGCCATTGTTCTTGATCATAGCACCAAGATATATGTAGGACTATACTACGTCGCAGTTCGCAATCTGTGTCAAGTCTGGCGAGTTGTTGTTGCTACGGTCTACAATCATCATCTTGAATAGAAGACATAATATAGTCACATTACTAATAAGGTGACTATATCATGTCCTTCTAGGGCATCCCTTCCCGGCGTTTCCACTCACACTTGCCTGGTTAATAACTTTTCAGTATTAGAATTACGTCTCAATCCTTCTATGGGCAATCTGTACCTCTCCCTATAATCGGGTCCCGTAGTTATACGTCTATTATTTGGTCGCTAATCATTAGTTATGCACAAAACGGTGATAATATGATATTTTACAGCCACTTTAGAACCAGTTCATTTGAAGACAGCTCAGTTAGCGATGGCCGGTGTCCGAATATAGGGCTGACTCTTGTCCGGTTTTCTCGGCAGGAATAGAAACTTTAAAGCGTGGATATTTTAGAAATATGTAGCTGGGAAATGTTTCGAGTAATGTTTTGTGATTCTAGGTGACTGATTTCAAACAGAAAATAAATGTGCCATATATGCACACTTATTTTCTGTTAAAATTCAGTCACTAACTTTTTTAAATTATTTTGTCAGTCGCCTTACAAGAGAGCCATTTGCAATTATACAGGTCAGGTACAATATTATGTAAAAAAAACGTGTAGCACTCGGGGACTGCCGTGGTTAAGCTATTGCATAACATTTGTAACCTCCATACTTCCTATTTGTCAACGCTACACTAGGGATGATGACGTGATGACATAAAACAAAAATTACGTTCCCATGACAACATCACGTTGTCATGGGAACCGTCATTACATGGTAGGCGGAGTGGGGGGTGTTAGGTTTTTTTTACGGAATTTCTTGATTCGGTCGCCGCGCTCAAAGCCTGCGATAAAAGCTATGCAATAGCTTAATTTGCGTTTCTTCAAAATTTAAAAAGAAAATCTCCACTTTTTTTCTTTTCTAAGGTAATAATTTAGAGGATCCAAAATTCTGCATTAAAAGTATGGTTCTATTTTAAAAGTTTGTAAGATATTTAAAAGTCCTCGAATACTTTTTAATATTTAAAACTAGCATACAACCCTACTGCAAGGGGTAGCTCGTATAACCGAGGTTATTACCGCCAGATGGCGCCACCTTCACTCGAGCGAGCACAGGACGATAACCGACAGTTTGCAAGACGGTTCACACCTCGATAACTACTTATATTGCGAACTGAATCTAGATTGAAGATTTTCCAAGTATCCTACCTAGGGTTATGGATTAGGAATCTAAGTTTGATGGTTATGGTATTGAGCGTACCTATATAGCATAAGTTTGATGGGCTCAGGGGCTACATAAGTCTTTGTTTGTATAAACATCTCCAATCCACTTATTTTAAAGCTCATTAGGCGTACTAATAAAAGAGTAAATACATAATCTTACAATTTACAAATTTCACTTTCAAAAGAGGAACTCTGAAGGCCTTTTTCGGGATATACCATCAAAATATTAAACACTTGCTTCCGCCAGCGGCTTCGCCCGCGTGATATCTTTATAAATAGCCTATGAATCTATAGCTTATGTTACTAAGTGACAATATAGCATTCTACTATTGAAATATTTTTTTAAATCGGTCTAGTAAAAATAATGTTAAAATATATGCTACCTATAAATAATAATTAGTTTTAAGTACAAAGTTTATTGAGTGTATAGAGACTCACCGACCCCACAGTCAAACCATTACTACGGTTTTGTGGGGATTAGCTTATCAGTTACACTTACCATATATGTCATCATCATCATCATCTGCCTAGCCTTTTCCCAACTATGTTGGGGTCGGCTTCCAGTCTAACCGGATGCAGCTGAATACCAGTATTTTACATGGAGCTTACCATATATGTGAATATAGATAAATAATAATAATAAACATACAGACACACAATTTTTTTTCTCTCTTTGTAATATTAGTGTAGATTAGACAATTCAAACACATTATCAAACACATTACTTAAAGCACTATTAGGAGCTTTTGAGGTGAGCAAATTTATTTTATGAAATGTGACCAGATCTTAGACACAGCATTTTTATTTCTGGTAGTTTCTTCACAAAACTGGAGTCCACATGTTACAATTTGTAGGAAAATAGCCCTTTCCGTATTTACCCATTCCACAACTGGACCATTTCATTACACCCCATATCGAGCCCTTATGAAATATTCAAATTGTATCGCCTCCTAACAATATAAACTATTAGGGTCACTCGTATCTAACCGAACATTCGCTTTAATGGCCACTTTATGGCAGAATTAACGTTGTTTATAGCAACCCTGGCCCTTACAGGTACTTGAATTAATTCTATTTTTAAGGATATATGAAGTGCTGATGTTGTGAGTTGTAACAGTTTTTGATAAAAACCAGGCATACGGTTATTGCATTGTAGGCTTTTTAACTAAAGGGACATTCAAGATCGACGTAAAACCTATGTCATTGCAATGTAACTCTTATCTCGGTAAGGTAAGGTATCCATTAGAATGATTGCTGAGAGTTTTATCAAACTCATGGTTATCATTCTAATTTACACTTTATTAAAATGGGATAAAAGTTACATTGCAATGGCTATGGATAATCCATCAATCTAATGTTGAGTAGTCACTACCACCGATGGATACTTATCTGTAATAGGTACCAGATACATCACAGTTACGTTGGCATTCAAGAAAATGAGCTTAATCCATGGGTCACCTGGCCCTGAGATCCAGCTGTAAAATTATGACACCTATAGAGGTAAAGTTCACTCATCCTACACAGAAAAGGGAAGATCTTCCGATCAGACGGGTCAGCGATCGATGTCAGGATGTTGTATTTATTTATTGTGTGACCAGTGTGATGTGTAGTACCACGTACCTACCAAGAAAAAATCAAAAGTTTTGACACTCCTGTTTTAATCTCTCATAACGTGATGCCTGTACGTATATATTTTAGAGTTAGACACATTTCACCAGTTATGTTTAAGACCCATTAGGCGAGCCTATTAGTCTTGATCCTCGACAATCAAAACTAATGGAAAATAGGGTAGTATCCTAGGTCAAAAAATGAAATTCTATTTAGTCCGTCTTTCAGATAATAAAAAATATTAGACACGTATTTTTTGCTTTATCATATTAACCAAAAATAACTTAGAAAACACGCATTAAAGTTGGGGAATGGGAGCTCGCTACGTCACAACGCAGTATAAAATCTAGCAAGGTGTGACGTCATGCCACATTTTAACTCAATGTATCGCCGTAATCTTTTGAATACGTCATAAAATAAAAAATACGTGTCCAATATTTTTTTAATATTTTTGTAAAAAAAATTTGGACACAAGGCTATTATTGTGTAAGGATAATAGAATAAATAAAACAATTAAATAATTTCACATGTTTAATGAACAATATTTTCAAATAATTTGTTTTTGTATTGTTCAAAATTGTATATGTATATATAGAACGCTATATAATAACATCAAAGCCCTGTTTACTCACTGTGAAAGCCTTATACCTACGTCATTGCTCGTGAGTGTTCCAAATCAGGCACAGTGTCTCACCGTGTCGGGAGACTTCGAGTTACATTCAAAATTTCATACTTGATGACACGGAGATGAACACTGTGTTTCATTTGGAAAACGTTATTGGTATACCATCAGTATTTTACAAAATGGAAATAATAAAACAGCTTAAGGATTATGTGATTTATATTTGGTTATTGATTTACATTGATAGGTTATTCGTACCAACAACAAACAAGATTTTATGTTCTGTATTTCGGATATTATTCATTACCTTTTATAGGTTTTCAGTACATTTTATTGAAAGAGACGTTGAAATTTTATTATTAAGTACAATATTTGTAAGTCAGAAAACAGTTTTTTGGACTGAATACTTTTTCTCCCTTCAGAGATAACAAAAATAATAATTAAAATTTTTATACAATTTTGAAAACCAATTATTTCACAATAATATAATGACAAATAAAATTAACATTCCGTGGGCTATTTTGTATCATCAAGTTTTCGTTACAATCACGACAGCAAAATATAACGATACTAATTTTCATCTCGCAATTTTACTTAGTTTTTAAGTGCAAAACTCAAACTTATCTTAACAAGTCTGAAATGAAGGAACTCGCGATCGCAACTTCGAGTAGGCTTAAAGAATTAAGTACAAAACTTTTTTTTTTGTCCGTGGTCCTCTAAATCCGCTTTAAATATTTATTTACATATATATTTAGCATAAAGTAGAACGGAAGAAGTGAATAATAAGGTCGTGGCCTAATAGAAAGCGATCGTCGCGAAATTACGCGTATCGTTGCGCTCATTTATTTGAAAATGACGTACGCAATCAATCAACTTGCGTTTATCATAACATAACATCACGCCTGTATTTCCCCGAAGGCTTAGGCAGAGGTGTATCTTACCATGCACACCCACATTTCACCGTCCCATGTAATAGGAGGCAAGCCTGTTGCCATCAACTGGGTACAAATCCAGACTCCAAGCTGCTACTGAGAAATTTCTAATGGATAAACCCAAGAACACTTTGCCCGACCTAGAAATCACCTCATGCCTCAACTTGCATTTGTATTCATAATTATTTATAAACGCCCGCGTATTCGCGCGACGATTGCTTTCTATTAGAACACAGGGTAAGGCTACACGCTAGGTGTTCGCAATAATGGTAAATGTTTCGAGATTGGACGGAGATCGTGAAAGCTTGAGGGTCTGCCATAAACAATCTGTAATGGCTCATTTTTCTCCCTTATGGAGTTATCGATCATGAAGTTACGCTTGTAAATACAGTTTGACTTTCAAATGGAGAATTATAGTTTGATGCTCCTTTTACGAGTACGTAAAGAGGTAATAAAATAGAGTAGTATCGCCGAAACTACAGGATACTGACTTAAAACCTGAAAACTATACAGTATTATCATCCCAACTAATTTCAGATTCGTGTACGGTAAACAAGAGTTCACATTTAAATATATTTTACTTTAGCTGTAAATGAGAAACAAGTTAACCTATTTTAATTAAAACTTGCAGCGTAGCAATTAGCCAACTTTACAAACTTAATTATATTAGTTTTAATTACGATACGACTATATCACGAGCTTGCTAACATCAGGTATTGTAGACCTTTCAGTATTTTTGGATCTAATTCAACAATTTATAAGGCCATGTAATGTCAGGCTTGCGTGTGGCGAAATAAATGATGGTTTTCAAGATAGCTTTAAAATGAAAACTATTTCTAAAGCGGAAAGACAAGTAACAAGATTTATGACACTTGGACGTTGAAAGACGTTGTATAACATGCTCCCATAATTTTTCAGATATTTCTGCACTAAAGGAAACAGAATTTAAAGTAGTGCTGATAAATGCAACGGCATCGTTAGAAGCTGCAGTAGTAATGAGAGCTAAGTAGGTTAGATTACAAGCCGAAGTAATAAATAAAAGTCACTTAGACTGATATCAAACATTACACATTCGAATTTAAGGATTGCTTTCATTCGCTCTCAACTTTAAATGCCACGCAGAGGTAAAAATTTCTTCATAAACTATTGACTCTTTTTGAAATGATAATCGAAAGAGCAATTAGGCTAGATGAAATAGCGACACCTGATAGGCAGGTATCCAAATTTTCGCAAAAACCAAGAACCATTTAAATTAACATAGTCGTTAGTAACATTAATTTTCAGTAACATGATTTCACAAAACCTTGTCACGTCGAGGCAGACCCTCACTGCTAAAGGCCCGCTAGCCAATTTATATGAATTTTAACAACACAGATGATGAATACCCCAAAATGTAGGCACAAAAAAAAAAATACAAAAGGTCGGCTCCATACAACGAGCGAAGATGCACGCACACAAAGACACCCTTCACGTATAGCGAGTGCAAGCGCACCGCGAATGGCATTTGACCGAGTTTGCCGTACGTACGCGTGTATGTGGGCGCGTCTGTTTTAGCTCATTGCTTGTAGCCAACCTTCTGCACCTATTTATTTTGTGGTGAAGGCTTGTTAGGTCGGGGTGAGGTCATAAATTATTTCCAAATAGGGTTGTCGGTGTCGGTCGCTGACACAGCCTTTGCTATTGTACGTGTGTTGTATAAACACTGGATACGTTTAAAGCCATGTTTCGCACACTATGATAATAATATGACCGGCCCTCTTTTGTTTTAACCTATTGTTAGATAGTTTTGTATGGATTTGTTAAAGTTGAGTTTGTAGGGGATTAAGTTACATTGTTATGCTCGAATGAATGTTGTCCCTTGAGATCAAAAATGTATTATACATACTTCATAATTATTAAATTCTTCCTCTACCACATTTATAATTCATAGTTTAAGCGCTGCTGTATTTCACAATAAAGTAATTAGGCCTACTTATTTTGATTTTACAAAGGTACTCTTCACGATCTCAATCCACATTCAAAACTATTTTTACATTCCAATAGGCTTACCTTCAGACTGCTACATCTAAATGTTACTTAGGCCATGACCTAAATACTAGAAAACAGGTCTCAAACCATTGCTTAGGAGTTAATTTTACATTTGAAACCTTTTCATAAAGTGTACTGTTTAGATTATTACTTTTTCCTATAAAAACGAGGCTATTTCACTTATTTAATAGAATAAACTCAGGCGGCCATAGTAACAATTTAGTCGTAAGTCTGAATTATGTAACTGTTGGTTAGTAACATAACGTAGCTAGATAATAAATTAAGGTACAATTTAGTAGCTAAACTTTACGTCTTAAATTAAATACAAAATACATTTTGTAACAAAACGTCGTGCTATCTAGGTAACATTAAAATTTATTGCATTTGATGCGTAAAATAGTTTTTTATGCGTTACAAGTTTGTATACTAACAAATAAGAAATTAGTTAATTGATAATTTCGATATGGTACCGATTTAGAGCCAGGAGAGCACACATTCGTACAAGCAGTTTCTATTGATCTGATCGTAGGTTATTACCAAATGTCAGTGAAATAATTTTATGGAATTGAGATTTAAAATTCTTAGCTTAATAAAGAACTTTTTTAAATGAAATATTAGTTTCGTAACTATTTTAGTGAGTTAAAAGATATGCGCCGTAATTTGAAATTAATCGTCTAAAATGTATGTTGATGATATAATAGTAAAAGTTGTGAGTTTGATTGTGAACTTCTAGTTGGACATACTAAGTTATTACCTGTAATTTTTCGTAATTAATAATGATATATTTAAATGCTTTTTTGTAATAAATTACAGTTAACTTGCAAAGTTTTCGAAACCACGATCATAATTTCACTCGGCATCCAAGTTTCAAACTATAAATGCTGATAATAAATTAGGCTCAATTCAAACTGTTTGTACCTTACGCAGCGTTTCCTGGCACACGAGATATATATAAAACCCACACAATTTTTATTTATATTATAAAACATTAAGGGTCCCCCAATTTAGACATGATTTTCATTTTATTTTGTTCAAGGAAAAACTTTTCTTCTCGTAAGTTGCTAAGCAACATATAAACAAAAGAAGCCCACTTAACATTTTCTACTCATTTTGGAGCGTTGGTACCCTTTCATCGCTACTTTGTATACAGCTCTTCGCATTTCACGAGTATTCGTATGAATACGCATATCTTAAGACTCAATAACAAAAAGTGGCAAGGCTTATTAGATGCCTTGGCAGAATTGCTTTACCTAACGTATTTTCAGGCCAAGAAATAAGGTCGCATAACACGTCATGTCTTTATTCATTTCAGTGTGGCTATGAGTACATTATTAATCTTTATCAAGTCGCAATGAAAGGGTTAACTTTGTGAAAATGCTGTAATCTATGATAACACTCTCAAGCTCTTAAGTTGATTCTTGAGAATTAGGCTTAGTTTTCAATTGTATTTTCAAAACGCCAACGAAATTCTCAGCCGATTTACTGTATTTTTTTGTTTAATTAAATAATTTCTTTAACACTATCTACGCTTATTATGTATACTTTATGCTATTTATATTTATCTATATACATGTAAAACAGGTATATAACACCAAGAATGAAAGAAAGTGCCAATGATATGTGTTGTCTAGTGATTATTTTAACTGTTAAAGATACAAAATTATTAACGCTACTAGTATTTACAGTAAAAATTATCGTTAGCTTATTCGAAAAGGATGAAGCTTCCTTAGATTCTGTACAAAATGTTGATTTCATCTGAGAGAAATATATTAATGAGTCCAAACCTCCTTGCATAACAGGGATGGTAGGAAATCAAGCGAATATTAAGTAAACAGTAAAAGGTATTCTAAACTGCTGTAGTTTCATACTCTTGTTTATCCACTGAAACTTTGCTTGTTGAGAAAATCAAGTTTAATATTTGCATTTATAGACCTAAACAAGCTCCACCTCTTTCACTAATGGACAGTAAACATACTTCACTATGATTACGAATTTTCTGGTCATTAACGATGACTACGCGACCAGTATATCTAGACGCTCGAGGTCAGGACTATGTTTATGCAGGAGAGAGATAAAATGGGCCTATGTATACTGGTCGTTGGCTTAAATTATTATTTTTACTAGATTGTGACAGCAGCTATTCTAATATACGTATGTGTTATAAAATATTAATAAGTGCTGTAAACACTTAGCTATCTTACGTCTATCACGGCCCTGAATGCACTTACGAGTAAAAGACTATATCAATGATGATTATTCATATCAATTTTATATAGAATCGTAACTGCTTTCAAAAAGGCTTTTATGCAACTATTTTAACTGACACTGACTGATATTTTTGTTTATTTTAAACCGTATTTTAAGTCTTCCAATTCGAATACTTTGGTTATATTATCTTCATTTGAAAGATGCTTGCTATTTCTATCCACGATATTTCTAGCTCCTCTCTTTCACTCCTGGCACTACTGATGTCACTGACAAATCTTTCTCCTTAGTTTTTATTACCATGACCTTTTCTTTAATCTGTGTCAAAAGAACGAATTTCTTTTAACTTCTCTTCTTCACAGCAAGCTAAATTTTAAAAACTTTCTTAGCACTATTGGTCAATATATATATTATTAATGTTATGTCGAAGCAGATGATTTCCTTTTCTCAATCTTATTGTCCCTTAACTTCGTTTCATCCAATGACTCAATCTTATGATCCCTTAACAGCGGAGTACGAGCATCTGTTTTTTCTTCATTAACTTTATCCATGAATATGTCATTTTTGAAGTTCATTACTCTGACAGTATTATCGCTATCCACAGATTCCTGACGGCTGCATGTTTTACTGCTTTCTTTGTTGTTATCGTTCTCTTTTTCTTCAGATTTCTCACTGTGGTACGCCATGTTGTCGAAACACTGTGTCGGTACTATGTTTACAGATTTCATCATTGGTATTGCGATCGCGAGCGCAGGGCTCATACCTTGAGGGCTGGGTGATAGACGAGTCGTGACCGAAAGGTCCATTCCCGGCATCAAAGTTGCAACTGTAGGAAATGAAATTGTAAATCAATATTATTAAACTTTTACTAAAGATACACAAATGGTTAAAAAGGTTATCTGAACAATCATGCATACGCATGCTTATCTTTTTGGGAAAATTATATGTTTTTTGTTACAGACTTCAAAATTGCTATGTTAACAACGAGACATTGAAAGAAAATAATATAAGAACACAATTTTACATGGACAGACTCTCACAAGACAATAAACTAGTGCTAGGAAAACACGAACATTAGATGTACAATTTAAAAAGCACAATCACGACACTGTGTTAGTGTAATATTAGTGTTAAGTTGTCACTAAAAGTGTACCGATGTGACGGGCTGTGAGTTTGATACTTCGATTGTTGTTTTGTTTTGACTATTAAGTGGTGGTGGAGGTGTGTGGTTGTTGCCTGGAAAAAACACTGAATCATCACTATCTAAAACATAGGGCACGATCACGGTTATTCAATACATAATAATAATCGACCAAAAAAGCGTTCACAGATATTGCAAAAAGAAATAGCGATATTAATACAAAAATCATAAACAATCTACAACAACATCAAGTTTGGAAGCAAAGCAAAAAGTTCGGGGTACAAACACAGATATACAAAGTCCCGAACCTTCGTCCCCCGAAGCAAAGGGACCTAGACGGTGGATCCAGTGCTGCCTGAAGATACTGCCGTGTGCAAACATGATAATGACAATGGTAATGATTGATTAGTGACTAAAGATATATTAGCATTCCTGTAAGCTAAATCCGAGTGTGCAGGCGATATAGAAAGCCCATTCGGTTCCAACGGCCTTGTGTGATGCTTTCTAAAGCATGTTTAAATTTTTTCTTTTGCAGTTGTTTGGTGTCGTTTGGATCATAGCCTCTAGCTCGCTACGATCACCATCTGTGGAGGATTACATTGCATAAGCTACTGTTAGTCACGTGACTAGGTTATTAGTATTTATATAACGAAGTATACTATCAATGACTTTGTGACGTCAGAGAAAGCCTCTTAATTTATTTACAAAGTTTGCTTTGTTGAGTAATTTGAAATTGAAGGCTTGTTTTCGAAAATTAATTCTAAGAGAATTTCATGTTGATGCGAATTCGTTTCATGTTAATTTAACAAGTTTTCAGAAAATTAAGTATTATAATAATTTTGAGCTATCGACAGTGTTTTATCTCAAATATATTCAAGGTCATAGATAATATTCTTCTAGCCACATCTAGATCAAACGCACGATAACGCTTAATAAGTCAAGTTAGTATGTAAGTTACCAATTGTATGGTGTATATCTTTCATGTTCATCACCAGTGAATGTGATAATATGTTCATCTATTTTTGTGAAAACGCCAATTTGTTCTTATGTCCATCAAATTTTTGTTTCTACTTCGTGATTTCAAACATTTATAGTGCTTAAAACTACAAGTGGATTACGAAGGCATAGTTAAATTATAAAAATCTGCCTTCAAAGATAAATTTTGAAGAATATAATATTATTATACAGTTGTTTCGCTATGGACGTTTATTCCACAGTTTAGAGTGTTTTACAACGAGATTGTGAAGCTATGAATAAGTTTTATAAAATAAGAGTTCATGTAGTTATTTTGGTTGCGAGTTATTTATTAGACTACACCCGGTCCCTGAAAGGTATAATAATTATCGTCACAAACATTTACTAACACGCTGTCAAATTCCATGTCATCTGCGATGAAATCTCTTGACATGAGATTTGACAACCCATTAGTTCCAAAAACCTTTCAAAAACCTTAGGTCAGAATTAATATTCAAGTTTATCTTCATGCAATTCTTTCATTTGCAGTATCCTCATTTTATTTATTTATTACATCTTCAATTTCTTGTATTATAATTTTATCCACAGCTTCATAGTGACATTAATAAACATGTTGACTTATTATACAACTTACCCATGTTAGGTCCTATCATGTCTTTAGGATGGTTGGTTTTGATGGCATTCATTCTTCGGTTTACTACCTGAGGACCCATGCCTGGTGCTAGGGGGTTAGGAGCACCCGGCACTGGCGCACCTGGATCATCAAGTTTTTCATTATAAAAGACGATGAAAATATTATGTTTCATAGATTGAGAGATTCGCATGAAATTTTGGAAAAAAATCGGTTTTGTAGAGCTTTTAAATGCTTCTTAAATGTATTTTATATCTTATGTTTTAATGCTTAGGCACTGTGACACCTACATATTTAAATGTCAGGCTGGAAATTTAGGAACGTTAACATAGTTTACTAGTTCTTGAAAATTGTGTGATTATTATTTCCCAATACTCACGCATAGGTGGCCTGGTGGGCTCCACATTGACGACTCTTCGCCTTTTCTTGGGTAGTTTGGCTCTCGCTTGAGTATGCGAGTAGTACATGGCGAAATTGGATACTATGACTGGCACCGGAAGAGCTATCGTTAGCACCTGTTGGGTTGAGATTAACGTCTTGTTAACTAGCGAAATTGTTAAAAAAGTGTTGTAATCAATCTTTTATTTTGTTTATTGGGAAATAGTTAGTGATGCAACGAATACTACTTTTACGAATACGAATACGAATATCAAACCTACTATTCGGCGAATACGAATACGAATATCTCGCCATGGTAATAAAAGACTAATAGTCTAGTACTACATAGACGCAGCTATTACTAACGTTCGTCTAAGTTACTTAGGACTTACTATCCTACCTTTTGTTCATACAAAAGAAATACAGACCATATAACTATTTATTTGGTAATTTAAAGAAGTGTTTCTATATGTCACTTTGATCTCGTTTACGAGAAGACATTTTCTATTCAACTTCAACTCCTTTCACTTCGCAGCAACCTCAGAAAATAAATAAAATAATTCTCTCTTGCTTGACTTGTGCTTTCGACTGACAAATGAAATGAAAGGAATGAATGAATCAATCAGTCCATGGTTCGTAATGATAGGAAAACTCCCGGGCCGCGGCACTGTATAAACTATGGCCGGGGAGTCCCCCGTCGCGTCGTCGTTGCGGTTAAGGCCCTTGCACACGTCGTATTTTTACGTGCCGATGACGCGCGTTTTCCAAGTCTATTAGTAAGTAGATTTGCGTACAAACATATTAATTTTTAAATATTCGTATTAGTATTCGTATTAGTATTCGCCGAATACGAATATTCGGTAAATGTCTACTATTCGGCGAAAACGAATATTCGTATTCGTATTCGTTGCATCACTAGAAATAGTTAATCATAATATTTTGTCAGTTTGAAAAAAGAAGAGTTAAAAGTGGCTTTACTGAGACTTTGTTATTTTATTGGTACAACTACGCCACAATGAAGACAAGAAAAACAGATCCATGAAGAGATGAAGAGAAGAAAAAGAAGAAGAAGATGATAGTGATACTTACACCTGCCAGCGCGCACAGCGCACCGACAAACATGCCAACATAGGTCTTCGGCGCCATGTCACCGTATCCAACAGTCGTCATGGTCACCAATGCCCACCACAGGCCCAAGGGTATGCTGTTGAAGTCATTGTGAGGATTCGTCTGAATCCTCTCCGCATAGTACACCAGACTAGCGAATATCACAATACCCAGCACGAGGAAGAACACTAACAACGTTAGCTCCTTCGCCGACGCTCTGAAGGTCTGTATCAAAATCTTAAGACCTGAAGAGTGTCTCGTGAGTTTGAATAGCCTCATGATCCTGATGATGGAGAAGAACTCCAAGATATCTGCGTTTTCCACGTGTGAAGCGTACTTCTGCAGAATCAAGTCGATGTAGAAGCTCATCGTTGCTATGTAATCGATGATGTTGACGGATGATTTGACGAATTCACACTTGTTTGGTGACGAGATGAAACGAACGAGGATCTCTAACGTGAACCACGCGTTACACACACATTCTATGTAAAAGAAGGCTACATGGGCGTTTGTTTGCACTTTGTCCAACGCCCAACCATGCGATTGGTTGGCTGTCGTCACTGTATAGTTTCTAATCACTGGCACTCTCATGTCCGGGTGAGTTTTTAGACAGAACGATATTATTGATACGCATATGAAGAACACTGATATGACGCCGATGATCTGAAAATAAAAAGGTTGAATAAGTCAAAAGTCGTTGCAAAAGCCCGTTTTTGGAAGTCACACAATTAAGAAGCAAAGAACATTATCACGCAATTCTCACATTAAACAATTCATTCAACTAGTCATTTAAATTCCCGGAGTCATTTAAAGCGAGATCAGCATTGCTTTTGTAGAGATTAAAGCAGCCTTCACAACAGGCCGTTTGCCCTTCAGCGGGACATAAAAATTACTACGTTTACATTCTCATGTAAAAAATAATTAAAGTAAATACAAGGCTTTTATTGCTGGAATTAAGGGTGCTTTTATTTACTGAAACACGAACGGTTAACGAGCCAAATGATAGTATTTATACAGAGCGGAGTTTTTGCAAACGTTAAAAGGTTGTTTGAGGAAAAAAAGTAAGTACAGTAAAAAGCTTGTTCCTCGGTAATGAGATAATGTTAATGACAGTACATTACCGAGTTCAAGATTGTCTAGAAACAAGTGACTTTAGTGTTGGAGAAAGGTAGCATTTATGACGTCAACAAATAAGTTCCGACTTTTGTGGCATTGTAGTACCGAAGCGTGGCGTGTTTCCAGCCAGCCATTCTAGATATGAAGTCTTGTTTAAAACTGAATGACAATAGTTATGCAACTGTTGTATAATAAGGGATATTAAAATACGAATGTGGGTTTAATAGTATCACATGAGTGTTTTAAAATCTAATTATAACAGTTGCATACAATACTTTATCTACACCCATGATATGAATCCTCTATAAAAGTTTCTGAAACCATTGGGTGTTTGTAATTCAAGATCAAGAATAAAGAAATTCCCACGAAATTCAGTACAACTGCAAGTATATACGTCACCTGCAGCAGCACATCACACACACATGCGTGCAGCGGGTGCTGCTGTCCCCCGCTTGAACGTTGAAACGAGTTGCGTAATGAAATTTAGTACAACATTGTAACACTCATTGGGATGAAGTAATGGTTACTATGACACTGACAGTTACAATGTTGCCAATAAGCTAACTGTTTCAGAAACTTTTATAGAGGTTTTATAGCTTGGGTGTAGATAAAATTACGTTCTTGCCTCAAATTGAGTTTTAAAAACGTCCATCAACCAGATCGATTGCATGTTTTATTCTTTACACCTATTAGATTTATTTTACCTCTAATTGATCTTTATTGTTGTTACAATAGTTTGCTGTTGGTATGTTGCTCTCAAAGGTAAAATAACTGTAAAAAGACTGTGTGTTCACATCAATTTCAAAATAACAGTGTATGAATCTTTATTAACAGTCATTTGTAATAACACCCCTTTTGGACAATGTTATTACTGAAAATTCTAGTTTAAAATGTAAAAAAATCCTGAACGGAGTGACCCCCTGCGGGTTTCATGCCACAACCCTGAAAGGTCTACATTGGAATATTTAGATTAGCATAAATTTGAATTAAACCGGTTCGTTGGAGGAGCTCGGTAGATTGCTGCACAATATTTTACACTTCATAAAGTCAAAAGATTACATTTTGAGCTTTGAAGAATTCTAAGTGCCATTTTAATTTGAAACAGTTGGCCAGATGTTTTGAATGTAATGAGTTTTTAGAAATTTTAGATTGTTGGTTTTAAGGATGGCTCTTACGAATTTAAATTATTAGAATTCGAAGTATATCTATTACGCTTTTGCTTTCTACTTTGGAAACTGAAGCATTCTTGATATCTTTGTTTAAATTTGAAAAGCTTGAATAGAATGTCCTAGAATAGTAAGGTCTAAAAACTTCACAGACTTGATGGATATCGATACCTAATGATGACGAAACAACCTATGCCCCTCCCGTTTTTAGTAACCTAGCATAATATATTTGAAATTTAATATCACATAATTTTTTATTGTAGGTATCGACTTATTTTATATTTTTTATCTCATTCAAATTCTGCCTATTTTCGCCTTCTACTATGAAATTGCGCAATCTTTACTACTATTTCTTTGCTTGATTTTCAAAATGACTTATGATATATCTGTGAAGTTTCACTATACAATTTAATGTGTACAAAACTTCAACATTACCTTCGCAGCATTAGAGCTGTATGGTTCATCGAACAGCGACCACATCTGCGGCTTCAGATGCTGCCACCACGACACAGTCCCCTTCATGTAGTCCTCTTCGAAGCCAAACTTGCGGGCCACCTCTTCATCAGTCGGCTTCTCTGTGTCCAGGTCTAACCGATCTAGGACGGCTAGAGTTTCTTGGGTATCCCGATGCTGGAGACAGAAAATAGATTTAAGAATTTCCATGGTTTATAAGTAGCTGAGGCCATTTTTAAGCCCACTTGCACCAAAAATTACTAAATGCATTTAACGCTAAAGTATTTACATTGCACGGGTCGATCGCTCAGGTTAAGCTACGATTGTCGTGGTTGGTTCGTGGATAGGTGACCATCTTTTCATACTAAGACCTCTCCGTGCTTCCAAAACCACATTAAGGCGTTGGTCCCAGCTGTCATTCGTGAATCTTTGACAGTCGTTACGGGTCGTTGGAATCCCGAAAGTCTGACAATCAGTCTTACCCAGAGTACTGGGATGTGGAGGTCAAATAGGCAGTCGCTCCATGTAAAATACTGGTATTCAGCTACTTCCAGTTAGACTGGAAGCCGACCCTAACATAGTTGGGAAAAGGCTCGGCAGATTGATTGAGAATAGGCCTTCACTAATCGGCACAAGTACTCTGATTTCTAACGAAATTTCTACCGACTTTAATTTGATGTATTTCGAGAACCGGTAACAAGGTAGTAATCAAGAAATACAATTACGTCACAATGGTTTCCATTAACTTAATAACGAAAATTGTAGGCAGTGAAACAGAAATAATTAAAAATGATATCACAAGCCACGACCAATCCGATTTTAATTTCACATTTAGGTTGAAAACAGAATTAATTGGACAAAGGTTTCGATTTCACCAATATAAAATATGAGGGTAAGACCGCAAAAATATTTCGTATCGGGGCAGTGGTCGAAATAATAGGAAAATATCGGACCCGCAATCATTGGACCTGAATTTCCCATTTCGTTGGGAATGTAATTGGAATATTTTATTTTCTGTTTTGATTTGAAAGCGGTGCATTGAGAGTTTTTTGCTATCGATATTAAATTAGATTTTAAAGATAGCACCAGCATTAACTTTTTATACTACGTTTGCCTGGTTTAAAAACTATCACGTTCGTTGTTCAATAACTACTTTTCATTTTCCATAAACTACTATTTAATTTCATCATTATCTACATCCACATAAGTTTGGCGTCTGTATTTTACAACACAGTTCCCTTAAATAGCTCTTACTACACTATCTCCAGCTTACTAGTAAGAAATCTCATATCCAATCCCAGAATGTTATAACACAGTAACAAACAAACCCATTTCAATATGCCAATAATGCTGTTCATCCCTTAAAGACAAAAGGGCGTGAATATACAGTAATGTATACAACACCACAACCACTGCGGGCCCCTGAATATTCTCCATTTCTGCGGAATGTAATTGGAATATGTTGTTCAACATGTTTTTTCTTTGTTTTTATTATACTAGAGTATGCACGGTTTTTTACTGTATTTATGTGTGTTTATTTATGCTCCATTTCTTTTCTATGGGTGCGGTGAGATGTAAAATTATTGTAGAGGAATAACATAGCTAGGAACTGGTAATGTCCACGAGCCCCCAGTTGACCTAGACAAATTATCAGCCTATAATGTTCCCACTGTTGGGACACAGGCCTCCTCTGTGAGAGAGAGTGGGCCGTAATCCACCACGCGGGCCCAGTGCGGATTGGTAGATGTCACATGACTTCGAATTTTACATTAGGACATGCCGGTTTCCTCACGATGTTTTCCTTCACCGTTTTGAGAGAAGTGGTGATGAAATAATTTACACAAAGTAAAGCACAGAATCGGTCGAAGTGGCGGTGCTTGGGGGAGGCCTATGTCCAGCAGTGGACGTCTTTCGGCTGAAATGATGATGATGAAGCGTCTGTCTGGGTTCAAACCTGTTACCTAGGCTGGCTGAGCCACCACTGGTCTCATCAGCTATAATGAATGCTATCATTGTTATCAGCGATAAAAATGATGGAAGTCGAAAATGTATTACATTGACAAGACCTATCGACAAACTTAATATCAATACAGTTGAAAGTCGATGCAGAAATACGAAACACTTTGAAAACGATTGCCACTTGTCTATGCCCTCTGCTCATATTTCACGGTACAGGTGTACAGATATTTACCGGGTAAAAGCTTGGCTATAGCGACCATAGACAGAGAATGGACTGAGCGTTCCGTATTTAGTTGCACATACCAAAAAGTACGAGAGAGACAAAGCGAATTTGCGGCCAGTAGTTGTCTCTTTAGTAGTACTACAGGTATAGCCGCACAGTCGCTCTGTCTCTTTCTAGAGAGTGGAGACCCTTTTTAACCGACTTCGAAAAAGGAGGAGGTTATATGTTCGCAGCGTATGTTTTTTTTTTTATGTATCTCCGCTGATTTCTCCCTCATTTGTGGACCGATTTTGAAAAATATTTTTTTGTTTGAAAGGGTATGCTCTCAAATTGGTCCCATTTAAATTTTATTAACTTTGCTTGGGTATTTTTGAGTTAGCTACAAAATACGTATTTTTTTCCCACTTAGTATGTAGATGATATGATAAGTTTCTGTCACTGGTAGCAGGTAGTGGTATTCGAATGTGTGTGGGGTAGGTACCATAACTAAAAAGTAAAAAATAAAAACTTTTTACAAAAAAAAACAACCGACTTCCAAAAAAAAAAAGCACTACAAAGTGAAAAATAACTTTAATTTCGGAAGTCGGTGGCAAAAACGAAAATATAAAACCCTAGACACCGACTTTCGAAATTAAAGTTATTTTTCACTTTGTAGTGTTTTTTTTTTGGAAGTCGGTTGGTTTTTTTTGTAAAAAGTTTTGTAGGCTAGCACTCAGTCCAATTCTCTATGTCTATGGTAGCGACACAAATATTAATCTCTATTCTGAAATCAGTCCTTGTTATAAATATTAGATTAGGCAGCCATCAAATTCCAATCCACAAATCCAAATATTTATACCGAGTTAGAAGCAAGATCAGCATTTATTTGCCATGGCTATTTCACCAGTGCTTCACGTCCGAATGGCATGCTAACGTATTCGTCACGTACACTGCAGTGCACAATAAACTGCACACTCGGAATACCGAGCTCGTAATATGTCGTGTATTTGCACCGCAGTGTAAAATGTTGCCATATTAGTGGTTGAAAATGGAAAGTTTTGTTTAGGGTTTTTATTGTTATGTGAAACCCTCGTTTTCTGATACTTTGTTGGAGTGCATCATGTACTCGTTTGTTTTTTTTTTCTGTTTACAGCGAGTCCTGCTTTTGTGTCTACCGAGTTGACACAAACCGTAATCATTCCAGACACGACCGCAAAATAAATCTGAAAAATTAATTTCAGGTCCTTTGGCTATTTTATTAGCAAAACATAGTTTAGATTGTGTTGTAAAATTATATTTCTTATTTAAGTATCGAGATGGTTTTTGAATTTTATGTAGTTTTTTTTTTGTTAGTGAATCTTACTACAAACTTTATGAAAACCAAATAAATATTAAAATAATAGGTAACTCCAGTTCAGTATTCCGGACATCTCATGGACGTGAAATGGGACATAATCATAAATCCACGTGAACGAGGAAAACTTCACAGTTAGACGAGAAAGTCCTCCGTAAATATGTTAATGCATACTGCAGTGTTTGATGCATTTAGATGCTAGTTTACGTCACACTGGCGTTGAATTTTATATTGAATGCGGTTTATGTCTTACTAGTTGTTGCCCGCGGCTTCGCCCGCATGGCCGACGAAAATTATCCCACGGGAACGTACTATCGGGATAAAAGTATCCTCTGTCCTAACCCAGGTCATGGTCTACCCGGGTGCTAAATTTCATCGACATCTGTTAAGCCGTTAAGGCGTGAAAAGATAACAAACAGACACACATAGTTATCTTCGCATTTCTAATATTAGTATGGAAGATTATTTTTTTTCTTTAGCCTGCACTGTCCCACTGCTGAGCAAAGGCCTCCCCCAAATCCTTCCAAGCATCCTTTTCCAGGGCCACCTCCATCCAACCCTTGCGGTACGTGTCTAGGTCGTCGCGCCACCTCTTCCTGGGCCGACCTCGGCGCCGCCGTCCATCCTCAGGCACCCACCGTGTGGAGACTGTTGCCCAACGGTCACGATGCATGCGGCTGACATGACCCGCCCAATCCCATTTTAGGTTGGCAGCCTTTTTGCCTACGTCTAAGATTCCCGTTTTGGAGCGTAGCGTGGTGTTGCGTATTCGGTCAGTTTTTACACCTAGAATGCTGCGCTCCATTGCTCTTTGGCAAACCCCAAGGCGGAACTTTTGCGACTCGGTGAGCGACCAAGTATGAGCACCGTAGGTAGAAAGAATGGATTTATTTTATCAAGTCATTGTTACATTTAGCTATTTTCAGGTGGGTGAAAAGCCTACAAAAAAAATCTATTGTGACATCGTTTTTATTTGGAGTCATAGCACCTTGGTACTAGTAACAAAGTTACAAACAGTATTCGTAAAAATTTTGATGCAACTGATTTTTTTATACTCTTGAACGAAAGTTTCGGGACCACTCTCGGGTGGAATTTGGTTCTATAGTTGAATGAAGTAAGTTTTTTTTAAAGCTGGTTTTGTATGTAAAGGTTTCTGCCAGTACTATTTTCAATGTTGTATGTTCATTAAAACCTTCTCTCTAAGCAGCTCGCAGAATTTCTCTAATATCCTATTCGTAGGAGCTTCCTACGCTAAACTTCATGCCTACCGCCAGTTTTCCTTGGCTAGCTTTTAAAACTTTTATATAAGTCATTCATTATAGTTTGTAGAGACATGTCGGCAAATCCCGGCAAACAAGGAAACTTTGAGACATGTATGGAGAAGGAAAAACGTGAAGCCAAAATGAGTGAAGAAATGCATTTTACTATGGTAGATAAAATTATGAATACAGGAAAATTTTAGGGTTTAAAAAAAGACTTAGTATTTGTTTATTGTTGTTGTTGTTTGTGACTTTGTAACTGTATGTAAACGGGCACGCCCTTTATGGTTTACTTTTATTTTTGCTTAAGTATAGATTTAAATGTTTTTTCTTGTATATTGGCGTGTGCTAGCTGACATAAAATAAATAATTTAATTTAATGTTTTGTGTTGCGTAATGTAAATTATTTTGCATAAGTACTATTGTATAGAATCAAGTTTTTCTAACTGAACAGACAGCTGTGCTGCTGGGGAGTTGCCGCTTCTTCTTCCCAGCTAAAGGCACTAGGGGTAGGCGTTTTTGGGGGACTGTCTTATGTAATTTTGACGTTTGAAAAGGGCTGATTCTCAGCCTAGTTTGAATAAATGACTTTTGAATTTGAATTGAATTTGTTTATGACCATATTAACTAAGAATTCAAAACGTAAACACTTTTCGAAAGTTTTCTTGTCACATCTAATTACATCAATCATGAGGTAAAGTTATTTCAAAGTTCTTTGTTTTGAAATTTAATCTTTCCATCATTAAATTGTCAAAGAATCCGAACAACATGACAAAATCATAAAACTATTGATCGATCTAATATAATAATATGCTTCAAAGACCTTCAAACCGCCGTATTGTTTTTAACATTATTTATAATATTCAGATTATCCTTGAGCACTATTGTATTTTTGTGCTCTGATCTCTTTTAGTTCGAAACTTTTCTAGAATTCCCGTCAAGATCTGGTTAGCATATTCATGAATTATTACATTCACTGGCGAATGGAGGAGCTGGTAGGAATTCTAAAAATATGTTCAACGAGACTTTAGAATAGAAACAAGTTCTGATTCACTGGTGATTATAATGTCAGTATTTGATGTATCTTGTTTGGCGCAGACTGTTTCTTTATCCCCTAGTTTATTTGTTGCTGTGTTTTATGTTATAAGATATATAGAAGCTCGTGTGTCAACGTTCGATCCATATATTTTATGCTATGTATGTTCTTGAATATCAAGGCTGTCTTTAGTTTCATCAGTAATTGGAAACAGTTAGATACTATAATCTCTAACACAGATGTGTTAAAATTCTTTTGATTTAATTCTAGACTCTTGCCATTTCTTCTTTCATATCAGAAGGAACTATTTCTGAATACATCTTGCCTAGGTAAAAATATTGGTCAGTGACCAAGATTGTACAGCCCTTACACAGTTTCTCTTCTGATTTTGCATCACTGTCAAAATCAGAGTGATCTTTATTATCATTGCAATAAGGTTGTTGCTGCTTGAATTACTATTAGTGGTAAAGTAACTGTGAAAGAACTATAGTGGGCCTGGCATGACAACATGCACCTATTTCATAAAGTAGCGGTCGACAACCTTTTGGCAGGCAAGGGCCACAAGGTGGAAAAATAAACTAAAAGCGGGCCGCACTTGTGATATTAACCCTAGAAGTCTAATATCTACAATACCTGCGTATCATATCTCATAGCAAAAATAAAAATGCCATTAAAAATTGTTAAACCATACGGAATTTAATTCGTACACGTTGTACTTACATTATGTTTATATGTTTGGGCTTTATAGCTAGAAAAATAACCACCGTAAGTCATTCAGAAATGAAAACTACAAAGTACCTAAATAGGTAACCGATTTTATACAAATTTCAGTGTGATGTCTGAGGTTGTATTTGGGACGCTATTTCTTGTATGTTAGCTGTCAAATTTGTAGTTGCAATAATTCATAGAATGGCTCTCAAATGCTCATCTGTGAGACGAAAAGCATATTAATTTTTTTATAATTTACAATTTAAAAAGTTTGCGCGTTATTTGTAACTTATTTACAAAACATTCACGGGTCGCAAGTAAGACATCCGCGGGCCGCATGCGGCCCGTGAGCCGCGTGTTGCCAACCGCTGTCCTAAAGAATTATTAACAAACCTGTGTATACGTCATCCAGCAGCACGGTTCCACCTGGTTGGCGTCCAGGCCCCAGAACTCCAGCTCCTCCTCGAAGAGAGGCCCGCAGACGTCTGTAGGATAGTGGAGCTTGCCAGTTCTGGAGACAAAGAGTTCGTTACACTGAAAAATATTGATTAAGATCATTTAAATTATACATATAAAATAAATTTATTGATATTTTTATAAAAAAATATAATAAAAACCGGTATCGGGAACAGGGTTCAAGCTACCGGAGGTCAGCGCTCCTGAGAGAGGAACCTTCTAACAATATGCGCCGTGTCCAGAAGTACTGCTCAATGCCTAAAGAGAGCCTTCTCAAGTGTTGATCGTTATGAAAATTAATATTATTACAAATCCTTCTTTCTGTCTAGAGTCCCTGGCCTAATAAAACCAGTAATGGTCTTGAGAAGCTCTACATTTTAGAACTACTACGGGTCTGTCTTCATGGTATTGTAAATGAAGTTTTTTTTTACTGGCTGATGAGAAGATGTCTTGCAACTTTCTTTGAAGCTTTAAAAATCGTTTATGCTATATTTGCGTATAGTTTTATAGAGGTATGAGGAACAGGGTGTAAAGTTCACTCATCCTCTATAGAAAAGGGAGGATCATCCGACCAGACGGGTGTCATGTCTTGCGGGCAACTGCCGGGGAAGTTATATATACTGTGTTCGCGCGGTAAACTCTAATTGCGGGATTCAGGATTTGTGTGACGTCAGTCTTTGATGCGTAGGTTCTATGTAGCAATGTAGAAAGAAGCCGCCACAGTTTATTTAATAAATTCTATAAAACAGTTCTACATTGCTTTGACAATGTGTTTACCAACCAGACAAGAACTATAAAAGCTACACTTTTTCTTAACATATTATTCGATGGCTAGCAGCTGTTATTTCACTCCTAGATCAACAGGCGAATAAATACACTTGAAGCGGGAAAAACCAACCCATTTCAACAGACAGCGAACATACGGATAGCTGGGGAAAATATTATTCCACTACCACAATTACGAACAGGGTATCCGATTTCCATACATTTCAATAACAAAAGGGTTTATTACCGTTAAAGGTTACATATGTACCTTTGATCGTGGATGATGGATGAACATTTTGTACTATTTAATTGGAACGAGGACAAAGGATTATCGGTCTCAGGAGGATGTTTTATTCGATTTTTTTGAATAACGTTGGATTATTGAGCTGTTGGGTGGGTCCAGGGTTGTTATTTGTTATGTGTTGTGTAATAACTTTTGGGATGGTTACGAGGTCAGGATGAGAATAGGTCTTTTTATAAATGGTTAACAATGCCTTGCTGTCCAGTACCTATCTAAAAACGTGCACAATTTTAATACAGTCAAACCTGGGTAGGTGAGAACTGGATAAGCGGGAAAACTCTATAAATGAGAGTAATTGCCAGGTCCCGCCATTTTAACTATCTAATACCTTTTATAAGTGAGAAACAGAAACCTCTACAAGAGAAAGTCGTTTTACACTTGTGGACCTCTATAATTGAGACTGCTTCTTGCCTGTACCTCTATAAGCGACAGTCGAGTGTAATTTAACATCTGCTATTTATGACTCATTCTTAAACGTGAAAATAACATTGTTTTTGTTCCTCTTTACCTTTCCTAATCAGCCTCAACCTCTGTAAGTGAGAAAATCCGCTCTTGTACCTCTTTAAGCTAGAAACTCGAGTTACTGAGAAACCTCCATAAGCGAAAAAGAGATTGCGGTCTCTTGAACTTTCTGTTATCCAGGTTCGACTGTATCAAGTTTCTAAAATTCCGAACAAGCAAAAATACAGCACTTTTTGAACGTCAAAATTACATGAGCCCACAAAACGCCCGCTCTTCTTTACTTCCCAGTGTTTAACTGGGAAAAAGAAGTGAATATCATTAACAGACTTGCCAACGCTAACAATATTCACAAACGATAAATTCACTAAAACACAATCTGAATTCAAAACTTCCATTCCTTCCTTTGATACATTGTAAATGTATTCACACACTAAACCATCTATATTTATTCCATCGGTTACCGTAACGAGTTTTGGCAATAAATTTTCTTATAAAACCACCCTTTTACGCGATAAAATGTTCCTGAAAGTATTCTTATGTAATGTCGATTGTATATAATGTACTAGATACTCGTATAACATCGCTTCGAAGTACCGACAGCTGTGAACGTTCAAGTTTGGGCGTACCAATTATTTTTACGCTCTTTTCACCTTTGAGATTTGCAAATTACAGAGCGATTTTCAATATGCTCGGTGCTGTTAAATATTTATGAATAAAATATTGGGGAGTTTAGAATAATTTAATTGAAAAGGCTTTGAAGTGACTTTTACAATGAATTGTTTAAATATATGCATTTTGGACTTCAACAATGAATAGTATCAAAAGTTTGTGTCAAATCGTTAACAAACGACTAGCAAATTGACTGTGAAATTGGGGCATTGAAAACCCATAGTTCCAAATACCAAATTATAAACACCCAATGTGAATAAAATGTTCACTGGGTCATTTCATTTGATCGGACTTGTAAATACTCGACCTTGTAATTACTTTATCACTTTTGACAACAATATCCACTAAATTCAAATTTCACTGATATTGTAACTATGACATAGACTTAGACCTTGTCGTTTTAAAACGTGCAAGTGACATTTAATCTTAGGGTGATAAAACAATTTATTAAAATTTGTTCTAATATTTCTATATGAATTTTAATTAAGAGTTGTCACTTTTTAAGTGTTATTAGATGAAAAACAACAGATGGCCCACCTAATAGTAACTGGTCCTTACCACCTATAGATAGTGCAATCCACGAATACGCGCTCCACTCCGCTCCGCGCCGTACTAGTTCAGCTTACAGTACAGTAATCGCGGAGTGGGACGCGTCTTCGTGGATTGCACTATCTATATATCCATATATCGTGCCGAATCGAACATTAATCAATGTAATATCAAAAGTGTCCTATAAAGGCCGTTCACAAATCCAAAACTCGAAAAATTTGTCAGTTATATCCAAATAAATGACTCCCATCAGCTATTTGTCGTGGGTATTGCAAAATTAGTAGGGTGTCACTTTCGATTCGATAACCTATCGAATGGTTGTGAATAGCTATGTTGCATATATACTCTTCCAAGTTTTTCTAACTGAACAGACTACAGCTGTGCTGCTGGGGAGTTTGTTGCGCCACTTCTTCCCAGCTAAAGTACTAGGAAGTGGTGAAGGGTAGGCGTTTTGGTCCACTGTCTTATGTAATTTTGACGTTCGACTCTCAGCCTAATTTGAATAAATGCTTATTTGAAATGTGACAGAGAAATGCTGCTTAGCGGCAGGAACAAGTATAGTAGTAGTTCCCCGGAGAAGCTCTTTCACAAATGGCTCTACTGAACTTGCAAAGCTGACTTGACATAGAAAATTGAATTTAAATGCAGACCTGTCGCTTTACCGCTTGTTCTCAACTTCAGTGTGACATTTAGTTTATTCACTGGGTACAGATTTCATTTCCTTCTGTCCAGATGTAGGTGAAATGATATTTCCTTCACAGTAACATGTAACTTCTCGCTTGTGAATCTTATAAATGAATGTGACTTAGGTTTCTTACCGATACAGTGCACTTTATCTGTCAATACGATGGGAATGAAGTAGCTCTTCAGTTGTTCCGAATAAAATACTGGTTTTAGCTGCATTCGGTTAGACTGGAAGCCTACCCCAACATAGTTAGGAAACGTCAAAGCAACTGATGATGAAAGTAGTTCGTAGTAATTATAAATACCTCTGAGTGTTCGCTTTTACCCGACTGTAGGGAAGCCCAAAAGTAGAGTAATGTTTTTCCAATGGAATGCGCTCGAAAAAATTAGGTCAAACTTTCCAGTGTTTAGTATAATGAAACGCAAAAATGAGTAATCCTCCAATTCCGTGCATTTTTAGCAAGGTTATTATATAACCTAGATTTACAGGAAACAACAAACATTCTAGAAATTCCTGTCTATTGTAGTTAATATTTTCCACAATGCTATCATTCGGAGTTCAAATTAATGTAATTGATAAGGGAACAACTTCGTGAAATTTCGGTAAACTTCGTGATTTTGCGGATCAACTCGGGGCAAACCCTTTAAGGCTAAGATTGATTAATGTTACTTTATGTTTAGTTGATATTGATTTATAGCCTGCGGTCGATAGGCCTGCTTTGGCTAGGCTTAACAAGAAGAAGAGTATGGCCGGTGGTTTCGGGATATATCGAGGTATGCCATAGATTGGATTCGATTTTTAAGGATTTTTTGCGCGGGTTCAGAAGTTATGGGCATTAAAACCGGACACTTTTTTGATTGAGTATAAAGATTGTATGTATGACCTGCTAATCATAATAATTATTATATTATTGTGACCGAACAGTACCTACTGTTGGATAGTTAGGAAACGGATTGGTTTTTGCAGTAGTTGAAAGAGGACAGCACGGCCTCTCACTTTCATAAAACCAATATCTTACAAAAAATCGTAATTGCGTATACTCCTAAAAATCACGCAACAAAAAAGTTACAACATAAAATTTCGGCCATTTTCTTTTACGCCGCCATTACCACAGTCAGCCCTTTGCGAAATGTGTTACAGAAAAATTCATATGTCGAGCCTTTGGTACCACTGCGCAGGTTGGCCCGACCACAGGGCTCCCCCAAATACTGCGGTTGACATCCGCGTCCCTTGCGGCTTTTCCGAAAATTTTTGCTCCTTCGGACCGAGGTTGGGACCACCGCAACCCACGTGTAGTATCAAAAACCACCGAAGAAAGTCACGTTTTTCGGAAAGAGTGATTTTGACTAAAGTTTTTGGGGGTTCGAAATATTTGGGGCTAGATTTAGCTTTAACCCGCTTAATTTCGCGGATTTTTTTTATTTTTGTTGTGAAAACTTCTTTAGGCGCGTTGGGAATTTTTGAGATAGGACGTCCCGAAATCAATGGTTTGCATTGATTTCGTGACACTGTAACAACACCAGCTTTTAATCATTAAAAAGACATCAACGCGTTGATTACCGCGGTGCATGGAGTAAAAGACATCAACGCATTGATTCCGCGGTGCCGATTTTTTTTCAAGTTTTCACTTCTGTCGGCACTCCCGGAGTGCCACTGTTTTTTTATTTTTATTTCGTGTTCTTGAAGGCTTTTTAGGTCATGAGCTATCCAAATAACAAAAAAAAATTTGGCACTGTTACAATGTGTAGGTAATTGATACTGATAGGTACTCAACGCATCTGGTTAGACTATACGGTGACCCCAACAAAATCGAATAAAGTAGATATGTACCTATTGAAGTTGGAGAGCTTACAAAAATGAGGGCTAACATTTAAAAAAGTATTAACCCTAATTCCCTACCCTGTAACCTAACCCGAGATAATTTATTCCAGTCAGCCAAATTTTTAAATATTACGCCTTCATAATAAGATCATTTATCATCTCAATCTTGTTCTGCGAGTCTTTAGTAAGTAAGTTGAAATTTAAGTGGCATGATTTATTACATATTTTATTTTGATTCCATTGATGCAATGTCTCATTTAGCAGAAGTCGATTAACTTTGCTTTTAAATATTCTTATTCACTTTCTAGTTTCAAAAAGATTATTCTTTTGCAGTCGGCCATGTATAGGTACTTAGACTAAAATCCTAAAATAACAATTCCCCTAAAGACCGCCTATCCAAATAAGTTGAAATACCTTTTCCACAAAATGCCTGGCATTTGTATAAACCATCTCTTTTGTCTCTAAATGTCAATGTCACTAAATGGCACTGTATATCACGCCCAGGAATCTTATTGCCTATCCTCTAGCCGAAATAAAATGGTGATAATAAGTAATATCACACTTTTTGGGGACGAAAGAGACGTAATTTTTCTATTCTTAAGTGGATTGTATATTTCTTTTTTATTAAAAAGGTCTGTGTAGATTTAGTTTGGGTTTTATGTAAGATAAGAAGGAAGGAAAGTGGAGTAATTGGAGTAACTAGTAAAATTGTAATGAGACAATACCTCATATTATCTTAATCTATCTGAGAATTATGGGCAAAGTAGCGGGACAACGTGGTGTTGGCTGAAGAAAAAAATCCTGGTTAGGAACATTCGTGAATGGACAAGAATCTCGTGTGTAGCTGAGCTGTTTCACCACGCAAAGTACAAGGAGAAATTATCGAAGACAGAGGAGAAATTAGAGAATCATCAAAATAAGATTATGTACTTACAAAACTTTTGCTTTCTCATCCATGAAAAATAATACCACAAGCTTTACCCATCATTACTTGGACCAAAATCAAAGTCTTCCATATGGCGAAACCTAGTGTACCATCGCCGAAGCCCATGACTAATCACTTTGAAAACAAAATCCCGTGCACACGATGAACACATCTGTAACCGCCCCGGTTCTATAGCGGTCGAGTGCTGCAAACAAGAATAGTCCTTACGGTGGTTAGTTATGGCTTTCTGCGATGGTATAAAAAAAACTCATAAAACTTTACAGAAACTAACCAAGTATCCCTTACCTGTAGTAGTTCAGAACCTGTGCGAAGACTCCAGGATGCCTATCGAAGAAGTACTCGTTGAGGACGGGGTCGTAGTTGGCTAGCGCCTCCGTGAGGCGGGACAACCTGGTGGCCGGGATCTTCTTCAGCGTCGCCTTGTACGTCTCGTGACGGATCCCGCCCACGTTCAGGACTACGCGGTTCTCCGCGTCCATGTTGAGGAGGTTCATTTCTGGTGAGAAGGTGTGGTTAGTGAGAGGTAGATCAGGGAGGTAGTCTCTCCATTCTAAGTTTTTGACAGATTTGCCATAAAATCTGTCAAAAAATTACTTTGAAGAAACCATTGCAACATTAGTAAATTTTTTGACTTACACCCCTAATAATATCGATTAGCATTCAAACACGATACGGATTTTTTGGAGATGAGGCAGTTCTGAAACGAAAACTGACCATGGTTTTAAGTTTCATATTTGTTTTAATTTTGTATACTTATTGTAATGTAACATACTTTATTTTGTAAAAACGGTCACATTCGAATCAGTCAAAAATACATATAATTTACCTACATTTTTGACAAGTCTTTGATTACGATATAATTACGTAATCGGCTTTTGGTTTTTGTACAAAGTCATCTCATAATATTTTTATGGCAAACTATAATCCCCCTTTGCCAAAGTTCGCAGTCAAGTTTGCTGCTAATATAGAAGTTGTAACAAAAACTGTTAATAAAATTACGACGACAGTAACTTATTATTACAGAAAGAAATTAATGGAATAAGTAGAAATAACATAGAAAGTTAGAACCATTTATCATTTCTTTACTGACAACATTCATTGTTATAACGACAGAGTATGTTAGTGGAACATTAATAACAACACATATATATTTTCTGTACGATTCGCCGCATATTGGAGACTTTTTATCGCCGGCCAACTTAATTTCTGAATTTTTGGTCAGCCGGTCTTTGTATCCTATCTAATCTAATAATAAATACGAAAATAAGTATGTTTGTTTGTTTGTTACGCTTTCACACTAAATCGGCTGAAGGGATTTGGATGAAAATTGGCACAAGGGTAGACCATGACCTGGGTTAGGATATAGAATACTTTTTATCCCAATATACCCACAGGATCGAGACTTATGCGGATGAAACCGCGGAGCGCAGCTAGTAAATAATAAAACTGAGGTGAAGAGAGCTTTGGCGGCGGTGATCTCTCGCGTCCGGCCCTGGTTCAGGCCATGGTACGGAGCGAGAAGAAAATGGCAGGCCGTTACCTCCTTCTGCGAAGCGGTAATGCTCGCGAAGGAGGAGGCGGAACGCGTGAGGGAGAGGCAAATTTCGCACCCTCACGCCCCTAACCGCCGCAGGAGGAGACGCCCGGGGCGGGAATCGCGAGCCGATTTCCGGCCATCGTAGGCGTGGGCTTGCGGACGGTGAGCAATGGGTAGCTCGCCGTCCGATAAGGACCAAGTCCGGGTCGACGGTGCGTTGTGTTCCACGCGCGCCTCAAAGAGATGTCAACAGAATTGACGGGGTCCGCTAGGGCCAATGCCTGCCGGGGGTTCGAAGAAAACCGATAGGGAAATCGTGGCCCCCGACAACAGGGCAACCGAAGGAACACGGGTGGGTTTTAGTCAGTAAAAGTCTGACACCCCCTCCCGCTCCACCCAGAGCGGGAGAAGTTATTTGATAATTTCCCAAACAAAAAAAAAACAAAAAAGTTGAAGAGAGCTCGAAGTGACCTGTCATTCCACCTGATGCTAGAAACAGACACCAGTGACAGCTCACTTCACTTAAGTTTTCTCAGTGAGATTTATTACAGAATAGGCTGGCTGGTCTCATTTTACCTCCGATTTCATAAACATTTACATGAGCAGTGAGCATGTATTCTTGGTAAATTTACGTTTATTCTTTGGAAATATAGTTTAACTTGCATAAGCAAAATTATTCAAGATTAGAATCAGAATATTTTGTGTTACACAAATAGAAAGAAAATACGGTAAACATGAGGCAAAGATAGAACAAGTTGGGAGAAAATCATCGCTCAGCATAATGCTGCGACCCTAAGCGAGACAGAGCCCCAGCGCTGGTTTGCAAAGACCTTTCGTGGAATGGGAAGTGTACAATAATATGGGTTAATAGTCCGTTACATTTACTGCTAAGTTGATAATCTAATCAACATTTGTTTACATTCATTATTAAGAAGCAACATGATTAAACAATCAAGCGACGAAAATTCTAAAACTTGCGCTTTCCCTTACTATTACTTGGTACCCGATGAATCCACATTGTGGAAACGATACTTTAGTCGTGTTTCCTGAAAATAAGTAGATAATGTATCTCAAATTGACCAGATAACAGTATGAATGGGAAAATAATATTTTTACTACGAAATTATCCCTATTTCCTTGGCTTCCTTCCATAGCCAATTATGTGGAAAAATCATTCGTCATGTTTCTTTTGGTGAATGGAAATCTTCGGGAAAATCTGTTTATATGTTACTGATGTGCCAATAATAGTTTTGTTAGAAAAAATATTGCTGGCTAACAATATTTTCTTCTCATCTTTGTTGTGGGTTCGGTTTCATAAAGGACGATTAAGTGTTTTTGTAAGGGAGGACAGCTGTATCGCTTTTAGTAGAATTGATATTCATTATGATGGTAGTTTAGCCACTATCCTTTTATTTATTTAGATTTACAAACGTTCCTATACACTGGTGCCGATTCCCTTGTTCACAAACTAAATTAAATTTAAGTTCAGTGCATCTTTTTCTTTTTATTTCATTAAGAAAAGGACAGAAGATAAATTTTAGTTTAGTCCTGTCAAATTAATCATCGCCTGTCACTCTCCATACAAGTTTAGACATGATTAAAAACTTGCCGACTAAAATTACGTCAAGCGCTGATTAATTTGACAGGACTAAACAAAAATTTATCTTCTGCCCTTTTCTTAATGAAATAGAAAGAAAAAGATGCACTGAACTTAAATTTAGTTTAGTTTGTGAACAAGGGAATCGGCACCGTTGTAGATATTACAGGAAAAAAATATAAAATAAAGAACTGAATGTAAAAAACAATAATAGGTAAATACAGCATTTTCTTATTATGACCTACTAGGTGAACAATTTTAAAGTTCAGCAGTGAAATATTATTTACAGTGTAAAACTAATATCATCACACTTACAACAATAAAATCGTCATAGATATTTTCAAGACCAATTGACACATCACATCAGTTCTACGTAACCTATAAGTTACTATTCCTGATGTGTTTCTGTAATGTCTATGGTTCTTCCTAACTTGAATGGTCTTGACCACTTTTAAGAGCTGCGTTAGACTCTAAGGACGCGCGCACTTTGGATGCATTTCGTACGAATTTCACCCGTGCGTATACATACGACCACGGTTGTACGAATTGAGTGCGCACACTGGATATGTTTTTCTCCGTCGAATAGAACAAATCCCAACAAGTTTGGATTTTTTTCGGACGTCGGAACTATACGTACGTATACCTACGACTAAGTCGCACGCAGTCTGCGTTCTTCCTTTGTACTTGGTACGTGTACGTACGAGTGAAATTCATACGAATACGCATCCAAAGTGCGCGCGGCCTTAAGCTCGTCAGACAAACGATAATACTTAGTTATTATAGTTAAAATAACTTTTCGGCTTCATGCGTATTGTATAATTATCACTTGTGAAGGAAAACATCGTGAGGAAACTGTCTGAGATATATTTCTCGACGCATGTGAAGCCAATTTAGAGGCCAGTGGGCGGCATAAAAAAAACCACACGAAAAAAGAAAGAAGGAGATTGTTAAAATGTAAATGCTCACAGGCGACTTCTCCTCTCTCTCTCTCTTTCTCTCTATCCTGGATAGAACTTACAGTTACTGTAGGCTACGGCTCCCTTTCTCGGCATCTCCTCTATGTAGTCATCTTCTACTGCTAAAATAATAGAAGTACTCACTGACGACTACTCCTCTCTTTCTTCCCCTCGTAGGCAGAACAGTTACTGTGGCCTATGACGACCGATTCGGTCCCCTTCTCGACCTCTCCCCTATGTAGTCATCTTCTGGACCTAAATATAATGTAAATACTCACTGGCGACTACTCCTCTCTCTCTCTCTCGTGGCTAGAACAGTTACTGTTGGCTACGGCGACCGACTCTGTCCTCTCCTCGACATCACCTCTATGTAGTCATCTTCTAACGCGCTTAATATCCCCTGCGGAGGCATCTCTGGGTGGGGGAATCCTGGGGACAAAAGTATACAATTAGAAAATCGTGAAAATTGCGTCAAAGTATTTTCTTCTATTATTATTTTACGTATGAGGAAGTGACTAAGGTAATGAAGTAAACGTTCAATCAAAGAAAACGATACAATGGTGCCGATTCTCTTGTTCACAAACTAAACTAAATTTAAGTTCAGTGCATCTTTTTCTTTCTATTTCATTAAGAAAGGGACAGAAGATAAATTTTAGTTTAGTCCTGTCAAATTAATCAGCGCCTGTCACTCCATACAAGTTTAGACGTGATTAAAAACTTGCCAACTAAAATTACGTCAATTTACGTCAAGCGCTGATTAATTTGACAGGACTAAACTAAAATTTATCTTCTGTCCTTTTCTTAATGAAATAGAAAGAAAAAGATGCACTGAACTTAAATTTAGTTTAGTTTGTGAACAAGGGAATCGGCACCATTGTGTATAGCAGGGATCCGTTTAAAAAAATTATATGACTGTTAGAATTTTTGTTGTTTTTTTGGAAATCGATCATTTCGTTCTGTAGAGTACCTACCTAGCTCTATTACTCCCGAAAACATTTGCAGCTTCATGCGGCATCCTTTGTCGCGTCGACGGCAGAAAATACAAACCGTGGTTAAATTACTCAAAATTGTTGTTTACTTAAAGTTCGTACAACATAGGTCGGGTGCGGACCGCGGTCTGCAATTTGGTGACTCCTGTACCCTAATTCATTTTGACAGTTCAACAACATTCATTGCGTTATTTACGTTGTTGAGCAGATTTTTTTTCCAACTTATAAAGCAATGGATTAGCAATCTGTATCAAATCGAAACAAATTGTAATTGATCGTGTATTATGCAATAAGGGCTATTTTTGTCTGCTCATTGAATGATAGAATCTGCTTTATCGACTCAGCATTATGTGTATATTGCGTTGTATTGCAATACCACAGAATGACATTCACTCATCTTCTTATATATATAAATTACGTGTCACGTTGTTTGTCCGCGATGGATTCTTAAACTACCTGACCGATTTCAATCAAATTTGCACACCGTGTGCAGTTTGATCCAACTTGAAAGATAGGATAGCTTACATCTTAATTTAGGGGAAAAAAAAAGATATGAAGAAAAATGATGTTTTTATAAATTATGGTAGGGTAGGTAGGGCAGGTAGGGCAGGTAGGGCAGGTAGGGCAGGTAGGGCAGGTAGGGCAGGTAGGGCAGGTAGGGCAGGTAGGGCAGGTAGGGCAGGTAGGGCAGGTAGGGCAGGCAGGGCAGGCAGGACAGGTAGGGCAGGCAGAGCAGGTAGGGCAAGTAGGGCAGGTAGGGCAAGTAGGGCAGGTAGGGCAGGTAGGGTAGTAAGTGATAAAGATGGTCCACCCCAAACATTTATATGGCAAAACAACGTTTGCAGGGTTAGCTAGTCTTCTTATAAATGTCAGACCGATTTTAAAATGTGACACTGACAGACTCAGGTAGGATAAAGGAAAGAATCTGAAAATTAACGAAGATATGAAAGACATGACTGTACCTTAGTAATCATCACACCATTACTTCCCAAAGGGTTACACAGAGGCGTATACGTCAGGTACAATGGCAATAATGTTTTTAGGGTTCCGTACCCAAATAGTGCCAAACGGAACCCTATTACTAAGCCTCGGCTGTCCGTCCGTCTGTCTGTCAGCGGGCTGTATCTCATGAACCGTAATAGGTAGATAGTTTAAATTTTCACAGATTGTGTATTCTATTGCTGCTATCATCATCATCAGCCTATAGCAGTCCACTGCTGGACATAGGCCTCTCCAATTGCACGCCATTCAGCTCGATTCTCGGCAACTCTCATCCAGCTGCTACCAGCCACCCTTCGAAGATCGTCACTCCACCTAGCCTGAGGGCGTCCTACCTTACGTTTGCCAATTCGCGGTCTCCACTCAAAAACAAGTGAACCCCAACGATCATCGGTTCTACGGCTGATATGGCCGGCCCACTGCCACTTCAGCTTGCTAATTCTGTGAGCTATGTCGATAACTTTGGTTCTCTGCCGGATCACTTCGTTCCGGATTCGATCCCTCAGAGAGACTCCAAGCATTTGCTGCTATAACAACAAATAATGAAATATCTTCATACGAGAAACGTGTTTTTTTTTGGCTAAATATTGTACGGTGGTAAGAAACTCTTCATTTGCGAGTCCGACTCGCATTTGGCCGGTTTTGTATATCGTGGAAGTCTCATAAATGAGTGGCATACCTAATAATATAATGCGAGGCTTTCGCTGGTCTGCGTTGTATGAAAATATTATTCCAGTAATTAGGTTAGGGTTTCCGAGGTCACGCAACATTCACCCCGTTACTTAAGAGCCCATACTACCTTTTTTTTTCTTTGGGTGGGAAATTATCAAATAACTTCTCCCGCTCTGGTCGGAGCAGGAGGGCGTGTCAGACTCTTACTGACTAAAACCTACCCGTGTTCCTTCAGTTGCCCTGTTGCCGGGGACCACGATTTCCCTTTCAGTTTTATTCGCAACCCCGGCAGGCATCGGCCATAGCGGACCCCGTCAGTTCTGCTGACATCTCTTTGAGGCGCGCGTGGAACACAACGCGCCGTCGACCCGGGCTTGGTCCTTATCGGACGGCGAGCTACCCATTGCTAACTGTCCGCAAGCCAGCCCATACCTACTACCTCAGCTCAAATTCACTTTTATATCGCTCGCACCATACTGCTCGCACCATACTGCTCGCGGACTGAGTAAGAGCGAGATGGAGTGGGGTGTTAGCGGCTCCAAGGCGCCAATAGTTTAGGTAGGTAATTGCTCTTTACGGCGAAAACAAAGGTAATTTAAAAATAAAACCAGCCTCTACATTATTTTTAGTTCAGTTATTATGCAATATTTTCGGCAATAGCTTGACTAAATAAAATTTATTTATTATTATTATTCATACCTAGAAAAAAAAAATATTGATCAGCAAAAATCCATCAAAATAGATCCCCATTTCAGATTTTTTCCTAAAATCAGAAATTATACACTGTAAATAACATCACTTTTTGGCTCCACATTATCTATACGAGCAGTTATTTTCTCGAATGAAAACGTAAAGTCCAGAGCAAGGACCAGAATCACCGATATTCACCTTGAAAACAGTGAAAATTGCAACAACCACTATATTGGGGCAAATCTATATTGATAAATTAGCAATGTCAAACATCTCATTAATTGAATTTTATTAGTATCATTTGCTATTTCTAGCCTTGTAAAATTGAATAATAAATAACTGCAAGATATGTACCTACTTATTTCTTAATAATGGAATATAATCAATTTCCCTTGTGTTGCGGCCCGCCTAACCAAAATCAAAGTGTTCTCAGCCCTTGACTTCAAAAAGGTTGAAGACGCCTGATCTAATTTGAAGTATTTTTTTAATACCAGCTGTTTATTGTTCGGTTTGGAGGTAACTTTGGAATTCTTTTCTATCGAGAAAATTGTATGAAATTGTTTTTCATTTATCGTAGTACATTAAATTAATCCTCAACTTTAACATATATTTATTTCAAAATTAATGTTGTAGTATTTTCGATATAACGATGGATTAATTGGATTATGCTAAGCAATTTGAGGTAGTATATGCCCTTAACATCTAGGTAGGTAGGACTAGAGTATCGCTACTTCTATGGCAACCTATTATGTTGTAATTTTAAGAGTGTGAGCCTGGAGATCTGTCATACAGGTCCCGAACCCAGTATAGACTCCAGCTCTCACAAAGGTTTGAATCTGCCTGTAACCTATATACTATTTGTACCTTTTTGAGAGAAATAAATTACTGTTAGGGTAAATTCGTTAGAGATGGCCATAGTTTTTTTAGGGTTAAATAAAACTGAAAATATTGAGATCACAATTAGACTTTTATTTTTAAGAAAATCAACAACAATCAGTCTTTCGAAAATCAGCCTAAAGATATTTTTATAATATGAGGAACATCCATAAAAAAAATATTAAAAAAAAAACATCACTGGCCGTCTCACCCGGTACATACGGTAGTGATGGCCGTACTGGTACGGGACAGATGGCCGGCACTAGATTTGTCTCTGTCTTTCCCCTTTTCTTTGATTTATGCTTGCTGGAGCTCCTTTTTCTTCTTCTGTCCACATTTAGAGCACATGTCATCAAAAGGTGTACAATTCTCATGTGGGGTACAGATTACAGATCGAACATTGAAGCCAATCTTCATGCGACGGGTTTTATAATATTTTTCGCTACATCCAGCACAATTATCAGCTTCATCTTCTGCGTCTTCTTCACCAGATGTATCACATAATATTGATTTCTCCTTTCTAGTGTTACTTTCAGACCTTCTTTCTATTTGTTTGACAGCCGTTGTATGACCATCTCTCCTTTTTGTCCGGGTAAGATGGCCAGCTCAAATTTTAAACTTACGAATTACAATTACTTCCCATTTTGAGGTTAAAACGAAGAAAAATATACACCAAACACAATACACTCCCAAAAACACAAATAAATAATAAAAATATTAGTATTTCCGGATGGTATACAAACCTACTATAAAATTAAACTACTAAATTCAATTAAGGCCAATTGACTTACTTTTTTACTTATTTTTGCGCAATGTTTTGTTTGGATATTGTCCGTGGTGTCGCACGAAGTGTATTAATTCAAATACAGCGCCACCTTGTAAATAAATGAGCAAAATATACTTATTGGCCAACTCTCCCGTACGGCCATCTCTAACGAATTTACCCTACTATATACCAATTTTGACGTCAAACTAACCAATAATGTAACGTTTCTATAACGTTAACGTTAACTATGTTTTTAAGATCTTTGTATGTAATTAATTACCTACGTTTCACAAAAATAAATTATTCTTATTCTTAAAACAAGCCCGCTACAAGTAGGCTTGATCCCAAGAACCTGCAGTATTATACCGCAGCAAAAACCAATTCAATTCCCCACACACAAAAAAACACCTGATAGAAAGACATTACCAAAATTCTTTCCACAACAATTTCCATTACATAACAACAGACAAAACTTGATTACGGTTTTACATTAGCGCAACAAAAGGAGAAAGTATTGAATTGTAGCCGCGGGTTTCAACGAAATTCGACCATCGACCCTGAGTCGACCCCGTTACAGCTCGATTTTATTTCAGTGGCCTGTGGTATTGATTATACAGCGTATAGTCACGTTGTGTGTGGGTTGGAAAAGTATTTTGGGTGGTAGTGCGCCAAGGACATTGTAGTTTGGTACTGAGTGAAGTGGTGAGGATGGTATTGGGAAATTGAATGGTGATTTTGTGTTCTATGTCAAAGACAAAGTCAAATCATTTATTTCAAATAGGCCCATGTATGGCACTTTTGAACGTCAAAATTTACAAAATAATAAAATTGATTCTAGTCGCCCCTTCCAAAAGGTAGTTTTCGTATGGTGAAGAATGGGCAAGAAACTCCACCGTTACTCTTTTAAAATGTTTTACAATTGTTTGTATAGGTGCGTACATTAGTTAAATATTATATGTGAAGACGAGGCACCTAGAATAAAATTACTATACCGCAATAGGTAAAAAGAATTAAAATGAAGCAACGACAGATAATTTAATATGTGATAGATACATGGAGCTCACATATTTATAAACATTGTAAAAGTAGACGATTTTCCTAAAATTTTGTAATTAATAAGTCAGTGTGTGAGGAAGTAATCACAGAAAAATCAATGTCATAAAAACATAAAATAATAAATTTTACAATTAAATTAGCAACCAGTTTGATTTTGTCTTGATTCTAAATTATCCTATGGAGCAGGACCAGCATGTTTCCAAGCACTCTTATCTTGGATATAATTCTCTAATTTGTAATATGCTTGTTTACAAAGTGTACTTTTAATATGAGTTTTAAATTTTCTTTCATTTAATTGCAATATGATATGAGCTTATGAGGCTCTTGATTGATAATTATGCTTTCATTTAGTCTAATAGTCTGCGAAGTATTCACAACTGGTGACTGCGTCTATGACTAGATGTAGGTATGAACGTGGCGTTTTGTAGGTTGTACCTACTCCATAGGAAAATACTGTTACCACTTATTTTAACTGTTCAAGTTTTTTGTCTTTCCTGTCTACCCAAAATTAGTCTGGTAGATATCGTTATCACTGCACGCTTAGCATGAATACAATAGAAACGGGTTTTGTCGACGGAAGAATAGACAAAATGACAGATAAACAATCATAATCTGTCATTTTGTCTATTCTTCCGTCGACCCGTAGAAAACCCGTTTCTATGGTTGTCATGTTACTCGTGCTGGTAAAACGTCTTCTGTACTAATAAAGCTTCGTGCAGACAGGCGCGACACGACGGCGCGGCGCGACAACGGTAGTTGTTCTACTGTGAAGTTTTCTTAGAAATTGTTTTGTTTTTTCTCAGGATGACGATCAATCCTCATCCTGAGGATGCCTCGTTGAGAGGTGAAACGCGTATCGATTTCTTTCAGGGTTTTTTATAACTCTTTAGAAATAGCTAAGCGGAACAGGTTACTAAATATATCCACGTCTATTGTATTTTATAATGGATTTTCGCAAGGTCATGCCTGAATCAATTAACTGTTTTGTTATTTGTTAGAGTCGCGTTGCGCTGACGCGTCGCCCAAGTCTGCATGAGGCTTTAAACATTATCCAGTTGTATTGACAAAGGTACTTCCATGGTGTATAATAAAACATATACAGGAACCATTATATCTACATATCTATCTATCTATAATGTAACATAATTTAAAGTTATTTGTCTTAAACACGCAAACCGTTTAGGACTACAAATAATGTGATAGTTTAGTTGATGAGATTGTGTGTTTACCAATGTTGTGTTTCCAGGGCTTCACAACTTAGTGTAAGACGACGACAAGTGATTAGAAAGTTCTGCCCGACAACGTTGAACTAAAGCGATAAAGATGCTTATAGAATAGAAAATTATTTACTAACATTTTCTTTGAAATTGTGAATAAGTGTGTAACTGTACTCTAAGGTTTGATACACTGTCATACATGTGTCATTTTTATTTGTTACTAAGCATAAGTCTCGATACTATAGGAATATCGAAATAAAAGCTATCCTACGTCCTTCTCCAGGTCATGATCTACCCATATTCCAAATTTCATCTAAATCCGTTCAGCCGTTTTAGCGTGAAAGCGTAATAAACAAACAAACTCACTTTCTCATTTTAAGCTATTGCATAGCTTTTATCGCGGGCTTTGAGCGCGGCGACCGAATCAAGAAATTCCGTAACGAAAAAACCTAACACCCCCACTCCGCCTACCATGTAATGACGGTTCCCATGACAACGTGATGTTGTCATGGGAACGTAATTTTTTTATGTCATCACGTCATCATCCCAAGTGTAGCGTTGACAAATAGGAAGTATGGAGGTTACAAATGCTATGCAATAGCTTTACCGCGGCAGTCCCCGAGTGCCACAAGTTTTTTTTAAATTATTTAATAAGTTAGTAATGTATATACCTTAAATGTACGGACCGGTCCTTACGCGTATGGACATTCTCCTTTATCCTTGTTGGATAAGCACTTATCCAACTAAATTTAAAAAAAAACAGCCCTCTCGTCAAGAGATTAATTAAAGTTTTGAACATCGCTAGACCCTTCAAATTTCAATGCTCACAAGAAAAATACCATCCCCTCTTGAAACTTAACCGACCCTTAAAAAAATAAGGGTGCAGATAAATAAGCAAAAGCTTAAGAGATCCGACGCTTGTCCTCCACCGAAACCCAGATGATTTTTAAACCCTCTCGTGTTTTGTAAAAATCACAAGAGGTCCCGGATTTTTAGGGTTCCATACCCAAACGGTGAAAACGGGACCCTGTTACTAAGCCAGCCCTGTTCTGTCTGTCAGTCACAGGACTATATTTCTTAAACGTAATAAGTATATGTATAGGTAGTTGTTCACATAATGCGATTTACTGTATCCATTTTCATGACATTTAATAAAAAGTACAAATCAAAGTATTCCTAAAAAAAAAGGATTTTTTCATCGTTTTATTTCAAAAACATGTGTAAGTGACACGTAACCCTCAGTGCGTGAGTCCAACTCGCACTTGACCGGTTTTTTTAACCCGGGACAGTTTGATTGAGTTAGTTTTACAAGTGGGCCGGTCCCGACGACCCGAAGATTAGGTGCCGATAGGGTTAACGTTTTCAATTATAACTTGCTTAATCGCTCTGTTAGCGAAGTTTGATTGTGTTTTTTATGTGGTTAGGAACTTAGAGGTTTAGGGAAATTGGTGCTGGTGATTTGAGATGATCGAATTAGAAATTAAGGACTGAAGTGGCTTGAGTTTGACTAGTTCATAATGAAATTTGCCGAGGATACACAAATCTTTGTTTAACTCTGCTCCTCTAAAGGAGGTTTTTCGTTAAATTTCCGAGAACTTTTCATAGAAATTGTTGCACCCGAGTCGCGTCGGTCGCGTCGCGCCTGTCTGCGAAAGCTTTAAGACAATTTTTATTTGTGATGATTTTTATGAAAAATCTGTTGGGTTTTGTTAAATAAAACTAGACTCACTGTAATATGGGATCACATGTGATTTAAACAAAACTGGCAAATCTGACTTATTATTTGAGGATTACAACCGTGATAATTAAATCTAACTTACCTGTATTGTCCCACTGTTGGGCAAAGACCTCCCTTTCCCTCCCCTCTACCTAAAAATAACGAATCGAAGGCCTAGCCCGTACTGCGATAAAAAATCGCGCGATTTTTCTATCTTATGTATAGAGATCGGATATTAGGATGCATATTTACCTAAAGTTAATATTTGGCTAAGAAATTATGGAAGTGGCTTCTTAATAAATAAAAAATTAACATAAATCCCGGAATTTCATAACATCCGGAAATGCACAACTAATAACATACATGGTATGGAAATGACTTATCAGCCCTCTTATGAAGGTTACTTTTGCGGTGTTAACATAAAAATTTATGTACCCACTACTTAAACATTTTTTTAGGAAACTCAAGACACCGATTTGTTTGTTGCTATGTGCTATGCCAATTTGGCAACCTAGTTTACAACATTAGCTAGCATTTCTATAGATAAAAAGTAATAAATTTATATCAATTCCTGAGTCGCGAGATTTTTGCGATCGATACAAAAGTGCATTCCATATTAGCCAACACCTGAACGTTAGTAAATATAATAACATTCGATTCTATAATCACAACTTTTAAAGTCGATCCGGGAATCCCGGGATTTTTTCGATACAAAAGTGCATTCCATAATAGCCAACACCTTCACTGTAGGTAAATATGCATCCGATTATCCTATCACTGCTTATGTATCACACGCACTGGTATAATTCGCGCTGAAATTCAATTCCAAACGTTGAACAAAAACCACGCGAATATAAAAACTTTTTACAAAAAAAAAACAACCGACCTCCAAAAAAAACACTACAAAGTGAAAAATAACTTTAGTTTCGGAAATCGGTGTCTTGGGTTTTGTATTTTCGTTTTTTGCCACCGACTTCCGAAATTAAAGTTATTTTTCACTTTGTAGTGTTTTTTTTGGAGGTCGGTTGTTTTTTTTTTGTAAAAAGTTTTTATTTTTCACTTTTTAGTTGTGATACCTACCCTACACACATTCGAATACCACTACCTGCTACCAGTGACAGAAACTTATCATATCATCTAAATACTAAGTGGGGAAAAAATACGTATTTTGTAGCTAACTCAAAAACTATTCAAGCAAAGTTAATAAAATTTATATGGGACCAATTCGAGAGCACACCCTTTCAAACAAAAAAGAATTTTCAAAATCGGTCCACAATTGACGGAGAAATCGGTGGAAATACATAAAAAAAAAAAAAACAAACATACGCGACGAACATATAACCTCCTCCTTTTTGGAAGTCGGTTAATAAAATCACTTGTAGAGATTTCGCAGTGCGGAGTAGGCCTAAAACTTTTATCCCATCCAGCCATACCACACCACTTTATTTAATAATGCCACTATAAAATCAGCTGTTTCGCTGGTCTAGTGGTCGCAAGCGCTACTTTGCTGAGCATGAGGTAAAGTGTTATTAGGTTTTTCTATCTGAAATTTCTCAGTAGCAGCCCGGAGTCTGGATTTGTGCCTGGTTGATGGCAATTAGCTCGCCCCCTATTACACGGGACTTAAACATAACTGGGTAAATGTGGGTGTACCTGCTACAGGGACACCTCTGCGCAACCCTTCGGGGAAACAAGGCGTGATGTTATGTAAAATCAGCTATCAGGTCCACTCAACATCGATGCTCTGCTCAATAAGTAAGTACCCTTCAAAACTTCGATACGAGATCAGATAATGAGACGTCTTTTAATAAACCTGATGCCTTTGATAACGTACGTGAGACAAAATCAATCTGCCTAGCCTTTTCCTAACTATGTTGGGGTCGGCTTTCAGTCTAACTGGATGTAGCTGAATACCAGTATTTTACATGGAAAGATTGCCTATCTGACCTCCACAACCCAGTAACTGGATAATACGATACCCCTTGGTAAGACTGGTTGTCAGACTTTCGGGTTTCTGACGACCCGTAACAACTGTCAAAGATCCACGAATGACAGCCGGGACCAACGGCTTAACGTGCTTTCCGACGCACGGAAGAGTCTCGGTATGTAAAGATGGTCATTCGTCCTTGACATATTTATTCTATTATTTGACATTTAATTTCAACTCTTTATTTGTGACTTTTGTGGACATGATAATTATTCAGATTGATAAAAGTTGTAATAGCAATCATATAATTGCGTTATATTAAAATAGGTTTTTACTTTCATTAATTTATTTATCTTTTGTATAGATTCTTTTCTATTTTGTGAATGTGAGAACGCTGTAGGTTTAGTGAATTGTAGACCATTTTCTAATTTGTTAAGTACTTAGTACTTATTGAAAGACCTACACTGTCCTTCCATACCTAGTAACACTGTTATTTGAAAGTATTGTAAAAGCCAATTATTTTTAAAAGAGTAACCGTGGAGTTTCGTGCCGGCTCTTCTCCATAGGAAAAGACCAATTGGAACCGTGCACCTAGTTTCTGACGTTTCATAAGTGCCCATGTTGGTTTATGTGAAATAAAGTATTTTGAATTTGAATTTTGAATTTGAATATGGTCACCCATCCACGGACCAACCCCAGCAAGTGTAGCTTAACCTGATAGATCGACCCGTGCGGCTGTTATTACTTAGCCACGAGCTCCTTAATAACGTTAGTGAGACACAAGGGAAAAAAGAGGGGAAAAAGTAATTTCCTGCGGCCCTTTAGAATGCAGCGAACCGGTTGCGAATTTGGTTCCACCTGGTTAAATACTGTTCGGGGAGTGTGTAATGTGTATGGCTTTTTAGGTTTGTCTCCTTTGCTTTTTGGGATATTTATTCAACTCAACATCAATTATGTATACCTGCTACAGGGACGCCTCTGCCCAACCCTTCGGGGAAACAAGGCGTGATGTTATGTTTATGTTATCAGTAATGTATATGATTTTTGTCAAATAATTTGGTCTGTTTCTTCCCCTGAAAAAAAGTAGGTAATAAAGAGTGGGGCATATAGCTTTTATTATTCCGGCTTATTACAGCGATTAGGTACTGCGATGATCAATGCATTAATTTGCTTCTTTTTGTGGTTGTGCGGAAAGAGAAACCATTTAAGTAAAAAGAACGAAATTTTTAAAGAATAATTATTCAGTTTCAAAATTCAAAAGAAGAAAATATTCAGTTTTTAGACCCAAAAAAGGGTTTACCAGACATTTTAGTTAAAAAATAAATGTTAAAGTCAAGATAATTTCAAATTATTTTTTAAGCGAATTATTCTTTAGGCGTATTGGGCATTTTTGAGATGGGAAAACGCGACACCGTTACCGACACCTCATTTTTGAAAACGCGTTTGTGCTCTTTTATTTATATTACGTTACGGATCAATGTTCTATGCAAGCATTTTTACTTTAAAGGTTTTGGAAGTATTTTTTTTTAATTGTTCAAGTTTTCACTTCTGTCGGCACTCCCGGAGTGCCACTGATTTTTTTTTGTCAATTTAACAATCAAGCATGGAAACCTTTTTATCTTGACCGTGCACACCATTAAACATACACTTATATACACAAGTACCGGAAATATATTTGGCCATTTTACCAAAGGGGATGAGAGGATATCCTCTTTTATTTTTAGACTTTTTTTGATGCGTGATCAAGACTCCGTCATGTGGAATGCCATGCGTATTCACTCGACGGAATATTAAGGGGAAAGGTGGAGTGTACATTTGTAGATAATGTGAAATGTTCCATTTGTTTTGTAGGTTTATAATAAACATGATAAATCCTTTGAATATCTACAGAAAAAGAACTTGAACTTGTTATGTTGTTTCCACTTTGTACTGCTATTCCTGTTAAAGCTTCCAATGATTGTCAATCAGTGTTGGTTCACGTAAAATTTTAAACTACTATTTCCTACATTTTGTCGAGTCATGTGAATATGTAAAGAGCAGCTGATTTTTTATGCAATTTCAGGGTTGGTCCTATAAACTCAAACTCAAAGCATTTATTTCAATTAAACCATTTATAGGCACTTTTGAACTGTCAAAGAATCGGTCAGTTAGTCAGAAAGTTGAAGCTAGTTGCCCATTCCAAAACGTAGATCTCTATGGAGAAGAACGGGCAAGAAACTCCAAGGCCACTTTTTTAAATATAGATATTACAAAATTCTGGGTACATTATTCTGGTTGCTTCTATATGTGAGAACAATGTACAAAAAATAATCAAAACAATTGAAAAATATAAGATTAAAAATAAGCCCTGGCAGATAAGAGATGACCAGTCTCAACTGACGGCGCCCGTTCACGAACATGACGCGTGGATCAGCACCATCCAACTCAACCATTTTGTAGGGAACCGAATGATCCAACACACTCGCCACCATCAGCGAGACATTTTAGTGAGCTTGACATTCTCTCAACTGCCATGCTCTTTCAAGTCAACATACGTCTTAATAACATAATAAACGGCTCCATGGTACTCACATTTACAAAAAATAAAAAAATGCTTCTAATTTATACAAAATAATGTAAAAGTTGTTCAAAATAATGAGTAAATTACAACACCTATGTGAACCTGGAGTACTTGAAAAAGTCGTTTTTTTTTTTTGTGTATTCTTGAGGAGCTACAGTAGCAGTACAGAGCTACTGTAAGTAGTTGATTGTAGTGATAAACATTTTTGTTTGTAGTTTGACCAAAAAGCAGTTATATTGGATATCTCGGGATATAACTATATACCGTAATTTAGTTATATCAAAACGGTTCATAACTATTTTACTAGGAATATAACTATGATACGAGCACGCCATTTAAAATTTATCCATTTTAAATATTATATTTGTATAAACATTTAGGACTAAGTATTGTATTTATTTTATTTTTGATTTTTTATTTCACTATATGCTGCACCGGTTTACGTCATCACGTCAGCGCCGGCTGTCGCTGAAAACCAGCGATGCGGCTCTGTCTCGCATGGGGTCGCAGCATTATGCTGAGTGATGGCCGTTTTGCGTGGATGTGACGCATATTTTCCCCCAACTTGTTATTTACGTGTTTTTTTTATCTTTCTTTACGTCATGTTTACCTCAAATTAAAAAAAATCTTTCTTTCTTATCTAGTAATATAACTATTAGGGCACTCCGCCCAAATAGGTTAGGTTAGATTAGAACTGTGACCAGCTACGCAGAAATTGGTCGCAGTAACAAAATTAGGGCACTCCGACAGTTATGAACCTCTTTTATGTAAACCATATTACGGTTAAAAGCTATGTCCCTAGGGATATAACTATATCACGGTTTCAACCATCTTACTGCGACATATATACATTGTGCCTACTTATATTACTGTCATCCTTCCTTCATCGTACGTATACACACGATACTTACTAAACTTAAATACAACTAGCAATCATGCTACACTATGTACATCATAAAGATATATCTAAAGACATGCCACTACATACCCACCCATACTTCCACAAACTCATCTTAAACCAAACACTGGTAACCCCAAACTCAGGCCACAGGCCATCAGATGCAAATTAGTCAGCAGAACGACAAAATATTGGCCGCCATTTTGATTGATAGGCCCCCAAGTTTACTCCAATAAATTCTAAATTAGGGGAATCGTTAATCATGTCTGTTTGAAAGCTTTTTATTAGCTGTTGACGGGAAAAATATTGTAACGGACGGATCGGATGTCGGCTTGGTAATTTTCAGAGTTGGATCAGCTTGTGGTGTTGCTTTTGAATCAATGAATAGTTAATTATTTATTGGCTCGATTACAATTTAAAATTTGTTTTAATATACTTGATGGCCAGGGTAAGGCATAGTGACAGTCTGTTGATAGTTATGCCAGACACTTTCCATGTCACTACACTTTTTGTCTCATCGACTCATTCTATAGGAGTGTATTATGTAAAGTTGTTAACCCTGTATCGTTTAATGTATTGTGGACAGCCATTTATAATTTCAGAAGCACAAATTTCTTGACTAATGTAATACAGTACCTCCTCTATGAAATAGCACAGAACCCATTACCTATCACCCCAATGAATAAGGTCATTGCGTACCTAGTTATTATCTTGTCAATCTACGTTTCAAATATTACCTCTAGACATTGCCCCTAATTTAAAGTTCACTGTACCTAAACAGGAATCTTTGTAATAAATTTTTCCAGGTCAGTGATAATGGACAGAAAAATTAAGGTCATATTATGTTGGTGGGGTATAGAGGCAGACAGTGTAGAGTACCCGGGCGGGCGTTAATATGACAAGTAAAGTTTGAGAAAGACACTGTCAAACAATTACGAGTCAAAGTCAAATCATCATCTGCCTAGCCTTTTCCCAACTATGTTGGTTGGCTTCCAGTCTAACCGGATGCAGCTGAATACCAGTATTTTACATGGAGAGACTACCTATCTACAGTTATGAGTCATAGTCAAAGATTTATTTGCAGATAAATATGGTTTAAAAAATTCTTACAATGGTAGTATGATAGGTTATCATATTTAATCATAACATACTGACATGCAAAGTTTTGGTATACAATTACATAATTTCTGTTATACTAAAATATAGAAGGAATTCTCAATTAACCAGCTGCGTAAAGCCCTTCTGAAGCGGAACATTGGGAGTTCTTTAATTTGGTTAGGAATCTTGCTATAAATCTGAACACACATAGGAAAGCAACTTCGCCCATATAGTTCCGTTTTCATTCTAAGAATAAAAAAAACTTGAGAGGTGTCAAGGGACACCCGGATGGGACGAAGTTCCTTTCGATTAATTAGTAAAGGAATTGTAATAAAATGAGTAGGTAAGTGAGTGCATACGCCACACACAGCCTACACCGCAGCACCACACAATACCAAAATAGGGAATAATGCGGCGTTTTCCCGTGATTTTAATGGAGCCAGAAGAGAGGTCTTTTTCTCCTGATTTCGGGGACTCCAAACTTGATAGGTCTACGACCTCTGACTCCGAAGTTAAGACCCGGGGGGGGGGGGGGGGTGAGGTGTGCAGGGGGTGTATCGGGATCAGGGGGTCGCGGGAGGATATCGAGGGGGTTCGGGGGAGGTTATATATATAAGAGAGTTGTAAGATATACTTAATTACAGATATTGGGGTCAAAAGAAAAGGGGGTCAAAAATGGGGTCTAAGGGGTCTAACTGAATGTAGGTTCTAGCTGAGAGGGGAGGTACTAGGGGGGGGGGGGGGAATTTTATCAAAACTGATATTCCCAGCCGTTTCCGAGATATTTAAAATTAAAAAAAAAAGTGTCGTTACACAATAAAAAACTGTCGTTACAACTTTTGGTCTTAATTTTTTCCGTCTAGCCCCGTTTCGCAACGCGCGATAAGGAACTTCGTTCCAATAAATCTATTAGGATATCGATATATGAGTGACACAGACAATGCTCTATAAGGCTCTATAACTTTACGCGATCATCACATGAAAATACAGTGACAGAAACATCTTAATGTTGTGAAATTCGCCTTAAAAGACGAATGTTTTTCAAAGCTTGATAACTCCTCATCCTCCTGCCCGTACTTTTTTGGGGACTGCGGTGTTCTTTTCCATAGGAAAATTTAGTAATAGTTATCATTTCAGTAGGTAGTTATGCCCTTTCTAGCAATATTATCATTTTTCCTCGTTACTTTGGTCTTATACATTTCTAAAACTTGATGTTGATTTTAACGGGCCTCGTTCTGTATACAGTGCCAACGATGCGGTTACCAAATGGACACATGAAATATTATTATAATTTACATCCCTGGCGATTTACGTGACCCTACTCAATTATGAAGGTGCTACTTAGTTATTTATTTTTCCCGATATGTGCATAATTTAATAGCACTCAAGTGCGTAGGATATATGGAAGTACTGAGGCGGTTTTGTGCACTTACTATTAATTAACATTATATGGATATTCTTACAGTGTCAAGGTTTTCTGCAAACGGGTGAACAGGACCTTTTTCAAAAGCATTAAGGCAAAAGAGTCAGGGTAGCCCGCGAAATTAAATTTTTCTTACGTTTTTTGCAATTTACTGGTCAGTATCTGGTTGTAGGTTGATCTAAATATGATTTGCAATCGTAGAAAAAAATTATTTGTTGGAGACGGGAATGTGACTTTCGTTATTATCAGCGATATTTTAACTAGGTACTATGTGCGTAGTGTGGGTAGTGTTGGTTAATCCGCAATAGAAAAACAGTTCGCAGTTCAGATCACATTATAATTTACTATCAAATGAATCACACTAACTAAATTATACACACACTGGGTGCGACGGCGTTTATTAAAATCACTAATTAACACAATGATCACAAATTACAACTAACACAATAACTGAGCGCCACGAATCGAGAACAGTTCCGCGACGTCTTGCCTCCAAAGCGACCAGAAGCTGAATGCCTTCCTCGCCGTGGCCTTAAAAAATCACGACTCTGTAGAAGCGCGCCTTTTCTGGTGTAGGTAGATCACTCTTGATGTCGCCAGTGGCGCGCTTGCGATTCGTTTCGTGTCCGTGCTAATGACCGGTACTCTAATTGCGTAACTTATTTTCGTAAACAATTTTGGCTAATTTGTTTCATTTTGACAGTTCAACAACATTCATTGCGTTATTTACGTTGTTGAGCAGATTTTTTTTTCCAACTTATGAAGCAATGGATTAGCAATCTCTTTCAAATCGAAACAAATTGTGATTGTGTTGTATTACGCAATTAGGGTACGGATCCGACATATTTATAAAATTATAATCATAAAAATCATCAATACGACTCTCTAAGTTTATATTACCCTATTTATTGACTCTTTCATGAAATTATAACATTTGGCAATTCTAACATAAGAAGTTGTATTGCTGATTCAAATGATAATAATTCTGTAAAATCAACTTAATAAAATTAAAATAAATCCTGAATGTAAATCTGGCCCACACTGGACAGTCAGCCCCGCTACCATCTTGCTGAGTGGTATATATTTTTTTATCACGACTTATAGCTATTTTCATACGTCCATGCCGATACGAGAGAAGAAGCAAATATGTTTTCTTTCGATATTCGAATACTTAAAGAAAAATATCCACAATATCATAGCTGTATTTGTAACCGCTCGTACGATATTCTAGAATAATACCAATACATCTATTTAGGAGACCTTGTAAGTCTCCAAACAAGTTTTATATCAAAATGTCTGCGAAAAAGATGTCTGTTACAGACGCCGAGGTGAATAGAATGAAATATTCATGAGCTAAACTATTATATTTATTCAATACTATGAAATCCAATACGATGAATAAGATTATTGGATGAACACAACTGAAATTGAAAGTTTTCTTCATGCGTAAGATCTGTATCTACTTAAAATAAATGCGGGCTTTTCGACTCATACTTTTGACTCGTGTTTTATCTCGTAGCTATGAAGGAATATTAAACTTTATATCATGTAAAATCTAAGCTAAAGAGGTAAAATTGTTTGTTTGTTTGTTTGTTATCTCTGGTTGTTCTGATCCGATTATAAAAAATCATTCACGATACAGTGCGTTCATTATAACTTGTCCCGTGGCGCGATTTGATGAATTTTGCAGTCATTGGTGCCGATTCTCTTGTACATCGAACTAAACTAACTAAACTATCACTAAAATTCCTTACTTTTGACTATGAGAATCTCAAAGCTATTCTGCAAAATAAATTCTCTAAATTTAAAAATAATTTTGACACATCTAAATCGAATTTGACAATCGCGACTCCATACGTGATACATAACCACGTGAATCTTTTTAGAGCCGGAGGCGCGCAGCCTCGACGTGTTTTATATGGATTTTTTACTTTTTGTATGGGAAATAAGAAAAAATATTACCTACATGTATTAGGGGTTTAAAAGTGTTATAAAGGGTGTCGAAATTTTCATTATTTTTGCGATTGGACACATCGGTTTCGAGATATAAGCAAAAGAAAAAAATATATTCAGTTCTGTTTTTTCATCTGAAGTCGAGGTGTTGGTGTGAATTTTAGTTCATGACAACCAATTTTATTCTACATGTTTTTAATCGAAAAACGTCAAATTCAGAATAGCAAAATTGCCATTTTCACTAAACTAATATCTCAGTGCCATCTTAGTGCTGTCAAACTAAAATATAGTTAAGTTGTGTCACTTTAGTTTATTTCAGAATGGTAAATCGTCGTTTGACAGGAATAAACTAAATTTTGGTGATTTTTAGTTTAGTTTAGAGGCATTTGTGACAAGAGAATCGGCACCATTGTAGTGCTGTTTTGTCAGTCGCTATTTTGAACTCTATACGTATTGTAACTAAGACTGAGACTGCAAAATTCAGTGCTAATCGAGTTTCGGGACAAGTTATAATGAACACACGGTAGAAAGTTACACTATTGTCCAGTAATATAGTATATGCTTTATGGTATAGTTGGCTTCCACGCGAGCGTAAGTCGCGGGCAGAAGCTTGTTAAGATTTTTTGAAATGAAATCTTCTTTAGGCGCGTTGGGCATTTTTGAGATGGGAAAAAATAATTGAACTCGCGACACCGTTACCGACACCTCATTTTTGTAAACGCGATTGTGCTCTTTATTTATATTACGTTACGGATCAATGTTCTATGTAAGTATTTTTACTTTATAGGTTTTGGAAGTATTTTTTTTTTTTGTAAACATGATTGTGCTCTTTATTTAGATAAGATTCTCAAACTCAAATCATTTATTTCAATTAAACCATTTACAGGCACTTTTGAATTGTCAAGGAATCGGTCAGTCAGAAATAGGTATGAAGCTAGTTGACCATTCCAAAGCGTAGTAGGTACCTATGGAGAAGAACGGGCAAGAAATTCCACGGACACTCTTTTAAATAAAAAATTGTTACAAAATATTGGTTACATCATTCATGTTGAAATTATACATGTGAGAACAATGTAGAAAGACGTGCACTTTAGAAGCGTCCGTAATAAAAAGATAAAAAAAGAACAATTCAAACAATTAAAAATAAGCCCTGGCAGCTAAGAGATGACCAGTCCCTACTGACGGCGCCCGTTCACGAACATGACGCATGGATTAGCACCATTCAGCTCAACCATTTTGAAGGGAGCTAAAATTACGGACCAATGTTTTATACAAGTATTTTTCTTCCACCAAGGCGATCTTGTTCAAGTTTTCACTTCTGTCGGCACTCCCGGAGTGCCACTGTTTTTTTTTTCTACTCCCGTAATTACCATGCCATGTAAAATAATTGGTGATTAGATTAATTATTTACACTGGAGGGTGCTGTCTAGCATATACTTAGGTACTTTTTTTTTCATTTTCTTTATAAAAATTCTTTCGGCGTAATAAATACTCCTTAACCTTCTTTTATGGCGCCCACGGATCAATTCGAAGAATGGAAACACTTTTCCTAATTTAACTTGGGATTCTACTCACCCCGCACAGAATATTTTCAAGCTTATTAACAAGGGATACAAAAACACGTTCAGCCCCATTTTATCCCTATTATAATATTCGTCCTTTGTAAAAATGTTCATTGTGTTTTAGTACTACAGAAATACAAAATTCGCCTTATTTTTCCCCTCAAGAAATACGATGGCAAATTACCTATTTACCGAGGTTGGTTTAATTAATGATTAATTATTGTATTACTCGACATAACCAAGATGTGCTGTTATAAATAGAAGTATGTATTCCTTTTTTGTTTAGGTAATAAACATAATTATTTTCACTCCTCTTGCTCAAAAAGTCCATCATTGTAGCGTACCAGCGCGGGGAAAAAATTGCATATCTTGCTCTAGGAGAAAAAGTAATTTTTGTCTGTAACCAACGAGCCTACAAAAACGAAAAAGTCTTTATTCTTATGTGAAACTAGCTTTTTACTACCGCATACCGGGATAAAAAGTTTCATAAAATATTCAGATTGAACAAATTGCACATAAAAAAAAAAAATGATTTACCTATTATTGTATTGGATTATTTTATTTTCTCGCAATCGTGGTGAAAAATAGAGTATAACACACGGCGCTAAAACCCATTACAACTCTGTTTCTATTTACTTCCTCGCTGAAGCTCGGGAGTAAAACTACCTCGGTAGAATGGGTTATTTTAGCCCCTCGTATAACAATCTACTATTATTACTTATGTGTCTGTGCTGTAGTCTGCTAACGAAAATCAACAGTAGGTAAAACAAAAACAATAATTTAGGTATTACTATGTACCTAAACGTGACATTTTATTATCAATCAGCTTATGCCCGATAGGCGTTGCAAAGCCTTTTTTTGAAGTGAATACTTCTTTAGGCGCGTTGGGCATTTTTGAGATGGGACTAAACCATTGATTTCGCGACACCATGACTACACCTCATTTTTGTAAACGCGATTGTGCTCTTTATTTATATTACGTTACAAATCGATGTTCTATGCAAGTATTTTTACTTTAAAGGTTTTGGAAGTATTTTTTTTTTGTAAATGCGATTGTGCTCTTTATTTAGATAAGGTTACGGACCAATGTTCTATACCTACAAGTTATTTTCTTCCACCAAGGCGATCTTGTTCAAGTTTTCACTTCTGTCGGCACTCCCGGAGTGCCACCAATATTTTCTTTGGCGGTAGCGTTTTCCGGCACGCACACAATAACTTACCAATGTGTTATTGCAATCGGTCGAGCCATTTTAGAGTTTTTGCGAAACTAACGTACGGAAATTGATTTTTATATATAGAAAAGAAACAAAGAACATTATAGGTACGGAAACAAATGAAAAAACTTTTGAAAATAAGCTTTGTTGTTGATTGAAACAACAAAACTCATTTTGTACCAACCTATATTGAGGTAGGTACAAAAAGTGTTCTGAATTTCACAATTAAAATTAAGAGTTATTTTATTTATTTATTTATTTATTTAATACTTCAAGCACACAAATGTACAGAGGCGGACTTAATGCCAAAGGCATTTTCTACCAGTCAACCTTTGGGTGATGCAGAGACAAACAGTGGTAGGTGCAATAGCGAGAATTGAGGAATAAACATTTATTTAAATATAAAGATATACATAAACATATATTTCCAATTATATATAAATATTAACAAAATTAAATATATATAAAATACTACTAAAGCAAATAAGACAAACAATGGGAAATTATTTTAATTATTAATTATTATTTTATTGTTCTATATAAAATTGCCCTGAATTTAACAAATTGTTAAACTATCAACATAGGACAAAGGAATTCACAGAAACAGCGAGTAACATAAAAACAATAAAATAGCAAACAAAATATGAAAGCAATCACAATTTTCAATCGCAAAAAGGGGTCGGACAGCACAAAATGGCGGCCAGGGGAGATATATTAATATTTTTCTTTTTGCTTACACTACGGTCCCCTGTGACAGGGTAGGACTAGGCAGGTGGTGTTCTGACAGAGGTGAAACATATTAGACACGAAATATACAGATTGAGGGCGATGTCAATCTTGAAAGGGGAGGTTAAATGGGTCGAGGAAATTATTGTAATTCAATATCAAAAGGGGTTTTGACATGATGGTACAATAAATTATATTTCTCATCATCTTATAATATGGATACAGACGTTTTCATGGCGATTCCTGGTACACACGGCTATACATCAAGCTATACATTTCCAGTTTGCTGATCTCGCATTGTATAGGATTTTTGTACAATGCGAGATCAGCTTATACTGGAAATGTATAGCTTGATGTGTAGACGTGTGTACATGGCACCATTAGCTCATCTAATCATAGGATTTAATACAATCATTGACATTCAATGGACACCGTTCATCAACAGTTGTATCTATCTATACAGGGTGTTTGGCAGAAGGTTGAACATACGAAAATGGTGGATAGGTGGGGTCATCTGCTACTTACTCAGCCCTCATTTATTTGGCCCTGGCACCCTGGATATAAAATTTTTTTTTTTGCTTTACACACAAATTACACTTTAAATTTAAGAAAGTTGTGAAACTAGAAGAAAGCAAAAAAAAAAATTTAATATCCAGGGGGCCAGGGCCAAATAAATTAGGGCTGAGTAAGTAGCAGATGACCCCACCTATCCACCATTTTCGTATGTTCAACGTTCTGCCAAACACCCTGTATACCTGTTGCTAATGCTTTAATATTCTGGGAATCCCTTTCGCAACCAATTATTTCATTATATATCTACTACAATATTTCAAATTCATGCCCTAAATCCGTATCTGTGTAACACAAAAACTTCAACCAGATGCTCAAAAAGGTATGAAGAACAGAATATGTCCCAAGTGAATTGAGAGCGTAGGTAGTAATATTTTGCTTCTAGATTTTCGACGCAGCTTTTTTTCCTAACCTACATTATTTTTGCTGAAATACGCCTACCTACTTTTTATTTGCCAATGTCCACTTTCACGCGACATTACGTCTGTATTTTCTGATGGGATAATGTATAGATACACCTACAATTTTATTCGACAGTTATGTTTAATCCCTATGTAGTAATAGGAGACAAACCTGTGCGGGGTAATTGCGTTACCCCGTGGCCACTGCACGAGCTACACGCTCAAGCGGCACGCGTCTTGCGACAGCAAAGGCGGAGAAAAAAAAAATGAATATAGTTGTTTAGAGCATGCCACGACCCACGAGTCACCGCGACTTGACTTGCGGAGCGACGAACGGAAACAAGAGTCGCGCGCGCGTCACTTGATGCAAGTCGCCTCGCTCGATTTGCCTCCCACACTAACAAAAGGAATGCGTATCATTTTGACAATTCAACTTGGAAAGAGAAAAAAAAGAAAGAAAATACGTTTATTTGTGGTAAACATGACGCAAAGAAAGATAAAAAAAGGATTGTGTGGTTTTATGAAACCACGGTAAAAGTGAAACTTTTAAGCGAACTATAGGCGCCGCCATATTGGCCTTGGCTGCTCTGACGAGCGCCTTTCACTTTATCCCTACTCCGCGGCCGACCGTCACGCGACATGCAACACACAGCCGAAAAAGTTTGAGACGATGTAATAAAAGTTTCACTTTAAAAAAAAACACGTAAATAACAAATTGGGGGAAAATATGCGTCACATCCACGCAAAACTTCATTCATTGCGTTTTCGAGCAAACGAATTTTTCAAACATTTATTATGCAATGGATTAGGAATTTCCTTCCAAATGCTTCGAATTTTGATAGCAGTGATAGCGCAATTCGGGCGCTGGTATCGGGCGTCGGGCTAATCAAAAATCTTGCTACTGAGAAGAAAAACTCTGTAAGTAACAGTTTTCCGTCCTATGGATTAAAGCGATGCATAAGACTGTCCTCGGTGCCGATTTTTGGCCATCAGGAGTAGTGTTTAGACGACCAAAACCATCCAACCAAAAGCTCCCATCTTTAGTGTTCTTGTGGTTTTAATATTGAATTTAGCACAGATTAATACACATAGTTTACTCCGCAAAATCATTTAAATAAAAAGTGACTCTTGCTGCGGCACAATAAAGTGCAATTCAGGTCGCACAGTGCTAATTACCTACAATTATGTTCACCTAGAAGTTGCCTCTCTTTCTATCGCGTAAGCCCAAGTCGAGCGATTCTTTCCCGCGGTGATTTTTTTTTCACGCAATGGTTTTCAACGCTCTGCTTAGCACCGAGAGTTGAAAATCCAACAGTGTGTTGTTTATTATTAAATTATTTTGTTTTGTTTGATATTTTTACATCCGTGCGAACATGGACTAACTCTTTATATCTTCTGACTACGTTACAACTCACTGAATTGGCCCGACAAGTCGGGCCCGCCGCGTACTTGTGGAATCATACCAAAAATGCGGAGTGAACCATCTCTTATTAATCTGTGATCTTCGTCTAAGATTATCTGAAATAAATGAGATTTTATTATAATTACCTCGACTGCCGTGATGGTCTAGTGGTCACAAGGTCTACTGGTGTTATTGGGTTTTTCTATCTGGAATTTGTCAGTAGCAGCCCGGAGTCTGGATTTATCCCTGGTAATAGGCTTACCCCTTAGTACATGGACTTATACATAAATGGCCAAAAATGTGGCCCAATCCTTCGGGAATACAAGTTGTGATGTTATGTTATGTTATTAAAGTCAGGACAGCTCAGCAATCGGACTTGACCAAATCAATTTTTTTTTATGCGAAATACTGCAGTAGCCTTGATTTATGGGCCAGTGGACGACATTGTAAAGTAATTGATCCAGCTATGTTTTATTGACGCTAGGAATCGCATGTCGATGTCGGCAGAAAAATGTAAATAATGTCTGTCATGTTTTTTATCGTGTGGCGCGTGATTGGTCAGCAATGTTTATGATTTCAGATCTGCAGGTTAGATAATATGCCTAACTGTGTTTTTCTAATCCATTTTTCATAGTTATGTTTATTTCAAGAGAGTTAATAACTGTCAGTCAGTAATGTCATGACGTAAAATTATTGTCTGTACGTACAGAAAATAATATTATGGAAGATCCGCAATAGTAGACCGTAAAATTAAAAATTTCTTACATTTTTTGCAATTTATATGTAAGAAAGAAAGAAGAAAGAAAAATTGTTTATTCTGCACAAAATAAACGCACATTACACAAAAAAAAAACAATATTACATAAAATACACATTCACCAAAAGCCAAAAGCCTCGTATTCAATATTCGAAAACGAATAAAAAGTTCGACAAATTTTGTCTATTGTTTATGTCAAGGCACAAGGCCAGATACCAAAGACAATTTAGTTTTGTTTGTCAGTGTTTTCCTTCACCGTTTCGTTTCGTTTTTATCGTGAGGAAACCGGCATGTCCTAGAACCGAAAATTCGAAGACATGTGACATCTACCAACCCGCACTGGGCCCGCGTGGTGGATTACGGCCCACTCTCTCCCACAAAGAGGAGGCCTGTGTCCCAGCACTGGGAACATTTATAGGCTGATCATGATGATGATGATATGTCAGTGTCAGATTGTATCTTGATTCGCGACTATAAAAATAATGTATTGACAGAATTATAATCATTTGAATAATTAATTAATAACATCTTTCTAAGTTAGATTTCTCGTGGCTAAGTAATAACAGCCGCACTGGTCGATCCACCAGGTTAAGCTACGCTTGCCAGGGTTGGTCAGTGGATGGGTGACCATCTTTACATACCGAGACTCCTCCGTGCCTCGGAAAGCACGTTAAGCCGTTGGTCTCGGCTGTCATTCGTGGATCTTTGACAGTCGTTACGGGTCGTCAGAAGCCCGAAAGTCTGACAACCAGTCTTACCAAGGGGTATCGTATTACCCAGTTACTGGGTTGTGGAGGTCAGATAGGCAGTCGCTCCATGTAAAATATTGGTATTCAGCTGCATCCGGTTAGACTGGAAGCCGACCCCAACATAGTTGGGAAAAGGCTAGGCAGATGATGATGATCTTTCTAAGTTAGATTTGTTCCATAAGAGATTTGTTCTTATGGAACTAATCACACTCCTGAAAATTGTAAAAAACGTAAGAAAATTTAAATTTAAATTCCGCAGGCTACCACTGTGGATCCACCTTAACGGAGTCTGGATTTGTGCCCGGTTTATGTCAGCAGGTCGCCCCTTATTACACAGGACATGACAGGCGAAATTTCTATTCTACTTTTTAAATGATAAGCAACGCCGATGTCAACAATTCTGCTAATATCAAAAGTGAAATGAAAAAGAGTACCTACCAGGCGAAATAATGGAGGCATGATTTAATGTTATGAAAAGGCCGAGACTGACTAACAACGTTTGTTTGTAATGTATCGAGTTTTTGTAACGCGTTACAGTAAGTAGCCAATGCAGCGAGCCGAGTCGCTCGGTGCAAGCGCCGGATCCTCCACTCAACTGTCGGCTGTTACCTGAATTCCTTTGAAACAAAAATTTCATGTGCTTAAGGGGACGATAACCGACTTTTAATGATTTTCTACTAAAGATGACGTCTAAACGAGTAGTGTTAATGATTTGGTAAAAATATATGTTAAATTAGAGTATTTTTTTTTATATTTTAATAAAGGCATATTTTTGATTATGTTTATATTATATAGTGAAATTAATTTGTAAAGTTATGTCTAACGTGGATAAAAAACTGACAATGACGCAAAATCTATAAAGCGTATTTTTCTAAAAACTTCACCATTTTAAAGATAATTAAATTATTGATTTTTTAGTATACGTGTTTTATTAAAATACCTTTTGTTTTACGTGTAATAAATTAATAATGCGTCTAATTTGGACAGCGCTCCTTGATGGGCGAGTCTTATTACTGGCTGGACGTACGACGCGTTGCGTGAGCTCAGTACAGAACACGCAAACTAACCATTCAAGGTCACTGTCATATATCTGCGTCTTAAAGCGAGCGTTCGCCGCGTCTTGTGTATCGCTGTATTGTAACCAAGCTTGCCTCGAATGATACATTACAAACAAACGTTGTAAGTCAGTCTCCGCCTTTACACTTTCAAATCCCGACAAAAGTTGCGTTAACATAAGTAATTCTAAGCCCAAACACAATCAATCAACAAGAGCACAAAAGGCTAAACTTTACAAAAGTTACTATCACCAAAACTCGTGCCTGTTACGACTGACGCTAATTACGAGTCGTTAGTCCTACCAACTACGAAGGACAGATAGTTATATCTACAAACAGTAATCTTTAGCGATCGCGGCACGCAATCTGTAATTGGTTTTGCTATTTTTTATTCAAATTCCTGGTAATTTTTCCCTATTAGTAGGTCAATAGGCTAGATCTTTTATTGATCGTTTATAATATTACTGGCTGTTGTAAATACCAACTGTGTCTGTTGGTTCTGAACTATGAACGTGTATTTTTTCTACAGTTTATTTAATTAAAAAAAAACAACCGACTTCCAAAAAAAAAAAAACACTACAAAGTGAAAAATAAATTTAATTTCGGAAGTTGGTGTCTTTGGTTTTGAATTTTCGTTTTTTGCTACCGACTTCCGAAATTAAAGTTATTTTTCACTTTGTAGTGTTTTTTTTGGAAGTCGGTTGTTTTTTTATTCACTTTTTAGTTGTGGTATTTACCCCACACAAATTCGAATATTACTATATGCCATGTAAATAACAGTAAGAGGAACTTAACATATCATCCACATACTAAGCGGGAAAAAAATCGTATTATTGAAACTAACTCAAAAACTACCCAAGCAAAGTTAATAAAATTTATATGGGACCACACGGGAAGCACCAGCTTTCAAATAAAAAAAGATTCATCAAAATCAGTTCACCCAGTAGAAATTTCTGAGGTAACAATCATAAAAAAGTACAGTCGAATTGAGAACCTCCTCCTTTTTTTAAAATCGGTTAAAAACATGATGCAATCATGTTTTTTCTCTTCTTTTTTAGGTAAATTGGTGAAAAGAAGAATTTTATTTGTTTGTTTTGCCTTAGTTTATGTTAAAAACTTTCATCTCATAATGTGCAAACAAATCATGAACCTTTTATGTAGTGAGCCTTAAGTAAGTGAAAGTCAATCGATCTGCTAGCCTTTTTCCAACTATGTTGGGGTCGGCTTCCAGTCTAACCGGATGCAGCTAAATACCAGTATTTTACATGGAACGACTGCCTATCTGACCTCCACAACCCAGTAACTGGGTATAATACGATACCCCTTAGTAAGACTGGTTGTCAGACTTTCGGGCTTCTGATGACCCGTAACGACTGTCAAAGGTTCATGAATGACAGGCGGCACCAATGCACGGAAGAGTCTCGGTATGTAAAGATCACCCATCCACGGATTAACCCCGGCAAGCGTAGCTTAACCTGATGGATTGATCCGTACGGCTGTTATTACTTAGCCACAAGCTCCTTAAATAAGTGAAAGTACCATGTGTTAAATCTACACTTAATAAAGATTGTCTAAATTATTTAATGAATGACTAAACAGCTCAATTACAAGCACCTAAAAACATTAAACTCGTATTTCACTTAAATTTCCCAAAACGTAAAAGCGAGATAATTCAAAGAGTTTGTTCAAATATTTCACAGTAAAGTTACATTTAAGTCGGAGTTAAACTAAATGGATTATAAAAATTACTGAACTTCTTACCTTTTTAAATCTGTTTATGAGTTTATCTTTGTCTTAAACTGGCCTTTTTTACCTTTAAGTTTAACAGAGACTCGAGTAATTGCTTTTTGAGAAAAATACGGTTTCATATTTTATTAGGGTTCCGTGTCAAAAGATGCCAAAGACGGCATCGTAAGCATAGTAATGGGGTCCTGTCCATTACTAAGCCTACGCTGCCGTCTTTCCATCTGTCGGTCACAACACAGGGCTGTACCATTTTTTACTGTAATAGGTAGACGATTCAAATGTTTACAGAATACGTGACAGTCACTATGGCCTCAATCACGGCAAATAATAAAAAGAAAATAAAACTTTATTTTTGGTGGTACGAAATCCTTACTGCACGATCCCACTCACATTTGGCCAATTTGGATATACGAGAGATGATAAAATAGCCTGAACTGGAAAATAGATACTATGAGTGTAGTTTTGAATGTACGGAAACTTGGAAGAGAAAGTTTTAGAATACTAAGCCAGAAACTTAACCATCTGTGTTATGCTGTATATTTTCGGTTTTTTTTTATTTATTGTATATACAGGGCAACTTTTCAGTGTAAGAGAAACTTTAAAAACATAGACGTAATATTAAATAATAACTCTACGTATTTTGAGAATCAAAAGGCAAGGCAAGGCATTCGGTCCCATAGCACCTGAGAAAAGATTAAACATCGATTTCTGTTTTTATACAAAAAATTAAAGCTTTCACATGAATCAAATACACAAAACCCAAAATAAAACTGTTTAATATAAATAAACAGTATCATGTAATTGAGTCCTATCACGAAACATAGAAAGAAAGAAAGAAAAATAGGTCAATTTGTCACAGAAACACATGCATACATAAAAGACAAGAGTAATCAGAGAACAACACAAAGTACATAACAAATCACGAGCATAGAACAGAAATTACTTATGCAAACAGTTGTAAATACTATTCTATACATCAACACAGATTATGTATATGATATTTATCAAAGAAGAAGAATCATGATTGCAAAATCAGTATGTAAAGACATTTTACTATTCTTACTTTTCTACAATAGTGATTCAAACTCAAACTCAAAGCATTTATTTCAAATAAACCAATTACAGGCACTTTTGAATTGTCAAGGGGTCGGTCAGTCAGAAAGATGAAACTAGTTGCCTAGTAGCATATGGAGAAGAACGAGCAAGAAACTCCACAAACACTCTTTTAAATCAAAATATGGTTAATGGATTTAAGTATAGCATCGTGTATAGGGAATAATAAGGTACGTATCTACAAAACCTTATTGAAAAATCTACATCCTTCTGTAAAGTTATCTTACATTTCTTGTTCTACAATAGTACAGCTAAGTAATGTATAATAACATGTACATATACATTGGTACTCACGTATCTATCGTGGCGTTGACCGCCGTTTTACTGCCAACCCTCGCCGGGCTGCGGATTACTGAATCTGGAAGAAAGAAAGGTCAAGGTTAGAGATATAAAGTATTTTAGTAACATTGAACATTGGACGGTTGTGCTAGATAGTAACTACATATTGGAATGTAGAGGGTGTTTCGTAACCAGACTAGTAAATAACATACGGCTGAAACATACTGAGAATTTTTAAAATGATTTAGGAAATTCAATACATTTTTTTTCATTTTTTTTAGGGTTCCGTAGTAAACAAGGAACCCTTATAGTTTCGTCATGTCCATCTGTCTGTCTGTCTGTCTGTCTGCGGTCTAGCTCCGAGACCCTTAGTACTAGAAAGCTGTAATTTGGCATAGGTAACATACATATTAATTACGCCGACAAAGTGGTAAAACAAAATTATGAAAAACATTTTTTTTTAGGGTACCTCTCATACACGTAAAGTGGTGATGTTTATTTTTTTATTTTTTACTCCATGGTGAGGGGTATCATTGAAAAGGTCCTTTAAAAATATTGGGAGTTTGTGAAAACCATTTTTGGATTCAGGGATTCGTTTGCGAAATATTAAGCTTTAAAGTGCTAATTTTTGTTAGAGTAAAGTGTCCCCCCCCCTGCCGGCTAAATGGTTGGTTTTGGGTGTATGAAAAAATCACAACAGTAGTTTATATAACGAATTTAAAAGAAAAACTATTACAGCTAAGTAGGCTCTACAGGTTAACGAGTAATAATTGACCAACTTAACTTTGCAGTTGCAAAAACATGTTTTCCCATACATTCCGTATTGGAGAACATATTTTTCAACTACAAAGTTAAGTTTGTTTTTGGGATAAATTCATCCCAACTACGGAACCCTTCATTGTGCGTGATCCGACACGCACTTGGCCGGTTTTTTTCATTCTTTTTTTTACTATGTTATACCCTAAAGATGCCAAGATGATTAAAAATTATATTTTTGACGTTCAAAAGTGACATACAAGGGCCTATTTGAAATAAATGATTTGTCTTTAACATTGAATAGCCCAAGCTACGTTACTATTTCACAAACAACACTTTGTATTTTTTTCAAAATGTATGGAAATGAATTAATTCTTTAAAAAAAACTGGGTAGTTTTATTTAAGTTAAAGAATTTCTGTAAAAGGTTTTTTTACCAAACTGCGGCGAAGTCAAAAAAGGAGGGTTATTACTAACTGAATTCTTTAGGGTGCTAGACACATGTTCGAGTCGGCTTGATTCGGCATAGGTCGGGTAGCAAAACCGAATGTAGTGTGTGTATACTTTGCCGTCCAGCTGTGCCAAATCAAGCCAACTCGAACTAGTGTATAGCAAGGCCTTACATCTCCTTACTAACAAATAAAAAAATATGCACATCTTTTATCGTTATCAACAACCACTTTTCTTTAACATGCAAAATGCTCCTTTTAAATCCTAAATATCACTTTACGGTCGCTAAAAATTCCAACCCGTTAACAGTCTGCTTGTCGAAAGATTTGACAGTAAACGGCCGTAAAAGGGTTCTCAAATAAAGTAGGTAAACAATGAAAAGCCTTGACCCCTCAAATGGCGAGGGATTGAGCTGCTAAATATGACATGAAGGCCTCATAGAACGGCCGAATGTAGCACGGTGTTTGCACTTATTTCGCGAGGCGAAATGAGTTTTTGGGAACTGAGATATCGACGGTCCCTATGTACAATCCCTTAAATAGTAGATCCGTACTTTGCATGTATTGTTTTCATGACTTACAGGCCACCCTCTAAAATCGATTAGTTTAACAAAAATATATCTAAGTTGGTAATATGAACTTTAAATCCACACACGTTTCCCATAACTACAAAATTTATAAAACTGCCGACGTCGAATAACAGTAGTGGTAATTCAATTATTTACATTGTGTAATCAATCGTTCTCCCGCGCGCCTCCTCCATTACTGACTATTGCGTTCGTGCCAGCCTTGTTGATGGTCATTGTAATGTTTTTCCGCGTGAATGTCAAATACGGGAACTATAGGTACGCCTCGAAAAAATGGTCCACAGAATATCGTGATGTATGTACAACCACATAATGTAAAAAATTACATTTCCAGACCCGTGCTTATAACATTTGTACCCCACGTACAATTTCATAAGTGGTAAGTACGACTCTAGTTAATTTAAAAACTACCACGTAAAAGTCAATACGTACCACTTAAACTACTTGCAATCCCTACTGGAAATAGCTTAAGTGGTACTTATTTTATCACTTCACACACACATTCTATCACTTCACACACTTAGTAAGTTAATAAAAGTTAACATTCGCTTGCAACTTATAGTCATAAGCAATCTCTTAAAAATAAAAATAAAATTCTGCTCCTTTTGTCGGAACCTGGGCTGGCGATCCTTAATACAGGTTACTATGTAACCAAGCTAGGACGCCAGATTCAATTCCGTCATTTATTAATCTTTTCTGTTATCCATAAATTGTAAAATTATATTTATTGTAACTGACTGTACCACATTTTTTTTTAAATAAATAAATTATTAAATTATTATTATTATTGACTTTAACGTCCCTATGTTCCGATGTATAAGTATGTAAGTGACAAATAATACACTAATAATGACTTTTAAGACCTATATTTTTATTTTTTATAAACTAAATCTTATACTAAGCTTTTATACCAAATTTCATGACTTTAAAATAAGTAGAACATGATATACACGTGTTTAAAACTTTGAAGTGCTCACCTTTAAAATTTGACATTTGTCTTAAGAGGCCTGCGAACACGGCTCGCAACTACAAATCGAGTTGTTTGCAAAATTCAATTCCAAGCACGTTGCGCTAGTGCGAGTGCCTGTCGGAGCGATATACACCTACAGTGAGCAATACTACCACGCACACATTGACAATTATTGCTTGACGCGATATAACTAAATACTAGCTTTCGAAAATTTGTGATAAATTTGGATGTGTTTCGTAATACCAAAAATGATGAATGAAAACTTAATATGTTTCCATTTTTATTTCGATAATTTGTAACTTGATAATATAAGCTATGCTTCTGCAGAAACAATATTATAAATATTGTTGTTTATAATACAGAAAAACAATATGAAGACATGTCATTTACGCTGTAAAAATGTGCGAAATTAAATTCGTTTAAACTCCATTTTACAAAAGTTTATTGGAAATAAAAAGACGTAGGAGCCTAGATAAACACTGTCTAAATCCGAATAACAACATAATATGGTGTAAATATGCCTAAATTGCAAATGATTTAGGTATTACGTTTGTATGGACAATTCATGTGTCGCCGCGTTCTTAAGGGGATTATACGTAGGGACCGTCGATATATAAGTAATATGTTGCAAGTTTGCTGATCTAAAACCACGCAAATATTATGTGTCATTGCTCTAATCAAAACAAAGTTTAAAACTAAGTTGCTTTTCGGGTCTGTCAGTGTGACCGCTACACTCTTCTAATTTCACAATGGATTTTGATGCGGTTATCACCGTCATTTAGACATTTTATTCCGGAAGGTTTAAGTGTATAATAAATTGATTTTAAACTACAGATAATAAAGGAAACTCAACGTTTTCTCAAGCAGTAAAACCATGCGATGCAGGGGCGGGTCGCTAGTTCCAAATAAATCGTTTCTATACTAATATTATAAAGAGGTAAATTTTGTTTTTTTCTTTGTAAGTTTGTATGTAAGGGATAATCTCCGGAACTAACAGTCGGATTTGAAAAAAAAAAGACAGAAGAGAAAACTTGAAAAAAAAATCGGCACCGCGGTAATCAACGCGTTGATGTCTTTTATTCCACGGTGTCGGTAACAGGTCACAAAATCAATGGTTTAGTCCCATCTAAAAATGCCCAACGCGCCTAAAGAAGTTTTCACTTCAAAAATCTTTTTGGGGAAGGTTAAAGGCTCGCAGACGAAGTCGTGGACAGAAGCTAGTTTCTTATAACCAAATGATTACAACCATCTGAACCTCACATAGGTATCCATCCATCAGATAGCTACTATGTTCTGTTCCAATGTAACAAAATGTGGGTCAAATTGTAGGCTCTATTGATAAAACTTTTATATCTTTCGTAGTCGTCGGCAACGCTAGTTGTTGAACTCATAAAATGCGAACCTTATAGCTTGCGATTACCTGAATAATATTTCTTTAGGATTATACTTAGTTGTTTTAAAAATCGTTTAGTTGTTCTTAATATTTTATGTATAGTTGACACCTAAATAATAAAAGCAATAGGAAATTAAAAAAAAAATATATATAGAAAAGAGTTTATTCACAGACATAATATAATTTTTCAAAACATAATCACCTCAGCCAAACTGCAAAGCAGTTTGTTGATAGACTTGGCTCCTTTTTAGAATATACCTAAACAAAATTTACAATACCTACAACATTTTTACCTTTATGTACGTTAAACCATTAATGTATTCTTTAACCGTTCAAAAGTCTCGATTTTGTGGTGAAGCTTTATTTGCCTTGCAATCATGTCATGTAGAAAAATTTCTTGCTTATTAACTATTTCTGATTTTGACTATTTCTTACTCATACATTATTATTAGCAGTACCAACGTAATAAATTCATGAACCAAATCCAGCAAGTTTTCTTCCACGTAACCATTAGTGTTTTCAGCAATTAGTAATGTATCCCTTTCGTCTGGTCTAGATTCTCAACGTTGTTTCATTTATTTTATTTTACAGCAACTTTGCTAGCTTAAGTTACCCATTATAATATTGTAGCATATTATTTTTGTTCAATGTTGGTTCTTACTGCCCTGAGGCTTTATAAAAAAAAACTAGACCTTTTCTCTTTTAGGTCTTTTGTGACCTTTTTAGGTTATAATCATACAAGATTTGTTATAACAATCAGCTGCTTTATTTTCCCTAGATGTACCTTACTTTCTGTCTTCCTCTTTGTTTCTCCTATCCTTTCTATACACATTCAATTTTTTTTTTCGACGTTACGTTTATTTATTTTATGCCTTGAACAACACTTTAGGCCATGTCAATGACACAGACAACCTCATTTTGTTTTTGATGGTAATTTTTTTCAACTCGTTCATTCAAAATCGCCTAAAAATTGTGGTTCTCCAAACATCATACAGATGATGATAGTCCCAAAAGAGGTTTCCTATCCATTTGTATAAAATTTTAAGACCTAATATAACTTGGCATACTTTTGTTTGTCCTAATTATATTTTTGCATAATATTATTTACGCATAACAGCTAACGCATATTTTTTTACGCATAATTTCTCTAATCATAATAATGATTAAGCATAAAATTCTAAAGCATAACTTTATTAAGCATAATATTAACAAGCATAAGTTTTTTTCGCTGTAAGAAACATGCACACAAGCAAATACCATGCATGCAGCAAGCATGCAACATGTAAACAAGCATACACCAGGCATGCAAACAAGCATGCAGCATGCAGCAGGCATGGTTTCTGTCACGGCTCCGGCGCTGCGGACCTCCGGCGGCCCCACGCGCCTACGTGATTTTAAATTACACTCTAAGGGTAGGGCAGAGAAGACTACGTGGAGTCGGTTTTGCAGCGATTCGGTTCTGTCACTAACTTTTGTAGCACAACATAATGATTTTTTAAGACAATACTTTAATTTTAATTTATTTTTATTTTATAAATCATTTATTTATTTATTTAACCATTTATGTACACACAAATAATACACAGACAAGACAAAAGGAACAGAAAAATACGTACAAAGGTGATGCTTATTTCTAATGAAATCTCTTCCAGCATACCTGCGATAGGACAGAGGATAAAAAGAAATGTAGGCACCGTGTGTAAGAGTAAAGAGAAAGTAAAATACATAAAATCAAAACAATTCACTTAATTAAATAAAACTAATAATATGAAAATATATCATTTCCAAAATAAATCCGTAAAAATTACTCAAATTTGTTTCCGTTATTTCTATTAATTGTATGCCCAAACATTATTATGCTAATAGTCATTAGGCCTAGTTACGTTATGCGAATTAAATTTATGCCAAAACAAATTAGCCTTCAAGATAATTATGCTAACATAAACTGTATGCAAAAAAAAATATGGCAAAGTATTATTATGGCAAAACAAATTAGACCAAAATCGTTATGTCAAAGTATATTAGGAAAACGAATATTATGCGAAAAGAAGGGATCCGCCAAAAGAATGCTAACACTTCAGTGCTTCCCTAGTGTTTATATTAAAGTAACTAAGCATAACAGGATCCTATTTTATTTAAACACATCCTTAACAGCAAACAGTGAAGTCACTGAACATTTCACAAGGGTTAATCACACAGTGTAGGTTCACCATTTCCTCGTTTCCTAACCAAAAACGTGCTCTTTCCCCTAATTTGAGTGCATAAGCAGCGTCTCCGGTAGCATGGCAATTAGCTCTGAGATCTAAAAATACATCCGACCTTGTCTCTTTTCAGCTCGATGGTGCTTGAGGTAACAATGTGCTTGTTGCTGTGTTTGTCTTTAGAAGCAGGGTTGATGTTTGTGATTGTGGGATGGGAATGATTAAATTTTGGTGCTGCATAACCAATGTTACCGGTTTAGTATATTAGCAATTTTTTTAAAGACATAAAATAATGTATATGTTAGTTAACTATTTTACATTGTATTCACATTCATATTTTCCTTAGAACATATTTTTTAATATCTAGGTATCTCGTGTTTCAGAAATTCAAGAAAATGATAAATCTTGAAATTATTCAACACATTAGGTAGGTAACTGCGCATTCGTAATAAATAATATATTACATTTTATTTTCGTCATCTCAAAGGATTTGATCTATGCGTAATATAGAATATCAAATATTATCAGATGAACGTGATTTTTCTACTTTTGTGAACATTATTATTATTTTCTGGAATCAGACGATACATCCCTTTGATATTTTTTTTACACTTTTCTCGCGAAAATCCCAGATAATCTGCTCTGAGCTGCGAACAAGAGATTTTCGTGATGAATGAGGCTGAGAAAGAAATTGGCTTCTAAAACACGTACCTATCTATCTATTGAGATGAGAGATGGGTTATATAGGGTGGCGTTAAGGGGGTAATTCTACCTGTTCTACCATGTTCACTATAAAACACATATGACACGATTCATAAAAATAAAAAAAACTTTTCATTCATGAATCGAAAAAGTCTGTCTACATACAGGAATTAGTTTTTTTTTTTTCACGATTCGGTAATGAGTTTCATGGTGATATTTGTTCAGTATGACGGGTAGAATCATCCCCTTTACGGATGCAAGTGTCTAAGTGGCCACCCTGTATCAAAGACAGTAACAATTTGGTACTTGAAATTGGTATTGATTTAGATTAAATATCGTTTTGAAAAAGGTACGAGAACATATAAATATTTAAGTATTGACATGAAAATGGGTTGTAAAAGAGATAGGGAAAGAGAGATATAAATATAGGTCATCATGCTTATTCCACGAAGGGTTGGAAAGGGGGGTGTATTTCATCTACAATTAGCCAATTACTGCCCTTTCGTTTGATATCACACGGTACAGTTAGCGAAACTGTTTTTTTTTAAATATTCTTGTTTGCCCCCCAAAAGTGATCACTATATTCGAAATTCATTTGTTTACGTAACACGTTCGTGTTCAACTTAATCGGTCTATTAGATTCGAAGCAAATTAGCTGTGACAGACGGACAGACAGACAGACACACGAGTGAGTCCTATAAGGGTTCCGTTTTTCCTTTTGAGATACGGAACCCTAAAAATGTCGTTTAATATGAAAATGCAATAATTGCCTTTGTGACTTTTTGCAATTTTACAGCAAAACGATTTCATTTTCATGAGTACATAATATCAACCCGCTGAAAGAAAATTAATGTATTTAAAAGTCAACCTATATATACAGGGTGGCATGGACATCGACGCGAAAACGATTACCATGGATTCAGTGCATGGTTCTGAACCCCCACGCATCTGTTGTGTTTCATAGAACAGTTTTCGCGTCGATGTCCCTGCCACCCTGTATATCGGGCACAAATTCTCCGAGCTACTACGGGGATATTCCCATTAGAATTTGAGAGTGAGATAAAGGTATTATCTGCCTCGTTCATCTACTGCTGAGCATGAGGGCCTGGGTTCGATTCCCTTATCGGGTAAAGTGTTATTGGGTTTTTCCACCTGAAATTTCTCAGTAGCAGCCTGGAATCTGGATTTATGCCTAGTTGATAGCAATAAGCTCGCCCCCTATTACATGGGACTTAAACATAACTGGCGAAATTTGGGTATACCTGACACCTTTGCCTTACCCTTCGGTTATTACAGGTTATCATCATCATCATCATTTCAGCCGAAAGACGTCCACTGCTGAACATAGGCCTCCCCCAAGCACCGCCACTTCGACCGATTCTGTGTTTTCCGCATCCAGCGTATTCCTGCGGCCTTCACAAGGTCATCGGTCTATCTTGTGGGAGGCCTTCCAACGGTACGTTTTCCGGTACGTGGTCGCCACTCCAGAACCTTTCGACCCCATCGGCCATCCGTTCTACGAGCAATGTGCCCTGCCCATTGCCACTTAAGTTTGGCAATTCTTCAGGCTATGTCGGTTACCTTGGTTCTCCTGCGGATCTCTTCATTTCTGATTCGATCACTTAAGGAAATTCCAAGCATAGCCCTCTCCATTGTCCTTTGGGTGACTTTTAGCCTTCTGATAAGGCCCATTGTGAGCGACCACGTTTCAGTACCATAGGTCATCACAGGTTATGTCATGTTTAAAAGCATTAGTTTAAAGAACGGTTGTAGTGAAGTACTTTGGTCAGAACACTCTACGCTAAAACCACTAAGCGAAATAATAATTATTATTTGGCTTTTAGTATTAATTAACGAGCATTATTCGTATGTAGTAATATTAATTACATTTATAAAACTCTGATACAACGCCACTCTATCGAGCGAAACTAATTCCATTCCCCTTCAGTAACTTCGGAATAGGTTTGTTTACAGCGCGTTGCTATGGCAACCGAACACACCCAAACAATGAAGTGCGGTGCTATGATTTTATTTAAATTGTTTAGAGATTCAGAGTTACAATTATTATTTACTAGCGACTTGCCTTCGCTTTGACAAAACATGAACATTTTCTTATTATATCTAAGTTAAAAAATATTAAGTACCTATACCCTAATTGAGTAACTTATTTTCGTAAACGATAATGGAAAATTTGTTTCATTTTGACAGTTCAACAACATTCATTGCGTTATTTACGTTGTTGAGCAGATTTTTTTTTCCAACTTATGAAGCAATGGATTAGCAATCTGTTTCAAATCGAAACAAATTGTGATTGATCGTGAATTACGCAATTAAGGTACGGGTCGACCGAGCTCTGCTCGGGTGAAAATAGAGAAAACGAATTGTCCTAGATATGAGACCTAGCTAGATCGAATTTTCGCCCCCGTGAACCCCTACTTATGTTGCAACTTTCATCTAAATCGTTAAAGCCGTTTTTGAGAACGTGATTACAAATATAATATACAAATATTGCTCATTTAATAGGTATAGTAGTACACACGGCTACACATCAAGCTATACATTTCCAGTTTATGTTGATCTCGCATTGTGTAGGATTTCTGTACAATGCGAGGTCAGCTTATACTGGAAATGTATAGCTTGATGTGTAGCCGTGTGCCTGGGCGACTGAGCTCTACTCTGGTGAAAATAGATAATGCTCATTTAATAGCATAGGATAGTACCTACTAATTCCATACTGCCATGGTAGTAGGTACTTACTAATTCCATGCTGCCATCATCATTATTCTAACGTCATTATTGTCATGTCATTATTCATTATCTTGTTCTAAACTTTGGGCGACCGAGCTCTGCTCGGGTGAATATACAGAGAAAACAAATTTTCCCAGATATGAGACCTAGCTAGATCGATTTTTCGCCGCGTAAACCTTTGAACTTTATTGTAACTTTCATCGAAATCATTTGAGCCGATTTCGAGAACGTGATTACAAATATATTATATTCACATATTGCTTATTTAATATTATAGGATGTATTATGCACATGAACCTTGTACCCAGAGTAAGGGCGAATTTCACTAAAAAAACTGAATGCGATCAGCACATCTAAACTAAACATACGAATTACACTGACAGCTCTTAAACGTGCAGATCGCGTACAGTTTAATTGGTGAAATTTTCCCTAAATTCTCTAAATGTTATTGGAAACCACATCAAAATCTGTTGCGTAGGTAACTTTTAGAAAAACAGCGCTATCACACACACAGACACTTAAATTGACTTCAATTTATAATATGTACAGACGCCAACACATCAAGCTACTACAATCTGTCAAATTTATAGAATAGATTTTCAACTTTATCGCTGAACAGTAAGGTTCAAAGTTGATTGGGAAAATTTGACAGTTTCGGGTAGCTTGATGTGCTGGCGTCTGTACATATAGTATTTGATATCTAAACTTGAACTTATTATAGCCCATCGTAAGGTTTCGGCTGGAATCCAGTCTCAAGTTGGTCCTTACTTAGATATCTAAGTTAAAGGCAATTCTTAAGATGGCCGAATGTAATATAATTACTTTGTTAGGGAATTTCTAGTGGCAACCAAACTAGCCCATATTGAACATTCCTTTAAAAGGTATAGAGAGAGGTATAAAGAACGGGGTGTAAAGTTCACTCACCCTCCATAGAAAAAGGAGGATCCTCCGACCAGACGGGTGTTGTGTCTGGTGGGCTACTGCCCGACGATTGATGTCGGGACGTTGTATATAATTATGCTAGTCGTACTGAAAACCTTGCTTGCGCGATGCAGGATTTGCGTGACGTCGGTGTGATGCGTAGTTCACATGTGGCAATGTAGATGTCGCCACAAATGTTAACTTAAGTTATCTTCTGTTTGTTTAAGGCTTGAAACTGCGCTAAGTGGACGTCCGCGCGGTTCTATTCAAAAGTGCTCCGTTGCGGGGACGAGCGCGGGCGTCCGTCGCGGGGAAGCGGGCCCCGCGGTCATACCACGTGTCCCGCCTCCGTGCGATGGACGCCCGCGCGGGGGCACGCGCGTTTCCCGCCAGCGGTGTGGCCAGCGTTTTTGAAAATAATCCTATACTATTAAACGAGCAATATTTGTATATCTATATATATTTGTAATCACGTTCTCGAAAACGGCTCTAACAATTTCGATGAAAGTTGCAATATAGGGGTTTACGGGAGCGAAAAATCGATCTAGCTAGGTCTCAATGTCTCTTAACTGGGAAAATTCGTTTTCTCCGTATTTTCACCCGAGCAGAGCTCGGTCTCCCAAAGTTTAGAACAAGATTATGAATAATGACATGGTAGCATGGAATTAGTATGTACTATACATGGGATAAGTATGAAATGAACTATCCTATACTATTAAATGATCTTTCTCAATTTTCACCAGAGCAGAGCTCGATCGCCTAGGTACTAATATATTAAGTTCTCCATCGACACGACTGTGCATGCACATCGTTAAAATTGAACTAGCAACACTGCGTAAATAAAATAATCTGGTCTCCGCGACGGATACCCGCGACGGGGGCCGTCGCGTTCCCACGGAGCCCATCTGCGTGTCCACGCGCGAAGACACGCGACGGGTCACCGTCGCGGGCGCCCGCTTAACGCAGTTTCAGGCCTAAAGATAAATAGGATTCTAGACATGACCCCTTTGTAACACTCATACTCTTTATAAAATTGCCTGTAATTGATAAAATTCACAAAGTCTATTAAACGCTGCAGAGATGTTCTAATTCATATATCTAGCGACTCGCCCTGCCCCGTACGGTTTTTACGACTTGTCAGCACGTTGAGATTTCTATATTACAAGGCTCGGAACCGGTTAATACGGTTTATTTCGGTTTTGCTCCGATTTTTTCTTAAGAACGTGAACGTTATAAGAACTATCTTGAACTAAAGAAACCGGTTAATTCGACGAGCGGCGTATCGATAAGCGCGTTGCAAATTGTGACTACTTGTGAAGATTCCGCGCTGAATAAAAACTAAACAAAAAACCGGCTAATATTGCTCTAAGCCAGCCTGTGGGTTAGATATACGCATAGATCGTATAGCGCTCTCCGCGTTCAATTTAACAATGTATTTAGGATACTGGTGGGGCTGCCCCGTTTCTTTAGTGCGTTAGGGATGTTCGCAGATGCGCATGTAGATTGCTTTTACGCAACAATGCGTAAAAGGTGCGCTTCCCTGGTGCACAGGGTGTGGGGCAGCTGCAACAGTGTCTTAAGCATGGTTGCGAGTCGCCTGGACTGCGAATACGTGGGTCACTGTTGTGCCGTCTCTCATGGGATGTCGCAGCGGTGACCAACCATTATTTATTGTTTTGTTTTCCTTGTTTTTGTTTAGTGTCTGTGTTTACTAACATAGTCGTAAGTTTTACTAACAATCTTGTTGAGTCTTGGTTACTCCAATAAAGAAAAATTCTATTATATTCTGTTCTAAGCCGGTAAATCCGAAAAACCTTTATGTAAAGACTCGACGGTTTAAAACCGGTTTATTCGTACTAAACCGAATGTAAATGTTTTTGCGTCAAATTTAACCGATATCCAAACCTAGGTTTATTTTATGTAAGTTTATACATACATAATCAATACAAATAAAAGTCATGGTGAAAATTGAAACAAAATCCACTGCGTAGTTCAGAAGAACAACGTGGTCACGTCGATAGACATTTAGAGGGGAGGGGGGGGGATCATGTTGGGGTTACCGATTTAGAGGTATGAGGAACAGGGTGTAATATTCACTCATCCTCATTAGAAAAGGGAGGATTCTCCGACCAGACGGGTGTTGTGTCTGGCGGGCAGCTGCCCAACGGTTCATGTCGGATAATCTTACATATATCGTTCACCCGGTAAACTCTAATAGCGCGATGCAAGATTTATGTGACGTCATTTCTTTTTGATGCGTAGTTTGTATGTGGCGGTGTAACCGCTACAGACATGAAAAGCGACTTTTTTTATATGTATAGATGGAAATCACTTGACCAAAGAAACAATGGATGGACTGTGTGAAGAATGATATGGCTAGAAGGAAAAAAATACTTCCAAAACCTTTAAAGTAAAAATACTTGCATAGAATATTGATCCGTAACTTAATATAAATAACTAGCGACCCGCCCCGGCTTCGCACGGGTATAAACTTCGCACGGGTATAAACCGGGTTATTATACAATGTATAATATCCCGGTTTATACCGTTTATACATAGAGTGATTAAAGAGGAAGGTTTATATGTCATATAAACCTTCCTCTTCAATCACTCTATCTATAAAAAAAACCGCATCAAAATCCGTAGCGTGGTTTTAAAGATTTAAGCATACATAGGGACAGAAAAGCGACTTTATTTTATACTATGTAGTGAAGAGCACAATCACGTTTACAAAAATGAGGTGTCGGTAACGGTGTCGCGAGTTCAATTGTTTTTTCCCATCTCAAAAATGCCCAACGCGCCTATAGAAGTTTTCACTTCAATAAATACAAACGTATTTCTCAAGCGCAAATTTAGAAGTACATCCGGTAAGATTAACGTTTCATGTTACCACTTAAAAGTTACCCACATAAATCAATACAAAATTCCTCACACACAGTTGGTACTTAGGTATTTACTTAATTTTATAAAGCCAGTGTTTAAGTTGAATCTTGTGACGTCTGACGTCACACTAATTAACTCTTGTCAGTTAGTAACTCGTTGAATATTCTCTTATGTTATTATATTATATTGTTCTGTTGTACTTTGAGGATTGTGTTAGGAGTTAGGACTTTAATGTTTCATTAGAATAAGATTAAGATTTGGGGACGCCGCCTCTACTTTTAGATATTCTAAGAAAGGTTCCTACGTTTTATGAAAGCCTCATAAAATACATAACTTGTTTCCCCGAAGGGTTGGGCAAAGTTGTAAGTACCAATAGTACACCTACATTTCTTAGAAAAGAAAGAAAGAAAATATGTTTATTTGCGGTAAACATGACGCAAAGATAAAAAAACACGTAAATAACAAATTGGGGGAAAATATGCGTCACATCCACGAAAAACGGCCATCGCTCACCATAAAGCTGCGACCTCATGCGAGACAGAGCCCCAGCGCTGGTTTTCAGCGAGCGCCGGCGCTGACGTGATGACGTCAACCGGTGCAGCATATAATGAAATAACAAATAAAAATAAAATAAATACAATACTAGTCCTAAATGTATATTGTTATCGTTCTTCAGTCATGTTAAGTCACATGTAATAGGGGGCAAGCCTATTACTATCAACCGGGCACAAATTCAGACTCCGGGCTGCGTCTTTCCATTCTATACAAAGCCAGAACGCAGCCATAGGAAACTGCTCGCGTATAGATTGGAAATTACTTTTTTACTAAGGTCTTCCAATCTATACAAGAATAGTACGCAAATACTCGCGTATACTTCGTAGTGACCAAATTAACTACCTCATTCCATAGTATACAGTACCAGTACGCATACGGACTAATCGAGTTTAGATTGAGAGAAATTGTGAACTGGTAACCAACTTGTTTGCGACTTAATGCACCTGGCGCTAATATTAAATAGCCTGCCTGGCTGCGAGCAACTTGGAAGTAGCGCTCGCCGGCCGCTGCCGCGGCACCACTTGCTACGCTCGCTCGGCTCGCGCGCGGTTGGTCACAGTTCTAACCTAACCTAATCTAAGCCATTTCACCCAGTTCACACTTTTGTTCTTTTCTTTTTTTTGTAGACTTTATCTATAAAACTCTTATCAGGCGTAAGTGATGTAGTATAGTTTGGAACCAGGACGCGCTCGTCCACGTTACAAACTATACATCAGCAAAACGCAAAATTTGTGTATACATTGTAATCACAGATTTCAAAATAGCATTACAATATATACGCGAGCAGTTTTCTATGGCTGCGTTCTGGCCTTGTATAGATTGAAAATACGCCTCCGGGCTGTCACTAAGAATTTCCAGATATTAAAACCCAATAACACTTTGCCCGACCTGGAAATCGATCCCAAGACCTCATGCTCAGCAGTAGCGCTTGCGGCCACTAGACCAACGAGGCAGTATTACTGCTCAAATATTTTGTCACTAATTCTGTTGTCATTATTGCTGACGCGAGGTCAGAATAATCAAATTAACTGTCACGGTATTTGACGAAATACTCGGGTTAGGTATACCTTATTATTTAAAGGAAGCACTTTATTCCCTTCAGGGAGGAGCTTGTGGCTAAGTAATAACAGCCGCACGGATCAATCCATCAGGTTAAACTACGCTTGCCGGGGTTGGGCCGTGGATGGGTGACCATCTTTACATACCGAGACTCACTCAGAAAAAAAAAAACAACTGTTCACTACATTTTGACGAGTTATGCGAACATAAATGTAGGGTACAGCTGATTTTTTTTTCGCGGTTTCAGGTTTGGTCCCATAGTAAATGTTGTTCATAATTATGAGTAAAGTCACGTGTTTAACTTTGCGCACTGCTTAAAAACTTACCATGTAGAGTCACCAAGAATAGAAACTTTCAATCGGTTCGGGTTCGGGTGTCTCCGCTCTCTGTGAACTGCCGAACTATTTATCTAACTGCCCATTCCATCATTTTTACTGGCCATTTATTTATTAGTCTGCTTGCATATTTTTAGTACTGACATTGTAAGACAAAATAACCGGCCAATTGTTTTTAGTAAGTACTGTCTATGTTTTATTGTCGCACCAATTATTTTTAAAAGAGTAACCGTGGAGTTTCTTGCCGGCTCTTCTCCATAGGAAACGACCAATTGGAACCGTGCACCTAGCTTCTGACGTTTCATAAGTGCCCATGTAGGTTTATGTGAAATAAAATATTTTTTTAACACCACAAAATTACCAACCGCCGATAAAAGAAAAAACTGCCCATTATTTTTTTCAACTGATCATAATAACTTCTCGACTGTTTAAATAACAGTTCAAAAAATTTGTTCCCCTTTAAATATTCTAAATAAATAATGTCTTAAAATAACACCAATGTTTTTTAATCCCAAACTACACTTCATTGGTTCAATTCAATTATTACCCCCAAATGAATTTCTCTGCATAAACTAGTTCTGTCTAGTGTTAAAACTTACTAGTTTTAACTAAAATTTAAACATGAATATCAGTAAATTCCAGTTTTAACTAGAAAATTCTAGTATTAACAAAGGTATCCAATAAAAACTAGGTTTAACTAGCGAAAACGCGTTCTAACTAAAAACGGGTTTGAACTGTAACATATGTGCATTTTGATCTATAAAAATAATATCCAGAGATGAATCGATTCACGTCAAATAGTGCAATCGAATAAGTTATAACTCACGTTCTCAAATCATCAGTCTTTTCGTGTTGAAAAATAAATAAAATACATAAAGCTTTGTGTGGAAAAACTTCAAAGATATATGAAAATTAATAGTATATCTAATAAATCCAATGCTGATTTTCATAAAATTGTACCTACAAGTTTACATTAAAATTCAATAGATTCTTATAATAAAATTATGGCCTCAATGTATTTGTTTAGGCTACCGAAATAATTGTTTATTTTAATAGTAGTATCGCATGTTGGAAGTTCCGATTTATACATTAATGTTATTCAAAATAAAAGTGAATTGAATTCCAAAGCAGTATAAAACTTAGGTACCATTCTAGATATTTCAGCGATTACCCAAATTTAATAAAGGTCATACCATTATTTATTAGGTACCTACTTCAAAAGTCAAGTATTCCTTTGTATTTGTTGAAATAAGATTAGACATTTAAATAAACCTTTTTTACAGTTCGTTCAACCGATTTTGACTTCTATTGCGTTGGTGGCATGACAAATGGCAGCTGCAGTAAACAGTTGGTATTGTAACCACTTTTTTGCGTTTAATGAAATTCAAAAAATTCAAAAGTCATTTATTCAAACTAGGCTGAGAATCAGCACTTTTCGAACATCAAAATTACATAAGACAGTCCCCCAAAACGCCCACCCTTCACCACTTCCTAGTGCCTTTAGCTGGGAAGAAGAAGTGGCGCAACAAACTCCCCAGCAGCACAGCTGTTTGTTCAAGTTAGAAAAATGATTCTATAAAATAGTATGCAAAATAACTTACATTATGCAACAAAAAACATAATTTAAATGATAAATTATTCGCCATATTATGTCAGCTAGCACACGCCAATATATCAACCAAAAACATCGAGAACTATACTCAAGCAGAAATAAAAAATAAAAACTAAACGTAAATAGAACTAAATATCTAAATAAAAGCCTCCAGGCATAAAGGGCGTGCCCGCTTACATAAAGCTATTTAAAGCTGTAATCGGAAGTTATTATAAATGATAAACTAGGACCATCGAGGTAAAATAAATAAACAGTGAATTACTAGTTACAATAACAAAATCATGATCAGCAAGACGACCACACAAGCAGCACCCGTTCACGAGCATAACGCAAAGATCAGCCATTACGCCATTAATGCCATCCTTATGCCTACGGTATAGAAGTCAATATCGGTTGAACGAACTGCAAAAAAGGTTTGTTTAAATGTCCAATCTTACACATTATTTCGTGATACTTATTAATAATAAGTATCACATGACTGTTTTAATACCTAATTATATACAGTTAGCGATAATTGCACGAACGAAATAATGTATAAGATTGGACATTTAAACAAACCTTTTTTACAGTCCGTTCAACTTATTATAAACCCACATTCGTGTTTTAATACCGCTTATTATAGGTACAACAGTTGCATAAATAACTAGTAACATACTATATGATGTCGCTGTTGGTTGCCTAAATAAATAAAATAAAATAAAATAACAGTTATTTCGCTAACGAGCAATTTCTGAAATAACGTAACCCAATATTTGCTTCATTTTACATACAGACTAGATCTTTGCCCGTAAAAAAGCATATTTGGCTCATTTTCAAACAATTTTTATGCTACGTTTGCGGCCAAAATTTACCAAGGCAAACTTAAAAAGTTGATGCCAGATGGTTTTCGTATACTGCAATAACTGCCTATAGTCGACTTATATCTACCTATTGCAGTACTGCAGCCTTATCAGCAAAACGCAAACACATTACGCAAGCAATTGTAAATCGTCTTTGGTCTTTGGCCTCGAGAAATAGACAAAATTTGTCAAACTTTTATTAGATTTTTTTGTAAATGTATACTAAAAGTCAGTTTTTTGTAATGTGCGTTAAGTTAGTGCAGGATAAACAATTTATCTTCTTTCTTTCTTCTTCAAACAGTTTTAATTACCTATTAGGGTTCCATAGTAAACAAGGAACCCTTATTGTTTCGTCATGTCTGTCTGTCTTTCCGTGGTCTAGCTCCGAGACTCTTAGTACTAGAAAGCTGTAATTTGGCATGGGTATACCTATTAATTACGCCGACAAAGTGGTAAAATAAAATTTTTCTATACCATGTGGTAGGGTATCATTGGAAAGATCCTTTAAAATCATTGTGAGTACGTGAAGACCATTTTTGGATTCAGGGATCCGTTTGCGAAATATTAAGCTTTAAAATGCTAATTTTTGTAAACTCAAGTGTTCCCCCTCCTCCTGCCAACTAAATGGTTGGTTTTGGATGTATGAAAAAATCACAGCAGTAGTTTATATAACGAAATTAAAAGGAAAACTATCACAGCTAGTAGTTCTACAAGTTAACGAGTAATAATCGACCAACTTATATTTGCAGTTGCAAAAACATGTTTTTCCATACATTCCGTATGGGAGAACGTATTTTTCTACTACAAAGTTAAGTTTGTTTTTGGGATAAATTCATTCCAACTACGGAACCCTTCATTGTGCGTGGTCTGACACGCACTTGGCCGGTTTTTGAACTTTTCATAACGAGTTGTACCACGAAACTCCTTCCAACTGAAGCCATCCTAGATCCTTCATGCACAGTTTTAATTTTGAGTAGGTAATTAGGTTGGTTTAGGTACAGTAAGACGAGGTCACAAACTGAATTGGTTTCGTCAAATCTTGAAAGGAGAACGCGCGGGCTCGCGAAAGATGGAAGGGGTGGAGGGACTCCTTTGCTAAAGAGTGGGAAAAACACACTAAGAAAAAAAAAAGTATTGGAGCTGGCTTGCCGCTGTACACAACTATTATTGCATGATGTGTGCTCTATGCATATTAAGATTGCATTCATCATCTAGCTAGAAAAATAATTGCTTTGCGGCTTACTGGTTGATTCGCACGAATTATATTTATTTATTTATTTAATACTTTAAGCACACAATTGCGGATTTAATGCCATAGACATTTTCTACCAGTCAACCAAATTATATTGCTCAAAACGGGCGAATCGCCTCTTTTAAATAATATAATTTTTTCTGTAGGTGATTCGCACGATGTTAATTTATTAGTGTTTCAATAAAATTATTAAACCGAAACCCAATATAGTGACGTTTTTAGAAATTTTACATAAAGACTTTATTTCAAAATATTTTACTGTTATAACTTCTGTGCGCGTGCGCTAGTTTACGCTTTTTCTTAATTTTATTGCATAAAATACAATATGTGCCAATTGCTTACTATCTATTTCTGGAGTTGTCGATTCGCTCACAAATAAGTTACTTCCAGCAAATCGTATACAGAGAAAAAAAAGTTTTTATTCGCCCGCTTCGGGCGAAATAATTCGTGCGAATCAACTAATAAGCCAGCTTTGCATTTGCATCAAAATAAAATTCTGTACCTACCTTTTTATCTCAATAATAAAGATATACAATTATGTTAAAGAACTCTCATTGCCACCTGCTCTATTTAAAACCTGACGTAAGAAGTAAGTCCTTAAACTTCCACATAAGCTCTGTTTAATATTTATTACATGGGATACATCAACGTCATTTTAATTTATTATTGTTAACACAAATACTGTGTAAACTGTGTCGTTAATTTAAATTCAGATGAATGTTCCTACTCATTCAACGTTCCGCCATTTTAACTTGTCAAGTTTTTACGATTTCTGTAGTAATAAATATTGTTGAAATATCACATGGAGTTGGATTTATATTTGTGTAATTAAGAGGCGATGATGACTATCGTTACAACTCGAAAAGGTAGATGAAATATTGTGTATGTTTCGTTAAAAATACTTTGTACTTAAATGGGTTAACAGGAATAATTGTGTAAACCAAAGGTAACTTAAAATGTAGCCCAAAAGACACAACAAGTACATAAATGGCGAACTTTTTAGGGTTCCGTAGCCAAATGGCAAAAAACGGAACCCTTATGGATTCGTCATGTCTGTCTGTCTGTCCATGCGTATGTCACAGCCACTTTTTTCCGAAACTATAAGAACTATGCTGTTGAAACTTGGTAAGTAGATGTATTCTGTAAACCGCATTAAGATTTTTACACAAAAATAGAAAAAAAAAAAAAAAACAATTTGGCGTTTTCCCATACTTAGAACTGAAACTCAATTTTTTTTTCATCAAACTCATACGTGTGGGGTATCTATGGATAGGTCTTCAAAAATTATATTAAAGTTTCTAATCTAATTTTTTTCTAAACTGAATAGTTTGCGCGAGAGACGTTTCCAAAGTGGTATTATGTGTCCCCCCCAAAGTGTCTTCCTTTCCAAAGTTTGTCCCACCCTGTAACTTCTAAAATAAGGGAATGATAAAACTAAAAAATACAAGATGTACATTACCATGTAAACTTCCACCGAAAATTGGTTTGAACGAGATCTAGTAAGTAGTTTTTTTTTTAATACGTCATAAATCGTAAACCGCAATTTACCTTTCATTCAAAGTTACTTGCTGCTACGGAACCCTTCATGGGCGAGTCCGACTCGCATTTGGCCGCTTTTTTTTTAGTATAATACAAGGATGCTCAACCAAATTTTGAGATGGGCCAAAATTTTGTTTTAGTGTTATCGGGCGAGCCATCTTTTGTTAATAAAACTTGCCTGTAGTAATTGTGGCAGACATCTACACGATGGTAAAATCTAGATAATATGTTTTGCATTGACGTACGGTAGGTATTTGTTTTTTACAAAGCTGGAAAGTTCATAACAATTTTTCACAGAATAATATGTAGAACCAAATCTGCTTAAAATCAGCAAAGCAAGATGCTGTTTCAGTAAAAATCTGTTTCATAGAAGTGTAATTGAGGATTTCTTTAATATTTTGCTGGATATTGAATTGAGAATGGGTTTATAATGTGCAAAATACTGGTTTGAAATCCTGAAATATGTTCTAAAAAGATAATCGCTGACTGTTGGCCGGCAAATCCAAATACACTGGCGGGCCACTTTCTAGCCCATGGGCCTGGGGTTGAGCAGCCTTGGTTTAACACATGTAATCGTGGAATTGATATTACCTAATGTTAGGTTTCAATTTATTAATACGTAATTGTTGGATATTGTACTGGCAACACCCAAAGATTTGATAGGTGAAAATGGGGGTAATAACGACCTTCTGGGTCGGGCGCTCGTGACAGTAAGACGTGCTTAGTGGCTGTGTCGGTAAAAAGATAGATTGGCATAATATTGGTTGGAGATCTACTGTAATTTAAGGTAAATATTAGAATACGGATTGAATTGTGATATTATGTGGGGAATAGGAGATGTGATGGTATGGTGTAGAATATTAAATTTGATGTTGGCAAAGAAATATAAATGACTGACAAAATATATGTACCTAGTTTTATTAAACAATGACGATGGTAACGACATTAAGATTCATAATTATTTAACCTCAAAATGATTAGTATCTATTTTGAGGTTAAATAATTATATTCGGAATTAAATTAGTTATTTTAGAGTAAGGATGGTTCTTATTTCACTAATAAACATTGAAACAGTGAATCCATTTTCAAGTCTCCCCTTAAAACCTAGGTTAAATATTCTTTGATATTCACATAGCTCATGACCTAAAGAGGTGCTAAAAAATATGAATTAAATATCTAAAATAAAAAATTAAATAATCATGAACACAGGTTTAAAGCTAGTTACTAATAAAGACATAGTGGTTTTGACAATATGTTATGTGAACACCATAAAATTCCGAATGAGTTCGCTTCAGCCTAGCACCGATATACCGTTTCTTTCCCAACTGGCAAGTTGCCAAGTTCCTCCATTTTCGCTCAATCTAGTGTACTTTTATCATTGTTCCGCTTAACATCGAGGGTAGGTACTAGAGCAGGTGAGTGTGGTTTCTTGAAAAGAACATACAGGGTGTTTGGTAGAACGTTGAACATACAAAAATGGTGGATAGTTGGGATCGTCTGCTACTTACTCAGCTCTAATTTATTTGGCCCTGGCCCCCTAGATATTTTTTTTTTTTTTTTTCTTTCTTCTAGTTTCACCACTTTCTTAACTTTTAAGTGTATTTTTTATTAAAAATGGGTAAAACACATTAAAGATTTTTTTTTAAAACAATAATATTGCCCATTATTGTTTTTTTTTTTTAAATCTTTAATGTTGGCAGATTCTTATAAAATTATTGCTTTATTCAGATGTTAGCTAGAAAAAAGTTATGAGTCCTCAAACTTACAGAAAGATGTAAAAAATACTTAAATCTTATTTTCAACTTGCAATAAAAAAAAATATCCAGGGGGCCAGGGCCAAATAAATTAGGGCTGAGTAAGTAGCAGACGATCCCACCTATCCACCATTTTCGTATGTTCAACGTTCTGCCAAACACCCTGTATATTGCTCTATCTTTGGGCCAAGTATTATATTTACCTTAGTAAATTTATAGATTGAAGATGCACGTTCCTCTGATGCTTTAACACATTAAAATTGACTTAACACTTAGGCATCAATTTATCATGGGCATTTAAAAATCTTAACATAACACTCCTTGTTTCCCCGAAGGATTAGGCGGAGGTGTACCTATAGTACACCCACATTTCGCCAGTTATGTTTAAGTCCCATGCAACAGGGGTCGAGCCTATTGCCATCAATCGGGCACTAATCCAGACTCCGGGCTGTTACTTAGAAATTCCTCAGTTGCTATGTTGCCGGGGGCCACGATCTCCCTATCGGACTTCTTCGCAACCCCGGCAGGCATCGGCCCTAGCGGACTCCGTCAGTTCTGCTGATATCTCTTTGAGGCGCGCGTGGAACACAACGCGCCGTCGACCCGGGCCTGGTCCTTATGGGACGGCGAGCTACCCATTGCTCACCGTCCACTAGCCCGACATTGCCAGACCTGGGAATCGAATCCAGAACCTCATGCTCAACAGTAGCGCTTGCGACCACTAGACCAACGAGGCAGTCAAGGTTTCAAAAGCATTTATTCTGAAAGTAGGCAATGTCGCAAATAGCTGTCAAATGTTTCACTGTTTTGATTCATTTGGCAATATTACTGTATGGAAATATGAAATATAGCTAACTAGTGAACTAAAATTTTAATTATGAAATGCAATAATTAATATCGTAACACTGAATATTTGGTTTTAGATGTAAAAAAAGTTTTTGAAAACTTTCCAAATGCCTTTTATACACCTTAAACGGTTACAACATCAAATTCAGTGTTATAATATTGAAATTCATTATTAATATCTAGTTCAATAGTTAGCGATATTTCATATTTTTAACCAACTTCCAAAAAGGAGGAGGTTATATGTTCGTCGCGTATGTTTTTTTTTTTATGTATTTTCACCGATTTCTCCGTCAATTGTGGACCGATTTTGAAAATTCTTTTTTTGTTTGAAAGGGTGTGCTCTCGAATTGGTCCCATATAAATTTTATTAACTTTGCTTGGATAGTTTTTGAGTTAGCTACAAAATACGTTTTTTTTTTTCCCACTTAGTATGTAGATGATATGATAAGTTTCTGTCACTGGTAGCAGGTAGTGGTATTCGAATGTGTGTGGGGTAGGTACCACAACTAAAAAGTGAAAAATAAAAGCTTTTTAAAAAAAAAAAACAACCGACCTCCAAAAAAAAAAACACTACAAAGTGAAAAATAACTTTAATTTCGGAAGTCGGTGGCAAAAAACGAAAATACAAAACCCCAGACACCGACTTCCGAAATTAAAGTTATTTTTCACTTTGTAGTGTTTTTTTTGGAGGTCGGTTGTTTTTTTTTGTAAAAAGTTTTTTCATACAGTAATATTGCCAAATTAATCAAAACAGCCAAATATTTGACAGCTGTTTGCGACGTTGCGCGTTGCCAAGTCTTAGAATGAACGCTCTTAAAAACTAGATTTTAATTAAAATAAATGCGAAAGTAAATTAGCTTTTATAACGCAATATCTGTTTGAAATTGCTATATATTGTTATAATACTTTGTACTATTTTTGCCATCGACACGCTTAGAAAAAGTATTTGTTTGATACGTCACCGTTAAATTAAAGATATTCTTGGCAAAAATGTATTATAGGTCGAACCCCGGGCACAGTGAGTATTTTATGTTACAGCGAAATACCTTGTGATATATTACAATTAACTGAAAGTAAATTTAAAACTCATATTAAAAGTACTCTTTGTAAACAAGCATATTACAAATTAGACGATTATATCCAAGATAAGAATGCTATGCTGCTATGAACAGTGGTGGCCCAGTGGTAATGGCCGCGACTTATGAGTTGTAGGTCGTAGGTTCGAACCCAGACAGGCGCTTTACTTTATGTAAATTATTTCATCACTACTGCTCTCAAAACCGTGAAGGAAAACATCGTGAGGAAACCGACATGTCCTAGAACCGAAAATTCGAAGATATGTGACATCTACCAACCCGCACTGGGACTGTGTGGTGGATTACGGCCCACTCCCTCTCACAGAGAGGAGGCCTGTGTCCCAGCAGTGGGAACATTATAGGCTGATGATGATGATGATGATGATGATGAAGAATGCTTGGAAACATGCTGGTCTAGCTCCATAGGACAATTTAGAGTCTAGACAAAATCAAACTGGTTGCTAATTTAATTGTGTTCTGCCTAGCCTTTTCCCAACTTTATTGGGGTCGGCTTCCAGTCTAACCGGATGCAGCTGAATACCAGTATTTTACATGGAGCGACTGCCTATCTGACCTCCACAACCCAGTAACTGGGTAATACGATACCCCTTGGTAAGACTGGTTGTCAGACTTTCGGGCTTCTGACGACCCGTAACGACTGTCAAAGATCCACGAATGACAGCCGGGACTAACGGCTTAACGTGCTTTCCGAGGCACGGAGGAGTCTCGGTATGTAGAAATGGTCACCCATCCACGGACCAACCCCGGCAAGCGTAGCTTAACCTGACAGATCGACCCGAGCGGCTGTTAGTACTTAGCCACGAGCTCCTTGCTAATTTAATTGTATAATTTATTATTATTGTAACATTGAGTTTACATTCTGTGATTACTTGAACTCACACACTGACTTAATAGTATTACTTGTAAAAAAATTAGGAATATCGTATAGGTACTTTTACAATGCTTGTAAATGTGTGAACACCATGTATCCATCACATAATAAAATTTTCTGTTATTGCTTCATTTTAATTATTTTTGCCTATTATGGTATAGTAATCTTATCCAGGAGCATCGTCTTCACATATAATTATACAATTAATGTATACAAAATATTGTAAAACATTTTAAAAGAGTGAGTTTCTTGCCCATTCTTTTCCATACGAAAACTACCTTTTGGAAGGGGCGACTAGAATCAATTCTAATTTTTGTAAATTTTGACATTCAAAAGTGCCTTACATGTGCCTAATTGAAAAAATATATTTGACTTTTACTTTATCAATCTAAAATACTTTCTACGAAGTCTACAAAATCTAGGTACGTTATCAAACAACTAACAAACTTCAACAGTAGAATTGGGTTACACCAATAACCAATACTTTTAATCAAACTCCTCGTTTTTGAGACAAATTAATTCAAATTGTGGCCTACAGCCATGATTAACTAATACAAAATATATTTACACGGCCATCAATGACCGCTACAGGCTATTTAATTTCGTTCTTGCGAAATTTAATTAACGTTAATTAAGATTAACCCTTTGATGGTTTAGTTCAATCAGTACACGGTTCGCTGCCCAAAGTTCATTTGAACATAATTTCACAGAAATTCCCCTTTTATGATCACCGATTTTTGTAACCTTTAAGAATTGGATTGAAACAAAACAAAATGTAGGTGTGCTATATTTTATCAAAGGTTAAATTATTTTTTAAAGGTCGACGGCGCGTTGTATTTATTCTACGCACGCCTCAAAGAGATGTCAGCAGAACTGACGGGGTCCACTAGGGCCGATGCCTGCCGGGGTTGCGAATAAAACCGAAAGGGAAATCGTGGCCCCCGGCAACATGGCAACTGAAGGAACACGGGTGGGTTTTAGTTAGTAAGAGTCTGACACGCCTTCCTGCTCCACCCAGAGCGGGAGAAATTATTTAATAATTTCCCACCCAAAAAAAGGTCTATCTTGCCCATTCTTCTCCATACAAAAACTACTTTTTGGAAGGGGCGACTAGAATCAATTCTATTATTTTGTACATTTTAACGTTCAAAAGTGCCATACATGTGCCTATTTGAAATAAATGATTTGACTTTCAATTTGGTATATTTAAGTATTAGGAAAGTACTCCATGACGCTATTTGATTACAACCCTATAATACAACCTTATAACTTAACTAGCGATTTCTTATCAGCTGCTAATATCCATAAGTCGAGGTTAATGCGAGACAATTTCCTCTTTTACTTTTGACTGTTTAATATGGCGATCATTAGAACGACGGCCCCCACGTATACTATCGAAATTACAAAAAAGCCATTTTCGTTTTATTGCACTAATAGCAAGTAGAGATAAAGATGTACGATTTTATATAAAAATTATGTACTAATTTTATACCCTCAATTGTTTTTCAATTGAACAAAATCGAAATTGGCATATTTGGTAAAAAAGGAACCAGAAGTAACCAAGTAAACTATCGAATGTGTAATATTAGAAAAAGTATAATAATTATCAAAAACTATAGTAGACAGTATAAAACGGTAAAATTTTCCACTTTAGATACATCGGTAATATAAAATTTTCGAATTTCATGTTCGATAAAAATCTAAATCTAAACTTAGAATCGCTATCCTGTAAAGTAAAGGTTTTGCAGTTTCGATACTTTACGTGGTGGCCGTCGAGAAGTTCTGTCATGTTGATTTATCGAGACGCTTGGTGCTGCAATCTTTTTTTTTGCTATTTATCACTGTGACAGAATCACAGTAATAGAAAAAGTGACATAATATCAGTTATAACGATGATGGAAAAGTAAAAAAAAAAATACGGAACTGACATAAGCTACCGAACATCTTGTCAGTTTCAATATCAATCTCATTGAAAAGTGCTGTAGAAATAAGAAACGCTTTGAAAGCAATTGCCACTCGGCTAAACACTCTGCACCCCAATTGCGTAACATACTTTCTTTTACAATCCGAAGGGTTTTGAAGGAAATTCCTAATCCTTCACAATGTTTAAAAAATTCGTCTGCTCGAAAACGTAAATAACACAATGAATGTCAAAATGAATAATTGTCAAAATGAAGACATTGCTGTTATTTCTGTAAACGGTACAAATATTTTTAAAACGTTTCTATTTTCTTTCATAATAATCTTTGCTTGAATTACAAAACGGAATCAAACAAAAACACCCGGGTTCTATGTCTAATCTTCCGCTGTTTATGTTTACGATAAAAATAATATTGAATACCCGATCGAAGGAAACATACAATATTCATCATTCTGTTGTTTATTTTTTCGCAACGATACGATTTGCAAATTTTATTTATGAAAGAGAAAAAATATCAGATATTTTCCCGTTTTTCAAAAGTGTTTAGTGATGAAAGATTTAATTTTGATTATCAATGAGTAGAATCCTGTTAATGCTTAGAAAGGAATTATGAAAAGCTGGAAATAATATGTTTTAATTGTTGAAAAAGAAGTATGGTAGCATAGTCATCACAATTATTTTTGGACTTGCCATAATTGTATGCACCTTATCCGATTTTTGTATGTTACCGACTTTAACTGGTCCAAAATAACAATCTTAAATCTTCGCCAATATCAAAACATAGTCTTAGCTTAGTTTAGTAAATTCTTTCATTATTTAGAATCGGATATATATTAATCTTGTCTCTGAATACGGAACTGAGTAATTCGTAACTGGTCTTACGCATCACCTAATTCTACAGAACTTATATAGTTTCGCCGAAACAAACAATAATAGTAATGAAGCTAATAGACCCACTCACCGGCCCCTTTAGCAAAACGTATCCTGGCATCCAGCCAAGAAATCCCTTACATACAGAAGGACTTAAGAAAATAGACAGGCAAATAAATGTCCGGATTTCAAAGCTTATCAAACGTGTTTATAAAGTACATCATTAACATTTTCCTGGAATTTATGTGGTGTAAGAACGCTCAATCGGGTCGTGCTCACTCTACTTGTGGAGTTGAGTACGACAATAGAATAGAATTATCTTTATTCAAGTATCGTATGACTCACAAATGATTAATAGGTAACACTTACAACTATATTAGTGAAAACTGACAAATAGTAGTAGACTACCGCTTTAACAACCCATGTGAGATGGCACAACAGCGACTCACGAAAACACAGTCTAGGTGACTTGAAATCATGCTTAGGATACTGTTGGAGCTGCTCCACACTTTTTTTTTTTTGGGTGGGAAATTATCAAATAACTTCTCCCGCTCTGGGTGGAGCGGGAGGGCGTGTCAGACTCTTACTGACTAAAACCCACCCGTGTTCCTTCAGTTGCCCTGTTGCCGGAGGCCACGATTTCCCTATCGGTTCTCTTCGAACCCCCGGCAGGCACTGGCCCTAGCGGACCCCGTCAATTCTGCTGACATCTCTTTGAGGCGCGCGTGGAACACAACGCGCCGTCCACCCGGGCTTGGTCCTTATCGGACGGCGAGCTACCCATTGCTCACCGTCCGCAAGCCCGCGCCTACGGTGGCCGGAAATCTTCCTGTGATTCCCGACGCCCAGGGCGTCTCCTCCTGCGGCGGTTATGGGCATGAGGGCGCGAAATTTGCCTCTCCTTCACGCGCTCCGCCTCCTCTTTCGCAAGCATTACTGTTTCGCAGAAGGAGGTGACGGCCTCCCATTTCCTCTCGCTCCGTAGCATAGCCCGAATCAGGGCCGGACGCGAGAGATCACCGCCGCCGATCGCCTCCACGAGGACACGGCGTTGCTCCGCCCAAGCCGGGCAGACCTCCACCGTATGCTTCACCGTGTCCTCTGCTCCACACCCTGCGTATAATGGAACCGCACCTTTTGCGCATGGTTGTGTAGAAACAATCGACATGCGCATCCGCTAACATCACCGATGCACTACAGAAATGGGGCAGCCCCACCAGCATCCTAAACGCGTTATTATAATGAACGCGGACAGCGTTGTACGATCTTTGCTTATATCTACCCCTGCTCGTGTAGAAATATATACAGTAGGCTCAAAAGAGTGTTATCTTAACAGGAAGTGAGCATCAATATAGCCCTATAAGATGATTTGGTAATGTTGAAAGACTTTTCACTAAACTGGTGCAAACGTTCAGATTTAGATGACGATACTATTGCCGTTCTTATGCGTAGTTTTATGATTATGTAATATTTTATAGCACACATAACATACGCTAAAGAAGCAAGAGAGAAAGCTTCCCGATAAAGTTAGATATGAGAGGACGGCAATGTAATTGCAATCTTTTTCGTCACATAGCTGCATTTCAAGGATGTCAACTTGGAATGCAGCTATGTGACGAATCCATTTGTGTCACTTGGTAGTAAACACAATTTTATAAGAAACAGAATTCAGCCGACTCACTTTACAGGCACACACAATTCACAAGAATCTCACTATAATAAAATACTATCATCAAAAGGCTCAGTTTGTTCCGAACTATATAAATCACGATTGTGAAACTTCACTGAAAGTTCGTAAAACATACGGATACTTAGCAACCAGTTCTTTGTAGTAATCTGAATGACCCATAGAATTGTGTAAGACTTTTCGATCGGCGTATAAACGGTACCTATAAAAGATAGTGCGAACGTTAGAATTTATGATAGAAATTTACGAGTCTAGGAAATAGTTGCATAAAAGTGGAGGGTAACTAAAAATAGAAGGTTGAAAGATTACGAAATAGTTCTATGGTAACGTCGAACTACATTCATTTATTGGAAGTAGGTCTAGATCGATTTTGATGGTGAACAAGTTACGTCTGAACCAATAACTTGTAGATAATGAAAACAAAATACTAACAGACGGCAATATTCCACGTGATCATGTTAAAGATAATGATTAAGAAGCCAAGGGTATGATACTCATAGAAAGCATTCACAATAGCTCCAGGGATAACATCAAGTGGATTGGGTATTTTTGTGAAACCTCTGCCAAGTACACAGTAGTCATGATAATTACCTCCATGACGTTCATTGCTCTGTAGCAATGAACGGCCACGCTTAAGCATGACCGCTTGGCAATGACTGTTTATTGCTCGACCCATACTTAAGCGTGGCCATTTACCAGTAGGCGTTTACTACCTAATATTATGACACATCTTTATTTATGATGATTTACGAAGTAGGCACGTGTCGAGCACTCTAAACGTATGTGGGTGTATCTGTACATGAAGATACATCGAAATAAAGTGGGATGTACACGTGTGATGTGAAGGCCAAACCGGGTGCGAATGAATGCTCCCAGATTGTTTCGACATGTGGCAAAATAATGGGAAAAATTCGGTCATGGATAAACACAACGAATGGAGAAGGATACGACTGATATCTTGACAAATAGGTATGGATGTGTGTTGTGATTGAGTTGTCTTACTAATTGAATAGGTTCTGCTACTAACTACACACGTGTATTAGAAAGGTGTGATCAAATTTACTGTAGACCAACATTCTAATCTCGAAAAAGTTATCAACTGTCCCATACAAAACTCCAATACCTACTCGACCCAAATGTATGGGACGACTGATTATTTCTTCTCGATTACGTTGCTGGTCCTATGGAGAAAGTGGTTCTGTTTGATGGTGTGGTTCATTTGACTGTATTTTTCTGATACACACTGTTTATCTTGTCGTGGGTATTTTAAGCGAATTCATCACATCAATAAGGAAAAATAAAAGTAGAAACAAACTTATAAGTCACAGCTAAAGTGTGACAAATACTCGTTTACTTCTAAACGTTGCTTAAAGTTAAGACAAGCTTAAACGTCAAAAACGAAATGGTTGTAATCATTACTCAACTTTTAAAAACGTTGGTAAGTAATGGGGATATGTAGATTATGTAGAATCTTGACCTGACCTGCTGTCTTGCATGGATCAGAATGTTGGGCCACAAAAGGGATGAATAAATGAATGGATAGAATAAGAAATGAGTACATAAGAGGAAATCTATAAGTGGCACCGGTGACTGAAAAGTTATGCAGAAATCGATTCGGTTGTCATGTCTGGGCATGTGATGCGGAGGAATGAGGAAAATGTCGTGAGGAAAGTTTTGAGTATGAATATGGCTATAAGAGTAGGGGAAGACCAAAGAAATGATGGATGGACTGTGTGAAAGATGATATGGCTAGAAAGGAGGTGACTGCCGAGATGAAGACTGATAGAGAAGTATGGAAGAAAGGGACATGTTGTGCCGACCACAAATAAATTGGGATAAGAGCAGAAGAATGATGACAATGATGGGGATGTCTAGAAAAAGTTGATGAAAAATCTGTGTCAGCTCTTTTACTAATTTCAACGGATGATTGGATACCAGTCATATCTTTATTTACTCCTGTGTTCATATTTCCTTCTTAGCTAACATTTTTTATTGTTGAACAGATGATAAAGTTGTTTCTGAAAACAAAGTATTCCTAAAAGCCCCAATACCAGAAGATACCACCATTTGTAATGGAAATGAACAAGATTTATTGTACGGTGAAGTTTACAAAGTGCCTTGTTTGATGTTCTTTCCTCGATTGAACCAATCGGGCAAAGAAAATCTATGGAATAATTCTGTACAAACAAAACTATTTATATCAGTACGTTTGGATTCCGTGTTATTTTTACCGGTAGAGTTATTACGTTAGTTGTGTAATACTATATTGTGGAATCTTGCAATGTTTATTGATATGGGATTAAAAAAGAAATAGGAATTCACAGCTCTAAGCAACGAACTGGAATCTTATCACCGCATATTGTAGTTGTATATACATAATGTGTATATTGACTTCTGCTTTCCATAATCAACTATATACACATAACTATTTACAGTAGGCTATTGGAAAACTAAATATTTCTTGCCAAATATTCGTTCTGTACCTAATTTCAAAAAGCATTTCAGTTTATGTTAATTAGATGTACCAAGAACATAGCTAATTCAGTATATTTTTGATACATCATTGTGCTGCTTCTAAAACTTTCCAAGTGTTGAAATAAACATCGTTCTGCGCTATCGTAAATAATAATGTTAAAAGCACAGTAAATTTAGAAAAATTGTTGTATTGTTTTGAGCAGATGATTTATAAATGGAAAAGAAACTGAAAACAGGAGGATGAGGTATGATCCGAAAACATATTATTTCTGTCCAAAATATTGCGTGTGCAACTATTAATCATTGTTGGAAAGCGGTAAACGTCCACTAGAGGATATCAGTGTTCTCCGTAAACTGTTGGAACGGATGATAGTGGTCGGTACCATCAGTGCTATAATCGCTGCGCTTGATATATTGGTGGCAGTGTTACCACATGATATTATTGTTACAGAGTCAGGTAAAATTGAATGAATTTGAATTCATTGGGATCCTTTAACAAGGGTACATTATGAATACAAACCAATTTTACGGTAGGAGTTGAAATTAAATTTGACTGCCTCGTTGGTCTAGTGGTCGCAAGCGCTGCTGCTGAGCATGAGGTCCTGGGTTTGGTTCCCGGGTCGGGCAAAGTGTTATTGGGTTTTTCTATCTGAAATTTCGCAGTAGCAGCTCGGAGTTTGGATTTGTGCCCTGTTGATGGCAATAGGCTCACCCCCTATTACATGGGACTTAAACATAACTGACGAAATGTGGGTGTACCTGACACAGGTACACCTCTGCCCAATCCTTCGGGGAAACAAGGCGTGATGTTATGTTATGTTGAAATCAAATCAGAAATATTTAAAAAATCCTAACACCTACTACCCAAATAAAATGTATGGCAGTTTTTTTTTCGATATTTCAGATTTGATCCCACAGCGTACAACTAAAAGTTGATTACATCCATGGGTGTTTTCAGCCCCTGAATGGGTTCTAATGACTTTAAAGTTAGCCGATATTGATAGAAGGCACTAAAGATTTACTGATGAATCGGACGTTCCAATTACGAAACCAATTTGTACGATTGATCACAAGATGCAAATCTTGATAGGAGACATCTTCCAATGCTTGTAGATGCGGGTCAAAGACTCTATTACATTGAAAGGTTAGGATCGCTTCCCAATTAGATTGATATCAAAATTAGACTTTCTATAAATCCCACAAGATTTATACCGTCCTGTTATGAAGGAAGGACGTCTGGTCTAATTGGTTGAATTCCTATGGAATATTAACGGTTTATACGGTAACTGCAAATACTCGGATATATTTTTAGCATAGTTATTGGTTATTGAAATGTAAACCCAGTAATTTTGATGAATGTTTGGGTTTGTGCTAGATTCGAGGAAGTCGGTTGAATGTTTGTTTTTTTAGCGGTTCTGTGTTTAAATTAAGAGGATATTATTTTGACCTTCGTCGATACCAGGATTTTTATGTTATGACCGTTGTAATATTATTAGTGTGTGTTTCGTGTTGCTAGGAACTATTAGTGCAACTGTTATTATTTCACTTTTTGTTATTTGCTCATAACTTTTTATTCAAATGAACTCTTGTAGGTACTCTCGAAACCATTTTTTTACTTTTACTTGGATCAAATAAACGATAGCTGAGCTAGCTGAAATTTTACTGAAATTAAAATAAATGAAATTTTAGTAAAATTAAAGGTTATTCTAAAAGCATTCTGTCACTAAACACATGTAAAAAGTTAGCTGCAAAAAATAAGACAAATTGGCCAAACATTACGACTGTCCATCCCCATGCCGTTACATTTATGTGAATTCAAACTTTGTTCTCTAGCACTCAGAGTTCGTATTCCTAATGTTACACTAGATAAAAAAATAAAAATTTTCTTAGCAATAAAATAAAGAGTCCATTTTCGTAAATGTCCTTTGATTATTATATAAGTTAACGCGCTTAGGAAGGGTAGGTAATAGAAGATGCCAAATACAATGATAGAAATTTCATGAAAGATATATCTTGTGATAAATTGTTGTGAGCAACCGAATATTTATTGCAAAACGGAGCCATTTCGAGTTATTGAGACACAGAGCATGAACTGAATAAGTAAGTACTGTCTTCTGTGAAATAGTAAACATTTTCTTGCTTTGTTAGAAGCCATTACTGCGCTTATTATGAAGCAGTTAAAATGTGGGTAGAACTCGTTGAAAGCGAATCGGTGTGAATAATAAAATATGTTACGCTATTAATTTATAGTTTCGACAATGCAAGCGTATTGGTGTTGAAACCTGCCTCTCTTATAAGATTCAGTAGCTAAGACTGCACAAATTGGAAACGTTCTAGCGTTTCTACCGATGCGTCTACGTTTTCAGTCTTGGTTGCAATTTAGCCAGAAACAATAATATACATCATCTGCCTAGCCCTTTTCCCAACCATGTTGGGGTCGGCTTCCAGTCTAACCGGATGCAGCTGAATATCAGTATTTTACATGGAGCGACTGCCTATCTGACCTCCACAACCTAGTAACTAGGTAACACGATACCCCTTGGTAAGACTGGTTGTCAGACTTTTTGGGCTTCTAACTACCCGTAACGACTGTCAAAGATCTACAAATGACAGCCGGGACCAACGGCTTAACGTGCTTTCCGAGGCACGGAGGGGTCTTGGTATGTAAAGATGGTCACCCATCCACAGACCAACCGCGGCAAGCGTAGCTTAACCTGATCGATCGACCCGTGCAGCTGTTGTAGCTTAGCCACAAGCCCTTCCGAAAAAACAATAATATACACTATACATAATATCGATACCCTAGTTTACACTCGTACTAATTACATTTACACCAATTTTACAGGAGAGCAATTTTTATGTTCGCATATGAATATCGTAGCAGTGGTTAAAAAAACATAAAAAATTTAGTTTTTATATCATAGAATAGTTTTTTAGCTTTTTTTTGCGTTTACCTACTACAGATATACCTCTGCCCAAACCCTTCAGGGAAGTAAAGCGTGATGTTATGTTATGTTAAGTACTCAATTTATTTTGAGTACAACAATATGCGCATCCGAAGTACTTAATATCATTGTGACACTTTTTTAGGGTTCCGTAGTAACAAGGAACCCTTATAGTTTCGTCATGGCCGTCTGTCTGTGTGTCCGCGGTCTAGCTCCGAGACTCTTAGTACTAGAAAGCTGTAATTTGGCATAAGTATACATATTCTTCGCGTTATGCTCGTGAACGGGTGCTGCTTGTGGTGACTGGTCGTCTTGCTGATCATGGTTTTGTTATTGTTACCAGTAATTAACTGTTCATTTATTTTACCTCGATGGTCCTAGTTTATCATTTATAGCTTCCAATTACAGCTTTATGTAAGCGGGCACGCCCTTTATGCCTGGAGGCTTTTATTTAGATATTTATTTAGTTCTTTTTACGTTTAGTTTTTATTTTTTAAATTCTGCTTGAGTATAGTTCTCGATGTTTTTGGTTGGTATATTGGCGTGTGCTAGCTGACATATGGCCAATAATTAATACTTAATTAAAATAATGTTTTGTGTTGCATACTATTGTATAGTCATTTTTTTTTCTAACTTGAACAGACAGCTGTGCTGCTGGGGAGTTTGTTGCGCCACTTCTTCTTCCCAGGTAAAGGCACTAGGAAGTGGTGAAGGGTGGGCGTTTTTGGGGGACTGTCTTATGTAATTTTGACGTTCGAAAAGTGCTGATTCTCAGCCTAATTTGAATAAATGACTTTTGAATTTGAATTTGATATTAATTACGCCGACAAAGTGGTAAAACAAAATTATGAAAATCATTTTTTTTAGGGTAACGCTCCTACACGTAAAGTGGTGATGTTTTTTATCGCATGGTGTGGGGTATCATTGGAAAGATCTTTCAAAAATATTGTGAGTTTGTGAAAACCATTTTTGGATTCAGGGATTCGTTTGCGAAATATTAAGCTTTAAAGTGTTAATTTTTGTTAGAGTCAAGTGTCCCCCCCCCGCTAGCTAAATGGTTGATTTTGGATATGTGAAAAAAATCACAGTAGTAGTTTATATAACAAAATTAATAGGAAAACTATCACAGCTAAGTAGGCTCTACAAGTTAACGAGTAATAATCGACCAACTTAACTTTGCAGTTGTAAAAACATATTTTTCAACTTCAAAGTTAAGTTTGTTTTTGGGATAAATTCATCCCAACTACGGAACCCTTCATTGTGCGTGGTCCGACACGCACTTGGCCGATTTTTTTTAATAGAAGGAGAAGGCTTAACTTAACTCTGGTAAGATAAAATGACGTAGAATTTCATTTAGTATACATAGGAATAAAAAAGTAAAAAATTAAAAAAAAAATTAGTACTAGTGTGAACTAGGGTATCGATATATAATCTGACAGCCAGAAGCCAACGACATTGATATTTAGCCTCTAAAAGGCTAGGGTGATGCAAATGACAATAATAGACGAAGCAGTAGGTCAAAAAGTACTACCATTTATACATATAAAAATATTTCGAATTAGTTCGTTCGAGGAATTAATGTTTCCTTGCTCCTTCTGCCAAGCAGCACTAAGGCGTCTATTCCAGTTTGCTTTTTGATTTAAATAATATGTATGTTATACAGGCGTTAGCACCTCTGTCTCTTCTCCTGACTGATAAATAAATAAAAATGTTTATTGCAGACCACGTCATAATCCAAATAACACGATGAAAAAAAAAATGACATAAAATTAAAAAATCTATATATTTAAAAATCAATTGCTGTTCGTTAGTCTCACTAAAACTCGAGAACGGCTGGGCCGATTTAGCTGATTTTGGTTTTGAAATGTTTGTTGTAGTCCAGGGAAGGTTTAAACGGTGAGAAAATATGGAAAAATTCACGAAAAAAAAAAAATATGAAGAAAATTCACGTTCTGGTAGGTAGGGTAGGTAGGGTTATGCACATTCATTGACTGTTAGACGGAACGAAGTTTGCCGGGTCAGTACTTAATAAAATTCAAATTCAAATCAAAATCAAAATTCAAATTAAAACATTTACGCGGCTTTTTGTAGCCACCGTTAAACCTTCCTCATCTTAGATTTTCTTTACCATTCCATTTTCTATAAAATAGGTTTGTGGCTAAGTAATGACAGTCCGATAGGCAGTCGCTCCATGTAAAATACTGGTATTCAGCTGCATCCGGTTAGACTGGAAGCTGACCCCAACATAGTTGGGAAAAGGCTAGGTAGATGATGAGGCTAAGTATCATATTGCCAACCGATGGACTGACTTAAACCCGAAACGTAAAACATGATGCACCCTTATTCCTTTTTAAGGTTTCGTATGTCAGCGGGCTGTATCTCATGAATCGTAATTGCCGCTATAACAAATAATAAAAATAAACTATAAAAGAAACGTGATTTTTTCGGCGTTTTTTTTGTTTAATTTTTTACAGTTGGTACGGAACGCTTCGTGTGCGACGATTCTGACTCGCACTTGGCCCGTTTTTTTAATGCCATGTCATCTACTTAGAATATTTTATCTACTTTTAAGGTGCGGTAAAGAAAGCACGTTTCTCTACCCTACTCCCATTGTCAGTTAGTCGACGGGGAGGCTAAAAGAAGGAAATGGAAATCCCTCGGTAAATTGCTTCGGCCATGTTGAGGTTGCTGTTTCCCGTTACGCACGGCATACTAAGTAGGCTGTTAGTAAATGTAATTATTATAGAAAGTTTACTTTGGTAACGTATCATGTATAGGATTTAAAAATAAATCGAAGTGTATTTTCGAAGTAGTCCACTTAGAGCACCCGTCCGAATAGCACCTGTGACTCAGCAGCCTACTGCTGGGATGTATTTGTTTTATAGGACGTTATTAAATGAAAGATATCAATTAAAAACACTAAAATGTTTATTAATCACACATACTTACGTACATACGAAATTTGTTTTATCGATATCTTTCATTTAATAACGTCTTGTAAAACAAATACATCCCAGCAGTAGGCTGCTGAGTCGCAGGTGCTATTCGGACGGGTGCTCTAAGTGGACTACTTCGTATTTTCAAATGTTGCTCGCGGCAGTTCGCGTTCAAACTTCGACCCGCGGTTATACTTGGTCAAGATTCAAGTCTCAGTACACGTCATATCTTAGGCGAAGAGAAGATGTCTCAAAGACAACCAGCCGGTCAAACTAAAGCTTTGGTTTGTAAAGGACATAATAATATGGTACACATAGGTACAGGTAAACCACAAAAGGTATGCACTTCGGTAATCTTCGCGCGTGTTTCGCATTAGTACGAAGGCTGCGCCACAGAGTAACTAGGGGGTTTACTTGATATTTAACTTACCCTTATAAAGGAGCTGCTGTAAATTATGCTGATCCTTTTCCTGTAAACAAAAAAACATCTTGTTAAAAATATTTTCTACATTGTTAAGGAAAAATATAATAATAATAATAATAACTCCACCGCCGTATCTCTACGTTGACGTCGTGGTGGGGCTTGCGCGCTCCGAATTCTAGGCCTGTGCCAGTAGAGTTTACTTTGCCGGAACGGGTCTGGGATTAGGAGCCAGACCAAGAGAGATACAAAAACCCGCAGGGCAGCATGTGGCGAGCTGTTGGGCAGTAGCGACCCCACGGACCCTATCTCCCGGGAGAAGTCTTGTTCCTCACCTCTGGCTTGCCTTTATTGGCCGGCTGGAGTGAACACTGATGAGGAACAGAGCTCCCGCCTCATTCTTGCCTTAATTGGCCGGCTTGAGTGGAGATTCGCAAGAGCAAATGTGCTCGGAGGAAGGAAGCATTCCAGTAAGATGCTGGTAGGGATCTTGACCGTACTTCCGGGATTGTCCTGATAGCCGTGGAATACCCCTCCACTCCTCATAAGCACCTCAGGACGTGTTGCCCCCTTGTCGCTACGACACTACGTGCTAGCGACCGTTTTCGGGGGCCCATTATTGAGCGTGCAAGTCACCCCCTGCCATTTTATCCGTGTACATTTAAACATTGATCAGGCAGGGGCCATAGTCCTTCCATAGCTTCAGGTAACCAGTCCACTTAAGCCACCCAAACCCATAGTCCAATATCTTTGTTTCCATATTCTGCAATAATCCTACACCAACCGGGGGTTGTCCTTGGGTGCCCTCGCATAGTGCGAACAGGGATAGTCGTCGGTTGGTGCCTCAATACTTAAAAATGTCTAAGGGGCCTCTGCGAGTTGGCTTCGACCCCTCGTATGCCTTCCAAAGGTCCGGGACCCCAGGGTCCCGAGATATGTCAAAGACATTTAAAAAAATAATAATAAATATTTATTTACTCAAAAACAAAGAATTGTAGTACACGTTAAAAAAAAAAAAAACAGTTTCACAAAATAAGTACTATTTCTACAACGTGTGGGTGAGCACTGCTCTCCTAGCTAGGTTTTGAAAACCTGTGTTAATATGTTAGTACTTATTGTTAGTTCCAATATATTAATACGTAATTGTTGGATATTGTACTGGCAACACCCAAAGATTTGATACGTCAAAATGGGGGTAAGAACGACCTTCTGGGTTGGGCGCTCGTGACGGCAAAACGTGCTTAGTGGCTGTGTCGGTAAAAAGATAGATTGGCATAGTATTGGTTGGAGATCTACTGTAAATTAAGGTAACCTATTAGTTTTATGGTAGGTAATATTAGAATACGGATTGAATTGTGATATTATGTGGGGAATAGGAGATGTGATGGAATGGTGTAGAATATTTAATTTGATGTTGGCAAAGAAATATAAATGACTGACAAAACATCTTGGTGTTTCATATTATTTGCCTTATCCCTGAAATATTGTAAATATGTAGTTTTATAAAATAGTTTTAGATTATGATATTGGGGTAACGACTTTAAGATTCATTCGGGGATTAGTATCTATTTTGAGGTTAAATAATTATATTCGGAATTAAATTAATTAGTAATTTTAGAGTAAGGATGGTTCTTATTTCAGTATCGTAACTTAAAAATACACAAGAGTAAAAGGTTTCTTATCGAGAATGCTTATGCTACATGGCCAGTAAATGCAATTAAATTGTAGGACTATACATAGATGTATGAGCAGTGGAGTCTTGGTAAGTGCTCGTTTGTGAACATTAATTATTATGTAATGTTACATGAATATATAATGCATACACTATACGCCTTATAAGCTTTATGATTTATAATTATATTTCATACATGATTCACAACGTGAATTTTATTAGTTACTGACTGATATCATATTTACTAAAGCATTAATGAGAGTGACAAATATGGTACATAATAACAATTTATTTCTCGGTTTGTGTAACTGATATCGTCCGCAAAAAAAAATTACCTGTTGTGGTTTGATGTATGGTTTCTTATGTAATGGAAGGATATGAAAAAAAAAAAATTTTTTTTTTTTTAGAAACCAGCTTGTCTTTATTCTGTAAAAATGTCGCCGTGAAAAGTTCGGTGTAGTGAGCTGTCATTCCACATAATGGTAGGATCGACACTATTTTGCGAGTTTGTCCGAAAGGGATACCGTGGCCCCTGGCAAAATACAGGCAACTGAAGGAACACGGGTGGGTTTTAGTCAGTAAGAGTCTGACACGCTCTCCCGCTCCGCCCAGAGCGAAAGAAGTTATTTGATAAATTCCCACCCATAAAAAAGTATTGACACTATTAATCACTTCACCTACATAAGTTTTCACGGTGAGATTTTCACAGAATAGATCGGCTGGTAAGTATTTCTAAGCATAAGTAACATTACCTTTAAATAGGTAATAAATAGTCTTTGGTGAAGTTTAAGTTATGTAAGAACTAAAGTAATGCTCGGTACCTATAAAAAAACGAATCGTATTTCTTACCAATGGTGGTGTTTTTTATTGCCAAACTGAGAATATAAATAGATTCGTAAGCTAACTTTATGATAGCTACTTCCAAATGGGAGCGTCTACTATGCAAAGCTATGAGATCTTTGCTTCATTATTAGTAAAGATACAAGAGTCGTATCATTTTGAGCGATTTTAAGTTATACCTATCACAATAAAAATTATTTATTTATTTAACAGTTTATGTACACACATATAAACAGATAAGAAGAAAGGAACAGAAAAATACGTACAAAGGTGATGCTTATTTCTATAGAAATCTCTTCCAGCATACCTGCGATAGGAAAGTAGTTAAAGAGATGTAGATGCATGTTTCGTCGGAAACCTTTACCCCACGTCCTAAAACAAAAGATTTTTCGCGCGAATACGTAATCATCGCGTTCATATGTCACTCATAATTTGTTCGGAAAACCGGAAGGTGCTATGTGGAAGTGACCACGTGTTTGGGTTCGCCGAACAAAATGAACGCGCCGATCGCATATTCGCGCAATTATCGCGTTGATTAGGACGCGGCCTTACTGTATTGAAATAGTAAATTCGTATAATTTTTTCTTTATTATTTAAATTGAATGATGAGTTTCGAGAAATGAGTTCTCTGTAACGAAAAACCGGGCTATCTTTTCCCATTTTTGTCACAAATACTAATGAAAAATAAAATAATGACAGCACTCAGAAGCTTTCGAAGAAGCATTCGTAATAATAAATTATTGTAATATTTTCTGAGAACTTGTTAATTCGTTCACTCACCGGTTTCTGAAAATGAAATTATATCTCAAACAAACTCAACTTTACACTAAGTTTAAAATTAAATTGAAACATTTTCGAGCATCTCCGTTACGTCACGGTTGCAACAAAGCGATCTGTATCGACGTGCCACAGACTAAGATAATGTCCAACGGCTTTGTTGTTTCAACACAATAAACTCAGCTAAGACATTATTGTATTAACTGGCTGTATATTTTCTGTTTTCATTTTAAAGTTTATTATAGCATTTCCTTAGTGAGACAAAAGAAAACCTTCATTGTATGTTAGATACGGAGCATTGCTGTGTGAACCAGCTTAATGACAAGACAACGGAAAACACAGTTTGAATTTCGAAGCTGGTCTTTCAAGGTTTTATTTTAAATTATTTCCAAGGTATTAGGTATTTTTGCTTGCTTTTCAAAATGTAAACGCTAGTTTCGAAAAGGTTCGTAGTTTCAGGTGTAGAACAAAAATGGGGCCTTTCGTGATCGTTAATAAAATCTAAACAATCCATAGCACTAATAGTAGATAGAAAAAGGAACAAGAAATCATACCACAAACTCTCTAAGCATAAACTTTACAGTCTTACCAACAACTTCTTGTGAAATAGAAAATTTGATGGCGAGTTATTCGACTCCGACCCCTTATAACTATTCGATTGCTAACGCTTAATATTACAAATATAAATAAAGGACATTAAAATAGCCTCTACGGGTTGTAGTTTAGTCGTGCCACGAGGCTTTACATGAATTCACTGATGACTAAGTGATCTCGCACAAAGACGGCCACGAACACGATCAGGTAAACTATAGAAACCGATATGAATCACGCACTTGGTCGGAACGGCCAACTAGCCGCATACCATACAATACGGCTATCCGGCCAGTCATGGCCGTTTCAGAAGATCCCTAAGGCCGACGCGCCTTATCAGTTGACTAATACTTTTATCACTGACACAATCGAAGAAAAGATAAGAAGTTTTTAACCGACTTCCAAAAAGGAGGAGGTTATATGTTCGTCGCGTATGTTTTTTTTTTTTAGGTATGTATGTCCACCGATTTCTCCGTCAATGGTGGACCGATTTTGAAAATTCTTTTTTGTTTGAAAGGGTGTGCTCTCGAATTGGTCCCATATAAATTTTATTAACTTTGCTTGGATACTTTTTGAGTTAGCTACAAAATACGTTTTTTTTTCCCACTTATTATGTAGATGATATGATAAGTTTCTGTCACTGGTAGCAGGTAGTGGTATTCGAATGTGTGTGGGGTAGGTACCACAACTAAAAAGTGAAAAATAAAAACTTTTTACAAAAAAAAAAACAACCGACCTCCAAAAAAAAAAACACTACAAAGTGAAAAATAACTTTAATTTCGGAAGTCGGTGGCAAAAAACGAAAATACAAAACCCAAGACACCAACTTCCGAAATTAAAGTTATTTTTCACTTTGTAGTGTTTTTTTTGGAGGTCGGTTGTTTTTTTTTTTGTAAAAAGTTTTTATAGATAGCTTGCTAGTTTATATAGCACCCTTGGCTTTACCAGCGTGCAGGTCGGAAAATATCCCACGTGAACGTACTATAGGATTCAAAAGTCCTAACCCAATTATGAACTAACTTAAGGTAACCGACATAGCCCGAAGAATTGCCAAACTTAAGTGGCAATGGGCAGGGCACATTGCTCGCAAAACGGATGGCCGATGGGGTCGAAAGGTTCTGGAGTAGCGACCACATACCGGAAGACGTAGCGTTGGAAGGCCTCCCACAAGTTGGACCGATGACCTTGTAAAGGCCGCAGGAATCCGCTGTATGCGGAAAGCACAGAATCGGTCGAAGTGGCGGTGCTTGGGGGAGGCCTATGTCTAGCAGTGGACGTCTTTCGGCTGAAATGATGATGAATTATGAACTACCAGTGTGACAATTTTAATCGAAATCAGTTCAGCCGTTAGATCGCAAAAAGTTAATAGACACAGTGACAGAATGTGGATAGTATGGAAGTATATTTATTAGTATTGATTTGCAAAGAATCACATTGTTCATCAATAGCAACTACAATCGGTTAGCAAAACGATCCATGTATCCACTTAAGACCGAGTATTTATAAACTTAATGAACCCACTAATCAATACAACAGTCTCCTCAGAATATTTCTTAACGGCATATATTTTCTCTAGACCTTTTCTTACGCCTTACCTAGCCATGCATAGATGTAATATTTAAAACTTGCGTTTTAATATATCTACGTGTGTTCCCATGTCAAAAGGTATTGTTTGCCTTTCGCATCCTTATGAGAATATTAGGGTAAGGGTTCCCCAAATATCCTTAAAAAGGTCACACTTGAAAAACAAATGAATATGTAATTTTTTTCTCAATACGACGTCTTCGTTCAGTTTAATAATAAAAATGTAACCCAATTATGACACGGCTTAGGAAAATAGGAATTTCTTTGTCTTTTCTTTAGGTTTCTTTAGAAAAGGTAATTGATGAATATCGAGGTTTACCTACATAAAAAACTTTTTGATGATATTGTCGGATCCGGTCATTAGTACGGATACGAAACGAATCGCAAGCGCGCCGCTGGCGACAGGACGTGATCTACCCACACCAAAGGCGCGCTTCTACAGAGTCGTGATGTTTTAAAGGCCACAACGAGGAGGCATTCAGCCTCTGATCGCATCGGAGTTAAGAACTCGCGAAACTGTTCTCGATTCGTGGTGCTCAGTTATTGTGTTAGTTGTAATTTGTGATCATTGTGTTAATTGGTGATTTTAATAAACGCCGTCGCACCCAGTGTGTGTATAATTTAGCTAGTGTGATTAATTTGATTGTAAATTATAATGTGATCTGAACTGCAAACCGTTTTTCTATTGTGCATTAACCAACACTACCCACACCACGCCCACAGTTCTTAAAATATCGCTGATAATAACGAAAGAATCACATACCCGTCTCCGACAATATATTTTTATCAAGAAAACAATAACAGGGTGTAATTTTAACGTAGGGGGTTTTATAGTCAGGTACTGAATCCATGGTAACAGTTGTCGCGTCGATGTGATGCCACCCTGTATTTTATTGGAACAAAAATATTTTACAATTTTTTCGTACGCTAATACTGCGTTAGTTTAGTAACTGTTGTAGTTATTAGCGCCCACCCCAGGAGCGAAAACACAAAACTAAGATCATTTATTGTGCCATTTTGCTATTTCTAAGCTTACCCCCGTGATAACGCTGCAAGACTCCATACTTTTTCGAATGTTTTGGCCTGTTATCGCTATGTATTACGTAAAAGTAATTATCTCGTTTTCAACTGAAAATTATTAAGATAAAAAAAACACTATATAGAATTTTCAAAATCGGTCTACAAATGACGGAGAAATCGGTGGACATACATAAAAAAAACCGGCCAAGTGCGTGTCGGACCACGCACAATGAAGGGTTCCGTAGTTGGGATGAATTTATCCCAAAACAAACTTAACTTTATAGTTGAAAAATATGTTCTCCCATACGGAATCTATGGGAAAACATGTTTTTGCAACTGCAAAGTTAAGTTGGTTGATTATTACTCGTTAACCTGTAAAGCCTACTTAGTTATGATAGTTTTCCTTTTAATTTCGTTATATAAACTACTGTTGTGATTTTTTTCACACACCCAAAACCAACCATTTAGCTGGCAGGGGGGGGGGACACTTGACTCTAACAAAAATTAGCACTTTAAAGCTTAATATTTCGCAAACGGATCCCTGAATCCAAAAATGGTTTTCACAAACTCGCAATTTTTTTAAAGGATCTTTCCAATGATACCCCTCACCATGGGGTAAAAAAATAAACATCACCACTTTACGTGTATGAGACATACCCTAAAAGAAAAAAAATGTTTTTCATAATTTTGTTCTACCACTTTGTCGGTGTAATTAATATGAATACCTATGCCAAATTACAGCTTTCTAGTACTAAGGGTCTCGGAGCTAGACCGCGGACAGACAGACAGACAGACAGACGGACGGACATGACGAAACTATAAGGGTTCCTTGTTCACTACGGAACCCTAAAAAGCACTCACAGAATGAAGTAAAAAAATACCACGTTATTTTTATTCCTAAACCAACCACCATGTATAATTGAGTCTAACGCATTCTCGATACTAATCAGTCGTCTACCTGAGCACAAAACATTTTTCACTCTGTCTTCCCGTACTTAGGGTTGACAATTGATTGATGAGGGTTGGGCCATAAGCGTGAATGTTGCTCTTTGCCCAATTATTTGCGTTTGTAGATACGTGGCAGCCCTAAGTATTGTAATTGGATTTGCGTAAGAGATAAAAGCTTTAGGTAATGGGATAAGTGCTTTCTAAGTTCGTAGATAGACATCAATTTAGTATAATAAGGCTTTATCTTTAGGATTACAACCTGTTTATTTGTAAGTTTTGTATAAATCCCATTTTCTCTTTGTTTAGATCTCTAATTTTACCCGACCGCCCAAAAAATTGAAAAGATCAAAAAACCAGACAGAAAAAAAAAACAAAAAATGTCAAAACAAGATTACTTTTTTTTTGTAACGCAGCGTTATAATAATATTTTTATTATTATCATTTGTTGGTATTGAAATTTACATATTACTAGCTGACTCCGGCAAACGTTGTTTTGCCAATTATTTGTTTGGGGTGGACAACCCTTATCACTTAGGGGTATGAAAAATAGATAGTAGCAGATTCTCAGACCTACTAAATATGCATATAAAATTTGGTAAAAATCAGTACAGCTGTTTCGGAGGAGTAAAGTAACTAACATTGTGACACGAGAATTTTATATATAAGATTTTATAACTAGCTGCGCCCCGCGGTTTTACCCGCGTAATTCTCGCTCCTGTGAAAATATCAGGACAAAAAGTATCCTTGTTAATCCAGGTTATAAACTATCTGTGTGCCAAATTTCATCCAAATTGGTCCAGCCGTTTGAGTGTGAAGAGACAAACATACACACACACTCACAAACTTTCGCCTTCATAATATTAGTGTGATAACGTACCAAGACTGATCATGTCGTCTTTAAGTCAAAGCGTCATTAGGTTATTGAACTCTCTTGGTTTGGCATTAATGGTTTTGATGACAGATATTTTCAGAACATAGAATAATATGTATTACCTGTCAGTGACTAACATTGATTCATTGAGTTATGTACCATGATTGACGTTCCATTAAGAATCCGTGATAGCTCCAGGAATATCTAATATCCGAGATTGCGATCAAACATTATTCATAAATCTCGGTCATGGGTTATATACCTAAATTAAATTTTTCTCACAGCAATCTCATTGCAGTCGACTCCAAGATGTTTGTTGGGTGTTTTTACATACATAAACATGTTTAGTCGACCTCGTAATTGAGCCTAAGGTTTAATGTCACTTACACGTCTTAAAACGACAAGGTCTATTATTTATCTATGTGATAGATAGTTTCAACCTTAGTGAAGTTTCAATGTACTGGGAATTGCTACAATATTTTTATCTCACAAAGCGACGCACGTTTTCCTTATGGTTACCAAGTGTACAAACACGCTGTGAATGTGTGTGTAAGCGCAGGACCTCTCGGTATAGACTGAGAAAATGGTGAAGTAGGACGTTTGTGTGTACGTGTGCATGTGTGTGTGTTGTAAACTTCGTGAGCACAAGTAAAGCGCGCGTCGCTTCGCGAGATAAAAATACTGTAGCAAAACTAATAAAGTAATTACGAGATCGACTATACAGATATTGTCAGTAAGTTTCCTGATATAAAACAGTAGATACCTAATTGCTAAAAAAATATCTCGAATTTTTCCAACGGGTTAATTTTTTTTCAATTACGATTATTGTTGTTAAAGCCTTTGTACAGAAATTAATTAACAAGCTGCCAAATCCAATGTTTACTTATTGCTGTGATAGTCTACCAAAATAATAACAGTCAATCAAATCTGTCAAAGTCAAATAATTTATATCAATTAGGCAGATAAAAAGCACTTTTGAACATCAAAATTTACAAAAAAATTGAATTGATTCTAATCGTCCCTTTTAAAAGGTAGTTTTCGTATGGAGAAGAATGGGCAAGAAACTGGCATGTCAATAATTCAATTAACTTTCAGAAACCAGGGGTTGGTCACTTTTAAAGATCCTGTACTAAAATTATTGTTTTTATCTGCTTCATTTGAAGCCCATTCAGCTGCTTGTCCAAACAAATATAGTGCGAAGACTAAAACGAACAAAGCCTTTTGAGTTAGTGTAGTGTAAAAAGTGTAGAAATAATAGTGCCAATGACACACATATAACACATGAACAAAGTGTTTATATTAAAATATCAGACTCTAAGAAATTGGAACGAACTTGTGTAAAGTACAATCAACACTATTCTAATTACGTAAAAAAAATAAGTTAGATTAAAATTGCTTATTAGTCTTATAGGCTAGATTGTAATTAATTATTAAGAACCAGGTTCTTTTTAATAAAGGATAAAAAAAAAAATTGAAGCCCTATATCGTATCGTATATCAATCTACAGGTACTTATCCCTAAAATTATTTAAAAAAATCGCAAGTATTTAAAGGAACAGCTTCATTTGAAGCCCTGTGTCGTATTTCAATCTATAGGCACTTATCCCCAATTTCAACCTTCCGTACAGCTAATCGTGTAACCAAAGTTTTGATCCAAAAATCAATTGTTTGCAAATAAACAACTTCAAAAAACAAAAGATGAAACGCATTTTATTTCCGAAACAATACCGAGGTTCACTGAAAAAGGTATGTCGGAACCCTCTCAAATTCTACCAGTAAATATAAAAATATATCGTTTGTTTGTACGTTCCTACACTTGACCAGAGGGGATTGCGAAGGGAGGGTCGAAATGACCCGCTTTATTTAAAAAGATCCGACCCAAAGTTGGTGATCTCTTTTTGTAGGTATTTTTCACATTAAAATATTTGCCATTAGGTGTATTGGCCGTTTGGGAGACGTGGGCTTTGATTTTTATTATTGGACCGTACCTATATAATTTAAAGGATTGAAAGTCTATTAGATATTGTGACGCGTAAAAATTTTAATAAAATATTATGTTTTTGCTTAAGTTGCTCCATCTTATTTATGCGTATGGGATATCATAATTTAACACTAGCATCCATTTTACTATTGTCGTCGACGAATTTTTTAAATAAGTTAAGTAATTTCTAAGTTTATCCATTAAAAACAAACATACAAAAAACATGTGGCACTCGGGGACTGCCACGGTAAAGCTATTGCATAGCATTTGTAACCTCCATACTTCCTATTTGTCAACGCTACACTTGGAATGATGACGTGATGACATAAAAGAAAAATTACGTTCCCATGACAATATCACGTTGTCATGGGAACCGTCATTACATGGTAGGCGGAGTGGGGGTGTTAGGTTTTATTTTCGTTACGTTACGGAATTTCTTGATTCGGTCGCCGCGCGCAAAGCCCGCGATAAAAGCTATGCAATTGCTTAAAAATCAAATCTTTTCTCTTCTTAATATTAGTTTAGATGTGGGAGGGCTAATAAAATTCAGCATTGGTATAACTTGATATTTAATTACTTATTTAAAATACAGAAAAGTAAAGAAAAAATAACATAACTGTCTTGGCTCATCTTCGTTCTGCCAAAAAAATTACAAATTACTAATTCTCCAAGTATTCCAAAATTAAATTAATAAAGTGTCCCACTCGCTACTGTTTGGAAACACAATAGAAAAAAATAAAGCTTCCCATTCAATTATTACATATACATTGAGTGCCATTCTGCCTAAGATTGGCTACAAATAACGCAGCATCCACAAACAGCAATAATTGTAAATATCACATAATCTTATGCATGAATCATTTCACAATAATATCAATATTACAAATACTGCCAAATATACTTCCCATTACCAAAATACTCAGTATATTACCGTACTGCGTTACTAATAGAATTCCAAGCAACACTATTCAAATCTCCTGATCCACATTTGATCCACTTATTGTAGATACAGCTCAAAGGTTTTCCCTAAGAGAATGATAGAGGTAAGTAAACAAAGTCTTAGAGCGGTAAATGTTATTTACTGTTTAATAGTAACAAGAGGAGGATTTCTTGTTATATTACAATGTTTTAACAGGTGTTTTCGCTTACTTCGTTTGTGAAGTTACTGGTAGAATGTTGAGTAATAGTCTTCAACGTATCATCATCAGCCTATAAATGTTTCCACTGCTGGGACACAGGCCTCCTCTCTGTGAGAGGGAGTGGGCCGTAAACCACCACGCGGGGTCAGTGCGGGTTGGTAGATGTCACGTCTTCGAATTTTCGGTTCTAGGACATGCCGGTTTCCTCACGATGTTTTCCTTCACCGTTTTGAGAGCAGTGGTGATAGAATAATAAACACAAAGTACACAACGTATATTATATCAGAAATGTGTGGTCATATTTAAGAGTGTATTTTTTTATGCTAATCACACATCATACTGACGTCACAAAAAAATCTTGCATGGCGCAAGCAGAGATTACCGCGCGACGAGTATTTATACAACGTCCTGACATCAATCGTCACTGCCCACCAGACACAACACCCGTCTGGTCGGAGGATCCTCCCTTTTCTATAGAGGATGAGTTAAGTTTACACCCTGTTCTTTATACCTCATAGGACTAAAATCATAATTGCGAAAACAATTATCAACTACACACTGTATAGCTTAGCATTGTAGGTGCATTACCTATACCTATCATAGTCAGCCTACAACGATCCCACTGCTGAGACACAGGCCTCCTAACTTCGAGAGGGAGTGGGCTATAAATCTACCACGCGGGCCCAGTGCGGGTTGGTAGATGTCACTTCTTCGAATTTTCGGTTCTAAGACATGCCGGTTTCCTCACGATGTTTTCCTTCACCGTTTTGAGAGCAGTGGTGATGTGTATTTACATAAAGTAAAGCGCCTGCCTGGATTCGAACCCTTTGTTTAGTTTTAAGAGATGCATTTATTTACCCTCTTTGCCTATTGCAAATTCAAAGAAAATCATATTAAGGAGTAAACTCCAGTCGTGCGTCGGAGTTGACATACACACACCTTTTTAGGGTTCCGTTAAAAAACGGAACCCTTATAGATTCGTCATGTCTGTCTGTCTGTCTGTCTGTCTGTCTGTCCGTCTGTATGTCACAGCCACTTTTTTCCGAAACTATAAGAGCTATGCTGTTGAAATTTGGTAAGTAGATGTATTCTGTGAACCGCATTAAGATTTTTACATAAAAATAGAAAAAAAAAAAATAATTTTGGAGTTCCCCATACTTAGAACTGAAACTCAAAAATTTTTTTTTCATCAATCTCATACGTGTGGGGTATCTTTGGATAGGTCTTCAAAAATGATATTGAGGTTTCTAATATCATTTTTTTCTAAACTGAATAGTTTGTGCGAGAGACACTTCCAAAGTGGTAAAATGTGTGTCCCCCCCCTGTAACTTCTAAAATAAGAGAATGATAAAACTAAAAAAAATATATAATGTACATTACTATGTAAACTTCCACCGAAAATTGGTTTGAACGAGATCTAGCAAGTAGTTTTTTTTAATACGTCATAAATCGTAAACTTATCGTTACTTGCTACTACGGAACCCTTCATGGGCGAGTACGACTCGCACTTGGCCGCTTTTTTCTTCATTTATTTACTCTCAACCGTTGTTAATTTATTTAAATTTGCCTGTTATTCAATACATAATATACAGCAAAAGGCACTTCGTTCCGACCGAGTGTCCCACGAGACCTCTCGTTTGCAATTCCGTGCTCTGTGGCCTTCAACTTCTGCCAATATTTATATACTTAGTCTCTATTAACGATGTATAATGAATCGAATCCAAAAAAACATCTTGAAGTCTTCATCCATAAATAAAAGATAGGTAATCTTTTGGGCAATACAGGGTGATGGCAAGGACATCGACGCGTTGCGTGTTTGTCCGAAAGGGTTACCGTGACCCCTGGCAACATACAGGCAACTGAAGGAACACGGGTGGGTTTTAGTCAGTAAGAGTCTGACACGCGCTCCCGCTCCACCCAGAGCGGGAGAAGTTATTTGATAAACTCCGAAACAAAAAAACAAAAAAAAATGAACATCGATGCGCGACCTGTTAGAATATGTTTCTGAACGTTACGTTGACATTTTTCGTCGGTTATTAGTAAAATAAATCTGCTGTTCCACACATTTTGACGGCGTAGGTATTGCACTTGTACTTTTCTATGAAATAGCAGATTTTTAGGGTTCCGTAGTAAACAAGGAACCCTTATAGTTTCGTCATGTCCGTCTGTCTGTCTGTCTGTCTGTCCGCGGTCTAGCTCCGAGACCCTTAGTACTAGAAAGCTGTTATTTGGCATAGGTATACATATTAATTACGCCGACAAAGTGGTAAAACAAAATTATGAAAAACATTTTTTTTTAGGGTACCTCTCATACACGTAAAGTGGTGATGTTTATTTTTTTATTTTTTTACCCCATCGTGAGGGGTATCATTGGAAAGTTCCTTCAAAAATATTGTGAGTTTGTGTAAACCATTTTTGGATTCAGGGATTCGTTTGCGAAATATTAAGCTTTAAAGTGCTAATTTTTGTTAGAGTCAAGTGTGTCCCCCCCCTTTTTTTTTTTTTTTTTTTTTTTTTGGGTGGGAAATTATCAAATAACTTCTCCCGCTCTGGGCGGAGCGGGAGGGCGTGTCAGACTCTTACTGACTAAAACCCACCCGTGTTCCTTCGGTTGCCCTGTTGCCGGGGGCCACGATTTCCCGATCGGTTTTCTTCGAACCCCCGGCAGGCATTGGCCCTAGTGGACCCCTTCAATTCTGCTGACATCTCTTTGAGGCGCGCGTGGAACACAACGCGCCGTCGACCCGGGCTTGGTCCTTATCGGACAGCGAGCTACCCATTGCTCACCGTCCGCAAGCCCGCGCCTACGGTGGCCGGAAATCGGCTCGCGATTCCCGCCCCGGGCGTCTCCTCCTGCGGCGGTTAGGGGCGTGAGGGCGCGAAATTTGCCTCTCCCTCACGCGTTCCGCCTCCTCCTTCGCGAGCATTACCGCTTCGCAGAAGGAGGTGACGGCCTGCCATTTCCTCTCGCTCCGTACCATGGCCTGAACCAGGGCCGGACGCGAGAGATCACCGCCGCCGATCGCCTCTACGAGAACACGGCGTTGCTCCGCCCAAGCCGGGCAGACCTCCACCGTATGCTCCACCGTGTCCTCAGGCCGATCCACACAATGGTGACACCCGGGTGTTTCCTCCCGCCTTATCCTGAACAGGAACCTCCCGAAGCAGCCGTGTCCGGTGAGGACCTGCATCAGGCGGAAGGTGAGAACGCCGTGGCGTCTCTCCAGCCACTCCTCAAAGACGGGTCTTATCGCCGCGATTGTGGCGTGCCCAGCGCGGGGTTGCGACAATCGCACCCTCCATGACGCCATGAGATCCCGCCGGAGCTCTGTCCGCTGTGCCGCAATTTCTTGCGGCATCGGGGTTAAGCCCCGGCGTTTCGCCTCCTCGCGCCACTCCTATACGTGCGCGAGGACCTTTGCCTCCAGATCCCATGGCGGTAATCCGGCAAGGAGGCTCGCCGCCTCGCAGGAGACCGTGCGGTATCCTCGGGCCAGCCGGATGGCCATGACCCTCTGGGACGCGTTCAACCGGCGGGCTGGCCGCAGCCTCAATGAACGCGCCCACACCGGTGCCCCGTAAAGGGCCATGGACCGCACGATCCCCGCATAGAGCCTCCGGCAGGAGGCGTTTGGATCCCCTAGATTGGGCAGGAGCCGCTTCAATGCAGCCCCGGCCCGCTCAAGTCTGGGAGCCAAACGTCGGAAATGTTCTACGAAGTTCCACCGGCTGTCGAGGACGAGTCCCAGATACTTCATCGTCGACTCGACACCGATGTGAACCCCTCCCGCCATTACCTGGGAACCCGACGGTGGCGCATTCCGAGGACCATGAAAACCCATGGCCTCAGACTTGTGCAGGGCCACCTCGAGTCCCAGCTGCCGGATCCTATCGACGATTGTCGCAACCCCGCGTGTCGCTAAATCGGCCGCCGCCTGGTGCGACCCCCCCTGCGCCAGGACAAGCGTGTCGTCAGCGTAACAAACGACGCTGACGCCGCTAGGGAGGTCGGCGCGCAGCACCCAGTCGTATCCGATATCCCACAGATGCGGCCCCAGGACCGAACCATGTGGGACACCGCACGACATCTCTTGCCGGTTCCACTCTCCTTGGTGACCAGGGTAGATGACGGCCCTGTCCGTCAGATAGGCCTCGACCACACGACAGAGGTAGGTCGGCATCCGGTGATACCGGAGTGCCTCCCTTATGCAACTCCAGGGCTGGGTGTTGATGGCATTGGCGATGTCTAGAGACACCGCCAAGACGACCCCACCCCGGGCCACAGCATCCCCCGTCGTGAGGGCCCGCACGCGCATGATGGCGTCCACCGTAGAGCGCCCCCTGCGGAAACCGAACTGGCTCTCCGCCAGATCCGGCCCCACTCGCACCAGCTGCCCGACGAGGCGGTCTGCAATGACTCTTTCAAAGAGCTTGCCCACCTCGTCGAGCAGCACAATGGGCCGATAAGCGGACGGAGAGTCCGCTGGGCGCCCCGTCTTCTTGATGAGGACCAGTTTCCCCGTCTTCCAACGAAGTGGGAACTGGCCCCTCTCCATGCATGCGCTTAGGAGCCCTCTCAGTCGAGGCCCGAGAGCCCCCATGGCCAGGACCCAGGCTTTTCCGGGTATGCCGTCGGGTCCTGGGGCGGTATTCTTCGCACTCATCTTGCGTACCGCCACTCTCATTTCTACCTCAGTCACCTCAGGAGAATCGTCGTCGTCGGTGTGGTCCGCATCGGGCATCGCAGTAGGCGGAGCCATGGGCGGAGCAGTATGATCCCCTCTAGAGGGGAACAGAGCGCTCACCACGTCCCCCACAATCCCCCCCCCCCCCCCCTGCCGGCTAAATGTTTAGTTTTGGGTGTGTGAAAAAAAAAATCACAGCAGTAGTTTATATAACGAAATTAAAAGGAAAACTATCACAGCTAAGTAGGCTTTACAGGTTACCGAGTAATAGTTAAGTTTGTTTTTGGGATAAATTCATCCCAACTACGGAACCCTTCATTGTGCGTGGTCCGACACGCACTTGGCCGGTTTTTTTTTTTGATAACAGATGAAAAATTTCTTCGCGGCTCTAGAATCAAGTGCTGAATTCATGGTGTAGATTTTTTTTTTCCACCCCAAAATCCCACACCCCAAAAAAAAAATGGTGTTGTAGATACAGTTTGCACGTCGATGTCCATGCCACTCTGTATAGTAAGCCCAGATTTTTGCATAACAGCTAGATTTTTCCGATCAAAATTTTCTAGTTTTCTTAACTTTAGTGTTAAGAAAAATAAGTTTTATAACTTTACTATTGTTAATTTTTCACCATCCTTAGAAGCGAAGGCGATAAGAATATGATATCATTATATTGTGCTTGACAAGTACCTAGATCCCGTCCAACACTCGAGTTATTTGACAAGTGTACTTCTCAAATTCACGGAAAGTCGCGCTGTTCCATTCTTTACCGAAAAATAATATACAGTGTGAGTCTTCATAATGTGCACATATCGAAATGAGGAAATCTATGCTTAATTTTAACGACAGAAAAAATATTTAAAAAATCTAAATATTGTTTTTTATACTTTTTATGAAATTAAAAAAAAATTGTAACAAAACTGTGTAACTTTTAAACTGAATCAGCTATCGCGATGAAACAAACTCCATAATGATTGAAAGTAAGTAGCCGTCCACATAAAATTAAAATTGAGAAAAAAACTACCCTCAATTGAAAATAAACATGTTTTTTTAGTAAAAATCTGTATTTTTTTCTTCAATTTTTAATTGTAAAATTTATAAATAAGATAATAATAAAAAGAGAGCAAAAAAAAATTTTTTAAAAAAAAATTTTTTTGTAATTTTTTTTTTTTTTAAACTAAAAAAAAAAATTACCATTATTTCCGTCGATAAAATTAAGCATAGACTCCCTCATTTCGATATGTGCACATTATGAAGACTCACACTGTATAAGATTTATAAAAATAAAAGTTAATCCAACTATGAAGTGTCTTGCGATGTTTTTCACATATTTTCATACCTATTGTACTTCATATTAAGATTGTTTTGGCATGTTTTCTTAATATGAATATAATTATCGTTATTAAAATCTTTTTGATTATTCAAATTATACATTGTATGAATCAATGAACAATTTACTACCTATTTTTTTTAAATTTATTATTTTATGTTGCGTTTTTCGGTGAAACGGAACGCAAACTCGAAACGCGTCGTCTTCGACAATGCCGGAAGTGACGTTAAAATCCATGCAATAAATATATTTTCGTTGCAAACTGCTTGAAATGCTATTTATACAGTGTGATTCTTTATAATGTGCACATATCAAAATGAGGGAATCTATGCTTAATTTTATCGAGGGTTTTTTTTTTTTTTAATATTTTTTATAATTATAATTCTCTTTGGCATCTTATTTATAAATTTTACAATTATTGTAAAAATTCATGAAAAAAGAACAGATTTTTGCAAAAAAAACATGTTTATTTTTAATTGAGGATCGTTTTTTTTTCTCATTTTTAGGGTTCCGTAGAAAATAAGGAACCCTTATAGTTTCGTCATGTCCGTCTGTCTGTCTGTCTGCGATCTAGCTCCGAGACCCTTAATACTAGAAAGCTGTAATTTGACATAGGTATACATATTAATTACGCCGACAAAGTGGTAAAACAAAATTATGAAAAACATTTTTTTTAGGGTAGCTCCCATACACGTAAAGTGATGATGTTTTATTTTTTATCCCATAGTGTGGGGTAGCATTGGAAAGGTCTTACAAAAAACGAGTTTGTGAAAACCATTTTTGGATTTAGGGATCCATTTGCAAAATATTAAGCTTTAAAGTGCTAATTTTTGTTAGAGTCAAGTGTCCTCACCCCTGCCAGCTAAATGGTTGGTTTTGGGTATGTGAAAAAAATCACAGCAGTAGTTTATATAACGAAATTAAAAGGAAAACTATCACAGCTAAGTAGGCTTTACTAGTTATCGAGTAATAATCGACCAACTTAACTTTGCAGTTGCAAAAACATGTTTTCCCATACCTTGCGTATGGGAGAACATGTTTATCAACTACAAAGTTAAGTTTGTTTTTGGGATAAATTCATCCCAACTACGGAATCCTTCATTGTGCGTGGTCTGACACGCACTTGGCCGGTTTTTTAATTTTATGTGGACGCCTAATTACTTCCAATCATTATGGAGTTTGTTTCATCGCGATAGATGATTTATTAAGTTTAAAAGTTACACCGTTTTGTTACAATTCTTTTTTAATTCCATAAAAAACCTAAAAAAAATATTTAGATTTTTTTAAATATTTTATCTGTCGTTAAAATTAAGTATAGATTACCTCATTTCGATATTTGCACATTATGAAGAATCACACTGTATTGTGTATTAGAGAAATATGTATGAAACAAAAGCTAATAAAATGCTTGTGAGAGTTCTGAGAGAAACTTCCAAACGAAAATAATATCAATTCAGTAAAGTTACATGGACATATTTCTATTATCAAAGGATCGATACAAAATGTACCGACATTAAAATAATTACACCATGCATTAGCATACGTTATAACTTTTGCGATTGAAATAGAAAACTTTGATCGTGGACACGACTTAGTAAATTACATATCTACCACCCTGCATTTACTGTTCCTCTATAATTACCTACTATCACGACATGTAGTAGACAATTTTCTTCTGTCCCCATGAATAAAGTGTTTAAAAAAAACCGGTCAAAAGCGAGTCGGACTCGCGCACCAAGGATTAAGATATATTTATCCCAAAAACTACTATGACAGTAAAAAATATATTATGGAATGGATACAAAAGCTTACCTACAATGATACCGAAACATTTCTGAAACCTTGACACATACACATCCTCACACTCATGTACTCTCAGTCATAACTACAGGCTACACTCTCACTCACAATACTCACACACATACTTACACCCCACATACACACATTTGATTTAAATTAATGTTAATTTATGTAGTTTTAGCAAAAACATTATACAATTTGCTATTTATATAATACGTCTTGCTATGGAAGAGCGGATTCTCCTAATACAGGCACTATCTGCCTAAAAGGAGGATCCAATCAAAAAATTTGTTTAGACCTCTACTTGTTTTTACCAATAAACATTTTTTTTTTTTTTTTTTATTTGTCCAAAACATAAGTATACACACACATGGCATGCAAGATGTTACATAAAATTATAGCACAGTCATATTTTGCCTTAACGGCGTACATATATAAACACGTTGGTTATTTTTATTAATTTAACATCAAATTGTTATAAATTTATCCATTATTCAAAGCAATTAACATTCCGTACCATTTTAAATTTTCATCAGCGAGGCCTTTATTCGTCAGAGAATTTTAACACTGCACACTGCCGTGTAGAATATTGGTTTTAGATCAGCGCTGTCTCTTGCGTATAGTGGAACTAATGTAATTTAAGTTAATGATTTCTGAAATAGTGTGCTATATAGAGACATCGTTTTATTTTTTAACCGACTTCCAAAAAGGAGGAGGTTATATGTTCGTCGCGTATGTTTTTTTTTTTATGTCCACCGATCTCTCCGTCAATTGTGGACCGATTTCTAAAATTCTTTTTTTGTTTGATACTTTTTCCCGCTTAGTATGTGGATGATATAAGTTCCTGTCACAGCTGTTATTTACATAGCAGGTAGTGGTTTTCGAATTTGTGTGGGGTAGATACCACAACTAAAAAGTGAAAAATAAAAACTTTTTCCAAAATAAAAACAACCGACTTCCAAAAAACACTACACAGTGAATAATAACTTTAATTTCGGAAGTCGGTGGCAAAAAACGAAAATTCAAAACCAAAGACCGACTTCCGAAATTAAAGTTATTTTTCACTTTGTAGTGTTTTTTGGAAGTCGGTTGTTTTTTTTTGGAAAAAGTTTTTCCTGTAATCTTTACATTAATTTCTATCACATAGAATAATTTCAGATTTTTGTCTATGCAAACTTTGGAGATAAAGGGGGGGATGTGGTGTAAACTAAAACATGTAGAATCTTGGAACCAACGTGCTTTATTGCCAGAATCACTCGCAACAATAGTATCAAAAGTGCAATTTTTACGTTCCCTCGTGCAAATAATCGTAAGTAAAATTACAACCTCAAACACATCAATACGTCACTAAAATCGCAGTTTGCAGCGTATGATCGTCGAAGATAGTCGTAACCCACACATAAAGGTATGCTAGCTGTAAATATGCTCGTTCGAAATCTGTTGGCATAAGCTGAAGATAGACTAACGTTCAAAGTGTCAGTTTTATGACACCCATAAAAGTAAGGAAGTGCTTGTAATACAATGTTTTACCACCTTTGTGCTGTTGGAGGTCAAGAAAAGTCATTACTTCAGGGTGTTTTCAGATGCAAACTTCGCTCCCTCACGCTCCTAACCGCTGCAGGAGGAGACGCCCTGGGCGGTGGGAATCGCGAGCCGATTTCCGGTCACCGTAGGCGCGGGCTTGCGGACGGTGAGTAATGGGTAGCTCGCCGTCCGATATGGACCAGGCCCGGGTTGACGGCGCGTTGTGTTCCACGCGCGCTTCAAAGAGATGTCAGCAGAATTGACGGGGTCCGCTAGGGCCGATGCCTGCCGGGGATACGAAGAAAACCGATAGGCAAATCGTGGCTCCCGGCAACAGGGCAACCGAAGGAACACCGTCGGGTTTTAGTCAGTAAGAGTCTGACACGCTCCGCCCAAAGCGGGAGAGCGATAATTTAATTATTTGATAATTTCCCTCCAAAAAAAAGGGTGTTTTCTGATGAACAACATGACTCTCGGGACAGATGTCGTCAAGTCACATTCCCGTTGTCAACCAGCAACCCCGAAAGGACAAGCAGTGTTACCAAGAGATATTCTATTACGTAGGTATCCGGTTACTGGTTTGTGGAGGTCAGATAGGCTGTCGCTCCAAGTAAAATACTGGTATTCAGCTGCATCCGGTTAGACTGGAAGCCGACGCCAACATTGTTGGGAAAAGGCTAGGCAGATTGAGTAGAAAACACTCCATGAATAGAAAACTTTTGCTTGCTAAGAAGTCACGCGAAGAAAATAGTGCATTTCTAGCTATATTTTATTCCGTGACTATGCTCATTGATTGCAGTCCTAGAAATAATGGGAAAAGGCCATTGACAGGAGATTTTGAGTGAAAACTTCTTTAGGCGCATTGGGCATTTTTAAGATGGGACTAAACCATTGATTTCGCGACACCATGACGACACCTCATTTTTGTAAACGCGATTGTGCTCTTTATTTATATTGCATTACTGATCAATGTTCTATGCGAGTATTTTTACTTTAAAGGTTTTGTAAACGCGATTGTGCTTTTTATTTATATTACGTTACGGATCAATGTTCTATGTTGGTATTATTACTTAAAGGTTTCGGAAGCATTTTTTTTTGTAAACGCGATTGTACTTTTTATTTAGATAAGGTTACGGACCAATGTTCTATACAAGTATTTTTCTTCCACCAAGACGATCTTGTTCAAGTTTTCACTTCTGTCGGCACGGCAGTGGCGTGCCACCACTTTATTTTTATACAAAATTGATTGTTTTAAATAACTGATATTTCTGTTAACACCTTATTAAAATTGCAATGAATGTATTAAATAATTCAGGGTTAGTTCAGAGTTAGACTTTCGTTTTTTTGTGTAAATGTAGGCTAATTGGTTTCAAAGTCGGCGACTTAGATATTGTTATGGTCACGATTGCCTAACGAGCTGGTTTCTTGTAAAGAGGAACCGTATTGGCTTTAGAGGAGTTGTTACGGGACCTTAAGAGATTAGAGAAACTTTCTTATACCGGGGCCACATCAACGGGAAACGCCGTTGATTATCGCGATGATAGACTTTATTCCGACGGGTTAAGGTCCATCATCGTGATAATTAACGGCGTTTCCCGTTGGTGTGGCCCGAGCATTAGAAGTGGTGTTGTAATTTTTTTGGTTTGAAAGGTGACGAAGGAATTTTCAACATATTTTTTGACTAGTTGTAGTGAAAGAAGGTAAGGCAAGGTAAGTGATTTCCACGGTATTGCAACTGCAAAAAGGAAAATAGAAAATTAGTCTGGGTCGCTGTCGCCGGATACGGTGAACTGCAAAGATAAACGCAGTAAGGCAGGGAGACATATTTACATGAGTTCTAAATTTAAACTTATACATAATACTCCATTTGAAATAAGATTAGACATTTAAAAAAACCTTTTTTACAGTTCGTTCAACCGATTCTAACTTCTATACCATAGGCATAAGAATGGCATTAAAATCAAAAAAGTGGTTACAATATCAACTGTTTACTGAAGCTGCCATTTGACATGCCTTTAACGCAATAGAAGTCAAAATTGGTTGAACGGACTGTAAAAAGGTTTAGTTAAATGTCTAATCTTATTTCAAATGGAGTATAGTTTATTTTGAAGTTCAACTCAATTATAAGTGATGATGTTACAATGGTAAAAGGCACGATGAAGTTGGTATATCTACTTAGATAAAAACCTCAAAACAAAAAAAAAATATTCCTCAATTTTTCGTACTTGCACCCACCACTGTTTGTCTCTGCATCAACCAAAGGTTGACTGGTAGAAAATGCCTTTGGCATTAAGTCTGCCTCTGTACATTTTTGTGCTTGAAGTATTAAATAAATAAAAAAATAAAAAGCAGAATAATTAAAAAGTGCCAATATTGAACTTCATTTTACTTAATAATGAAGCAGTATTTACAGTCTTACAACGTTTCTTATTTACCACAGCACAGTCTCGCGAAAGGGCCTCTCTTCAAAGACGGCTGTTTATTTTATGAATAAACAACTTTGCTAAATAAACCGTCTTTGATTCAGAAAATCAACAAACATAGCATGACATATTATGCGTGTGTTTAAGTTTGCAAGTTTGTTTTACACATTTGAAAGTGTGTCTTAATATATAAATTAAGCATTTATTTCTGTAAATCCTACTAATATTATCAAGGCGAAAGTTTGTGAGTGTGTGTGTATGTTTGTCTCTTCTTCACGCTCAAACGGCTGGATGGATTTGGATGAAATTTAGCACACAGATAGTTTATAACCTGGATTATACATATACACATAGGATACTTTTCATCTCGATATTCCTACGGAATCGAGACTAATGCGGGTGAAAACGCGGGGCGCAGCTAGTTGGTTCAAAAATCATTTTTACACATGAAAATTAAATTATATTTTAAAACTCAGTGAGTTCGGTGTTTTCTGACTACTCTGAGAAGAAAAACCGAAAGAAACTTAGAGCAATATGTATATTAAGCATAGTCAGCTTATAAGGTTCCCACTGCTGGGACATATGTCTCTCTGTGAGAAGGAGTTGGCCGTAACCCAACACATGGGGCCAGTGCAGATTGGTGGATGTCACATCATGTCATGTGTGAATTTTTGGTACGATATGTCGTAGGATATGTCGGTTTCCTCACTTATTATTTCCTTCACGATTTCAAAACGGTAGATTTCAAAACGGTAAAGTGTGTCTTAGTATATTTCAAATCGAATATATTCGTGTTACTACTAGAGATTTTCTTATATTTATAGGTTATAGAGCTCACCAGTCCAGTTCGGGTAAGTGATTTTAAGTACATATAATATAATAATTATGCTCTTCCTTTAGAATACGGCTTCGTTTTAAACCTTAGTATCATTTTATCATAAACAGAGAAGAAGTATGTTCATTAAGTCGTAACTTAAACTTGATGAAAGGCAGATGAAAAGCCGCCAAGTTTCAATAAAATATCAAAATTATAAAACCAGTCTTTTATCTCATAAAAATGTAAAGCTCAATTTTCCAATACGATGAGTTTAAAACTATTACTGAAATATATTTATTTAAAGCCAATGTAAGTCTTCTTTGAGTAGAACGCGGGAAACTGACTGGAAAATCGGATTTCGACGATTTTCATCAAACATAATCGGATCACTGTGGGTGCTCATGGAAATATGAGCTTTAAAATCTAGCAGCTAAGTCGCATTTCAGCTTGTGGTTAAGTCTCGTGTTGGAGATTCGGCTTTGAGCTGTGTGGTAGCGGGGGCGGGATGTATCAGGTTTTTCCTTTGTCTGTAACGTTTATTGCGCTGATAAATGATAATTATTTTCTCTGTTCTCCACGTGTGTTGGCCACGATTCACGGGATTTTAATTATTTTTTGTGGTCCAGACAATGCGATTTCCGTAACGAGTTACGATTCAGACTGCAAAATGTTCCATGTAAAATTCAATCTGTGGGACAATATTTAAGCTGGAATCTTCCTGCTGTTCATTTTTTCACATAAACTGTCGTAAATGTAACTTAAGTCTATCTCTAATTTATAGGTCGCATTGTGTACGAACCATCATTGAAAACCTAACTGATAAGTATGGCATTCTGGCTACTCATTGGCAATTTGATTTTCTAACACGTTACTTTTAGTAGCGTCGCGGACAATGTACCTAAAACTTACTTCTATATATCAAATCGATACCGTAGAATTAAAATCTGTCTACACTTTACCTGCTCTGTTGTGGTCAGGAGACTGTCCAACAATTATCAATATTTTAAACATAATAATTTCCACCTGTCTACCGTCGTACCCCAGTTACTCGACTGGATTATTGATATTTCCTAAAGATAGATTGACAGTCAGGGTTTGTGTCCGTACCGACTGCTGTAGTTATGACAATTCGAACTTAAAAAAAAGAGGGTTCTCCAAAGTAATGGTATGGTATTAGTTAGATGTGTAGCTAACTAATTAACCAGATCTTCTTAAATAGTTAAAGGTAAAATTAAATAGTAATAGGTAAATAATCTTTAACATCTTGCCTATTGTATATCTACATTGGCTATTCGGTTACTACAGTAGAATCGTCAATGGTCAATCATCCAGAAAATACGTACTATCCAGCCAGTTGGTCGGTTGGCTGTGTAATAATAATAATTTATCTATACTAATACAATAATACTAATATTCTAATGAGAGAGAGGCAATGGAGAGGGCTATGCTTGGAGTTTCCCTACGTGATCGAATCAGAAATGAAGAGATCCGCAGGAGAACCAAGGTAACTGACATAGCCCGAAGAACTGCCGAACTTAAGTGGCAATGGGCAAGGCACATTGCTCGCAGAATGGATGGCAGATGGGGTCGAAAGGTTCTAGAGTGGCGACCGCGTACCAGAAGACGTAGCGTTGGAAGGCTTCCCACAAGATGGACCGATGACCTTGTGAAGGCCGCAGGAATACGCTGGATGCGGAAAGCACAGAATCGGTCGAAGTGGCGGTGCTTGGGGGAGGCCTATGTCCAGCAGTGGACGTCTTTCGGCTGAAATGATGATGATGAATATTCTAATACTACAATACTAATACTAATAATATTATAAAGAGGTAAAATTTGTTTGTTTGTAAGTTTACATGTAGGGGATAATCTCCGGAATTATCAGTCGGAAATAAAAATAAAAAAATCCTTGGGTAGCCTAATTTTTGAGGAAGGTTAAAAGCTTTTGGACGAAGTCGCGGGCAGATGCTAGTTTTTTATAAAGAATAAAAAGTTATTATAAAACAATTTCAACGCACTACAAGTGTAAAACATTGAATTCTGACGGTGGTCATAAAACCAAGACTTCAAGAGCCAATCTTTCGAATATTTTCATCTAGACACGTAAGATACTATAAATTCAAAGTACCTACTCATTAAATAATAAGCATAACTCCATTATAATAGAACATTATCTGAATGAATACTGTCTAAGCAAGGCGGTTAATCTTCAAACAAAGCTAAATGAGCTTGAGTTAACACCACGTCTCCGCGAGATCAACATAACAATTGAACCCTGAACCCTTTGTCTGTACATGTGTGTGACAATAATATAAGACTATGTAGGTACGTAAATTATTCATCAGTCTAGCCTTTTTTAGGGTTCCGTACGTAAAAAAACGGAACCCATAAAGGATAACTTCATTGTTCGTCTGTCAGTCTGTCAAGACCCTTTTTCTCAGGAACGCGTCAAGGTTTTAAGTTGAAATTAATATCAAATACGTGAGTCTATGGTCTCTTGGAGCTCTAAAAATATCAAGCTTCTAAGTCAACGCAATAAAAAAAATACGGCCATTTATGCGACATATTTTGATACTCGCAAATAAAACAAAACCAACAGGGTACCACGAAATTTGGCACGAAGCAAGGTCTCACAGCACAACTAAAGGAAAAAGTCCAAAAATTTAATTATTTTTGTTTCATCACTTTTTTTTTTGTGAATACAAACTTACATTTGCAGCTGAAAAGAGAATTGGCCGTGACGTATAATTGATGTATAGAAAATGATTTTCAATTATAAAGTTAAGTTTATGTTTGGGATAAATTCATCTTAACTACAGAACCTTTCATTGTGCGTGGTCCGACACACACTTGGCCGGTTTTTTTTAGATGTGACTGAGTATTAATATTTCACAAGTATAATTATGTAGCAAATTGTCTTTTGGTCTACAAAATATTTTTAGATTTGTCAGACTTTAGGGGACTCAAATACTCGTGGTCACTTCCGAGGGTATTCGTGTGGTATTTAGCTAAGATATGCCTATAATATATATGTTTTTTTAAAGTGAAACTTTTATTACATCGTCTCAAACTTTTTCGTCTGTGTGTTGCATGTCGCGTGACGGTCGGCCGCGGAGTAGGGATAAAGTGAAAGGCGCTCGTCAGAGCAGCCAAGGCCAATATGGCGGCGCCTATAGTTCGCTTAAAAGTTTCACTTTTACCGTGGTTTCATAAAACCACACAATCCTTTTTACCCGACTACGGCAAAGCCAAAAGGAAGGGTTATGATTTTAGCAGTCTTTGTATGTATGTTTATATGTTTGTATGTATGTATGTATGTTTGCTTTTACGTGTGTTCCACCGTAGCGCCTAAACTACTGAACCGATTTTGATGAATGAGGTATCAATACATTTGTAATAATGGTCCGGGTGACATAGGCTATATAAATTTTCCCTAAATTTAATATGGTGGACTTTACACGTAAATTTCTAACCTCGAAAAAAATTAAAATGAGATGATCATGACATGTTTGGTATCAAAAGAAAGGTCTTGACGAGCACATTACAAATATGTGTATAATGTTATACTTTCAAAGTAAATAAATATGTTTAAATTGTTAAAACAAGCAAAAGTGAAACTGCGCTACGAAGTATCGCAAGATGCAACCAACGTGCAGTTAATCAAATCTTAATAAATAGTAACGATTTGTAATTCCACTTTTATGAAGAAAAACAAGTACAACGAAATATTTGTATTTTGGATTTCTTCGAAGCTCGATATCGATATACATGGGGCACTCAGAAAATTTTGCGATAGGTACTAAAAAAAAACATACTACATGTTATGTTTTACCTATTATTAAATCTTTTCAAATAACTCTCCATTGGCGTCTATACACAGTTTCATGCGTCTAAACCAATTTTCATTACACATTTTCCAGTCCGCATCAGACACCTCCCACCTTTAATCCCCTTCTCAAATGCAGCCAGTGCATCTTCCGGTGATGAAAACTGTTTTCCCTAGAGTTGATTTTTTATTTTGGGGAACAAAAATGATAAATTCATGATTTTCACCCGTAATGAAATCGTAAACGCGCCGAGACGAGCCTGCTTCAAATTTTGCTATCATGTCTCGGCACCGTTCTACCCGAAGCTCCTTCTGAGCCTGCATTAGATTGTGCGGTACCCAGCATGAAACTATATTCCTTACCCGAAGATGCCCGTGTAGAATTTCATGCACACTTCCCGATCCAATCTGCAGTATATGCTGAATCTCTTCATATGTAATTCACCTATTCTCTTAAATTAAACTTTTCATAGCCAACACGTTTTCTTATGTAACAGCCATCATAGCCCTATGACGGCCACTTCTTTATTCGTCCGTCAAAGTTTCATGACCATACTTAAATTCGTTGAACTAGCAGAAAACAGTCGCTTTAGAAGGGCTTTTGTCTATGAACACCATTCGAAGTCTTTCAAATGATTCTTCTGGTTTTAGTCGACATTTGAAATCGTACAAAATCATCACGCGAAAATGTTCTCGTTGTAAATTAAATTTTCAGTGAGACAGAGTATTTTGATTTTGCTCATAAAAAAATGTGGAGGGAATTTCGAATTTGGAATGTTGTTTTTTTTTTTAAAAAAGAGTCTTAGTTTTAATCGTTATCAAAACTAGCCAATGGTGCCGATTCTCTTGTTCACAAACTAAACTAAATTTAAGTTCAGTGCATCTTTTTCTTTCTATTTCATTAAGAAAAGGATAGAAGATAAATTTTAGTTTAGACCTGTCAAATTAATCAGCGCTTGACGTAAATTGACGTAATTTTAGTCGGCAAGTTTTTAATCACGTCTAAACTTGTATGGAGAGTGACAGGCGATGATTAATTTGACAGGACTAAACTAAAATTTATCTTCTGTCCTTTTCTTAATGAAATAGAAAGAAAAAGATGCACTGAACTTAAATTTAGTTTAGTTTGTGAACAAGGGAATCGGCACCAGTGTCCCATAGACAAAAACTGTTAGTCGTAAAACTTTCTGAGTATGGTGTTGGCGTCGAAATAAATCGCGCTATGGTTTGGTCTAAAGCACTATGCACTGCTATTGGAATTTAAAATAGGTTAATTACTGACCTATTGCATTACTCTTATTTACGTTGTCGGAACGTCTAGCAAGTGTAAAAACTAAAAAATATAAAATAAAAAATAAAGATTAATAAAAACTGTAACCCGACTACGGGAAAATAAAAATGATCTAAAAAGTACGAAACAAGCAAAAATTTCAGACAGAAATCAAGACATAGGTACAAAAATTGTCAAGGTAAAGCCGTGGTCGCATGCCTGTATGCCATGTGGGTGCCAGGAACACTTACAAAATTATAATGGCATGCGACGACGGCTTTATCTTGACAATTTTTGTACCTATGTCTTGATTTCTGTCTGAAATTTTTGCTTGTTTCGTACTTTTTAGATCATTTTTATTTTCCCGTAGTCGGGTTACAGTTTTTATTAATCTTTATTTTTTATTTTTCTTTATACACTACCTTTGTAAATATTTGTCTTTACCAAACCATATTTAGGATGCATGTCGGAACTGGCATCTGATTTTACCAGGTAATCTTGTGATAGCGGAGAGATAAGGGTGATAATTTGGTAGGTAAGCACTCTCTGTACAATGAAAATTCCTATGATCTGGTGAAGATTACATAATTGTGTTCAATTATGACAACAGCTAATGATTCAACACTAGGAGAAGTGGACTAAGACCGGTACACAAAATTACGTCGTAAATCAAAAATACAAATTTATTTACCACTAGCTGCGCCCCGCGGTTTCATCCACATAAGTCTCGTTCCCGTGAGAATACCGGGATAAAAAGTATTTTAGGTTTAATCCAGATTATAGTCTACCCATGTGCCAAATTTCATCCAAATCCGTTAAGCCGTTTTAGCGTGAAAGCGTAACAAACAAACATATAAATCGACAAACTCACTTTCGCAGGACGCATGTTGTCACATGTGACATCTACCAACCCGCACTGGGCCCGCGTGGTAGATTACGGCCCACTCCCTCTCACAGAGAGGAGGCCTTGTGTCCCAGCAGTAGGAACACTATAGGCTGATGATGATAGAGCGTTGTCCTAGTCACTGCATTCTGTATTAGATCAAAATTATCAACGAATTACACTAGCTCATTGATTGTGTGTTTGTTTCCGTGGTTGATTCAGCAACTCGTTTGAGTTTGAATTGCAGCATCTGCTTTTGGGTTTGAATTTTCTGAACCTAAAATTAAATAGCCACAGAGTATACTGACAGTAAGTCAGTTTCATATTTTTTATTGCTTGGTGTGTTATCTTAATAGGGACTCCTTAACTTGGTTTCCGAGGCACGCAGGCGTCTCGATTTGTAATGGATGGTTACCCATCCCGAACCAACCGCAGCAAGCGTAGCTTAACCTGATCGATCGACCCGTGCGGTTGATATTAGTTAGCCAGAAGCCCAAAGGGGCTTGTGGCTAACTAATATCAGTTGCACGAACTTTTGTGCGATAAAGATCGCACAAAAGTTCCTTTTATCGCACGTTATACCCTATACACTTGGCGAATAAGAGCTAAACCGAAAAAGACTCCCGATTGAAACGCCAGCTAGATGGTTGGTTTTGGATACGTGAAAAAATTCATAGCAGTAGTATGTACAACGAAATTAAAAGGAAAATTATCACAGCTAAGTAGGCTCTACAATTTAATGAGTAATAATCGACCAACTTACATTTGCGGTTGCAAAAACATGTTCTCCCATACATTCCGTATGGCAAAACATGTTTTTCAACTACAAAGTTAAGTTTGTTGTTGGGATAAATTCATCCCAACTACCCTACATTGTGCGTGGTCCGACACGCACTTGGCCAGTTTTTAGGGTTCCGTAGTAAACAAGGAACCCTTATAGTTTCGTCATGTCCGTCTGTCTGTCTGTCTGTCCGCGGTCTAGCTCCGAGAGCCTTAGTACTAGAAAGCTGTAATTTGACATAGGTATACATATTAATTACGCCGACAAAGTGGTAAAACAAAATTATGAAAAACATTTTTTTTTAGGGTACACGTAAAGTGGTGATGTTTTATTTTTTATATTTTTATCCCATAGTATGGGATATAATTGGAAAGGTCTTACAAAAATATTGTGAGTTTGTAAAAACCATTTTTGGATTCAGGGATCCGTTTGCAAAATATTAAGCTTTAAAGTGCTAATTTTTGTTAGAGTCAAGTGTCCCCCCCCCCCTGCCAGCTAAATGGTTGGTTTTGGATATGTGAAAAAATTCATAGCAGTAGTATATACAACGAAATTAAAAGGAAAATTATCACAGCTAAGTAGGTTTTACAATTTAACAAGTAATAATCGACCAACTTACATTTGCGGTTGCAAAAGCATTTTTTCCCATACATTCCGAATAGCAGAACATGTTTTTCAACTACAAAGTTAAGTTTTTTCTTGGGATAAATTCATCCCAACTACCTTACATTGTGCGTGGTCCGACACGCACTTGGCCAGTTTTTTATTTTTTCAATCATTTACTTTCAAACTTTGTTAATTTATTTCATTGTACCTATTATTTTTGAGATGTTGTGTTATTGCTAGAAGCCATAAAAAATCTTTCGATTGTTCCTTTTTTGTAATCACAAACAAAACACAGCTTCATTCCATTTCTCTTCATTTCAAAAGACCGTCACATCAAAGATTGGACCTGACAAATGATAAATAATTTTACAACAATGGAAGCATTTGCCGAAGGTTTTAGGTTAATTGACGCTGAAATCTTTTGTTCAGGCAGTATTATATGTAAGCAATAAAATATTAGGGTATAGCGATGACACTTTTTAGAAAGCAAAAAGACTTATGAACTAAAGAAATGTAAGTAAGTACCTGTATAGAGCATTTATTTTTTATTCAAACATGACACAAGAATTTATCTTGTTGGTTTAGGTAGAGTAAATGTATTTTTTGATGTTGGCAACTTGTTTTGTTTAGCAAACTTATCATAATGACGATTTGGTCAATCGATATTCGTATGATGTGTTTTTAGGTGATTAAAGCTTCTAAATCTATACCCTACATCTTATAAATTAAAGTTGCTTTTCATGTACGCGTGAACGCGTTTTACATCTAAACTTCCCAACATATTTTGGTGTTGTTTTACATAATTTAGCGAATTTATTCCGAAATGTTATGTGTATAAAACATAAATATTAAACTTACTTATAACAAACAAATCTCGTTCATGTTTTTTCAAACCGTGCAAAGCAGGGGCAGGTCGCTTGTAGATAATGTAATCAAAACCATGAATGATATGAAAATAAATACGGAGACGTAATAATATTCTGATCAAACAAACTAGGTACCCGTACTAAAGGTCAAAAAGAGGTCTCTCCACAAACATTATTAAAATGAGCGTTCTCCTTTTCAAAGTACACAGAAAAAGGAAAACATTCGAATAACAGAGACCTCTATAGAGAAAAATAGGAGGGTTTTTATAAAGGACTAAAAGATACGGTTTTCTAAGGTTTAATGTTTATAAAATCATTTTGGGTATATAGAGAAAATATATAGAAATATTTATAGAGAATTTGGTATTGGGATATTATTTGTAATTGGGACTAAAGAATCAGCCAGATACTGGAGGGATATTTAGTATAGATTCAGAATATTAGTATACCCTACTGTTACTGTTACCCTAATTCCAGACAGTAAAACCCAATAACACTTTGCAAGACCTTTTTTTTTACCCGTGTTCCTTCGGTTGCCCTGTTGCCGGGGGCCATGATTTCCCTTTCGGCCCATATTCGCAGCCCCGGCAGGCATTGGCCCTAGCGGACCCCGTTAAATCTGCTGACATCTCTTTGAGGCGCGCGTGGAACACAACGCGCCGCCGATTCGGGCCTGGTCTTTATCGGACGGCGAGCTACCATTGCTCACCGTCCGCAAGCCGTACCTACGGTGGCCGGAAATCGGCTTGCGATTCCCGACGCCCAGGGAGTCTCCTCCTGCGGCGGTTAGGGGCGTGAGGGCAAGAATTTTGCCTCTCCCTCACGCGTTCCGCCTCCTCCTTCGTGAGCATTACTGCTTCGCAGAAGGAGGTGATGGCCACCCATATATTAATATACCCTACTGTTACTGTTACCCTATAATATTCCACTGTTGGGTAAAGTTCTCTCTCCATGACTTCCAGTGCTTGCAATCCAGTGTCAATGTGGAACACTGGTTGTTTGTTTTGTTCAGCTGGTCTCGCCATCTTCTATGGGGTCTCCCGCGACGGCTTTTAGCAGTCTCAGGGCTCCACATACCCTATTAAACATTTTTTAATGGGCTTTGTTGAGAGCAAGTTGGCAATTATTGAAGATAGTTTGGATTTATTTATTAAGGTATATAATATATGGATTAATATTATGTATTGGATGATGGCAATTTGTTGTAATTAGCACAAAGTAATAAGCCATTGAACACCTTTTTGCCATGATTCCTTTGCAGAGCTCCGTGATTCCAGCAAACGTGTTCATTTTTACTATTTCCTATTTTAAAACTTTCCCTTTTAGTGAACGTGGTCAAAAGCTGCTTAATGTAATTGGACAGCGCGGCGGCTATTCTAATTTAAAAAATTCTAATTCAATATTACTGAGCCTTTATTGCCGATCTCCGAGCATGATCATGAAGCCATGATGTTTTCGGAAAAAGCAAAATATAATTTTAACTAAGTTTATTCGAAATAGTTTTCTCTTCTTAGTGGTATTTTGGATAATACTTTTTTAACTAGTTATTGCTGATTTTAATTACTAACCATAACATCACGCTTTTTTTCCCCGAAGAGTTGAGCTAAGGTGCACTTATAAATACACCCACATTTCGCCAGTTATGTTTAAGTCCCATGTAATAGGGGGCGAGCCTATTGCCATCAACCGGGCAACTCCGGGCTGCTACTGAGAAATTCCATACTGTAAAACCCAATAACTATATATGTAAGTATATTCTCATATTGTATGTTTATATTGAAATTAGTGAATTGATTTTTTTTCATCTTCGATTTATGTTTTTATTTTCTCTTCTACGGTTACACACGTTGTCTACATCTCTTTTTATATCCTTCCCTGTCGCAGGTATGCTGGAAGAGATTTCTTTAGAAATAAGCATTGCCTTTGTACGTATTTTTCTGTTCCTTTCTTCTTGTCTGTTTATGTGTGTGCATAAAAGATTAAATAAATAAATAAAATAAATTATTAATAAATTCTGTTCAATCCTAAAACCCCCTCTTATCTTAAAGAACGTTTCAAGTTCCTTCATGACACACATAATAGATATCTGAGGTCATCGGAAAATTTGAGACTAGAGATGCCGATGCATTTCACCGGCTTTTATGACAAATCTTTTAAGGTTCAAGCAGTACGATTATGGAATGCCTTGCCCGTGTCTATAAGGCGTGCTCAGTCTTTGTCCACTTTTAAAATTTTGGTAAAAAAACACTCTCTCTCCTTAAACATCGTCATTACATATAGTTCCTTGCTCTTGTTTCATGTTTATAATTTTATGTATATCTATCTAATATATATTTATATAGGTAATTATATGCTTTATGTATCTGTGTATTCTGTTGTATATGTAAATGGTACACCACTGACTACCTGCAGTATTGTCTCTCTTTTTCCATTTAAATCCATTCAAAGGTTGTCTGTAAAAGATCGCTTTTAGCGATAAGACCGCCCATTGTGTCACCCAATGTAAAATTTCTATATTAATGTCTGTAATTTTTATGGTGTACATAATAAAGAATATTCTATCTATCTAAAATAAAACTTTGCCCGACTTGGGAATCGAACCCAGGACCTCATGTTCAGCAGTAGTGCTTGCTAGTTTATCTTTTGTTTAATTACCATCAAATTGTTTAAGAAAAATTTAAATTGTTACTAATCGCATTACTCCATTGTTACTCATTGATAACATGCACTATGGAGTGTACCAAAAGTATCTAAAAAAAAATGTGCTACTAATTCTCTTTAGTGAGAAATTAAGTAAGAATTTTACCTAAACTTTGCTTACACTTTCATAACATACATTTGGAACAGACAATACCTATAGTCCTTTCGGCGAAAAGTTCTAAACACACAACATGCAACGTTAACCAAGTACCAAGTGACTACCAAGCAACGTTCCACACTCAATAAAGCCTTGATCGTGGTTGGTGCTTTGGAACGAAGCTAGCACCAACCACAATGTGGTTTAATTTGCCGTGCACCAGAACGGGCTAGTCTACTACACTTTACACAAGGTAAAGTCTCTTATCTAGTCCAGAATCTAGTGCTAAAGTTCCGAACTACTTATATGCAAAGTGGTGGGCAGATGTGTTTTAATAATACATTGGTCCAGTTAAATTCAAGGCCTATGCAATAGGGGGCGACCCTATAGCCATTTTATCTGGTACAAATTTAGAGTCCGAGCTGCTACTGAAAAAATCCTGATAGTAAATCACAATAACATCTTTTTCCGATCTGGGAATCATATCTTCATATACCCAGGACCTCACACGTGGCTATCTGAATTTAGAACATTTTTTTAAATGAAAACTTCTTTAGGCGCGTTGGGCATTTTTGAGATGGGACTAAACCATTGATTTCGCGACACTGTAACGCAATTTACCGACACCGTGGAGTAAAAGACATCAACGCGTTGATTACCGCGGTGCGTGGAGTAAAATCATCAACACGTTGATTACCGTGGTGCCGATTTTTTTTCAAGTTTTCACTTCTGTCTGCACTCCCGGAGTGCCACTGTTTTTTTTTTTCTTATTGGATTTTATCTGTGTGCGGTGGGACGTTCAAATACATTTTACAAAAATGTTACTAAAATACTACAATGATACAATAATTTTAAAATGATGATAGTAATTTGAGGGTACATTATAGTTACATACATATATTAGGAGAAATTTTGTGTAAGGAAACGTTTTGATTTGTATTTATAATTTTTCGAATTCACTTTGTAAGTCGTCTGGCAGTTTATTAAGGAAAAAAAACTGGCCAAGTGCGTGTCGGACCACGCACAATGAAGGGTTCCGTAGTTGGGATGAATTTATCCCAAAAACAAACCTACTGTGATAGTTCTCCTTTTTATTTCGTTATATAAACTACTGTTGTGATTTTTTTCACACACCCAAAACCAACCATTTAACCGGCAGGGGGGGGACACTTGACTCTAACAAAAATTAGCACTTTAAAGCTTAATATTTCGCAAACGAGTCCCTGAATCCAAAAATAATTTTCACAAACTCACAATGTTTTTGAAGGACCTTTTCAATGATACCCCTCATCATGGGGTAAAAAAATAAAAAAATAAACATCACCACTTTACGTGTATGAGAGGTACCCTAAAAAAAATGTATTTCATAATTTTATTTTACCACTTTGTCGACGTAATTAATATCCAAACCATCATCCATTACCTATGCCAAATTACAGCTTTCTAGTACTAAGGGTCTCGGAGCTAGACCGCGGACAGACAGACAGACAGACAGACGGACATGACGAAACTATAAGGGTTCCTTGTTTACTACGGAACCCTAAAAAACGTGTGGCACTCGGGGACTGCAGCGGTAAAGCTATTGCATAGCATTTGTAACCTCCATACTTCCTATTTGTCAACGCTACACTTGGAATGATGACGTGATGACATAAAACAAAAATTACGTTCCCATGACAACATCACGTTGTCATGGGAACCGTCATTATGGTAGGCGGAGTTTGGTTTTTTTCGTTACGGAATTTCTCGATTTGGTCACCGCGCTCAAAGCCATGCAATAGCTTAAAAAGGTACTAAATATTCTGCAACCCTCTATAAATACCTACTACAAACTACACTCTGTGGTTTAATATGCTGTGTATCAGAGCTGGCTACTGCTTACCACAATTTACACAGACTCTAATAACTAGTCCATTTAGTGCTAAAGTTATGAATACTACGACTATACTACATACCAACACTTTGACAGTCGTGGCGTAAATGCGGTTTAATTAAGTAAGTGCATTTATTTTGGCCGCAGGTAATTCAGTCGCTTAATTGCTTTAGCATTAGCAAGTACTTTGATTACGGAAGCTAAGTTTTGGTCGCCTGTATTCGGAAATGTACTGCGTGGATGACACAGTAATCGAGTAATTGGGAAGTGAAATCCAAATTATATAGTTTGATATCAGTAATACGCGTTTTAGTTTTAGGTTTGAGTTATTTCGAGATAACTTTAATGTCATCAAAAACAAAACTTTTGGAAAAAGTTTTGGAAATAAATTACTATTACTATAAACTTGTAAAAAAAACCAAGTCTTGCAACTCAGTTCTTCTACCGTAAAAAGTTGTGAGGTCCATGTAATGCCAAGACGGTTGATTTATTCAGTCCCTACTTAAGGGACCTTCTGTCTTAAATTAATACGTAATTAGCTAATCTAACAACATCTTATAGTGACCACATTAATATTAAAAATCTTTTATGTTTAAATAAAATAGATTGACTTGGCCATCGCATTGTTTTGTCAAGCGATAAACTACCAATTTTTTTTTAAACCATCTACAATGTTGTGTCCTTGTAAAATCTAGATTTCGGAAATAAACATTTCTTTTTCTTTTCGTGTGGTTACTGACTAACCTGGTGTCAGAGTTTTAAAGCCGCCCATGGGCCTCTGACTTGACTTCACATGCCGTCGAGAAATATCTCTCAGGCATGCCGGTTTCCTAACAATTTTTTTTTTCACCGTTTTTGAAGCAAGTGATAATTATACAATACGCACATGAATCCGAAAATTCAGAGGTGCGTACCTTGTGTTCGAACTCGAGACCTATGACTAGACAGTCTGACGGTCACACCACTCGGCTATCGCTGCTTTAAATAAAAAAATAAAGTTTAATAAAAAACTGAAACCCGACTACGGGAAAATAAAAATAATCTAAAAAGTACAAAACAAGCAAATATTTCAGACAGAAATCAAGACATAGGTACAAAAATGGTCAAGGTAAAGCCGTGGTCGCATGCCTGTATACCATGTTGGTGCCAAGAACACTTACAAAATTATAATGGCATGCGACGACGGCTTTACCTTGACCATTTTTGTACCTATGTCTTGATTTCTGTCTGAAATATTTGCTTGTTTTGTACTTTTTAGATCATTTTTATTTTCCCGTAGACGGTTACAGTTTTTTATTAAACTTTATTTTTTTATTTTATACATTTCCGTTTTCACACTTGATAAACGTAAATAAGAGTAATACAATAGTTCAGTAATTAACCTATTTTAAATTCCAATAGCAGTGCATAGTGCTTTGGACGAAATCATAGAGCGATTTATTTCAACGCCAACACCATATATTGATATCGAGCTTCGAAGAAATCCAAAATATAAATATTTCGTTGTACTTGTTTTTCTTCATAAGTGTGGAATTACAAATCGTTACTATTTATTAAGATTTGATTAACTGCACGTTGGTAACATCTTGCGATACCTACGTAGCGCAGCTTTTACGTAGTGCAGTCTCACTTTTGCTTGTTTTTAACGATTAAAACATATTTATTTACTTTGAAAATATAATATTATATACATATTTGTAATGTGCTCGTCAAGACCTTTCTTTTGATGCTAAACATGTCATGATCATCCTATTTTAATTTTTTTCGAGGTTAGAAATTTACGTGTAAAGTCCACCAAATTAAATTTAGGGAAAAATTATATAGCCTATGTCACCCGGACCATTATTACGAATCTATTGATACCTCATTCACCAAAATAGGTTCAGTAGTTTAGGCGCTACGGTGGAACACACATAAAAACAAACATACATACATACATACATACATAGACTGCTAAAATCATAACCCTTCCTTTTGGCTTTGCCGTAGTCGGGTAAAAATAAACAGGTATCCCTTACTTATTGTTACCATAAACATGAAATTGTATCAATTGGCGGCGGTAATCAGTTTTTATTCGGTGGACCCTAGGCCTGTTGGCCACCCGGGTCGACGGCGCGTTGTGTACCAGGCGCGCCTCAAAGAGATGTCAGCAGAATTGACGGGGTCCGCTAGGGCCAATGCCTGCCGGGGTTGCGAAGAAAACCGAAAGCGAGATCGTTGGCCCGGCAACAGGGCAATCGAAGGAACACGGTGGGTTTTAGTCAGTAAGAGTCTGACACGCCCTCCCGCTCCACCCAGAGCGGGAGAAGTTATTAGATAAATTCCCACCCAAAAAAAAACAAAGGCCTGTTGGCCATAACAATCAAATTTAAGCTTCAGTAGGGCAAGTATAGTAATTTAAAGAAATTGTACCCTCTAAAACCCTAAAATCCTAATCCTAATAGACACCAATTTAAAGCGCCTTTCACCAAAGTGATAAGACCTAATAGGTTACTATAAAGGCGTTTACTTATAAACACCCCCACACAACCCCGTCTCATGTGGTTTAATTTAGAGCGTTATTTTAGACGCACTCGGCAGTCTGAAACAGCTTAATGTGTACGTCATCGCAATCTGTGTTTGACAGTGATAAAGTAACAGCTAATTCATAATAACCTTTTGTTGCAAACAGACTTGTTAGTGAAGCTGGTATTTGATCTAGGTTATGATTATTAGGGAAGTGTTTACTAGGATATTATTACGAGTTAATTCGAAAACTACAATCAGTTGTAAATACGGTCTGGTGAAACTCAAACTCATTTATTTCAAATAAACCAATTACAGGCACTTTTGAATTGTCAAGGGGTCGATCAGTCAGAAAGATGAAGCTAGTTGCCCATTCCAAAGCGTAGTAGGTTATGGAGAAGAACGGACAGGAAACTCCACGGACACTCTTTTAAAATCAAAATATTGTTATAATAAAAAATGGTGGTAATTTTTTCACCCAAAAATTACTAAAACTACGTAAATTACAGTCACACTTCCGCTGTTCAGTCAAAAAAAAAAATGGACGAAGTTCCTACTACGCTAGACCCTTATACGTGTGCGACTGCGTGCGTGCGTATATTTGTAGTGTGACTACAATTTTCTCCCACATTAGTCATCATCATCATTTCAGCCCAAAGACGTCCACTGATGAACATAAGCCTCCCCAAGCACCGCCATTTCGACCAGTTCTGTGCTTCCCGCATCCAACGGATTCCTGCGGCCTTCACAAGGTCATCGGTCTACATTGTGGGAGGCCTTCCAACGCTACGTCTTCCGGTACGCGGTCGCCATTCCAGAACCTTTCGGCCCTATCGGCCATCTGTTCTGCGAGCAATGTGCCCTTTGTCACTTAAATTTGGAAATTCTTCGGGCTATGTCGGTTACCTTGGTTCTCATGCGGATCTCTTCATTTATGATTCGATTACGTAGGAAAATTCCAAGCATAGCCCTCTTCATCGCCCTTTGGGTGAATTTTAACCTTCTAATAAAGCTCATTGTGAGCGACATGTTTCAGTATAACTAATTTAATAAATAAACAATATTTTATACACAATAGTAAAAATTCTGTGTGTGTACTTATTATATATATTCTAATTGTTAATAGGGATGATGCCTGGGTCAAAAAAAAAACAAAAGAAATTCTATTTAGTCAGTTAGATAATAACAAAATATTGGACATGTATTTTTTGCTTTATTACCTATATTTATAAAAACTGACTTAGATAAAACGCATTAAAGTTGGGGAGTGGGGGTCGCTACGTCACAAGTAAGTATAAAATCTACATACTAGTGACGTCATGGCACATTTTAACTTAATGTATCGCCGTAATCGTAATAGTTTTAAATATATATATATAACTGCCAGAGAGCATTCATCCTTCAAAAGAGAGCCATACGAACCATGGTCCGGATATCACAAATAGAGAGCTGTCGGCCACACTTTATAAATTTAAAAACTTACTGTGTCCAGCCTCTATGTTTTAGTATTATTGGTGAATTTAAATTTTGAAACAAATGAGGAGAGACAGTTGAGAGAAAGTACGCGCAGGAAAGATTTTAAAAGTAAAATAATACCTCAACTTAAGATTGTTCAACATAGTCCTCAATATCAAGCAGTGCGGATTTTTAACAGGTTGCCATTGGACTTAAAAACTATAATTTATAAGAGCTCTTTTAAGTCAAGACTCAGAGCATTCCTATTGGAGAAATGTCTGTATTCAATAGACGATGACATATCCACGTTTAAATAAATTGATATTAGTTAATGTGAGACACGGTAATATTTATGAATGAAGTAGCTTGTTATGTTATTGAATTGAATGTTTAATTTGTAATGTTATAAAAAAAATATTTTTTGTTAATTTCTATAATTTATTGTACTTTGAATTTAGTTTTATAATTTTAATGAACGTGTTTTTATTTATATTTATTTATGTTTTCAAACACAATGTGAATTTTTCCTGATATAAATTGAATTGAATTGAATTGATAACGTAAAAAAAGAAAAAAATACGTGTCCAATATTTTTTAATAATCTACCTGACAGACAAAAAATAAATTTTAGTATATTTCCACTATAAACACCTAATAAACACCTACAATTCACATTTCCACGAACCCTACCTATATTCTACTTCAACAACGGTAAATACAACCACTCAACAGACTTCTCCATGACAGGTAGCTTAGGGCTATACCTTTCATGTTATAAATATGTTGAAGTTATCCTCCAGCTTTGCTTTGATCATGTCCACAGTAGGTTTGAGCAAGGTCTTGTCCGGGGTGATCGCAAGGTGACTAGCGATAGCGGGCGCGATTAGATGTAGCGGGCAGCAGAGGGTTGAAGAATTTCCACAGGGTAAAACAATAGACGGTCGGACAACAAGCGCCCGCCAAAGTTACTTCACTCATCAGCATCTGTCTTTTTATTACCAACTATGTTGGGGTTAGCTTCCAGTCTAACCAGATGCAGCAGAACTAGTATTTTACATGGAGCTAATGCCTATTTGACGTCCAAAACCCAGTTATTGGGTAAAATGATACCACAATTTTTATTTAGTTTATTATATGTATTCATTTTGTAGTTTTTTTTTCACCACTCTATGGACACAAGGGAGCTCGTGGCTAAGTAATAACAGCCGCACGGGTCGATCCATCAGGTTAAACTACGCTTGCTCGGGTTGTTCCCTGGATGGGTGACCATCTTTACATATCGAGACTCCTCCGTGCCTCGGAAAGCACGTTAAACCGTCGGTCCTGGTTGTCATTTGTAGATCTTTGACAGTTGTTACGGGTCGTCAGAAGCCCAAAACTCTGACAACCAGTCTTACCAAGGGGTATCGTATTATCCAGTTACTGGGTTGTGGAGGTCAGATCGGCAGTCGCTCCATCTAAAATACTGGTATTCAGCTGCATCCGGTTAGACTGAAAGCCGACCCCAATATAGTTGGGAAAAAGCTAGGCAGATTGACTATTGATTAATTAATCATTTATTTTCAGAATAAAACATTCCATACATTGTTAGTAAATAGTACTTATAACTATGTTAGTAAATTATTATTATTATCTACAATTCCGCTATTTAATATTATTTATGGCACCTCCAGATCCGTGAACGGTGTTCCAGTGCCTCACAACCGGACAATCAACCCTTCCCAAAACAGCATTCAGAAGGCTATTGGTGCTGCCCCGCACGCGGCACATCAGGGAGGCAACTCTTTTTCTTACTATGGACGCAAACAGCGATTTTATAATTTGATTATGATTGATACTTCGCCTCCGCTATAGCACCCGCTTATCCTCCTTACTCTGGAGGAAGTTTGACTCACAAGCTGAATGTATTAATGAACTTCATAGCGGCGTTGATTTACATTTTAGTTTCATTGCGCGTGACTGCTTTTGGTTGAATTTTAGTTTTGAAAAGGATATTAAATAAGTTTTTTGACTAACTTCTGTTTTTGCTTTTGTAATTCGGATAAGCTTGGATCTGTTGTGGTCTTTGATGTGGAGGTAGGTATCCGTGGAATATTATAATTAGCTTGTTACTTTGTACAAAAGTTGATTAATTACTTTTAAACGTTTCGCACGTCTTCTTTTGCCATGCCATTCCCAGCCTCGTGGATATAAAATAAAGGTATTTACATAATTATTTGTGCCCGGTTGATGGCAATAGGCTCGCCCCTTATTGGGATATACATGGGACTTAAAACATAACTCGCGAAATGTGGGTGTACCTGCTACAAGGTCACCTCTGCCCAACCCTTCGGGGGAACAAGGCGTGATGTTATGTTACGTCATTATGTGTGTATTTACTTAATAAATTTAATATAAATAAATTCACTGACAGACAACGCATAGGCTAAACCGCTGGCTCCATGAAATTTTGCACAAGACTTCCTTTTGTACCGAAAGTGAGCACTAAGGAAGGATTTTTGAAAATCCATTCCTTAAGGTTCCACTAGTCGACGGCTCGAACTCGTTGGTGGCGTGGCTAATAATATGCATGCTATTTAGTAAAGTTTTTTTTTTTTGTTGTAAAATAGACGATGATTTGTAACGAAAATGAGTGCGTAAAATTTCATAAACAGATCTTTGGGTACTCAAAACAATATTATTTGAACTTTTCAATAAATTATCTATCCCTGTGCGGTTTCTATTTTGCAATTTTATTTATTTACTCTTAAACATTCGTTAAAATTAGTGTTGAAATATGGAAGTTTCGACGCTCATAACTTCCAAACCAATACTTTTCCCCAATTCTGCTTCCATACAGGGCTAGGTAATGACAAGGTAAATTGACATAATTTTTAGTTTTGAATGAATACCGTCAAACAGACGAGTAATCACCATACTACGTTTGTATGGAAGAATGACCGACTAGTGTACCCTTAAAGGGGTTAAATAGGCGATGAAATTTTGTTTGGAATTTTGTAATTTTTGGCGATTGGAAAACCCACCGGGCTTAATAAATTCTAATATATGTCGGATCCAGTCATTAGTACGGACACGAAACGAATCGCAAGCGCGCCACTGGTGACATGTAGAGTGATCTACCTACACCAAAAAAGGCGCGCTTCCACAGAGTCGTGATGTTTTAAGGCTACGGCGAGGAGGGCATTCAGCCTTTAGTCGCATTGGAGTCAAGACGTCGCGGAACTGTTCTCGATTCGTGGTGCCCAGTTATTGTGTTAGTTGTAATTTGTGATCATTTTGATAATTGGTGATTTTAATAAACGCTGTCGCACCCAGTGTTTGTATAATTTAGCTAGTGTGATTCATTTGATAGTAAATTATAATGTGATCTGAACTGCAAACTGTTTTTCTATTGCGCATTAACCAACACTACCCACACTACGCCCACAGTAGTTAAAATATCGCTGAAAATAACGAAAGTCACATACCCGTCTCCGACATATATTTATTTTAATGGAATATAAGTCTCTTTTAAAAGCCGTAACACTCATTTTGTTCGCGTGTTAGTCCTTCACAAGATTAATTGCACCATATATTGGATATATTCGCTGTGTCGTTTCTAATTACGGGTCTGACCTACCCAAAGCATCCCATGGGAATCTTAAGTGGTTAAGGGAATTTACAACCCAATGTTCGAATGGAATCATCTCTTCAATATGAATAAACAATATCTTACTTAATTCTACCGATAATAATTTATTTACCTTTTTTCTATAATACCTAATAGAAAATCCCGAATTTTGAGCGGAATAACAAATACCGATATCAATTAAGTAATCACTTTAAAAAAAAAACAAAATAAAAATAAAAAAATTGACACCGACTTCCGAAATTAAAGTTATTTTTCACTTTGTAGTTTGGAAGTCGGTTGTATTTTTTGTAAAAAGATTTTTTTCCCTTTTTAGTGGGTTGGTTTGTAATTTATCTAAGTTACAGTAGCCTAATGTCAACTGCTCATCAAAAATACCCAAATCACTATAGATGTGCCTATAAGAGTTCCCTCGATTTCTCCAAGATCCCATCATCAGATTGTGACCAAATGACAATGGGACCAACTTGAAAGAAACCCTTTCAAACAAAAAATAATTTTTCAAATTGGTCAAGCCGTCTTCGAGTAATCGGGAAATATACACAGAAAAAAAAATCCGACGAGCTGAGAACCTCCTCCTTTTTTGAAGTTGGTCAAAAATAGTAAAAATTTACCTAACATCATTACCGCATAATTTTTATTAACAGTATTTTTCTATAGACGGGGCATAAAAAGTAAGTTTATAAGCTTTAAGCTCAGTATCAGTATCAGTATGAACGAAAATCAATTCCGGAATATTTTAGGTCAACCCACTCAACACAGCGGTATCTAATCCAGCCATTTCATTGTAACTTCGACCGCTATCTACCACGCTAATAAAGTGAATATCAAGAGATAAGGACGAACCTATAACCTTGATGTCTCCTAACAATGGAACTACTGGCACTTATCAAAATGCTTCAATAGTTTCGTCATGGAGTAATTGCCAGTTCTACTAAGTTCGGTGAAGGAAAACATCGTGAGGAAATCGGCATGTTGTAGAACCAAAAATTTGAAGACATGTAACATCTACCAACCCGCACTGGGCCCGCGTGGTGGATACGGCCCACTCCCTCTCTCAGAGAGAAGACTTGTGTCCCAGCAAATTGATTAGAAATCATTTTTACACAATTTCACCAGTTATGTTAAATCATTCACATCATCACAGCTATTATTATAACACACGTCAGGTAGTAACCATCCTAAAAAAAATTACAATAGCCTCCAAACATATTATGTAATAATCAACTTAGTCAAAAAAGAAAAATATGAAATATCGTAAAAGAGATTCAAGTAGGTAGATATATTTGAATATACCTTAATTGATTCCCTTTTAAAATAGTCCATTACGTCATGAAACGGCATCAGATATAAGAATTTCTTTGTGAACGAATGTTTCATTCCGAGTTCGTAATTGGAAATTGAATATTCAATTCGCTTTCTTGTTATTTTTATGTACTTAGTCCATTCTTATTCACTGTTGCTATGGAATAATACTTAATGTTAGTCTTTTTGAGTGTTGGCTGATATCATCATCATCATCATTTCAGCCGGAAGACGTCCATTGCTGAACATACGCCTCCCCCAAGCACCGTCACTTCGACCGATTCTGTGCTTTCCGCATCAAGCGGATTCCTGCGGCCTTCACAAGGTCATCGGTTCATCTTGTGGGAGGCCTTCCAACGCTACGTCTTCCGGTACGTGATCGCCATTCCAGAACCTTTCGACCCCATCGGCTATCCGTTCTGCAAGCAATGTGCCCTGCCCATTGCCACTTAAGTTTGGCAATTCTTCGGGCTATGTCGGTTACCTTGGTTCTCCTGCGGATCTCTTCATTTCTGATTCGATCACGTAGGGAAACTCCAAGCATAGCCCTCTCCATTGCCCTTTGGGTGACTTTTAGCCTTCTGATAAGGCCCATTGTGAGCGACCACGTTTCAGTACCGTAGGTCATCACTGGCAACACGCACTGGTCCAAGACTTTCGTCTTGAGACACTGTAGTATGTGGGACGAAAAGATATTGCGTAGCCTTCCGAACGACGCCCAGCCGAGTCGGATTCGACGATTGACCTCTTTCTCGAAGTTGGACCTACCTAGCTGGTATAGCTTCTATACATATTATAAATTAAATATGCATTTCGTGTCTGTCTATGTGACCGCGTTATTTCTTCGCGTGTTCAGTACAACGACGCTCTGAGGGTATTGTTAAAAAAACCCCGGTACTGCAGTGCGTCCACAATGTTTGCCAATGCATCCGTCAATGATTTCTTTGCAGTCGTTAGGAAAAGAACTGCATCGATGATGAGCACCGACATAGAACATCAGCGTGCAAAATTGACAGTCCATTTACTGTGTACTGGGCAGGTGGACACCTGCACAGGATACTTAGACTTGAGTAATTATTGTGTAATTTGTTTTGTTTACTAACAAATTACTAAAACCTTTTTATTTTTGTGTGTAACAACCCTACTAACGCTTTCTTTTAAATGTAATAATACTGTCATCGAACAAGTTGCAAGTACTAAATTTCTGGGTATAAATTTGGATCAGAATTGCGACTGGAAAACGCACATCGATTATATTTGCGATAAACTTGACAGATTTGTCTATGCAATAAAAAGATTAAGAGTCGCTTATGGACTCTTGTTGTGGGGTAATTCGGTGGATATTTTAAAAGCGTTCAGAGTACAAAAAAAATGCGTACGTGCAATCTGTGGAGCCTGGTATACGGATAGTTGTAAGCCCTTGTTTAAAAAGTATATTGTTCTGCCACTACCGTGTATGTATATTAGAGAATTATGTCTATTTGTAAAACAACATCCGGAACTTACTAAACATAAAGATGTGACTAAACGAAATGTAGCTCCGAGAAATAAAAATAAATTTAAACATGAGCTCTGTTTACCGCAATGCAGGCTCGAATTGTATAAGAGGAACTCGTACATAAATGCTGTTAAGGTATATAATAAATTACCGGACACCTTTAAAGATTTACCCTTGACCATGTTTAAAAAAAACCGGCCAAGTGCGTGTCGGACCACGCACAATGAAGGGTTCCGTAGTTAGGATGAATTTATCCCAAAAACAAACTTAACTTTGTAGTTGAAAAATATGTTCTCCCATACGGAATGTATGGGAAAACATGTTTTTGCAACTGCAAAGTTAAGTTGGTCGATTATTATTCGTTAACCTGTAAAGTCTACTCAGCTGTGATAGTTTTTCTTTTAATTTCGTTATATAAACTACTGTTGTGATTTTTTTCACACACCCACTTGACTCTAACAAAAATTAGCACTTTAAAGCTTAATATTTCGCAAACTAATCCCTGAATCCAAAAATGGTTTTCACAAACTCGCAATATTTTTGAAGGACCTTTCCAATGATACACCTCAGCATGGGGTAAAAAAATAAAAAAAATAAACATCACCACTTTACGTGTATGAGAGGTACCCTAAAAAAAAATGTTTTTCATAATTTTGTTTTACCACTTTGTCGGCGTAATTAATATGTATACCTATGCCAAATTACAGCTTTCTAATACTAAGGGTCTCGGAGCTAGACCGCGGACAGACAGACAGACAGACAGACAGACGGACATGACGAAACTATAAGGGTTCCTTGTTTACTACGGAACCCTAAAAAGGTAACGTAATGGTTAAAAGAAAAGTGCTTTTACGATCTCAATGAATACATGTCAGATTGCGGAGAAAGAAACTGAAATAAATATGGGTATAAACCTTATTTTTATTAATTAATGTTGAAATTTTTGTGAATCAATACATTGACATTTTATTAATTACTAGCTTTTGCCCGCGGCTTCGCACGCGCAAAGGTCGGAAAATATCCCACAGGAACGTACTACCGATATTCAGAGTACTTATCAAATGTCCTAACCCAGGTCATGGCCTATCCGTATACCATTCATCTAAATCTGTTCAGCCGTTACGGCATGAAAAGGTAACAAATAGATAGATAGGTAATAAATCTGTTTTAGGGTTCCGTATCTCAAAATGAAAAATGGAAACCCTTAAAGGATGACATCGTTGCCTGTCAAGACACTTTTCTCAGAAACGCGTGGAGGTATCAAGTTGATACAGATAGGTATTAAAAACTTAGGCTATGCGCGCACTACGGATTTTGATCGTTGCGGATAATATTTCGTGTTGTTCTATCTCCTCTCAGGCTCATTTTCTACGAAAAGTATGGAAAGTTTTTTGCAATTTTTGAATTTTCTCGTACTTGAGAAAATTCAAAAATTCGCCCTCCGTTGGCCCGATATATTTTTTTGACGCTAGTAATAAGAAATAGGATCGACAGGCATCAAAAAAGTTTTTGTGAAAATTACCCATGTTCTTGCTGACTGTACAATTTTTTCAAAATCTGTGAATGCAGATCAAAAAGTTAAGGACAGTCTTCTAAGACCGTTTTCTTGTAGCGACAACGGTTAAGGTACCTGCCCTTATTGCCCCATATCAACATCCACCCTGTATATGTTAGGATTGACTACTTAGCTCCATAAAGGTATAGCGTGATGATAATGTTTTAAAAGGTTAAATCCGTAATTATCTGCAATATTCTAACCTTTTGGATAGTCTTTTTACAGTTTGCGGTAAACTATAGAAGAATACGAACATAATGCAATATTGCTCATCCCCCATAGCAAATAGCGTGATAATAATTTTTGAAAAGCCTATTGTGACGTTTCCATTATTTGACATAGATTATTTATACAAATTTTCAAGTTAATCAAGCCAAACAGTAAAATCCTCCCCTGTAAAAATAAATACCTCTTTTCACCCCGTCAGGGGTAGATTTTCAAAAAACCTTGACATACGTTTTTATTTGTTTTCAGTCTTAAGTATAAATACTGAGTTTTGAGTTAATCAGACCGCGCGTTAAAATTCTTCCATACAAACTATGACACCCCCCAATCCTCCCTTAGGGGGTAGTTTAGAAAAACTAAAAATGGCAAACTTTATAATTTACATAGATAAGTATTCGTGCCAAGTTTCAAGTTTATTAACTCAAGGAATAAAAAATTTCATACAAACAAAATCCCCCCTTTTCACCCCCTTAAAGGTCGATTTTCCAAAAACCCTTTCTTAGTGGATGCCTACGTCATATTATCTACCTGTGTGCCAAATTTCAGCCCAATCCGTTCAGTGGTTTGAGCTGTGTGTTGATATATCACCCAGTCAGTCAGTCAGTCAGTTTACCATTTTATATATACAGATGACACTATCAATTACCATTTACTTAGTCTTAATCTGACATTATACTTTATCTCTTGAACTGACATAGGTATAGCTTTGACTTCATTAACTAATTATCATTTTTTCCATGAAAGTCCTAATGCATGCATCTTATTTGTTGTTGCTGTATTTTTTATTTAATTAGTATTGTGGAGAACAAAATTAAATATTTGCACACCATAAGTAATGGTAGAATGTAAAGGGGCCATTATAGTTTTAAGATCATACACGAACACGAAACACGAACCTACATTCTCGCAAATAAATACATTTGAATTTGAATTTTATAATTTTTTTTAATGGACTGTGTACCTGAATTAAAAATAAATTAAATAAAATTAAAATTCGCAACGAATTTTGATGTGGTTTTTACCATCATTTGGAGAATTTATTCCGGAAGGTTTGTGTATAATACATTAATATTAAACTTACATGTCATAAAGAAATCTCGTGGTTTGGCATGTCGTAAAAACCGTGCGATGAAGGAGCTAATTTCTCAAAAAAAAAAAGTTCGCTAGTGAATCTTTGGACTAGAAAGTTGGCAGATAACATTTTCAGCTCTACTAAACGCAATTAGTGTTCTTGACCATTACTGTAAAAGTTAACGAAGGTAGGCTTATTTTGTATAACGAACGCTGAGAAAATTTTGTAAGAAAACTAAAGATGATTTTAAAAAATATATCTTTTTATAACTAGTCCATAATACTGAGAAAGTTTAAGTAAGAAAACTAATGTTGATTTTCTAAAATAATTGTTTCTTTTTAGGGTTCCGTAGTAAACAAGGAACCCTTATAGTTTCGTCATGTCCGTCTGTCTGTCTGTCTGTCCGCGGTCTAGCTCCAAGACTGTTAGTACTAGAAAGTTGTAATTTGGCATGGGTATACATATTAATCATGCCGACAAAGCGGTAAAATAAAATTATGAAAAATATTTTTTTTAGGATACCTCCCCTACACGTAAAGTGGGGATGTATTTTTTTTTCTATCCCTTGGTATGGGGTATCGTTGGAAAGGTCTTTCCAAAAACTTGTGAGTGTATAAAACTATTTTTGAATTTAGAGATCCGTTTGCGAAATATTAAGCTTTAAACTTCAAATTTTTGTTAGAGTCAAGTGTCCCCCCCCCCCTGCCAGCTAAAGGTTGGTTTTAGATATGTGAAAAAATTCACAGCAGTAGCTTATATAACGAATTTAAAAGGAAAACTATCACAGTTGGGTAGGCTTTACAAGTTAACGAGTAATAATCGACCAACTTAGATTTGCGGTTGTAAAAACTTGTTCTCCCATACATTCCGTATGAAAGATTTTTTTTTCAACTACAAAGTTAAGTTTGTTCTTGGGATAAATTCATCCCAACTACGGAACCCTACATTGTGCGTGGTCCGACATGCACTTGGCCGGTTTTTTATAAATAACCATAATTATATTTGTGGATTCATTCCTGTAATTTTACCCGAATTTCAGAAATGGTGTAACAATGTTTTGTCATTATTTGATCATACTCCATTTAGTAAAAAACACTTACCAGATTTCTGAAGTATTTTTAGACGGTAGACGGCAGACGGCAGATAATGAAAAAAGTTAATTGTTTTAAAATAAACGCGCGTAGACACCCAAGAAATATTCTACAAAAACAACTCACAATCAAATTCCAAACTTTCAAAAATGTAACACTTCACCCAACACTCGCGACAAAGACAACTTATTTTTTATTTTTTACTAAAATTTCTATTTATATACTACTAGCTTCCACCAGCGGCTTTGCTCGCGTGATATCTTTATAAATTATAGCATATGTTACTACTGTTTTACTGGTTAAAGAATTTTTTAAATCAGTCCTAAGGTTTTTGAGTTTATTCAAAAATACAACTATTTTGTCTTTTCATTATTAGTGTAGATAAAACATATACTACACTATACATCATTATTATGACTTCAGACTATAACCCTTAACCCTTTAGAATAGAAAGCTCATAACCCTATCTAACTTGCTCCAGCGTCTTCAATAGCATTACCTCTAAGTATCAGAAGCGTTGGCGTGAACCGATAATCTTTTTCATATTACCCTCGTACGCTCATATCTCCGTTATTAATGTCTGAACATTTGCCGTCAGATAAACTTGAATTTAGGTGCTGTTTCGGTCGATGGCTTTTGTCTTGGATTTTTAAGAGAAATTGGCTGAATAATTTTTATTCGTTTCAGGTTTTTCTATAATCAAGTGTGTTTTGAGGATTTTGTCATGATTTGCTTTGTTAGTATTTACTGGTATAACTGTGTTTTTATCAATGATTAATTTGTCTATCTCTAATTTTTTAAAGATACCAGACGACAATCGCTGTTATTGTAAACATCATCCACGGCAAGGAATTCTTCAACCACTTACATTTCATGGTCCCTTTATTTTCCAATATAAAGCCTTCTTCTTCTTTTTTCTTGTTGTTAGTGACAACCTGGTTTCAGAGTTTTTATGCCGCCCATGGGCCTCTGACTTGGCTTCCTCACTATGTTTTAAGAATCCTTAAACTGATTTCATAATATAATTTTTCAAGACACTACTTAAAATACACAGATTAACCAACAATGTTCTATAAAAACTTTTTCGTTTTTATTTTTCACTTTTTAGTTGTGGTACCTACCCTACACACATTCGAATACCACTACCTGCTACCAGTGACAGAAACTTATCATATCATCTACATACTAAGTGGGAAAAAAATACGTATTTTGTAGCTAACTCAAAAACTATCCAAGCAAAGTTAATAAAATTTATATGGGACCAATTCAAAAGTACACCCTTTCAAACAAAATAAGAATTTTCAAAATCGGTCCACAATTGACGGAGAAATCGGTGGACATACATAAAAAAAAAAAAACAAACATACGCGACGAACATATAACCTCCTCCTTTTTGGAAGTCGGTTAAAAATAGAAACTTTACTCAACAATTTAATTTGCAAATTCTCTATCGTCTTTTGAAATGGATATTTTTACTAGAACATCTTGTATAAGTCACTTATCTTAACGACACACACTTTATGTAAATGCTATCTCTTTAACTTTATCTAGGTCCATAAAGTCGTTAATGTCTCTCTTTTATATGTAAGTCACTTTTATCTTTTGGGATTATAACTTTTTATGTTTTAGCATGTACAAGTTTAGTTACAACAGGAAGATATCAGAGCTAGGTATATTTTTCTTCATCATTATAATTTTGCAGCTAAAACACTAGGAGCTGGTAAAGTGTAGGCCTTTTGGGGACTGTCTTTGGTAACTCTTAACGTTCAGATAGTGCTGATTCTCAGCTTTATTGAATGAATGATAATTTTGATAATGTGCTTTTAAATATATTTATCGAAAAATTGCCAGCCTTAAGTGACAGTAGGCAGGGTACATTGCTCGCAGAACAGATGGCCGATAGGGTCGAGCGTTGGAAGGCCTCCCACAAGGTGGACCGATGACTTGGAAAGGCCGCAGGAATCCGCTAGATCCGGGAAGCACAGAGCCGGTTGAAGTGGCGATGCTTGGGGGAGGCCTATTTCCAGCAGTGGACGTCTTTCGGCGGAAATGATGATGGTTTTACATAAAAAGGTCACCTTTATCATGCTTTTGGGCTAGATTATTAAGCAGCTTCATCAATAGCCTTTATAATGTTCCCACTACTGGGACACAGGCCTCCTCTCGGTGAGAGGGAGTGGGCCGTAATCCACTAAGCAGGCTCAGTGCTGGTTGGTATATGTCACATGTCTTCGAATTGTTGGTTCTAGGATATGCTGGATTCCTAACGATGTTTTCCTTCTCCGTTTTTGAGAGCAGTGGTGATAAAAGAATTTACACAAAGTAAAACGCCTGTTTGAGTTTGAACCTACAACTAAATTGCAGCCGTTACCAATAGGCCAGCACTGCTCCCTAAAGTAATGCAGATTGATTTAATATTATTTAATTGACTTCTTTACCAAATATTAAATTCTGGCCACTCTACATACAATATACCGGATGCTAATCAATGCTGCTAGATCTGACGTCACAACCCACAAATTGGATCCAGCTCCAGACAATTGATATCTGTTTGTTCAGTCGCCTAATTGATTAACTAATATGTTTACGCTGTCAGATGTATTAGAGCACAAATCTGTCACGCTAAGCTAAGCAAGTCTATTGTATGTAAATTACAATAGTGCTGACAAATGACAGTGATGTCAAGAGGTTTAATAATTGATTATTTTAGGCCTCTTAGGGGTTTTCTAAAACATCACTAGCGGCAAAGAGTGATAACACTTTGAAACGTTTGACGTAACCCGAGGCAATGACCCCGCAACAAACTCAACGGAAAAATCTTACTTACAAATCTATACTTATTTTAAATATACGTCTTTGTGACAACGTTTTCTTTCTAACTTCGCAACGGTTTTTGATGAGGTTTTTCATCATCATTTAGAAAATTTATTCTTGAAGGTTTATGTACATTACCTAATAAACTTACATATACTTAATTAAGAAATCTTGATGTTTTGCTAAGTCGCAAAGCCCGTACGAAACAGGGGTGGTATTGCTAGGAATCTTTTGACGAGGTATTTATTCATTAGCATAGATCGTGCCAACAAGAGAGGAAATAAGAACCAGTTTACGAGCAAGTGTGTTGAAAAAATATTAACGATTTATACGGCAAACCTTTCTTGAAGATTTAAGGAAAATATGCACAGTTTTAAATTAAATCTTGAATAACATCTCTGAATGAAAGAGTAACAATTCCAGTACAAACGAATCTAATAAAACTTACTCAGATTTTCAGTAAAATCTAATTTCCAGAAAATACACGGTTTCTTCCGGATTTTATTTTAAAACAACGTGGAACACTTTTCTGTAAAAATATTTCTCATTTTCGAAATAAAATCATGCTTTTACTGTCTGTCTCGATATTTTTTTTAAAATAACTGACACCGACACGACTTTACTCGTACCGAGTTGGAATCTCGAGATAAGGAGGTATGATACACAAACTTCTGTAATTATACATTACGTGTGTAGCTGTGACCGGATTCACCCGCCGTTTAATTTAGAAAAAATCGGATGAAGTATTTCTAAATTACTTCGTTTTCGCTTACCGTTCTTTTTAACTTTTGCTCGGCTCCTTAGGACTGTAGCGTGATATTATATAGCCTATAACCTTCCTCAGGAATTGAGCTATAAAATGCAAACAGATCTTTTTCAAATTCGACTTGTAGTTTCAGAGATTAGCGCGTTCAAATAAACAAACTCTTCAGCTTTATTATATTAATATAATAAAATATATAGTCTTTAAGTTAATGATACCTTTTTTTTTTATGGGTGGGAAATCATCAAATAACTTCTCCCGCTCTGGGCGGAGCGGGAGGGCGTGTCAGACTCTTACTGACTAAAACCCACCCGTGTTCCTTCAGTTGCCGTGTTGCCAGGGGAGCCACGATTTCCCTATCGGTTTTCTTCGAACCCCCGGCAGGCATTGGCCCTAGCGGACCCCGTCAATTCTGCTGACATCTCTTTGAGGCGCGCGTGGAACACAACGCGCCGTCGACCCGGGCTTGGTCCTTATCGGACGGCGAGCTACCCATTGCTCACCGTCCGCAAGCCCGCGCCTACGGTGGCCGGAAATCTTCCTGTGATTCCCGACGCCCAGGGCGTCTCCTCCTGCGGCGGTTAGGGGCGCGAGGGCGCGAAATTTGCCTCTCCCTCACGCGCTTCGTCTCCTCCTTCGCGAGCATTACTGCTTCGCAGAAGGAGGTGACGGTCCCCATTTCCTTTCGCTCCGTAGCATGGCCCGAATCAGGGCCGGACGCGAGAGATCACCGCCGCCGATCGCTTCCATGAGGACACGGCAATGCCCTGCCCAAGCCGGGCAGACCTCCACCGTATGCTCTACCCTTGTTTGACATCGTGATGTTTAACTGTTTTTATTAACAAACGTACACTACTAAACATAAAATTTATTTTCAAGCTATATTCAGAGTCGTAAAATCATGTAAAACAGTTTTCAGCACGGTAGGAACTACCAGGCCGATGCGCCAGTCGTTCCAATTTACGACCCACCCAGTGAGCTGTATACCTTACCCAAATCAGGATAGTTACAGCACTGTCCATAAAATCCAAGACCCTAGAAGTGTATCCGAGAAAATGGGCCCAACACAGAACAAATATATCGAATATCACGTCAAGCTGTAACATCATAAAACAATATCTAGCTCCAATATTGTTTGGCAATATTACTCTGAAAGTAGAAAAAAAACTCTTTTATAGCTCATCCATCTTTCTTAGAAAACCACACAAGCAACCCAAAACAAACTATGATACAAAGGAATAAAGTTCAAAGTCTGTTGTGTGGACAAAGAATCGTCACCTTGCCTCGATTTATTAGAAAGGAAACTATTTTGTCTTTACTAAGTTAATTAAAGTTGTTCAGTTTGTTATTAGACGATTTATTAAGAGAGAGAGAGAGATAAATATAATCCTTGGTATTTGTTCTGAATAAGATAAAAGGATTTATTTAATCCTTCACTGAAGAGAGAAATCTGGTTGTTTTATTATGATACGAGTTATCTAAAGTTTGTTAAGCCTATTACGAATTTAGTGATTTTGTAGCGTTTCAGGGAATATTGGAAGCGTTATGAAATCTGCTGGTTAAAGTTACCAGGAATATTAAAACTGGTAATATTTCGTGGAAACAACTCAGTACGTGCGCTTACTAGTATTATACTTATTAAAACTTTAGTGGTATGAGGAACAGGGTGTAAAGTTCACTCATCCACCATAGAAAAGGGAGGATCCTCCGACCAGACGGGTGTTGTGTCTGGTGGGCAACTGCCCAACGGTTTGAAGTTGAAATCTTGTATCTACATATGTCGATCGCTCGGTAAACTCTAATTGCGCGATGCAGGATTTGTGTGACGTCATGTTTATGATGCGTAGTTTGTATGTGGCGGTGTAACCGCTACAAAACTTTATATTAAACTGACAATATTTTTAAAATATGAGTACGTTGCTTCAACGGCAACCACACTCTTTAACACTGCAAAACCTACATTTTGATGTTATCAAATTATATTGCGAAAAAGTCCTTATAAAAGTAATTCTTCTAATGCACAACTGAAAGTGATTATTTTATTTTATGACTTTTATTTCATAATTCAAAAGTCTGAATCCCGAATATACAGGATGTTTGGCAGAACGTTGAACATACGAAAATGGTGGATAGGTGGGGTCATCTGCTACTTACTCAGCCCTAATTTGTTTGGCCCTGGCGCCCTGGATATTAAAAAAATTTTTTTTTGCTTTCTTCTAGTTTCACAACTTTCTTAACTTTAAAGTGTAATTTTTATTTAAAAAAATGGGTAAAACAGACATTTTTTTTTTATCTTTAATATTGGCAGATTCTTATAACAGAAAGATGTAAAAAATACTTAAATCCTAATTTCAACCTGCATTAAAAAAAAATATCCAGGGGGCCAGGACCAAATAAATGAGGGCTGAGTAAGTAGCAGATGACCCCACACCTATCCACCATTTTCGTATGTTCAACGTTCTGCCAAACACTCTGTATAACGTCACGACTGTTTATATTTCCCCGAAAGGTTAGGCAAAGGTGTTCTTATAGTATATACACATTTCGGTAGTTATACGGGGCAATAAATTTATGCATCATACCCCAAAAATGTCAGTAGTCAATAATATTAAAAGCGTGTGAAAGCTACAGCCGTTGGCGTTCCTCTTATCCCCCTGGAGGCTCGTGGATAACGCTAAAGAAGTGTGTGTAATTCGCGCGCGTCGCCTTTCATCCCCTATCTCCCCTCTAGAGACATGCTGTGTAAATACGGAGTTAAAATTAGGGGATACACTATGTAACATTTTAAGGCCTTAACAAATAATTGGAACGCTGTCAGTCATAAATAGAGTTCGGATATTCGGATGCATATTTACCGAAAGTTAATATTTAGCTAAAAAATTATGGAAGTGGCTTATAAATAAAAAATTAACATAAATCCCGGAATTCCATAACATCCGGGAATGCACAACTAATCAGATACATGGTATGGAAATGACTTATCAGACCTCTTATGAAAGTTACTTTTGCGGTGTTAACATAAAAATTGATATACCCACTAAACATTTTTCACGAAACTCAAGACACCGATTTGTTTGTCGCTATGTGCTATGCCAATTTGGCAGCCTATTTTACAACATTAGCTAGCATTTCTATAGATAAAAAGTACTAAATTTATCAATTCCAAAGTCGCGAGATTTTTGCGATCGATACAAAAGTGCATTCCAACACCTGAACGTTAGTAAATATAATAACATTCGATTCTATAATTACAACTCTTAAAGTCGATCCGGGTAACCCGGGATTTTTTCGATACAAAAGTGCATTCCATAATAGCCAACACCTACACTTTAGGTAAATATGCATCCGATTATCCGATTACTGGTCATAAATATGACAGATTAAAAACATTTTAATTTTGTTGAAAGCCAGGATAATAATTTATGCTAGTCAATTACAGTTACTGATCGATTATTTGTAAGTGACGTCTTTGAGTGCAGCAGTTTAGTATCTCAAACGGAATACTGATTAGTATACTGATTAAAGTACAAGTTGTAGGTACCCTTCTTCAGAGCTGTGTAGAAATTTCAAAGAATTTCAAATGCGAGAGTATTTGCATCAAGTCTTTAAATCATTGTTGGTCCATAAAAAGCTGGTACTTGTGCTCCAGTGGCCGTAAGAACTCTTGGGCGTATTGACGTTCAATGTATCGAAAAGACATCTTTACTGTCTTGACTTTTAGATTTGTTACAGTTGTAAAGCAATCATGTAATTGCGTTTAATTAAAATAATTTTTTATTTTTCTTAATTTATTTCTCTTTTGTATAGATTTTTTTCTATTTTATGAATGTGAAAACGCTGCAGGCTTAGTGGACTGTAGATTTTTTGACCATTTTCTATTTTGTTAAGTACCTGGTACTTGTTGAAAGATCTATACTGTCTTCACATGCTTATGTAAATATTGTAAAAGCCATTTATTTTTAAAAGAGTAACCATGGAGTATCTTGTCAGCTCTTCTCCATAGGAAATGACCAATTGGAACCGTGCACCTAGCTTCTGACGTTTTATAAGTGCCCATGTAGGTTTATGTGAAGTAAAATAATTTGAATTTATTTTTGCCCGGAGTCTGGATTTGTGCCCAGTTAGAGCGTTATCACACTGACGATTAGGCAGCGTGTTTCCAGCGAGGCAATTTGTGAACGTGGTTTCCGCGGGTACGAAGCGAGCTAACCGCGACTACGCGACGTATACGCCGCGTTTTCACAATATTGTACACTCGCGTGTCTCGCTTTCTCTTGTAAACTCACGTCAATCGCTCTCGTTACGTAGACGCGGCGAACACGTTGTGCACACGTGGCGTGCACGCTACGCGCACGCAGCAAGCACGTTGAACAATCGCCTCGCTTTTAACTCGTTCTCGCTCGTAAATCGCCAGTGTGATAAAGTCGGGGGCGAGCCTATTATCATTAAAGGAACAATAATAGACACGCCTTCAACATTATTTTATGACGATAAGAATTAGGCAAAAATATAGCCTTTACAAATTTTATTAGATGTGTGATAATAATAAAACGGTATTGAATAAAAACACAACACATATAACATAACATCAGGCCTTTTTTCTCCAAAGGGTCTAGCAGAGGTATACCTTTTGTACAGCCACATTTCGCTTGTTATGTTTAAGCCCCGTGTAATAGGGGCGAGCCTATTACCATCAACTGGGCACAAATCCAGACTCCGGGCTGCTACTGAGAAATCCCAGATGGTAAAACCAATTTCAAATGATAAAACAAAGAAAGTAGAATTGCAAGTTTATTTTGCCGCTAATGAAATTGCTTTTTGCTTGTTAGGGTTCCGTAGTAAACTAGGAACCCTCATAGTTTCGTCATGTCCGTCTGTATGTCTGTTCGCGGTCTAGCTCCGAGACTCTTAGTACTAGAAAGCTGTAATTTGGCATGGGTATACATATTAATTACGCCGATAAAGTGGTAAAACAAAATTATGAAAAAAGTTAGGGTAACTCCCTTACACGTGAAGTGGTGATGTTATTTTTTTTTTATCCCATGGTGTGGGGTATCATTAGGAAGGTCATTAAAAAAAATTGTGAGGAAACGCCCGGGTGTCACCATTGTGTGGATCGCCCGGAGGACACGGTGGAGCATTGCCCGGCTTGAGTGGAGCGAGAGGAAATGGCAGGCCGTCACCTCCTTCTGCGAAGCGGTAATGCTCGCCAAGGAGGCGGAACGCGTGAGGGAGAAGCAAACTTCGCACCCTCACGCACCTAACCGCCGCAGGAAGAGACGCCCTGGGCATCGGGAATAGAGAGTTTTACATAATTCTAAGGACCCCTATGATGTCATTTCATATGAAAACTAATAACACTCTAATATTACAAATGACTAGCTTCTGCGCGCGATTTCTAGTTATAACAAAAAAGATATCCTATGACACTCGGCAATACCATAGCAGCCCATTTGTGAAAGAATTTTTGGAGTCAGATCCGTAATTCCGAAGATAACAAGATTATTATCTCTTGTATGATTATGATTATCTCTATATATATTATAATATTGGTATAGATTTACTTATACCCATAATGAAAATGTTTAAAACTTTCGCAGCCGCCATATTGGATTTTCATTTTGACCTTATTATCAGATTTTGTACCATTGAAAACCATGAAAACGACACCCATGATGAAAAATTTTAATCAGAGCCGCCATCTTGGATTTTCAAGTTGACCAAATTCACACTTTCTCTCTCTCTCTCTCTCTCCGGCATGCAGTGTATTCAGGCCGATGTGTACAATTTTATCCCACGACACTGTAATCTCTTTACTCTTTACTTTTGTTTTTTTCCTTTGTGTTTTCTGCCGGCGTTCTCTCTCTCTTTCTCTTTGAATTAGATAAAGACAGTTGCAAGTATTAATACTTTTTAGCGTGACGATTTCTGAAAGCTTACAAGCCGCGTTAAAGAACTCGTCCCAAATATTTTTTTTAAGGTACCTCCCTTATACCGTAAGTGGGGATGTTTTTTTTCTCTCATTTATCTCATAGTGTGGGGTAATGTCGTTGGAAAGGTGGTTTAAAATTATTGTTTGTGAAAATCATTTTTATATTCAGGAATTCGTTTTCGAAATATTAAAGTCAAGTGTGTGTCCCCCTCCCCTGCCTGCTAAATGGTTGGTTTTGGAAATGTCAAAAAGTCACAGCAGTAGTTTATTTAAACGAAATTAAAAGGAAAACATGTTCTCCCATACATTCCGTATGGGAGAACATGTTTTTAACTACAAAGTTAAGTTTGTTCTTGGGATAAATTCATCCCAACTTGGTCGGTTTTTTATGAATAGATCGGGTGTTTCAAGTTTAAACCATGCGCCTCGATTCTCTCAAAATTTCAATTTTTCAAACATATTCCGTTCTCTTCGGCCACATTTAAAATTCCCAGATCTTTCATACAGTGCAATATTACAGCCTAACGTCAAATTGTTAACCCGCTCTCAGCCAGAGTGCGTTTTAATAAGAGTGCAGCGTAAAATTAATTTTAAAGTAACATGTTGCCACAAACATGAGATGGCTCTCATTAAACCGAGTCCCTATGTTACTTTAAAATTGCGTTGAAAATATTGTGGTTCTCATTTTGTTGTTTCTAGTAAATTGTTTGGTTTTAATATTGTTTTTGATTTGGTGTGGTTGTGAGCTTTATGTATTTAGAAATATAAGTATAAATGATAAATGATTTTATTTCTGTAAGTATACAAACACTTTTACACGTCAATCATATTTTAAAAACTAGATGAGGTCGGCGTTTCCTATCTGACTACTCTGAGAAGAAAGGCCGAAACAAACTCAGAGGTCACACAGTCTCTTTTAAAGTCCAGACATAATCTTGGTCAGATCATGTGAAGGCCATGTGGATTGGTGTCTGAAGTGGTCTTTAGAGGAAAGCATCACACAGATTGAGAGGGTCTGTCCAGTCAGTGCACGTATTTGTCATTTATCGTGTAGCTCAACTCAGAATTTAAGGAGCTCAACGATTCGACGAACAATACTAACATCAAATATAATAACATCATCATCATCAGCCTATCAATGTTCCCACTGCTGGGAAATAGGCCTCCTCTCTGTGAGAGGGAGTGGGCTGTAATCCACCACGCGGGCCCAGTGCGGGTTGGTAGATGTCACATGTCTTTGAATTTTCGGTTCTAGGACATGCCGGTTTCCTCACGATGTTTTCCTTCACCGTTTTGAGAGCAATGGTAATGAAATAATTTACACAAAGTAAAGCGCCTGTCTGGGTTCGAACCTATGACCTACAACTCGTAAGTCGCGGCCGTTACCACATAAAAACGGCATAAAACTATTTCATGATTATTCTTATCAAAATTAGCGCATAGTAAATATCACAAACACATGTAGGTATTAATTTTTGGGCTCGGAGAAAGTTTCAGCTATCAATTTGATAATTAAACTAAAAACAGCAGACTACACCATCCAAAAGTTAATTAAAACTCTGAATTGACATGCTAATACTCTCGTGTCATCAAAACACAGTAATTATCAACAGATACGTGTTAATTACGCGCATGTTCGAGCTTTTCAGTCATCCATAACATTATCAGTAGGTACAAAGACTAATTAATGTTGTAATTTGTATCAAATATGATATTTTTCGTCAACTGAAAACAAAAATATTTTTTTTATAAATTATATATTTGTTTTAAACAAGCGAGCATTACAGTAGTCTTATATGATGTGTAACATCTGATATTTTGGTTGACAGTACCAACCTCTCGGAAAATGGGTTGGTACCATCTGACGACCAACTCTAGCACCGCGCGCGCTCATTGATCAACTCAAATAGCGCGCGCTTCCCTGGCTTCCTGTTACACACTTCCGTTCCGAAGATGTTACGCATCAAAAATGATTAAAATGATAAATGAAAATGATTGGAATGAGACTATATTTTTTCTTCTTAGATAGTTACGTTGTTGTCTGTATTGTGAATGCTGCGTATACCTGTAATAGGCATACATACCAGCGCTTTTATTTTATTACTAGCTGACCTGATACGTTGTCCTGATCATATTTCAATAATCTAAAGTGGACAGACTCTTGTAAACCTGTATTTATTAAGCAAAAGCTGCTTACCCTCCCGTCTTTATATGTATTTGAAACCTGCAAATTTGTAAGAAATAATTACTCGCTTTTTGAAAAAGATGAAAAGGCTATGTCAAAGAGGAAAATAGTACAAAAGCCACTAGTAGTCCCGCGTAATAGACTAAAAGTATGCAACAAAAATTGTTATACCATGGCGGTGAAAATATATAACCACTTAGCCGAAGAATTTAGAAATGCTATAAATAGAAAACTGTATAACTGGTTGTGTGAGCGATATTTTTATTCCATCAATGAATATTTTGAGTGTAAAATGTAAAACTTATTTATTATAATTATCATGACATGTACACATTGACATTACTTATATAATATTGAAACATTTTCATTATTCTTGCTATTTTTTATTGACATGACATCATTATTATTGATCGTTATTTTCAATATAGATTATTATTTTAAATTAATAGAATCGTACTAATTTTATTAATTGCATTGTAATCTAAACTTAAATGATGAAATTATTATTAGTATTTTTATTTTATTGCTAATTATTAAATGTGTACCTACTTGCATGCTATAAGTATAACCAAGATGTAAATCTAAATATTTGCACGGCTGAAATGCCGAATATAGTGAAACCCATAGAACTTAAGAACATGTGTACCTATATTCTTGCAAAGAAATATCATTCATTCATTCAATAATTTATACAAAATTTGCATAGAAAATGCACTTTCAGTTTTCTCGAATTTCCCAATGTTTCCGGCAACTTTAAAATTTTTGTTTTCCGTAAAAATCTGATTTGGACGAATATTTTAAAACAAAAATTTGCCAAATCGATCCAGCCGTTTTGAAATGATGCTTAATAATTTTTATTGATAGATTGTTTTCTCTTAATTCTTTGGATGTACTGCTGTTATACCAAAGAAAGAAATAAGCCATAAGGCCTCGTTAACACGATGACAGTTTCTCAAATAGAATACTCAGAAGGAGATAGCAAAATAACTCGTGAAAAAAAATCGTACAATACTAGCATCTGGAAAGATGAGAATCGTCTTTGTCTGTCTCAAAATTGACAGCCGCTGTGTAAACAAAAATCCTTTTTCGACTACTCAAATATCACCGTTTGAGAAAACCACCGGGGGAGCCTCGCATGGACGTTCTTGCCTCTCAAAAGTCGAGAAATTTTTCTCGTGTACGTGGCTTTATTTTCATTATCTATGAAATAAAGTTCTCTATAATTATATTATCTAAATGTCATAATTATATTACGCAATATCCGCAATTGAAATCGCAGTCTCTTAGATTATTATTTTCTTCTACCACAATAAAAGTAATATTGCATCGTAAAATCATACTTATGAACATGAATCTCTCCGCAGTCTGCTTCAGTAAACATAAAAATCCATAAAACGGTTAATTTCGTCAAGACCAAAATACCACGTTGGAAACGAAATTAAATATGATTTAATTAAACAAAATTTTTCCTTATTTTTATTATTTTGTTTATCTTTTGTGAATGTGAGAACGTTGTAGGCTGTAGACTTGTGGATCATTTTCTATTTTACTAAGTACCTGGTACTTGTTGATAGACCTACACTGTCCTCTCATATCTATTAACACTGTAATTTGAAAACATTGCAGAAACCATACATTTTTAAAAGAGTAACCGTGGAGTTTCTTGCCGACTCTTCTCCATAGGAAGCGACCAATTGGAACAGTGCACCTAGCTTCTGACGTTTTATAAGTGCCCTTGCAGGTTTATATGAAATTAAATATTTTGAATTGAATTTTATTTAATTTAAAATTATCTGCTTGTTGGTTTAGTGGTCGCAACCGCTATTGATGAGCATGAGGCCCTGGGTTCGATTCTTAAGTCGAGTAAAGTATTATTGGGTTTTTCCATCAGGAATTTTTCAGTAGCAGCTCAGAGTCCGGATTTGTGCCCGGTTGATGATAATATAATATTACAAGGGACACGTAACTGGCAATATGGGGATGAACACTGGTAGGTACACCTCTGCCTTACCCTTCGGGGATTTCAGGCGTGATGTAGTTACTAAAATGATCATGAATACAGTAAGGCCGTGCGCACTTTGGACGCGTTTTCGTACGAACACGCACGAACGAGCCCAACCTTCCAAGTACTAAGGAAGCGCGCACTAATTTAATAACTATGATGTACGTTTCAATTTTATTAGCTTCTTATTTTATTTATGTAATTTTGCATGCTAGTTTTAGCGAATTGTTTTAGAACTTGTTAAAAAACCCGACTAACTGTAATGTACTACAATTCTTGCAAATAAAATTTCATTTCATAACTCGCACTCATTCTGCGGGCTTCCTTAGTACATATAGTTCCAACGTCCGAAAACAATCCGAACTTGTCGGGATTTTTTGTGCGTACAATGCGATATCATCGGAACACTACCTATTTAACGGAGAAAAACATATTCAGTGTGCGCACTCAATTCGTACGACCAGGATCATACGTTTACGTACGATACAAATTCGTGTACAAAGTGCGCGCGGCCTTACAAATGCCTTTCCCAAGTGAAATACGGGCCAAAGATAATTGAAATCAATAATTAAGCTGCATGAGAAAATTTAAAACTCATATAAAAAGTACACTTTATAAACAAGCATATTACAAATTAGAGGATTATATCCAAGATAAGAGTGCTTGGAAACATGCTGGTCCTGCTCCATAGGACAATTTAGAATCAAGACAAAATCAAACTGGTTGCTAATTTAATTGTAAAATTTATTACTTTGTGTTTTAAGTATGACATTGATTTTACATTCTGTGATTACTTCCTTACACACTGACTTATTAATTGTAACATTTTAGGAAAATCGTCTACTTTTACAATGTTTGTAAATATGTGAGAACCATGTATCTGTCACAAATTAAATTATCTATCGTTGCTTCATTTTTAATTTTTTTACCTATTGTGGTATAGTAATTTTATTCTAGGTGCATCGTCTTCACATATAATAATTATTTAACAAATGTACGTACATATACAAACAATATTGTAAAACATTTTAAAAGAGTAACGGTGGAGTTTCTTGCCCATTCTTCTCCATACGAAAACTACCTTTTGGAAGGGGCGACTAGAATCAATTTTATTATTTTGTAATTTTTGACGTTCAAAAGTGCCATACATGGGCCTATTTGAAATAAATGATTTGACTTTGACTTTGACTTTGATGTCAACGGGATTTTCAGTGACCGCGGCTTTCATTATGTTTTCGATTTTGTGGTCATGTTTAACGAGAATTGCTATGTACTGTTACTGTGCTGTTTACACAGAGAATAATTAATTAATATTACTACATTTATTAATTATGCAAACAAAGCTTAATCAAGCATGGTACACCTCCATAGACCACAATATAATAATACAGGGTGGCAGGGACATCGATGCGAAAACTGTTACCATGGATTCAGTACATGATTCTGAGCCCCCCTGCGTCGAAATATTTCGTCGGTTATTAAAAAAAAAAACGTGTGGCACTCGGGGACTGCCACGATAAAGCTATTGCATAGCATTTGTAACCTCCATGATAACATCACGTTGTCATGGGAACCGTCATTACATGGTAGGCGGAGTGGGGGGTGTTAGGTTTTATTTTCGTTACGTTTCGGAATTTCGGAATTCAGTCGCCGCGCTCAAAGCCCGCGATAAAAGCTATGCAATAGGTTAAAATCTGCTGTTCCATGCATTTTGACCGCGTAGGTATTGCACTTTTCTATGAAACAGCAGATTTTTTTAAAATAACCTACGAAATATTTCGACGCAGGAGGGTTCAGAATCATGTTCTGAATCCATGGTAACAGTTTTCGCGTCGATGTCCCTGCCACTCTGTATTGACTTAAACGTTTCTATAACAAAAAAATACTCCACAAGACATTAATTTGTTTTTCACTCCTCTTGCTCAAAAAGACCGTCATTGCAGAGTACCAGAGCGGGGAAAAAATAGCATTTCTTGCTCTAGGGGAAAAAGTAATTTCTTTTTAATTTTTGTCTGTTCCAACGAGCCTTGAAAAATGAAAAAGTCTTTATTCTTATGTAGAATAATCATGATAATGGACTCGACTTATTACTGGTTTACAAAAAAAGGAACATTTAATTTTTGAAAATGGAACTAAACGCGGCTATCTCTTCGGTATAATGCGTGCATTGCGTTGCAGCTACAGAAAAAAATAAAAAAGCATTGGCGCAAAATCTTTAGAATTTTTGTCTAATTACGAATTGAATTGGTGACCGTAATATAATTTACAACAGTGAAAATGTCATCATCTAGTGAGAACATCTTCACAGCGGACTGAAATTAAGTTGCCGGAAAAAACATCTCGTTAAATATACAGAATTGTACAAATTGTACATTTAAATAAAATTAACTATTCAATATTGTATTGGATTATTTTATTTTCTCGCAATCGTAGTGAAAAGTAGAGTGTAACACACGACGCTAAAACCCATTATAACTCGGTTTCTATTCAAACTCAAAACTCAAACTCAAATCATTTATTTCAATTAAACCATTTACAGGCACTTTTGAATTGTCAAGGAATCGGTCAGTCAGAAATAGGTATGAAGCTAGTTGCCCATTCCAAAGCGTAGTAGGTACCTATGGAGAAGAACGGGCAAGAAACTCCACGGACACTCTTTTAAATAAAAAATTGTTACAAAATATTGGTTACATCATTCATGTTGAAATTATACATGTGAGAACAATGTAGAAAGACGTGCACATGAGAAGCGTCCGTAATAAAAAGATAAAAAAGAACAATTAAAAAAAATTAAAAATAAGCCCTGGCAGCTAAGAGATAACCAGTCCCAACTGACGGCGCCCGTTCACGAACATGACGCATGGATTAGCACCATTCAGCTCAACCATTTTGAAGGGAGCTAAATGATCCAACACACGCGCCACCATCAGCGAAACATTTGAGTGAGCATGACATACTCACAGCCGCCAGGGCACATTCAAGTCAATGCAAGACATATTACCCGGTAAATAGTAACTCTTTAGTACATAGTGCTCACGTAGTGTGCTATGCAATTATATAATACAAAAGAGATTGAGTTTATACAATGCAAAGATGGTCTTACAATCTTCAGCAGCTCCAACAGTATTTGCAAATGTTAATCAATTAGTTGTGGTTGTGGAGCAGGACCAGCATTGAGCCAAGCATTTTTATTTACTTGGTAAGATAAAAAAATAAACATTTAAGTTCGTATTGTCAAAAACAAAATTAAAAAAAGAAAAGGGAAAGCGACTCTTCCAAATATTAAAATTTTAACTAGTGAGCCCAAGTGGCTGTGGAGCAGGACCAGCATTAAGCCAAGCATTTTTATCTACGATATAATCATCCAACTTATAATATGCTTGTCTACATAGTGTGCGTTTAATGCATGTTTTAAATTTCTTCTCATTTAGTTGAAGAATATCGAGTGGTATTTTATTATAACATTTTACACAGTACCCCATAAAAGAAGTGTGAACTTTAGACAATCTAAAACGTGGTTGATCTAATTTATTCCTATTTCTAGTGTTAAAATTATGTCTGTCACTTATCTTACTAAAAAGGTGTAGATTTTTTCGAACATACATAATGTTTTCATAAATATACTGACAAGGTACCGTCATGATGTTAATTTTCTTGAACAATTCCCTTAGAGATTCGCGTCTGCGGAGGTTGTAGATGGCTCTGACGGCCCTCTTTTGCAGAATAAAGATAGAATCAATATCTGCAGCCCGTCCCCACAGCAAAATACCGTAAGACATGATGCTATGAAAATAACTAAAATAGACCAGTCTCGCGGTATCCACGTCTGTTAGTTGGCGGATTTTCCAAACAGCGTAAGCGGCTGAACTTAACCGCCCTGCAAGTGATGTTAAGTGAGGACCCCACTGTAGTTTGGAGTCAAGCGTTATCCCCAGGAAAACTGTCTTTTCGACGAATTCTAGTGTCTCCTTATTCAATACAACGTGACATTCACTACTTCTAACATTCGGTAACGCGAATCTTATGCATTTAGTTTTCTTCTCATTTAATACCAAATTATTTACAGTAAACCAATTATGGACCGTAACCATAGCGTTATTTACGTCGTCAAGCTCCTGTGCACGTCTGTCTACTTTAAAAATCAGTGATGTGTCATCAGCAAATAACACCATTTGTGGTCGATTTTTCAGTAAATTTGGTAAATCATTTATATATACTAAAAAGAGGAATGGACCCAATATCGAGCCCTGTGGTACACCCATTTTGACTTTTAAACCCAATGAATTTACACCGTTTATTTGAACTTGCTGCAGTCTATCATTCAAATATGATTTTACTAAGCTCAGCGCAAGTTTATCCAGACCGTAATGCTCAAGTTTCAAGAGCAGTGTTTCGTGATCCACGCAATCAAATGCCTTGGATAGGTCGCAAAAGATGCCTATTGCATCTTGTGCCTCTTCCCATGCATTAAAGATGTGTTTCAATAAGGTGACACCGGCGTCGGTTGTGCAACGTCCTTTGGTGAAACCATACTGTTGATCGTGTAGGATGTTATTACGATTAAAATGATTGAGCATTTGATTTAACATTACTTTTTCAAACACCTTGCTGAAAACCGGCAAAACTGATACGGGCCTATAATTATTAGTGTCTTTGCTGTCCCCGGATTTGAAAAGTGGAATGACTTTACTGTATTTCATTAAATCCGGGAATATCCCTTGATCTACACACAAATTAAATATTAAAGCTAAATAGGGTGCAATTGTCTCAATAATTGATTGACAAACTTTAGTAGACATGCCCCACAGATCTTCGGTAATTTTGATCTTAAGTTGCTTAAAAGCCTTTATAACGACCACAGGGTTTATATGTTTAAATTTAAATTCCACAGGGCAGGCTGAAACATTCGCTTTTAATAAATCAATCGCAAGTGAGGGGGAGGAATTTAGAGTTTTTGTAGTTTTAATTGGAATATTGGTAAAGAAAGTTGCAAATTCTTGAGCAACATCGATGTTGTCGCTAATAAGACCGCCGGAAGTGTCTAGTGTGTAATCTGTATTATGTCTTTTGTTCTTGTTTGTTTCATTGTTAATAATTTTCCAAACTGTCTTTATTTTATTATCTGCCGATTTAACCTTGTTGCTAATGAAAGAAGCTTTAGCTGCTTTGCAGATATTTTTAAAAGTTTTAGAGTAAGTAGCAACATACTTATTAAAAGTTTCTGTGTTAATATACGGCTTAAGGCCATACAGTTCAAATAATGTTTCCCTACTTTTCCTGATGCCTTTAGTTGCCCAGTCACTGAATAAAAACTTAGGGCAAATAGTTTTAGTTTTTTTCTTAAAAGACTTATTGAACTCTGTTTGGACTAATGAAAAGAATTGTTCATACAAAATATTGCCATTGGACATATTTAGACCCTGAGCACTTAACTTGCTAATTAAAGTGCTATTAAACTTAATTAAATTACCCGATGTTATTGGTCTAGTTTGTATCTGCACTTTTAGTATTGGTGTGTTGTACTCAAAAATAACGGTTTGACCGCTGTGATCAGAAGGGAGATAATTTACAATAGCTTTACCTAAATAGTCGCAGCAACAAAAGACGTTATCAATACATGTAGCAGTAGTCGAAGTTATTCGCGTTGGTTCTAAAAACACATTTGACAGATTAAATGATTTGAAGAGACTTAATAATCTACTGCTATTTGAATTATTTTCCAAAATATTAATATTAAAATCACCGCAAATAATTACTGATTTATTACCAGTTGTAAGTTTTGCCAAAACATCTTCCATTACTGATTCAAATATAGAGTAGTTTTGATAATTTGGAGGTCTGTATACACACACTATAAAATGCTTATCTAGCTCAACACAGGACAGTTCAATGCTATGTTCCACCGATAGTTCAACTATGTCATTACGAGTCTTAGATTTTATACAATTTTTAATTAAGATTAGTGAACCTCCACGTAGCATTGATTTTCGGTTAAAACAACTGCCCACACTGTAATTCTCAAAATTAATTAACATTTCATAATCTTTCAACCAATGTTCAGTTATACAAATAATATCAAACATTGTTTTTTCTAAAAGCAATTCAACTTCTAAATATTTGGAAGAAAAACCTTGAATATTTTGATGAAACAATTTCAAGGAATTCTGCTTAGCCCCTTTTTTACAATTAACTAATTGAGTGCTAGAAGATACCTTGTTGATGGTGAGATTAAAAACATTGTTACTGGTACCTTCTGTTGTCTTACTGACTAGTTTAAATTACTAACCACCTTAATATTAGTATTATTACTAATTTTTGTGGTGCTAATTACATTAGACTTCGACATACTACTTATGTCTGAGTTTATATTAAAAGCTAATAGCCATGCTATTTGACGTCTAAAACTAATAGGCAGATACGCAGTATCCCTAGTCGACTTTAATTTCTCAACAAAAGTGTTGGTGTCAAAAAATATAAGTTTGTCACTATAGTGATTAACTAATAAATGCATATGGTTATTTAGCATATGTATATTATGATTTTGCCTACTTGACAAGTGCTCAAAGTATGGAAAAGCACACAATATTATTTTCTGACAATTAATCTTCAAGATTTCGGTGACACTGTCAGTGATGTCATCTTTTTTTACATTAGTACTATTGCCTACAAATACAGAAATAATGGCTTTCGGATCATATTTACGGCCTGTTATTGATGAAATTATCTCTTCGTAGGATTTCCCTGGCATATAATAATTAACTGAAGATTGCCTCAGGTTGTTACTTAATAATTTACCTAACCCTGTTCCTAAACTATCTGAAAACATAATAGAACAATAACAATCTTTACTACAACAAGTATCTGTCTGTGCTACTTGAAATGAAGCTTGTATAACATGTGGTGTATCTTGATCAGGGACACAGCCCTGAGCCTCTCCAGACTGGGACGGGTCCTCCGTTGCCTCAGGTTGAAGAGCCTCAAGGCTGGATGCCCCTTGACAAGAACATTGAGCGGTGCTAAGAGACATCGGGACCACACTGTCTGCCTCACTGTTACACATTTCTACTAACTTGTTGGCAGCAAGGATATGTTCCTTTATTTGTTTTTGAGAGCTCACATATTACACACCTCGCTAAAGCTCGGGAGTAAAACTACCTCGTTACAATGAGTTATTTTAACCCCTCGTATAACAATCTACTATTAATTTTACAAAGTTCGTTACTTAGTACCGTTCAACTTAAAACTTCTAAACACTCCCTTCACTCACTCAACACCAGATAAAAACCACGTATCAAAATCATTCACCAACCATCTTTCGTCACCACAGAAATAGTAACGAAACTTTTTTCTGCTGTAATTTCGGCGCGCCACTGTCAGCAATGTAATCTTGCTTCTAATAACGTAATGTAAATATTTACCTGCTAAGTTTACACTGGCGTGGAACGGGAAATATGCAAATCTGTTTCTGTAGTGCTGGTTTTGATTCGTGAGAAGTTAAAGGTCAAATGTTAAATGAATAAATTATTTATTTTAATATGTGATGGTCGATTTTGGAAGCTGGTGTTTATTTTTTGCTAGCTATGTGAAATGTTTTAACCGCAAGTGTAATCCTTAAGGCTGCGTCAAAAAGGTCCAGTTCAGCATTTATCCCAAACAAGATGCTGTTTGACGTTGGTTGTCTATTATTATTGAAAATAGCGTCTATAATGGCGTGGGTTAATACCGGTGAAAGAAACGATGCTTGTGGCATGGACGACAGTTTAATAAGCGCAAGATTTGATACAAGGGTTTTTTGGTGAGAGCGAGCGAGAACCGCGGAAGGACGAATGTTACGTGCGCGCGTCAGGGCGTGCGTCGTGCGACTCTCTTGAGCGGGAGAGACGCCGCGTGAGACGCGCAGGCAGCGCGCATGCGCGGCGTTCGGCCGATGTTTCGTTTACCCTGCGGCAGCGCACCGTACCACGGTTCAACCCTAAAATGCGCGTGATACGTCTGATTTATAACGGGTATAGTCCGTGCAATCCACGAAGACGCGCCCTACTCCGCTCCTAGAGTTCAGCTTACAGTACTGTAATCGCGGAGTGGGGCGCGTCTTCGTGGATTGCACGAACTATAGTCCATTTTGCTGCTTAGGTAACTTGTTGATTTAAATACCCTATTTTAAAATGTTATTTTGTTTTTCGTTCTACCATAAAACGTAAAATTCACCGTATTTATTACAGATTTTCATAAAGCTAACACAAAATGAAAAACAGTTTACACGAAAAACAGCTCAAAACATAAATAAATACCCTTTTTCTGAGCTTAAATAGGCTAATACTGTAAAAGCCTTCCAAATATCAAAGGTGAGTGGATTTACGCATACCTAAAAGAATTCGTGGAAAAATCTAGACTTTTGGATCACGTCATAGTAAATGACACATCGATTGACGTAGATATTAACCTTTTATCTGGGAACTTTAAATCTAAGTCAAGGAAACTATTGGATTGTTTGGGAAAATGGGTGTATTTTGTGGGTTTTAAAATTGACTGGTTGATTTCAGGCAAATAAATTTTCTTATTTTGAATCCGCACGAACAGTATCAGAATATGAAATGAAAAGAAATAAAATTGTTTATTCTGTAAATAGAACAGAATTACTTTTACAAGTCATACAAAAAAAAAACCAGGTATAGATAGCTTATGGTTGCAAGCATTTTTGCCAGTTAGAAAAGTGGTGGTGTGGCTGACTGAAGGGTGCATCGAATTTTTATGACACACGTACACGTAAAAGAAATGTTGCCTAAAGATGTGGCGGCAGTTAATATAATAATAACTAGAGCTGTAGCGGTTATACCGCCACATACAAACTACGCAGCATAGACATGACGTCACACAAATCCCTCATCGCGCAATTAGAGTTTACCGAGCCATCGACGTATATACAAGATTTCAACTTCAAACCGTCGCGCAGTTGCCCACCAGACACAACACCCGTCTGGTCGGAGGATCCTCCCTTTTCTATGGTGGATGAGTGAACTTTACACCCTATTCCTCATGACTAAAGAGCCAAAATTATTCAGCAACTTGCTCTAAAATACAGCCCTGTAGAATCGGAAGTGCCGTACTACAGGTAAGTGCCCGACCCAGTTCTTGAGAACGGAAATATCACATAATATTGTACTGGGATCGATGCATCATCACTGACAGGACTATTGTTGCCAATAAGCCTGATATAGTTGTGATGAATCGAATAGAGCGGCGCGCAATGATTAGGTACTGACATAACGGTCCCGCATGACGGGAATTTGTGAAAGCGGAGAAAGATAAACAAATCAAGTATCTTGATTTGGCTCGCGAGGTTGTCGACATGTAGGATGTAGACAGCGATCATTATGCCGATAGTCGTTTCAGCTAATAGCTTAACTGCCAAGAGCCTGACGTACACCTAAGGAGGCTCTCATTGGGCTGTTGGATTAAGGGCTTGATTTAGAAAGCGGTACTTCTGGACATGGCTCGCATTGTTAGGAGGTTCCTCTCTCTGGAGCCCTGACCAGTCAGTCTGGTTCAAACTATACCAGCCGTTAGCTTGGACTCTGTTCTCGATATCGGTGGGCTACTATTTTTAAATGTTATTATATATTTAATATTTAAAATAAAATTAATATTTATGTAATGAAATTAAGGAAATAATAACTACAAGTACAAACCACCAATCCCCAATAAACTTACAAAAAGTAGTGATTAAAGAAATTGTAACGAATAAAGGGCGATATTTTCAGTAGTGAACGTTTTGTGATGAAATTTAGAACCTCAATATTATTCTAAATAGCAGCATTAGCAAAATGGTCTTTTATATTCGTCTATAACAATAGCTTTTACGGGTCTTCTGTCTATTAAAATTAAAAGGCAGTATACGTTTTTATTGTATAATAAGGACACCTTGAAATTACAATGGGCTCGTTACCTAATATTGGTATTCTGAGGGAGTCTGATAAGGTAGGTAATGCTGCATTTGGGTCGGTAATGTCTCGTAATGTTATTTTTATTGTTTTGGGCTCTCCGAGTATGCAATTATAGCTTTTATTGCTATGGTAGGTAATAGTTGTAAAATTATGATTACTTACCCATGTTGAATTTTATTCGCTGAATAATCTTCATGATTTTATTTTAATATCAATTTTGAATTTGATTTGCAACCCTTTTATTTCAATAAAAGTCATATATACGTATGATTTTAAAATTAAAAAATAATGTAGGTAATTGTACTTTTATTATTTACCTACAATTAGTCTGATTATAAATTCATTTTATTTTGTGGTATCAAGGAGTAGATCGGGAGGCGCAGTAATGGTAGGCCCTTAAGATTTTTAAGGATTTGCGAGCTGTACTGCATATGCATCCTAGAGTAGGCAATGGAATAGTGGAGAGACGGGTGATATTTATCTATGGATAGGCATCTTTTTGCGACGTCGCCTTAAAAGGTGAACTCATAAAATTATATTTATTTGTGTACACTTTTACACGTCAAAATTAAATTATGTGTTCAATCAATCAATCAATATTCTTTATTTGTTAACATAGGTGTTAAAACTAGATTAGTTCGGTGTTTCCTAACCGACTACTCTGAGAAGGAATACCAAAACAAACTAAGAGGTCATAGTCTCTTTTAAAATCCAGACATAATCTGGGTCAGGCCTTATTATGAGGACCATGCAGATTTGTGTCCGAGATGATCTTTTGAGGAAATAATCACACATATTAGAGTGGACCTGTCCAGGCAGTGCACGTATTTGTCAGTAATCGTGTAGCTCAACTCAGAATTAAGTTCTGAGTTGAGCTACACGATTACTGACAAATACTGTAAAAAATCGTGGATCAAACGAAACAGGGTGAGAGTTGGGGTTATTTGCAGTAAAAAATATTCAAATAAAAAAATATAAACATTTTACAAATAATTTTTCGTGAGATTTAAGAGATATTTTAAAAAGTGCCAATACTCATAAATCATGGTACCCACTGTCATAAAAGCACTTTTATAGTGATGATACATTTCCTCGAAGCAACTAAACACTATATATTTATTATTTTCTGTAATATTTTCAACACAATGTATTTTGTTATGAAATAAATGACTTATGACATAAGACTTATAACTTATTTATTTATTTTAAAATAGGTAATGGCCTATTATTAAACGACAATATTTTCTTAAAAAAACACTCAAATAGTCATAACTTTTAAGGAGATCAACTTAAGGCTCTGCAATATAGATATTTTTTACTGGAAATAACCCTAACTATCGTCCTGTTTCGTTTGATCCACGATTATTTACCCACCCTGTATATACTTAGGTACACAATTGTAGTAGGTACATAATAAGTGTACACCCACTCTTTCCATATTTGCGGTAAACACAGTTTTACTGCTTAATGCCCCACAATCATGTCTGCCTTAGTCTCAGATTGTGCCAACGATTACCATAAAGAGGCGAGAGGGAGGCAATTCTCATAGGGATGAAATTATCATTACTTATGATGATAATGTATTGTGTATGACGCACTTTGGATTATTTTCAGATTATTATGCTTAATGGGATGGTGAAAGAATTTTGGTTGGATTATGTTAGAAACCGATTTTGGTAATCTATGATTATCAGATAATGGTGTACTGTACGATGACGTGATTTTTTTGTTTGATTATGATTTCACGATCTGCGTTACTAAATGAAAAACAATTGGTAAACATGAAGTACTTACTCTATGAACGAACGACTCTCTTGATGTGTGAACGTAAATGAAGCAAAAGGGGTAGGTATGTAAGGATCGTAGCAGGTGTGTTCTGTAGCTTCTACCTACCCCCATGACAAGAAGGCGTGAGAATATGTGTGTATGTGAACTTTTTATCGACTTGTAGCAACATAAGTGCAAACACAATTATAGGAAGTACTTTAAACAAGTACATTTAAACTTTGTCCCAAGATTGCCAACGTGATTAGTGTTGCAGGTACTTGAGCATTGTGAAGGTATAAGTAAAAAAAAGAACAAAAGGCACTACTACACCCCACTCCTATACAGTGTGATTCTTCATAATGTGCACATATCGAAATGAGGGAATCTATGCTTAATTTGAACGACAGAAAAAATATTTAAAAATATCAAAATATTTTTTTATACTTTTTATGGAATTAAAAAAAAATTGCAACAAAACTGTGTAACTTTTAAACTGAATCAGCTATCGCGATAAATCAAACTCCGTAATGATTGGAAGTAAGAAGGCGTCCACATAAAATTGAGAAAAAAAACTACCCTCAATTGAAAATAAACATGTTTTTTAGCAAAAATCTGTTTTTATTTTTCATTATTTTTTAAAATAATTGTAAAATTTATAAATAAGATGCCCAAGAGAATTAAAAAAAAATGTTTTTGATACAATTTTATTTAAAAAAAAATCAAAAAAAAGAATTACCATTTTTTCCGTCGATAGAATTAAGCATAGATTCCTTCATTTCGATATGTGCACATTATGAAGACTCACACTATATTATAAGTACACCTGCAGAATCAAAAGGTGGTTACAGGCGCAGAGCTACGAAGATACGGAAAATCTTATAAAGTTATCAAGGTAAGCATCACTTCTTTAGACACACGCTAACCTGGTACGATGGATGATCCTTCAGACACGAACACACAATCTACTAAAGGCTTCCTCTCTTGTATGTATACTACGCCACTCTTGTCATCGTCTTCTGATGCAACCAATGTAGCCTACATTATGTATTTCATTTAAGTGAGAATGCTGTTATCCATAACACAAATTAAATCTTTCTTTGGATACCAGAATTCATACAAAGACTGTTGATAACACCAAAGGTTATATAATTGTAATACGCTATTATTGTATGGTGTTTATTTATTTATTTAACATATAAACAGACAAGAAGAAAGGAACTGAAAAATACGTACAAAGGCAATGCTTATTTCTAAAGAAATCTCTTCCAGCATACCTGCGACAGGAAAGTATACAAAAAGAGATGTAGACAACGTGTGTAACCGCAGAAGAGAAAAAAAAAAAAAACAATTCACTAATTTCGATTTAAACAACATACAATATGAGAATATACTCACATGCATACTTCTAAAATAAATATCACTACAATACATATCGCCGCCCCCGCAGAATAAACGCGCAAGTGTAAAAAGTCAATTTTACAGGAAAAATAAAAAACCTAAATTGATCCATAACTTTATGACTACACCGAATAGAAGTTTGTTTTTTACGTCGTTTAAAAGATTTTTTTTTTGTAGATAATCTAATTAATGTTAAGTGTTCAACAGGTACTGTTTTTGAGTCATTGATAAAAAAAACATTTTTCAGAAATGTTTTAGTTTCTTTTTAACGTTAATGTTACTTTGAGTTATTTTTTCTTATCACTATTGTTTTTTTTTTTTGTTTTGTAATGTAATATTACTTGCGTTTTTCGCAATATAGTGATACCGTTAATGGCGTATTACGCGTTTATTCTGGTGCAGTCGAAAAAATCTGATAATGTAATAGGTAATTAAGTTTTTATATCATCAAGGTCGGAATTATAACATTATGTTACGGTATATCGTGTGTATGTAACTTCGTAAATAATTGATATAAAAATCTGGAAAAAATTGAGGTGATGTATTTTGACCTATACATAACGAATATGGATTAACATCAAAACCGCTTCAATAGCACTTACGCGTTTATTCTGCGGGGGCGGCGATATATATAATTACAATGTGATTTAAAATAACTATGCAACTATGACGAGTTGGAAAGATAGTATGTGTGTGTTGTTCTTTCCGTATCTTATCTCTGCCTAACCCTTTGGGGACGACAGGCGTGGTGTTATGTTATGGCAAGTGAAAAGAACTAAAAACCAAAATGTTATAATAACGTATTATAGCCAAAGCGTTAAAATATTGCAACAAATAATAAAATAAAAAGAACTTGACATTAAACCTAATTCAGTAGATACCAATCTTCAAACGTCTACCTACCTCCATCAGTATTGAATTACGAACCTTTTTCGAAAGTCGGTTAAAAATAGATTCCTATCCGCATGTTATCCAAGTTCGCGATAGATTTAGGCAAATCGGGTATCATTAGATTTGGCTTACCACAATGTTAGTGGCTCGGGAATTCTATAAAATATAGGAAGAAGTTAGGCAAAGTTTATTTTAAAAATTCTAGGGACGTTTGCCGTTTGCATAATAGTTTTCAGTTATGCTGGTGAATTTTGAAAAGCTCTCTCCATTTGTTATTTTAAATGTCAGAGAATTTTTTCAACTGTGTCTCTGAAAATGTTGGAAATTTTTCAGTTTACATAAATATTTGACTGGTATTCATATCGTCCTATAAAAGCGAACTTTCGAAGTGTGAATAGGCCTGTGTCCAAAAAAAAAGTTATTTTGTCCGTCTTGTAGATTATTAAAAAATATTGGATACGTATTTTTTCTTTTTTGACGTATTCAAAAGATTACGGCGATACATTGAGTTAAAATGTGGCATGACGTCACGCCTTGCTAGATTTAATTGTGGGTTGTGACGTAGCGAGCCCCCACTCCCCAACTTTAATGCGTGTTTTCTAAGTTATTTTTGATAAAAAATAATATGATAAAGCCGTATCTCTACGTTGACGTCGTGGTGGGGCTTGCGCGCTCCAAACTCTAGGCCTGTGCCGGTAGAGTTTACTTTGCCGGAACAAGTCTGGGATGAGGAGCCAGACCAAGAGAGATACAAAAACCCGCAGGGCAGCATGTGGCGAGCTGTTGGGCAGTAGCGACCCCACGGACCCTATCTCCGGGGAGAAGTCTTGTTCCTCACCTCTGGCTTGCCTTTATTGGCCGGCTGGAGTGAACACTGACGAGGAACGGAGCTCACACCTCATTCTTGCCTTAATTGGTCGGTTTGAGTGGAGATTCGCAAGAGCAAACGTGCTCGGAGGAAGGAAGTATTCCAGTAAGATGCTGGTAGGGATCTTGACCGTACTTCCGGGATTGTCCTGATAGCCGTGGAATACCTCTCCACTCCTTACAAGCACCTCAGGACATGTTGCTCCCTTGTCGCTACGACACTTTGTGCTAGCGACCGTTTTCGGGGACCCATTATTGAGTGTGCAAGTCACCCCCTGCCATTTTATCCGTGATAAAGCAAAAAAATACGTGTCTAATATTTTTTTATTATCTGAAAGTCGGACTAAATAGAATTTTTCTTTTTTTACCTAAGCAACTATCGTATTCGATACCACCAATTTAACGATAAAAATAGAAATTGTCACCATATTATGATAATATTTGTTTTAATCGTTTGTCATGTTTGGCGAATCTAATTGTGCGTACAGTTAGAACCTTACTCTCTCTTAATCAAATTTTCCGATGTTCTTAGAAGCGGACAATACCACAGATGAAAACAGATGGTTCACTCCGCATTTAGGTATGAAGCTACAAGTACGCGGTGGGCCCATCTTGTCGGGCCAATTCAGTGCCGTAGGTATACAGCAGATATAAGAGTTACCCGATACTGTAGGTAATTAGCGCTGTGCAACCTGAATTGCACTTTATTGTGTCGTAGCAAGAGTCGCTTTTTATTTAAATGATTTTGCGGAGTGAATCATGTGTATTCATCAGTGACAATACTTAGTGTCAACATCAGCATCAAAGTCAAAGTCAGAAAAAGTCAGATTTCTGGTTCTTTTCAGCCGGAAACTTTTCTTGAAAGCATTACTTTTTAAATCTTAAAACAATTTACACCAAGCTTTTCAGTCTGCATTCATTCAACATCCTGTCTTCAAAAGTAGACTCAATAAAAATACACTTGAATGAACAAATAAAAATAGATAAAAAGTAGCCACATTACTTTTATTTCAGCAACACTATCCAGAAATCTTCGAACTAAAAAGAAACTAACAGAAAAACATTTATTTTATGCTATTTTTAAAGACGCCTTTTAGGGTTCCGTAGCCAAAGACTGCCAACGGAACCCTATTACGGCTCTGCTGCCGGTCTGTCTGACACAGGGTTTTTTTTCTTTTGAACGGTAATTGGTAAACACTTGAATTTTCATAGAATGTGAACCCTAAGCCGCTAAAATAATAAAAATAAAATAAAGTTAAATGTTACACAAGAAATGTATTTTTTTTCGGCGTTTTTTGATCGATCTTAAAAATGGCAATACATACATACAAGCTTCTACTACGAACTAATATTATGCATACTCTTAAGTAAAATAATAATTGTTTTTGTTTTTTTTTTTTAAATATGTTGTCCTAAATATTGTGCAGGTACGGAACCCTTTGTGTGCGACACGCACTTGGCCGCTTTTCACAAACACAGGCCGCAAATAACCAATTATTAAAACCACATAGAACGACCGTGAGCCACGTTTTAGTGCTCAATAAAGAAACAAAAATCTGCGCCATCTTTATTACTAAGATTAAACATTAAACACTATTGTATCGTAAAATGTTTTAATGGACTGTGGCTTTTGGCTTGGTCGGTATGTTGTGGGTTTGAGGTGTGTGGGGTCAGCAGTTTATGGGGATAGTAAGATTGTTAGATGTCTTTGTGCTCATAAAAGAAACATCAGTTAGAGATTTCCGTTTTAAGAAAATCATCATCATCGTTATATTCCTGTCCATGTCCTCTTACTCGGGGTCCGTGCAACACGTTTTCTTCTACCATTCTTCTGTCAACCGTCACGCTATCATCAATCTTTTCTTTGGCCTTCCTCTCCTTCTCCATCCATCAACATTTATATTCATCACTCTTTTAGCCACATGCATTTCCTCATCATCATTTTAAGAAATACGTTTTTTTTTAAGTACCATTTCATTGGCAATTTTATAATGATTGACGAAAGAAGAAGAAGTTACAATTTCTTAATTCCCAGCTCAACAGTTAAAAATTTAATAAAAAAACGTGTGGCACTCGGGGACTACCGCGGTAAAGCTATTGCATAGCATTTGTAACCTCCATACTTCCTATTTGTCAACGTTACACTTGGGATGATGACGTGATGACATAAAACAAAAATTACGTTCCCATGACAACATCACGTTGTCATGGGAACCGTCATTACATGGTAGGCGGAGTGGGGGGTATTAGGTTTTATTTTCGTTACGTTACGGAATTTCTTGATTCGGTCGCCGCGCTCAAAGCCCGCGATAAAAGCTATGCAATAGCTTAAAACTTAACTACATTTTATAACAACACTGGCAGACTTTACTTCAGAAAAACCTTAAAGAAATAACAATAAATTCTTAACTCATATCAATAAGAAGGGCAGGTACGAACGAAGCGTTTCACACGCAAATAAAAGTAGGTTACGTCCACACTCGATAAGCATGCAAGCTTTTCAACCAGTAATCGGTTGGCATTCAGCGAAGAATTCTTCACAGCGGTTAAAATTCCAAATCTTAAGTCACGCGTGTTGTGCGCGTAATGTGGACTCGACACATATATTTTCTATACATATAATAAAATCGTAGCGAAGTCAAAACTGTACATTGAATATTTTTGAAAAAAAGTAATTGCTACGAGGTCTACGATCGATTCTAATGCCGAAAATATTTTTTTTAGAATTTTTGTCTGTTTGTCTGTTTGTCTGTATGTATGTTCCAGCATGACGCAAATTCTACCGGATAGATTCTGTTAAAATTTTGCATAGGTGTTCCCTATAAGTCTGGTCAAACTATAGGGTATAAACTATCACGCTATTTACTATGGGGGACGAGCAATATTATATTATGTTCGTATTTTTGGAAAAAAACGCGCCAAAATTTTAGGATATTGTAGATGGTTATCGATTAACCTTTTTAAATGATTATCATCACGCTATACCTTTATGGAACTAAGCAGTCAATCATGAAATATATAGGAACGGCTATTTTAGCCAAGTTTCAACAAAGCAATTAGCTCAACGGTTGGGCGGTTGCTTTGCAAACATGAGGTTGTAAGTTCGATTCCCACCTACGGTTTTTTTTTCTTTTTTTCACATTTTGTTATACGATTTTTTTTTTTGATTATGTACCTATAATCTATAGATATAATAAAATCGTAGCGAAGTTAATTTTTTTTAAAGAAAGTTATTGCTACGAGGTCTGGGATCGATTCTTATGCGGAAAATAAAGTTTTTAGAATGTTTGTCTGTACCAACTGTAGGGCATAAACTATCACGCTATTTGCTATGGGGGATGAGCAATATTACATCATGTTCGTATTTTTCTCTGCAAATTGTAAAAGGACGCGCCAAAAGGTTGGGATATTGTAGATAGGTAGTTACCGATTTAACTTTTTAAATGATTATCATCACGCTACCTTTTATATAGGAACGGCTATTTTAGCTAACTTTCAACAAAGCGAATAAGTAAGCGGTTGGACGAATGATTTGAAGTCCTGAGGGCCTACCACCAGCTTAAAAGCAGTATTATTTTAATATTACTTTAGTTTACTTCAGTGTGGGAAAGAGATGAAGCTCTACAGGATGTATAGCTCCATCTCTTTCTCCCACTGAAGTAACATTAAAATAATATTGCTTTATGAGCTGGTGGTAGGCCGCCCGGGGTAGTAAGTTCGATTTACATCTATTTTTTTAAACTCTTTTGTAAAACGATTTTTTTTTTTTGGATTGTGTATGTAATAGTTCATAGAACGTATTAATTCACAAAAAATGGAAAACTTCGTAAGCTATGGGAAACTACTAAGTTACAAGTCTTTTACAGTCACAAAACATTCAAGGTTGTATTCTGATCATTTTAGAGCAAAAGACTGTAGGAATAAAATGTTTTTTTTACAGATTTTGACAGCAGATTTGTCCAAGCGATTTTAAAATATGTATGTGTGTGGATCTTCTGGAATCGCTGCCACACTGCTTCCTGGTGGCAAAACAGCGCACGTCATGTTTAAGATTCCCATCGATTTAGAGAGCAACGAAACGCCTGTTTGTGGGGTGTCACGCAACAGTAACAAGGGATGTGTGCTTAGGGGATTGCGCTTCGTCGTATGGGATGAATGCATTATGGCAAAAAGGAAAGCAGTGGAAACTGTAAACAGAACCCTACAGGACATCCGCAGAAACCAAGATATGATGGGTGGTGTCACAGTTTTGACAAAAAAAGTGAATACTTCGTTGAAAAGGTCGTCTCTATGGTCGAGAGTTCATAAACTGCGCTTGACCATCATCATACGAGCTCGGCTTGGCGGTAATTCAAATGCTCAAGTATTCTCCGATGTTCTTCTAAAAGTTGGTGAAAGCACTCTACCAGAGACTCTTGGTAGAGTAGATCCCACTTTAGAAGATCTTATTCGTCTGATATACGAGGATATCAGTCAAATACCGTACCAAGAGAATTCTTAGGCGTGTTTCCGTTTTAACTCCGAAGATGATCAAGCTGCAGCGATCAACCACAGTATTCTCTCACAAATTGAAGGGAGTGAAGTGATATACACCTCCATTAATACTGATGTGGAGGAAGATGATGCCAAATATCACCCCGTAGAATTTCTCAATTCACAAATGGCAAGTGGACTTCCGGTTGTATATCTGTGTAACGGAAACCAGCTCAAAGTCATGTCTTTGCAGAGAAACGTCATCGAGGTGGAAATTCTAACAGGTTGTGGCGATGGTGAGACAGTGTTTATAGCGCATATAAAGTACAAATTCCCCATAATTACAGTTAAAGCGCGTGCAGTTCTCTGGGAGTGTATGCTTTGCGATCAACAAGTCACAGGGGCTGACACTGAAGGCTGAAGGCTGCGGGTGTCGACCTCAGGATAAGCTGCTTCTCACACGGACAACTGTTACGTCGCTTGCTCCCGAGTCACCATTCCTGACTCTCTGTATATTTTGGCTGCTGAGAATAAAACTACAAACGTAGTATACAGGGAAGTTTTATAAAAATATGGCTATTATTGTAGTATATTGTGATGTCTTACGATTTCCATGCGAACGAAGTCGCGGGCAGAAGCTAGTTCTGAATAATAGTCGATTTGCAGGAAAAACGCTGGTCTGTATTTCTCATTACTGAAGGTCGTGATTCTCCCGATATGAAGCCATCGGCCTATCCTTAGCATTGTGAGCGCATCGTGGAGTTTCGTGTGCAGCGATGAGCGAATTTGGTCCGTTTATCTAAGTTGACCACGACCCCTCGGACGCTTACTACCGACCTTGCCCGTAAGCATCAGTTCTTCTAGGTTATTGTCTAAATAAGCTCTTTGAATAATTGCATTATAGATGCTTACAGAAGTGGTGATACCTATTTAAATTACTGTCCGTCTATCTCAGTTGACCACGACCCACAGTAGATCGAAAAAAGTCTCTCGAAGATACAGGAGCTTAAATTTTAAAGTGTCGGTTTTTGCTTGAAATGGCTTCTAATAGCCAATATCATGCAGAAATATATTATAGTATACAATCTAGAATCGAAAATTCGGCCCGCGTGGTGGATTACGGCCCACTCCCTCTCACAGAGAGGAGGCCTGTGTCCCAGCAGTGGGAACATTTATAGGCTGGTGATGATGATGATGATGATACAATCTAGTAGCAACTTATTTTAATTTTCAAAATGGCAACTTATTTATTTTTTATGATTTTTGACATACTTGATTTTTTCAGAATAAGTGCGGCTTTTAAAAAAAAAAAACGCAAATAATCTCGTTATATGAGGTATGTCTCTAAATTCATAAAAAAATACTTACATCACCGTGTGCAAGGATGTGGAAGTCAACAAGGTAGAAGCAATTCTGACTATTCCCGGGATAGTCAAACCTTTTTTTTATGGGTGGGAAATTATCAAATAACTTCTCCCGCTTTGGGCGGAGCGGGAGGGCGTGTCAGACTCTTACTGACTAAAACCCAACCGTGTTCCTTCAGTTGCTATGTTGCCGGGGGCCACGGTATCCCTTCCGAACTTCCCCGCAACTAATCCACATTGTTGAATGGTAATTTTTCATATAATTTGGACTGATATAATAATGAATATAACTAGCCTATATTGCCTTGCTGCAGGGCAAATGACTCCTCTCTTTTCCATATAATTCTGTTTTTTATAAGTGCCGCCCAGACCTTTCGGTAGGAGTTAAGCTCGTCCCGCTGTCTCCACCTTGGCCTGCTACTAGAAAAAGATAGAAAATTATATCTTGTTAGATTTCCACAAATAACACCAGCCTATTATTGTCCCACTGTGGAGCAAAGGCTTCTTCTCATACAGAGAAGGCACGAGCATTGATCGCTTGCTTAAGACTGGTTGGATTTCAAACATCACCAGTTATGTATTTACGAACCTGCACAAAGATCAAGCAAAAGAGCAAGTCACATTAGATATCGTACTGCCATGGGCAGTAAAAGTACCTACAGAAATGTTAAAGCACCTTAATCATTATTTATATGATGGAAAACATCGTGAGGAAACCGGTATGCTTGAGAAATATTTCTCGACAGTGCGTGAAGCCAAGTGCCCATGGAGTAAAAATTACCCCGGTTAGTCGCTAACCATACGAAAAAGAAAAAAATAATTAGAAGTAAAGTACATACAACATAACAGCACGCCTTGTTTCCCCGAAGGGTTGGGCAGAGGTGTCCCTGTAGCAGGTACACCCACATTTCGCCAGTTATGTTTAAGTCCCACGTAATAGGGAGCGAGCCTATTGCCATCAACCGGGCACAAATCCAGACTCCGAGCTGCTACTGAGAAATTCCAGATAGAAAAACCAAATAACACTTTGCCCGACCCGGGAATCGACCTAGGACCTCATGCTCAGCAGTAGCGCTTGCGACCACCAGACCAACGAGGCAGTCAAGTAAAGTATTTATCGACAAATGGAAAAAGCAAGAATGAAAGTACTAGATATAGCGTTTCATAGAACAAATATTTTCGTACGAAGGGTACTGACCTTTCACTGTTTTGACAAACTACAGCGATAATATTTTGCCATAGGACAATAATACTTTGACATGCGACAGTCCCTTTTGCCATGTAACATTTTATTATTTGACTTTTCAGTTACGACAGTTTTTCTTTCGTTAACATGTATTTTCAGCAGTTATTTTTCATATGTTATGGATATAGTTTTACATAGAATGTTTACGAAATGTTTTCTATGTATTTACTAATAATATTGTTCTTCTCTTCATAAACGTAGTAATAATATTTTTCTTTTTCAGACCATTTATTGTGTATTCTGTTGTTTTTCGCTGTTTCTGAGATTCTATTCTGTGTATTATTACAAAAATAGAAAATAACAGTTGTTCAGTACATTTTTATCTAGAAGTTAGTAATGATTTTCAAATATCAATTCTGTATAAATTACACTTTGTAAAGTCAAAGTCAAATAATTTATTTCAATTAGGCACAAAAAGGTACTTTTGAACGTCAAAATTTACAAAAAATATAATAGATTCTAGTCGCCCCTTCCAAAAGGTAGTTTTCGTATGGAGAAGAATGGATAAGAAACTCCACCGTTACTATTTTAAAATGTTTTACAATTTTTTGTATACATTAATTATATAATTATATGTGAAGACGATGCACCTGGAATAAGATTACTATACCACAATAGGTAAAAATAATCAAAAATGAAGCAATGACAGAAAAAAATATTATGTAATGGATACATGGTGTTCACTTATTTACAAGCATTTTAAAAGTAGGTACCTATACGATATTCCTAAAAAAAATACAATTAATACTAATAAGTCAGTGTGTGAGTTCAAGTAAGTAATCACATAATGTAAAATAAATGTTATAATAATTAATTACACAATTAAATTAGCAACCAGTTTGATTTTGTCTAGACTAAATTGTCCTATAGACCAGCATGCTTCCAAGCATTCTTATTTAGGATATAATCCTCTAATTTGTAATATGCTTGTTTATACAGAACGTTAAGTAAGAGTTACAGAAAAATCAGTTGTGTTTGTTCTGTAGCAAAGCATAATATGCTTTGTTACAGATCGAACAATCAACTCGGGTAAGGCAAAACAATTTAATAAACAGGGATAGTCAACCAAAAGTCGCGTTCACAGAAACAAAAACAAATCGATAGTAACAAATCGACTTCGCGTGACAGTTTCGTATAAAACAACCCAGTCCCACGTGGTTAATATATTCTATGGCTTTATGTGGGAGTTGGGTCCCAATATCACATAATATAAATCTATGAAGCAGACTATGTAGGGCGAAAACGCAACGGGGGTTTCAAATAGAACGAAATGTATAGAGTTTGTTTCCAATATCGTTGGGCTTGTAAATTTTTAACTGCCAATGGTTCCTCCTAAAACCTTTTAGAACAGAGTTAGTTGACTTTAACTTGAGTCGTCATCTGCCTAGCCTTTTCCCAACTATGTTGGGGTCGGCTTCCAGTCTAACCGGATGCAGCTGAATACCAGTATTTTACATGGAGCGACTGCCTATTATAGTAATACGATACCCCTTGGTAAGACTGATTGTCAGACTTTCGGGCTTCTGACGACCCGTAACGACTGTCAAAGATCTACGAATGACAGCCGGGACCAACGGCTTAACGTGCTTTCCGAGGCACGGAGGAGTCTCGGTATGTAAAGATGGTCACCCATCTACTAATCAACCCCGGCAAGCGTAGCTTAACCCGATGGATATATTTAGCCACGAGCTCCTCTTCACTGACTTTAACTTGAGTACAAGTAATAAAAAGAAATCTTAATTAGCAAAGTTAGAAAAGTTTCTTTTGGACCCGATAAGCTGGTTAATTACAAAATTGCGTTATACCGAATACAATTATTCACTTATATGAGGTCAAACATAATAATTAATAAGTTAAGTGACGGTTTCACCAGCTGATAAAACTAAAATTAAGTTATGAATAAAAAATTGTTAGTAAAAACGTACAATTAAAATATGGTGCTAAATATAATAATGGGTTCAGGATGTTGATGGGGCTTCCACGCTTCTGTAGCGCTTCGCAGATATTCGCGGAAGCCCGTGTTGATGATTTTCATGCCTTAATGAGAAAGTGGGCGGCGTCAATAATGGGTAGGTTGCACGGAAGCTCCAACAGCATCCTAAAAACATTGGTCGACAAGGTGGACAACCCCTTTATTAGGCATTGGGTGCGGAGGCACGTGCCAACATGTGTTGAGCCACGTAGTTATTAGTTGTTGTTTGGTTAGTTTGTAAGTTTTACTAACATAGTTTCTAAGTCTTTGTTACTAATACTATATGGATTATATGTACCTTTATGTGTGATCCGCAATAAATGAAATTTATATAAATATATTTAATAGTCTTTGAAAAGTTGAAAAAGATTGTGATTCCTTAATCACTTTAGATAATTGATTATAGAGTTGAGCTCCCTCATATACGACAATCTTTCTACCGCAGTTTGTCCTCGGTATGTCTCTAAATGTACTGAAGATTCCAGAATAATTCCCTTCACAAAGGTAAACAAGAATAAAGGGTAGGTAGGTACCAACCGCACGAGAACCAAGGTAACCGACATAGCCCGAAGAATTGCCAAACTTAAGTGGCAATGGGCAGAGCACATTGCTCGCAGAACGGATGGCCGATGGGGTTGAAAGGTTCTGAAGTGGCGACCACGTACCGGAAGACGTAGCGTTAGAAGACCTCCCACAAGGTGGACCGATGACCTTGTGAAGGCCGCAGGAATCCGCTGGATGCGGAAAGCACAGAACCGGTCGAAGTGGCGGTGCTTGTGGGAGGCCTATGTCCAGCAGTGGACGTCTTTCGGCTGAAATGATGATGATGAGGTACCAACCTAAAGAGTATGTAACGTATGATTTCTTGCTACAATCAACCTCGTTAGTGCCTTGTATGCAGTATTTATAGACAGATTTTATGAATGCCATGAATTTCAGCCATCAAAGCAGCATGAAACTACATCAAGTTTTTGTATTTCAGTCATCGTACGGTCAGAGCCATAAATAAACAATATGGAGACGACATTATGACAATTAATGTAAACACTGGCAATACTAATACATAAGAGGATTTTGGCACTATCAAATAAAATATCCTAACTTCAAAATTCAAAAAGGGATTTTTTTTTTAAACAATCTAAATAGTATTGTTGAGCCGACTATGGGTTTTGCCAATCTTTGACAAGCTGCAGTGTCTAAACTATTGGATATATTTGATTGTAGATTTGGTGACCATTTTCTATTTTGCTAAGTACCTGGTACTTGTTGATAGGCCTACACTGTCCTCCCATACCTATTAACATTGTAATTTGAAAATATTGTAAATCCAAATATTTTTAAAAGAGTAACCGTGGAGTTTCTTGTCGGCTCCGACTCTGTAGAAGCGCGCTTTTTTTGGTGTCCATAGATCTATCTTGATGTCGCTAGTGGCGCGCTTGCGATTCGTTTCGTGTCCGTACTAATGACCACTCGCACATGAATCCGAAAAGTCAGAAATGCGTGCTTTGGGTTCGAACTCGAGATCTATGACTTGGCATTCCGACGGTCACACCACTAGGCTATCACTGCTGTAAACTGTGCAACTGAAACTGGATGTGAAAATGTACTACAATTGGATTAAAATCTGTAATGTCAAAAGCGTGTTGATTTCTTAATTAATTAGCTTTTGCTCACAAACGCAATCCGCCTGCCTCGTTCGTGTAGTGGTCGCAAGCCGGTAAAGTGTTATTGGGTTTTCCATCTGGAATTTCTCAGTAGCAGCCCAGTTGATGGCAATAGGCTCGCCCCTTATTACATGGGACTTACACATAACTGGTGAAATGTGGGTGTACTAAAGCAGCACCTCTGCTCAACTCTTCGAGGATTACACGCGTGATGTCATGTTATTCCGCTGACTGTACCCAGTTGAGTTAACGGCCAAAATAAACTAATAAATCAAAGTAATCGGTTATAAAATTTACTTGATGGTTCTTATTTAGTAGGAGCAGTATAATTTTAACCATGCTTTGCATTCCCGAGCGTGGTAAATTGATTGACTTCAAATCAGGATACGGAAATAGATTAAGTGCACTTTGATTCAGATCGTATTGGTTTTGTGGTGCTAAAGTTAATTTTAAATCTAGATTTATCAGCTATATAAAGCTGTTTGGGTAAAATAAAATAAGAATTAAGCATTAACTTTGTACTTTGCTTTTTAATTTTATGCGTGATAACACAATAGGGTAGTTTCCTAGGTAAAAAAAAAGAAATTCTATTTAGTCCGTCTTTCAGATAATAAAAAAAATATTAGACACGTATTTTTTGCTTTATCATATTAATCAAAAATAATTTAGAAAACACGCATTAAAGTTGGGGAGTGGGGCTCGCTACGTCACAACGCAGTATAAAATCTAGCAAAGCGTGACGTCATGCCACATTTTAACTCAATGTATCCCCGTAATCTTTTGATTACGTCAAAAAAGAAAAACTACGTGTCCAATATTTTTTATTATCTGAAAGACGGACTAAAAAAAATTTGTACACAGGCCTATTACTCCAATTGCGTATCACACATAAAATGACAATATTTTATTTGTCTGTCTGTTAGATTATAAAAAAATATTGAACATGTATTTTTCCTTTTTTTACGTAATCAAAAGATTACGGCGATACATTGAGTTAAAATGTGCCATGACGTCACGAGTATATAGATTTTATACTTACTTGTAACGTAGCAACTCCACTCCTCAACTTTAATGCGTTTTATCTTAATCATTTTTAGTTAATAAAGCAAAAACTATGTGTCTAATATTTTTTTTATCGTCTAACTGACGGACAATTTTTTTTTTTTACCTTTGCATCATCCCTATTGATCGCAATGTATTTTATTATGACAGTTCAGCCACGTTCATAGCGTTATTTACGTTGTTGAGCAGACGGATTTTTTAGGATTAGAAATTTCCTTCAAAACCCCAAAACCCACAATTAGGGTGCTTTTCCTTCTTCAAGTTTTTATCTGTAGTAGAGTTCTTCACACCCTGCGGTTTCACTCACATCTCGTCTCGATCTCGTGGGAATATCGGGACGAAAAAGTATCCTGTCCTAACCCAGTTTATGGTTTACTCATGGGCCAAATTTCATCCAAATCAATTCAGGCGTTTTAGCGTGAAAGCGTAAAGATAAAGATAAAAATCATTTATTTGTCCAAAACATGAGTATACACACACATGGCATGCAAGATGTTACAATAAAATTTTACCACAGTCATGTTTTGCCTTAACGGCGTACAAATATAAGTAGGTAGGTTATTACATTTTATCACAACAACATACATACAAAAAATCAAATCTTTTCTCTTTATTATAATAATAATTCGTTTAGATAAATGGTTAAAAAAAAAAAACGAGTGCAATTCACACGTGGTAGAAGTGAAACCTTCAAAAATGTTGGCTTCAAGATAATGAGAATGAGTGTACGAAGCAGAGCACAAAGAGAACCACGAACATAAGAAACACTGTATAATGCTTCCTATCTCATTTTCTCCCCCGTTAAATCTTATGAATTTGTGTCTGACTCTTTTTACTGTCGCTTTTTCGTTTCACCGACTTTCAAATCACAACAATGCTTAAGAAGTTTTCACTTCAAAAACAACCAGCAGTCTTTAGGTACTTATTTATGAGAAATACTTATGTAGAAATCTCACTCAAGTTTTGTTAAACCTGATAAACCTTTACATGAAAATACATGCACATGAGACAAAGGAAAGCCCGCATAGTTTTTAAAATAAAATTCTTTAAAGTAGCTTGTTGCTTTGCACCCTGCACAAATATTTTAACCCAACAAAAGATATCTTGGATGAAATTCTACAAAATGAATAAATTCCCTGGCTCCACTCTCCACAGTTTATATTATTTTTTCCTCAAAAAACACAGTAGGCACATTGAGAGGCTTTTTAAAACTTTCAGCACTTTCCTCTTCCCAGTTTAAAATTAGTACGAGTTTTAAAAAGTCTCCGAGGGGTACCATTACATACACAAACATTTGAATTTTGTTCCAAGTTTGAATATTCCGAACTTCATTTGTCGGGATTCGAAGCTTCACGGAAAATGAACGCTACGAAATTGTGCCAATCAGAATTGCGTTCTAAATTCAAAAATAAAACCATACATTTTATGAAAGTGTTTTTGGTCGCTTTTCTTGCTAACAGATCAAGCATTTGGCACTTTCATATTTTGCTTGGTCGAGAAAAATAAGACTCTGGCAAAGGTAGATTACAAGGTAGGTTATCTAAATAATTATTTATTTATAAAGCATCGGTACCTTAATAGCGTCTTGTTTTCGTAATGTTAGCATTAATTAATTAATCCCTAATGGTTTCTCACTAACGCGTCTGAACTATAATTATTATATTAGTAAATTAATATTCATGTTATAATAACATGGAGTTGCAATAACGCCTTTGGTGTAGGAATCGGTATGGCTTCATTACTATGAAGCCACGCCGATTCCCACATTCGAAATATTAATAATATTAGAACCTACTTAGCTGTGATAGTTTTCCTTTTAATTTCGTTATATATACTACTGCCGCGAATTTTTTCACATACCCAAAACTAACCATTAAGCTGGCAGGGGGGGGGGGGACACTTGACTCTACCAAAAATTAGCCTTTTAAAGCTTAATATTTCGCAAACGGATCCCTGAATCCAAAAATAGTTTTCAAAAACTCCCAATGTTTTTGAAGGACCTTTCCAATGATACCCCACACCATGCGATAAAAAATAAAACATCACCACTTTACGTGTAGAAGTACCTAAAAAAAAATGTTTTTCATAATTTTCTTTTACCACTTTGTCGGCGTAATTAATATGTATACCTATGCCAAATTACAGCTTTCTAGTATTAAGGGTCTCGGAGCTAGACCGCGGACAGACAGACAGACAGACGGACAGACAGACGAAACTATAAGGGTTCCTTGTTTACTACGGAACCCTAAAAAGGGAGAGGAAAGAATCGTAGGGCATCAAGAAATTCGTCCGCATCGCTGTCAGCAGGAAAAGTGCCCAAAAGGCTGGCAGGATGGCCACGCCAAAAAATTGTATGTGTATAATTACACTAGTCTCGTCCTAACTAAAAAAATAATTTAATTACTATTACCAACCGTCTATTCTGTAGTGAAATACTTCTTTGACGGTAACTGTAACGCTTATGGGAAAAGATGCACCTGTTATGGTATACGTTTTAGTTTCTTTACCAACTTTGGTTTCAAGCTTAGAATAAATGTGCCTTAATGTTTTATAGCGTTCCTAACCTGCGCAATGCTCTACACAACTTTTAGTTGAGTACCTGAGTCATTTTGCACACAGTCACAGAACGAAAAGATTAAGCAATTATTACATAGATTTATTTTACATGCCTTTTTGACTGCCTCGCTGGTCTAGTGGTCGCAAGCGCTACTGCTGAGCATGAGGTCCTGGGTTCGATTCCCAGGTCGGGCAAAGTGTTATTGGGTTTTTCTATCTGAAATTTGTCAGTAGCAGCCCGGAGTCTGGATTTGTGCCCGGTTGATGGCAATAGGCTCGCCCCCTATTACATGGGACTTAAACATAACTGGATAAATGTGGGTGTACCTACTACAGGTATACCTCTGCCCAACCCTTCGGCGAAACAAGGCGTGATGTTATGTTATGTTATTTATTTTAGCATCGTGGGCACAGGACACCTTTATAACAATACATAATGATGTTTCTGGAAAAATGGAAAGTGGCTTGCACTGTGCAAGTAAAAATATTGACGAAACCATTTGATAACCGCTTTTACTGACACCCGGTTTAACTTTTCTTTTTAATTTATTTGCGAATAACGTAAGAAATTTTGAATTTCGGGCTACATTGAAGGAATCACCTTAAACAAAGCTAGAGTTCTCAACTTCTAATTCTCAATTTAGAAACCGGGTGCATGACTTTAATTAGCCTTTCAACTGTCATTAACGAGACACAATAGAATTTTAATTGTTATCCACCTCAATGAGGCGTCGTAACAGATGATGAGTTATACAAGATGTTTTAGCCCTTGTTGACTCAACATAAGAAATACGAAGTATGTGTGTTAATACGTGTTCGTGCGCGTACAAAAACATTTTTTTTTTAATTTTTGAAGGTTTCACTTCTACCACGTTTTTTTTTTTTTACATTCTTTGGTTACTCACACACTGACTAATTAGTATCACTTGTAATTTTTTTAGGAATATCGTATAGGTACCTACTTTTACAATACTTGTAAATATGTGAACACCATGTATCCATTACATAATAATTTTTTCTGTCATTGCTTCATTTTTAATTATTTTTACCTATTGTGGTATAGTAATCTTATTCCAGGTGCATCGTCTTCATATATAATTAATGTATACAAAATATTGTAAAACATTTTAAAAGAGTAACGGTGGAGTTTCTTGCCCATTCTTCTCCATACGAAAACTACCATTTGGAAGGGGCGACTAGAATCAATTCTATTTTTGTTTTTGATGTTCAAAATTGCCTTTTTGTGCCTAATTGAAATAAATTATTTGACTTTGACTTTGACTTTGAAAGAAAAGAACTTACTATCTTGCTCTTTGTTTACATAGAACAATAATAGTTAAGGGAAAGGAAAAACATCGCGAACAAGCTCATACATTTGTAATAAACTAACGTACGGGCAGGCAACTCGCTGAAAACTGCAATTTGTTGCCGATGCTAGGCATGAATTGCTTTTTATTTATTACACAAGTTCGGCACAGTCAGAAGCATGTGTTATTAATGTCCTGTTGTATAAGATGAATCTGATTTTAATTATCAGGATATTATTAATTGTTATAATAAGATTATATCAACTTAGTTTTTACTCCAAAACTCCTATATAGGTTCTCACTAGCTATAATAACTGCGTCTCTGTCTGTAAACCGATTTGAATACTCAATAAAAGTCCAACGATCCATGTGCTCGTTTTGATTTGGAATAGACCTGCAAAGTGGCAGTGTACATTTTAGAGTTGTTGATTTTGTCTGTTTGCTAACGTGCTACCTCCTTCCCTTCTGCTTTAATATTTATTTCAACAGTAACAAAAAGAATAGCGGCGCCCTTTTCTTTGACCACAACAAAGCCCATTTCTCGGTCCCCCATAATCAATACCACACTTTTAGCGCACATTAATTTATTCGCTGGGTAAACTTCACCACAATCTAGCAACACTACAGTTTACACAAACGGGCACGCCCAACAAACAAGAATATAAAAGCTATCACGTTGAATGGAAACCTATTGTGTAGTTGTGACGTAACAGCTTGGATATCTGAGGGATTTAGGTTACCATGTTATGGTTGATAAAATTGTAATTGGCTGGGAGAAGAAGCAAGAAATCTTCTCAAACAGTATCCAAATTCAAATTGCCGTAAAATTTGAAGAAGTAAATGCTAGATCTATGAAAGCTACTGGGTTGAGAAGGTCGGATAATGATGTCATCAGTATACATTTGTGTCAACTTTTCATACGTATGTTATGATTGGCATCCTAGCCTAAACAGATGCGGTTGAAAATATAGCATTCTGGAAATCTAAGTTTAATATAGTGCCGTCAGATTTATATTTCAGATGACAGGTTTTATTTTCGTTTTAAAAATATGCTTTGATAATCAAAAATACATAATATAATCCTAAAATAAATGGACATTACTGAGAAACCATTGACTTTAAAAGTCAGTTGTCTAGTAAAGTATTTTATTTAAAGTGTTATGTCGTTAAAAATTTTGTTCCCAATGTTTTGCTACAAATAGACTACAATAAACACCCATGGATATCAAAGGTGATTAAACATCTATATGTATATGTACTGCAATAACAATATTATGATCATTAATTTGCTAACCATTGTATACAAGATCCATTTAGGTGTTACCTTGTTTGTGTGAAATACTTCTTCAATAATATGTATTAATATCAATAAATGCTATTTCAAATATAATTTTACTAATGAATACAGAGAATAAAATAAATGATTGATGAAAGTGAATGCGACAATCAATATCCAATTATACCTTATTTTCTGACAACAGTATATACAAAATAATTCCACAAAAGGTAACTTGTTGATTAATGGGCTGTCAGCATCAGAAAGGGGCTGTTAGACCAAATTATTGTGTTAATTAAAGCGAATGAGAAAATTAAGAGTCATTAGAAAATATAAAATATAGGTCCGAATATAGTTCCTTGTGGCAATCCGTATAAAAAACAAAATAGTTCTTATATCAGAACACAATTCGAAAGAGTAAATAAATTTTGAGGTTTGTTCTACCGATTTTTCTTCGACGCAATAACGTATTAACATCATAGCTTTTCCATGAATGGATAGTCTTAATAGAGCGTTTAACATCATGTGTTACTGATTCACTCAAAGGCCTATCTTCTATTGTAATATTATCTATTACTTATATCTTCCCTTTATTATCCTCTCGTTTTCCTACACGTTTTATTGTAGCGTTTGCTGCCAATAAAGGTCATTATTTTCTTTCTTCATGTTGTTTTCATAAGTTGATTCCATAAGTTGATACAAAATAATGCGGCCTAAAAATTATGCCTACACTAAACCTAGAAAACATGTATTGTTATTCTAAAGGTACTAGTTTTTACTTTACATTTATTAATAAGAATTATGGTAATCACATCCAAAATCAGCATCGATTCATTTTTCCAAAATTTCAGCTGTGAATTTTACAAAGAAGTCAAAGCAGATTTTATTTTCTCGGCGTTTATGTTGGCAGTAAAACCGTAGATTTTCCAAACGATTAAAATAATAAAAATCGTCTTGCCCGAAGCAGCTCACTGAAAGTCCTGTTTTATAAAGTTGGAAGCTGCATTTGGTTTACATTTCTCTTCTGTTACCTGCGGTGTGGTAAAAGAAAACTTGGCAGCTGTTTTAACATCAATATTTTGACGCCAAGGTTCGCGTCAAAATATTGAAACTTTAGGCAGGTATGATTTTAATCTTTTATATAGGTAGTACCTATTTATTTCACAGTACTTATAAAGCTAAGTTGTATACCTACTACCAATAAATAAAACGTGAATTGCTTAAGCCACGCAAACGTGAATGGTTCCATTTTCCCTCAAAAATGACTTTGCCAGATTTTGTTTGGCATACTTTTGCTTTGATTTCAAAATTAAAGAAACTTGGATTGTTTTTCAGAAGTTATTTCTACCAACACTTTTCGCTTTTGCTTGTGTTTCTGCTGGCAGTATGTAAGGTGAAACTAAATAGTACTTTTCAAATGTATATAAGATCAGTTATTTATCTAATGATTTGTCTATGTTTATCACTGTTTTACTTTGAATTAGACTAACTTCCTTCAGACAGACACTCATTATTTTTAAAACTCTCCATAATTACAGTTTCTTCAAAGATTTTAATTACACCATTCCTTGAACCTACAATACTGCCTACTTCGAGATTTATTCGGAGGGCTCAGAAATGACCAAGACAAATGAGTCTGTCTGTCTGTTGTTACTCTTAGGCCCAACGTTCACAACGCTACTCAAAAGTAGCCAGTTACAAGCTCAAATCACCAATGAGTAGTTAGAATGTCACAGCACTAGTATTTCAAGCGTGGTCCGTAGAAGAGTTCACCGTTTTGAGAGCAATGGTGATGAAATTAAATACACAAAGTAAAGTGCTTGGGTCCGAATTCAGGACCTATAATTCGGTAAATCGCGGCCGATACTACTGGGCTACCACTGCGCCACCACGCTCTCAAAACGGTGAAGGAAAACATCGTGATGAAACCGACATGTCCAAGAACCAAAAAATTCGAAGACATGACATCTACCAACCCCCGCTGGGCCCGCGTGGTGGATTATGGCCCAGTCCCTCTCACAGAGAGGAGGCCTGTGTCCCAGCAGTGGGAACATTATAAGCTGACTAGCAGCACCCCACGGTTTCACCCATATAAGTCTCGATCCCGTAAGAATATCGAAATAAAAAGTATCATAATTGTTAATCCAGGTTATAAACTATCTGTGCGCCAAATTCCATCCAAATCTGTTCAGTCGTTTTTGTCTGAAAGACTAACAAACATCCATCCATCCTCACAACCTTTTGCGTTTATAATATTATTTTAATTATAAAATTATAAATAAATTATGATATTACTGCCTCGTTGGTCTAGTAGTCGCAAGCGCTACTGCTGACTATGAATGAGGTCTTGGGTTCGATTCCCGGGTCGAGCAAAGTGTTATTGGGTTTTTCCATCTAGAATTTCTCAGTAGCAGCCCGGAGTCTGGATTTATGCCCGGTTTATGGCAATAGGTTCGCCCCCTTACATGGGACTTAAATATAACTGGCGAAATGTAGGTGTACTATGGGTATACCTCTGCCTAATCCTTCGGGAATTACGGGCATGATGTTATGTTATGTTGTAATATATATTATATATAACATATATTATTATATTAGTAGGATTATGACCGTACACGACTTACTAACGCATTATTAATTAGTTTGTGATTGGTTGTGTCTTCATTGTAACACTATTATGACATTCTGGCTACTCATTGGTGATTTGAGTTTATAATACGTTACTTTTGAGTAACGTCGTGAACGATCGACCTTAGGAAGTCCATTTCAGTCGGGATCTCCACAGTACCGTCACGAAACCAGCCGTAAAAGCAACACAAAGGCTTTAAAGGCTAGTTTGTAACTGAAAGGGATGGTTGTGAGTTAGATAATACAACAGTCTTCTTTCCTAGAGTTAGAATCAAAGGGGAAAGTAATATAAATTGAGAGTGTTAGATTATATAGGTATATTTAAGATTTGTCAAGTGTACCTAAATATAATGGATAGTATGCTGTAAATAGATAAAAGTCTATATCTTCAAAATGCCAAGTCTACGTTATTTGTATAATAATACAATTTTTATTATTATTTTAAAAGCCGTATATTTTTAAAAGAGTGACCGTAGAGTTTCTTGCCGGCTCTTCTCCATAGGAAACGACCAATTGGAACCGTGCACCTAGCTTCTGACGTTTCATAAGTGCCCATGTAGGTTTATGTGAAATAAAATAGTTTGAATTTGAATTATTATAATTATGGTTCATATATATTTATTAAGTATGTATTTATTTATATATTATTATTTAGGATATGTATATATCTGTGTATCTATTTTAGTATATTCTAAATTTATTATTTGCACCAACGACAGCCCCATTTTATGTCCCGGCAAATCACTGTCCATTCTAAGGTTGCCTGAAAGAGATTGCTGAAAGGGATAAGGCCGCCCATTGTATATTTCGTTGTGTTTGTTTTAGTTTTGTATTTTTGTGGTTTACCTACAATAAAGTATAGTATATAAATAAATATATATATAGGATTGGTAACAATTTCAATTGACAAAAATGAGAACAATGTACAGTAATAGGTGAAATCATTGCTTTTTTTTATTACACATTGCATTGCAAGCTCCATTCCTTCATTATTATTAAAAGGGCTTATACTAAAAGTTGGCAACGTCGCAAATAGCTGTAAAATATTTACCTGTTTTGATTAATTTAGCAATATTACTGTATGGAAATAAGAAAATATGTGGCTAACTAGTTCCCTAGAATATTAATAATGAATTGCAATTATAACACTGAATTTGATGTTGTAACCGTTTTAGGTGTAAAAAAGGTACTTGGAATATTTCCAAATGCTTTTTTATATCTAAAACTAAATATTCGGTGTTACGATATTCATTATTGTATTTCATAATCAATATTTTAGTTCATTAGTTAGCCACATTTCATGTTTCCATACAGTAATATTGCCAAATTAATCAAAACAGGTAAATATTTGACAGCTATTTGCGACGTTGCCAACTTTTACTATAAGCCCTCTTAAGAAATGAGAGAATGAAAAACTTATTCTTCATTTCGTTTCGATGGTACATAACATAACATCATCATTACATAACATAACATTAGTAGTACACCCACATTTCGCCAGTTATGTTTTAAGTTCCATGTAATAGAGTACATTTATGTTGCATATACTGTTTGAGTCCAGTAACTGGCCTCGTTTATTGCGACCTCAGATGCTTTGTTCAGAAAAACTTATAGAAAAACGTATTCCCTCTCTAGTAAACTTTGTATAAACTATAAACGCTACCTATACAGCGTGGCGCTTTAATGGTGACATTAATTTAACACACGTTTACGGATTAGCGTTTTCTTTTAATGAAAATATTTTAATTTAATTAAACGTTAATATTTATTGATTTATTTTCAATTTTCTGAAATAGTATCTTGGAGCAACCTGTACCTAACAACTGTAGCGCAGAGGTCATTTACCGGAATCACGGATCGTAACAACGCATCAATGAAAATAAAACGAATAACGTGCAAAGAGATGACGAATTGAAGGAAAGGGAGAGCCCTATGTCGACGAGCGTTTGAAATTTTAAATTTTAAATTTTTTTTTTTAATTTTTTTATTACATTTTTATGATTACTGGCCACTAGCCCTACCTGTGTGTTAAATTCATGTCGCCATTGTAGCGGCACGTTGTATAATATATAGATTTTTATAATAAACCTTTCTATACACCATTGGACAAGGAATTACTACAATATTCTGCCTAACTCTTCGGAGAAAACATGCGTCATTTCATAGTTACCTTCCCAAATACATCAGGTTCTGAGTTCGATTACCAGGCCGGGAAATGTGTTATTATGTTTTTCTATCAGGGATTTCTCAGTGACAGACAGGAATCTGGATTTGTGCCCGGTAGATGGCAATAAGCTCGCCCCCTATTACATAGGACCTAAACATAACTGGCGAAATGTAGGTATACTGTGTGAATACCTCTGCCCACCCCTTCTTGGATCACAGACGTGAGGCTATGATGCTTTTCAATGAATCATCTGTTTTGTCGTTTTCTACTGTTGAGTATTATCCCCTAAGTTCCTACAAGCTCGCTGGTGGAAGATAATGTAATGATATAAAACAGCATGATAATGTTTGTCTATAGATTTAGACCAACCAACGCATTTGTTTTATCTAAAAGAACAATAAGTCTTTTCCCCATTAGATTTAGAACAAGCGTAGGATGAAGCAGTTAAAATACATTATTTAAGAGGGCTTATCCTAAAAGTTGGCAACGTCGTAAATAGCTGTCAAAAATTTACCAGTTTTGATTAATTTGGCAATATTACTGTATGGAATTAAGAAATGAGGCTAACTAGGGAACTAAAATATTGATTATGAAATGCAATAATTAAAATCGTAACACCGAATATTTAGTTTTAGATGTAAAAAAAGTATTTGGAAACTTTCCAAATGCCTTTTTACAACTAAAACGGTTACAACATTAAATTCAGTGTTATAATTGCAATTCATTATTAACATTTTAGTTCGCTAGTTAGCCACATTTCTTATTTCCATACAGTAATATTGCCAAATTAATCAAAACAGCGAAATATTTAACATCTATTTGCGATGTTGCCTACTTTCAAAATAAACGCGCTTAACTTAAACACCAACCTAAAAGAATAATTGCCATACTTTTTCGCTCCAGAGCGAAATTTCTAAAAAAACGCTTAGTCAAAGCAAATGACACCTCATTTATCAAAAGGAGCGAAGAATTCATGAGAAAAAGATGAATATGTATTCGCACAAAAGTACCTTTCTTTTCAATTTATTATAGCAATTTCTAAACCATCAACATCACTTTACTGGTTATATTTTATAACCGACACAGATGTCTTTCGTGAACTGCTTCATCAAAAAAAGGTCAACGGTTTACGAGAAAGAATACAAAAAATAGGTAGACATTTGTCTTCAGTAGTACACAATTACCTTTCCTTTTTCTGTAACAGTCTAAGAGCAATATAAATAATAGCAGCTTCAGTCGTAAAGTTTCAATGAACCAATTAATAACTTTTTATTACAATCAACAATGAAAATGTAATAAAAAGAGAAATATAGGTACGTTTCGCCGTATCGTGACAAAAACCCAACAAAATTTTATTAGAAGTAAATATGGCAGCAAAGTGTGGCTCGACTGTCGGAACAAAGTATTACTTAAAAATATTACATTACAATTCCTGAGTTTGAGCACGCAACAAAGTAATTTAATTTACGAACCTGTGTTCAGAAGGCTCTGTAGGCTCTATGCGGCACTGCCGAACGCACATTAAAAATTCATATATTTATAAAAAAAATCACGTTAAAAAAATTTAAATGCAATACACAGTACACTATCACTTAGCTGTCACAATGTTATGTACACTTTAATTTCGAATTTCATGTTTAGTTTCCTATGCGGCCGGCAGGCGGCGCTGGCGTGCGCTTCTTACCGCGGTCATCTACACACTAACGTCTGACTGTGTGATTCGCGCATGCGTCATTACTCCTACACCCGATACCTACATTTCATTTTGTAATGAACTGATCTTTTCTTGAGCACGCCCAAAAATAAACCCAAACTTCTAACAACATAGAGTCGGATTTCGATCTAGTACCAAATTAAAGGGTGCGATTCGACTTCGCAGTTCTTCCGTCTCCCTTCCACTAACGATGTCCACATGCATTTGAATTTTAATTGAGTATATATCTATGTGGTTGTATACGAAACAGTTTTCAAGTCTTTATGTCAACGGTCAGCGTCAAATTACTGTGACAAAGTGATTGGTGGTAAATGTCACCTAAAAGTTGGGAAAGGGCTTTTATTTTTGAGTTCTTTTTTCCTTATTCCATTACGGACTTTCCTTTTAGGCCCGAGTCTCAATTTTAAAATAGTGTACGTTTTCTTTTTTTTTGGGCCAACTTTTCCTTATGTTTCGGGGTACGCGCGAAGGCGGTGTCGTGTTCAGGGTAATAATCAAAGGAACCCATTACCCCAGTTAAAGTTAAGTTCATAATGAAAGCGGTTTACGCATGTTTTCCTGACATTGGTTAACCACAGCACTGTAAAATGATTACGTACCTAACTGAATATTTTATGAAAATTGCGTTCTCTTTAATAATACACATAGGGCGGATTACCTAAATATTGCATGAAAAAAGTTAACGAAAATAAAGATTTATCAATAAGAATGGGAGAAATTATGATAAATGTTGTAATTTAAAAATATTTTCTCGGTAATCCCAATTCATCGTCATCATCATTTCAGTCGAAATACGGACATAGGCTCTGCTGGACATAGGCCTCCCCCAAGCACCACCACTTCGACCGGTTCCATGATTCTCATATTCACTGAAATCCTGCGGCCTAACCCCAATTGCCAACCTAATAATCATTCCTCAGTCAGCATCAGAGTCTGACGATTACACCTTTATTTCTAGAATTCGTTTCATCAAATCGTTCCTATGCCATAATGTTGGCTCCACTGTTGTAGGACGAACATACGAATACGATACGGTGCTCCTAATAGGTCCGTTGTTAAAGTTTAACAGTGGAGCCAACATTACGGCAAAGAAACTATTTGATGAAACGCACTCTCTACGTCGCATAAAGTTAAGACAAGCTTAAACGTTAAAAGTGTTTGACTATGAGACTGACATTTAATCGTGGTTTAATCATAACTTAACTTTTAACAACTTTTATTAACAAAGAGGTTATTGTTTGGGCAAAGTGTTGCTTGGATTTTTTTTTGAGGAATTTCTCAGTAGCAGACCGGAGTCCGGATTTGTGCCAGGTTAATGGCAAATCGTACTATAGGTACACCCTCTGCAATTGGACTTCAAAATATTTGGCAAAATGTGAGTGTACACCTCTGCCTAACCCTTCAGTGAATTTTAGGCGTGATGTTATGTAAACTGTATACCCCAAAAAAGTAGACAGAGGTATTTTGTCCACCTACATTTCGTCAGTTAGGCAGGTAACCATAGCAACACATAATTACGTGCAAATAACCAGACACCTCTGAGAATCTACCGTGACACATATACAAACGTTTCAGGTACGTGTTTCACGCAAATACGACTGAAGTGAAAATAGCGTCCTGCATAATAGATGAGTCTGGTCAACTTGCGTTCGTCTCAGACTAAGCTTTGAATAGGTAATAGAACGCTGTAGATTCGACATGTTTTAAGAGCTTATAGATAAAGGCATGTGAGTACTGAGTTATTTTTGGTTATTTCTATGGTTGAAATAAAGGCTCCACACAGACAGGCGCGATGTGACTGTAGTAGAACAATTTCTATGTAAACTTCATGGAAAGACTTTTACTAGAATCACGGCCGCACAGTCGCACAGTGGGAAAAAATGACTGTTTTTGTTCAAAAATCTGTCTACACCAAAATTTTTGATTTATCGCTGCCATTTTTTTTATATACTCCTGAGATATCACACTTTGGTGTGTCACTGCCACTTTTCCTTAAAATTCAATACTATAATCTCAAAAAATAGGGCAATGAAGCAAAAAACAATTTCTAAAAAAAATATTTTAACAAAAATCAGTCGGTCATGAATTTATTGTCTGTTTATAAAAATTCAAAATGGCGGAAACAAAAAGACGGGCAAAAAAAATTGATTCATTTACCGATTTTTAAAAGATTTTTTTTTAAAAGAAATTTCGGTTTTGGAAAAGTGGCAGTGATACACCAAAGTGTGATATCTCAGGAGTGTGTAAAAAAAAATGGCAGCGATACGTCAAAAATTGTGGTGTAGACAGATTTTTGAATAAAAAAGTCATTTTTTTCCCACTTCGCGATGCGCTTGTCTGCGGTATCCTTAAATTGGAATTTTTTTTAATTACTCTACCACTTTTACCAATTTTCGCAACAATTCCCATTAAACTTAAACTTTACTAAGTTTGAAATGGGCTGGGGTCGTCACGTGGGTGCCTGAAGACGGGCATCGTCACCGAGACAGGCCTGCCAGAAGAAACGCTGGCCAGACGACCGTTCTTGAATGATTGGCTGGAAAAAGCAACAGGCAAAGACGAATGGAAAAGTATCGGGGAGACCTTTTCCCAGCAGTGGGATAGTAGAGGTTTGAAAAAAAAAAGATACATGGACAATTTAATAGACCTTGTCGTTTTATGATGTAAAGTGACAATCAACGACGACTATACAATACAAAATGGAAATGAGTAGTTGTCAGGAGAGCATCAATATCAGGCAATGGTCAATCTGATTTTTAAAGCTCACTTTGAAGTTAGTCTTAAGACATTACAGAGTTGCAGTGAAGAAAACTATCATAAGGGAATCAGACTCTAATAAGCAGTTTGAAATAGTTAGCAGTTTAGCATGCAGTGGGCAAGCGTGGTGATCAATGGTCGTTCCTTCTATTCATGAGCAAATGTGCTGTTATCAGTCACTGGATTGTGGAGGTCAGATAGGCAGTCGCTTCGCGTAAAATATCAGGTTAGACTGGGAGCAGTCCTACTCTCTAAGTTCGTCAACGAATATACGGGCGCATCCGAAAGTAATGTGAAACTTCGGAATGAAACCTACACCCCAATAATTAACTTTTTCGGACGTTCGGAGTAAGGACAACTGTTGAATCGTGGTGTCATTAATTCTTAGGTAAGGCCTCAAACTAATCTTATGTCCGTAGGCGATACAGAGTAGGAATCACCCGTAACTTCGGCCGAAACTATGGTCTCGTTGGATTAGACCTCCTGACCCCAATATAGCTAGGAAAAGGCTAGGTAGATGATATATGCTCCAGTGCGTCAATTTAATTATGAAACGATTATTTATTATATAAATTGTCTTTAAAATCATGGAAATAATTTAAAAATGTGAATAATAAGAATGGTAATGGAAAATGAATTAATAATACTCATTTCATACAATAATTTATATTTTCGGTGCTGTGCCGGCAAATAAAACTGAGTATTCCACGAAAAAGTACTCGTAAGTGCAACCTCGTTCAACAGTTCATGAATATGGAACATTATAAATTCAACAGTACATCAAAGTATTAATTAAAACGGCCATCTTTAATTAAAAAATTTAATAGCCTTCTGAAATCCGATACAGACATAATTTTATTTACATAACTAACATTTACTTAAGGATTTGTTGGAGTTTCTAAAGAAATTGATACTGTTGGATTCAACTTCATAATTACGAAGTTAATTTTGCTTTATTGAATTTCCTTTGAAGGATAAAATCGTTTTCTTGGAAATGACTGAGTATTTGTTTCATTATCTATGTACGTTTAAGGTACCTATGTAGTTCTAAGGCGAAGTGAGTTAGTTACATAAATAATTAGTGTAAACTTAGTAATATCTTAACTCTAAAACCTAGACTTGAGTATACTTAAGTCAATATCATCTGCCAACACTTTTCACAACTGTGATGGGCTGGTTTCCATTCTAACCGAATGCAGCTGAATACCAGTAATTAGACTTAGGAGTAAAATCTATAATTTTTTATCAAGATCCATGCTTCAGCATTGTTCTAAAATACGGACCCAAAAATTACGATAATACAAACATTTTAAAAATAATACAAAAACGTGTGGTACTCGGGGACTGCCGCGGTAAAGCTATTGCATAGCATTTGTAACCTCCATACTTCCTATTTGTCAACGCTACACTTGGGATGATGACGTGATGACATAAAACAAAAATTACGTTTCCATGACAACATCACGTTATCATGGGAACCGTCATTACATGGTAGGCGGAGTGGGGGGTGTTAGGTTTTATTTTCGTTACGTTACGGAATTTCATGATTCGGTCGCCGCGCTCAAAGCCCGCGATAAAAGCTATGCAATAGCTTAAAAGTTCATTCTCTCTGACGTGTCAATCCAAAACACTGTATCTCAGAAATACCTACGTATTTCGTGAATAGGGCTTTTAAAACTTTTTTAAACCATACATATAATTAAATTACAGTGAAAGTATGTGCTCATATCTCCTTCTACATACTATAAAATAAAAAATATATTAATATAGGGGATATGTAACTGCCTCGAAATAATCGAATGAGTGCTATTAAGGCAAAACACTGTAACTCGAGTTACAGTGGATTGGATTGACATAGCAGCCCTATTTAACCCATATAGCGAATTTTTTTTTGTCAATCCGGCCTTAAGCCTCGCACAGACAAGCGCGATGCGACACCGGTAATTGTTCTACCGTAAAGTTTTCTTAGAAATTATATTGTTACAGCCGCGTCGCGCTCGTCTGCGAAACTTTACTGCTTGCTTTCATTAAACAGTGAAAACCGTTTATAACGATTTCAAAGGGACCGTCGGATTACGGTTGTTATAGCCGATATTCGTTATAACCAAAAACTATGTTAAGTAAACAAAAATTAAATATTGTGCAAAATGTCATACTTCCAAACCCAGTAGTTTATGGCTCCCACATGACGCGACAGTGCGTCGCGATTCTACGATATATATCCGTAGATCAATTTTATTTCTATGAAAACAGAGTCGGGATGCAATACATCGTGTGACAAGTCGCGCCTGTCTGCGGGAGCCTCTAGGTTGTGCGTTGTCTGTCAGTGTATTTAAGAATTTTATTGAGTAGAATGACTCTTTCATCATATTAAAAAATGCCTAAAATAATAATAGTAGGTACATAGAGTTATTTATATAAGTAGGTAAATTAGCACTAGTATAAATAGGCACATGTTTCTAGAAATTTCTTTTGATGACGCATTATTGCGAACAACAACATTTCTACACAGTCTGTATATTTTCACGCATTATTGCGAAGAAAATATCTGTCCTATATATACTCAGCCCGCGACTTCATCCGCGTGGAATAGTTACTTTGGTCGTATTTATTTGGATAAGGTTAATACCATGTTTATAAAAACACCTTCGCAAATAATGCATTATTTTAGAATAAATTTGGTTAGCATAAAAAAGGTTATAGTGAGCCAACCTTAAAAGATAGACACATGCTGTCGTGGATTTTTTTTTAGAACTTTTAAAGGGAAACAATTCTGTTATACCTACATGATTTTTGCGAAACTTTAACCGTTTACGCAGCGCACGCAGCGGAAGCTCTCAAAATGAAAAAAAGCCCCGATTTTGAAACATTCTTCATTGGTGCTCCGCTTCTTTTGGTCTTAGCGTAATAATATAGGTACCTATAGCCTTTCTCGATAAATAAGCTATCTAAAACTGAAAGAATTTTTTAAATCGAACCAGCAGTTCCTGAGATTAGCGCGTTCAAGCAAACAAACAAACTCTTCAACTTTATATATTAGTATATAGAGTATAGATATGCTACGTTAAAAATAGAGATTTTAAGCGTTCTAATTTTTTGGTGACTCATCGTCGCGAACATATTTTCTTCGCGTAACTTCTTGGCAAATAAATTTTTTTTTTCAATATTTGTGGTCGATTGTGGAGTGTCTCCAACTCAATCAGCTAAGCCTTTTCCCAACTATATTAGGGTCGGCTTTTAGTCTAACCAGATGTAGCTGAATATTAGTATTTTATATGGAGCGACTGTCTATCTGACCGCCACAGCCCAGTAACTGGGTAATACGATACCCTTTGGTAAGACTGGTTGCCCAACTTTCGGCCTTCTGACGACCCGTAACTGCTGTCAAAGGTCCACGAATGACAGCCGTGACCAACGGTCGTGCTTTCTGAGGCACGAAGGAGTCTCGGTATGTAAAGATGGTCACCCATTCACGGACCAACCCTGACAAGATGGAACGACCCGTGCGGTTGTTATTACTTAACCAAGAACTCCTCATCCTTTTTGCGAAATCTATACAAATATTAATGGTGCCATCCATTCCTAAAATTATCCTCTACATTCATTTCACACACACTTATCACAAATGACTGAAACCCAAACACCCGCTACAGTTATTAATTAAAACTTTCTTACATCAATAACGTTAAGGTATAAATTAGGGCAACAGATTGTTGTACTGGCTTACGAGGACCTTCATAACTAAAGACAATATTAGACTGGGTAAGGGAACGTCCTCACTTGATTTACACAAATGTTGTTTATATGATAAGTGGGGTGCTAGTATTAGTTTTACCGTTGTTCTTGGTAAATACAGGGTCAAATTAAAATAGCTAGCAAAGCTCCGCACAAAAAATAAATAAATTCGAACTTTTTTTTGTGGGGTCGTCGTCCGCAGTTAGTTAAGTCACTTCAAAATATTAGATTAAAAAAACACTTTTTTATGTAAACTTAACAGACGTGATTTATATCTGTCACCGTAGAATTATAAACTTCGTTAGTTTATAATCGATCGGTATTATTTCCGTTAGATTATAAACTGTCGAAAAATTGTGAACTGCGACAAATCATTTACAATTTAACGCATTATTTTTCGATAGTTTATAATCTATGCATGGGAAACCGACAAATTGTGAACTGGTATAAAACTTTCTTGCGTTAATACTAAATAGCCTGCCTAGCTGCGAGCAACTTGGAAGTAGCGCTCTCGCCGGTCGCTGCTGCGGCACGGCTCGCTTGGCTCGCTCAGCTCGCGCGGTTGGTCACCGTTCTAACCTAACCTAACCCATTCTACCCAGTTCACAATTTTTCGACAGATTATGATCTAACCGGAAATAATACCGATAGATTATAAACTAACGGTGCTCACAATCTTACGGTGACATATCGATACCTAAACACGATAAAACAAAAAAAAAAACGTGTGGCACTCGGGGACTGCCGCGGTAAAGCTATTGCATAGCATTTGTAACCTCCATACTTCCTATTTGTCAACACTACACTTGGGATGATGACGTGATAACATAAAACAAAAATTACGTTCCCATGACAACATCACGTTTCCCATAACAACATCATATTGTCATGGGAACCGTCATTACATGGTAGGCGGAGTGGAGGGTGTTAGGTTTTATTTTCGTTACGGTTTTATTTTCGTTACAGAATTTCTTAATTCGGTCGCCGCGCTCAAAGCCCGCGATAAAAGCTATGCAATAGCTTAAAAGAAAACCGATTTTCTCAATAAATTCATACTTTTATTAATAAAACTACCAGCTGTCATTGACCCCCAAAAGAAAACTTTATCTTTTTTATTTTATTTGAATCGTGTTTAGATAGCGATCTCTCTCATCACGTAGCTAATTTTAAATGAACCTATATTATGCCAACAATAAGAAAGTACCTACGACTTTTCCTGAAAAATCTAAACTCTATTTAAAGTCAATCATTGCAGAATTTTTCGTTGCAAAGCTCTATGCATATTTAATTTGATTGTTTTTTCAAAGAGAGAAAGAATATTGCCTATGGTAATTCTTAGATTACTTTTGAACAATTTTTGGCTCAGTTTGTGAAACAAAAATTGGTACATAATCATATTCATCGACTTATGCTGCCATTAGGTATTTGGTTTAGTCCCATCTCGACACCTTCCCATTTCGGCACCCGTGAATTTATTTATCATGCCCATGAAACATTCCGATATATATATTATTCCCTTTATTTGATTTTTAAACATATTAGGTATTTACATTTTTAAATATTCATATAAAGACAAAAAAATAAACATTTAAAAATATAAAAATTGTTGCCCACCGGTATCGGGAACAGGGTCCAAGCTACCGGTGGTCAGGGCTCCTGAGAGAGGAACCTCCTAACAATACGCGCCATGTCCAGGAGTACCGCTTTCTGGATCAAGCCCCTGATCCAGCTGCTTAACGAGAGTCTCCTCAGGTGTTGGTCGAGGCTCTTGGCTATTATGCCATTGGCTGTCACAAATGTCGGCACAATGATTGCTGTATCCATATCCCACATGTCGACAACCTCACGAGCCAGGTCAAGTTACTTAATCTGTTATAATTATTCTTATTTTCGTCGACACTGTGTTTCCATTTTTCGATGTGTACCTAAATTGAATTAACTACCTTAATTGTGTGTGATTTTTTCATAGACATCCTTTAATATTATAAATGCGAAAGTAAGTTTGTTTGTTATGCTTTCACGCTAAAACGGCTGAACGGATTTGGATGAAATTTGGTACATATATAGATGATGCCCTGGAAAAGAACATAGGATACTTTTTTTTTCCCACGCGATCGAGACTTATGCGGGTGAAACCGCGGGGCGCAGCTAGTGATAAATAAATTCATGGGTGCCGAGATGGGACTAAACCAAGTATTTTACCATAATGACAAAACCCGTGTTTTGACTATTTAGGAAGAGAAACAGCTTTCTATCGTCTTTTTGTTTGTTAAAACATACTGCGATCACTAATCCACTGCCAAGGGTGTCTCGGTGAGCAATGGGTAGCTCGCCGTCCGATAAGGACCAAGCCCGGGTCGACGGCGCGTTGTGTTCCACGCGTGCCTCAAAGAGATGTCAGCAGAATTGATGGGGTCCGCAAGGGCCAATGCCTACCGGGGCTGCGAATACGGGCCGATAGGGAAATCGTGGCCCCCCGGCAACATGGCAACTGAAGGAACACGGGTGGGTTTTAGTCAGTAAGAGTCTGACACGCCCTCCCGCTCCGCCCAGAGCGGGAGAAGATATTTAATAAGTTCCCACACCAAAAAAAAAAAGGGAGTCTGTTTTGTTAGTGGACTGTTTGGACATATTATTATAGGACGATTGAAACTTATATTAGCTATCGTTGTGAAAGAAGTAGCTAATCGATTGAAGTCAAGAAAGGTGGGTGGTCATTATGCCTGATTGTTTTGCAGTTAAAAATACCTTTTATACTGTGACAGTAGATCCCTAGCAGGGATGTTAAGGAGCTCCGTAACCGTAACCGAAACTATCGGATATCCGAAATAAAAATATATCCGTAACCGTAACCGAATCTTATTTATAATGTTTGAATAATTTCGGATAGGGGCGGAGTCTTAATGAGATTCGTTATGACAAGTTTTTCTGCCCGACCGAACCGACATACTAGCCGCGTGCCTCACATGCCTGTTTTTATTATTTGTGTTTTACTTTTGTAATTTCTTAAAAATCTTATATCCCTAACCGAAACTATCCGAAACTAACGGATACCCCAAAATAATTTCATATCCATAACCGTATCTGAAACCGGTATAATATTATTTTATATCCGTATCCATATCATCCCTAATCCCTATAAAACAGAAAAGGACTTATAGCCTAGCCTTTTCCTAACTATGTTGAGGTGGGCTTTTAGCCTAACCAGATGTGAATGAAATGCCAGTATATTACATGCAGCGACTGCCTATCTGACTTCCACAACCCAGTTACTGGGTAACACGATACCCCTTGGTGAGACTGGTTGTCAGACTTTTGGGATTCTGACTACTCGTAACGACTGTTAAAGATCTACGAATGACATCCGGGACCAAATCCATTCTTTCCGTGGCACGATGGGGTTTCGATTATGTTATGGATGGTCACCCATCCACGAAGTGACCGCGGCAAGCGTAGCTTAAACTTCGATCGACCCGTGTGGCTGTTATTATTTAGCCACGAATCCCTCCACTCCTCTGATAAATAATAGTAATAACTAATTTTTTTTTGTGCAGAAGCAAAATAAACCTATGCATGTTGCATACATATTTTATGTAGATATTAATACAGGTTATGCATCAAAGTATTATAACGTTTACATTCGGAAACAAACACTTCAGTCATGAAAACGTTTCCAATCACAAACCAATATCGATCCACTAATGACTGTTTGGTAAATAATTACCTACGTGTGACGTCATAATACAGGTATGTAGACGTGTTGAGTTCTAAAGTAATCAACATTAAACAAGGACAATATCTGAACATGACAAAATGAAAAAAAAAAAAGAATTTGTGATTTTTTGGTTGTCAACGATCTTATTTTGTGTAAATACTAAAGTTAACAGACGTGATGACTATTGATATCAAAACACGACAAAAAAAAAACTCTGTCAATTCGCACTTCAGGTAACTACACTATAAGCGGTCGTTGAACCCACCATATAATCATCAAATCATATTTACTCAAAAATGCATGTAATGTGGTCATTATTTTGACAACCTTGTTTGAAAATACAATAGACGTGGATATATTTAGTAACCTGTTCCGCTTAGCTATTTCTAAAGAGCCATAAAAAACTCCTGAAATAAATCGACACGTGTTTCACCTCTCAACGAGGCATCCTCAGGATGACGATGGACTTGTTGCGAATTCGAACACGGCGTGTTGCCACACCGAGCGCTGAGTGCCTCGGCCTTTATCTCAGCTCGTCCATCAAGTGCTGCACGCTGACCGCGCTGTGTCGGCCTGGAGCTGCGCTACGCTGCGCTGTCGGCCATCATCAGCGCGACCAGCAAAGTAGTCATTATAGACCGCGGCAGTAATGTACTATTATTAGCTACGTTTTATTATGTTTTTCTTGCCCATTCTTCTCCGTAAGAAAACTACTTTTTGGAAGGGGCGACTAGAATCAATCCTATTATTTTGTAAATTTTGACGTTGTGGCTAAGTAACAACAGCTGCACGAGTCGATCGATCAGGTTAAGCTACGCTTGCCGCGGTTGGTCTGTGGATGGGTGACCATCTTTACATACCAAGACCCTTCCGTACCTCGAAAAGCACGTTAAGCCGTTGGTCCCGGCTGTCATTTGTAAATCTTTGACAGTCGTTACGGGTAGTTAGAAGCCCAAAAAAGTCTGACAACCAGTCTTACCAAGGGTTATCGTGTTACCTAGTAACTAAGTTGTGGAGGTCAGATAGGCAGTCGCACCATGTAAAATACTGGTATTCAGCTGCATCCGGTTAGACTGGAAGCCGACCCCAACATAGTTGGGAAAAGGCTAGGCAGATGATGATAAGTGCCATAATGGGCATATTTGAAATAAATTATTTGACTTTGACTTTGTTTAGATATCGAATTCCATCACGTCTATTAAGTTTCACTAGCAAATTTTTATTAACCCTGTATTTTAGATGGTAATTTCTGCCACATGCTACTATAATTATTATAAAGTGAAAAGATTTGATTTTTTGTATGTTTGTTTGTTACGCTTTCCGCTAAAACAGCTGAACGGATTTGGATGAAATTTGGCACATGGGTAAACCATGACCTGGGTTAGGACATCGAATACTATTTATCCCGATATTCTCACAGGATCGCGACATAGGTTGGTTGGTTGGTTGGTGGTGGTTGGTGGTTGGTGGTGGTTGGTTGGTTGGTTAGTGGTTGGTTGGTTGGTTAGTGGTTGGTTGGTTAGCTAGTTTTCTTTAAGTTAGGGATAGTTAGGAAGACAGACTGACTTGAGCCAGTTGATGGAAAATGTTTACACCATTTATTGACATTTGTAACATCAAAAAGATTATTGAAGCGTTGTTGACCTTAGATACAAAGTTCATAACTTCGTTCAAAACGTTCTGTCTCAAGTGGCTGTAACTTCACCTAGACTAAACCCTTTCAAACGGGATCACACGAATTATTATTTGTTACCAACTTCTAACAACTCCAACTTTTTCTTTATCTGTTATTTAATAACAGAAAAAGTTCAACTACATTGACAATTATTGAAATGTACCAGAATTGACCCAAATACATAGCACTCTGCTTCAAACAGACAGTGCACCAATTATCAAATCTTCCTTCCACCATTAGGTACATATCATATTCTGCCATCAGCTACTTCAAGTCATGTCTAAAACTACACATGACAACTAAGTCAAAATGTTAACCCTCACTATTACCAGTATGTATCCCAAATAGTATGTAGCCCAAAGTGAGGCAATGTTAATCATTGTTGCCAAGTATAATTTCCCAGGGGAGCTCGAGGGTAATTGTATAAGTTTTAAATAATTATCCACTATCCAACTTGGTCTGGCAACGTACACGATGCAATTAGTGAATAATAGCGTATTAGCTTTTCGATTCGGGGGTGAAATGGGGTAATATTTTTAAGTGTTGTGTGATGGATGAAAGTACGTGTATGTTGCGTTAAAAATCTAGTAGTTCTGCGAACAGTGTAGACCTCGCGAGCACAAACTTTTTTGTATCAATCAATATACCACTTAAGTTATTTAAAACGGGATATTTACTGTGTTTATTGTTTTTAAAATGATGGTAAACATCCCGTTTTAAATAATTTTAGTAGTGAAAATAACCATGTCAGTTTAAAATCCTATATAATTAATATTCTTATACAACTTTTTTTTAAATCCAGCTGCGGCTGTAGGTTACTAAAAAGCATAGGATATAAATTATTATGGTGGCAAGACGATAATTAAACAGAAATAATCTAACCCGCCACTAACCAGCTGCTAAATACGAGACTACTTTTAAATCAACTTTACACCTAACAAAATTCAGTCACACAAAATGTTCAACAGAACCTAACCATTTGGCGCAGTAGCGCCATCTAGTAACCTTATAGTAAAACTAACATTAATATTGGTTTTAAAGCCGCGTTTTAGAGAAAACTATTTTCAGAATTATCTAGTTTTGTGATGAGAAGGTGGTCCCAGGTGCTCCGTCAATCCCTACTTAGTAGTTAAAGGGCCTATTTAATTGGTAGAAATCTAAAAGTGAGCAATTTACTGCATTTTGAGGAGCTATTCTGCTCATCACGCTGAAGATCCTCATCAGATCTACACAAAAAAATTATGATACCAATTTAAAGTTATTTATCTTTCAAATAAAAAAAGAACCATCGAAATCGGAAGGCGGAGATATCCAGTAGCCCCCTTTCTGCCCCTTTTTGGAGGCACCTTCGAATTCATTTTTGCCCCCTATGATTATGATGATACTCTATCATGACTGCGTCACTGATTGGTTCATGATCTTTGACCAATGTCGTGTAATCCGTCGTAAGGTAACCTTTCGTTACTATTTCATTAGACAGAGGTCGCTAATGCCTACTAGCAGCTTACATATAAAGTAATGCGTACTTAAAAGTATCTTTTAAACCACTCTTTGATTCCCAAGAACTTAAGACATAACCTTAAAGACACTCTGTAAAAGCCAGAAAACAATTCAAAAAACTCAAATGATGCCTTAAAAATAATTTAAAACAGCTGCCACCCATTCAATCTCACACAAAAATCTTCCAAACAAACGCCAATCCTTACAGCTGTATCGAAATATCATTTGTCAGTCACATCCCACGCGACATCATGTTTTATTCATTCCGAACACGCTACAAGGGGGGCGGGGGAGAGGAAATGACGTCAAATGAGGGACCCAAGTAGGTGAGCTAGATTGCTACGGTATTATGTTAAAGAAGGGTGTCTTTGTTTTTAGAAGTAGGTATCTTTGGATGGTCAGGGACGATAGGGCAAAAGGGTTGATAAAGAAAATATTGGGTTGATTGGGGCAGTGAGAGATAGTTGGTTTTGTTTTGCAATGTGAGTGTTCAATCTTTTAGTAATTTGAAAATTAAAATGATATGAAAGTTGTTCCTGCTAAATGAAGGACGGAAATAAAAGGCCTTGTGTTTGATTATTTGGCACTATCCAATAGGTAGAGCAGTGGTGGTCCAGTGATAGCAGCTGCGACTTACGAGTTGTAGGTCCTGACAGGCGCTTTACTTTCAGTAAATTATTTCATCACCAGTGCTCTCAAAACTATAAAGAAAAACATCGGGAGCTAACCGGCATGTCCTAGAACCAAGAATTCGAGGACATGTGGCGTCAACTAACCCGCACTGGGCCTGCGTGGTGGATTACCACCCACTCCCTCTCACTTAGAGGAGGCCTGTGTCCCAGGTCCCAAGAGCGGGAACAATATAGGCTGATTAAGCTATGTATGCTATTAGGCTATGTTTAATGTTATGGACAACATAACATTAAACATGTAAACAATCGTCTCAATATTGTTAGTCATTAAGGGAAAGAGCGAGATAGCCCCAACACAAGTATTATCAATTACTTACTGGGGATGTCTCATTTGTTATCCATGTAACTGTTTTGGGACAAATAAAAATTATCATTTTTCATTACATCACGCGTATTTACCCCGAAGGTTTGGGCTAACTCTTACTTATTATAGAACAGAATTTGTAATTAATTGATTCAGGCGTGACCTTGCGGAAATCCATTATAAAATACAATAGACGTGGATATATTTAGTAACCTGTTCCGCTTAGCTATTTCTAAAGCGCTCGGTATGACAACATGCCGTGTTTGGGTTCGCGACGAATCCATCGTCATGCTGAAGATGTCTCGTTGAGAGGTGAAACACGTGTCGATTTCTTTCAGGAGTTTTTATGACTCTTTAGAAATAGCTAAGCACAACAGGTTACTAAATATATCCACGTCTATTGTATTTTTTTTAGCAAAATTTGTATAAAACTATCTGCCCGATTAATAACTTGGGACTTATCCTAAGATTAGCATAAATTAACGGAAGTTTGAATAGACATGATTTTAGAAAAACTAAATTGAGCTAAGCAAAAGGAGTATGTAAGGATCGTAGCAGGTGGATTTTTTAGTTTATGCTTATCGTCTCGTGAGTTTATGATGTAAATTACAAAACGAACTTTGTTTTCCAGCCGTTTTCAACCCACATAACAATCATGAAAATATACAAAGTTATTATCGGCCATTTACTTCCGTGTTCTCCTAATGGTCTGACTAAGCGAACAGGTTAATTTAATATGAGGTTAACTTACGTTTTTTTTGGAAAATATTCTTGTGGACTTGAATGTTAGGTTGTTAAAAAAAGAAAAAGTATTTAATGGTTTCGAAGAAACAGTTGTAGCTGTATACGTATACAGGATAGCAGGGACATCGACGCACAACTTAACCATGGATTCAGTACATGATTCTGGACCCCCCAGCAATGAAAATTTTCTGTTTCCTACCAAACAGAAAATTTTCGTCGCTTTGCAGAATTTTTTTTGCAGCCAAAATGTATGAAACAGCGATTTTTTTTACGCAGAGATGTCCAAAATCATGTACTGAATCCATGGTAACAGGTTGCGCGTCGATGTTCCTGCCACCCTGTATACTACAGCTGTATAAAATCTAGTTACATCCTGGCAAGGAGTAGGATTTGTACCGTATATTGTACGGAACCGGGAAAAAAGACTAAATAAAAACAAAACCGAGGTACCTAACCTGGGGTTCCGTAGAGTGAAACCAATGATAGATAGATAGATAAATCGTTTATTTAGTGCACACAAAAGAAAGCACAACATTTGTATGTTCGTGCTATTGTTAGCACGATTAAATAATAACTAAATAGCTGCACGGTGCCAATTTATTTACAAACAAACAAAAAAAAAAGGAAGAAAACAAGTCTTGTGATAACACTATTGGCTATGATACAATGTAAAATAACTGATCAACGAACATAAAAAAAAGCGGCCAAGTGCGAGTCAGACTCGCCCATGAAGGGTTCCGTAGCAGCAAGTAACATTGAATGAAAGGTAAATTGCGGTTTACGATTTATGACGTATTAAAAAAAAACTACTTGCTAGATCTCGTTCAAACCAATTTTCGGTGGAAGTTTACATGGTAATGTATATCATACATTTTTTTTTAGTTTTATCATTCTCTTATTTTAGAAGTTACAGGGGGGGGGGGGGGGACACACATTTTACCACTTTGGAAGTGTCTCTTGCGCAAACTATTCAGTTTAGAAAAAAATGATATTAGAAACCTCAATATCGTTTTTGAAGACCTATCCATAGATATTCCACACGTATGGAATTGATGATAAAAATTTTTTTGAGTTTCAGTTCTAAGTATGGGGAACTCCAAAATTATTTGTTTCTTTTTCTATTTTTGTGTTAAAATCTTAATGCGGTTTACAGAATACATCTACTTACCAAGTTTCAACAGCATAGCTTTTATAGTTTCGGAAAAAAGTGGCTGTGACATACGGACGGACAGACAGACAGACATGACGAATCTATAAGGGTTCCGTTTTTTGCCATTTGGCAACGGAACCCTAAAAAGTGCGGTGTGCGTCTCAAGGTTGCACCATGGGAGTCCAGCTCAGCATGTGCAAGGCAAATATTCCTGACGTTGATATTCTGCTGAATACGATTTTTTTTGGGTTGGAAATTATAGAAAGAAAGAAAGAAAATTCGTTTATTTGCGGTAAACATGACGCAAAGAAATAAAAAAACACGTAAATCAAAAAACAATCAATACACTCAAATAACTTCTCCCGCTCTGGAGGGCGTGTCAGACTCTTACTGACTAAAACCCACCCGTGTTCCTTCAGTTGCCATGTTGCCGAGGGCCACGATTTCCCTTTCGGCCTTATTCGCAACCCGGGCAGGCATCGACCCTAGCAGACCCCGTCAGTTCTGCTGACATCTCTTTGAGGCGCGCGTGGAACACAACGCGTGGTCGACCCGGGCTTGGTCTTATCGGGCGGCGAGCTAATTCTGCTGAATCCCTGCAGTGACATACGACAAAGCGGTACAAGGCCGGAGTCGCAGTTTCTGTGACCCTGACCTCTAATATGTAAGTTAACAATATAACATAACATCACCCGTAATATTAACTAAGGGGTAACTTTTGCCAGTTATGTCATGTTTCACAAGTTCCAGGTAGAAAATTAAGTATAGCTTTATTTTTACTAGAAGCTGTTGAATCTGTAAACCTTATTGTAACGTGGTTAAAGAAAAAGACAGATAATGTGTATTAATGCTAACTAGCTTTCTTTCGAAAATCATCCCACGAGAACCTAATACCGGGATATAAAGTATCCTATATGTTAATCCAGGTTATAAACGATATGTGTACCAAATTTCCTTCAAATCCGTTTAGCCGTTATTGCGTAATTGAGTAACAAACATCAAAACACATAAACTTTCACATTTATAATATTACTAGCTTATTCCCGCGACTTCGTCCGCGTGTAATAGTTACTTTGGACGTATTTATTTGGATAAGGATTAATATCATGTTTATAGAAACACCTTCGAAAATGATGCATTATTTTAGAACAAATTTGGTTAACATAAAAAAAGTTAGAGTGAGCCAACCTTAAAAGATAGACATTTGCTGTCACAGACATTTTTTTTTTAATTTTTAAAGGGAAACAATTCTGTCATACATTACGCAGCGCACGCAGCGGAATCTCTCAAAAGGAAAAAAAAAACCCCGATTTTGAAACATTCTTCATTGGTGCTCCGCTTCTATTGATCTTAGCGTGATGATATATAGCCCATAGCCTTCCTCGATAAATTTCTAACACTGTACATTACATAACATCACGCCTTGTTTCCCCGGAGGGTTGGGCAGAGGTATACCTGTAGTAGGTGCACCAGTAGTTCCTGAGATTAGCGCGTTCAAGCAAACAAACAAACTCTTCAGCTTTATATATCGACGGTTAAAAGGTAATAGGGTATAAGCTACAAAAACTGAAATGTTCAGGACAGCCGTTCAAAGTTTTAAATTTTTGAAAAACTGACGTATTTTTACTGGCATAAACTGCCATAAACGCCAAAAAAGTCATCGTAGAGCCATGGGAGTAAGCGCATTCGAAAGAGCGGAAAATTTTACATAGGATGGCATATAACTCATTTTTGACCAAAATGTCGCTTATGCGTGTCGCTTATACATATATATACTTCCTTTTTACCGTCGATATTATTAATCAATCAATGAAATAGCAAGAAGTTTTGGAAAATGTAAGACAATAACGGATATTATACAAACAACCCAATCATCAGACTCTGGACAACAATTTACAGTTTCAACACTATCCCAGATAGAGATTAAACCTAGTGTTGGCTGTTTATCGACTCATCCAAGTTGGGGAAGGATGAAACAAGCTTGAAGCGAGAAACCTGGCAGAAGTTAAATTACCTGAAATAGTATGGACAGCTGTGTTCATTGTGCTGTGTGACTAACTTTATTAATGGTTTTATCATATTCTGTGTTGTTAACAATCTTAGTGAGGAGGACAGCAGACTCAGAGAGACATGAAAAACTCTCACATACGTAAGTGAAGTGTATGATTACTAGGAAAAAAAAATTGTTTTCCAATTCTAAATATATGTTTCTAACCTTACTTTATTACTAGATAGGGTATGTTTTTCCAATTAGTCATAGTGTCGAACTAAGTATATGACCGCTTGGAATCAGCCTTTAGAGGTATGAGGAATAGGGTGTAAAGTTCACTCATCCTCTATAGAAAAGGGAGGATCCTCCGACCAGACGGGTGTCGTGTCTGGCGGGCAACTACCCAAAGATTGATGACGGGGAAGAGTTTAACACACCATATATACCGAATGATTTTTTTACCATCTCTAAATTTTTACAGGGAGTTTTACCCATGAATATAAACAACTTTCACTATGGGAGCAACTCAGAAATCCCGAAAAAAAAAAAAATCTGCTGTTTATACAAAAGTTCAATACCTACTTGACCTAAATTTATGAAACAGCTGATTTTTTTTTCGTGATCTCAAAGTTGCTCCCATAGTGAAAGTTGTTTATATTCATGGGTAGAACAGCTTGTAAAAATTTAGAGACGGTAAAAAAATCACCCAGTATATGGTGTTCACGCGGTAAACTAATTGCTCGATGTAGGATTTGTGTGACGTCAGGATTTTATGTGACGTCAGGTCTTTGATGCGAGTTTGCATGTAGCGATGTAGATGCCAACACAGCATGTCTTGACTGTCATTTAAACCTGTAGCGAAGTTTCATGGTACCTATAATATTTTCCACCCTTTATTTTTTATGAAATGTTCTTCAGAAAGGTCAGGTCCGTAGTTGTACTCGCAACCAGCGGGCGTGTATGACCAGATGTGTAATGGTAAACGAAACAAAATGAGTATGTAAAGATCGTAGCAGGTGCAATGGCGTTCTGTAGTTTCTTCTGCATTTTGACATTTGTTGGTGTCTTGCATCCTCCATGTAATAAGAGATCAGTTTACTATCTAGCATAAATTAATAGTTAAAAACCATTAGAAAAACACGCTTGAAACCTGATCGTGTTCAAAGTCCATTACATGGCCTTTCTCACAAGTGCAAACACGACTATGATACGATATTCCATCATGGAATGCCAGTGCCTATCTTCCGGCTTCATCATCAGACCTTGAAACCTAATCGTGTTCAAAGTTCATAACAAGACTTTTCTAAGAAATCCAAAACAGCTATGATACGATTTTCCATCATGAAGTTCCAGTTCATATCTTCCGGTTCCATCATCAGATCAGTTCGACAGTATCATATTATTGTATTGTCATCAGAACTACATACAGCTGCCAATTTTCATTACGCTGCGACCCTTGGAAGATGGTTAAATTAGTTACCTTAGATTCCATTACATAGTTAGTTACATACAGGTCGACCTAATAAAAGCGTGTTAAAAACAGCTGCTATTCTCAATACTCCAGCGGAAAAAAAACTACTGAACCCGATACAAAACTGTCTGCAGAACCCAAACGCAAAACAATTGTAATTCTTAACCTTTCCGTAAGAACCGTAGCTCGTAATAAAACAAAGTTGTCAGTGTCTTTAGCTAAGAATTCTTTAAAGTTATTTTTTTAATTCCTCCATCCGAGTCTTAGTTTCTTTTATACCTTTTATAAACTTAGCGAGCTGGTCTGGGAAGATCTGTTTGTAGTGCCCATCGTCCACGAATCTACTCAAACTTAACGTGTAACAATGATTATCAAAATTGTCACAGAAATATTTTAACGGATATTCGTACTCGACACAACCAATCACAAACTTTTTAATGCATTAGTAAGTAGCGTCGTGTTATAAGTAGCCTATAATGTTCCCACTGCTGGGACACAGGCGTCCTCTTGGTGAGAGGGAGTAGGCCGCAATCCACCACGCGGGCCCAGTGCGGGTTGGTAGATGTCACATGTCTTCGAATTTTTGGTTCTAAGACATGTTTCCTCACGATGTTTTCCTTCACTGTTTTAAGAGCAGTGGTTATGAAATAAAACACAAAGTAGAGCCCCTCTCTGGGTTCGGACTTACGACCTACAATTCGTAAGTCGGGGCCGTACGACCACTTGGCCCCCATTTAAATAAAAGTGTTCTTACAATCCGGCTACTTATTGGTGATTTGAGTTAGTAACACATTATTTTTGAGTAGCGTCGCGGACGATGGGCTTTGCGTAAATTAGTATGAAACCAGAAAATGTTTTGTTTGGTGCTCAAGTATAAATCCAAAATCTCTTAACCTAATTGGTATCAAAATAGTATCATTTTAACCATGCTATACGAAGCTATAAATGCTTCTATTTGGCAAAAGTCAAAGTCAGAGAGGGGGAGTCTTGTTGTAATGTTTTGCATGTCAAATGTCTGACCATCTATTAGAAACTTATTATTGACTTTCAGACCAACACGGTACCAATACTTATTGCAAATAAATGATTATGATTCTCCAAGCACAGTTTTTAGGGTTCCGTAGTAAACAAGGAACCCTTATAGTTTCGTCATGTCCGTCTGTCTGTCTGTCCGCGGTCTAGCTCCGAGACCCTTAGTACTAGAAAGCTGTAATTTGGCATAGGTATACATATTAATTACGCCGACAAAGTGGTAAAACAAAATTAAGAAAATCATTTTTTTAGGGTACCTCTCCTACACGTAAAGTGGTGATGTTTTTTTTTTAACCCGTGGTAAGGGGTATTATTGGAAAGGTCCTTTAAAAACATTGCGAGTTTGTGAAAACCATTTTTGGATTCAAGGATCCGTTTGTGAAATATTAAGCTTTAAAGTGCTAATTTTTGTAAGAGTCAAGTGTCCCCCCCCTGCCAGCTAAAAGGTTGGTTTTGGATGTGTGAAAAAAATCACAGCAGTAGTTTATATAACGAAATTAAAAGAAAAACTATCACAACTAAGTAGGATTTACAAGTTAACGAGTAATAATCGACCAACTTAAATTTGCGGTTGCAAAAACATGTTCTTCAACTACAAAGTTAAGTTCGTCTTGGGATAAATTCATCCCAACTACGGAACCCTTCATTGTGCGTGGTTCGGCACGCACTTGGCCGGTTTTTATTATTGTTCCTTTTCTTTAAAAGTTTATTTATTTATTTTATTTTTTGGAAAACTTACAGCTAAACAGACACAATAAGTAATAGTTGTGAACAAAATATGGCCAATTACAAGTTTCCACATGTAGTTTAAACCTAAATTATATGAACACGACAAAAAAATTGACAATAAGACTATACACAACAAAAACAGAAAAAAGACTATTTACGCTCGAAGAAGCCATTAGAAAGTTGCAATGAAAAGTCTCATATATTCATACATACCTACCTTGCAGTATGAAGCTATCACTTTCACAAAAGTATGCCGTTAAAATCAATAAGACTTCTTCGAATAGCCATTTTCAATAGCCAAGTGGCCTTGGTTAAATAGCGATAAACTTGACAAATTATACAATTTCCATATTGAAACCGTTACAGGGTTCCTTGTAATAGGATTTCGTACTGGATATAAATCATAGAACCCAGAGAGCCAATCGCTAAGAGGTTCCGTGTGGGACGGTGAGATTAATTGATACGAATTCATTATACTTAGTTCGAGTTCTGACGATATATTCAGTAAAAATCTCATCGTGAAAACTAATGTGAAGTAAGTTTAAAGTGAGCTGTCAATCTTTACCATCAGATGGAATGGTATAGGGCAAGAATATTTTGTCCAAAATTCTTGATTATGGTCGAAACGTAGGTAGGGACTCTACCTACGTTTTTACCATAATCAAGTCTCACGAGAGAAGTACCGCGGCAATAAGTGGTACGTATTATCTTTATATATATAATTCTTCTGTGAGTGTGTATGTCACTGAACTTCTCTCAAACGACTGGACCGATTTTGATGAAATTTTTTGTGTGTGTTCAAGGGGATCTGGGAATGGTTTAGATTCACAATTTTGTCCGCTGGACAATGTTTTGACAGGACAACGTCTGTCGGGTCCGCTAGTTATTATATAGTTAGCAACATTACTACAACAACCTTTCTACCTCAGACAGCTTTCTCTAATTAAGATTGTGCATTTTATTAAACCAGTTGAGATAAATAAGTACTTAAAGTTAATTTTTGAATTGTTATTATATTTTTATTACGGACGCTTTTAACGTGCACGTCTTTCTACATTGTTCTCACATGTATAAGTTCAACACGAATGATGTAACTAATATTTTGTAACAATATTTTTATTTAAAAGAGTGTCCGTGGAGTTTCTTGCCCGTTCTTCTCCATGGGTACTGTGAGCAACTAACTTTGCTGCGATACTCGGGATCGTGTATTGTGTAATAATTAAAGGACTTTTGAGAACACAAAATTATATTTAAATCAATAATACAAAGCAAAGGATGATATTACGCGACCGACGCCATGGGCTCAACTCGTTTTTCTTACATTGACAAATGCACACCATATAAAAATCCTAATTTAAATATATAACGTTCGAATGTTCGGCTACCATAGCGTTCTTGCCAGCCTGCATAATGTGTGAGGTTGAATTCCAATAAGTCCTCACAGTACCTACTACGCTTTGGAATGGGCAACTAGCTTCATTTTTCTGACTGACCGACCCCTTGACAATTCAAAAGTACCTGTAATTGGTTTATTTGAAATAAATGCTTTGAGTTTGAGTTTGAGTAAATAAAGATTACCTATAGCGCCGCGTCTGCGAGACCTCTTTCGTGAGACGGACTTTATAACTAAATGCAAACATAGCCTTTTGTCTTCATATCGGCACAGCCTATTCAGTAAGATTAAACTCATGTTGACCATAGTCAGACAGCAAGGGGTAGTGAGGCTGACTACCTAGGTTGCACCTTTGAAAGATATACACTCAATTGCACAAAATCAAACATTAATGCCCCATTATTTACTGGATCATTACCGCTAACGATTTCATTAATTTCATCAAAGATACCATTAAAGTAGTCTAATGTTGCTTTCTGCAACTAGTTAAAACAAATTAAAGTTCGTTTCTGCAACTGGCTGATATATATGTTTCATCATCATCATCATCTGCCTAGCCTTTTCCCAACTATGTTGGGGTCGGCTTCCAGTCTAACCGGATGCAGCTGAATACCAGTATTTTACATGGAGCGACTGCCTATCTGACCTCCACAATCCAGTTAAGTACTGGGTAACACGATACCCCTTGGTAAGACTGGTTGTCAGACTTTCGGGCTTCTGACGACTCGTGACAACTGTCAAAGATCTACAAATGACAGCCGGGATCAACGGCTTAACGTGCTTTCCGAGGCACGGAGGAGTCTCGGTATGTAAAGATGGTCACCCATCCACGGACCAACCCCAGCAAGCGTAGCTTAACCTGTTGGATCGACCCGTGCGGCTAGTATTACTTAGCCACGAGCTTCTCATACTCAGGCTGATAGATATGTTTAATAAAGAAAAAATGTTCCTCTTCGCTCTTCATATTTTCATTGATTGCCTCGTTGGTTTAGTGATCTCAAGCGCTACTGCTGAGCATTATGGTCCTCGGTTCGTTTCCCAGGTCGGGAAACGTGCTGTTAGGATTTTCCGTAAGGAATTTCTCAGTATATAGCAGCCTGAAATCTGGATCTGTGCCTGGTTGACGGTAATAAGCTCGCCCCCTATTACATGGTACTTTGAAACATAACTGCGAAATGTGGGGGTACTATAAGCACACCTTTGCCTAATCATTTGAGGATAACAGACGCAATGTTAACTGATGTTTAAAAAAATTAACCCTCAGTGCATTTTTAACGCCATGGGCAGACATGTTTCCGCATATATTATGGTGTTACACGAGGTTTGGGCTTATTCAGTACAATTTGTGGCGACGAATTTAAATTGGAGCCCATTTTTGTGTGACATGTCATAGAATGTGACCACTGTAACCTAATTTTTGCAAATATGTGAAACAAATTGTTGTGAGAGCATCCTTAAAAAAAGGAGGGCTTGTGCTTATCCTGACCTTGACCAAACGATAGAAGTGAAAACTCTCCGAACGACTGGAGCCGAGTATATGCGATTCAGTGTCACAAACCGACTAGAGCCGACAGAAAACTTATCGGATGGTGATGATTTGGAACGACAGAGACGCAGTATCGCTTGTAGAAGCAATATGCTAGCTAGACGTTTTTATCACTGCTCGAATCAAGTGAAGGTGACGCTGTTCAGAGCCTACTGTCAGTCGTTATACACCAGCCAACTTTGGTACCGGTACATGAGGAGTGCGTATAATACTCTTCGTGTACAATATAATAATGCTTACCGGGCTATGATGATGCTTGCCCTGGCGGTGTAGTGCGACTGGCATGTTCACCGAGAGCAACGTTGCCGGCTTTTCCGCGCTGCTAAGTAAGCTCAGAGTGTCATTCTACACAAGGGTAACCCTGAGTAAGAATGAAATTGTAAAAGCTGTGTACCGTGTCGTCCATCTTGCAAGAGAGGTAAAAGACTTTTAGTATATATTTTTAGTTATTGAATTTTTGTATGGAATTCTTGGCATACTGTAGAAAATAATGTACCATAGTTTATGTTGGAGTCTTGTGAATCAAAACTAGCTGTTGAAAGATTGCTAAGAACATTATTATTAAACATTTTTTTTTCAGAGCATTATTTTTTTATTTATGTAAGGTTCGCCTAAACTTAATTATAATGTTTGTTTTATTTAAATTAAATGCACTATGCAAAAGGGTTAGCCAATTTTTAGGCCAAAGAATTAGCATTGCCATACAACGTGGCAATGCTGCCAGCCTTTTGGGCACCTTTCCCACCGACAGCGATTTGGATGAATTTTTTGATGCCCAATGATTTGTTCCTATATTTTATTTTATTTTTTCCTCTGTATACAGTGAGTTCTATATAGTGCATTTAATTTAAATAAAACAAACATTTTTGTATTAGTTTAGAGTATATGTCTGTATGTTATGGGTTTTATAATTGCCTGAAATAAATAATATTTAATTTAATTTAATTTATATCCGATTCACCGCCACTGAGCCGAACGTGACGGTTCAGTTTTGTTTACTGTTCAGGAAGAGGCGCAAAGTGAAAGAAGTTTTTACTTCAAAAATGCATTAATAAATGATTTTATTTCTAGATTTGTACATAAATATTTTGACTAGAAAGGGTCACCCTCTTCTCGGTCTACCGAGATGACGACTAATAAGTATGGAAGAAAGGAACATGTTGCGATGACCACAGATGGATAATCACATGAGAATGATGAATGATGATAAGGTTTGTACAAACACTTTTACACGTTAAACACATAATAATGTGCACATATCGAAATGATGAAATACACAAACATTTTAAGTCTTTATAATGTTCACATATGGAGAGGGGATCTATGCATAATTTTATCGATGTAAAAGATAAATAAAAAAATAAAGTTTTTTTTTTAACAAAACGGTGTAACTTTTAAACTAAATAATCTATGCGATGAAACAAACTGCATAATGATTGGAAGTAATTAAGCGTCCTCATACAACGAAAATTGTGGACAAAAAACTACCCTCAATTGAAAATAAACATGTTTTTTAGCAAAAATCTGTTTGTTTTTCATAATTTTTTACAATAATCGTTAAATTTCTCAATAAGACGCCAAACAGAACAATTTTTTTTTTCCGTCGATAAAATTAAGCATATATTCCCTCTCCATATGTGAACATTATAAAGACTTAAAATGTTTGTGTATTTTAAAAACTTGATGACTTTGGCGTTTCCTATCATATTGCAACCTCCTTTGTTTTGCCCCCACCTCATATTCCGGTATCAATCTCAACTATTTACCGAGATACCCTCCAAACAATTGTACAAAAACAAAGAGAGGTAATTAACCGGCGTTTCTTTGTTACGGCTATAAGAAAATATTCCTTTATATACACTCTAACAAGTGCCTTCATTTTTTCATTGCCTTTTGTCTTTATTTTTATTCATTTGCTCAATGGTTCGCCTTCAAGATAAATAGGCTACTTTTGAATAAAGAGAAAATGTTTTGTTTAAGATTTCGGGGGAGAATAATGGTTTTGGAAGAAATTGATGTTTGAGGTTTACACTGGAAGGAAGTCAAATGTTTTTCAGTCGATTTTTGAATGTAAAAACAATTTTATTATTCTCTCTTTATTCCTTAAAGTAATTTATTACAGGAAAACATTTTTCTGGCTTTCACACTAATATTATAAAGGCGAAAGTTTGTGAGTGTGTGTGTATGTTTGTCTCTTCTTCACGCTCAAACGGCTGGACCAATTTGGATGAAATTTGGCACACAGATAGTTTATAACCTGGATTAACATATAAGATACTCTTTATCCCGATATTCCCACAGAATCGAGACTTACGTGGGTGAAACCGCGGGGCGCAGCTAGTAATTCATGATACGAGGACAAAATTGTATTAAAAGCTTTCCTGCAGCATTGTTTTTTTTTCATCGAGAGAGGTTACTAAACCTTCAGATAGTCTTGACTTCTCAATGCAAATTGATATCCTACACAACCAGTTGGTAAACTGTAAGTTTATAAGATTTATAATGTAACTAGCTGCGCCTCGCGGTTTCACCCGCATAAGTCTCGATCCCGTGGGAATATCGGGATAGAAGGTATTCTATGTCCTTCTCCAGGTTTTACCCACTTGCCAAACATCCAAAACCGTTCAGCCGTTCAGCCATGTGAAAGCGTAACAAACAAATAAACAAACAAACTCACTTTGGCATTTGTAATATTAGTTAGGATGGTAATTTCCTAACGCTGTTTGCCATGAAGCCCATAATATCCTCTTGTGTAAGATCTTCAGTTTTAATCGCACTGGTGCATCCCCAGCTTGTAAATAACAGCATCAACCCACAACAATTCCCAAAATTGACCTACGAAACAAACAGCTTAAGAATGCGGCGACGCATGAATTGTTCATACAAACGTAGTACATAAATCATTTGCAATTTGAGCATATTTCCACCATATTATGTTGATATTCAGATTGAGACAGTATTTATCTAGGCTCCTACGTCTTTTTATTTCCAAAAACTCACCTTTAAATGAAATGTAAGCGAATAGCATTTCGTACATTTTTACAGCGTAAATGACATGTTTTCATATTGCTTTTTCTGTATTATAAACATCAATATTTGTAATATTGTTTCCGCAGAAGCATAGTTTATGTTATCAAGTTACAAATTATTGAAAAAAAAATGGAAATACATTAAGTTTTCATTCATAATTTTTTGTATTACGGAACACATCTAAATTTATCATAAATTTTCGAAAGCTAGTAGTACTATCGCGTCAAGCAATAATTATCAATGTGTGCGTGGTAGTATTGCTCACTGTAGGTGTATATCGCTCCGGCAGGCACTGACACTAGCGCAACGTGCTTGGAATTGAATTTTACAAACATCTCGATTTGTAGTTGCGAGCCGTGTCGACGGCCTCTTAAAAATAATCTCCACCACCCAGCACACCGAAACGCACACAAGTTTCTGTATTTTTTTTAAACAAAATGTTCGACCTCCCACGACCAAATTAATTACAATATTAACAATGTTAGTTGTTTAACTTACAGAACGTTTAATATATTCTGCTATAAACGCTGGAACGGTTAGACGATGCAAAGCAATGCATATTAAACGCATACTGGGTTAGGGTTTGGGCATAACACCTTCTATAAAAAGTCTAATTATTTAATATATTTTAGTTAATAATAAGCTCTAATCGTTTTTACTGTATTTCTTTTTTTATTTATACGTATTTCACATAAATTTGATTGTTTCACTAGCGACCCGCCCCGGCTTCGCACGGGTATAAACCGGGTTATTATACATATAAACCTTCCTCTTCAATCACTCTATCTATTAAAAAAAACCGCATCAAAATCCGTTGCGTAGTTTTAAAGATTTAAGCATACATAGGGATATAGGGACAGAGAAAGCGACTTTGTTTTATACTATGTAGTGATATCAATCGCTACCGGTTCTATTCGGCAAGCTATTGATACTTACATCACCACCGCCATTTTGACCGTTGGAGTCCAAAATTGAAAATGGCGGCCAAGATATTATGGTGTCCCCGTTTGATATCATTGTCTTTAGTCTTAATACAAAAAAACACACAAGAACAGTTACCGGTTACGGTTATCCCGTAGATATGTTTTTGGAACGAATCACTTTAACACGGCTTGTAAACATTCAGAAATCGTTACGCTAAAAAGTGTTAATACTTGCGGCTGTCTTCTTCTAATTCAAAGAGAAAGAAGGAGAAAGAGAGAGAGAGAACGCTGGCAGAAAAAACAAAAGAAAAGAGTAAAGTGATTAGTGTTGCGGGATAAAATTGTACACATCGGCCCGAGTACCGAGAGAAAGTGTGAATTTGGTCAAAATGAAAATCCAAGATGGCGGCTGAGGAAATTTTCAAATTTTTCGTCATTGGTCTCGTTTTCGTAGTTTTTGAGGGTGCTAAAGCCGATAGTGAGGTCAAAATGTAAGTCCAAGATAGCGACTGAATTGTTTTTGTTTTAATTCATACGTGAGAAGGAACTTCGTTTCTGACTGGGGTCCTCCAACCACACAAGTTTTTTTTATTTCTACAACAAGCCGTGCGCCAGATGGTATTTCCTATCGGTAAAAATTACGACCTTCCTTACAAACTTTCATCTCCTATTTAACTCCTTTAGGGGATGATTTTTCATGTGATTCTTAGTGCTCACTTTCGATAAGCGCGCTTAGCATGACCACAATAGAAATCCTATATAAAACTGTACTCTGTGATAGAAATGCGTTTTGCCGACGGAAAAATAGACAAAATGACAGATTGTGATTGTTTATCTGTCATTTTCATCCGTCGAAACAAAACCCGTTGCTACCTGTGTTGTAAGCAGCTCTAGTGCAATATTTCAGGCGTTTACCCAGCGGTTTAAGCTGTGCGTTGTTTTTCAGTGAATGAATTCAAATTCAAATTCAAAATATTTTATTTCACATAAACTTACATGGGCACTTATGAAACGTCAGAAGCTAGGTGCACGGTTCCAATTGGTCGCTTTCTATGGAGAAGAGCCGGCAAGAAACTCCACGGTTACTCTTTTAAAAATAATTGGCTTTTACAATATTTTCCAATAATAGTGTTATTAGGTATGGAGGGACAGTGTAGGTCTTTCAACAAATACCAGGTAGGTACTTAACAAAATAGAAAATAGTCAAAAAATCTACAGTTCACTAAACCTACAACGTTTTCACATTCACAAAATAGAAAAGAATCTACACAAAAGATAAATAAATTAATAAAAATAAAAACCTATTTTAATACGCAATTACATGATTTCTATTACAACTGTAACGATCAATTATTAAGTAGATATTCACAGAACTACGACATTCTTTATTTTTTGTTACATTTTTAATTCGACCTAAGCTATCCTCTCTTGTGACCTTACCCTTACACGTGGCTTCAACGAAGAACAAATGTCTGGTAATGAGAACCACGAGGGGGCCAATTATACAGCTTACCCCCATTGCACGAGCCAGATAACGTTTTTATATTTAAATACCTTGACTTCACTGTTTCTACCTTTTAAATAAACATTGGCATTACACGGGTTTTTGTGGTAGGTAGATATTTTTTTAACTCTTCTAAAAAGTTATCTACAAAAACCGACCAAGTGCGTGTCGGACCACGCACAATGAAGGGTTCCGTAGTTGGGATGAATTTATCCCAAAAACAAACTTAACTTTGTAGTTGATAAACATGTTCTCCCATACGGAATGTATGGGAAAACATGTTTTTGCAACTGCAAAGTTAAGTCGGTCGATTATTACTCGATAACTAGTAAAGCCTACTTAGCAGTGAAAGTTTTCCTTTTAATTTTGTTATATAAACTACTGCTGTGATTTTTTCACACATCCAAAACTAACCATTTAGCTGGCAGGGGGGGGAGACACTTGACTCTAACAAAAATTAGAAAGAAAGAAAGAAAGAAAAATATTTTATTTGGGACACGCACAGGAAATACAGACAGAACTAAAAAATTAAATTAAATTAAAAAATAGGAAAAGAGCATTTTAAACTAACAAAAAAATATTAACGACCTGTGCGAGGCCAAAAAGGCCCATATCTCAGCATAATGCTGCGATATTTTAATAAATACCGCGGCGCTGGTATTCTGATAGGGCCCGCTGTGATGCCACGGACACACCTACGTACACATATAAATCCCTCTAAGGGATTACAAAATAAATAAAACAATAAAAAATTATAATATTAACAAAATAATAAAAATCAAAACCATTCAAGAATCGACGCATGCCCAACGTGACGTTCCAACCTCCGCATCACTTGTCAGGTATGGACTATTACAATCTATGACAAGCGAAGGGACGCGGCGCGGGAGTGTATTATCTATGGCGCGATTCTACGATGCGATCGGCTGTCAATTTAGCTGTGCAGTGTTTTTTTAAGGAAATAGAGAAAATAAATAATTTAAATCAACGAATATACTACTGTATAATAAGAGGTATAGATACAAATAAAGCAGTGAGCGAATAATATAAGGCAAGAAAGTGGTGCAAATAAATAAAATAAAAGTATCTTTGTGTTGTGAATTTGTGATTGACTGTGCTGTGTTGTGTTAATCGGTAGAAAGAGATTCAGTCACCGAGCAATACAAAGCGATTGAGCAAAATCGTGCTGCTATGAAATAAGACTCCGCTAAGGTCACCAATACCAACTGCGTGCAGTCCCAGGGTGAGTTTATAAACTGGTTTCCTTTTGAATTCGTATTAAATGTTGCTTATATTTTGTACTAAAAGTTCCAACTGTTTTTATAGCACGAAAAGGAGGTGGCAAGTCGTTCCAGCAGCGAGAGGCAGCGAATTTAAAGCTTCCACGGAATGCAGCAGTTCTGTGCGTTGAAGCCAACAGAAGGTAAGAAGATGCTCTTGTTTTAACTTTATTTATGTCACGTGACCAAGTTAATTTCCTATATAGATATTCTGGACTTTTTGTGAGAATGGTGCCAAAGAGTAGGGTAGCCAGATGAAGCTTTCTGCGATCTGACATTCTCATCAAATTACCCTTATTTAAAAATGGAGTTATGTGAGATCGAGGAGGGACATTGAAACAAAATCTCGCACAAGCATTCTGTACTCGCTGGATCAACTTTTCACTTCTACCGAGAATGCACGCACCATACACAGTGTCAGCGTAGTTCAGCTTGGATAAAACAAGTGACTCACACAGCATGACACGCATATCCACACTTATGTAAGGCCGTACACGGTACAGAAGCTTTAACCGGTAAAAACAGTTGCGCACAGCCTCAATGATGTGTGTCTCAAAATGTAGGTGCTCGTCAAATACCACCCCAAGATTACGGGCTTCTTGCACCCTATCAATAGAACACCCATCAATCTTCAAGTCCAGATTGTACCCTAAAATTTTATTTAGAAAATCTCTTGATCCCATGACAATGTATTTGGACTTAACTGGGTTTAGAACCAGAGAGTTTCTCACTGACCAAGCTGAAATCCTATCCAGATCCTCATTCATTCTTTTTACAGCTTCAGCAGACTGCTGAGGGCGGAATGAGAGATACATCTGCAGATCGTCAGCATATAGGTGGAACTTTGTGTTGATTAGACAGTTGACGATGTCGGCACTGTAAAGAATGAAAAGAAGCGGGCCAAGGATCGATCCCTGCGGTACGCCGCGGTTCACTCGCTTGGGACTAGAGGCTACAACATCTCCAAAACTGTCACTTGTAACCTGGACAAATTGAGAACGGTGTCTCAGGTAACTCCGAAACCATTGGACTGTCTCTGGCTGACATCCGTAGTAAGCCAGCTTGGAGAGGAGAAGGGAGGTATTGATTGAGTCGAAGGCACGCGAAAAATCTAGGAGCACAAGCATGGTTCCCATGCCTTGTTCTCTGGCTTCCAGGATATTGCCAACTACATCAAGAAGAGCTGTAGCTGTGCTGTGCCCCTTACGAAAGCCTGATTGGGCCTTCGGCAAAATACTGTGCTGCTCAAGATATGCCCGAAGCTGGTTAGACACAACTTTTTCAAGAATCTTTGAGAGACACGGTAAAAGGCTAATTGGGCGAAGATCTTTCACACTGGTGGGATTAGACACCTTAGGGATGGGCCTAACTATAGCCAATTTCCATAGATCCGGAAAAGAGGACGAGGCTATTTTTAATTAGCACTTTAAAGCTTAATATTTTGCAAACGGATCCCTGAATCCAAAAATAGTTTTCACAAACTCATAATGTTTTTATAAGACCTTTCCAATGATACCCCACACTATGGGATAAAAAAATAAAAAATAAAACATCACCACTTTACGTGTATGGGAGGTACCCTAAAAAAAAATGTTTTTCATAATTTTGTTTTACCACTTTGTCGGCGTAATTAATATGTATACTTATGTCAAATTACAGCTTTCTAGTACTAAGGGTCTCGGAGCTAGACCGCGGACAGACAGACAGACAGACGGACATGACGAAACTATAAGGGTTCCTTGTTTACTACGGAACCCTAAAAAGGCGCATCGACGTAGTATTAATTAACTAAGTCTTTGATATTTTTAATACGCTAACGAAAGTTACAGAGAAAGTCTTGCGTTTTCTATCCAATCTTAGTATGGAGTTTACAGGAATTAGTATTCCTAAAAGACTGACTGGCAACCTGCGTGTTAAACGTCATTCTAAAACTATTTAATAATTAAGTCTCAATCTCGCGATAATATCAGGATATAAAGTATTCTGATTCGATCACGTAGGGAAACTCCAAGCATAGCCCTCTCCATTGCCCTTTGGGTGACTTTTAGCCTTCTGCCTTCTGCCTTAAGGCCCATTGTGAGCGACCATGTTTCAGTACCATAGGTCATTTAATACGTTGATAATTTAAGTAAATATATAATGGATAATCTCGATGTTTCATCAAGTTGTAAACTATGCGAAGGAGGTCCAAGGAGGTCGCTAGTAAATTCTAAGAAAACAAGCTTTTACTAAACAAATCTTATAATTGTTGTATCAGCGATAGCAGTGATAGCCTGGTGGTGTGACCGTCAAACTTCCAAGTTATAGGTCTCGAGTTCGAACCCAAGGCACGCACCTCTGACTTTTTGGATTCATGTGCGTATTGTATAATTATCACTTGCTTCAAAAACGGGGAAGGAAAACATCGCGAGGAAACCTGCATACCTCAAAGATATTTCTCGACGGCATGTGAAGTCAAGTCAGAGGCCCATGGGCAGCTTTAAAACTCTGACACCAGGTTAGTCAAACTAACCACACCAAAAGAAGAAGATTAGTGTATCGTACTTACTAACCATCGTCTACTTATAACGGTCTTACACAATCACTAGAGGCTCTCAAGGACCTCTAAAGGTACAGGATTAAATTAAGACCCTCTAAATTCTAATCAGGTCTCTAGTTTGTCCCGTTTATGCTGGCTTTGTTTTGTAAACATGATTGCCATGTTAACAAGTTTTCAATCGATTATTCTGACTTTGAGATAGTTATAATTCAATTTTGGAGTTAAAATAATTTATCTGTAATTTCTATAAAGTTTAGAATATCTTCAAAATTAGGATTTCTCGGAAGTTAGTTCAAGCCTATTATATTATAAATCCTGTATCATCATCATCATCAGCCTATAAATGTTCCCACTGCTGGTACACAGGCCTCCTCTCTGTGAGAGGCAGTGGGCCGTAATCCACCACGCGGACCCAGTGCGGGTTGGTAAATGTCACATGCCTTCGAATTTATATAGTTCCACTGATTGTAAGACGTACTCGTAACATAAGTTTCAGTTGAAAACCAGCATCAGGCACTAGTTGTCTGGTATTTATGCTGATCCAGGCCTATTTGTCACAGCCGTGAGACACACAATACTGTTTTAAGCTTTATATGTATTTTTTTTTGTTTTTGTGGGATTATTTAAGTATTTTCTTTTTTTTTTCATTTATTTTTTCTTTTCACTGTAGGGCAAAGGCCTCCCTTTCCTTTTTGCACTCAACTCGACCCTGAGCCAATATGGACCAATCCCTGCTATAAGCGTCAAGTTCGTCCCGCCATCTACGCCTGTGTCTTCCACGATGCCAATAGACGTATTCAGGAACTCATGTTGTGGTGGTCATAGCCCACAATGCATCCGGCATGCGGCAAACGTGTCCGACCCAGTCCCATTTGAGCTTCGCTGCTTTTTGGGTGACGTCGGCGATTTGTGTCTTAGAGCGCAGTATCGTGTTCCGTATCCGATCGACTTACCGAACGGTATATTGCCACTCTATATTGCAAGAAATTAAAAATAAATAAAAGCAAGCAAGCAAAATTAATTACCTATTGAATGCAATAAAATTGCCATTGCACCCAGCAGGCGATTCAATTGCCCGAGCCGTATAAAAGCTTATCTCAATAAAAGCTGATAGAAAAATCCACTAGCTCTAGCGATGTTCAGTAGGTAATTGAAATCAATATAAGTTTTAGTTCTGCCATTTTGAAATTAAGTGCTTAGAGTGTGCGCAAGATAATTCTGCGCGCAACTGGTGGCGCTGGCGTGCTTAATTTTATACTACCAATAACATTTAAAATATTGATTCTATATTAATAATTTAATCTTAAAATCATAAATCTTATATTAATATAATAATTCTATATTTAATTTGACCTTACATATACGACAAGATAGTGGCATACAATTAGTTCCATGCGCAGAGTTGTCTTGCGCGCAATTTACGTACTTGTGACGTTTGAATACAACGTTCCACTTGACAAGAATCGTAAGTCAAATGTCTTGGTGATCCTAAATCACTTGAGCTCTTTTTTCTAGCTTAATAAACTCTATTCACAACTAACCCACATATTCACTTAGCCACCGGTTATACGGACAATCTCGAATGTTCCATCCAATCTTGAAGCGAAATAGAATTAAATTAAACCGGCGTCATCGGAAGTTTCCCTGACGCATGGTAACTCACTTAGCACAACTTAGTTAGCTTAGAACTACCCGAGTCTATGTCAACAACGGATCAGTTATGCAAACGGGATGTTTTGTTTTGTACCTACAAAACATTTCGTATATAGCTTTGTTACCTGTAGATGTAAATGTATAGGGGAAATTCTATATGGATTATAGATTTTACTAGCTTTTCTACTATGGATTTTGCATGCGGCTTCGCCCGCGTGGATGTCGGAAAATATCCCATTAAAATTATCAGAAATTATCCAGGTTTTAAACTATCTATGTGACAAATTTCATCCAAATCCGTTCAGCCGTTTTTGCGTGATTGAGTAACAATCCTAACAAACAAACTTTCAAACGTACCTACAATATTAAGTAGGATAGAATGTCCGCAAAACTGTAAGCTGTGGACAGCCCGATAACAGCCTGTTAATGATAAATGTTAGTCGTGAATCTTCCAGAATTCTTTAGGGGGGGGGACCTACCGATTGCTGTTACTCCTAAGCTTGGTAAGAGAAGCATGATTGTTGCTGTCTTAATTAATTTTATTACTTTATTAGTTACACACACGTATTTCATTATTTCAGCCGAAAGACGTCCACTGCTGGACATAGGCCTCGCCCAAGCACCGCCACTTCGACCGATTCTGTGCTTTTCGCATCCAGCGGATTCCTGCGGCCTTCACAAGGTCATCGGTCCATCTTGTGGGAGGCCTTCCAACACTACGTCTTCCGGTACGTGGTCGCCACTCCAGAACCTTTCGACCCCATCGGCCATCCGTTCTGCGAGCAATGTGCCCTGCCCATTGCCACTTAAGTTTGGCAATTCTTCGGGCTATGTCGGTTACCTTGGTTCTCCTGCGGATCTCTTCATTTCTGATTCGATTTACATGATTTAAAAACTAACAGACTTAAAATAATAATAATATGTACAAGTATATAAAAAAGGGGGAGGGGGGAAAAATCTGATTGTTGCTTGTGTTAAGTAAGAGACTACTGGTCATCTTGACATCGTTCTTAGTACTCTGGTTTATTCTCAAATGATCAGCCAAAAGATTTTGAGAAAAGCTCACTTATCTCCTTGGTTGTACAGACGGCTACACATCAAGCTACACATTTCCAGTATAAACTGACCTCGCATTATAAGGAAATCCTATGCAATGCGAGATCAACATAAACTGGTTTTTTATAGCTTGATGTGTAGCCGTGTGTACTAAGCAAAAAGAACAAAACAGATTTAAGAGTAATTACTAAACCAGAAAGTGGAAAATGAAACAACGAAAAACTCCGGAAACACTCTTAATATACTCGTTTAATTAAGGCTTTAAAAATACAGTTTACATAGTGCTTAGTTATCGTGTATCGGAAACATGAGGTATCGTCGCGCACTCAATGCGTTTGACTCGCATGGCACTGCGCTGTAATGAAACCTCGCAAACAGTGGAGCTTTGTCACACTAAGCGATAGGACTTGTGCAGACTGGGAGAGTAGTGAGGCGAGTTGAAAAAATGTGGGTTTAGTTGAATGTATGTGGGAGAATTTCCTTGAAATCAATTTCAGGTGTGCTCTTTTGTTTTGACGGATATTTTGTGTCTTCCTATCATATCTATCTCATAATTATATCTATCTTAATGTTGACATGTTTCTGTATAGTATATCGTAAATTGAGCTGTCTCTAAGAACTTGCAATATTGAGATAAAACTTAACTTTTGAGTTTGAAAGGAGATTTTGATGTAATGTTCCCACTGTACTTTATAATACCACTTTACATGTGATGATATTTTACTAAAAAGCAAATACTTACTCTTTTACAAAAAATAAATATTAAACCACCTTTTGCGATATTCAAACTCACACAGACACATCCCCAATAGGCAATAGGCATATTGGGAGAAATATTTCCCCTTGCAAATTAGGTTCAGTTTACCTACAATTCCGGCTACTAATTAACACAAATACTATCTGTCGAAATGTTACAAAATTTACAGTGCGATAAACACAATTTCAGTCAAAATATAATGTGCAAATACCATTAGTACTGTACACGCGCTGGTAGAGCCAGCGCGTGAAGTACTGGCATTGTCCGAAATAGCCTTAACTTATAAATAAGGTTGTCAAACGCATTCTATACTTTGCGTATTTTGTGTCCTATATGTTTGCTAGTTTCGAGTTTAATTTACTTGTAATGTTTTTATGCTGAACTAAGAATCGTTTATTTACAATATTATGTGTGAACTGGATGCCACTCGAAAATTTTATAGAACCTTTTTATGATAAAGATTGCAACACGAAAAAAAGTCAACAGAATTTTTTGAAAACAAAACAAGCAGCAAGTCTGATACAATTACAAGTAAAATTACTTGAAAACTAATTTCTTTAACATTGCATTTCGCTTTGTTTTTGGCCAGTACCATGACTTCATTATTAGTTCTGTTAGGTTTTAATTTATTAATACGTAATTGTTGGATATTGTACTGGCATCACCCAAAGATTCGATGTGTCAATTGAGAAGCGCGGGAACCTTCCTTCTGGGTTGGGCGCTCGTGACGGTAAGATGTGCGTGGTGGCTGTGTCGGTAAAAAGATAGATTGGCATGGTATTGGTTGGAAATCTACTGTAAATTAAGGTAACCTATTAGTTTCATGGTAAATATTAGAATACGGATTGAATTGTGACATTATGTGGGGAATAAGAGATGTGATGATATGGTGTAGAATATTGAATTTGATGTTGGCAAAGACATATAAATGACTGACAAAATATATTGGTGTTTCATATTATTTTCCTTATCCCTGAAATATTGTAAATATGTAGTTTTATTAAACAGATTTAGATTATGATATTGGGGTAACGACTTTAAGATTCATTCGGGGATTAGTATCTATTTTGAGGTTAAATAATTATATTCGAAATTAAATTAGTAATTTTAGAGTAAGGATGGTTCTTATTATACTTCAAAGGACAAAATAAAATGTTATCCTACCAGCTTGAAGAAACGTCTTACCAAAAAGCCACATAAACCAGTAACTTCAATGGTTTCTTTGTTGCACTGCGGTTACATCGAGTCGTCCTACGGGACTAATGTTGCAGATACTCCAGCGAAAACTCCATTTGAGCTGCAAATAAAATTTCTACAAGGTATCTAGACGAAGATGTTTTAAACTTTCTTATAGTAGATAGTAGTTTGGGGGTGGCAACTGTGTTTGTTAAGCAGTGATAAAAACTTCGTCTATCTTTTAATTCAAAGTTAAAAATACAACAATCCGTTCCATCACTAAAATAACTGATGTCACTCGAAAAGCTGCCACGCTTAAATGGAATTGGGCTGGACACATCTGCCGCATGTCAAACGATCAATGGGCCAAACTTACGACCCAGTGGGTCCCGCTTAATGGCAAACGACATCGCGGCAGGCCCAGACGGAGATGGTGGGATGAGCTGGACTCCTTTAAGAAAGATTGGTCCTTGGAAGCTCTGGACAGAGAGATGTGGAAAGAGGGTAGGGAGGCCTTTGCCCAGCAGTGGGACAGTAATGGCTAAGAAAAAAAACTTTTAATGGATCATTTGCTAGCCCTATATTTGTCTGCGACACCTTTTATTGTGATTTTTTTTACAAGTTCATCCATGTTCTATGTTATAGGGTTTGATTTCCGCACTTAGCCCGTAAGGGGGACCATTGTGCGTGGGCCATGGCGGCCGTTTGGTGGTATTAAGAAGCTAATTAAATCTCCTGGTCTGTTCAGAACATCTGTGAAAGATCTGGGTGACCTGAGAGTTTCTGTTCTAATCTGGGTGACGCCTGTGCATTCAAAGAGCACATGCGCTACGGTTTCCTCAGCTTCCATGCACGCCCTGCACAGAGGACTGTTCATTATCATTGTGTGGAATTGTTTGTTTAGCGAGCAGTGTCCCGTGATGGTCCCCGTCACTAGGCGCAGGCCGTTCCTGTTCAGGCGTAATAAACGCCTGGTTAGCCTGCTATCCAAGGAGACTCATTGGTGGTGAAGACCATATGGATCTGATTGCATAATTTTTTTTGAGGTATGATGAACAGGGTGTAAAGTTCACTCATCCTCTATAGAAAAGGGAGGATCCTCCGACCAGACGGGTGTCTTGTCTGGCGGGCAACTGACCAAGTATTGATGTTGGAAAATTAAATATTATGTTGATCGCGCGGTAAACTGTGCTTGCGCGATGCAGGACTTTGCATGACGTCAGTGAGATGCGTAGTTCGCATATGGCGATGTAGATGGCGCCACAGACAAAACAATTTAGAAAACAAATACAAAATCTCATTAAACACTTTCTAAACACAAAGTTCTAGATTAGTTCAGATTATTATGTTAATCACTAAAACTTGTACTGAACCCGCATATTAAATCCCCAGCGCGCTCAAAGCGGTACATAATTAAATATCTGACCCACGTTGCACCCCTCTGCCCTCTAATCAATGAGTGCCACTCTCAATATTGACAGGTATACAGTGATAGGGGTGTGTTTTGTTCGTCGTATACTTGAAATTGTGTTAGTAACTTACAGAGTTACAATAGTAGTTAGTAGTAGTGTAGTAGTTAGTAATATACAGGGTGGCAGGGACATCGACGCGAAAACTTTTACCATGGATTCAGTACATGATTTTGAACACAATGCGTTGAAATTTTTCGTCGGTTATTTTAAAAAATCTGCTGTTTCATAGAAAAATGCAATACTTACGCGGTCAAAATGTATGGAACAGTTGATATTTTTTAAATAATCGACGAAAAATTTCGACGGCTTCAGAATCATGTAATACATGATTCTGAAGCAGTCATTAACATAGTAATCTGAAGGACGGTGACAATTGTTTCATGGTAGGTAATTAGGTAAATCTAATCTAGAACTTTGTGTTTAGAAAGTGTTTAATGAGATTTTGTATTTGTTTTCTAAATTGTTTTGTCTGTGGCGCCATCTACATCACCATATGCAAACTACGCATCGCACTGACGTCATGCAAAATCCTGCCTTTACTGCGCAACTCGTATAATATACAACGTCCCGACATCAATCGTCAAGAAGTAGTCCACCAGACAAAACACCTGTCTGGTTGGAGGATTCTCTTTATTCTATGGAGGATAAGCGAACTTTACACTCTGTTCCTCATACCTTAATGTGCCTGTAATTTGCTAGCTCTCAAAGTTTGCAATTTCTTTATCTTGGCTTGCTTAGAAAGAGATTAATTAGAGCAAGTAGAGATATTCCTGGACATTTATTGTTTAATTACTTTCCCCACCTATTTGTGTATGTTCTTTGTGAATTATTATTAATTGGTAATTGATCTTAGACATCTTCATTGCAACCTCAAGGCTTTCTTTAAGTATATAGCTGACCGCACGTCAGTGGTACCTAATACTTTGAACTTGAGCTGGACTAGCGTAGTACGAAGTTTCAATAGAATACGAGGCCAGCTTATACCTGCACGCGTTGGATGACAACCATAGAAACGGGTTTTCTACGGATTTTGTCGACGGAAGAATAGAAAAAATGACAGATTGTGATTATTGTCTATTCTTCCGTCGACAAAATCCGTTTCTATTGTGGTCATGCTAAGCGTGCTGAGGAGCAATTCTCAAAAATAAATATCTGCCAAAAATTCAATCAATTTTCCAATGTTTTGTCAAAAATAAAAATAAATTAAGTTTGACAGATTTCGATTTGAATGTGAACGTTTTTTAAGAACTAGAATTGGCCTTCTGGTCTTCATACCACTGATGTGCACCCTACTATACCTATCAATAAATAATTAAACGAAATGAAAAAAAAAATAAAATGGTAAGGCTATTACACCAGAAACTTAAAAAAAAAAATCTTTAACATAATCCGTAAGTCACAATTATATAATCGATCGCCGATTGACACACCCAACCAAATTCATATAACGAAACCATAGGATTCAGCCGGACGGCACAACGCCATCTATCGAACACGGTTGTAAAATTTTACATGTTGATAACTTTATCAGTCATTATCGTTGTTGTTGTTGGGTTTGTTTTTGTAGCTTTAATTTTTTTTCATTTCTAGAGTGTATGAGAACTGAACGATTTCTTCTTCGGCTGGATCCAATGATAATAATTGTACCTGTGCCAATGATACCCATTACTATTTTAATCGTGTTTTCAGTAAATGGTGTTGCCTACTCTATAAACACCTATACTCCATTTGAAATAAGATTAGACATTTAACTAAACCTTTTTTACAGTTTGTTCAACCGATTTTGACTTCTATTGCGTTGGTAGCATGACAAATGGCAGCTGCAGTAAACATTGGTATTGTAACCACTTTTTTTGCTTTTAATGCCATCCTTATGCCTACGGTATAGAAGTCAAAATCGGTTGAACGGACTGTAAAAAAGGTTTGTTTAAATGTCTAATCTAATTTTAAACGGAATATAGGTCACCCGATTTGTAAGTGCATACCTATTGCTATTTAGATGATATTCCCATGCTGTTAAAGCTCATAATTGTAACGGATTGTTAATTGTTTCAAATATTATGTATTGCATAAATAACATCACGCCTGTATCAAAGAGACGTATTGTTAAAACACCTTTCACCTATTACTTCCTATGAAATAGGAACTGCTCTAACATTTTGTCCCGGAGATCGAAACCAGGACCTCACGCGCAGCAGCCACGCTAAGAAAACAACGAGGCAGCATATCTTTTTTTTAATAGTTTGTGACTTCTTATTACACTGTGCTCATACATGGCTATAACTTACGTAGCAATTGGCACGTCGTGACCAAATACATCTATCTAAGTTATAAATAAGTATACAAAAAAGTTTTGATTTTCATTTTATTTAAACAATAAAATATGGGAAACAGAAAACAATATTTTGTCGATCAGTTTGAATTTGGCAAATTACACCAAAATAATTATAATTAAAATACCTACATACATAATTATTTAATCTTGGGGCATGAACAGAAATCAGGGCAAGAATCATCTTATACTACTAAAAAGTCCTTGAGCAGCGATCAACAATAGCACTAGATTAAGGATTAGGAACAAAAACACATCGCTCAAGTGGCCGCTATTGCTTAAAATCTGATTATAATCCTTAACACTCAAACATAAAGTTTATTATCGTTTGCAATAGCAATATATTTAAGACTTCGATTGAAAAGTAAACGTATTTTTTAAACAAGAACAAAATATTTATGGAAAAATAAAACATAATTTCTAAGCAATAAGGTTAAAAAAACTGTTGCAAAATAAGACCACAATATTTTGTGGTCATATTTTTCCGGTCGTTTTAGATGCGCTCTTCGGAAATTTAGTACTATTGTTGATCGAAGGCTGCGTCTATAAAATTATAAAGTGCGTGTTTTTATATTCTATCAAAGGCGATCGAAATTGGTGCGGGTTAGAGTACTGTATATTGGTAGACGAAGATATTTGTTACGGAGCCAACCATGACCGTTGTCTGGGCGGTACCATGGTTGATCATCGATTAAAAGTATTAAAACTAAAGTATGATTTGCTAGCATTTTCAAGTTGACTGAAAAATGCCGCTTTGAATTCTGCTCATTCCACACATCAGGAAATAACATCTAAAATACGTAGCATCCAATGAAATAAAAATAAGTTTGATTGACATCGTAATATTGACAATTTTTTTTTTTAAACAAATTAATGTTAAAGTTGACATTCACTGTAAATAATTTTATCTATTTATTTTAACCCAATTTTATAGTTATTCTTGCTTTAAGAAATATCACAATTTCATCTTTTAACGTCGATTTTAGTATTTATAATTTTAATTATACAAAAAGAGAAGGTAGTGCCAAAATAAAACTGATCTTCAGTAAAAACTATAACATTAGAAAAATATTCTAGATCTAAACAGTATTTGGTATGACTAACAATGTTAAAGGGATGTTTTTACAAATCGTTTCCACTATGAGCTGAGATAGATTAGCAATGTATGAATCGAAACTTATGAAGCTGATTATGGAACTAGGTACATAAACAAAAACTAAGGATTAAATTTTTCGTATCATTACATTTCGTCATTATATCTTAGGCCATAAAACTGCGTAAGCGACATTGAAGAATAATTTGTCTCACAATTCCAAGTTAAGACATTAAGGCATCTCGCGTACTAGACGACCACGAGCACGACCAAGTAAACTATGGAAACCGATACGAATCACGCACTTGATCGCAAGTCCCAATCCGCAAACTATCCGCAGACCGGGCCACAGACCACGACTGGCCGGAGTTGTGGCCGTCTAGTGTGCGAGATCCCTAAAACACTGAATTCTTTACATAATGTACATATAATAATTGAGGATGAAATAAAAAAAAACGTGTGGCACTCGGGGACTGCCGCGGTAAAGCTATTGCATAGCATTTGTAACCTCCATACTTCCTATTTGTCAACGCTACAGTTGGGATGATGAAGTGATGACATAAAACAAAAATTACGTTCCCATGACAACATCACGTTGTCATGGGAACCGTCATTACATGGTAGGCGGAGTGGGGGGTGTAAGGTTTTATTTTCGTTACGTTACGGAATTTCTTGATTCGGTCGCCGCGCTCAAAGCCCGCGATACAAGCTATGCAATAGCTTAAAATGCTCTCAAGTAACGTGCAAGGAAAGATGTTATATATCATAAAGACTTTATCGTCATACTCGTACATAAACATGATTGAAACAATCTACTTCTGTACTGGCAAATATAACACACTATTTCAACCATGTTGAAACCCAAATCAGCTCACAGCGAAAGTCATTCTTATTGACAACATAGTCAGGAATATACATCTTATATCGCCTATATTACACCCGAACCTCATCTTAGTATAACTTCAAACAGCCATCATTAATTACATCCTATGTTACAACTAGTTATCTACAAATTTTTGTTTGGCACAGCTGAGATTCAGAAAATTGTTTTGGCATATTTTTGGCGCTTTTCATATAAAAAGTTGGCAAATATTTAAATGATAGCATTTTGGAGATAATCAAGAAATATTTTGTAGTTCATGTTTCTGTAAGGGAGTCTATGTATAGCAAGACAATTTCAAATTACATTTGAAACTATATAATTTAATTTTATGGTAACAATATTTTCGTAGTTTCCATTTGTGATAATGGACTTAAAAACAAAAATCATACAGATTTCGGGAACAATAATTCTATTTCAGCAGAAACTGTAAAAGCTTTGGCAGATAAAATATAAAATTAAAAATAATCAAGCTGATTATTGCCTACCATTTACAATGCTCTTGTGAAAATTCATAACATTTTTGGCAAAAAAGGGAAGAAAATTGAAGTCTATATACAATTTCAATCACTGTCATGTCTTCCATTTACAAAATATATACAAAATATTCCACAGTAAACTACATGAACTAGTGTCTCTAGTTTTGGTCATTGAGTTGACTAGACTAGATAATCGCTCATAGCGAAACTCTATGCTGTCCAACTAAGTTTACATGTGTAATGCTGTATGGATGAAAATAACATCGAGGTAAAGTAATATTCAAAAGGTCTTTAATAAAGTTTATTTGTAATGTAGAAGAAGAGGGAATTAATCTTAAAAGTATTAATGTTATTATTTTCAAAGCATAATCTTTTAAATTTTCATCCACATAGCACCTACATTCCCATCAACAATAAATAAAAAAATATTCCAAGTGACTTATCCTAATATTTCAGATTTGACACAAATATTTTGACTAGAAAAATCTAAGAAAAGAGATTTCATTATATTACAGATCCATAAAATCTAATGGGAGACATCGTTATCTATCGGGGTTTCACAGCTAGAAACATTGACAATTAACATTTAATAAGAATTGTTATTTGGACTATCATCGTTATCATTTGAATTTACAGTTGTACTATTAGTGTCTATTAAATTAGAATTAATCTCATCTTTAATCATATTATCATTATCAACTACTTCAGATATATTATGATTGCTACATTCACTGTAACCATTCATTTGGTCTATTTCATTTGATTCTTCAAGAGCATCACTATCTTCTGTTTCTCTATTTTCTACTATAACTTCAATGCTTGGTTTATATAATAAGTCATCTTTCTTTTCTATATCTGGTGGTCTGACTGTTGATAGGGTGTTGGATAAGAATGATGATTGAAGGTTGTAGCCTGGCAGTAGCTTGGGTTGTAAAGGCAGCATGAGGTCTAAGGAGCCGGTGGTTGCAGGTCTTGGTTGCAGGGGCGGGGCGGTCATTAGAGGCGGTTGCAGAGACGCTAGTGATATTGCTCCAGACTGCGTGTTGATTACTGGACTCTCGACTGGAAATAGAGAATTTCTTCATTACTACAGTGAATTTGGAAACTGGAAGGCTTAGGAATGATAATTTAACTAAGGAATTTTAATCTACTTAAGGATTTTAAAATAATCATCTCAAGGTAATGGTTGCAAGATTATGGAATTTATGTGATCCCTACAACAGTTACTTTCCGTTCATACATCTTGCTTTTTCTTTCGAAATCGATTGAAAACAGTATCAAGTCTGTGCTATGGTTGGAACATTATAATATGGGCTTTACCAATGGGTGCTCTCGCTTGAAGAGGTAGTGATGCCGTGGCTGGTGGCCGGAGGAGGTTGGTTGTTGGACCCTGGAGTGCTATGCTGATCATGTTCATACCGTTGACACCTAGAAATGTCCAGTTTTATAAATTAGTTAACAGAATACCATGCTTAGCATAATAAGACCCAATTAACGTCAACGTCAAGATTTCCACTGCTGAGATATATTATGATAGGCCTTCTCTCTATAATAGGGTGTGGGCCATAATCCACAACGCGGGTCCAGTGCGGGTTGGTCATAATATGCTTATGCTAACTCAACATAAATTGAGTTTTGGGAAACAAAGAAATGTTATAAAAATAAATAAATAAAGCTTTAATTAATTCCGTGCAAAATTACAAACTAAAACTATACAATTTATTTTTATTTTTTATTATTAAGTAATTTGCGCGGACCCCCTACGGGTAAAAGCCTCGTCCAAGGAATGCCAGTGATCTTTGTTGCTGGCTGTACTTTGCCAGCTTTGACCCGCCACCTCCACTATCTCATCTACCCATCTAGCGTCTGCTTCTAGTGCCTTGTGGTCCAGTCCACTTTAACACTCTTCCCGTCCATCTATAATCTTTAAGCCTGGCCACGTGACCTGCCCACTTCCATTTTCTTTGCAGTGAGAAGGTTAGGGCATCTGTTACTTTTGTTTTTCTTCGAATTTCAACGAAAATGTTAAAATATATGCCTAAATAAATAACTTTTCAGCGAAGCAAAAGTGTTCCAGTAAAGCAATATTATTAACAATAAATTGTAATTTTAAAATATTCTTTCACAATTCGGCTAGCAGAAAAAATCTTTAGAAATAATCCGTACTTAATATCTTCTCTATGCATTTTGTTTGTTGAATGTCTAAACAAATACCTTACAGAATTTTAAAGCTTGCTCTTCTCAGCGCCATCTCCGTATAGAAAACAGTACTACAAGGAAAATCAACTCACCAAACTTATTTCCTCCCGGAGGCAAGTCCTTCAGTACAACAGGATGTTTCACCGCATTGACACGGCGATTGGAGGCGCCAGCGTCGCGTTTTCTCCTCGGCTGCTCGACCGGTAACACCCTGCGCCGTTTCTTCGGAAGTTTCGACCGAGCCTGCAATAGATGACGTTAGTAGTTATTAAAATATAAATAAAAGAATATTTTTATATGAAATAGAATTAATATTTGCTAAATTCACATGGGATTTTATTTTACATTCATATAAAATTAATAACAAGAATTGTTTACACTATCATTAATTGTACACTGTACAGAGGGATTACACTTGTAATTGAGTTTTATAACTCAGCAGACCTTACAGCTTTAGAAAGATTAATTTGACACTGATGACGGAAATTATTGTGATGTTCATTTTTCTTACATTGCAGAGCATATAATTCCTGATTCTAAAGTATAGAATCAAAAATGCTCCCAACGTGACGGGATTACATACGCCATACAGCTATTACTGACAGATGGCGCTCACAACCCCCGCTCTAATAGTTGGCATGTTTCCTCACTAGGTGTCGCTACGAATCTCAACTTGAGTCCCCCGTCTCTACCTAAATGATGATATACGTACTTTGATTTTCGTAATGTGTCACATATTGGGGATTTTATTTATCATATCCACACATCAATGACTTCTAACCGTTACATTATGGGAAAGCGTTTTATGAAATTCCGTATTCAACGAGTGCTTCTAAGGAGAGCATCAATCATGTTACAATGTAATGGTAGGCACAATATAAAGATTTTGGCATCAAATTGTGGCACATTTTAGGTATAAAGGAAAGTCTCTTTTATGAAAGATCGTAGGGCTTTTATTAAAAATCTGTTCGCTTGATAATACCTGATAAGTTTTACCTTATTCAGGAAATACTTTTAATAATCGATATACTGTCTACTTTAGCTAACCGCGATTGTTTTTAATTGGATATTGGGAAATTCGAAATTTTACTTTATTATGTGAGTTGTAAAGTTGATTTTGCATTAGTCTATCTTCCCTGGAGAATGTTTAGTGGGTTTTGTGCAAACTTAAATATTGTAATGGCTACACACACTTTATTCATAAATCTTTTTTCCACTCTGGAAATTAGTAAGTCCACCGTCTAGGGATATTTTGTTAGTATTTTTACCGAAAAACTATACATTGGTCGTGCTCTGTTCATGAAAAGACGCCGCGATCTCAGTTGTAACTTTGACCTTCAATATCTCCGTAACCAGATGGTTCCCAGGAATAGTCTAGTATTAAAAAAAACGTGTGGCACTCGGGGACTGCCGCGGTAAAGCTATTGCATAGCATTTGTAACCTCCATACTTCCTATTTGTCAACGCTACACTTGGGATGATGACGGATGATGACATAAAACAAAAATTACGTTCCCATGACAACATCACGTTGTCATGGGAACCGTCATTACATGGTAGGCGGAGTGGGGGGTATTAGGTTTTATTTTCGTTACGGTACGGAATTTCTTGATTCGGTCGCCGCGCTTAAAGCCCGCGATACAAGCTATGCAATAGCTTAAAATGCTCTCAAGTAAGGTGCAAGGAAAGATGTTGTATATCATAAAGACTTTATCGTCATACTCATACATAAACATGATTGAAACAATCTACTTCTGTACTGGCAAATATTACACACTATTTCAACCACGTTGAAACCCAAATCAGCTCACAGCGAAAGTCATTCTTATTGACAACATAGTCAGGAATATACATCTTATATCGCCTATATTACACCCGAACCTCATCTTAGTATAACTTCCACTACGTTCGTTCCCATAACGGGAACGAACGTAGTGGAGGGTGTTAGGTTTTTTTCATTACGGAATTTCTTGATTCGGTCGCCGCGCTCAAAGCCCGCGATAAAAGCTATACAATAGCTTAAAAAAAACTCAATATAGGAAGTGATGCTCGGTTTCGTTAAGCTTCTTTTTACATCCTTCATTCATTCAACCAAGCAAGACGCCTATTTCCAAATACCTTACTGCAACGTAGTTTAATTAGAAAACAGAGCAGTTTAGGCGTCGACACATGTTTACAAAGTGTAGACAGAGATCTATGCCTAATGCAATTAACATACCCACAGACTGACAATCACATACCGCTGTAAACAAACGGACAAACATACATATATGTATGGATAGTTTAGTGTTAATGTCTCTACGTTCTGGGAAGTGGTACTATTTGTCGTTCAAATTAAGACTCCGTGCACGAAACCGACTGATTTTGATAAATTTTGTTCATTAGTTGTGAGAAAGGGAAACAAAATTTAAACAAAATTATTTGTGATTTGAAAAGTCGAATTCTTTGTCTTGTACATAGCAGAAAGGGATTTTTCAAATAAATTAAGGATTTGTGGAAAATCACTAAAATTCGTAACAAGTTTTCCAAAAATTGACGCGAGAGTGACGTTTGATCGTTCGTTAGAAGAAACTACGTTTGATTTTGAAAATTAAAAAATATCGGATACATAATGATGTAGCCGTATATGTGTGTATATGGTCTACTTGTACATAGAGGAACTACTTTTTTCAACTTCCATAAAAAACATAGCAGAAAAAATGTTGAAATAACCATTTATTTTTTAAACCCTATCAGTAATGTATTTTTTCCTATTATTTAGCAAACCATATCAAGAAATTTAAAAATCACACATTAGTCTTCATCTATCCTTGAAATAAAAAAATAAAAAATATTTTATGATTATGCTATTATATCTTCATTAAGTAAATCAAAGGCGAAATAAACCATATTTTCGAGAGCGCAAAAGTGATGCAACTATTAACAGGTGCTGTGACTGACACGAATGGTTTAGCACCACGAAAATTGTACTTTTAAACTTACACAGACTTAAGTTTCAATTATTTCAAGCTTTCTTATAGTTAATTAAGTTATTGACGAAAATGTTTTTTTTTCGTGTACGGCCCCTTAAGGTTTTTTTTACCTATTTGTTTGAAATATTAAGAGGTATATGTTCAGCTCTGTGCATTTGTGTGGAAGCATTAAAGTTGTGTTTAACTAATACAAGTAACTTAAATAAGAGGGGCTCGCGGCTAAGTAATAACAACCGCACGGGTCGATAGATCAGGTAAAGTTACGCTTGCCGCAGTCAGTCCATGGATGGGTGACCATCTTAATATATTGCGACCCCTCCGTGCCTTGGAAAGCACGTTAAGCCGTTGGTCCCAGCTGTCATTCTTGGATCTTTGACAGTTCTTACGGGTCTTCAGAACCCGAAAATCTGACAACCAGTCTTACCAAGGGGTATCGTGTTACACAATAACTGGGTTGTGGAGGTCAGATAGGCAGTCGCTCCATGTAAAATACTGGTATTCAGCTGCATCTGGTTGCACTGGTGGAAGCCGACCCCAAGCTAGTTGGGAAAAGGCTAAGTAGATTGAAACGACTTAAATCTAAGTGATTTGGTCGTAACCATTCTATAAACTTATATAATCACTCTCCTGCCCATAACCCAGTTTATTTGCGGTCGGCACAAATGTCATTTTCTTCCATATTAGGAATGATGCCTGGGCCAAAAAAAAGAAATTCTGTTTAGTCCGTCAGTCAAGTCGACTTATCGACCGGATACGGAACACGATACTGCGCTCTAAGACACAAAGCGCTGACGACACCCAAAAAGCAGCCAAGCTCAAGTGGGACTGGACCGGACACGTTTGCTGCATGTCGGATGCATTGTGGGCTAAGACCACTACAATATGGGTTCCTGAAAACGTCCAGCGGCATCGTGGAAGACCCAGGCGTAGATGGCGGGACGAACTTGACGCCTATAGGAGGGATTGGTCCATATTGGCTCAGGATCGAGTTGAGTGGAAAAAGGAAAAGGAGGCCTTTGCCCTGCAGTGGGACAATACGGGCTAGTTTTTGCTTTATCATATTACTAAAAAATTACTTAGATAATACGCATTAAAGTTGGGGAGTGGGGGTCGTTACGTCACAAGTAAGTATAGAATCTACATACTCGTGACGTTATGGAACATTATTACTCAATGTATCGCCGTAATCTTTTTATAACGTTAAAAAAGAAAAAACTACGTGTCCAATATTTATTAATAATCTACCTGACGGACAAAAAAAGATATTTAGTCTTTTCTTCCAACTTTTAGGATAAACCCTCGTATTGTAGCAGGGAAGTGGTATCATTGTCGCTCAAATTATGTTGTTTAGCTATTGGTCCGATACATTAAGATATATTTTATTCAGCTCTGAATATGTATAGAAGTGATCAAGTTACGTGTAGTGATGGGTAATGAAAAATCTCAATGAAGAGTGGGCGTGAAAGCTTACCTACCTATTATTTTAACCGTTACTATTTAAACTTTGCTCAAAGTTAAATAATGAACATGGGCGTTACTATAACGTTTATGAAAACCGGCCAAGTGCGTGTCAGACCACGCACAATGAAGGGTTCCGTAGTTGGGATGGATTTATCCCAAAAACAAAACTTAACTTTGTAGTTGAAAAATATGTTCTCCCATACGAAATGTATGGGAAAACATGTTTTTGCAACTGCAAAGTTAAGTTGGTTAATTATTACTCGTTAACCTGTAGAGCCTACTTAGTTGTGATAGTTTTCCTTTTAATTTTGTTATATAAACTATTGTTGTGATTTTTTTCACATACCCAAAACCAACCATTTAGCCGGCAGGAGGGGGGGACACTTGACTCTAACAAAAATTATCACTTTAAAGCTTAATATTTCGCAAACGAATTCCTGAATCCAAAAATGGTCTTGACAAACTCCCAATATTTTTGAAGGACCTTTTCAATGATACCCCTCACTATGGGGTAAAAAAATAAAAAAATAAACATCACCACTTTACGTGTTTGAGAGATACCCTAAAAAGAAATGTTTTTCATAATTTTGTTTTACCACTTTGTCGACGTAATTAATATGTGTACCTATGCCAAATTACAGCTTTCTAGTACTAAGGGTCTTGGAGCTAGACCGCGGACAGACAGACAGACGGACATGACGAAACTATAAGGGTTCCTTGTTTACTACGGAACCCTAAAAAGGGGATAGTGTTATGAACGTTTTGTGTTTTGTAGTAAGATATGTTTTTTTTTAATATTCTACATGAATCTATCATGTAGAATATTAAAAAAAAACATATCTTTATTCAATCTCGGCAAACAGAGTGGTAACAATAACAACAATTTGCATAATTTATCAAAATACTTTGTAACTTACAGAAAAGAAAAATACCTTGTTTTTAAGAAAAACGTGTTTACATTACTGAATAATGAATACAAACAAACAGATTTCAATCACATTACTTAGTTATAGTATTTGTTAAGTAATTCTGTAAGATTATTGAGTGATGTATCGTGGGTTCAATTTTTTTTTTGTTTTTGTTTTGGCAATCTAACTCTCAACCCAATGTAATACAGTGTGATTCTTCATAATGTGCACATATCGAAATGATGGGAATCTATGCTTAATTTTAACGATAGAAAAAATATTTAAGAAATCTAAAAAAAAAAAATTAATTCTTTTTCTAGAATAAAAAAAAATAACAAAACTGTGTAACTTTTAAACTAAATCATCTATCGCGATGAAACAAACTCCATAATGATCGGAAGTAATTAGGCGTCCATATAAAATTGACAAAAAAAAACTACCCTCAATTGAAAATAAACATGTTTTTGTAGCAAAAATTGTAAAATTTATAAATAAGATGCCAAAGAGGAGATTTTTTTTTTACAAAAAATTAAAAAAAAACAAAATGAAATTGTTTTAATATTTTTTCCGTCAGTAAAATTAAGCATAGATTCCCTAATTTCGATATGTGCACATTATGAAGAATCACACTGTAAACGTACCTATACATTGACATAAGGGACAAACAAAAACAACTTTGTGTGATTACTTAGGTACGGTATTAATAATTTATAAAGTAGTACGTAGTCAAGCTAGTAATTGCATTACCACCTTTAGGTTGAATATCATTTGCATGTTATAAAACGACAAGGTCTATTTGTCCAAGTGACCTAAGATAATTTCAACTTAAGTGAAATTTCAATTTACTGGGAATTGCTGTCAAAAACCGGCCAAGTGCGTGTCGAACTATGCACAATGAAGGGTTCCGTAGTTGGAATGAATTTATCCCAAATACAAATTTAATATTGTTGTTGAAATTCATGTTCTCCCATACATGCTAACTGCAAATGTAAGTTTGTACGTAATTTATGAGTAAAGAGCCATACTGTGTATTTTTTTCAAAATTTTAGGTCCAGTAGTTTCGGAGATAAGGGGCTAGAGGGGTTTGTGGCTAAGTAATAACAGCTGCACGGGTCGATCGATCAGGTTAAGCTAGGCTTGCCGCGGTTGGTCCGTGGATGGGTGACCATCTTTACATACCAAGTCCCCTCCGTGCCTCGGAAAGCACGTTAAGCCGTTGGTCCCGGCTGTCATTTGTAGATCTTTGACAGTCGTTACGGGTAGTTAGAAGCCCAAAAAGTCTGACAACCAGTCTTACCTTGGTAAGACTGGTTGTCAGACTTTTTGGGTATCGTGTTACCTAGTCACTAGGTTGTGGAGGTCAGATAGGCAGTCGCTCCATGAAAAATACTGGTATTCAGCTGCATCCGGTTAGACTGGAAGCCGACCCCAACATAGTTGGGAAAAGGCTAGGCAGATGATGAGTTTCGGAGATAAGGGAAGAACGGTAAATTTTCATCGAATTTCTTAAATATCTTTAAAAGTGTTTATTTTAAAATTATGTAAAAAATATGTTTAAGATCCTCGCAATAAGCCCTTTCATTTGATATGTCACAAGGTACTGTTAGCAAAACATTTTTGTTTTTAATTTTCTTGTTTGCACCCAAAAGTGACCCCTATATTCAAAATTCATTAATTTACGTTACACGTTCGTATTTGGGTCACTGAAATATATATGTGTACCAAATTTCAACTTAATCGGTTCATTAGATTTGGAGCAAATTGGCTGTGACAGACGGACGGATATACAGACTGACAGACACGAGTGATCTTATAAGGCTTCCGTTTTTTTCCTTTTGAGGTCCGGAACCCTAAAAAGGTAAAACAATTATGACGCCGACTATACTTAATAACGCAATTTTAGTTCAGTTTCAACTTAGTACGTTACCAACACTTACATACAACTTGAGACGGTTTGCAAGTAACTCTCATTGTGTGGTGGTTCTGTGCACTAAGTTACTTCCAAGATGAGTCTAACTTTGACTTTGATATGAACAGAGAACTTATAAGCTATCTGTGTAACAGATAGTTGACTACATAACTGCTAACTGACTGACTGATAATTTTAAGAAGTCACCTAATCTTTAATACAGACAACAAAAAACAAAAAACGTGTGGCACTCGGGGACTGCCGCGGTAAAGCTATTGCATAGCATTTGTAACCTCCATACTTCCTAATTGGCAACGCTTCACTTGGGATGATGACGTGATGACATAAATCAAAAATTACGTTCCCATGACAACATCACGTTGTCATGGGAACCGTCATTACATGGTAGGCGGAGTGGGGATGTTAGGTTTTTTTCGTTACAGAATTTCTTGATTCTGTCGCCGCGCTCAAAGCCCGCGATAAAAGCTATGCAATAGCTTAAAAACCGTGAACCCACTGTTTTTTCTTCTTTTCCATAACATTACTTCTGTTTTGAGTAAAATGTTCGGAAATTTTCGGAATTGTCATGGTCACAAAAATGTAACATTGAGTTGACGGTGACATTTCAGAAAATTTCCGAACATTTTATGTAAAACAGAAGTAATGTTATGGAACACTGAAAAAATCTGTGGGTTATTAATTGGGTGACATTTTAATTACGGCAAAATTATCAAAATACGGCAGTGCTTTTTGCACGTTATTTTTTAACAATGGTCTACAAGGTTTATCTCTCTCTCTTTATACTCTTCAGTTAGCCAGACTTTTTTTTGTGGCTACTACTTGTAAGTTTACTTTATAAACTTATAAAAATAATGGATAGTAGCAATTATCAGACGAGTAAATTTGTAAGTTTTAATTGCAAATAGGTGAAGCGATCTGTTGAGGCAGTTCATTTTCTGTGTCAGTCAGCTGACATAGTTGCCCTCCAGGAAACATGGCTGCTTCCACATGATATACCCTATCTTGGACAAATTCATAGCGAATTCGAGTACACAGGAAAGTCAGCTGTTGACACCTCAGCAGGAATATTAAGAGGGCGACCGTATGGTGGAGTTGCTATCCTGTGGCGGAAGCGAGCCTTTGAATCAGTGACGGTAATCAGCTGTCTCAGTGCGCGTTTAACGGCAATTAAAGTTTCACTCGGGGACAGATGCATATTAGTGTTCAGTGTTTATATGCCGACTGACTCGAGTGAAAATCTGACAGAATTCACAGAGTGTCTAAGTGAAGTGAGTGCGATTGTCGAAGCTAGTAACATTGAAACAGGCGACACACTGCGGCATACTTGGCGATTTCAACGCACACCCCGGTGAGTCATTTTGTTGTGAACTCTTAGAATTCTGTAACGAACAAAAGTGGAGGTGTGCGGACATTGAAAAATTAGGTTTAGAGTCAAGTAGCTACACCTTTGTCAGTGACGCGCACAGTTGTAGGCGTTGGCTTGACCATTTAATTGTGACTCAGTCTGCTTGGTTAACGGTTACTGAGATAGGTATTGTGCACGATGTGTTCTGGTCTGATCACTGTCCCATATTTGTTGAGTGTAGGTTAGATCGGATTAAACCTAAGTTATTAGACTATAAAACATCACGTAGCAGAGTAATTTGGGGTGAGAGGGATAACGACCAAATAAGCATGTACTATGACCTATGTAATAGTAAGTTAAAGCTGATTGATTACCCTCGGGAATTTGGTTTGTGCAGTAATAGACATTGTAATAATACTGAACATAGGGTAATTCTTGACAAGATGTATGAAAGTATTGTTACTACTTTGTCTGAGGCCGCGGTACAGAGCCAAGTGGAAACTCGTACTCATAGACATGTTGGCCGTGTTGTTGGGTGGAACAAGCATGTGCGAGACGCCCACGCGAGGGCGAGGCTTAAATATCAGCTATGGGTATGGTACAATAAACCAACTTCTGGCGATGTCTACAACGACATGTGCCTGACACGAAAGGTGTTTAAAAGCAAACTAGTGTGGTGTCAAACTCATCAAGAACAAATTAAGCTTGATATTGTAGCTTCTCTCCGTAAAGCTAATAATTTTCAGAAGTTCTGGAAGGCTACCAAAAAGTTTGATATTAAGCCTGGCCTTCCTGTGAGTGTCGGTGGTGCCGATCAGCCGGACAGCATCGCCAACATGTTTATGGACCACTTTAAAGTGGAGTCACCGCTGGGCTCTTCGTTGCGAGTGCTCGATGACGGATGCTGTCGTGATTCTGATTTGGTTCGTTTTTCAGCCAAACAGGTGTCAAGCACCATTAAGAAAATGACGAGAGGAAAGTCCCCGGGTCACGATGGTCTAAGCATTGAGCACTTGCAGCATGCCGGTCCTCACATAGCTAGAGTGCTCGCTATGTTTTACTCGCTATGTATGTGTCACTCGTACCTTCCTTGTGATCTCTTACAAACTATTGTCGTGCCTATTGTTAAGAATAAAACGGGCGACGTGTCTGATAAGTGTAACTATCGACCCATCTCCCTGGCTACTATTATCGCGAAGATACTCGACAGTCAGCTGGACGCACGGTTGGATAGCTTGTTAAAATTACACGACGCACAGTTTGGGTTTCGTAATGATCTTAGCACTGAAAGTGCGATTCTCGGCCTCAAACATACGGTGCAATACTACACAAAACGTCGAACACCAGTGTATGCTTGCTTTTTAGATCTCTCCCGTGCCTTTGACCTTGTTTCTTACGAGGTAATGTGGGAAAAGCTGCGGGAGAGAAAAGTGCCAGCGGAGCTGTTGCGTATCTTCCAGTATTGGTATTACAACCAAACGAACAGTGTGAGATGGGCCGATGGGCTGTCTGTGTCGTACGGGCTGGAGTGCGGGGTAAGACAGGGAGGGATAACATCACCTAAACTGTTTAACCTCTACATGAACGATCTAATCGTTGAGCTCAGCAGCAAGAAAATCGGATGTCGCATTGATGACGTCAGTGTCAACAACATCAGCTACGCTGACGATATGGTGCTGCTGAGCCCTACGGTTAGGGCGCTTAGAGAGCTGCTTAGTTGTTGTGAGCGCTATGCTCGCGAGCATGGCTTAGTCTACAATGTCAAGAAAAGTGAGTTCTTGGTCTTTAAGGCTGACGGTGCTAAATGTCCTGAGTATGTGCCCTCGATTAAACTTAATGGGAATGACTTAGTGCGAGTGTACCAGTTCAAGTACTTGGGGCATTATGTAACCGACGACCTTAATGACCAAGTAGATATTGAGAGGGAACGTAGGGCGCTGGCAGTCCGGTGTAACATGTTGGCTCACCGGTTTGCACGCTGTAGCAGAGCAGTAAAAATAACGCTTTTAAAGCTTATTGCCAAATATTCTACACGTGCAGCCTGTGGACCAACTATACTCGGCAGGCTATCAGCGCTCTACGGGTCCAATATAATAACGGGTTCAGGATGTTGATGGGGCTGCCCCGTTTCTGCAGTGCATCAGGTATGTTCGCACAAGCCCGCGTCGATGGCTTCCACGCCATCGTCAGACGGAAATCTGCCTCTTTGCTCTGCAGAGTGCGGGAGAGCTCCAACTCCATCCTGAGGACCATAGCCGGGAGGTACGATTCTCCTTTGTTAGGTGATGTTGTTCGAAGATGCATGTCGAACAACAGCCTTGTTTTAAAATAGATAATAAGTTTACTAACATAGATATAAGTTTTTTGTTTTGTTTACTAACCCATATATGGATGTCCCTTGTCCGAAATAAAGATTATTTTATTTTATTTATTTTATTTTATAAAAACTCATAACACGATTTCCTACAAGTACCCACTGAAATATTGTAAAATCATGGTTACTCATGGTTGGTTTGCTTATTACTCGCTAGTAAATCACCATAAAATAGACGTTCGACGTATAGAAAAGTTATAATAATGATCACGTCTTGACGCGTAGCAAATTGCGTAGCAGATTGCGTAGCAAATTGCTACGACGGCGTAGCTGACGTAGTCACTGCTTCCAGTCAAAAGCCATAATATCTTAGTAATAGTCTCCGTTAATCACTCTGAGACTCATTAAGCACTAAAAGGGTTATGGTTTGGTCCTTGAAATTCTAAAATTATGTGCTAAACCGTTCCGACAACCTTGTAACCATTAGAATAGTCTCCTCGAGTGTAGATGCCTACATGTAGGTAAGTTGCTAACTTTTCTATACATGGTGTAATTGAAGTTACCAAAAACCTCTTAAATAAACAACTTTACACCCATGCTATAAAACCTCTATAAAAGTTAGCTTATTGCCAACATTAAAACAGCCAGTGTCATAGTAACCATAATATCATCCAAATGAGTGTTATAATGTTGTACTAAATTTCATTATGCAACTCGTTTCAACGTTTAAGCGGGGAACAGCAGCACCCGCTGCACGCATGTGTGTGTGATGTGCTGCTGCAGGCGACGTTCATACGTGCAATTGTACTGAATTTCGTAGGATTTTTTTATTCTTGATCTTGAATTAAAAACACCCAATGATTTCAGAACCTTTTATAGAGGATTCATATCATGGGTGTAGATAAAGTATTGTATACAACTGTATATAATTAGGTATTAAAACACTCATGTGATACTTTTATCCTGTGATCTCTCAAAATTTATGTGATAAACCCACATTCGTGTTTTACAACAGTTGCATAAATAACTATATACTATGGGACCAAACCTGAAATGCGACATTAGAGAACAGTATTATATTTGTTTTCTGCTAGTTTGGTTGGTGGTAGGGCTTGTTCTAAGTCCGCCTGGCTAGCTACCACCATCTTATCTAAGTTTGTCGCCATAACAAAGCATTGCTGTGTTTCGGTAGTTAGAGGTAAGATAGCCAGTTCCTCTGAGGTTGAGGATTTCGAGTGAAGCTTGCTTCCACCTTCAGCCTGATCATTACTTACCATCAGGTGAAATGCAGGGCAACAGCTTCCCCGTAATGGATAGAAGAAAAAAAAAACGTATGGCACTCGGGGACTGCCGCGGTAAAGCTATTGCATAGCATTTGTAACCTCCATACTTCCTATTTGTCAACGCTACACTTGGGATGATGACGGATGATGACATAAAACAAAAATTACGTTCCCATGACAACATCACATTTCCCATGACAACATCACGTTGTCATGGGAACCGTCATTACATGGTAGGCGGAGTGGGTGTGTTAGGTTTTATTTTCGTTACGGTTTTATTTTCGTTACGGAATTTCTTGATTCGGTCGCCGCGCTCAAAGCCCGCGATAAAAGCTATGCAATAGCTTAAAAGCTGGAGATTTTTTTTAAATTTCAATGATGACTACATGAGTCGTTTAGTGGTTCTCAGTTATTTCAAATACTACACCTTGTATTTTTATTATGGAATAAAACCTGTATTCGTTTTGGTGTAGTAGATAATTAATTGTACCTACGTAATTCTTGACAAAACGAAAGTAAAAAGTACAATAGGTAATAAGAAATTGCAAATGGTTATATCGCATTATGTAAAGATGGTCTATAAAACTTAATCTCTTTTCAAGAATTTAACCTTTCACAAGAAATCTAATCCCATAAATAACCTTGACACCACTGCACCGTATAACTGGATCATTCAATTACTCACTTGCTCAGACGCAGTCGTTCGATTAGTTTATAATTGAGGGAATTGCTTGAGCATGGGACTTCATGTGTGAACGATTTATAACTAGCAGGCTTCACTCAAGGTTGAGACATAATTTGTTATCAGAATGTTAAGGTCGAACTGTAATTTTGCAATTTTTAGTTAGAAAATTAGAAGTTTTAAGCAACCGATTACAATGCTCCGGTAGGAACTGTTTTGTAATGTACATTTTCTAGGCAAAAAAAATTGAGATTTTAAAATTAAACTCGATTTTCAAATGACAATTATCTTAACTGCCTCGTTGGTCTAGTAGTCGCAAGCGCTACTGCTGAGCATGAGGTCCTGGGTTCGATTCCCGGGTCGGACAAAGTGTTATTGGGTTTTCCTATCTGGAATTTCTCAGTAGCAGCCCGGAGTCTGGATTTGTGCCCGGTTGATGGCAATAGACTCGCCCCCTATTACATGGGACTTAAAACATAACTGGCGAAATGTGGGTATAACTACTACAGGTACACCTCTGCCCAAACCTTCGGGGAAACAAGGCGTGATGTTATGTTATATTAATTATCTTCAAGGTAATTTAAATTAGAATTTCGGGTCAAATAATAATCAAATCAATGGTTTCAATTTTGTAAGTGGCACTATAAATTCTGATTCATTTGTTAAAATTTTCTTTAGACACGTTTGAAAAAGACCTCGTGGCTAAATACTAACAGCCGCACAGGTCGAACCATCAGGTAAAGCTACGCTTGCCGGGGTTGGTCCGTGGATGGGTGACCATTTCTACATACCGAGACTCCTTCGTGCCTCGGAAAGCACGTTAATTAAACCTTGGTCCCGGCTGTCATTCGTGGACCTTTGACAGTCGTTACGGGTCGTCAGAAGCCCGAAAGCCTGACAACCAGTTACTGGGTTTTGGATTACCTAGTTACGGGGTTTTGGAGGTCAGATAGGCAGTCGTTTCATGTAAAATACTGGTATTCAGCTGCATCCGATTAGACTGGAAGCCGACTCCAACACAGTTGGGAAAAGGCTAGGCAGATTGGTTTCGTCGGTTGCAAAAGACCATAATTATTATTAATTATGGTCCTTTATAGTAATTACGATAAATTAACTAACTCCCAGATTCTGAAATTAATCTACTGCCAAAAAATAAAATGAAATTGTCGAATTCTTATGGACTGAATGACCTGGACGCGTCACCATTTTGTTTATTGTAACAAGTTTCAAATCAAACAAAACGATGACAATTATTTATGTTTCCATACATTATGTGTATAGTTTAATTATCCAAATTTCCCCAACCATTAATCATTCATTTAACTCTTGCAATAGCGTAACAAAATGATTAGCCAAATTGTTGTCAAAGTTTGTCGGAAGTAATTTCAGTTTGAAACTGCAGAAAATGATTGATGTTCCATTTGATGACGTACGTAACATTACGGATAAACAAATAATTAATAAGTTTGATAATTCGAAGATTTAAAGCAAAGAATTAATGAGATTTTACTACCAACAAGAAAAAAATATTGTTTAAGGATTTTCGTGGAAGTGGCTTAAATATTTTTCTTATAAAATTCTGTGAGAGTGAGTTTATTCTAAGTTGATTAAGTTAAGGTATTCTTCGTTAAGTTAAAGTTTAGGAAAGAAATGATTATGATTAAGTTGTTGGAATTTATTTAACTCGAAGTTTTTGTTTACTAATCATAATATTTATTCAGTGGTTAAATCTCAATAATAACTAGTTTCAAAAAGTACTGCTGCCATTTTGGCGCAAAAGTAATGTCATATTATGAATGTGTCATAATTTTTTCAAATAGTGTTATACAAATACAAATACAAAATACAAAATGGTTTATTGCTTCAAAAAGTTTACATCTAGAATATTTGTGTTTGGAGCTCCCCTGTAAGCAAGTGATGCCTGTGTTGGGGAGCCCCGCTCTTCCATAGCTAAGCAATACAAAATATGACCTAGATATTTACAGCTAGGTATAACTTATCTTATTTGTGTGCGTGCGTGTGTTTGTGCGTGTGTGTGTGTGTGTGTGTGTGTGTGTGTGTTGTGCATTTGGTGTTTATAGATATAGGTGTGGATAAGTTGTGTGATTATTACTACCTAATTAGCACATTTTACTTAATGTGTTCCAAGAGTGCCTCCGTGTCGTCATAATTTAGTAATCTTATCCAGTCTGTTAAAGCTTTTTTACATTCGTAGTATTTTTTTGGGTATATGTTAATTTTACTATTAATTTTATTATAAAGAAAAGCTGATCGCTTGTTGTATTGTCTCCCCGCAAATACAGTTTTTGTATGGGGAATTTGAACGATTAGATCTTTTCTTCTCTGGGTTATTTTACTTGAGTCATATTTTAAGGTTTTCTGCAATATTAGAATTATTTGAATAATGTATAATTTACGAACTGAGAGCAAATCACTCATCTGATACAGGGTTTCAGTAGGGTATCTTAACTTTTTAAAATACATGATCTTAATTAAGGCCCGTTGGGCGCGTTCTACGTTGATAAAATTGGTTTTTGCAGCCCCACCCCAAACGGGGATGTGCATCCCCGTTTGGGGTGGGGCTGCAAAAACCAATTTTATAATTGCAGAAAACCTTAAAATATGACTCAAGTAAAATAACCCAGAGAAGAAAAGATCTAATCGTTCAAATTCCCCATACAAAAACTGTATTTGCGGGGAGACAATACAACAAGCGATCAGCTTTTCTTTATAATAAAATTAATAGTAAAATTAACATATACCCAAAAAAATACTACGAATGTAAAAAAGCTTTAACAGACTGGATAAGATTACTAAATTATGACGACACGGAGGCACTCTTGGAACACATTAAGTAAAATGTGCTAATTAGGTAGTAATAATCACACAACTTATCCACACCTATATCTATAAACACCAAATGCACAACACACACACACACACACACACACACGCACAAACACACGCACGCACACAAATAAGATAAGTTATACCTAGCTGTAAATATCTAGGTCATATTTTGTATTGCTTAGCTATGGAAGAGCGGGGCTCCCCAACACAGGCATCACTTGCTTACAGGGGAGCTCCAAACACAAATATTCTAGATGTAAACTTTTTGAAGCAATAAACCATTTTGTATTTTGTATTTGTATTTGTATAACACTATTTGAAAAAATTATGACACATTCATAATATGACATTACTTTTGCGCCAAAATGGCAGCAGTACTTTTTGAAACTAGTTATTATTGAGATTTAACCACTGAATAAATATTATGATTAGTAAACAAAAACTTCGAGTTAAATAAATTCCAACAACTTAATCATAATCATTTCTTTCCTAAACTTTAACTTAACGAAGAATACCTTAACTTAATCAACTTAGAATAAACTCACTCTCACAGAATTTTATAAGAAAAATATTTAAGCCACTTCCACGAAAATCCTTAAACAATATTTTTTTCTTGTTGGTAGTAAAATCTCATTAATTCTTTGCTTTAAATCTTCGAATTATCAAACTTATTAATTATTTGTTTATCCGTAATGTTACGTACGTCATCAAATGGAACATCAATCATTTTCTGCAGTTTCAAACTGAAATTACTTCCGACAAACTTTGACAACAATTTGGCTAATCATTTTGTTACGCTATTGCAAGAGTTAAATGAATGATTAATGGTTGGGGAAATTTGGATAATTAAACTATACACATAATGTATGGAAACATAAATAATTGTCATCGTTTTGTTTGATTTGAAACTTGTTACAATAAACAAAATGGTGACGCGTCCAGGTCATTCCGACTGGACTAGAGCTACGTAAATCTCATTTAATATGTTTCTAGACGAGTTTCGTTTACTGTTCGTATTTATTTGTTTTGGTGCGATATGTCTGAGAGTCTTGAAAATCCAGCTTAATCTCCTAAGTCTATTCGTTACTTGATCAAGGTGGGCATACCAGGATAATCGTTGGTCGAGTATCACGCCTAAATACTTTGTCTGTGTGACCTGTTTAATAACCGAACAGTTACAATGTCTATTATTAGTATCACCGCATACATGAACTTTTATGTTAAAATTTTCACTAGGTAGTGTGTTTTTGTTAATACAAAAACATATGTAGTTCGTTTTAGATGTATTAAGTGTGAGCAAGTTATTGATAAGCCAGTTAGCTACCTGGGCCATACCTACCTCAGCTTTTTGCTTCACATCGTTCCAGGAGTCACCAGAGAAGACTATCGCAGTATCATCGGCGTAAGAGAAGACCTTTGCGTTATTGATGTTCATGTTGCAGAGGTCATTAACGTACACCAGGAAGAGTGTTGGGCCTAGTACGCTTCCCTGTGGAACGCCGAATGATACCTCCGCTTGATCACTTGTAACCTCTCCTACCCTAACTTTTTGTTTTCTCTGTGAGAGATAGTCTTTTAATAAGTTGAGCGCAGTTTCCCTTATTCCAGCCTTTTCCAGTTTTTTCACTAGGACAGGGATAGAGACGGTGTCAAATGCTTTCTTGAGGTCCAAGAATACAGTCAAGCATTTATTCCCAGAGTCAAGATGCTTAGTTACTAAAGAGCTTAAACCAGTAACTGCGTCCTCAGTGGATAATTTTTGTCTAAAACCGAATTGCGAATGTGATAATATGTTGAATTTGGTTAAATATTGCACTAATCTATGATTTAATAATTTTTCGAGAATTTTTGATATGCATGGTAAAACAGATATAGGTCGGTAGTTATTGACATCGTCTCCATCCCCCCCCTTGTGTACTGGAATGATAATGGATTGCTTTAGCAAATCAGGAAAAATACCTTTTTGGAAACAAAGATTAGTCAGGTGAGCTAAAATGGGAACAATTTCAGTTCTAGCAAATTTTATAAATTTTGTGGGTATATTGTCCCAACCGGGGGCACTTTCAGACTTAAGACTCATCAATGTTTTATCAACTTCATCAGGGTCGGTGTCTAGAAGAACGAAGGTGTTTTTTAGGGATGGTAAGTTATTTAGTTGATTATTATTAGGATTAGTTTTATTAAGCTGGACTACTTGAGCTAACTGTTGACCTACATTTGCAAAATGATTGTTAATATAATTTATTGATTCATGAGGTGATATTCTTATATTTAGTATTTTAGAGTTATAATTTTTACATTTATTAGAATAGGTTAGTTGTTTAATATTTTTCCAGAGCAATTTACTGTTTGAAACCGAATCTGTGAGTAAATCTCTTTCATATTTTCGCTTCAATTTTTTTATTAAATAATTACAATAATTCCTGTACCTAGTATAGGTTATTTTTAATATGTCATTGTGTGGGTCAAGTCTAGATTTTTTTTGTAGATTATTACGGTTTCTTATGCAACGTAGAATACCTGTGGTAATCCACGGCTTTATTATACGCTTATTATTAGGTACCGTTCGGATAGTGGTATTATTTTTTATGGTGTCGATTAGTTTATTTATGAGAAGAGTAGTTAATAAGTTGGGATCATTACAGAAGAGTAATTCAGATAAGTGTTGTTGTTGTAAATCTTTCAAGGCCTGCTCATAATCCAGTTTAGTGATAGTTTTGTTAGGGATGTGAACGTTTTTTATTTTAGTAAGTGCCAGAAAGGTGGTATAATGGTCGGTAATTGTGGTATGTAATATAGCAATAAACGCTGAGACCTTTTTCTTATGCACTTTTATCATGAAATGATCAAGGCAGTTCCTTTCTCTAGTAGGTAGTACATGTCCAGGTAGGATACCATACAATGCCAACATATTGAGATAGTTGTTTCTATTGATAAGGTCACTGTTCGTCTCTGATTCTTTTGGTTTGATATTGATATTTATGTCTCCCGCAACGATAATATTATTGTACGAACTTAATGTTTCTAAATGAGCGCTAAGCGAGCTCACGAAGTTATCAGTGTTAGTATTAGAAGGGGAGCGGTAAATACACAGTACAATATTGTCAAGTATGTCCAACTGAAGACAAGACGCCTGAGATAGCTTGATTTCCTTTACTTTGGGTTTTAATCCTTGTTTAATATAAACAACAACTCCATCATTTTGGTTTAATTGGCGTGACGTAAAGTAGGACTGATATTTCTGCAATTGGGGAATTGGTTTAGAAGAATTAAGTCTACATTCCGTCAGAATTATGATATCAGTATTAAAGTTAAATGTTGATAGATTAAGCACAAAGTCGTCGAAATTGCAGTAAATGCTCCTTATATTTTGGGGAATAATAGTTAGGTCGTTTTTGTTTATGTGAATATGTTTTTTTAGATCTGAAATATCACACTCGACGGTACGGGCGATCTCAATGTTGTCTATTTCATCTAAAGTTAATAAAGTGTCACCCATTTAGAGAGTAAATGTTTAGAATTAATGTGTATATAAGATTCGTAGGTATGTAAATATGAACTAAGCACGTATCGGAAGACTTTCTTTGTGTAATGATTATACAAATAGATAGTTTAAAGTATATTCGTTTTAAATGTATGTGTGTAGCATGTATATAATTGTGAGTACTGTATATGTAAAGGTAAGAATTTGCATAAATGTTAACAAAACAGTTCGAGTTTAAAGATAAGTTGACATTAGCACACTGCAAGTAGTTGTACCCAAGGTGAGTAAGAGTAAAATAAATCAAAAACAATTTCAAAGCATCATTACGCAGTAAAATTATACTTAATATTAAAGGTAGGTAGCATGTATATACTAGTCAAGTTTTCATCAGAAGTTGGTGTATTTGCTCCTCACAATAAATAGTTATGGTGGGTGAGGCCTCATCTTTCTTTAAATATACTTTGCCATAGACAGTCCAGCAAAACTTATAAGCCCCTGACTTGGTTAAGTCGCGGGCGAGGAAGTGTAGGCGCGATCCCTTCGGAGTTAAATGTTCTGATAAAAATATAGGGGTATCTTCTAAGGTTTTATATCCCAAATGCTTACAGCATAATTTAGATTTGTTTTTTATATTGTAGGCCTTACCCATTTTTAGGATTTCATTCCTCAGAAGAGTGGAGCCAGTTTCCACTACTATCGGAGTAATTTGTTGAGAGGAGTTTTTCCCACGTACTCTATAAATGTCTTTCAAGTCATTTATGTTAAAATTGAGGTTTAAGTTGCGGGAGAGGCACATGACCATTTCCGTTAAGTCTTCTTTATTTTCGTTATTTCTTCGTGGTACATTCTTTATGACGAAATTAGTTTTACGCCCCCCCATAAGCAGATCTTCAAGTTTGCTTTCCAGAATAGTAATACACTTTTTGTCTTCCTTAGACTGCTGCTCCAACTGATTGACTTTATTCTTGAGTTCCTCATTTTGCGCTGTTAAGTTAGTAATGGAGCTTTCTATATTGAGGTTTGACTGTTGTATTTCTTTAAGGCTAGTATTCATTTGTTGAATCTCGTTGCCGTGTTTATCTGAGAACATTGTCATCATTTTACGCATTTCAAGCATAAATTCTTCCAGCTGTTTACTGAGCGTGTCCTCCATGTCGTCCCTGTTTCTCTTTGATCGTTGAAATACGTAATTTGGTTATAGTGTGATTGTGATTTGAAACTTATGTTGTAGACAGATAGAGAATTAGTTGACAATGCAATAAAGCGATACACACAGCTCAGGCGATGACGGAGATTTTGAAAACCAATTTCCGGGCCGTGTAATCTCCCGTTTTGGCGATTTGAACTAGCCGGCCAGATAGCCAGATCTGACAGCGTCAGTCTTCTTCTTTTGGGGCTTTTTGAAATCCCACGTTTACCAACACAAATCACAGACCTTGCAAGTCAACATTTAACAAGAAATCACAAAATTGGAGCTAGATTAATTCAAAATGCCGGAAAACGAGCACAAATGTGCAACAAATCAGGAGGTGATCAGTTGACCGATTTAATTTTTACGACTTAATGTCATCAATTTTAAGTGGGAGAAATATTAATTGCAATATTTTAGGACATACATATAAGTGAAGTTAAATAAAAATAAAAGCTTTTAAAAAATAGCTACTTGCAAAACGCAAATATCAGTTGCTTATTGTCTTTGGTATTGCAGATAAAAAGACATTAACAAAAAGATAAGACAACTTAATAAGTACCTAGATCTTTTAAATTTCCTCTTAATCTAATAAAAAGGCTTAATTCAAAGTACTTAAAAGATATCCAACGAAACAAAAACAATAACATCTAAACCGCAGCTTCCAAGCTCACAATCTGATAATACGGAAGATAAGCTCCGAAAAAGGAAAGAATAAAACAAGTAGGTATAACACCTAATAATATTACCTTCAAGGTACTGCGGAGTAAATGTTTTTCGACCTCGAAGAGTTTTGTATATTTCCATAAACGACCTGAGACTGACTTGAAAATGGAAGGTAAGATTGACTGACGTATGTTTCATGAGAGGCAGCAGTGGACAGCAGAAATTAAACCAATTTGTCTTTCTGCATGTTATAGAAAAACATGGTAAATATGGTAAATAAAATCGACCACCCTTCCAACTTTGTCTATTGTAATATATAGTATTAGGGGGTTAAAAGGATCTATCAATGTTACCTACAACCCATCAGTTGGGCACGCACGTTCCATTGTAGACGTTATTCATCGCTTTCCATCAAGCGAGATCGAGGTCAAGAGCTTGCCTCAGGCAATAATAAAATACAAAATAAATTGTTTGAGCTACTTTTAAGATGCTTCAGAAAAATTCATACGATAAATCCTCCAACCAGAATATATGCAAAAAAAATTAATATAAATATTATTCGCAAGAAAAGGAGCAAGTTCTTACTTTGCATTTAGTCTTCATTAGCTGTGTGTAAGTTTTAGTAACTAACTTGCGTAAACATATTAGCTTTTGAGCCAGCTCTTAGTAAACTTGATACTCTTATGAATGTCAGTTCTAATATAGGGAATAACTTTAATGTTTTGATGGAGGCTAAAAGCCTTCATCTTGAAAGGTTTTTAACCGGCAAGGATCTAAAACTTACTTTGTATTTGACTTGTAACTCGAACTTAGATCCACTAAGTAACTCGAGCTTTCATGACAGTTAATTTAAAAGTAGATGTTTTACATAATTATAGTAACAATGAAAATGTTACAAAATATCTACTATACTGTAACTGTATAATACACGCGTCAAATTGAGAACATTTTCCTTTTCTGGAAATGTTTTTTTGATTATATCAGAATTTTTTTTAAAATATTTGTTTCAACAATTTTCTTTATATTATTATAATACGGGAAATTAAAATAATATGTACTTCAATAACATTCAATAAGATAGATTACTCAGTCGATAGCAATGCGTATAAATTTTTCGACGACATATTTTAGTTTGTCAAGAGTTTTAGTTAAGTTTGTGTTATTTTATTAATTATTTAGGTTTAAGTTGTTATTTTTTAAATCAACTAAATTTTTTTTTATTGGTTAAAGACATACTGATATTAACTGCTGAATATAAGCAGTGAATTCAGATTGTAGCCGGACTTTTGAAATTGTAAAATCACGCCACAACACGCGGTTCTCTTCCGCATTCTGAATACACAAACTGAATACATAAAGCGAACTTTTAATAATATCCAATCTGTATGCTAAACATAAATATTTTTGAAGGTTTTGTATACACAAGTTCCACAGTATTAAAAGTAAGATGAGTTTCTAAACCTCTTACGGATCGGGCTGTAATTTTTTAAGTTAATATTTTGCTGAAAGAAATAGAATCAAGACTTAATATAGTATACATAACCGAACTATCAGTTATGCAAAGTTTTAAGATCTAATTTGAAGTATTTGTTTGAATTTTATAACCAGCTGTTTTTGTTCGGTTTAGAGGTAACTTTATTTTTTTTTAATCGAGAAAGTTTCCTTAACTTTACCATATTTTTATTTCAAAATTAATGATGCAGTATTTTCGATATAATGAAAGATTATGATAAACAATGTGTTGTATTATAGACTCTTAAGTAGAATAGTACCAACGAAACCTAAAATGACCTAAAAACCTAAAAGTACACTTTGTAAACAAGCATATTACAAATTAAAGGATTATATCCAAGATAAGAGTGTTTGGAAACATGCTGGTCCTGCTCCATAGGACAATTTAGAATCAAGACAAAATCAAACTGGTTGCTAATTTAATTGTAAAATTTTATATTTTGTGTTTTATGACATTGATTTTACATTTTGTGATTACTTCCTCACACACTGACTTATTAATTACAAAATTTTAGGAAAATCGTCTACTTTTACAATGTTTGTAAATATGTGAGCACCATGTATCTATCACATATTAAATTATCTGTCGTTGCTTCATTTTTAATTCTTTTTACCTATTGTGATATAGTAATTTTATTCTCACCTATAATAAAATCACCTCATCGTCTTCACATATAATAACTAATGTACGTACATATGCAAACAATTGTAAAACATTTTAAAAGAGTAACAGTGGAGTTTCTTGCTCATTCTTCTCCATACGAAAACTACCTTTTGGAAGGGGCGACTAGAATCAATTTTATTATTTTGTAAATTTTGACGTTCAAAAGTGCCATACATGACCTATGTAGTATTGTGTATTTGAAATAAATGATTTGACTTGAGACCTTAGAAATTATAATTTTCAAAAAATCTCATCTGTTTTTCTATCCAACTAGGACTGAAGTTAGATAGTGAATTTACTAGATCTCTGTTGTCGGATTGTGTTTCTAATTCGCTTCGTTCTATTATGGTTAAAACATTTCTTTAAATTGAAGGGACTCGGGTTCTTGTGTCTTGAAATAAGACGCTCCTTCGTAATGAAAGTGAAATCTACAGGGTTTTAATCTAAAAAAAAGTAGTAGAACTTGGTTGTTCTGTAATAATTCTTGGGATGAAAATAAAAGACAATGAAATTATGTACTTTGTTAAGAAATTTTAACTTAATTTTGGTAACTTTAGTGTGGAAATTGTGGAAACCCTCTTCTGTATAAATGTACTGTGATATCTCAATAAATGTATTTAATTTTAAACATTGACCATGTTAATTATGTTCTCAACCCATCCTGGTGACTAAGCACTTATCATTGGATCAAACAAAATATATGATAAAAACTGATTTAAACAACGATTATTTACATCAAGCAGCATAAACTAGAACAAATTTTGAAACTTACTCCCAATTTCTTCAAATCACTTCAATTCGAATTTGCAACCTGTATTTATGTAACAGTAAGTAATTTTCTATCTCCTTTTAATTACAGTTGCGTTCAAAATAATTACCGACCGTTTATCCTTTTCGAGCACGAAACTCAACACGGCTAGAGGGAAATGAGTTTTCCATTACCTACAGCAATACAAGGAAATTAAGTCATTTTGTATGCGCTATTTGTACTGCTGAGATAAATGCTGGAAATCGTTGCTAATTAGTTATGCTTTGTTGTTATAATCGCACTTGTTAAGGCTCTTTAATAGTAGTTTATGAAACTGTTGCATAATAAGGGTTATTAAAACTTTTTACAAAAAAAAAAAAACAACCGACCTCCAAAAAAAAACACTACAAAGTGAAAAATAACTTTAATTTCGGAAGTCGGTGTCTTGGGTTTTGTATTTTCGTTTTTTGCCACCGACTTCCGAAATTAAAGTTATTTTTCACTTTGTAGTGTTTTTTTTTGGAGGTTGTTTTTTTTTTTGTAAAAAGATTTTATTTTTAAATTTTTTGGTTGTGGTACCCCACACACATTCGAATACCACTATCTGCTACCTATGACAGAAACTTAACATATCATCTACATACTAAGTGGGAAAAAAAAACGTATTTTGTAGCTAACTCAAAAACTATCCAAGCAAAGTTAATAAAATTAAATGGGACCAATTCGAGAGCACACCCTTTCAAAAAAAAAAAAAGAATTTTCAAAATCGGTCCACAATTGACGGAGAAATCGGTGGACATACATAAAAAAAAAAAACATACGCGACGAACATATAACCTCCTCCTTTTTGGAAGTCGGTTAAAAACATGAGTGCGTGTTTAAAAACCGAGCCGTAGGCAAGGTTTTTAATAGTATCACACGAATGTTTTAATACCTAGTTATGTGTAGTTTCATACACTACTTTATCTACTCTCAAACATTGGGATTGAATCAAATACTAAATAAAAGATCAAAGTTAAAGATCAAGAATAAATTTAAAATCCCACGAAATTCAGTAAGTGCTACAAAATAAATGAATGTCGCCTGCACCAGCACATCACCGCACATGCGCTACAGTGGGTGCTGCTGTCCCCCGCCAAAAGTTGATGGAAACTCTTTGGTGATATTAACTTCTTGGATTAGCGCTGTATTGTAACAGAAAAAAATTGTTTTATAGTATTATTTTGTTAGAGAAAAAGTGTTATAATATGATTCTATTTTTAAATTTCGGTATTCTGTTTATAAAGTATGTCAATATAAACTCGTTTTGAAGTTCATAATCCGAATATTATGCTATGAGAGTAGATAATAGTTATTTATGCTACTGTTAAATAATAAGGGGTTTTAAAACACGAATGTGGGTTTATCACACGAGGCGAAGCCGATTGTGATAATAGTATCACATGAGTGTTTTAATACCTAATTATATACAGTTGCATACAATACTTTATCTACACCCATGATATAAAAGGTTTTGAAATCATCGGGTGTTAGTAATTCAAGATCGAGAATAAAAAAAATCCTACGAAATTCACGTATGTACGTCGCCTGCAGCAGCACATCACACACACATGCGTGCAGCGGGTGCTGCTGTCCCCCACTTAAATGTTGAAACGAGTTGCATAATGAAATTTAGTACAACATTATAACACTCATTTGATGATATTATAGTTACTATGACACTGGCTGTTTTAATGTTGGTAATAAGCTAACTGTTTCTGAAACTTTTATAGAGGTTTTATAGCATGGGTGTAGATGAAAATATTAATGTATTATAAAGTTAAAATAACCATTTTTTGTTAATTTATGCCGCTTACTACAAGGGGAATTACTTCGTTTGCATGGGCATTTACGCCCGGGGTTTGGTTCTTATAATGTATGAATACTATTCAGACTTTTGCCCAGTTCTCATTCCATGTCCACATCCCAGTTTATGTGGGGTATTCTCTATAAGTCATCATCTTTGTAGTAACCCCTTTCCTAGCCATAAAACTAACTTGTCTAACTTTACTAATATTAACTTTTCAGTTTAATTTCTTTTGAATATTGTCAAGGAGTCGGTCAGTTACTTATGCAGAAAGTTAGGTGCCAAAGTAAAACTATGAAACAAACTCAAACTAATACTAAAGTAAGAAATTGTAAAACCCATACACTTCCACCTTTGAAGATTTAAAGAACGTCACTGACGCTATTATTAATGTTTCTCGATACTGGGCCAAACTAATTTAAAAAGTTATGGTACTTTTTAAATTAGTGACTCCAAAAGACGAAGAAGAATAAAATTAATGCACTATACATAAAACAGTTTGTTATTCAGAACTATAAATACATAGTGGACCATTAATATCAAAGCATGCCATCCGGTCTTGACTTGTGAATATTAAAAACTTGGCTCCTAAGTGCTTGCGGAAATTGTGCGTCTATATCACATTTCTGCTGCATTTGAAATGAGTAAAATATTTTATGGTGTCTTAAATTATACGAAAAACTATGCTGTCCTTTCTCAGTGTCTGTCTTTTTTTTTTCTTGGGTGGGAAATTATCAAATAACTTCTCCCGCTCTGGGTGGAGCAGGAGGGCGTGTCAGACTCTTACTGACTAAAACCCACCCGTGTTCCTTCAGTTGCCATGTTGCCGGGGGGCCACGATTTCCCTATCGGCACATATTCGCAGCCCCGGCAGGCATTGGCCCTAGCGGACCCCGTCAATTCTGCTGACATCTCTTTGAGGCGCGCGTCGAACACAATGCGCCGTCGACCCGGGCTTGGCCCTTATCGGACGGCGAGCTACCCATTGCTCACCGTCCGCTCAGTGTCTGTCTGGAGGCAGCGGTTTACTAACTGTACACTGTACGTTAATCTGTTCATGTATTTTATCAATCAATTGTTTTTCTCTTTTTCCATTTAAATCCATCCAAAGGTTGTCTGTAAAAGATCGCTTTTAGCGATAAGACCGCCCATTGTGTCACCCAATGTAAAATTTCTATGTTAATGTCTATAATTTTTATGGTGTACATAATAAAGAATATTCTATCTATCTATCTATGTATTAAAATCACGCTTAGTTGGTTGGTTTCATTGGTTTCAGAGAGTCGATTCGACTACGTGATTCTTACAATCTTAGCTCACATCCAAAGTAAATAATTTAATGTCTTTGCTCATATCAAATGTTGTCGAAAAGTGGACAAGTATCAAAATCCTATTTGAATTCAGGTTATTAAAATCCAGCTTCCATTTTGCAAATCCCGGTAATTTTCACTGGGATTCTGATGGCTCAAAGGCTAACCGTTTCTTTGTGATAATTGACACCGCTTCTGCATTTTGAAAGTGCTGTTGTCACAAAAAATGGCACGAAAAAATTCTACATGCCATTGTTAAATGACGATGTACATCAAAGACTGCGACAAAAATGCTATATTTTATGTAGATAATAGTGTTAGCTTACGATTGAGGAGGACGGCCTCGTGACTCAATAATAACAGCCGAACGGGTCGATCGAAGGTTAAGCTACGCTTGCCGCGGTCGGTTAGTGGATGGGTGACCATCCATTACATATCGAGACCTCTCCGTGCCTCAGAAAGCACGTTAAACTGTTGGTACCGGCTGTTATTCGTGGATCATTGACAGTCTTACCACGGGATCACGTGTTACCCGATAACTGGGTTGTGGAGGTTAGATAGACAAACGTTTTATGTAAAATACTGGTATTCAGCTGCATCTGGTAAGACTGGAAGCCGACCCTAATATAGTTGGGAAAAGGAAAAGTAGATTGATTGATTGTTAGTTAGCTCTATGCATGTTTTTTTTTTGTTTTAGTCTTCTTTTTGTGCCAATAGACAAATGTTAGTCGGTTTAATGTCTATTGCTTCTCAAGAAAGTTCACTCACAAATGTTCGCAAACCGGTCTGTAAACTGAGCCATTGGCAAGTGGACGGTGAGCTACCAACTTGTTAGCGGCGCTTGAACAACAAGCTGTCACCTCACTGGAGGCGTGCCACCGCCTCGAAAAATATCGATCCGCTTGTCACCAACGCGCCGTCAGCAGGACGACCGCTCGCTGCTGGCACGCCACCGGTGAGGTGATAGCTTGTCGTTCATGCACCGCTTACTAATTGGTAGCTCACCGTCCACGCGTCAACGGCTAGTTGTCAGATTTTAGAAGGAATAGTGCGCAGGCGACGGGGAGACTGCCATGCGAGCGGCACTAGGACTGTGCGGGGGGGTCTCGCGCCGCATGCATATCGCTTGCAGGCGTTTATTCGTCGGAGATCGGGATAGCGCGCTGCCGGCGCGACGTTTTACAGCTCGCGGGCCGCGCACTGCCCGCGAGCTGTCTACTATTCTGTATAGCCATCGTAAAATAGACTTTAATGCATTTGATTTAATATCCTAACTTGAATGACAAATTATTTGTCGTGTCGGAGCGGTGGTTAGATTGAGCGATGACCTTAACCCAGTCACACAGAAAGACACGAAAAGTGACTTTAATTTATATTATGTTAAGATATAGAAGATAAACCAGCTGAAGTAATTAAGAAAAGACGCATTACTAAGAACTTAAAACTTAAAAATTCATCTGATTATCCCAGCTCTAACAGTCACTGAACATCGCCAAACGACTAAAGTCATAACCACTTTTAATACTGCAGTAAACTGATCTTGAAAAGAAGTTACCCTACCTGTAGTTGACCTACCTGTTGTCATGTTTTTTGGTTCAGAAATAAACAATTTTTATTTTTATTTTTTTTTTTTTTTTAATGGCGATACTGGTGTCCATATTAATGCGGTTTTTATCTTTTTATCGTGTTATCAGCGAAGTGCTGGCTATTGAAGTTTAATCTGTTGAGAAGGTTGGTGGGAATTGGATTTTACTGCAAATCTTTCCTTTTAACAGACTTAAAAAAAGGGAAGTGGGTCTGAATTTTAGTGTTTCGTTTTAGCCCATCAGTAAAGGTAAGCAGTAACTCGAGTAAAGGAAGGATTGTATCTAGATATTATAATTTCTATAAGGAAATTTTTCATATCGTTATTAAATACCTACGATGTCTTGATTATCGAGGGGCTCGTGATCAGATTAAGCTACGCTTGCCGCGGTTGATTCGTGGATGGGTGATATTAACATACCAAAACCCCTCCATGCCTCGAAAAGCACGTTAAGCCGTTGATCCTGGCTGTCATTTGTAAATCTTTGACAGTCGTTACGGGTAATTAGAAGCCCAAAAGTCAGCCAACCAGTCTTACCAAGGGGTATCGTGTTATCTAGTTACTAGCTCGTGGAGGTCAGATAGGTAGTTGTTCCATGTAAAATGCTGGTATTCAGCTGCATCCGGTGAGACTGGATGCCGACCCCAATATAGTTTGGAAAAAGCTAGGCAGATGATGATGATATCTTAATTATCAAATTACATTACAACAAATATCCACGATGCAAGTTTCTTGCCTGTGACATAAAAGTGAAGCAACAAATGATTTGACAGCAAATTTTATTGTTGCTTCAACTTATGGTAAGTATAAGATAGTTAATTAAAATACAATAGACGTGGATATATTAAGTCTTTACCTATGAAATTGCCGTTTTTCATTAAATAAGTTAACGCCCTTGTTTCTCTATATTTTTTATTTTTATTAACCCATGCAACCAATCCATTTTTGCCAACGTAGTGGTAGCTTATTGATGCCCTTTTTGAAAAAGTCTGCTGGACGGGAGGCAACAAATTCTTCAAAGGCATTTTGAACTGCCTCTCAGTTATTGAATTTTTTCCCCGCCAAGAAGTTATCCAAATTCTGGAAAAAGTAGAAGTCTGTAGGGGCAAGGTCTGGTGAGTACGGTAGATGACGGAGAACTTCCAACCCCAGCTCTTGTAACTTGGAGACCGTCTGCTGTGCCGTATGAGGTCGCGCGTTGTCGTGCAGGAGCAGCGGAGCCGAACGATTGACCAAAGCTGGTTGAAGATGTGCGAGTTTCTCCATCATTATGTTCAGTTCTTCACAGTACACATCTGCAGTAATGCTCATCCCGTTTGGTAAGAAGCTGTGATGAATGACACCGGCGCTAGACCACCAAACAGTGACCATCACTTTTTTAGGGGTCAGTTTTCGTTTGGGGCATTGTTTAGGTGCTGAACCAGGATCTAACCAACTTGCTGAGCGTTTGCGATTGTCGAATAGAATCCATTTTTTGTCGCAAGTAATAATGCGATTCAATATGCCTTCGTTTGTGTGCCTGTTGAGCAGTGCAGGGCTCAACTCCACGCGTGCTTCGCGCTGGTGATCATTCAATTCGTGGGGCACCCATTTGTCAAGCTTTTTTACCTTACCAATTCGACGCAAATGGACCAATATTGTTTTGATGCTTACATCGAAAGCTGCTGCTAATTCAGCTGTAGATTGAGAATCATCAGCTTCCACAATCGCCTTTAATTCGTTATTGTCGACTAAAGTTTTCGGTCGACCACGGGGTTCATTTCTTAGATCGAAATTTCCAGAACGGAAGCGGGCAAACCAATAACGGGTGGTGCGATGGTTAATAGTGTTCGCTCCGTATACGTCGTTGATGTTGCGTGCCGCTTCTGCCGCTTTGCTGCCACGACGGTACTCATACTCCATAATCACTCGAATTTTCAACGTATCCATGATGACGAAAAACGTACAAATGCGATGAAAACAGAATGCTAACCATTAAACAAATGACTAATTATCAAAAAAGAATTCAATATTTTAAAAATAAAAATAATTTGAACTTAGAATTCTTAGCGAAAAAATAAAAAATTGGATTTGAAATAGCCAGTATGGCAGAACGGCAATTTCATAGGTAAAGACCTATTATTACAAGCGCTGTCGGCGTTCAGCGCTCAGTGTGGCAACACGCCGTGTTCGGGTTCGCGACAAGTCAATCGTCATCCTGAGGATGCCTCGTTGAGAGGTGCAATGTGTCGATTTCTTTAAAGAGTTTTTTATGGCGTTTTAGAAATAGCTAAGTGGAACAGGTTACTAAATATTTCCACATCTATTGTATTTTTTTATGGTAAGTATGCCACGGGCAATTAAATAGCATCATATCAATTAGGCTGAACTGACTTACTAAAATTACTAGCGCAGTTACCTATTCTTTAGTTATTTATGAAAACCCAAACATCCATTTATAATAAGAAGAGTTCGGATCCTTGTTTCTAATTATTTTCTACTCATTAAATTCAAGACACATGAATTTAAAAAGATGCAAACAACAGTACTACCTTAAGGTACGCCTCTGCCTTACCTCTAGGGAAAAGCAGGAGTGATGTTATGTTATGTTGCACATAAAAGTTTACTGGCTTAGAAAAACATAACATTTTCACAGCGTGTTGGGTTACAAATTGAATATCTTCCGAATGCCTCCTTACCTCAACAGGTAACCCCAAGGGATGGAGACTCGTAGTAACTTTCTGATAGTAACATTGACTTATGAGATAAACGAGTTAATAGTTTGTTTGACAGACCTTTTAGTTGGGGCATATTATTTGGTGAAGTTTGGACAAGGTGTCTATTTGCAAACTGTAGGTAAAGGCGTTGGATCTGGATATCAAGAACTATATATACTTCATTATCCTATACTATTAAACGATTTGTACTCACTTTCTCGAAATTGGCTCTAACGATTTCGATGAAAGTTGCAATATAGGGGTTTACGGGAGCGAAAAATCGATCTAGCTAGGTCTCATATCTGGGAAAATTTGTTTTCTCCGTATTTTCACCCGAGTAGAGCTCGGTCGCCCAAGATAGAACAAGATAATGAATAATGACTTGACAATAATGACATCAGAATAATGAGCATAGCAGCATTAGTAAGTACCTAACAGCATGGCAGCATGGAATAAATAGGTGCTATACATGGATTAGTATACTGTTAAATAAGCATTCTCTAACTTCACCAGAGCGGAGCTCGGTCGCCTAGGTACTAAAAATAACTATTAAGTATAATTCTTTCCTTATTTCTATAATAGTTATTTATGCAACTGTTTAATAAGGGGTATTAAAACACGAATGTGGGTTAAGTATCACATAAGTGTTTTAATACCTAATTATAACAGTTGCATACAATACTTTATCTACATCCTCCTATAAAAATTTAAATTTAAAAATCCTCTATAAAAATTTCTGAAACCATTGGGTGTTTGTAATTCAAGATCAAGAATAAAGAAATTCCCACGAAATTCAGTACAACTGCACGTATGTACGTCGCTGCAGCAGCACATCACCGCACATGCGTGCAGCGGGTGCTGCTGTCCCCCGCTTGAACGTTGAAACGAGTTGCGTAATGAAATTTAGTACAACATTTTAACACTCATTGGGATGAGTTAATGGTTACTATGACACTGGCTGTTATAATGTTGCCAATAAGCTAACTGTTTCAGAAAATTTTATAGAGGTTTTATAGCATGGGTGTGGCTAAAGACATACATTAAGCTTCGTTATTTCACGGTAAATACAATGCACCATTTACATAAAAAATAACTTCAAAATACAGTCATTTCAATAATATTACACAATGACTGTTGTTATTTGGCCGTTATTTGTCTAATGCTTTGATAAACGGACTAAAGTAAAATTATATTAAATTCCAATATTTGGATTAATTACGCTGTATAAGACAGGACAAACATAACATCACGCCTATTTTCCAAAAGACTGGGCAGATGTATACAGTACACCCATATTTTGCCAATTATGTTTGAGTCCAACATACCTAATAATGGCAAAGTTTTGGAGCAACAAAATTTGTAGTACTATCGTGCCAGTGACACGAAGACGAAAAATAGGCTGTCAAAGTCAAAGTCAAATAATTAATTGTCAATTAAACTCAAAAAGGCACTTTTGAACGTCATACAAAAAATAGAATTGATTCTAGTCACCCCTTCCAAAAGGTAGTTTTCGTATGGAGAAGAATGGGCAAGAAACTCCACCGTTACTCTTTTAAAATGTTTTACAATTGTTTGAATATGTACGTACATTTGTTAAATAATTATTATATGTGAAGACGATGCACCTAGAATAAAATTACTATACCACAATAGGTAAAAAGAATTAAAAATGAAGCAACGATAGATAATTTAATATGTGATATATCTATGGTGCTCACATATTTACAAACATTGTAAAAGTAGACGATTTTCCTAAAATTTTACAATTAATAAGTCCGTGTGTGAGGAAGTAATCACAGAATGTAAAATCAATGTCATAAAACACAAAGTAATAAATTTTACAATTAAATTAGCAACCAGTTTGATTTTGTCTTGATTCTAAATTGTCCTATGGAGCAGGACCAGCATGTTTTCAAGCACTCTTATCTTGGATAGGTGCGAGTCTATTGCCAGCAACCGGGTACAAATCGAGACTACTGAGAAATTCATATTCAAATAACACACCTACGCATTTATAATGTTAGTAAGGAAGTAGGCTGTGAAACCTCAAGATGTTTTCTCCACCGTTTGAGGTCTATGATAAATCGTGCACTTATGTCTGAGGGACCCTTAGGAAATAGGAGTCGTATATATAACAAAATGTCTACTTAAGCATGGTGGAAAACAAAAATGTACTATCTACTCTTTTTTTTTTGTGCTTTGCATTGTTCCGAAAATAGGCTCGTTCAACATTTAATGCTCCGTATTATTATAAAATGCAAAGTTGCAAAAGTTTTAATTTATCTAAGAAAGTTGATAAAAATTAGTCATTACTACCTTGACCCCAGTAACTACCTAAACAAATGTGTTCTACTCCGTCACATTCATCATCAGCCTATAAATGTTCCCACTGCTGGGACACAGGCCTCCTCTCTGTGAGAGGGAGTGGGCCGTAATCCACCACGAGGGCCCAGTGCGTGTACCAACTCGCACTGGGCCCGCGTGAAACATCTATCTATCAATTTTCGGTTCTAGGACATGCCGGTTTCCTCACGATGTTTTCCTTCACCGTTTTGAGAGCAGTGGTGATGAAATAATTTACACAAAGTAAAGCGCCTGTCTGGGTTCGAACCTACGACCTACAACTCGTAAGTCGCGGCCGTTTCCACTAGGCCACCACTGCTCCTCCGTCATATTATAAAATATAAAAAGCTTTATTAATTCCTTACAACTACATCAATGAGGTTTTTACAATTAGAGTATAAGACACTATTATAATTATAAGTATGTTAGTGTGTTAGTAGTGAAATAAAATCTTTATATACGTATTTGTTAGTATTGTGTGTTAGTATCTCCAATGTTTGTATCCTCTATGTAAGGACCGCCTGAGGCGGTAAAAGCCTCCTCCAAATGTTTCCATTCGTCCCGTAGTCTGGCTGTTCTTGCCCAAAATTTGCCAGATATGCTTTCAATACTGTCCACCCACCTTTTGAAAGGTCTGCCTAGAAAGAAAGAAGAAAGAAAGAAAATTCGTTTATTTGCGGTAAACATGACGCAAAGAAATAAAAAAAACACGTAAATCACCTCCTTGCCTCTCTTTCTTTTCTTGTTTCTGGGGATCCAGTTTGTCACGACTTGGGCCCATCTTTGTGGTTCTAGCCTCTGAATGTGGCCTGCCCATTTCCATTTTAGTTTAAGTACCTGCTTAATCACATCCTTCGATTTTGTTGCTTTCCTAATCAAAGTAGTTTTCACTCTGTCTTTTAGTTTTACGTTCATAAAACTACGTTCAAGTCCTCTTTGACACGTTCTTATCTTGTTTTGTTGAATTTTTGTTAGTGACCAAGTTTGGCACGCGTAAGTGAGGCATGGTATTAAGCAGATACTCATCGCTTTTGATTTCAGACTAGGCGGAAACGAACTTTTAAAAATTTCCTTCATGGCCCAGTATTTGTTCCATGTGTTCTTTATTCTCGTGTTTATCTCCTTTTCACTACAAGTCTTAAATGATATGACGTGGCCGAGGTAGGTGTAGTCATCCACATATTGTAGCGGTAATGAGTTGACAGTTATAGGAACTCTCTCTTTATTAGTCATTACTTTGGTTTTTTCTTGATTGACTTCGAGCCCAATATTCTTGCTATGTGTGTTGAGCGATTCTAACATAGTTTGTAGTTCCTCTGGTTGTTCTGACAGTATAACAATGTCATCCGCAAATCTAAGGTGCGTTAGGTATTTCCCATCAATCTTAATTCCCATATTTGTCCAGTTTAGTTTTCTGAAGACATATTCCAGAACCGTGATAAAGAGCTTTGGGGAGAGTGGGTCTCCCTGTTTAACACCTCGTTCAATCTTAAATGGTGGGCCCGCTACTTCTATTTTCACACGTGCTGTGCTATTCTTATATATTTCTTTAATGAGCTCTATATATTCCGTGTTGATCCCTTGCTCTGTTAGTGACTGCCATATAGAGTAGTGTGATATAGAGTCGAATGCCTTTGAGTAGTCTATGAAGGCAATATATAGACGCTTATCGTACTCTATGTATTTTTCTATAATTTGCTTCAGAGTGTGGATATGATCGACTGTCGAATAGTTTCTACGGAACCCGGCCTGTTGAACTGGTTGGTTTTCGTCTATCACCTTCGTTATTCTTCGAAGCAAGGTCGATGTGAAAACTTTGTATAAACAAGACATTAAGCTTATAGGTCTGTAGTTCGATATCAGTTTTGGGTCTCCTTTTTTGCACAAAAGGACTATTTCTGAACACTGCCACTGTTCGGGTATTTTTTTTTGAAGTAAGATCAAGTTGAATAGTTTGTTGAGTGGAGTAATTAGTTTTTCTATTCCTGCTAAGATCATCTCATTAGTCACCCCGTCTGGTCCGGGACTTTTTTCGATCTTTAACTTTCTGGTTGATAATTCCACCTCGCTTTCTAAGAAAGGTGGAACCGGGTCGTTATTCCTTGTCCATGTAATTGTATTTGTCTGATTGTCTTGTTTATAAGTTTCTCTGTAGAGTTCCCTATAAAATTTCGTAGCTATTTGCATTATGTCATTCCTATTTGTTATCGTTGTACCTGCCTCATTACATAAATGCGTCAGCATATTTTTAGTGGTGTTTAATTTTTTGTACGCTTTCTTGATGCCTCCTGATTTTTTCAGGAAGGAATAGAGTATTTCACTCCTGTAGTTTTTTAAATTAGTTTTAATAAGATTATTAACTTCTCTATACAGTCTACTGAGTCTTAATTTCTCTTGTTTTGTTTTATTTTCTTTGTTTTTCAGCTCTTGTCTTTGGTTTTGTAGGTTTTTCACTTCCTGTGTAATTATTGATTCCAATTTCGTGTGTTTTTTTGACGTATTTGGGTATATCGAACATTTATTTAAAGTCGTTTCTAATTTGTCGTAAAATGTTTGTACCGTTTCATCTTTAGGTTCATCGTGCTTTGATATTTCATTTTCGAATTTTTTGTAGTCTATAGAGCTTCGTGCACCTTCTCTGTATTGTGATCGTGGTTTCTTTCTGTTTTGTAAGGTAAACGTTATCCTAATCAATCTATGATCGCTAGAATGTGAAAATCTGCTCAGCACTTCAGCGTTCCCTATATTTTTAATTTGGTTTGTTGCTATAAAATCAATTTCATTTTTAGTTTTCCCATCTGGCGAAAGCCATGTCCATCTTAATTTTTCGGACTTTTTAAATAAGGTGTTAGTTATTTTGAGTTTGTGCTGGTGGCAAAAGTTTATAAACATTTGTCCTCTATTGTTTCTCTTTCCATAGCCATAGCTTCCCATTGTCAGGTGCTCACCAGGTTCCTGTTCACCTATTTTGGCATTCATATCACCCAAAAATATAATTGATTTTGTACATTTCGCTATGGCTGAGTCTAGGTCTAAGTAGAATTTTTGGATTTCAGATTCGTTCGCTCTTTTTGTAGGTGCGTAGGCTTGTACTATTGAGTATATCTTATTTTCAATTTCCACTTGAAGAGTAACCACTCTTTCCGATGTAGGGATAAAATCTTGAACTTGAATATTTTTCTGTTTTTTTACCAGGAAGCCCACACCATTCGCTCCTTTCGTTTGTCCAAAATAGTATAGAACGTAGCTGCCTCTGTCTTCTATTGCAAGTCCTTCCCTTCTCACTTCAGAGATTCCTATGATATCCCACTTTATAAGAGATATTGCGTATTCCAGCTCTATAATTCTTGTTTCGCTTGCTAAAGATCGAACGTTGTAATTACATAAAAAGTATTTTCTTTTTTCTGTAGGTTGATCGTTAAAAGTTTTTTCACTGTACTTTGGAGGGTTTTGGTCTATTACCCCCGCGGTGACCGGCCGTTCTGGGGGAGGTTTATTGAGAGTATTTTTTCCGTCATATTAATTGCACATAAATAGATGTCGGAGACGGACCCGACTCTTCGTTATTATCAGCGATATTTTAACTACTGTGGGCGTCGTGTGGGTAGTGTTGGTTAATGCGCAACAGAAAAACAGTTTTTCACAATTTTCAAATTTCAATTCAGATCACATTATAATTTACTATCAAATTAATCACACTAGCTAAATTATACACACATTGGGTGCGACGGCGTTTATTAAAATCACCAATTAACATAATGATCACAAATTACATAACATCATAACATCACGCCTTGTTTCCCCGAAGGGTTGGGCAGAGGTGTCCCTGTAGCAGGTACACCCACATTTCGCCAGTTATGTTTAAGTCCCATGTAATAGGGGGCGAGCCTATTGCCATCAACCGGGCACAAATCCAGACTCCGAGCTGCTACTGAGAAATTTCAGATAGAAAAACCCAATAACACTTTGCCCGACCCGGGAATCGAACCCAGGACCTCATGCTCAGCAGTAGCGCTTGCGACCACTATACCAACGAGGTAGTCACAAATTACAATTAACACACTAACGGAGCACAATGAATCGAGGACACTTCCACGTCGTCTTAACTCTGATGCGATCCGAGGCTGAATCTCCTCCTCGCCGCCGCCGGGGCCTTAAAACATCACGACTCTGTACAAGCGCGCATTTGGTGTGGGTAGATCACTTGATGTCGCCAGTGGTGTGATTGCGATTCGTTTCGTGTCCGTACTAATGACCGGATCCGATATATAAATGGCGGTACATTTTAATGTGTTTACATTCAAAATCAAAATTAAATCATTTATTTCAAATAGGCTCCTATGAACGTCAAAATTTACAAAAAAATAGAATAGATACTAGTCGCCCTTTCCAAATGGTAGTTTTTGTATGGAGAAGAATGGGCAAGAAACTCCACAGTTACTCTTTTAAAATGTTTTACAATATTTTGTATAGGTACATTAGTTAAATAATTATATGTGAAGACGATGCACCAAGCATAAAATTACTATACCTACCACAATAGGTAAAATGAAATAAAAATGAAGCAATAACAGGTAAATTAATTAAGTGATAGATACATGGTGCTCACAAATATCACATTACATGACTATTAAACTGCTCCATTTGATTAGCACAAGTGTGGACCCGCAATTACACGTAAGTGCGATCTAACCGCTGCGCGCTGTGGCGGTTTCGGGTGGCGGACGTGTGAGTACATACGCCTTCTGAAAGCTGGGTTGTAAGTTTGACTTTTATAATTTTTTTATTTTATAGTATTAAATTTTAAAAAAACTTTTCTGAATTTTAAATTTCTCTTAAATCATATGCTTCTCGCACCTACTCTTCTCCAACTGGTGCTTACCAAATGATATGGAGTGCGTAATAGGTTAAATCGCCTTAAGCGTTTTATGTTATTTCCGATATAATTTCGTGGACAGCAGTGTGAGTTATACGTTGTAAGTCTTTATAATGTGCACATATCAAAATGAAGGGAAAGGGCTCTGTGCTTAATTTTATCGACGGAAAAAATATTTAAAAAAAAAAATTGGGGTCTTATTGAGAAATTTAACGATTAATGATTGATTTTTGTATTTTTTTTTTGATTTTACGATTTATGAAAAAAAATGATTGTTTTCAATTTAGGATAGTTTTTTTTTCCACGTTTTATTTTATGAGGACGCCTAATTATTTCCAATCATTATGAATTGTAATTTAAAGTTACACCGTTTTGTTACAAAAATAATAAAAAATACCAAAAAAAAAAAAAAAAATTTTTTTCGTCGTTAAAATTAAGCATAGATTCCTTCATTTCGATATGAACACACACATTATAAAGACTCACACGGTATAAGATGTCAGTTATTATTACCAAACCTGCCGCAAAATACCCTCATTATAATCTTATTCTTAAACAAGCACAAAGCAATAGAAATAACTGTCCCAACCCGAAACTTCCCAAAAACTTCTCAACCGCACGGAAACTTAACTATACATATAACAACAGTAAATGTTTAATGGAGGACAAGATAGACCTCGAACTCTGATTGATTAAATTGATGCCATCATGCGAACGAGGGTCACTACTTAGTATAACTTAGACATGGACAGATGTAACTTTGACTTAAGGGACAGTGTACACCAAATGTATAGACAGTGACTGTAAAGGTGGGTTTAGACTAAATATAATGTCGGATCCGGTCATTAGTACGGACACGAAACGAATCGTAAGCGCGCCACTGGCGACATCAAGAGTGGTCTACCTACACCAACAAAGGCGCGCTTTTACAGAGTCGTGATGTTTTAAGGCCACGGCGAGGAGGGCATTCAGCCTCTAGTCGCATTGGAGTCAAGACTTCGCGGAACTGTTCTCGATTCTTGGTGCTCAGTTATTGTGTTAGTTGTAATTTATGATCATTTTGTTACTTGGTGATTTTAATAAAAGCCGTCGCACCCAGTGTGTGTATAATTTGGCTAGTGTGATTCATTTGATAGTAAATTATAATGTGATCTGAACTGCAAACTGTTTTTGTATTGCGCATTAACCAACACTACCCACACTACGCCCACAGTAGTTAAAATATCGCTGATAATAACGAAAGTCACATACCCGTCTCCGACATATATAATATATTTATTCAGACAACATTGATCCATTACATTTATATTGTTAGTATGAACTTAAGAACTATGTTAGTATTCAATGTACATAGAACCAGAATAAGACCTAGAGCATTCTTTTGTTGAAATCCTTGACATTTTAGTAGACAGGGACTCACGAAGGAATGTTCTGTCCCTGTTTACACAAAAAGATTTTGGTAGAGTGGGGATAGAATATGCATTCGCCCGTTTGGTCTAAATCGACCTTTAAGGCAGGTTCACACTAATACACGTGCACGAACCGTGCACGCTAGTCGCCTTGACTGGCTATGGACGCGTCACATTCTACGCGCGCGCGCATTTTGCGAACGGTTCGCGTGCACAACTACATAATTGAAGCTCACGCGCACAAACCGTGAAGTTGTCCATACTATATACCAGCCCGTCACATCCTTGATGTCCTCCCTCCGGTTGACGCCCAAAGCCGAGGTTCGTACCCCACAGGGGGTGCCCTTAGCGAGCGTTCACCTAGTTTTAATTAGCATAGTTGAATAACCCCTGGCTGGAGGTTTTAAGTGTGTGTGCTTAAGGCACCCACAGGAAAGCCCGGTTAAGTAGTAGTCATGATCTCAGAGGTCAACTACGAGATGCACTACTTAAATTAAAAAATATATCCTTACATACCTATGTTCCTAAGATGCACGCAAACCGTACTGTTCGTGTCCGCGAGAGGATGCACGCGAATTACTTGATAACCGCTCGCAATATGTCCAAAGGTGTCCTTCCTATGTTTCTAAGATGCACGCGAACTGCACTCTTCGTGCGCGTGCGCAGGTGTGCACCCGCTTTTAGTAAGCTTACTTAGGCCCGCTTGCTCCAAAAATCACATAACTCTAAAACATTTTCAAACATCGTTCTATTGCTGTCAATCGTTTAAAGATGTCAGAGATAGAATGACGTTTTAAACATGTTTAGCGCTAAACGCATTTAGTGATTTGTGGTGGAAGTGGGACTTAGTCTCAGTATTTTACCTAGCTATGGCCTTTTTAGTAACATCTTTTTGGAAGGGAGGCGAGGTTCTTTAACATGCGGTAGGAGTAATCTGGCAGAAATCGTCACGTAACCAAAAAGCGTTATGCCCTTCAAGTGTCAAAAGCTATTGTTTATATTAATTAGAAAAAGTATGAAAACTGCGTGACGCCAGCTCACTTTCAGCAGCTGACTAGCGAGCCTTACGTTTGATATGAACGGTCCATAAGATTTCAGAATCTTCGGACCGTATTTTGGGCTTTCATCCTTTAGCGATAAAAGCGATTGTATAGTTACTACAATGTGTCTTCACCATTAAGATTTGGACCTTTTGTAACCACAGGAAATAATGGTGCTAAAATGGAAGGTTCTTTTGTTGCTTACAGATCCTAAACCTAGAGCAAGTACTACCTACCTACATATTCCATATTTTATTCTAAGAATCCACAAATGATTTTTTCTGCTGGATGTTACCACAACATTTAAAGATTCAACAGTAGGTACTTCTAGTTTTTGTTTTATTACAACTTTGTTACAATTACCGCACTCTAGATTACTAGAAACGTTTTGTTACACTCAAGAAAAAAATTCTATTCGCCTGTCATGCATAAAATTCCACCAAGGGCGAATTTAATCAATAAAATCACTTCTAAACCACGTTCAGTGTCATTGGTGAAGTTCGCCCCAAAAGCTGTGGTTTCCTTGTAGAACGGTGGCTGCCACATAAACATGATGGCAGCGAGGTTTGAATTTGCGGTGTCAAAAAACCCTCTCTAGAAAAAACTTACATAAATGACTACCAAACTGAATTTCGATAAACCATAATAAGACAAAATTTTATTTCGAACGGAACTTCGACACGTCTTCATTTCGATAATACTTTAGTTTGAAATATCTTAAGGTCGACACTACATTACTCCGACAAAACTTTTCTTCGACATGACACAACTAGAAAATGATGTGACTTCGACGACATAAAGTCAAAGTAAAATAATTTATTTCAATTAAGCACAAAAAGGCACTATTGAACGTCATACAAAAAATAGAATTGGTTCTAGCCGCCCCATCCAAAAAGTAGTTTTCGTATGGACAAGAATGGGCAAGAAACTCCACCGTTTCTCTTTTAAAATGTTTTACAATATTTTGAATACATTAATTATATGATTATATGCCATGCATACTTCTTCGACGTTATTGCTAGTCCAACATGAGTCAATTTCGACGCATGCTGTTATTCAACAATATCTTAAATCGACGTGATGGATCTGAGACACGATGCTACGTCGAAAGTATTCTGCGACATTAGGAAGCAACTTGTATATTCATAAAAAACGTTTCAGTGATGTCATTTTTCGTTAAATTACTGACGCTATGTGGTGACCATCGGTCTTCTAAGAACCCGCTGTTTTCAATGCGGGGTCAGACGAACGAGAGTTTCGCTCAATTTGCTAATTTTGCTAGAACTTATTTTTCACAAAAAAAAAACAATATTATTTATGAAACAGAATGTAATGTAATATCAGCAACACCCTTTCAGCGAGGTTATTGATGGTTGGTTACAAATAAGTAACATCGTTTCGTAACCACGGTTTACTCGAAACGATATTAACATACACATATCTTATTACTCGTTATGATTAAGGAAACTCCGTAACTCCGACGTCTGCAGTCGACACGGGTGCCCGTATATTTAATGTAAGTCCCCTAATTTAAATAATGGGAAGACATTTATACTTACTTCGTTACCGCATTAAACCCATACCTCTTTGATGTAGACGATGTTTTTTTTTCTACTTTTGGTAATATTCTGTGAAAACGTCCGGTTGATGAACTATGTATTGACACCCAAATTTGTATCTTGCTTTGTATAGTTGTATAAGTACTGGCTATGTGCAACCGACGTATTGTTTAAGCCGCGATTCCATTAGGCAAGTCTTGCATGCAAGTATGACGTCATATTTGCGTACAAGTTGCTTGCGTTGGAAACATGTTTGCAGGTTTTACTTGCATACAAGTGGAGATGTTCAACAATTGAGTAGGACATCATGGGTGGAAGACGTGCTGCTATGGTCAGTACTGCTTGCCGAGTCATTTCTGAGATAATAATTTAATAATACCAATCAATCTGCCTAGCCTTTTCCCAACTATGTTGGGGTCGGCTTCCAGTCTAACCGGATGCAGCTGAATACCAGTATTTTACATGGAGCGACTGCCTATTTGACCTCCACAACCCAGTAACTGGGTAATACGATACCCCTTGGTAAGACTTGTTGTCAGACTTTCGGACTTCTGACGACCCGTGACGACTGTCAAAGATCCACAGAATGACAGCCGGGACCAACGGCTTAACGTGCTTTCCGAGGCACGGAGGAATCTCGATATGTAAAGATGGTCACCCATCCACGGACCAATCCCGGCAAGCGTAGCTTAACCTGGTGGATCACCCCGTGCGGCTGTTATTACTTAGCCACGAGGTCCTCAATAATTTAATAATACCGATTGAACAAAAAAAATGAACATTGTCGCCAGCCTGTTCGTTCTGCTCCTTCGCAATTCGAAACGTGCAACTAACGTTTGCGCGTTCAATTTGCACGTCACTTGAATAAAAAAAAAAATGACAAGTTCAAACTACCTCATACAAGTTTTAGCTTGTATGCAGGTTTGTTCAAGTTGTATGCAATTTGCAACTTGCATACAAGTCACTTGCCTAATGGAATCGCGGCTTTAAGGATTATAAAACACTTCCTCGATCGAATAGTTACTTATCGAGAACCGTCGGCAGTGATTGCTTACCTTACTTTAGCTTGCTTTGAAGGTGCAGGCTTTCTAAACTCACCAAAATTATATTTAAGATTTTCTGATCTGGTAAATCATATTATCATCATCATAAAATCACGCCAGTATTCCACGAAGAGTTAGGCAGAGCACCTATAGTGGACCCAGATTTTTCCAGTTATATTTAAACACCATGTAATAGGGGGCGAGCCTATTGCCATCGACCGGGCGCAAATCCACACACCAAATTGCCAGACTGATATATTCTAGATGAAAAAATCCAAAAACATTTTACCCGAACCAAGATTTGAATATAGTAGTACCTCATGCTCAGCAGTAGAGCTTGCGACCACTAAACGAACGAGGCAGTCTAATCTAGTTCTATCAAATAATTATATTTTCTAAGATTAATCGTTCAATAAAAACATTTAATTCCCAGCACTACTTAACCCTAACACCGCTTCGCAAATGAGTCGTTACCTTCGCAATCAGTGGACAAAGGCTGTGTATAAATAAGGCTACGGAGTAGTGCCGTCCGATGAGCATAACACTCGCCGCCTCGGTCTGATCCAGTCGTTCGTTTATAACTACTGGCAGAATACCCCTACTAAGGAAAGCAAGATAATAAGTTTCTAAGTGAAAGGTTAGCAACCAGGCATCACCGTGATTAGATAAACTCACTAACCGCTTTCCTTAAAAAAAACCGGTCAAGTACCGTTCCGTACCTACCCATTATACCGCCATCGCCATAATAAAATTGGTATCATTTTATTGGTAAAAAGATATGGACAAATTTAAATTTTCGCGAAAACTTGTAAGTAAATACCAAAATTTACCTTAATTTTCAACTTTTAAATTTTTCGGAATTTTCCCTTTATTTGTGCTGTGTAAGACCTTGCTTTTTGCCAAATTTCATGATTCTAGATCTACGGGAACTACCATATAAGTTTTCGATCCAAGACCAAAAACTAAACCCATAGACCTCAGTAGGTATCTGGTATAAATTTCAACTTGCTATATCCACCCGTTCCTGAGAAAATCGGTGATGACACACGGACAGACGAACAAGAGAGTTATCTTATAAGGGTTCCTTATTTACCTTTTGAGGTACGGAACCCTAAAAAAAGACCACTTTCCATTGGATTGGACCTGTTTACAAAAAATATCTGCATCACAAAGAATTTTCTGATTCCATTTGATTCTGTTTCTTGTTCCATATTATATGACCATATTTTAAGATGTCACTCAGTCATGAATCTCGATTTATTTCACCGTGAATCTAGATTCAATAACTGACCACCATTTTCTTAACAACAGGTCCAAGTAATGATTTCACATAATTCGGTAAATTTTATAATCGGTTTGGGTCAGCGTGGTATACAAATATTTAATATACCTTTGTCAGAAAAAGCTGGTTACGTAAGTAGTTAAATCTATGAAACATTCAGCTTAAACATCATGCACTAAATCAACACTGGTAAATTCAAACAGACCAAGACAACATTCCAAAAAAACCCAACTGCAAAAACACGTAACTGAAAGTGAAAAAAAAGCATTATTATCTATAGAATTTTGGTATCGTTGGCGGGACAAACAAAAGTTTCACCATACTTCAGATTATTGGTTTGTCTGTAACCTATTGCAGTCCCACAATTAACGAACGACACGAACGAATATTCTCGAACGATTATTGACGAACCTAACGATACTTCATAATATATTAAAATCCATGAAGTCGTTTAGGCTACAGAGCGTGCCAAAGAAATAGACATACATACACACTCTCGAAAAATATTAACCTCTTTCTGGGGCAGGTGGGTAAAAAGAGAACGTTTCTCTTTCAACTTATTTCTAACTCATATAGACGCTGCTCTGAATCTTCTTTTTCCCTAGTAGTGGCTCCAAGCAGTCTATTAGGAGATCGTAAATTAGACTGTGGCGAGCAATCTGTGCCGCTTTTGATTAAATTCACCTGCCGCCGGTGATTTGTAGGCACAATATTGCCACACTGTACTACATATTGAGTTTACAAGTGAATGGAGGCGTGAATTGCCTCACAGTGTACTGAATATGTCAAGGAATGAATTTGCATTTTCTTTTGAGAGTTTCTTAAAGTTAATGTTGGGTAGGTTTTCTGTGCGGAATAAATTGAAATAGCTTACAAGAATTATCTAGCACTTTGTGTGAACTAAAATTGATTGAATTTTGTTGTTGTGCCTCACTGTTTTGGTACTTAAAAATAATTCTTAATATATATCGTGTAAGTATCTAACGTTCAGCATTAGGTATAGATTTGTATTCTTTGTGATCTAGAGAACATAAGGTGCCTACAGATTTGCTCCACTTTTGACGAGCGATACGTACGTGTTTTCAAACTCAAACTCAAAGCATTTATTTCAATTAAACCATTTACGGGCACTTTTGAATTGTCAAGGAATCGATCAGTCAGAAATAGGTATGAAACTAGTTGCCCATTTCAAAGCGTAGTAGGTACCTATGGAGAAGAACGGGCAAGAAACTCCACGGACACTCTTTTAAATATATTTTTTTTACAAAATATTGGTTACATCATTCATGTTGAAATTATACATGTGAGAACAATGTAGAAAGACGTGCACGTTAGAAGCGTCCGTAATAAAAAGATAAATAAAGAATAATTCAAAAAATTAAAATAAATTAAAAATAAGCCGTGGCAGCTAAGAGATGACCAATCCCAACTGACGTCACCCGTTCACGAATATGACGCACGGATTAGCACCATTCACTCAACCATTTTGAAGGGAGCTAAATGATCCACTTTTCTATAGTACTTCTTCATTATGACGGGCAGAAGGTACCAAGGAAAAAGTACTTAGCGTTTAAAACATATTTTTGGGAGCGCACTCAATGGAACACCAAATTAGCAGGAGTATTTATTTGTCGCCCACACCTACCACAGAAAACGCATGTCGCCGATTTTAAAAATCTAACAAATCTTGAACAAACATACCTAATCGATAAAATGGTTTTTCAGGTACTATTTTTTATTTAATTAGCATTATATAACAATAATAACATAGATAGTTATACGTCCAGAATTTTCCAAGCGAACTTCGCATAGCTATGTGTGGGCGCTTACTAAGCCTTAATAAATCTTTTTCCTTCGCCTATCTCAGCAAATTGCCATTATTGATAGGATGATCCGTTACTTATCAACTTATTTGTCCGTCACTTGGTCCCCAAGCCGCGTAAACCTTATTCTGATGAGCAAAATATACACAGTATTCGCTTATCGTGGAATTTTCTTGTTATAATTCAAAGGCAAGACGTAATTTGCTCTATTTCTGTTTTGTATTAGATGGATTACAGTTTAACAACGGTATTTTGGTCATAAATCCCGTCTTCAGTCGGGATTTACTTTGCAAAGATTGGCCAACTACTATCAAATTAATTAGAAAAGACTCAGATGAAATCTGGAACCATAATCTTTGAATTATATTTATCCATTGTCTTACACACTGGTACAACTAATTTATCTTGCATCATGGATACGTTTAGACCGATGAATGTCACATTTGCACATACTGGTGCCCAAAACAATTAATAATAGTAATGATACCAATATTTCTAACCGGGAAACAAAACTGGATGTAGTTTGGATTACTGGTTAGAAACATTACCTACTGCTACATAGCGCTACATCCACTGCGCTTATTATGCCATCAACAGCAACTTACAAATGGTCTAAAATCTGTAGAGGAACGACCTTCCCCCATCTGTTTAATGAATGAAAAGTATTTTATACCAAATTTAGTATGTTAAAAAATATATCGCGAGGGAGTTGTTAAAAATAATCCTGACCAGATTTTTTTTTTAAATACTTTTTTTCAAAAAGCCGGACTTTCTACAATGAATACGCTCATCAGTACCCATTCACAATCATCAGTATTCATCATTCTTCAGTATAAAAATAAAGGTCCTATAAAAAGTTTCATTACAGAATCTAAACTACATCCCACACTAATCATAGATGCAATCAAATGCAAAAAAACAAAGCCAAAAACACAAAATTAAAATTTAAAATATTCAAATTAGGCTGAATATCAGCACTTTTTCAAAATCTAAATTACACAGTCAACCAAAACGGCCGTCTTTCCAGTAAATAAGTTCTCGTTTATGATAAATCTTTCTAAAACACAAGCCGAAAAGTCACAACAGAAAAACTGCAGCATCATACAAACCGGGCTGTCTACAGTAAATGCGCTCATCAGTACCTCTACAGATCCTAAAAATTATGGTTTCATCTAGGAATCGAAACTACATTCCACATTACAAAGTAGCAACTTACAAAGTAAATAAGTCTCCTTTCATAGTAAAACTCAAAATAAGCTCAAAAGCCGCAACACAAAAACTGCAGCATTCTACAAGCCGGGCTTTCCACAATGAATACGCTCATCAGTAACACGGACACCTCACCGCATCCGCACCAAAGCGCTGACTTTGACGAACGTCGCCATTCCAGACTGTTATATGGCCAGTAATACCTTTCAGCCTGGATTATGTGACTGGGCTTAGTGGAATTACTGTTCTGTACCAAGTTGGGCAAGATTTAATGGAGGGATTTGGGCTTAATGGAGTTTTGATTACCTTAATGCGGTAAACAGTAAGATTATTTTCAAGATAGATCAAAAATTTTAATGTTGTAGACTGAAAGCTAGTAGGATTTGTATTTTTTGTATGTTGAAAATTCAGACTCTTAAATTAATAATTTAGACATTTTCAAATTCGTTCACACTGTAATGACAATACGGCATTCTAAGGGTGGCGTCTAATGAGTGTAACCCCACAGAAGCGTCATTAGGGCCAACATTAACGTTACTGAGCACGTGCTATGGCTTGGCATTATTCCTGTCACTGTCAAACTACAAGTGCAAGATAGAGACGGGAATATGATAATTATCTAAGCCAAAACACGTGCTTACGCCCCTAACCGCAGCAGGAGGAGACGCCCTGGGCGTCAGGAATCACAGACAGATTTCCGGCCACCGTAGGCGCGGGCTTGCGGACGGTGAGCAATGGGTAGCTCGCCGTCCGATAAGGACCAAACCCGGGTCGACGGCGCGTTGTATTCCACGCGCGCCTCAAAGAGATGTCAGCGGAATTGACGGGGTCCGCTAGGGCCAATGCCTGCCGGGCCGATAGGGAAATCGTGGCCCCCCGGCAACATGGCAACTGAAGGAACACGGGTGGGTTTTAGTCAGTAAGAGTCTGACACGCCCCTCCCGCTCCTTCCAGAGCGGGAGAAGTTATTTGATAAATTCTCACCCAAAAAAAAAAAGACACGTGCTTAGGAACGTTTATAATTTTTTTATTTTTGAAGTGAAATCTTCTTTAAGCGCGTTGAGCGATTTTTGGTAGGGTATAAACTTATGAATTCGCGTTTATAGCATAAGTTGCATTCGATTTCTGTCAAAATTATGATTTGCGCCACACGGCAATGCTGACGAAAATTTTTCTTTCTTGCCCCATCATGAAACTGCATACTACAAACTTTCAAGAATAAAACTAACGTTTTCACTCGTCAGTTTTAGAACAAGCTGACGTAAATGCTACTATTTCAAAGGTAATAACCCAACCGGGTGGGTTAACGTTACGTGCAACTGAGCTCAACGTAAAATTACACGTTTACGTGGATTGACTGTGAAGTTCTACTTATTCAAAGTAACTTAGGTAAGATTTAACAGCTGTTTGTGGATGACATTTTGATGTTTAATCAAAGGACTGTGTAGATAAAGCTGGATAAGTAGGTATCATAAGATGCTTTGGGATTAGAAACCTTAATCTCATTGAATAAAGTCAGGTTTAAATTGCAAGTAAAATAGTTATAGTTTTTAATTTTTTAACGTTTGAGGTCATTAACTTATTTTTGTTTTTTTTTGTCATAATTATGACTGGAATTATATTTCAAGCAGCCTCAGTAAGTACTGTTTTTATTAATACAAAACAAGAAACTAACGCCTAACAGCTGCTGTAAAGTACCATTAAAAACATTAAAAAGGTTCCTTTCCATCCCGAAATTAAAAGGCCCAGTCCAACAGTTTTTACAAGTGGCTCCCTTCAAAGGAAACAAGGCAACACATACCTTAAATACTTGCTCTTCAAACACGATTTCTTTTGACAAAGTATCTTTATTCAAAAAGGCAAAATACTTGTTTGTTTTTTTTTTTTTTAACCTATCTTTTATTACATTATATTTTATTCTGATATCTAATTTATTAAAGCGGACACTCACTTCCCTGTTTATTCTAGCGTATGGCACTCGTGGGTTGCAGCTGAAAATCAGCGTCAGGTGGTACACTTTGTGTTGTCATCTGACAATATGCTGAGCTGAGGCCCTTTTGGCATTATAATCATTGTTTTTTGTATTTTATAGTTTTAAGGTGTATTTTCTCTGCTGTAATGCCAATAAACGCATTTTTCTTTCTTTCTTCTTTCTTTGATATATTTTCTTTTACATTGTAATTAATCATAAGCTGTCTTAAACTCCACATGCAAACCACGCATCACACTGACGTCATGGAAAAATCCTGCATCCCGCAAGCAGAGTTTACCGCGTCTTCCTCTTCTTTTCGTGTCGTCAGTGACTAACCTGGTGTCAGAGTTTTAAAGCCACCCATGATCCTCTGACTTGGCTTCACATACCGTCGAGAAATATTTCTCAGGTGGTTTCCTCAAGATGTTTTCTTTCATCGTTTTTCAAGCAAGTGATAATTATACAATACGCACATGAATCTGAAAAGTCAGAGGGTCTTGGGTTCGAACTCGAGACCTATGACTTGGCAGTCCGACGGTCACACCACTAGGCTATCACTGATATAGTTTACCGCTTGACTAGCATATATACAACGTCTCAACATACAATCGTCGGGCAGTAGCCCACCAGCCACACACCTGTCTGGTCGGAGGATCCTCACTTTTCTATCGAGAATGAGTGATTTTCACACCCTGTTCCTCATACCTCTATACTCCCTTGGAAAAATTAAAATTAAAAGAGAAATAAATAGCTACTCGTACAAACAAATAATACGGTATTTATTCATTACATTGGAATCCTTTGTATTGTATCTACATACTTATTGCTATTAAGTATTTACTTTCAATGATAGTGTTAAGCCAGGCGGGAATCGCGAGCCGATTTCCGGCCACCGTAGGCGTGGGCTTGCGGTCGGTGAGCAATGGGTAGCTCGCCGTCCGATAAGGACCAGGCCCGAGTCGACGGCGCGTTGTGTTCCACGCGCGCCTCAATGAGATGTCAGCAGAATTGATGGGGTCCGCTAGGGCCAATGCCTGCCGGGGCTGCGAATATGGGCCGAAAGGGAAATCGTGGCCCCCGGCAACAGGGCAACCGAAAGAACACGGGTGGGTTTTAGTCAGAAATACCCATATTCTAAGTCAAATCCTCATGATTTCCTCGACTCGACTTAACCTCACTTAAGTAGTTTGATATTCATAGTTGCAATTTTACTCCTCATCTGAAACAGTTTCCTCAGTCGAGGTGAGTTTGAATTGAGGAACCAACTGTCAAATATAAGGTACGTCGGCCTTCTCTACCTTGAGGAACTTTTTAACCAAAACAAAGCGTATTTTATCCGATTTTCATAATGTCTTTGAAGAGTTTATTGAATATTTGTATGATAATTCATACAATTACGTATCGCAACGCTATTTACGAGATACAGAAAGTCCAATTGAAGTTTTATGATGAAAATTAATTAAAATGAGATTTCGTTTTCCTAAAGATATTGTAGTGTGCTTTTTGTTACCACTATTGTTTCAAGATATTGGTGGTGGTAACTGTGCGTTTGCGCTGGCAAAACATTTACCTAAAAACACGTTGAAATCTCTATTTCCTGTTAAACAATTTATCGAACATTGACAGAAAATTGAGATTTCAACATGTTTTTAACTCAGATCAAATAAAAAACCAAGACAGAGCGCTGTCAGTGATTTGAAGCCGGTTTCGTAAACATGTGTACACTTAATGAGGTGTAGTTTGATTGTAAATAGTTGTAACTGTGTGCATATCAGCATGTATGCACAGCAGAGGTGTAGTTTAGGCATGCTTCACTTTATTGGTCACAGCGCTCTGTCTTGGTTTTTTATTTGGTCTGAGGTTTTTATGTAAATGTTTCACGAGTGCAAACGCACAGTTACAGACGTTGATTCGACTTATATCTTAGGAAACACTATTATACGAGTATTTTTATGTTCCTAAGTCATCCAATTCTCACTTTATTTTTTGCCAAGGACTTGGTTTTTGATTCAAGTGGATAAAATAATAGTGTATTTTTTTTAAATTGCTCTACTTGCATTTGACAAATATGAGACTTCTAGTTGAAAACCACAGGTAATGCGCTCACAGACTGCTCTAAAAATAAGTTTCGCCAACTTAATAAACGGAATGTTCCTCCAAATAATGACGTTTTCGTGACGTATCACCTGGATTCACACCCATTCAAGGAACCTCATAATTTCCATAATCTTACGTCTATGTATACCGATTTTAAGGATCGTTCGAGGCACGCCTTGAGGTCTCCTCGACCGAGGTGTGAGTCGAGGAGCTTTCGAGGTTACGACTTAGAATATGGGTATAAGAGTTTGACACGCCCTCCCGCTCCACCCAGAGCGAGAAACGTTATTTGATAATTTCCCAACCAAAAAAAAAGCCTGCCCCGTGTTTGTTTCAAAACGAAAATCTGTAGACGTTTATAACATACCTACGTAGATGCATTACATCAATATCGTCATATTTTTCTTTTTGATCCTCAACGGGGAAGCTCTTGGCCTGTATCTCATCTGATGGTAAATGATGATCAGACCAAAGGTAGAAGCGAGCTTCACCCGAAATCCTCAACCACAGCGGTTTTTTTTTAAAGTGAAAACTTCTTTAGGCGCGTTGGGCATTTTTGAGATGGGACTAAACCATTGATTTCGCGACACTGTGACGACACCAGCGTTGATGTCTTTTTAATGGTCAAAAAAATTTTTAAAAAGATTGATTACTACGGTTCCGATTTTTTTTCAAATTTTCACTTCTGTCGGCACTCCCGGAGTTTTTTTTTTTATATTGGCGTTTCACCGTGCCACTGCTGAGAAAAGGCCTCCTCCAAATCCTTCTATACATCCTTTTCCAGGGCCACCTCCATCCAACCCTTGCGGTACGCGTCTAGGTCGTCTTGCCATCTCTTCCTGGGCTGGCCTCGGCGTCGCCGTCCATCCTCAGGCATGCACCGTGTGGAGACTGTTGCCCAACGGTCACGACGCATGCAGCTAACATGACCCGCCCAATTCCCATTTTAGCTTGGCAGCCTTTTTGCCCACGTCTAAGATCCCCGAGGAATTGCGAAAGTTTTATCCCGACAATGTATCACTATGTCAGTAGACACAGCGTCTCATTGTCATATTGTATTCATTGATCAAACCTAAATCTATATAAGTTTTCTGTTACGCTGATAGGTAAGGTTGAAGTTCGACCGCTAGCGGTCATGTTATAGGAGCTCAACAGTGAATGATGCATGCTTGCTATCTGTCAATGCATTGGTATGTTCTGACATAGTTTTTTATTAAATACTTTATAAAAAAAGACCAGGTTCTCAATAATTAATTACAATCTAACCTATAAGACTAACAAGCAATTTAATTGTCTACGTAATTTATTAAAAAAAGTAGAATAGTACCTATTGATTGTACTTTACACAAGTTCGTTCCACTTTCTTAGAGTTATATATTTATAATACGAGTATAAACACTTTGTTCATGTATTACATGTGTGTCATTGGCACTATTATTTTTACACTTTTTACGCTACACTAACTAAAAAGGTTTTGTTCGTTTTAGTCTTCTCACTATATTTGTTGAGTCTGGCAGCTGAATTGCCTCGATGTTCACATGATTAGTTCCGACATAGTGATAAAATTAAATAGCCCTCTCACTTTTATTGCTTCTTGATAAATATCTACTTATAAGAACCCCATTATTTGTATTGGCGTTTTTAAAAAGTCGGCAGTATTTGTAGCTGTATATGTAAACTTTTTATTATTCTAAAATAGATTTAAAAAATCCTTTTGTAATGAAATGGTCGTGATTAATTACAAATTCAGTCACCATCATTCTGTTTACTGATTCTACATTCTGTAACAAACTAGGTACAATCTATTCAAATCGTATACTAAGCCTGTAATGGACGACTAGTCATGGATTAGTAAACGAACTAAAATATTTATCGCAATGTACATGTAATCAGGAAAATTAAATTGTTAATCAAATTGACACACTAGGTCAACTTGCCATCTTATAGCCATTTTATACAACTGTCAAAGGATGACAGTTGTGATTTGAATATGAGGACAATTTGAGTTGGTAGCCAATTTGATTATTAACAAACCCAAACATAGGTATTTTATTCTTATTTTTATTATTATTACCTAAATAAAGCCGTTGAGGTTGATGGCAATAGGCTCGCCCCCTATTAGCTACATGAGACTTAAACATAACTGGCGAAATGTGGGTGTACCTACTACAGATTACACCTCTGCCCAACCCTTCGGGGAAACAAGGCGTGATGTTATGTTAAGCCGTCTTCATCTAGATCGAAAATAGATAAAAAAACATTTACTAAAATTAGTTTTTCTATCCCTAACTGACCACTCTAATCACTATTATGTTGATCACCACTTACGTAAACATAACAAAAGCTACAAATAGGTACAATCTATTTAAATGGTATACTAACTAAGTCGGTAATAGACTAGTGAACAATCTAGTACATTGTCACAATGTACGTAACATTACGTAATGTTTATGAACGAGCTTCGCATAATTTCAGGTATAGCCGACTAGTTTCGGATGCTAGTTGACCTCATAAGTACTTTTGAGTGGTTTTTAAAACGACGTGCACACAATGTACGAACACTATAATAATTGTATTTGATCTGGTTTGTAATGGTTCTTTAATTATTTCAAGTCATCATCATAATTACACTATCAGCTTGAAGATGCTCATGCAGCTATAGATTCTTTAAAGCTTGAATTCAATGGTTGCTTCGGTGTCATATACAATTTAAGTCGACTCTTTATATTTTATTGTAAATAGACTATTAATAAGAGCTCTCTCAACGTAAACGGTAAAAACAGCTTGCCAAGTCACCTATTACAGCTTTTTTTGGGTTCCGTAGTAAACAAGGAACCCTTATAGTTTCGTCATGTCCGTCTGTCTGTCTGTCTGTCCGCGATCTAGCTCCGAGACCCTTAATACTAGAAAGCTGTAATTTGGCATAGGTATACATATTAATTACGCCGACAAAGTGGTAAAACAAAATTATGAAAAACATTTTTTTTAGGGTACCTCCCATACACGTAAAGTGGTGATGTTTTTTTTTTAACCCATATTGTGGGGTATTATTGGAAAGGTCTTTCAAAAAAATTACGAGTTTGTTAAAACCATTTTTGGATTCAGGGATCCGTTTGCGAAATATTAAGCTTTAAAGTGCTAATTTTTGTTAGAGTCAAGTGTCTCCCCTGCCAGCTAAATGGTTGGTTTTGGATTTGTGAAAAAAATCACAGTAGTAGTTTATATAACGAAATTAAAAGGAAAACTATCAGAGCTAAGTAAGCTTTACAAGTTAACGAGTAATAATCAACCAACTTAACATTACAGTTGCAAAAACATGTTTTCCCATACGTTTCGTATGGGAGAACATGTTTATCAACTACAAAGTTAAGTTTGTTTTTGGGATAAATTCATCCCAACTACGGAACCCTTCATTGTGCGTGGTCCGACACGTGGTACGACACGGCACGTGGCCGGTTTTTTATTATTTAAGCTAGATGAACTCAAATAAACTCGACTTCGGTTTGCCGACGATATAGTAGTCATGGCTGAGACTATGGAGAACCTCAGTACAATACTCGATGACCTCAGTAGAGCTTATGAAAGAGTGGATCTTAAAATAAACTTGGAAAAGACAAAGGTCATGTCAAATGCCCATGTAACACCCACTCTCATGAAGATCGGAGACGCTACACTCCAAGTTGTGGACGAGTATGACTGTCCAGTTAGGTAGGTCCAACTTCGAGAAAGATGTCAATCATCGAATTCGACTCGGCTGGGCAGCGTTCGGGAAGCAATATTTTCTCGCCCAGCAGTGGACATCTTTCCGTTGAAATGATAATGATGATGAAACTTGACAACAATGCGATTCTGTATACGACGCAAAGACTAACTATACTCCATTTGAAATAAGATTAGACATTTAAACAAACCTTTTTTACAGTCTGTTCAACCAATTTTGATTTCTATACCCTAAGCATAAGAATGGCATTAAAAGCAAAAAAAGTGGTTACAATACCAACTGTTTACTGCAGCTGCCATTTGTCATACCACCAACGCAATAGAAGTCAAAATCGGTTGAACGGACTGTAAAAAAGCTTTATTTAAATATCTTATCTTATTTCAAATGGAGTATAGTGTTCTGTTATGCTAATAATTTATGAATAGGGTATGTGTGTAGATATGTATGCTTTTCGTTAAAGAAATAAAGAAAAAAAAAAACAGTATCCGTGATCCGCTCTATGTAAGACCTCGTCTCATCGCTGCAATATCCTTTTACATCCCGGCACGAGATAAGGAGGACGGAATCCCTTATTTTTCACCTATCACATTGTTTCCACGCTGTTCTAGTGAAAAGAACATACAGATGATTAGTTGGTCCGACAGAAAAATCAACTGACACAAACGCAATTTTTTTTTTTTTTAATAGACAAACGGTTTTAAGGGTTCCGTACCTGAATGGTAAACGGAACCCTATTACTAAGCCTCCGCTGGCCGTCCGTCCGTTTGTCTGTTAGCGAACTGTATCTCATGAACCGTAATAGATAGGCAGTTGAAATTTCACAGATTGTGTATTCCTGTTGCTACTATAACAAAAAATTCTAAAAATAAAATAAACTTAAAAATTAAAGGGGGTCCCGATACAAGTAACGTATTTATTCTAGTAAAGTATTTAAAAAATATCAAGTGTTAAATATTTAACGGTGATAGGCCGGTTTTTCAATATTATTTTTTTTGTGGCAAAAAGCTCTTGGCTCACTCGATGATGAGTGGTGAATGCGGCTTTAAACATTTTCAATACCACAGACATCACAGGTGCGATTACAATGACTATTCCACTTAGTGTCTTATACAGTGTGAGTCTTCATAATGTGCACATATCGAAATGAGGGAGTCTATGCTTAATTTTATCGACGGAAAAAATGGTAATTTTTTTTTTAGTTTAAAAAAAAAAAAAAAATTTTACAAAAAATTTTTTTTTAAAAAAAATTTTTTTTGCTCTCTTTTTATTATTATCTTATTTATAAATTTTACAATTAAAAATTGAAGAAAAAAATACAGATTTTTACTAAAAAAACATGTTTATTTTCAATTGAGGGTAGTTTTTTTCTCAATTTTAATTTTATGTGGACGGCTACTTACTTTCAATCATTATGGAGTTTGTTTCATCGCGATAGCTGATTCAGTTTAAAAGTTACACAGTTTTGTTACAATTTTTTTTTTAATTTCATAAAAAGTATAAAAAACAATATTTAGATTTTTTAAATATTTTTTCTGTCGTTAAAATTAAGCATAGATTTCCTCATTTCGATATGTGCACATTATGAAGACTCACACTGTATGTTTCCTGCGCTACAAAGACGTCCTTAAACTTCACCTTATGACCTGTGGCATATCCGTTGATCGCTAGCAGGAGCTTGCTCAAAACCGATAAAGGTAGCGCACCTCAATCGACAAAGCACCTGAATGCTTTGAAACAAGTTGTCTTGAAGACCTAGACAAGAAGCGCCAAATACGGGAAAGTCACCCAAAGCCTTCACATATGTACACATACAATGATACTGCTCTTCTGTCTGTTGTCGCCGGATACGGTGAACAGGACGATACAACGTGTAACGTTAAACGCGCAAAACCTCAGACACCCAAACTGATTTTTAATTCAATTGAACTATTTCAGAGAGAAAAAAATCATTAAAAAAATTGTAAAGGTTTTATGTGCTGTTTTGGTTCGTAAGATTCGTATTTGTATTGAAATAAAAGCTATTATTATCCCGCGTATGAGAAAATTTAAATTGGTCGACAACAATTTGTGTTTGTTTACCTATTTTGGCGGGTTTGCGCATGTGATGGCTTGACCTATTAATAAATAGACATGGCAACGTTTTTAATGAAAATTTTAAGCTATTGCATAGCTTTTATCGCGGGCTTTGAGCGCGGTGACCGAATCAAAAAATTCCGTAACGTAACGAAAATAAAACCTAACACCCCCCACTCCACCTACCATGTAATGACGGTTCCCATGACAACGTTATGTTGTCATGGAGGTTACAAATGCTATGCAATAGCTTTACCGCGGCAGTCCTCGAGTGTCACACGTTTTCTTTTTAAATGTGACCTATATTAAAAAGTTGTTCAATTGATTTTGCTCGTTATTCTGATCAAATTATTTTCAGGTTTTGCGCATTTAACGTTACACGTTGTATATATACTTCTTCGGACGAGGTCCAATGAATCAGCATAACATTCCTCAAATCAGCTAATTAAAGAATAAAAAATCTTAATTGCTCACCTGAACATAAGCCCGTGTGTTTCCCCTAGCCACGTATGCTTCTAAGTGGAAAACAAGATAAGGGGTGAATTCTGCTAGTTCATTACATTACGCGCCAGCTCGACAGAGAGTGGCGTCAGCGTTAATGTAGCCAGCATTGTAATGCAAATATTACGTGAGATACATATCACAGTTTATCAGTCGCCTAGCCTTTTCCCAACTATGTTTGGGTCAGCTTCCAGTCTCACTGAATGCAGCTGAATACCAGTTTTTCACATGGAGCGATTGCCTATCTGACCCCACAACCCAGTTACAGGGTCAATTTATTTTTATTTTTATTGAATACTTCTTTAGGCATGTTGGGCATTTTTGAGATGAGACTTAACAATTGATTTCGCGACACTGTTACGACACCAGCTTTTGACCACTAAAAAACATCAACGCGCCATACATTTTATTTGTTATTTAATTTGTTAAAGTTTTCACTTCTGTCGACACTCCCGGAGTGCCACTGTTTTTTTTTATTTCACATAAACCTACAAGGGCTCATGAAACGTCAGAAGCTAAGTGCATCGTTCCAATTGGTCGCTTTTTATGGAGAAGTGCCGGCAAGAAACTCCACGGTTACTCTTTTAAAAATAAATGGTTATTACAATGTTTTCAAATTACATTGTTAATAGGTATGCAGGACGATGTAGGCCTATCAACAAGTACCAGGTACTTAGCAAAATAGAAAATGGTCCACAAGTCTACAGCCTACAAGGTAACATGATAAGGGGGTAACCTTGGTACGAGTAAGACTGGTTGTCAGACTTTCGGGCTTCTGACTAGACTAGAAACCTATGAATGACAGCCGGGATCTATAGCCTAACAAGTGCTTTCCGAGACACTGAGGATCGCCCATCCACGGATTGTCCTCAGTAAGCGTAGCTTAACTTTCAATCGAACCATGCAGCTGTTTCTACCTAGCCATGAGCCCCTTTGAAAGGGCAGACACTACTTATGGCTCTCGATTCGTTCCGAGTTTAATTTGTCTATAAGTTCTGGCGTTCTGGAGCTGTTAATTATATTAAAATATAATGTATGTTGACTTGAAAGAGCATGGCAGTTGAGAGTATGTCATGCTCACTCAAATGTCTCGCTGATGGTGGCGTATGTGTTGAATCATTCTGTTCCCTACAAAATGGTTGAGCTGGATGGTATTTATCCATGCGTCAATTTCGTGAATCGGTGCCGAACGTTGAGACTGGTCATTTCTTATCTGCCAGGGCTTATTTTAAATCTTTTTAAGATTTTACGAAATCCTGAGTTTATTAGTAGGGACTTAGGATTTGGTAATATCTTGATTTAAAAGAGTGTTCTTGGAGTTTCTTGCCCGTTCTTCTCCACAGAAATCTACGTTTTGGAATGGGCAACTGGCTTCAACTTTCTGACTAACCGACCGACTCTTTGACAGTTCAAAAGAGCCTGTAAATGAAATAATTTTAGTGTATCTTTTTGGAATCTTTGTTTTGCTTGTAACTCGATCAAATCTTATAAAATTCAAATTCAAAAGTCAATTATTCAAACTAGGCTGATAATCAGCACTTTTCGAACGTCAAAATTACATAAGACAGTCCCCCAAAAACGCCCACCCTTCACCACTTCCTTTCTATAAAATTATGAAGTCACCAGTGATATCAAGTATGCAGGCATGTTTCATCGTCACTAATCAATTGACATATCAAGTCAAAAGATAACGTGCCAAGCCAAAAAATATTAGGTTTTGTCTCCTATTCCATGCAATAAATATATATTAAATAACATGTCGCTTGCCACATATTGTCATTTATTGCAACAACAGTTGTTCATAATGCTGGGGCTACATTATCGCGATAACGCGTACTTTGCGCGCTCTCTGTTGCTCAACGAGACGTCGATCGGTGTGTGAGGGAGAGCGTGCCAAGTTTAGTTCACCTTATCGCGACAATGTGGCCCCAGCATAACTATCATCGGAATGGATGAAACGAAAATCTAAATAATATCAAATCAAATCTTTTTATTGTGGGCATAGGTTATACAGACAGATGATAGGTAAATTACAGTTCCATTATGTCCTGCCTAATAGGCATACAATAATTATATCAACATGCAGTAAAAAATAAAAAATAAAATCTTAGGCACCACATAAAAAGTAAATCTTAGAAAATAACAATTATGGTGACAGATTGTACTAGGCAACTAATTATTTAGAAAATCTTGGATCGTGTAGTAAGCTTTGTCAATTAAAAAATTACGCAATTTATGTTCAAATAGTGGCAGTTCTTTGGTGCTAAAAATGTCAGGTATCGTACTGTAAATTTTAGATGCCATTCCAAAAACACTTTTACCCATAAGAGCAGTTCTTTATGGTATGCTAGATATTTTCAGTATATGTCTTTTTGATTTCAGTCCACTGAATATCTAGCAGTTATGATAAACTGAATAAATGCAACAGTAGTAGGTACTTCATCTCACTGGAAATTATGTAGGTATTCACATCCTTATTATTTTATATATTATGAAAACGGAGTCCCCGCTCGTAAAACGTGTCGTGGTACCGGCCGGTAATGTGCGGAGCGTGATATGTTTTACGACCCGTTTTCATAGCACGGACTGGTTTGGCCAAATGAAGTTTACGCACAAATACAATAAAATGTGTCTTTCTCGCCTCTTTTCCTACAATAAGATGTGACTACAATACGTATTTTTGCGAGTTGTGTCGTGAGATATTATGTCGCAGAAATATGATGAAGTCACAAGAATGTTTTTCGAGATATTTTTTTGCTACGAAAACAATAAGCACTTTAGAAAATTAGCTTTTGTCTGAACGAGATATTTACATACGAGGTGTAACGATCGCCTTTTATTCTTAGTAGGACAAAATGCCAGGTTTAATAAGTCTTCAAAAAAGGTCTTTGCTCAGCAGTGGGCCAGTGTAGGGAAATAAAAAAAAATCGGCCAAATGCGTGTCGAATCACGCACAATGAAGGGTTCCGTAGTTGGGATGAAGTTATACCAAATACAAACATAACATTGTAGTTGAAAAACATGTTCTCCCATACATTCCAACCGCAAATGGAAGTTTATACGCACAATGTTGAGAGATTTACCATGTTATTTTAAGACCATAGACAGAACCATTCTCTGTATTTAAAAAAAAAAAAAATTAGGATCAGTGGTTTCGGAGATAACCAGGGTAATGATCAATTTTCATAAATTTTCCTAAATATCTTAAGTCTCTATTTTAAACTTTTTCTAAAATTGAGATCCTCGCAATAAATCCTTTCATTTGATATGTCACACGGTACAGTTCGCGAAACTTTTTTTTTTTATTTTCTTGTTTTCCCCCAAAAGTGACCCCATTTTCAAAATTCATTTATTTACGTTACACATCCGTGTTTGGGTCACAGAAATACTATGTGTACCAAATTTCAACTTAATCGGTCTATTAGATTCGGAGGGAATTGGCTGTGACAGACAGCCAGACAGTCAGGCAGACACATGAGTGATCCTAAAAGGGTTCCGTTTTTTCTTTTTGAGGTACGGAACTCTAAAAAAAATCTTCGTTGCAGCTGTAGCATTGCATTCTGGAGCACTCGGGTAAAAAGAATAAAAGCAAATTAAAAAAATCCCTCCATATTTAAATATCTTATGACCCACTCCTTCAAACCAATTAACTAAACGCCTAATTAAATAAACACCTCCTAAACTTACACCAGCCCAGCCCCTTCAAATCCTGTGCTCCTAGTAAAGGAAAACGCGCGTGAACACTCCACCTTCACGCTCGTTACACACGAGAGTCAGCACACAAATTGGCAGATCTACGTTGTGTGCTGAACTTGCTGGAAATATTATTATGTAAGCCAAATAGTCGACGGACGGTGGAAAATATTTACTTCGATGTTCCCTCCAGGTAATGATATTAAGTGGTTGGCGTTTTATCTCTGAATTTTACCTCATGACCTCATGTTGTTTATAGGACGTGACTTGTAGATTGACTGTTAACAACAACTAACAAAATAGTTTTAAAAATATTTTTGTTTTATGAGCAAAATTTGTAAAAAATAGCGAGTAAACAATAATCTTCTCCTTTTCGTGTGGTTAATGACTAACCTGGTGTCAGAATTTTAAAGCCTATTTATGGGCCTCTGACTTGGCTTCACTACCGTCGAGAAATATATCTCAGGCAGGTTTTCGAACAACAATAATGAAAAAAACCGACTATGCTTTATGTTTAAGTCAAAATCATTTTCCCAACTATGTTGGGGTCGGTTTCCAGTCTAACCAGATGCAGCTGAATACCAGTATTTTACATGGAGTCACTGCCAACATGATACCCAGATACTTTGAAGAAGATCAATAAAAAATCCCAACATGCTAACATTTAAAAGTTGGATTGCAGAAGTCTTAACATAGTACTAATTAAATCGACTAGTAGGAGAGGTAATCACATCACTTCAAGGCCTTCAATTCAACTGCCAAGATCCATTTATCCATTGTCCCACCTTATAACCAAGAACGTCTACTATTCCTGTTTTTTTCTTTCTTATTAAAGAACCAAGTATCTAATTCTACCCCTAAAGCTGTCACCTACTTTCGTGCCTAAGAAACAAACTGCAAATTACTTCTACAAAGGAACGCAACTCGCACTAAATTATTTACTAATTAGAACCTAGGTGGCGAAAAAGAAATGTCCCGTACAAAGGAGGCAATTTGCTGAAATTTTCCACTTTTTCACTGAACACCTGAACAAGGAATAATTTTCATTTACACCGCTTCCTTTGAAAATGTTGTCAGTTTCTGGAATTTTTATAAATAGTTGGTTATTTGCCTAGGGAGCAAACAACTATTTTAAAGGCGAGAGTGTTTCTTTGAATCCAGAGTGGAGCGAAGGACACACAAAAACTTGTTCATTTAACTATTTTATTATACTATTTTATTTACACTTCATTGGTGTTAGTGACAGCTAGTATGTTTTAAAGTGTTCCTTATTGATACAAAATCACAACATGCCATTTTAGTTTATTTTTATTAAAGTGAAACTTTTATTACATCGTCTCAAACTTTTTCGTCTGTGTGTTGCATGTCGCGTGACGGTCGACCGCGGAGTAGGGATGAAGTGAAAGGCGCTCATCAGAGCAGCCAAGGCCAATATGGCGGCGCCTATACTGCCCTGCTAAGCCCAAAGGCGGTATCTCAACCGGAGTAAGTTTCGAGAAAATTGACTTTTTGTAAATTGTAATGTATGGAAAAATGGAGATATAAAAAACTTCTTAGTGTTTTTTTAAAATGTTTTAAGTTAGATAGCGCTATTTCGCTTATACCATTAGATGGGAAATTGTTAAAGCTATTAAATGGTACAAAAAAAATGAAAAGGGCGTATCTCAGAGATACCGCATTTGGGCTTAGCAGGGCAGTATAGTTCGCTTAAGAGTTTCACTTTTACCGTGGTTTCATTTTCTGAATTGTTTTTATCTTTTTATTACGGACGATTTTGACGTGCACGTCTTTCTAAATTATTCTCACATGTATAATTTCAACATGAATGATTTATACCAATATTTTATAACAATATTTTTATCTAAAATTGTGTCCGTGGAGTTTCTTGCTAGTTCTTCTCCATAGCTCGACGACCCCTTGACAATTCAAAATTGCCCGTGTACGGTTTATTTGAAACAAATGCTTTGAGTTTGAGTTTGACAAATATTTTCAAAAAATAAATTACAAAAAATTGTCCACTGACATTACCACTATCTGATTATCTTAGGTTACAAACTCACTAAAATTCATACAAAAATCGAAACGATAAGCCAACGATTGTATAAAGATATTCTACAAAGATATCTTTCTTTCCCACAAAAGAAACTCCACTTTCCATTCACCAGTACTTTTCACACCACTTCCTTTAAAGTTAAAACTTTACACTTCGGACCAAAAACTCACCAACTGCATTGAGATCTAAAAATAAATCTGGTCTCAATGCTGCTGTAAATTAGAGCTTCGTGGCTCGTTAGTTAATCCAATTAGTGGGCTGTTTTAATTGGATTCTTTTTGTGGTGCCGCTGCAAGGTGTTTGTGGTCGCTATAAATGTACTGGGGACTAATTATAAGTGTGGTAGTGGATCGGTTTCTTTTATCGGTAAGGCTGTTTTTTTCCCGGATTTTTGAGGTAAAGATAAAGTAGATTAAGACCAGGCACTCCAAAGACAATTTCCACGTAAACTCCGCCCCCATGAACCCCACCACTCCACTATGTGCTAAACGCTAACACATCAGTAATAAAGCTGAACATCGCGTGCGCTCTTTGGTCGTGTTTGAGCACGGAACTAAATGTCGTAAGTCTCAATTCTTATTTCGTTTATAACTAAAGTAACAATTGATCTAGAGAAAAAATATCTAATATTTGGATAATAAACTATATTTTCTTACTGTCAATAATTATTTTAGACATAAAAGCCGAGTAATCTTGTTTTTGTTTTAAATAATCTTCAAAAAAGACATGATTTTCGAATAAAAATGAAAAGAGCGAAAATGTTCGAATTACGTAACTGTCTTGTATTTAGAAAGAAAAAGATCCAACAAATCATAATACTAAAGTTTAATTTTGATTGTATGCGTGAATTTTTCAGAATATTAATGCAAATCGACATACAATTTAAGGAGCCTCCTCTTAAATAAGAAATTGATATGGACTCAAATTGTTGATGGGTAATTCATAAAATGAATTAATAGATTTTTGGTTATTGGATACTACAATGCGGTTAGGCAAACTGGTGATTATTTCTGAATATGTTTTTTTATTCCAGATTTAAACCTCAAGTAGGTACTTGCGTAATCATTAAGTAAACTAGGAATTTTATTTTATTTACTTGTGCACATAAAAGTTTATTTTTATGACGCGTCAAAAATATTTTCTATCAAGCAGCCTCAAAAAGTAACAAACATCTAGAGTAACTATTACATTTTCCATTTTCTTTTATAACATCTCATGAAATCATATTATATAGAACAGTAACACTAGTGTTTTCTTATATTACTAACTCATGAGTAGTGGTGCCTTCAGACTGGGCTTATGAAATTTTATGTAATTGTCTCTGAAGCTTGGAACATGGACTGAAAATGTGTGAAAGGAGAGTTAGGTGTGTGGTCCAAGGTAAAAAAGATTTGATTAATATCATGAAATACAGCTCAAATTCACTTTTTATCTCGTTCGCACCATACTGCTCGTGGACTGAGTGGGATGCTGGCGGGCGGTTCCAAGGCGCCAATAGTTTAAGGTAATTTCTTTTTACGGTGAAAATAATGGAAAATTACAAAAAAAAATTGTATCTGATTTACAATTAATTCAGTTACTATGCAAGGTTTCATGATCATATTCGGTTTATTGTAAAGGAGAGTTAGGTGTGTGGTCCAAGGTAAAAAAGATTTGATTAATATCATGAAATACAGCTCAAATTCACTTTTTATCTCGTTCGCACCATACTGCTCGTGGACTGAGTGGGATGCTGGCGGGCGGTTCCAAGGCGCCAATAGTTTAAGGTAATTTCTTTTTACGGTGAAAATAATGGAAAATTACAAAAAAAAATTGTGTCTGATTTACAATTAATTCAGTTACTATGCAAGGTTTCATGATCATATTCGGTTTATTGTTCGGTTTGGAAGTAACTTAGTATTTTTTTTCGATCGAGATTTTTTATCGAATCGTGTTTTCGTCAAACATAGTAAGTACCTGCTTAAAATTATTAATCCTCAACTTTAACATTTATATATTTACTAGCAAACCCGGCGAACTCCGTTTCGCCACCAGATGGCTTCGTTTTATGTAACATTTCGTTTGGTGATTAAAAGAAGAAGATTTTTTTTTTTGTTTTATATTTGAAAAGGAAAAATTTTATTTCATTATTTCATTTCACAACAGTAATGAATTCATTTCGATTACAAAAATGAAGTGTTATTTAGTTGAACTTCTCTAAGTAAATGAAAGTGAATCCAAAGTAAATACTGAAGATCACCATCTGAATAAAAAACATTACGCAAGTGTATATAGTCCTCAGATCGTACCTTTGCCTGATTGAATCGGATGAACGCTAAACGTTCGGTCTCGACTTTGACATACATGTCGACAGCGAATTGCTGGAATAGCCGACGGCACTTCAGAATGACATTCTCCTCATGTGTACGAATCATCATACGATACGCATAGTAATTCATTGCGCTTAGTTTTTTATTCGTTGATACGCCTGAAAATGCAAAATTAAATGAATTGTTAATAGAAACCAATAATAGCAATAATTAGTGTGTGAATAATTATTGTACCTGTAATTGGATCGACCATCTTCAACGTGATGTCGTATCCGTCTTGCCCTTGCCAATAAATGATTGGATATTGTAACGCATCGTACAAACGATGTGTCTCGTTTACACGATGCATGATATTGCTTCTTCGCTGAATGACAATGTCTCGCGATTTAGTTGGATCGTCAACAATAATTGCAGCAACATCATTAACGGTGGGTGCATTGAATCTTCGCACATGTTCACCTGTTGAGGTACAATCCGCTCTTATGACAAATTTGTGCGTATCCGATGGCATTCGTTCCAATGCTGTTTTGAACATATTAACCACAGCATTATTAGCGTGAAAAAATGCTTGCAACTGTTCAATAATTCGTCTCTTCCGCACATTCAGCTGATCCACCATCGACGAAATGAAATATATTTGCAGAAATTGATGCGGTTCATCTGGTGTTGGCACCATTGAACCATGCAAATGATATATTTGTCCTTGTATCTGTAATTGCAAACAATCATTTGTTGAAGAATACGGTGTAACTTCTGATCGTGTGATGGTGTAGTGTGTGGTGTATATGTAGTTGTAATGTGTTGCAATTCATTGCGTTGGTGTGAGTGATTGGTTATGTGTGTTGTATCTTTTACCTTGCAAGTCGGCATGAAGCCGCCTTCTCGAATGATATTAGCTCCAAAGGAAGTCATGCGAAAGCAGTTATTGTATTCAAGGATGTGTTGAAGAAAATGGCTGGAATCGGGATCACTTCCATCGAACAATGGTTTCAGTGGCTGTGGTGGTGTAAGTAATGGATCCAGTTTGACTTTTCCACTTGCGCAGCACAATCCAGCCGTTTCTCTTTTGAACTTAACGCATTGCAATATCGGCATATAGTCGTCATTGGTCCAATATCTAAATTTTCATCATCACTGTAGTTCACAGTGGGATCATATTGGAATGCCAAGCGATTGTATGATGCCAATGATCTTCGTGTGCTCACGCGTTGTCTCAATCGGGCATTTTCTCTTATTATATTTTGTCTTTCTTCGCTTAAGTTCTGTGAATACACTTGTTGCTGGCTTGCATGTCTTGTGCGGCGGCCGATGTTCGCACGTCGTCCTCTAGGCATTTTGGACTATGGACAGAGTGGTGAATTTAACCTCAAATGCACGATCCACATAATTTACACAGTTCAACTTACCACCTTAAAGACAAATGCCTGCTGTTGAAATTGAACAAAAATTTGCACAATACACGTGATTGATTTGATGGTTTCCAATTGAAGTGTTAGGAAACGAATAACTTCTTTTTTTTTTCACAATTTTTCACAGTGAACACAATACCGGTTTGTCACATGAAATTAACTGAGCAGAGAACAATGAGTAGCTGTCAAACAATGTATCACGCACCGGCGCCATCTACTTAAAATATTGGTTTGTAGTACATGCTATGTATCAGAGATGGCGCTGTATGTGAAAAAAGATTTTTTGTTTTTTTTCGCTTTTCTGTTAAATTTTTTCCTGAATTTTCTTTTCTATAAACCTCACGGAGCCCGAGACCTTTCCAACGAATGCAAAACCGTGGAAATCGGTTCGTGCGTTCTGGAGTTATAGCGTCAGGAAGGAAAACCCGACTTATTTTTATATAGTAGATTTCTCTTATTATATTTTGTCTTTCTTCGCTTAAGTTCTGTGAATACACTTGTTGCTGGCTTGCATGTCTTGTGCGGCGGCCGATGTTCGCACGTCGTCCTCTAGGCATTTTGGACTATGGACAGAGTGGTGAATTTAACCTCAAATGCACGATCCACATAATTTACACAGTTCAACTTACCACCTTAAAGACAAATGCCTGCTGTTGAAATTGAACAAAAATTTGCACAATACACGTGATTGATTTGATGGTTTCCAATTGAAATGTTAGGAAACGAATAACTTCTTTTTTTTTTCACAATTTTTCACAGTGAACACAATACCGGTTTGTCACATGAAATTAACTGAGCAGAGAACAATGAGTAGCTGTCAAACAATGTATCACGCACCGGCGCCATCTACTTAAAATATTGGTTTGTAGTACATGCTATGTATCAGAGATGGCGCTGTATGTGAAAAAAGATTTTTTGTTTTTTTTCGCTTTTCTGTTAAATTTTTTCCTGAATTTTCTTTTCTATAAACCTCACGGAGCCCGAGACCTTTCCAACGAATGCAAAACCGTGGAAATCGGTTCGTGCGTTCTGGAGTTATAGCGTCAGGAAGGAAAACCCGACTTATTTTTATATAGTAGATTTCAAAATGAATGTTGCAGTATTTTCAATATAACTGAGGATCGTGCTAAGCAATTTGCGATATTGTAGACTTAATATTGCGTTATTTTGCATACCTATTGCATATTTGTGGATTATTTCGTTATTTATTTCGAAAAAAAACTACCAAGCATCTTTGTTGTGAACAGACGTGTCGATCATTTATTAAAATAAATAAATAATTATTTGCTGAATCGTGACCTGGTTTTACCAAATAGCCGGTAGTAAAGCAAACTGTGTCATACGTAAGCATAACATGTGTTAATCGTTTCTGTGAAAATGTGTATACGTGATTAACAAGTAAATAACTTGTGTCACAATGGCAAGCAGTCCCTTCAGCAGGGGTGGCAGATGTGCTCGAAGCCCACCTCCTACACCTGTGCCCGCACCCGCACCTGCACCTGCACCCGGGCCCTCACCTCACCCTCAACCACCCAGCCAAAGAGAAGATGTCATGATGGAAGTTATATCTACGCCAGAAATCCAGAACTGGATGTCGTCCATTGAGCAGTGTCTAAACGAAGTGTGCTCTATTGTATCAGAGGGCAAATTAAACGTGGAGCAAAAACTGCGTATAAGTACCCTATGCCGAAAAGTTGGTCACGGCACATCGCAAATGGCTGTTCAGTACCAGTCCCTTAAGAGTAGAGCCGTCCAAGCCCACTCCACCGTCCAAACACTCGAAGACCAAATTGATCTGTCGCAGCAACTGCAAGCCCTTAAGCTGTCAATCGGAGCTTCAATGAAACCGGTAACGGGAATTTCCTTTGCTGAGATGGTTAAACAAGGTACCAACAATTTTATACAGCCGATAAATCTAAGCTCAGTTGCCATATACCCTAACGACAAGCTGAAGTCGAGTGAGGAGACAAAATCACTTGTTCAAAAAATTATATGCCCCGAGCAAATGAAACTTCAGGTAAGAGGACTACGTAAGACGAAAAACGGCGGTGTCATTATCAGCACTGAATCAAAGGACGATATTGAGAAGGTGAAAAAATCTATGCAGCAATCAAATTCAGGCCTTACAGTAGACGAACCCTCAAAAAGGAAGCCTAGACTAGTAGTTATCGGAGTGCCCTCATCCATGCAAGAAAAGGATGTTTTTACTTGCTTATTCCACCAGAATCTAGCAGAGACTCTTCAGAATTGCAGCCTGGAGACCTTTTTGACCTCCATTAAATTAAGCCATAAGTCAGGTAAGAAGGACGCTGAGACCTGTAATTATATAATAGAAGTATCTGCAGAGGTACGTAAAGCCCTGATATCAAAAGGCAGAGTGTTCATAAATTGGTCGTCATGCCCTGTGAGAGACTTCACTCTAGTAACACGCTGTTATAATTGCCAGCAATACGGACATGCGGCCAAATCATGTCGGGAGACCACCGTTACCTGTGGCCACTGCGGTGATCAAGGTCACTCCATTAAAGAATGTACAAAGAAGACTGAGGACCCAAAATGTGCTACTTGCTTGCACTTCAAAAAGCCGAGCAATCATAAGACAAGTGCTACTGACTGCCCAGCGAAAATAATGGCGGAAAAAAGGTACATCAATTCTGTTGATTATGGAGGCGCCTAAGAGCGCCGTTAATTAAGTATTTTTTTAGCCCGTGTTATTGTTTTTATAACTATGATTAGTAATTTAATTAATGACATAGATAATTTCTCTGTATCTGAATCCCGCGTTTGTGACGTTGAACACTGTAAACAATATCTGTCCTCCCACACTAGTCCACTAACCATACTAACACAAAATATTCGCAGTATTTTTAAAAATTTCGACAACTTCAGCACTTTCCTACAACGTCTAGACATAAACTGTGACGTTATTGTATTAACCGAATGTTGGCTTTCCAAACAATATAATATACCACTTATTCCGGGATATAATATGTATAAAAGTAACATAAACTACAATCAGAACGATGGGGTGATAGTTTACACAAGAAATCATCTCAATGTGACTGTCGAGGAACCAAATATGCACGACTGTAACAGATTGTTAGTTAAAATTGGGTTAGAATTAGCGATACTTGCCTTGTATCGACCACCCTCTTTTAGAAATATAAACAATTTCACTGACTCTCTAAACAATACCTTGCAGAACCTGTCCTCTTTCAAAAATACAATTTTAGTTGGAGATATTAACATCAATATTCTTCCAGAAAGTGCTGACGCATCCGCTGAGGAATACCTTAACCTATGCGCCTTCCATGGTTTGCTTCCTGCTCACACGCTTCCTACACATCAAAGTGGCTCTTGTTTGGACCATATTATGCTCAAAACAAATTTCCCTGCACTTGCCCTTGTAACTAATTCCACAATAACCGATCACAATGCTACCCTACTTATTTTAAATTGTAAATTACCAAAAGTAGACACTCGCACAATTTCTAGTTTAATTGTAAATAAACTTGAAGAAGATTTACGCAATATCGACTTTGACCCAGTTTACGATTCCGCTGATCCGCAGTTTTGTATGTTGTATCTAATCAAAAATGTGCAACATGCAATTCAGAAAAACACGGTCATGTCTCGGCGAAATAATAAAAACTACAACATAAAACCATGGATCACGACAGGACTCATTCGCTGTATGAAAAATAGAGATAAACTGCATATGAAAGCTAAATCTAATCCAAATAATTTAATTTTGCAACTGTCGTATAAAAGATATCGTAACTTCTGCAATAATCTTCTAAAAAAAGTAAAAAGCAACTACGATAAAATTGCACTAGAAAAAGCTGGTACAAATAGTAAAAAAATCTGGAATTTTATTAAAAGTGTAACGTATAACTCTAAGCAAAATCAGTCATCTTCAGGTTTATTACAAGCACACTCATCACAGTTAGCATCTGCCAACATTGCGAATAATTTCTTTGTTAATGTTGGTAAATGTTTGGCTGAAAAAGTTCAGGGGCAGTCACATTACCTAACAAGCACACCATTTACATGTAGCACTATTCCATCATCCTTTGTGTTACTAGACACTGACGAGACTGAGGTAGAAACGATAATTATGAGTTTGAAGGACGACTGTGCAGTTGGCTGGGATAACATATCAAATAAAATTATTAAACAGTTCAGGCACATTTTGGGACCGCCACTAACTTATATTTTCCAAAAATGTTTAACTACAGGTCTTTTTCCCGAGTGCCTCAAAAAAGCTGTTGTTGTCCCTGTTTACAAATCAGGCAGTAAAGATCAAGTGACAAATTATAGACCTATTTCTTTGCTGCCTAGTATATCTAAAATATTAGAAAAAATTATGAATAAAAGGCTCTACAAATACTTGGAGGATAAAGCAATTTTATCTAAACGGCAGTTTGGGTTTAGGCCTAAAATGTCAACAGACGATGCCGTGCACCATCTGACTGACTATGTAGCACAAGAACTTGATAATGGTAACCACACAGTAGGAATCTTCCTGGACCTCGCCAAAGCTTTTGATACGGTGTCTATTCCTATTCTGTTGCACAAGCTTGAAGCCTTAGGTATCCGAGGCACCCAGCTGAAATTATTTAAGAGCTATCTAGAAGATCGTACTCAATGTGTAAGGATTGATAATATTCTCAGCGATACTAAAAAAAATACGTCCTTCGGAGTTCCCCAAGGAAGTATTTTAGGGCCTACACTATTTTTGATATATATTAACGATCTCTGTAACCTAAATCTAGATCACGGCCAAATTGTTTCTTATGCTGACGACACTGCCCTTCTATTTTCGGCTGACTCAGAAAAAAATGTCTACAAGCATGCGCAACATGGATTCAATATTGTTAATAAATGGCTTCAACATAATTCACTAACACTAAATGCAGACAAGACAAATTACATTAAGTTTTCGATGCGCAAGCAAACATCAACAACAAGCACTACCTCGACATTACATGCTCATTATTGCACAATTCCTCCAGATAACCAATGTGTTTGTCCCAACATTAAAATGACAAATACAACAAAATACCTTGGTGTTATAATAGATGAAACACTTTCGTTCAAACAACATATACAAGCTTTAAATAATAGGATTCGCAAGTTAATATTTGTTTTTAAAAAGTTACGCTATATTGCTGACCCAAAAATCGTTAGACAAGTTTACTTTGCTCTATGTCAATCAATATTAACTTACTGTATTACCACATGGGGTGGAGCGGGTAAAACAATGTTACTAACCATCGAGAGAGCTCAAAGGGCGATTCTCAAAGTGTCTACTTTCCGCCCTTTCCTTTTTCCTACTAACCTCCTATACAAATCTTGTGAAGTATTAACAGTTCGGCAGCTATTTATAATGGGTATTGTATTAAAACAACACACAGCTCTACCTTACAGCACTGCGTATACTAATAAAAGGCGTAAAGATATAGTGTGTCCACAAAATACATCAAAACATGCTTTTGTATCTAAATTTTACCTGTACCTCGGTCCTCTTCTCTATAATAGACTAAATTCGAAAGCAAACATTTATTCCCTGAACTACATAAATTGTAAGAGTATTCTCAAGGATGCTCTCCAAAGTATGTCTTACGAAGATACAGAGAATTTACTAACTGTGTTAAAGTGAATAAGTATGTACTAATTTCACTTACGTTAAGTATTTATCAAATTTAGAAACTAAGATTTAAGCTACTCAACATATAATTAGTGATCTATTGTCAACCTGCAGATAATTTATTTATTTATAAGTCTATTTTAGCTCTTCTCGCCTGAAACACAGGATTACCTAGTTCAGGCACGTAAGTCTTAGGAATATAATTTACATTTAAGCAAATCTGTAATAATTTTCATGCCTTGTAATAATTTTTTGAATAAATATTATTATTATTATTTCGTTTATTCATTTTGATTCCTATTAGGTTACATTTTTAAATATTTCTTAAAATAAAAGAATTAAAAAAACATTTAAAAATATAAAAAATAGAGGTCCGCCGGTGTCGGGAGCAGGGTCCAAGCTACCGGTGGTTAGGGCTGCAGAGACAGGAACCTCCTCACAATGCGAGCCGTATCGAGGAGTACTGCCTTCTGAATCAGGCGCTTGATCCAACCGCCTAACGAAAGCCTCGAGAGATGTTGGTCGAGGCTTTCGGCCATCAGGCCATTAGCCGTTACGACAATCGGCACAATGATAGCCGAGCTCACATTCCACATGTCAACAACCTCGTGTGCTAAGTCGAGATATTTTATTTGTTTCTCTTTCTCAGCTTTCACGAGGTTCTCGTCATGTGGAATGGTAACATCGACTATCATTGCGCGGCGCGCTAATCGATCTATCACTACTATATCAGGCTTATTTGCTACAATAGTCCTGTCAGTAATGATAGACCGATCCCAGTACAACGTGACATGGTCATTTTCGAGAACTGGGTCGGGCACATACTTGTAATACGGTACCTCAGAGTCCACAAGTTTATATTTCAAAGCAAGTTGCTGGTGAATAATCCTAGCCACTTGGTTATGTCTGTGCAAGTACTCACCGTTAGCTAGACGCGAGCAACCAGAGATAATATGTCTGATGGACTCACCCGGACGATGGCATGCCCGACACACGTCAACCGTACCGTCCTTCATAATATGTCTCCGGTAGTTATTCGTCAAGATAACTTCGTCCATAATTGCACAGACGAAACCTTCGGTTTCCCCGAAAAGGTCACCGAAACGTAGCCAGGATACGGACGCTAAGAAATCTACACCGGGCTCATGAAGAGCCCGATAGAAGCGCCCGTGAAGCGCCTTGCTTTGCCATACCTCCTTGCGGTCATCTGTAGTAAGTACTACAGGTTTGCGCCAGTTCTCTTTAGCCATGGAAAGCGGGGTGAGCCCGTTGTCCACTGCGACCACATCACGGTGCATGCCCACATTGGCTTTAAGAAAGTATTCCCTGAGGCTACACACCTCGCGGTTGTGGAGGGTCTTCGCATTTAAAAAGCCTCGACCCCCGCACTTCCGCGGGATGTACAGTCTCATCACCGATGAACGTGGGTGATGCATCCGGTTTGCGGTCAGGAGTGTACGGACCCTCCTGTCCAGGGCGTCGAGTTCGGTCTGAGTCCATTTGAGTATGCCGAAAGAGTACATCAAAACCGGCATGACCCAACCGTTGAAGGCGCGCACCTTGTTTCCGCCTGAAAGAAGACTATTTAATACCTTTTTCAGGCGACCAAAGAAGCGCTCCTTCAACGATTGCTTCATGTCAGCAACGTTGATGCCTAACGCTTCCGACATACCCAAATACATATAGCTTTCGGTTGCGGAGAGGGATCTAAGGTGTATGGAGTCCGAGAGTTGAATTCCCTCGGATTCCATAATCTCCCCTCGCTTTACATGCATGACTGCACATTTGTCCACACCAAATTCCATCCTGATGGCGTTACTGAATGTTTCAGTTACCTTCAGTAGCTCCATCAGTCGCAATTTGTTGGGGGCAAAGAGTTTCAAGTCATCCATGTAGAGGAGGTGAGATATGACCTGACCACCTCTCCTCAATCGATAGCCTAGACCTGAATTCTCCAGCAGTGTGCTTAGAGGATTCAGGGCTAAGCAGAACCAAAGTGGACTCAAACTGTCGCCCTGGAATATTCCCCGTTTAATCCATACAGGCTCGTCATTCTTCTGGATCTGTCGACATCCTGGGTAGCGAAGGACCGTCCTCCATTGCCCCATACACGACATCAGGAAGGTGCGCAGAGTTGCATCTATCTTGTACAGCTCCAGCACCCTCATGAGCCATGTATGTGGCACCGAGTCGTAGGCCTTCTTATAGTCTATCCAGCATGTTGACAGATCCTTGCGGGATCGACGAACCTGTTGGCTTATGGCCATGTCGATGAGGAGAAGCTCCTTAGTACCGCGGGACCCATTCCTACATCCATTTTGAGACGCTGACATGATTGAATTACTGTCAATGTGTGTGTTAATTTTCGTTCTCAAAATGGATGTAAGAAGTTTATAGACCGTCGACAAACATGTGATCGGTCTATAATTCTTGGGTTCCGCGGGACTACCTGACTTATAGAGCAGGTGAGTAACGCCTGTTGTTAGAAACTGCGGTAGCGACCCAGTCTCTAGGGATGACTGAAATTGAGATGCCAGGCGAGTGTGCGAACTACTCAGCCATTTTAACCAAAAGTTGTGCAGTCCGTCCGGTCCCGGTGATTTCCAATTCGGTAACGGACGGACTGCTCTGGCTACGTCTAATGGCGTGATTAGTATAGCATCCATTTCTGGTATAGTTTCACACACTCGCTCGACATCCTGCATCCAGCCAGCCTCAATGTGACAGATGGGCACCGACCAGATGCTGCGCCAAAATGCACTCGTGGCAGCATCATCCGGGCGGCACACATCTGTCACATTTTGTTCAGGTCGCTCCCAGGCTCTATATACCCACCTCTCATCGCTCTGGAACATGCGATTCTGCGTGTATCGGTCAACCCGCCGCTTATACCGCCGAATACGGCTCGCCCATGCACAAACTTTCTGCTTCAGGAAGTCGATGCGCTCTGTGACACGAGACATGTATTCTTGAGGACTGATTCCAGTCCCCGAGAATGCCTGCCTTACAAAGCGCATCACTCGTGGTCGTGTATTTCCCTCCCTGAAGCAGTATAGTTTGCCGATGAGTGCTCTGGCCCCATCGATACGTCGCTCGATCCTGCACTGCCAGGCTGGTACGGCTGGTTTAGGTCGAGTAGCTCCGTCGCAGTTTGGAAACTTGACGTTAGCTAAACGACATGCCGCAACAGCCGCGCAATACAGGATCGAGTGTGTATCAATGAGATCCTCGCTGCTCTCGAAAAAATTCGTAAGCTGCGAGTCCAGGGCACACACCAGCGCCCTATTTTTTTTGTGCATGGGTAGGCGTGGTAATCGGGGCCTAAGTTCGGTTGGAGTGTACCTATACTCGCGAAACGCATCCTCCAGTGCGCTCCTCAATCGGTCGTTACACTGGCTACTTACTGTGGCAACCCTATCATCCTCCTCTTCAACACCATGATTGAACCGCGACGGGATTGCATCAATATTTGATGCTTGTGCCGCGGTTTGTGCCCGAGTTGAGACGATATGGTTGCTCAGTACCTCTGAGCGCAGCCTATCAAGTGCAGCATCGTCCAACCTATGATTGCGTTGGATGACACGCACCTGGTCCGACAGTCGTTGGGCCGAGACGTTGACGAGTTATTATTATTATTATTATTATTTACTTAATACCTATATTCGTATTACTATATGAACTTTTTTAATTAAATGGATTAGTTTTGTTTTAATAAACCCATTTTTTTATAGTAGTCGTAGATAGAACTCAGCAATTATATTCCATTAGAAGCAGTTTGCAGTTTTGAAATGGTTCCTTACAACTTGTACTAATCAAATTACCTAATAAATTCCGTTGATAATAATATGAAATGGTTTCACAAAACTAATTATGGACATTGTATTGTGAACTTGATATTCTAAGTGGAGTGTTAGGAATCTTGTGCATATCTATACTAATATTATGAATAGGTAAAATTTATTTGTATGTTCGTTTGTTTGTAAGTTTGTATGTGGATAATCTCCGAAACTAACATTCGGATTTAAAAAAAAACTTTTTGCATTGGATAGCCCAGTTCTTGAAGATGGTTATAGCCTCGCGGACAAAGTCACGGGCAGCAGCTAGAACATAAGAACACAACGCAGTGACAATAAAAACGTGTGGCACTCGGGGACTGCCGCGATAAAGCTATTACATAGCATTGGAACCTCCATACTTTCTATTTGTCAACGCTACACTTGGGATGATGACGTGATGACATAAAACAAAAATTACATGACAACATCACGTTGTCATGGGAACCGTCATTACATGGTAGGCGGAGTGGGGGATGTTAGGTTTTATTTTCGTTACGTTACGGAAATTTTTGATTCGGTCACCGCGCTCAAAGCCCGCGATAAAAGCTATGCAATAGCTTAATAAATACACATTGTTTTGTCATTGTCATGTGTTGTCATGTTCTTGTGTAAATCTTTATAAAAACCGCTACCTCTTATGCTTATACCACGCTTATAGATTTCGTAGACAGAAGTAAGCCGGGAAACCGTAAGATTTCATTGCTGAGGAACTAGAGGGAACAAATTATTCTTCTTTACGACACCCTGTGGGCTTTGTTGATATAATGGTATACTGAGAAAAACTACAGCTGTGTTTTGATTTAGGATTTTGTTCGGTTAGTTATTCTGTGCTTTCTGGCTTGAAATAATTCAGCGGAAGGTGATTTTTTATGAACATTTGTGAGATCTTGATGTTAATTACTAATGGAATTATATGGCTCAGCAAATCTCATCTTTCTTCCTCCGGTTGATCTTTCTACAAACCGTACAAGCGTTTGTTGTAAGTAATTCAGCCATTTGATAATTTTTATCTTTTAAGATGGTGATTTTTTTAACCCCCGACGTATGAAGAGCGGTGTTATTTATCTAAAGATTAATTTATGACGATGTCAATGTGCTAATATAATAATGTAATTGGTTGCAATATATGGTTTTGACTAGTCTTTTGATCTTGTGGTTGGACAAAATGTTATTAGGTTTTTCCATTAGGAATTTCTTAGTAACAGCCTGGAGTTTGGAACTTTGCGGTGTGAGACCCCCGTGCCTCGGATAGCACGTCAAGCCGTTGGTCTTGCGCCTGATCTCTCCCCGGTTGTGGCAGATTGCCATCCCCTCGGACTATGAAGGTGGTTTTACACCGGCGAGGCGAGGCGTGGATGGGATGGGTGAGAATTGAAATTTGTATGGCAAAATTTCCATCCACGCCCTGCCCGTCTTTGGTGTAAAAGGTCTACCTAGATGCGCAAGGATGTGCGAGGCGAGAATTGAAATATTTGTTAGTACAATATTGAACTTTATTACTGTATGAATATAGAGTATTTATTTACTTTGTAAAACGAATATACAAATCTCGCACCCGCCATCGAGGACCCGCACAGTCTCTCTCCGTCAAGCGCTGACTCGCGATGTCTCGCGATGTCTCGCGATGTCTCGCTTTGGCACACGCTGGCACGTGCCAGCTCGCTCCGACCATCGCGAGACATCTCTGCATACTATATTCTCAGCTGGCCGGGCGGCGCGTGATAGCGCGAGCCAGCGCGAGACATCCCGAGCAGGCGCGAGGCAGCGCTGGACATCTTTCGGTGTAAAAGGATAAGCTTGATTTCAATTCTCGCCCATCCCATCCACGCCTCGCCTCGCCGGGATAAAATCACATTGAGAGTGAGGAAAGAGTGAGTGCGCCTGTGTCTGCCCACACACTTGTGTACCATAATCCAGCGCCGAAGGCAAGTCTCTGCTTAGATTGGTCGCCATGGCTAGAAAAAGGAAAACTTTTTTTTAAATGTTGGTTTTGTCTTACTTCTGGCTTGCCTTCATGTCTAATTTTGTTTTATTTCTCGTCAGAAAGTAAGTAATTAAATAAATGAAGAGACTGTTATATTTTTTCTATTTTATCTTAATGAAATATGTAAATGAAGACAGGCAAAGAATATTTTATCTTTCTTTAGGAATTAAGATTTCCATTGAAGATACTTAATTATGAAAAAAAAGTACTATCAAGCTAGAATGGTATTAATATTTTCTGAGAAAATAAAATAGAAGTAACTAATTGAATTAATGTTTAGATTCTTGGAATGTCAAGAAGAAAAAATATAGGTCAACAATTAAATATTTATTTCTTAGAAAAAGCCTTCTATGCTGTCTTTTGGTCCACTGACATAAAAGCCTGCGTTTTTATTATTTAATAGTAATAGTTGTCTTCAAAGCTTACCAAGGGTATCGTATTACCCAGTTACTGGGTGGTGCGGGTCAGATAGGCAGTTACCATCATCATCATTTCAGCCGAAAGACGTTCAGTGCTGGACAAAGGCCTCCCCCAAGCACTGCCACCTCGACCGGTTCTGTGCTTCCCGCATCCAACGGATTCCTGCAGCCTTCACAATGTCATCGGTAGATAGGCAGTCATTTCATGTAAAATACTGGTACTCAGCTGCATCCAACTTAGTTGGGAAAAGGCTAAGCCTACTGGCTTAAGTTAAGTTCGCGTTGGGCTATCAATGCAGCCAGGCGTTCTCGTTACAGCCAACAAGGGCCGCGTCACTCACTTCATTTCCACACCATCAGTTCATTAAGCTCATTTTACTTTAAAGTACCCTCCATACAGTAGTGTTTTGATACTTTAGCTTCTTTCATTCCATTCATCCCTCATCTAAAAGTAGTGTATGGTCTATCAAGGGATCATACATAACTTATCATCATACTTGATGATAAGTTATGTTCAATGATTTAGTACTCAATAAATTAATCATAGCCATCGAATTCATTTCGACACTTAACAAGTAGCTTAATGCATATTGCATAGTGTTCCGTTTTACTTTTACGGAGTCCTAAAAACAAGTATTAAGAATTCTTCCAATATAACTTCTTCCTTAGCTTTAGTATAATTCAATCAGAGATCTATTAAGTCTCGGATTTTCGAATCTTATCTCCTGAGATTGAAGACGAGCAGTGAATTTTATTTAATATTTACCACACTTATGTAACTTCGATAAACCTAGTTATTTATTTATTTTCTTGTGGGAATTCTGTATAATAAGAGTAAATATTATTTCTCGTGCAAATAAAAAACGACGCACAACCCTTTTACCATGGATTCAGTACATGATTCTGGACACCCGACGTTGAAAATTTTCGCCGGTTATAAAAAAAAAATTGGTGTTCCATATATTTTGACCGCGTAGTTACTGCACTTTTGTATGAAACAGCTGATTAAATACGCGGCGAATATATACAGAAGTCTAGAATCATGTGCTGAATTCACTTGCCACCCTGTATACATAGGAATAAATATTTTATTTGAGACACGCACAAGAAATAGTAACAGTAAAAAAAAAACCAGCTAAGTGCATGTCGGACCACGTACAATGTAGGGTTCCGTAGTCGGGATGAATTTATCCCAAGAACAAACTTAACTTTGTAGTTGAAAAAAAAAACTTTCATACAGAATGTATGGGAGAACATGTTTTTACAACCGCAAATCTAAGTTGGTCGATTATTACTCGTTTACTTGTCAAGCCTACTCAGCTGTGATAGTTTTCCTTTTAAATTCGTTATATAAGCTACTGCCGTGAATTTTTTCACATATCTAAAACCAATCATTTAGCTGGCAGAAATAGTTTCAACACACTCACAATGTTTTTGAAAGACCTTTCCAACGATACCTCACACCAAAGGATAGAAAAAAAAAACATTTCCACTTTACGTGTAGGGGAGGTACACTAAAAAAATATTTTGCATAATTTTATTTTACCACTTTGTTGGCATGATTAATATGTATACCCATGCCAAATTACAACTTTCTAGTACTAACAGTCTCGGAGCTAGACTGCGGACAGACAGACAGACAAATGGACATGGCGAAACTATAAGGGTTCCTTGTTGACTACGGAACCCTAAAAAAGGGCACTTTAAACTAACAAAATTTACATAAAAACATGATTAATAAAAATATCTGTGCGAGGCCAAAAAGGCTTCTATCCCAGCATAATGCTGAAAAATATATCCAAAATAATCTATTTATACTTTTTAAATCAATCTTACAAGAGAATACTTGCTTTTGTATAATGTTAACTAAACACACCTTTTGAAATCTGCTGAAAAGACGTGCTAATCCAAAAAGGGCTTTCATTTAGTCGAGTTTCCCATAAGGAAAATCGTAACACGGAAACCCAACGCGTATGGAGAAAAATCTCCTGAATACATTGAGCTACGAATAAAACTAATTCGTCCACACGTGACAAGAATATTAAATGAAATATTTTTGTCCACATCTAATAACCAGTGATCGGAGTAGGTAGAGTGATTTGGAGTCAATGCACTGGCACGTATATATTAGTATGGATATGCCTCCGGGATTCCGGGATTTTGAAATTATTAAGACTTTTTTAAGGAATTTGAAATGTTGTAATGTGTAGAATAAAGAATACATCAATATGAATAAGAAATATTTAACCCTTATGCTGTCTTTTTAATAGTATATAAATATGAAAACAATATAATAATATTATATATTTTAAATGTTTATCTATCGCATTCTATAAATTTCTAATGTAGTAGTTTAAAAATCCTTACTTTAACAATATTTGATTCAATTCCGTAAGTACCAAAATGAAATCCCGGAAAAAAGGCTTATCCATGTTATGATTTCTATGACTATTCATGATGCGAGTACATAAAAACTTTTTACAAAAAAAAAAAACCGACCTCCAAAAAAAAACACAACAACGTGAAAAATCACTTTATTTTCGGAAGTCGGTGTCTTGGGTTTTGTATTTTCGTTTTTTGCCACCGACTTCCGAAATTAAAGTTATTTTTCACTTTGTAGTGTTTTTTTTTTGGAGGACGGTTGTTTTTTTTTGTAAAATGTTTTTATTTTTCTCTTTTTAGTTGTGATACCTACCCTACACACATTCGAATACCACTACCTGCTACCAGTGACAGAAACTTATCGTATTATCTACATACTAAGTGGGAAAAAAATACGTATTTTGTAGCTAACTCAAAAACTATCGAAGCAAAGTTATTAAAAGTTATATGGGACCAATTCGAGAGCACACCCTTTCAAACAAAAAAAGAATTTTCAAAATCGGTCCACAATTGACGGAGAAATCGGTGGACATAAATAAAAAAAAAACAAACATACGCGTCGAACATATAACCTCCTTTTTGGAAGTCGGTTAAAAATCACTCTACCTACTCCGATCACTGCTAATAATTAATAACCACTTTGCAGTCACTATAGACCTTTTCTTAAGGAAGTATGCCAAGATTCAATTGTAAGACAAAGCACGGTTATTAATTATTTATATATTAATATTTCACGTCTATTCGAACAAAGGATATTGAAGGTTATTGTAACGGAATACTGCAGGCGTCCAACAATGTTCTAACGTAGGTATTCTTCAATATGATTTTTTGTTTAGTATTTTAGATTCATTTTAAAAGACTTACAGATAAGTACTTACGTATCTTCTATAAAAAAGTTTGATTGCCTCACCAACACAACAACTAAAATAAAATAAATGACGCCTAAACCATATTTTTTTTCATGAAACCAACAATCTCGTGCACTGTGAAAAATGTTCACCATTAATTAAAGACGTGTGCACACAGAAGAAAAACATGTTCCGGAAGTAAATAGTACAACTGATAAATAATAATAAAATAATAATATAAGACGTTTATTTTCTCTACACAAGTTATGTACGTAATGCTAGTGTTTGACAATAGTGCACGAACAAGGAGCCAACTTTGTGAGAGACTGGTGCCTGAAGTAGGTTTAAATAAAAACCTGTATCACAAGTCACCAGGCTAGATGCCTGTGATATGAACCATGATGACAATGTATACTTAACTAACGTTGAATTAAGAACATTAATAAAATAAAATAAAATTAAAAATACAAAAAGAGTTAGTGGAAATACCAGTGTGTGTGGGTCCATGAGTAACTATATTCCGTTTGAAATAAGATCAGACATTTAAACAAACCTTTTTTACAGTCCGTTCAACCGATTTTGACTTCTATACCGTAGGCATAAGAATGGCATTAAAAGCAAAAAAAGTGGTTACAATACCAATGTTTACTGTAGCTGCCATTTGACATGCTACCAATGCAATAGAAGTCAAAATCGGTTGAACGAACTGTAAAAAGGGTTTAGTTAAATGTCTAATCTTATTTCAAATGGAATATAGAGGAAGTGTAAAAAGAGATGTGAGAGGTTGTGTGTGGTTGTATGACTATTTTTTTCCAAAATTGTGAACAGAGAGGGACAGTTCTATATTTTTAGGGTTCCGTACCTCAAAAGGACAAAACCTTTACAGGATCACTTCGTTGTCCGTCCGTCAGTCTGTCAAGACCCTTTTTCTCGGGAACGCGTGGAGGTATCAAGTTGAAATTAATATGAAATACGTCTGTGGTTCTTTAGAATACTAAAAATAACAAGTTTATAAGTCAACGCAATAAAAAAATATAGCCATTTAAGCGACATATTTTGATACTCGTAAATAAATCAAAACCTACAGGGTACTTCCCGTTGACCTAGAATCATGAAATTTGGCACGAAGCAAGGTTTCAAAGGACAAGTAAAGGAAAAAGAGAGAGATTGAGATAGATTCAGCCCAAATGCGTAACCCGTCATTGTGCGTAGTCCGACAAGCACTTGTCCGGTTTTTTTTTTCTTCCTTGTCTTTAAAAATGTCCACGGGGCAATAATAGTGTTGTTCCGTTCATTATTTTTTGGAATCCTATGTTGTACTTGAAGATGATCAAAGATGGCCGCAATTGGCTGTTATTGGCTAAGGCCGTGTAATCGATCGTTACGCAAATTCCCGATCAATTGTCACTCATTTGTTGGGAAAAACGCAAGATCTCCTCTGTCGGCGCGACGATACCGACGCGTTCTAGTTCGCCGAACAAAATGCCGAAAATCACCGCACAGGCATATTGTCGGCCTAATGTTGTGGGCGGCGCGCGCGCACGTAAACACCACGATCTCGTGGTCTACACCTCAGTGCACGGCCGCGCTAGTGTTGCCAACTTTTTTCCCGAATCCACTAGCAGCGGTTTTTCAAACCACCAGAAGTAGGTAAACTAGATTAGTCACATAAAAAAAAAATATTATGTAGGTCACTATAAACGCGACCATCGCTTATATTAAGACACGCGGTAAACACTTTGGAAACAGTATGTTTATTACAAGATCAAATTCAAAAACTTAGGTCTAAGTAAAGATATAGTGATTTAGCCCACGTTTGCACGGACGTAAAAATATCGCAGCGGGATTTTATCACGAACTGGATTTTCAACTTTCGCCGAACGTTGAGAATTCAACAGTATGTATTCCAGCGCGTCGAAAAAACACACTGTTGGATTTTCAACTCTCGGCTTTAAGCAGAGCGTTGAAATCCTGTGTGCGAAAAAATCTCGCCACTGGATAGTAGATTTTCCACGGCTTGTATGTTTCTTTTTAATAATAATACTAAACACTAACCACTGCACCCCCCACTGCAGGACAAAACCCCCTTCTCATACAGAGAAGGTCTCGTACCATCGATCACCACGCTCGCTCAAGACAGGTTGGTGATTTCAGACTTAAATTAACTATAGGTCCAGGTTTCCTCACAATGTTTTTTCTTCACCGGTGTCAGTAATCTTCAAGATAAACTAAGAAAGTACACATGAATTTAAAAAAATACATTGGTACTTGCCCAAATTTGAACCCACCACCTTGTGCATGAGAGGCGAGATCTAAGCCACTGGGCCATACTTCTAGTTTCTTTTAGCCAGTACTGAGTACATGTAATAATTAGCCAATAAGTCAAAACGTCAAGCAAATATTTTTTGACAGCTACGCGCACAGATTGTAATAAGTATGCGACGCGTGAGTCGCTGACGGCACGAAATGTTACCATTTTAAATATTATATTTGTTTAAACATTTAGGACTAGTATTGTATTTATCTTATTTTTGATTTGTTATTTCACTATATGCTGCACCGGTTGACGTCATCACGTCAGCGCCGGCTATCGCTGAAAACCAGCGCTGGGGCTCTGTCTCGCATGGGGTCGCAGCATTATGCTGAGCGATGGCTGTTTTGCGTGGATGTGACGCATATTTTCCCCCAATTTGTTATTAACATGTTTTTTATCTTTCTTTGCGTCATGTTTACCGCAAATAAACGAATTTTCTTTCTTTCTTCTTTCTTTTAAGTGTTAAAACAATGTTATTTTGACACGACTTTTATTTAATAACTCCTCACTAAGGCAAATATTATTGTGGATCAAACAACATCGTGACATGCACGACATTATTCGGATTTTGCCAAACCTTTTACATAGCATGCAAATAACATTTAAGTAAGTAAATAAAAAAACATTTTTATCGTGTTATTTTCGTTACATTAATATTCAGAACAGTACTCATTTTTATTGGTGCGGTTATGATGTGGAAATATTAAAAATTCATAAGAATAAGTAATGTGAAGTCATGCTGAATACCAAATTTGTTCTGTGTGCTTATTTTTAGATAAAAGAACAGCTTACAAAATCTCATCCCAATTCTCATGGGATTCAGTCTCTAACTAAGTTTTTGTCACCGTGTAAGTAAATGCCTTGTTCTTTAACACTGCCTTATAGTTAAGACGTAGATATATGCCAGTGACCTTGAGTGGTTAGCTTGGGTGTTCTATAATGAGCTCACGCAACGCGTCGTACGTCCATCCAGTAATAAGACTCACCCATCAAGGAGCGCTACCTCAAATTAGACGCATCATTAATTTATTTTACATAAAACAAAAGGTATTTTAATAAAACACGTATACAGATCAATAATTAAATTATCTTTAAAATGGTGAACGTCTCAGAAAAATACCTACATTTGATAAATTTTGCGTGATTGTCTGGTTTCTAGACATAACTAAACTAATTAATTTCAGTATGTAGTACAAATACACATTTTATAAAATATATATATATTTTTTTTACTGCCTCGTTGGTCTAGTGGTCGCAAGCACTACTGCTGAGCATGAAGTCCTTGGGTTCGATTCCCGGGTCGGGCAAAGTGTTATTGGATTTTTCTATCTGGAATTTCTCAGTAGCAACTTGGAGTCTGGATTTGTGCCCGGTTGATGGCAATAGGCTCGCCCCTATTACATGGGACTTAAAACATAACTGGTGAAATGTGGGTGTACCTGCTACAGGGACACCTCTGCCCAATCCTTCGGGGAAACAAGGCGTGGTGTTATGTATGTTTATGTAAAATATTTCAACATTAAGTTATTATAAAAATGCTCTAATTTAACAAATATTTTTCCGAATTATCAACACTACTCGTTTAGACGTGATCTTCAGAATAAAATCATTAAAAGTCAATTATCGTCGCCTTAATATAAGTCTGAAATCTCGTACGCAAAATATGCGCTTTGACGTGGAGCACGAACACCGACCCGTATTACCCGACACCTCATTTTGTAAACGAGATTGTGCTCTTTATTTATACATATTACGTTAAGGATCAGTGTTCTATACAAGTATTTTTTCTTTAATGATTTTGGAAGTCTGAAATCGCCATGAGAGAGGCTATGAGAAGAGGTCTTTGCCTTACAGTGGGTCAATAATAGGCTGGTATTATTATTTAACACTGTATAGTGTTTTTCTTATGTACAAAATTAATACATTTTCATGAAGATTGAATCTCTGTTTGAAGCTACAACGAAAACTTTGTATCTTCATTTTCACTTCGCCAAGCCTTTTGGGAATGTTGCAAAAAGTTGCGAACATATATTCCACTGTGTATACGATGTTATTATTGCTCCAAGTAAACAGTAATAAATCAACGTGTTTAAAACGTGAACCAATTATTAATATGGAGATAACGGGAAGTTAAGGGTAGGTACTGAGTGGGATTTATTAGACGCGCTATATCGTGTTGGCGGTACCCGCGATTTTTCTCTGATGCAATACTGGATTTTGTTAGGTCTTAGCCGTTTAGTTTTTTAGGGTTCCGTAGTAAACAAGGTTGTGGAGGTCAGATAGGCAGTCGCTCCATATAAAATACTGCTATTCAGCTGCATCCGGTTAGACTGGAAGCCGACCCCAACATAATTGGGAAAACGCTAGGCAGATGATGAGATACTTCACCTACCAATTTAATATAAGTAGTGTATGAATGCAGCAGTGGTGGCCCAGTGGTAACGGCCGCGACTTACGAGTTGTAGGTCGTAGGTTCGAACCCAGACAGGCGCTTTACTTTGTGTAAATTATTTCATCACCACTGCTCTCAAAACGGTGAAGGAAAACATCGTGAGGAAACCGGCATGTCCTTGAACCAAACATTCGAAGACATGTGACATCTACCAACCCGCACTGGGCCCGCGTGGTGGATTACGGCCCACTCCCTCTCACAGAGAGGAGGCCTGTGTCCCAGCAGTGGGAACATTTATAGGCTGATGATGATGATGATGATGAGTGTATGAATGTAATGTAGAGACATTTTTATTATTTATTATCTAAGGATTATTCAAACAACTTTGTGCTCATGTAAATTAAGTTAATTTTAGAATAAACACTACTATTTGAAAATGTTATAAATTTTTTAAAATTGTAGCGCAAACTGAAATTTTGTGAAAGAATAATATGTACTTTATCCAATTACTCATATTTGGTTAAATTTTTGGAAACTAAGTTGCAGACGTAGCGTATGTCATTTAATGAGTTGAATTTAGTACATGTTAAAAAAAGAAAGAAAGAAAGAAAATGAATGAAGAATGTTCATTGAAACTTACAGATTCAACAATTTAAAACCAAAAAAAAACTTGAAAGTTGTACATGAGACAAACTAAATGGGCAATTCAATCATTGAAGTTGTTTTCTTAAAAGAGAGTGCAAATGCGCGATGGTCACGCGACTAAACTAAAATGCAGAGAAAATGACACTACCATTTCTTCACGCTGCTTTTAACTCAGGTCACTTTAGACAAGAGTTGTTCGAGACTTTATTTACTGACTTTCTTATAAGTAAGTACAACGTTTGCAATTAGTTTTTAAAAGCTTCACTGAAACGGATGTCAAAGTCAAAGTCAAATAATTTATTTCAATTAGGCACAAAACGGCACTTTTGAACGTCAAAACTTACAAAAAATAGAATTGATTCTAGTTGCCTCTTCCAAAAGGTAGTTTTTGTATGTAGAAGAATGGGCAAGAAACTCCATCGTACTCTTTTAAAATGTTTTACAATATTTTGATGTTTCAAATTTACAACCAGTCACTAAATTGAGAATTTGAAGTCGATTACTTGTCAAGCCCTATTTGAAAATTTTATTGCCCACGAAATATAAAAAATATTTCCAGAAAACATGAGAAATTTTGAATTTCACGGGCCACATTGAGTAAATGGTTATGCAAAAGCAGATTTTGACAAGTTCTCAATTTCAAATTCGCAATTCTGAAACCAGTACCCTAATTGCGTAACTTATTTTCGTATTATGCCTAATTTGTTTCATTTTGACAGTTCACCAACATTCATTGCGTTATTTACGTTGTTGAGCAGATTTGTTTTTCCAACTTATGAAGCAATGGATTAGCAATCTGTTTCAAATCGAAACAGATTGTAATTGTGTTGTATTATGCAATTAGGGTATGGGTGTTAGTGTGCTGTTCTGTTTTTCTGTAGGCACATAATCCATAGTTTAAAAATCGCGTGTTGCCGGTCTCGCGTTGCGAATATCATATTGCGTCGCACCCTAAAAAGAGAGTACAACGGAAGAACAAAGGATTTTGATTACGTTAGTATCAACTTCACAGCAGCGTAAAATTTCCTTGATTAACAGAATTGAGAAGGTTCTTCCCTCAAAATATCAGGGATTTTGGTATTTCGAGGAACAATGAGTGAAATGTGAATATCTTTAATTTATTCATTGGATGTAATTCTTGTTGGGATAAGTTTTTGGAGTCAATTGGTATTTAATATTCCTTTGATTTTGGCCGCAACTGAAAACTGGTTGTAGGAAGTTCATGATATCGAGCAACAATTTTGTGGTGAGTTCTTACTGTATGCCTACTGGTCATCTGCCTAGCCTTTTCTCAGCTATGTTGGGGTCGGCTTTTAGTCTAACCGGATGCAGCTGAATACCAGTATGTTTATTTATTTATTTACTATTCACACTTACATTTGTTTTAACAGGTTCAACCCAATACAACAATATAGTCACAATGTCCACTGTGTGGCACAAGTCATACAGAGGACAATGTGTTAAGTGTCACCCTCTGGAATTCCGCCAATGAGCATGTAAAGATATCCACTTGCAGAGAGACGATGTTGAGTATCTTTATTGCCCGCCCCACTGGTGCAAACTTTAACAGGTTTGTACGAGCCACCGGGACTTTAAACAGCCTCTCTCTCGGCCCTTGCCGCAGCCTACTGTTTGGGACGAGCAATCCCAAAGATCCTAGTATTTGAGAATTATTCAGCAGCATACCACGAAAAACCAGAAAAACATATTTAACTATGTTACATAGAGTGACTGCCAAACGGACCTACACAACCTAGTTACTAGGCAACACGATACTTTTGGTAAGCAGGTAGTCAGAGGCCCGAAAGTCTGACTTAGTTGTTAGACTTTCGGGCCTCTGACTACTCGTAACGACTGTACTGTTTTATTTAGATCTACGAAAGGCAGTAGGGACCAACAGTTTTACGTGTCTTCTGAAACAAGCAGGGGTCTTGATATGTAATGGATGGTCAACCATCCACAGACCGACCTCGACGAGCATTGCTTAACGTTAATCTTAATGTCTACTGAAGCTAAAAAGCTGAATAAAATTATACAAATCCTAAATGCCAATGCCATTTGTAAAGCTTTAAGGTAAATACAACATTACATATTCTGACAGCCATTTAACATAACTAGAATTAATTACGTAACTACATTTAAGTCGACTAAAGTATAAAATTTCATAACCCTTTAGAGGTAAGAGGAACAGGGTGCAAAGTTTACTCATTCTCCCTATAGAAAAGGGAGGATCCTCCGACTAGATGGGTGTTGTGTCTGGTGGGCAACTGCCCGACGATTGATATCGGGAAGTGATATATGCCGATCGCGTGGTAAGCCCTGCTTGCGCGATGATGGATTTCGCGTGACGTCAGTATGATGCGTAGTTTATATGTGGCGATATAGATGCCACAACACTTTTAAAGATAGATAACGCCTTAATTCACAACACGTTACATAATATTTCCATGTAGCCGACATCAGTGAGTACATAAATCACTCTGTAACTTGTAGAACGATTTCAGAGCAAAGAGTAAGTATTGCAATACGGACACAAGTGTTTGGCCGGCTGCCAGAATGGAGACTTTTTTAATATTTTGTTACTTTCAGATAAAAGCTGTCTGTTGTATCAAATTGAATAATTATTGAGGATTTTGAAGATGACGTTGGTAGTTTTAGTACTTTCCCTTTGTTATTAATCTAAACATATTTACTTAGCAAGTGGCTAAATTTAGCGATCGGCTCCGCTACTGCCTTGCTAACTGTCGAATATTTTTACCCGTCTGTGTGGCAGCAAATGCAGGGTATGTTTTTACAGTTCGATAAATGTCGTTACAAACAAAATTTCATATATAATCTTTAGAAGTAAATGTTGGAGATGATGGACGGGAAAGATGAAATCATCCTTATTTAAATTCGGACAGGAGGATAGTAGTGATTACTGAACATCCTGTGGAGGCCTTTTTTTTGGGTTGGAAATTATCAAATAACTTCTCCCGCTCTTGGCGGAGCGGAAGGGCGTGTCAGACTCTTACTGACTAAAACCCACCCGTGTTTCTTCAGTTACCTGTATGTTGTCAGGGGCCACGGTAACACTTTCAGACAAACCCGCAACCCCAGCAGGCATTGGCCCTATCGGACCCCGTGCTGACATCTTTTTGAGGCACCTGGACACAACGCGCCGTCGACCCGGGCCTGGTTCTTATCGGACGGCGAGCTACCCATTGCTCACCGTCCGCAAGCCCGCGCCTACAGTGGCCGGGAATCGGTCTGGAGGCCTGCACCCTAATCTGATGTTACGATCGTGTGTTACGCAATTAAGGTGCTGGACTAATTGCTTTTAATGTTTTGAAATGAATATCACGCAGTTAGAGAGCGTGCTCAAGCGTGATCAATGCTAATTCCCTGAAAATATACTTTTGCCATGCTGAAATACATTTGAAAGGCTATTTAAAAATTTGTTTGTGACAAGTCTTCTACTCTTCCTTTATCTGGAAAAGCTCCTCGAAAATTCCCAACACAATCCTTTTTAACTTAACATTCGGTTAAAGCAAATGCCACAGTAAACAGCCAACGTTCTCGCTTGAACTCACAAAGTGGGTAACTAATGTTAGTAAATGTAGGTAGTAACGGATTACCGACCGTTAGAGAAACTTTGCTTCGTTTATCCGAGTGGAAGAAAAACATTTGTAATTTGTGACTTAGGTATAAATGAAATATTCAGTTGTTTCTTTTTGTTAATACTATCTTTTTTCTTTATATTAACTTAAATGGGTACGTCCGTGTAATTGTTCCGTGCACGAATTTAATCTGTGACTTACAAGTCTATTCTTTAAAGCAAATATCTATATTTTACCTTCATAAAATAATTATTAGAGTATTAAAAATACTAAAGTGATAATTGTGTTTTTAAAACTGTGATTAACTGCACTTAAGTACTTGAAAAATAACTTATCGAATATAATTATCTTACCACAGACAGATGTAGATCTAGGTAAAACATGTTCTCCTATACATTCCAACTGCAAATGTAAGTTTTTACGCACAATATTGGGAGATTTGACCATGTTATTTTAGAAGACTTAGGTAAAGTGTTTGTATATTGTTGGAGAGTGTACTCTCCAACAGTATGCTAACACTTTACCTAAGTTTTCATAAGGTTTTTATTTAATAGAATAGCACTCTGTAGCGCATTAGTAAAATGCTTACCCACTGCGCAAAATAAGACATCAAAGCATATGTTAGTTCCAAAGCACAATACTCTTCCTTTATTTAGATCATTGTTAATTCTTCTCTCTCTCTCTCTCTCTATCTCCCCCTTCCTCGTAATTTACATCATCATAATCATTATCTCAGCTCGGAATCGCATACTGCTGGGTAAAGGCCTTCGTTCTTTTCTGCTGGTCTTCACAGCTCCGTGCGTCTATAGAACTTACCATCTTCTACCACAAAAATAAAATAACCAGGTTTACCCTTATCACATCTGTAATGACCCACTTCTATAACTTAGTTTTCTAAACGAAACAAGACACCTTGCCCCACCGCCGGTGACTAAGGCGAAAGTGTCAGGGTAGTCCACGAAATTAAATTTTTCTTACGTATTTTTGCAATTTGCAGGTCAGTATCAAGTTGTATGTTGATTGTTGATCTAAATATAATTCGCGACAGTAACAAATATTGAATTTTAGAATTATAATCATAAAAATCATCAATACAACTTTGTAAGTTATCCTATTAAATGACCATTTCATGAAATCATGACATTTGAGGATTATTCTAACACCAGCGGACGTCACGCAGTTTCACCCGCGTAGTTCCCGTTCCCGTGAGAGTACGGGTATAAAATATAGCCTATGTTACTCGCTGAAAGAATTTTCCATATCGGTCCAGTAGTTTTTAAGTTTATTCGTTACATACAAAACTTTCCTCTTTTTAATATTACTATAGATATAGATAAAGGAGTTGAATTACTGGTTCTAATGCTTATAATTCTGTAAAGCCATACTTGTTACGGTCGCGAATCATATTTTAATCAAAATGCAACCTGACACTGACCAGCAAATTGCAAAAAACGTAAGAAATTTTAATTTCTCGGGCTGCCTCAGAGCATCCCCTTTTACGAGAAGCGAGTAGAGCTAGCAACTATAAACTAGCAGCGCGTGCGCAACAGGGATGAGCGATTACTCGCTGGTATACGTATGTACCAAGTGTGAGTCTCTCGGAGAGTGTTCTGCCCGCCAAGTGAGCGTCCCTGAGCGAGTACTCTCTTTGATGGCTCTTGTCGCCGAAACTAGTACTCGCCGGCGGTGTGAACAGTCAGCGATCTACTATTAACATTTGTATCTCTTTTTTACACGGAACCTACAATCTTTTGTATGTTTCTTGTGCGAGAAAATCGTTGAAAGCTAGTCGCTTCCTCGTCAGCGGTGGGACAGTTGCCCAAAACACGGATGCGACAAAAGTTGCACGAAGCGGCACTCAGTAAATCTCGTTTTACAGCGCTCTAGGGACGGTACGAGGCGTCCATTCGCAACCAACACTAAATAGCGAGCGAATGTTTTATGTTTGTGTTTGTTTGTTCTGAAGGTTATGTGTAGTGGTGAACGGTGTTGTGATAAATTTTTGGATGTTTTTAGGATCTTTTAACAAAATTGAAATCACAAAAAAAGGTTCCCACTTTATTAACTCTGTGCTTTAAGAATGCGGTGACGCATGAATTGTCCATACAAACGTAGTACATAAATCATTTGCAATTTGAGCATATTTCCACCATATTATGTTGATATTCGGATTGAGACAGTATATATCTAGGCTCCTACGTCTTTTTATTTCCAAAAACTTATCTTTAAATGAAGTGTAAGCGAATTTTTCGTACATTTTTACAGCGTAAATGACATGTTTTTATATTGTTTTTTCTGTATTTTAAAAAACAATATTTGTAATATTGTTTCCGCAGAAGCATAGTTTATGTTATCAAGTTACAAATTATTGAAAAAAAAAGGAAAAACATTAAGTTTTCATTCATAATTTTTTGTATTACGGAACACATCCAAATTTATCATAAATTTTCGAAAGCTAGTAGTACTATCGCGTCAAGCAATAATTGTCAATGTGTGCGTGATAGTATTGCTCACTATAGGTGTATATCGCTCCGACAGGCACTCACACTAGCGTAACGTGCTTGGAATTGAATTTTGCAAACATCTCGATTTGTAGTTGCGAGCCGTGTCGCCGGCCTCTTAAAATAGCCTTCGCGAGCGGTGATGACGAAGAACAGAAAAATATCTTTTCAGTACGTCTGGTGTATTTTTTTGTTGTATATTTAATATTACCTACAGTAAAAGTGCCTTTAACGTAATTGATCTTTGGCCATTTTATATTAAATCATCATCTGCCTAGCCTTTTCCCAACTATGTTGGGGTCGGCTTCCAGTCCAACCGGATGCAGCTGAATACCAGTATTTTACATGGAGCGACTGCCTATCTGACCTCCACAACCTAGTGACTAGGTAACACGATACCCCTTGGTAAGACTGGTTGTCAGATTTTTTGGGCTTCTAACTACCCGTAACGACTGTCAAAGATCTACAAATGACAGCCGGGACCAACGGCTTAACGTGCTTTCCGAGGCATGGAGAGGACTTGGTATGTAAAGATGGTCACCCATCCACGGACCAACCGCGGCAAGCGTAGCTTAACCTGATCGATCGACCCGTGCGGCTGTTAGTACTTAGCCACGAGCTCCTCCGATCTTTGGTCATTTTATATTAAATAAATAAAATAAATAAATGATCCGGAGCGGTCTAGGTAGTAAGCCCAAATATTACACCGGGGCGGTCTAGGTAGTAAGCCCAACTATTACATTTTTGAATGACTTTTTTATATTAGCGGCGAAAAGATTTGATTTTATATGTGTATGTATTTTAACCAATCAGTAAAGCGCAAGCCATACTAGGAACGAAGCGAAACGGAGCTAAGTTCGTTGAGCTTTCTGCCGCGTTTTTCATACTTGCGTTTTCGTTTCGCTTAGTACGCAGAGTGAACCGAAGTATGAAAAGACTCGGAAGAAAGCTAAATGAACTTAGCTTAGTTTCGCGTCGTTCCCAATATGGCCTGCGCTAGGCTGACGCCACGAGCTGTTATAATAATGCCTGGTTTATAAGATATGGCAGTAACTGGACCCAGGAACTCAAAATTTTGAACCCAGTCAGTGGGTTCATGTAGACGAGATCAGCAGTAAGTCGGGCGAGGGAAGCTACTGGGCCCGAAAATAGGTTAGTTAACTAGACTGGCTTGAGGGAGAAACTGGTGTCTACACGAGCCAGGTTCAAGTCAGCGTTGAACTGATTTACTGTACTGTCACATTCATCATCATCATCAGCCTATAAATGTTCCCATTGCTGGGACACAGGCCTCCTCTCTGTGATATGGAGTGGGCTGTAATCCACCACGCGGGCCCAGTGCGGGTTGGTAGATGTCACATGTCTTCGAATTTTCGGTTCTAGGACATGCCGGTTTCCTCACGATGTTTTCCTTCACCGTTTTGAGAGCAGTGGTGATGAAATAATTTACACAAAGTAAAGCGTCTGTCTGGGTTCGAACCTATGACTCGTAAGTCGCGGCCGTTACCACTGGGCCACCACTGCTCTCTGGACACATTACTGGGCTCATAGAAACCAGCCTTAATACGTGCCGATACGAGAAGATGAGAAATTGACATGAAAATTACAAAGTCCCAATATCTTTGACAAACTTAAACCTGAACTAGAATCTTGAAGCTCCGTTATTTACGACGAAAAAATTACAACATCAGCAGCCTTGGATTCCGTGCGAAGTTTAGATTTAATTAAATAAATTCCTGCAAACCGAGGAACATTTTAGATTTCTTCGGTGGTATTTCTAGGTTTGGGTTTTGTTGTATGCGGTTTTTGTCTTTATCGGTATTTACTGAACTACAAGAGAAATAAACATATAGGGTTTTTATTTAATTCATTATTAGGCTACTAAAACTTCATAAAGAAAACTAACTGATACCTTGTTTTCGACAAATCTTGTGAAAGAATGTCGCGTATAAAACATGTATCATACATTAATTTTGACGTTTTTACAAAAATGTATCGGTAACTATTTTGACACTTTTGTATACAACCAGTCTTTACAACTTGTTTAGGTGTAAACGATAAACAAAACTAGTAGATACAACATGTATAATACATGTTTTATACGTTGGTGTAATAGGTACGTTTTTGCATCTTATAAAATATCAAGTTTTAACCCCCGACGAAAACAGAGGGGTGTTAGTTTAACGTGTGTATCTGTGTGTCTATCTGCGGCAATGTAGCTCGCAAACGGCTGAAATGATTTTGTTTTTTTTTCTGTTTTATTGTTGTCTTGATTTAGTGTTCTTGGCTATGATTCAAGAAAATCTGATCAGCCCTTTGAAGATTATCAGCTCTTCCCGTCCCGACGCGACGAAGCTTAGATCAAAATATTACCTACAACTTACGTTAAGGGGACGATAGCTGACTTTTAATAATTTTATACTGAAGATGACGTCTAAACGAGTAGTGTTAGTGATTTGGAAAAAATATATGTTAAATTAAAGCATTTTTTTAATATTTTAATATAGGCATATTTTTAATTATGCTTATATTACATAGTGAAATTAATTTGTAAAGTTATGTCTAACGCGGATAAAAAATTGAGAATGACGCAAAATCCATCAAGCGTATTTTTCTGAAAACTTCACCATTTTAAAGATAATTAAATTACAGATATTTTAGTAAACGTATTTTATTAAAATATCTTTTATTTACGTGTAATAAATTAATAATGCGTCTAATTTGAAACAGCGCTCCTTGATGGGCGAGTCCTATTACTGGCTGGACGTACGACGCGTTGCTTGAGCTCAGTACAGAACACGCAAGCTAACCATTCAAGATCACTGTCATATATCTGCGTCTTAAATACAGAGGGGCCATTACATATATTTTTGTTAGTGGCGGGGGTTTGTATATTTTTTAAATTTTCCTTCGAAAGAACGCCCAAAACATGCAGCTGTTTATTGCTTGTCCCACAGTGCACCCATAGGAGAAGAGTTGGTCGGTTTCGTACCAAGGAACGACAAACGTGTTTAACGCCTGAAATAATTCAAATGAAACACTGTTACCAAAACTTTCCTTGATATTGTTGTAGTTTCCACTAGTAGTTTAGAATTTGTTTGTAACTATATCCAGTCACTTTCTATTATGCTACGTTCACTAGGGAATAAACTCAGAGTCAAAGAGGAATTTAAAATAATAAATATTAATGAGTTTCAGCGTAATTTATTTTAATTTTGCATACTATTAGGATAAGGAAAAGAAAAAAAAATACGTGTGGCACTCGGGGACTGCCGCGGTAAAGCTATTGCATAGCATTTGTAACCTCCATACTTCCTATTTGTCAACGCTACACTTGGGATGATGACGTGATGACATAAAACAAAAATTACGTTCCCATGACAACATCACGTTGTCATGGGAACCGTCATTACATGGTAGGCGGAGTGGGGAGTGTTAGGTTTTTTTCGTTAGGGAATTTCTTGATTCGGTCGCCGCGCTCAAAGCCTGCGATAAAAGCTATGCAACAACTTAAAAACAGTGGCACTCCGGGAGTGCCGACAAAAGTGAAAACTTGAAAAAAAATCGACACCGCGGTAATTTATTTATTTATTATTTATTTAAATATACTTTATGTATACCACAAAAATATACAATAAAAAAAACACACTACAAAATATACAATGGGCGGCCTTATCGCTTTCCGCGATCTCTTTCAGGCAACCAACGCGTTGAAGTCTTTTACTCCACGGTGTCGGTAACAAGTCGCGAAATCAATGGTTTAATCCCATTTCAAAAATGCCCAACGCTCCTAAAGGAGTTTTCACTTAAAAAATATAGCATTTAATAGAGATATATTTGACATAAACTTTCTTTGGTCATTTAAATCAGTCAAACAGCTTTTCACCAGTAAGTTCAAGTCCAAGAGGAAATGAATGCACTTGCTTTTGGACATTCTTTAGACCAATTTATTGTAAACGAGACTATATAATAAACGAGTAAATATCATCATCATTATCATAATTTTAGCCGAAAGACGTCCACTGCTGGACATAGGCCTCCCCCAAGCACCGCCACTTCGACCAATTCTATGCTTTCCGCATCCAGCTGATTCCTGCGGCCTTCAGAAGGTCATTGGTCCATCTTGTGGGAGGCTTTCCAACGCTACGTCTTCCGGTACGTGGTCGCCACTCCAGAACCTTTCGACCCTATCAGCCATCCGTTCTGCGAGCAATGTGCCCTGCCCATTGCCACTTAAGTTTGGCAATTCTTCGGGCTATGTCGGTTATCTTGATTCTCCTGCGGATCTCTTCATTTCTGATTCGATCACGTAGGGGAGTAAATATGCCAAAACAATATTTTAAAAGAGTATCCGTGGAGTTTCTTGCCCGTTCTTATATTTTGACTGAGCCCCATAAGAATTCAAAAGTACCTGTAATTAATTTAACTCAAATAAATGCTTTAAGTTCAGTTAAAAAATGTACCACAAAAACCGGCCAAGTGCGAGTCGGACTCGTGCATGAAGGGTTCCGTACCATTATCTATAAAAACGGCAAAAAATCATGTCTGTTATATGGGAGCCTCCTTAAATATTTATTTTATTCTGTTTTTATTATTTGTTGTTATAGTAGCAACACAAATAAATCATCTGTGAAAAATTCAACTGCCTAACTATCACAGTTCATGAGATATAGCCTGGTGACAGACGGACGGACAGCGGAGTCTTAGTAATAGGGTCCCGTTTTACCCTTTGGGTACGGAACGCTAAAAACAGCCAGCTACACAAAACAAAAATAAAAAAAATACTTAACATTTCATCGACCAATTAAACCCAATAATGAAAAACTGCCAACGCAATCAAAGTTAAAACGAAAAATTAAAAGTTTTTAATTAAACTTTTAGCAAAAAATTCGTTTGATTGGCATTTTTTAAATGGCTTCATAAAAAAATTCGGTCGTTACTTTTGGATAGAGTTAATTTGTCAAATAATTTGCACTTTCACCCAAGGTCGGGTTGCCTTGCTAATTGCTTACACTTTGGATTAATTTCGGGATAAACTGGTTTTATGTGCGGCTTTTTTCGTGATTTATTTATGTGGTTACTTTGGTTTACACTTGAATTTGTGTAAAAACGTGTTTCATTGTTTTAAAATTGAGATTTGTCTTTCTCCGCGGATTTAATAATGTGCCAACTTTAGTTGTCATAACATTCTTATCTATTTTGACTAGTATTATTTATAGAAGTAAAGAAGTGTTTATATTTGTTAGGTTTCAATTTATTAATACGTAATTGTTGGATATTGTACTGGCAACACCCAAAGATTCGATGTGTCAGAAAGTAGCGCGGGAACGTCCTTCTGGGTCGGGCGCTCGTGACGGTAAGACGTGCTTAGTGGTTGTGTCGGTAAAAAGATATATTGGTATAGTATTGGTTGGAGATCTACTGTAAATTAAGGTAACCTATTAGTTTTATGGTAAATATTAGAAAACTGATTGAATTGTGATATTATGTGGGGAATAGATGTGATGGTATGGTGTAGAATATTGAATTTGATGTTGGCAAAGTAATATAAATGACTGACAAAATATCTTGGTGTTTCATAGTATTTTCCTTATCCCTGAAATATTGTAAATATGTAGTTTTATTAAACAGTTTTAGATTATGATATTGGGGTAACGACTTTAAGATTCGTTTGGGGATTAGTATCTATTTTGAGATTAAATAATTATATTCGGAATTAAATTAGATATTTTAGAGTAAGGATGGTTTTTATTACATATTGTTTTAACACATTTTGGAAATATGCTGAGTAGTCTAGTCAATAACAATTGAAATTGCATGTGTAGTGCATAAAATTATGATTCTTTTTTGTCTTCATACCAATCTATTTCGATGTTTGAACACATATATGCCAGGTTTCAAACTTCAAGGTTGGTAAACCTGTTTTCTAAGATTCGTGTTAAACTTTCAGCTGGGGTTTAAGTTCCAAAGTCTTCACACAATATTAAGGGCTTATAACTAAATAATAATGTTGAATATTATAGCCCGTGCTCGGTAACTTAATTCACTAAGTTTAGAAGCGGTAACTAAGTTACTCGGCAGCAAGCGTAAACGCTATCAGCAATATTTTCCAAGATTTTCTGAAGAAACTAATATCACTTGACTGAACTGGGTTTAATTTAAGTTTCTTCAACAAATAAAGTACTTATTACATATTGTAACATAAGTTTATACATATAAAATGAGCTTACATGTTATTAAAACGTATATTTTACTCTGTATTTCTTAATAATGACTGTTAGCTGTGAAGCTACCTTATCTAAACCATCTAAACTAATATTACAAAGAGAAAAGATGTGATTGTTTGTTTGTAATGAATAAACTCAAAAACTAATTGACCAATTTAAAAAAAATATTTCACCAATAGAATATTATATTATCACCAGGCGTTTATTACGCCTGGACAGGAATGGCCTGCGTCTGGTGACGGGGACCATCACGGGGCACTGCTCGCTAAACAACCACTTCCACACAATAGGCATAACGGACAGTCCTCTGTGCAGGACGTGCATGGAGGCTGAGGAAACCGTAGCGCACGTGCTCTTTGAATGCACAGGCGTCACCCAGATTAGAACAGAAACCCTCGGGTCACCCAGATCCTACACAGATGTTCTGAACAGACCAGGAGATTTAATTAGCTTCTGGAGGGAGGTGGGCTGGTTGGAATAACCACCAAACGGCCGCCATGGCCCACGCACAATGGTCCATCTTACGGACTAAGTGCGGAAACCAAACCCTATAACATATAGAACATAGAGAACATACTATTATCACTGAGTAACATAAGCTATAATTTATAAAGAGATCACGCGGGCGAAGCCGCTGGCGGAAGCTAGTATTACATAAATAATAAATTTCACTTGGCTTGTTGCTAGGCAGCTTTTTTTAACCGACTTCAAAAAAAAGGAGGAGGTTCTCAATTCGTCGGGATTTTTTTTTTTTTAATGTATGTTCCCCGATTACTCGAAGACGGCTAGATCGATTTGAAAAATTCTTTTTTTGTTTGAAAGGGTATACTTTTAAGTTGGTCCCATTGTTATTTGGTCACGATCTGATGATGGAATCTTGGAGAAATCGAGGGAACTCTTCAAATATTAAAGGCACATCTATAGCGATTTGGGTATTTTTGATGAGCAGTTGACATAAGGCTATTGTAACTTAGATAAATTACAAACCAACCCACTAAAAAGTTAAAAAAAAACTTTTTTACAAAAAACACAACCGACTTCCAAACTACAAAGTGAAAAATAACTTTAATTTCGGAAGTCGGTGTCAAAAAACTAAAACACTGATCTGATCCAAAGACACCGACTTCCGATATTAAAGTTATTTTTCACTTTGTAGTTTGGAAGTCGGTTGTGTTTTTGTAAAAAAGTTTTTTTTTAGTTTACTGACGCTGTCCCTCTGCTGGGCAAAGGTTCCACGAATCCTTTTTCTGAGCCATTTTTAGGCACCCAAAAATCAAAATAAAAAAAATTAAAATCTAGATATGAATAAATCTACATTTTACCAATAGTAGCAACCATTGCTCTTTATAAAACAAAAATAAACGTACAAATGGACCGATATTCGCCAATTTTAATACTACATTCACCTCCATCAAACCTTCCCGGAATCATACACATGACAGTTATTACGGTAGAACTAAATAAACAATAACTATTTTTACCTGAAGAGTAATCCCCAAAAAAACATACGAATAATACTAGTAACACTCCAGTATCGGTAAAACAAAAGAAAGATGAAAGAAACGTATACCACGAAAGATAAAAGAAAAGAAGTTTCTTTCTTTCTTCCAATATGTCGAGAAATCAAAGAGGGAAGGCGTGGTGTGTTGGTTTTTCCGATATATGGTAAAAAAACTGATCGTTGTCTGTACGGAGCAAAATATGTGTGAATATTTTACTTGGTCGAACTATTTTTTAAAATAACGTGAGAAGTAGATTTCATAATGCTAGAATTCTTGTAATCTCCTTGGCTAAAGAAAGACAGGGAAATGTATTTTTGTGCAAATTGACTACTTACCAACTTAAATTTTGCCCGTATATTGTATTGTATCTTATATTGTAAGTCATTCTGTGATAGTTATGTATGAAATTACTATAACACGGCAAATTGGTGAAGTGTGTCAATTCGATAAACAATTTCCCTGGCTGTACCTAAGCTAAACGATAAGCTCCATGTTAGGTGTAAATTCAAGTCAATAAAGCATCAGTTAGGAATCGAAATCATAACCTTGTAGTCTTGGAGTCAATCTGCACTGTTACTCTCATCGGGTTATTGCTACGTCACCTAGTAAACTTCCTTCTAACAACAAGGTGATATTGGGTAGAGTTGCAAGGAATATCTGGCCACTATCCACTACTTTCTTATTGAAGGTGTTTAGTTTACTTTGTGATATCCTGTGCGAGTCTCAATAAATACTTTTTCTTTCTTTCTTTCTATCCGGTATCCGGCCTATCCGGCCATTTGTTTGTCAGTGCACGACCGGATTGTCATCTTGTGCTGGATATCCGGCTAGCCGGATACTTGGTCTAATTTTCGTAATGTAATGTAAATAATACTACAAAGTTTGAAAACCATCCTGTTTATTAAAAAAATATATACATTTTTGATCTGTAAGCTCTTATGATAGCTAATAATCAATATTTGAAATCTACTAAAGGCAAATTGTGACGTGTGAAAAATTTTTTTTCGGCCTTTAAAGATAATAAGCACGCTCGCCTTTTTTGCCGCGACCGCGAGCGGTTGAGCGCGCGAGCAGGTTTTAACATGCATGACGTTCGCTTCGGCCGGATATCCAGCTATCCGGCTTCGTTAGTTGCCGGTTATCCAGTATCCGACAGCCGGCAAAATCACTATCCGTTGCAAATCTATGGACTGGCAACCCAGGGTGGACCAGACATGTTTTCGGAGGTAAAAACTAATTAAACTAACTAACTCAGGTTATACATATGTGTTCATTAATACTATTCTTTCTAAAGGTCTCATGTTTTAAGTGCTTAAAAAAACATTCCCGCTTCAGAACAAATGATAAAACCATGATTCATGAAGCTTTTATGACGGACGATGATAAAATTTTAATATTTTGTACCCGTTTTTAATTACGGAAGTTTTTACTGTTTTAATTTTGTCATTTAATGTTATAACTGAGTGTCTGGATAAATTTTATTACAACACCTTTTTTCTTTTGTGATAATAGAGGCAAAACGTTTTCCAAATGATTTCTAAATTCGGAGGCAGATTTTTCTTCATTAAAAACCTATTTCATGTTATTTTTTTGCCATTAATTGTGCGTACCCGTACACGTCTCGAAAAATCGATCTAGGTAGGTCTCATATGTTTGAAAATTCGTTTTCTCCGTATTTTCACCCGAGCAAAGCTCGGTCGCCCAAAATTTAGAACAAGATATTGAATAATGACATGACAATAATGACATGGCAGCATGGAATTAGTAAGTACCTACTATTATGGCAGCATGGAATAAGTAGGTACTATTCATGGATTAGTACGAACTTTCCTATACTATTAAAATGAGCATTCTCTATTTTCACCAGAGCAGAAGAGCAGAGCTCGGTCGTCCAGGTACAATAAGTACTAAAGAGAGTTACATTGATTCAAATCGTCAAACAGATACTGATTCGAATCAAATTCTATTTTACTCAACCTACAAGATATCGCCAGCTGTCCATACATGCTCGTGTATGCATTCAGCAACCTCTTTTAAAATATGACCCGACCACTATAAATCAAAACCCAGTATGTGCCAAAATTGGAGTCGGGCGACTACGTCCACTGGAGGCGATCGATCGAAGCCGCTATTTTTATTTTCAAACATGAGAAAATTGAAACCATATTAGAGCAAGAACAAGTTAAAGTGCTTTTGAAGTAACTTGGTTTTTGTTGGCTATCGGCTTTGAAGCTTCAAGACTGTTTGAATTGTTGTAAGCTGTTTCTTTTTTTATTGGTTTTATAAACAGTTTTATTAATAATCGTTTTAGTTTAGCGAACAGGAAAGATTTTTCACAAACATTTCTAATGTTTATTTGAATCTAAATAGAAGGTAAGGGCTGAAGGTGCTAATCCATGTGTCATGTTCGTGAACGGGCGCCGTCACTTGGGACTGGTCATCTCTTAGCTGCCAGGGTTTATTTAAATTTTAATTTTTTGGATTTTTATTTTTATTTTTTTGAATTGATATTTTTATCTTTTTATTACGGACGCTTCTAACGTGCACGTCTTTCTACATTGTTCTCACATGTATAATTTCAACATGAATGATGTAACCAATATTTAGTAAAAATTTTTTATTTAAAAGAGTGTCCGTGGAGTTTCTTGCCCGTTCTTCTCCATAGGTACCTACAACGCTTTGGAATGGGCAACTAGCTTCATACCTATTTCTGACTGACCGATTCCTTGACAATTCAAAAGTGCCTGTAAATGGTTTAATTGAAATAAATGATTTGAGTTTGAGTTTGAGTTTGAATAAATTACTTGTATGGGAGTGGGAAAATTAATAATTAAGCACTATGAAAATATAAGCAATCTAACAAAATTTACATAAAGGTTTTGTTTCTATTATAGTCCGACCTCGATAATTTAGGCATCCGAAGTAAATTGTATTTTTGCCGGGCTCCTCAAGAAGTATCTAAGAATAGATAGATAGCCGTTTTCTTTAACGATTGCTCCGGCTTTAGCCCGAAATTCAGGTATAGTTTTCCTTGATCTAGCTTCCAGACAAAACGTTTACAAATGACTTTAAATATTACAAGTGTCGCAGAGCACTGCAGCTGTTATTATAAGTTGGTATAATTGAGAATAATCAAGAACTTGACCGTTTTGGGGCATATATTTATATTAAGTAGGTACTAACTATTGCCCGCGGCGCCCACGTGGAGGGCGAAACTATCCCACGAGAATGTACTACTGGGAACAAAACTATCCAATGTCCTAACCCAGGTCATGGTCTGTCCGTGCGCCAAATAGCAGACAAAGAGTTACTTTCGCTTTTATAATATAGAAGTTTTGTTTTATATTTAAATATAGAAGTGATTTAAAAGGAAAAAATAGTGTGTGTGTGTCAGCTCCGACGCATGATTGTAGCTTTACTCCTGAATCCGGTTGTCTTTGAATAAGCAATGGGGAAAAAGCGGAAACAAACGCATGTCTGTAAAAAAAAACCAAGGCTCACAGTACTAAATTGGTTCAAAATAATACCGCCTTTCTATTCCAGAATATGAAAAACGAAGTTAGTGATCAAAGAAATGCTGCATCCTTTCGTTCTTTGTAGTATTATCCTCTTCAAAGCAGAACGAGCTATGCTCGGAATAGAATCCTAACTTATTAATATTCTAAATATAAAAATGACTTTGTTTGTTTTGCTTTCTTAAGGAGTTAACTCCAAAAAAATTGTTTTAATTTCACATGTTCAATATGAAACGAAATTTCGTCTATTTTTTTGTGTAACCTAACACCTTACTGCTCACAAAGGTAAGTAAACTCCGACCCAATCACAGGCCGCTGCCAGAACGCTCGCCAAATCGTATGCAAATAGCAAACAAAATGTGCACGCAATTTCGATTCAAGCTGGAACCCTGCTCACCCTACAATCGTTAACCATTCCACGTGAACGCAATAAACATAATTCTCCGAAATCTTCTCCTCTTTCACAACAAAGAAAACGGAAAAAAACTGGTTTTCAACCAATTTGTCTCGACTAGTCAGAATCAAAGTGAATATCGAAATAAAAGAAAATGTTGTATTGTAACAATCTCAATTTACATGAATATAAGAAACAGTACAGAATAAAATCACGGAGAGCCTTTTACAATGCTGTTTGAAAATTCCTTGTGTCAGCTTTTTGAGTACTTACTATTATTCTGTACTTTCGTGAAAATAAAATAGTTTTAAAAATGATGAATTGGTGATCACAGTTTATTACGCATACGGTCACCGATTTTTTTTCTAGCCGTTGCTGGTCCACTGTTGAGCAAAGCACGCCTTCCCACGCCGTTTCGAACCAGTCCTCATAGTACGCGTTAAAGTCATCTCGCCAGCTCTTTCTGAGACCAGCCTTGGCATCTTACTCTTGCTGTTAATTATTTACCTTTACGATGCCAATAGGAAAACCTACTTTAAAACAAGAATCACACTAAACAGTTTCAGTATAAAAGTTAACATGTTTTATATTGTGACACTGTATAAGCAGTTTAAAAAGAAGAGACCGTTACAAAAATAAATTCATATCCACGAGTGTCAGTTTGTCCTGAACAAAGTTTGTCCGCAAACTGTCGACTCGACCAGTCTGCAGGTACAGAAAGAATAGTAATATCTTACGATGTTAGCTTTCTGAACAACTGCGACGTGTGTTCGAAGATTCTAGATCTGTTTTAAAATCTATCTTGTCTGTAGGCTTAGTGGTTTGTAGACCTGTTGACCATTTTCTATTTTGTTAAGTACTTGGTACTTATTGAAAGACCTACATTGTCCTCCCATACCATAGTAACACTGTTATTTGAAAGTATTGTAAAAGCCAATTATTTTTAAAAGTGTAACCGGCTCTTCTCCATAGGAAACGACCAATTGGAACCGTGCACCTAGCTTCTGACGTTTCATAAGTGCCCATGTAGGTTTATGTGAAATAAAATATTTTGAATATTGAATAAAAGGAATAGAGCTGCAGATTGTAAAGTGTATGTTTACTTTTGTAAACGAATGTTTCCACTTTTGGGACCAGTTGGCTACCAGTTTCACAAAGAAAAAATAAAGAATATAATAAAAGTAATTGATATAGGTATCCGTTACGTACATTTTCAAATAGTCTCTGGCATATAGATGAGAAATTGTATTCAGACAGCACACTTCATTTGCACTTTGGTCTTATAGATTTTTCAGTACATTTTGACAACTTGCTTAGTCTAAGGTCCATCATCCACGCCGCTACTGGACGCGACTTGATTGGTTTCCCCTCACACGTTTCTCCATAATATATCATTCTAACATTGGCAGAATAGTCCACATCGACCGAATTGCCATAAATAAAAATAGAAAAGACTTGATAGTTTGTTTCTGGACGAACCATTGAAATAATGGTGCTATGAAAATCTGGCTACTTATTGGTGATTTCAAATAACTTTTCCCGCTCTGGGTGGAACAGGAGGGCCTGTCAGACTCTTACTGACTAAAACCTACCCGTGTTCCTTCAGTTGCCATGTTGCCGAGGGCCACGATTTCCCTTTCGGCCTTATTCGCAACCCCGGCAGGTATCGGCCCTATCGGACCCCATTAATTCTGCTGACATCTCTTTGAGGCGCGCGTGGAACACAACGCGCCGTCGACTCGGGCTTGGTGCTTATCGGGCGGCGAGCTACCCATTGCTCACCGTCCGCAAGCCCGCGCCTACGGTGGCCGGAAATCGGCTCGCGATGCCCGACGCCCTGGGCGTCTCCTCCTGCGACGGTTAGGGGCGTGAGGGCGCGAATTTTGCCTCTCCCTCGCGCGTTCCGCCTCCTCCTTCGCAAGCATTACTGCTTCGCAGAAGGAGGTGACGGCCTCCCATTTCCCTCTCGCTCCGTACCATGGTACGGAGCGAGAGGAAATGGGAGGCCATCATGGCCCGAATCAGGGCTGGACGTGAGAGATCACTGCCGCTGATCATCTCCACGAGGACACGGTGATGCTCCGCCCAAGCCAGGCATACCTCCACCATATGCTCCACCGTTGGACGACGGATCTAAGAGACTGTTTTGTTGCAAGTGTGCGCGTCATCTTTCCTAAGCGTTACGTAAGCAACTTGCTGCGCCCCTGGTTTCACCCACATAAGTCTCGATCCCGTGGGAATATCGAGATAAAGAGTATACTATGTCCTAACCCAAGTTATGGTCTACCCATGTGCCAAATTTCATCCAAATCTTTTCAGCCGTTTTAGCGTAAAAGCGTAACAAACAAACAAACTCACTTTCGCAATTATAATATTAATTAATATAAGTTATAATAGTCAAACTAATAGACAGACTTGGCTCAATCTATCCACAGCCGTTGTTTTGGTGTGTCAAAAAGAAAACGCTCAGAAAAGTAAAATTACCAACACTGTGTTTTAGAGAAAGGTATCCAATAACTTTTACAGGTCTTTTGTAGTAAGCATACCTATGAGACTGGGATTACAGGTCCTTTCCATTTTAATTAAAATTCTAGAGCCTCATATCTTAATAACCTAGATGGTGTGCCTAGAATTTAATTATGTTAGTGGCCATTGCGAGTAACTTAATTATTTTTATGATAATAATGACAATATTTTTTTAGTGTTAATTAGGTTTTGAAAGCATTGCTTTCACCACTTTAGCAACATCTAATGTTTTTACATCTTGGATATGATTGCATGTAGCGGAGATGAGAATGTTGAGATGGATGTGTGGAGTAACAAAAATGGATAAAGTAAGAAATGAGTATATAAGAGGAAGTTTAAAAGTGGCGCCAGTGACAGAAAAGTTGAAAGGAAATCGTTTGGCCTGGTATGGGCATGTGATGAGGAGAGAAGAAACGCATGTGACTTAAAGAGTAATGAATATAAATGTTGATGGATGGAGCGGGAGAAGAAGACCAAAGAAAAGATGGAAGGATTGTATGAGGAATGGATATGAAAGAGAAGGGAGTGAATGATGGCGTGACGGTTGACAGGGGAGAGTGGAAAAAGAAAACGTGTTGCGCCGACCCCAAGTAACATAGGACAAGGGCAGGAAGATGATGATATGAATGAGTTTGAGGACGACATCTATAAACGTTACTTATCAGGTGCTTCGGCTAAGTGTTATTCTTGTAACTATCGCACAAGTTTTAAACTTCAAATGTTAGATAGAGATGTGAACATGCCTAAGTCAAAACTCGTGCTAAGTAACGATTATAGATCTCTTCCTTAATGTGTTATGTAGTATTATTTTCAACGTCACTTCCTAATGCAAGCGGTGTCGAATCCACTATGATTTGCTTAATATAAATAAGTTCAATTAAGTCAGTAAGAATTTTAAAATGAACATTTTCACATCGCTCATAAGATTTAATTTTCTCGCTATCCTAACATATTTGCCTAAAGGCGTGTACGCACTAACAAACAAAACACGGTGAACATGAACATCGAACACGGAACATTTGGTTCGTACGTGTGGACGTAAATTAGCAAAGCCAACACGAATACCATACGAACACAGTGCGACTTGTGTTCGCGCTCAATCACTCCGCTCTCTTCATCATCAGCCTATAAAATGTTCCCACTGCTGGGACACAGGCCTCTTCTCTGTGAGAGGAAGTGGGCCGTAATCCACCACGCGCGCCAGTGCGGGTTGGTAGACGTCACATGTCTTCGAATTTTCGGTTCTAGGACATGCTGGTTTCCTCACGATGTTCTCCTTCACCGCTCTCTTAGTAGCCATGTATTCGAAATTGGATCGACATTTTTGACGAACAGTGTTTGATGTTCATGTTCACCATGTTCTTGCTCGTTCGTGTGTACACGCCTTAAGAAATAAAACTTTTCGTCTCAACAACAAGCTTAAAATTAACATACTAAGATAAATTACTTTCCTAAAATTACATTGCCGAGTTGTAAAACATAATGAAAATAATCCGTATAAATAGCCTGATATACTTACTAGGTAGAGTAAAGTTTTAATCATTTGTGTACTTCGTTTCAAGTAAGATTTAAGTTAAGTAATTAAAACAACATATAAGTTGAAATACGTTTTAAGTTGCTTGCCTTAAAATTGACGAGATTATAATGAAATACAATAATGTAAGGTGCAGACATTAATAACAATAACTAGTGCTGAATTATCATCTGCCTAGCCTTTTCCCAACTATGTTGGGGTCGGCTTCTAGTCTAACCGGATGCAGCTGAATACCAGTATTTTACATGAAGCGACTGCCTATCTGACCTCCACAACCTAGTTGCTAGGTAACACGATACCCCTTGGTAAGACTGGTTGTCAGACTTTTTTGGGCTTCTAACTACCCGTAACGACTGTCAAAAGATCTACAAATGACAGCCGGGACCAACGGCTTAGCGTGCTTTCCGAGGCACGGAGAGGTCTTGGTATGTAAAGATGGTCACCCATCCACAGACCAACCGCGGCAAGCGTAGCTTAACCTGATCGATCGACCCGTGCAGCTGTTGTTACTTAGCCACAAGCCCCTACCTAGTGCTGAATAAAATAAAGAAATGATACAAAATAGGAATGATGCCTGGGTAAAAAAAGAAATTCTATTTAGATCGTCAGTCAGATAATATTAGACACGTATTTTTTGCTTCATCATATTCATAAACAATGACGTAGATAAAACGCATTAAAGTTGGGGAATGGAGGCTCGCTGCGTCACAACTAAGTATAAAATCTACATAAGCGTGACATCATGTCACATTTTAACTCAATGTATCGCCGTTATCCTTTGGAGGGGCTTGTGGCTAAGTAATAACAGCTGCACGGGTCGATCGATCAGGTTAAGCTACGCTTGCCGCGGTTGGTCCGTGGATGGGTGACCATCTTTACATACCAAGTCCCCTCCGTGCCTCGGAAAGTACGTTAAGCCGTTGGTCCCGGCTGTCATTTGTAGATCTTTGACAGTCGTTACGGGTAGTTAGAAGCCCAAAAAGTCTGACAACCAGTCTTACCAAGGGGTATCGTGTTACCTAGTCACTAAGTTGTGGAGGTCAGATAGGCAGTCGCTCCATGTAAAATACTGGTATTCAGCTGCATCCGGTTAGACTGGAAGCCGACCCCAACATAGTTGAGAAAAGACTAGGCAGATGATGTATCGCCGTAATCTTTTGATTACGTAAAAAAAGAAAAATAAAATACGTGTCAAATTTTTTTTTTTTTATTTACATTTTTTTTTTCAAAACATAAATGTTATCGTCCCTATGTATTTGCAAATACAGGAAACTATTGACACCTTAACAGCCTTGAATACTTACAAGCGTAATCAAAATATTCAAATACTGTCAAACAACTTTTGTCACCTGTTTCTACTCGTACGTGAACTCAAGCATAATTTGGTAAATACTTGGAAGTCAGATACTTGGTGGTAAATGTTAAGATACATACACCAAAGGGTTTAAAAACCAGACATGCAGTTGTATGCATTTGTTGGATATTTCGACAATCTTGAAGTGATTTTCGTTCCAAGGATTTGCTTAAGTAATTAGTATGTTGATCTAAATATGATTCGCGGCCGTAACAAACATGGCTTTACTCTATAATCATTACAATCAGCAATCGTGATTGAGAAGAAGATAAAGGTGTCAAATGTCATAATTTCGTGAAATCTTGACATTTGACACCTTTGCTAACTTATGGAGTTGTATTGCTGATTGTAATGATTATAATTAAGTAAAGCCATATTTGTACGGCCGCGAATCATATTTTAATCAACATAAAACCTGACACTGACTTGCAAAATGCAAAAAACGTAAGAAATTTGAGTTTCGCGGGCTGCCCTGACGCTTCCCCCTTAACAAAAGTGAGTGGGATGATATGGAGGGTGGTACATACTTTGGAAGTTTAACCCAACACCTAGGTTGTATTTCTAAGACTATCTTCAAAGGAAAAGCTAGAGAAGTTTTGCTGCGTAGGTGACGCAGAGAGAGGTAGAAGGTTAAAATAATATTATTAGAGGTACACCCACACAAATGTCAGCCTCGGTTGCAGCTAACGTCATATTCAGATCTTGATGACTTGAAAGAGCATGGCAGTTGAGAGTATGTCATGCTCACATAAATGTCTCGCTGATGGTGGCGAGTGTGTTGAATTATTCGGTTCCCTGCAAAATGGTTGAGCTGGATGGTGCTGATCCATGCGTCATGTTCGTGAACGGGCACCGTCAGTTGAGACTGGTCATCTCTGGTCTGCCAGGGCTTATTTTTAGTCTTATATTTTCAATTGCTTTGATTATTTTTTGTACATTGTTCTCACATATAGAAGCAACAAGAATAATGTACCCAGAATTTTGTAATATCTATATTTAAAAGAGTGTCCTTGGAGTTTCTTGCCCGTTCTTCTCCATAGAGATCTACGTTTTGGAATGGGCAACTAGCTTCAACTTTCTGACTAACTGACCGACTCTTTGACAATTCAAAAGTGACTGTAAATGGTTTAATTGAAATAAATGCTTTGAATTTGAGTTTGATGTGCATTCAAGTTATGAAATTGCTAGCCATTTCAAATACATGCTTTTATCGTGTTGGACATGTACCTTTTTGAAGGACATGTACCATTGTCTGTAGACCTTGCACTACGTCAAAAATGCAACATTAAAAGTACAAAAATTTTGTGTCACAAATGAGAGCATTCACAAGAATTTGGTTTAGAAATAGACATTTTATTGCCTATTCAGTAGATTTCCTTCATCATCATCATCATTTCAGCCGAAAGACGTCCACTGCTGGACATAGGCCTCCCCCAAGCACCGCCACTTCGACCGATTCTGTGCTTTCCGCATCCAGCGGATTCCTGCGGCCTTCACAAGGCCATCGGTCCATCTTGTGGGAGGCCTTCCAATGCTACGTCTTCCGGTACGTGGTCGTTACTCCAGAACCTTTCGACCCCATCGGCCATCCGTTCTGCGAGCAATGTGCCCTGCCCATTGCCAGTTAAGTTTGGCAATTCTTCGGGCTATGTCGGTTACATTGGTTCTCCTGCGGATCTCTTCATTTCTGATTCGATCACGTAGGGAAACTCCAAGCATAGCCCTCTCCATTGCCCTTTGGGTGACTTTTAGCCTTCTGATAAGGCCCATTGTGAGCGACCACGTTTCAGTACCATAGGTCATCACTGGCAACACGCACTGGTCAAAGACTTTCGTCTTGAGACACTGTGGTAAATACACTTAACAGCTAGTAAACGGTTCATCAACGTTACTAGACGTTTGTGAGTGCAACTGTCATTGATACATTGATTAGACTGATGACAAGTCCATTAAAGACAAAGCAAACCAGGAAACCGATACGTTAAAAGGAAATCGTATCTTAGCCATGACAAACAAACCCATTTTCATCCATTTTCGTCCAATGACGGAAATATGGCTAATAAATTAACTGTCAGACATCAGTCATTCTCTTTGGGACACAAAGTGCGAATAGTTAGTGTCAATTGAAACACATTAAGTGCTGTCCACGCTTGACCAATCGCCTTTGAGATGGTAATGGAATCCATCAATGGGGTGGAATTATTTAGATGGGTTAATTAATTAATGTCTGGGATGATTTATAATTTTCCGGTATTTTGATTAAAAGCTTTGAAATGTGGGTAAGTCGCACGCCTGGAAAACCTGGCAAGAATCGTTGCCATATTTATTTTATGTTATGTTGCAATGTATGATTATTTTACTACTAATCTAAAGAAAACGTTGATTGACTATAAAGAAAACTATTGTGGAGAAACCAACGACGGTACACGAAAACGGTTAGCTTGCCACATCTCTATTCTATCTCCAAAACTTTAAATGCACCATTTGTATTTAAATATTACTTAGGTACAACCTAAATCTAGTAACAAAGAAACAGTTGTTTTTTTTTTGTTGTTGGAAAGAGTACTCGTAAAAAGTGCTTTTTAAAATTCCATTAACGATAAACAGCGTTTTATTTAACACGGATCATTCTTCAAATATTAAAACTTTCGAAGTAACAGTAAAGAAAAACACCTAAATAAAATAAACCAAATTAAAATGACTACCACCACGTAAATGTAAAAAAAAACGTCAAATTATTTCTCAGGCTTGAAAACGTCAAAAGGGTCTGCTGAAGCCTGAAGTTAGAAAAATAATTCTTTATGAACCTGTTACAAAAAAAAATCATATACAAAAAAGTTTACAAAATGGGAGAAAAGGCTAACTGAAAAATTCAATAGATATTAAAGATGGCGTAATTCTATTGTGTGGATGGTCCCGACGGTATTATTCAAGTTTAATATGTACGCAGTGACGTTGGATGGAAAAATCCCTTTTATTTCACAACAATATGTCCGAAATTGTTAGAATTTATGTTATTTAGGCCAGAGAATAGGAATGGAATGGAAGGCTAGGGTCAAATTTGAATAAGTCATGTACACTAAAGATCCCATTCCTTATCTAATTTCTTTTACATCACTAAAAGTATTTCTACAACATAAAAGGATTGTGTGGTTTTATGAAATCACGGTAAAAGTGAAACTTCTATAGGCACCGCCATATAAGCCTTGGCTGCTCTGACGAGCGCCTTTCACTTTATCCCTACTCCGCGCCCGACCGTCACGCGACATGCAACACACAGACGAAAAAGTTTGAGACGATGTAATAAAAGTTTCACTTTAATAATCACGCTTGTAATCCCCGAAGGGTAAGGCAGAGGTCTACCTATTATAGTACACCCACATTTCAGTTATCTTCTTTAAGTCATCTAATAGCGGGTGCGCCTATTGCCATCAACCCGTCACAAATCCAGACTCCGGGCTCCTGAGAAATTCTTGATGGAAAAATCCAATAACACTTTGCTTGACCTGGGAATCGTACCCAGGACCTCAATGCTCAGCAGTAGTGCTTCCAAGGCAATTAAGGACTTATTAAGGACGTGGCGTGGTTTACAATTTTATGTGGTTTCGTACGATTTAAAATCCTCCTAAAGAAAGAAAATTTGTAATTGTTTCTGTATGAAACCGAAATTAAAAAAAAACTAATTATGAGCTTATATTATAATTTACTTGCAAATTCTTTATTTTTTTACCAAATCTTTTTTTTTTAAACTGGCCAAGTGCGTGTCGGGCCACGCATAAAGAAGGGTTCCGTAGTTGGGATGAGTTTATCCCTAAACTTAACATTGTAGTTGAAAAACATGTTCTTTCATACATCGATATACGTCACGGTCAATTCTCCAACTGCAAAAGTAAGTTTAATTGCAAAAAATATTATGTGATAAAACTAGAAATTATCAATTTTCGGAGTTTTTCCTTTACATGTGCTGTAAGACCTTGCTTCCTGCCAAATTTCATGATTCTAGGTCAACGGAAAGTACCCTGTAGGTTTTGATTTAGTTGCGAGTATCAAAATATGTCGCATAAATGGCAGTATTTTTTTAAATTGATTTAGAAGTTTGATTTTTTTCTGAGCTCCAAGGGACTATTGACCTACGTATTTGATATTAATTTCAACTTGATACCTCAACGCGTTCCTGAGAAAAAGGGTCTTGACAGACTGACAGACGGACAACGAAGTGATCCTATAAGGGTTCCGTATTTTCCTTTTGAGGCACGGAACCCCTAAAAATCACAATTATCGTAGCAAATTCCTGGAAAATCCTTTTAGCGGAAAATCTCCTTGTTTTTATCATTCTCAAGGAAACTAATTTGTCGTTTCTGGACGTTTCTTGTTGCAATAAGCTAGACGATTTCTTTTAAAACAGCTCTCTTTTCTCTTCGTTTCATTTATTATCTTGTTAAAATTGATAAGGTTGCCTCAAGACAATTTAGCTGACTCTAATGTCTATTAAAATTTATATAGTTACGTCACAGTTTATTTACTGTGCGAAAGCTGTATAGGATCCGAGTCTAGCACCTATTGGCATTATAATAACACTATTCTTAGACTAAAACTAACCAAAAGTAATGTTGAATACAGTCATGCAGAAGGCTACACACCTTTATATAATAACCTTTTCATAACTAAGTACATGGCCAGTTGGCTTGTCAGGATATTATCACGTTCAAAAATAATAATCTGATCGTGAAACTGATAGGGATATTCGTAGGGAGGGAGGTAGGCCATTCTATAAAAATATCCCTATCATTTTTGGAACGAATTTCTTTTTGGTTGGTGTAGTAGAGATTGTCACGTAATGAAAAACCGTTATGTCTCAAAAAGTCAGTTTCAAGGTCCTTAAGTTTCAAAGTGTATTTTTTTTTATACAGCGCCATCTAGTATATAAATTTTAGCTTCTACAAACGAATACTAGATGGCTCTGTATTAATCTCACTAATATTATAAAGGCGAAAGTTTGTGAGTGTGTTTGTATGTTTGTCTCTTCTTCACGCTCAAACGGCTGGACAGATTTGGATGAAATTTGGCATACAGATAGTTTATAACCTGGATTAACATATAAAATACTTTTTATCCCGATATTCCCACGGAATCGAGACTTATGCGGGTGAAACCGCGGGGCGCAGCTAGTACTTAATATACAGCAAAAAGAACCTCGTTCCAACCGGGTGTCCCACGACACCGACTTCATTTATTAAAAGGACCAGGGGCCAATCAAGAAATTAATGAAAAATTTTAACATCCAATCTTTTACGACCAATAAAGAATAAGAGGAATACGAAGTGCTTCAGAAAATACTTCAAACTTTGAACCAATAAAAATCTGCATTGTACCGTTTACGCCAAGCTGAGAGGAATTCCCTGCAATTCACATGAATTTAGATAATGTTATTACTGATAGATTCCAACTGCTTTGTACAATAGCTATATATAGGATAGTTAGGATATGCAAACTGTAATTACTGAGTCGTATTGATTTACATCAATCAGTAAATGCGTAGTGCAGAATCTAAGCATCTGAATAGAATTAACGGTCGAGGAAATAATGCTTTAATCACCAAGGTTGGTAAAACAAAAGAAAAAGTGTGGCACTCGGGGACTGCCGCGGTAAAGTTATTGCATAGCATTTGTAACCTCCATACTTCCTATTTGTCAACGCTACACTTGGGATGATGACGTGATGACATAAAACAAAAATTACGTTCCCATGACAACATCACGTTGTCATGGGAACCGTCATTACATGGTAGGCGGAGTGGGGGGTGTTAGGTTTTATTTTCGTTACGTTACGGAACTTGATTTGGTCGCCGCGCTCAAAGCCCGCGATAAAAGCTATGCAATAACTTAAAAAATTGTAGTATGTTATTAATCAATTTATATCCTCCTGGCAGTATCCCACCCCGACTTTAAAAAGAGAGAGATTATTTTAAAAGCAAACATTTACCATAATATATAGCCTGTTAAAATCATAACTATCCTTTGACTATGCCGTAGTCAGGTAAAAATATGTCGTCATATGAAGACAGTCAATTAATGATAAACGATAATAACCAAATAACCACGTGATGTGTGCTCTTAACTAGGCCAGTGACAGCATGTTCAAGAATAGTAATCTAGTAGTACCTATGTTTCTTATTATCCCAAATGAAAAAAATGAAACCTAGCTAGATCGATTTATCGCCCCTAAAACCCCCTGCATACAAAATTTCAAGTAAATCATTGGAGCCGTTTCCGAGATTCAGATTATATCTACATGTATACAAGAATTGCTCGTTTAAAGGTATTAGATAAGTGCTTAGGTGTGTCACTTGTCATATTGCGTGACCACGAAAAACCTGAAATTTGGAAATTCCAAATGTTGCCTTCAGTGTATCGCCAGCCTACCATCGATCAAGGTTTCCGGCGTCCGGTAATTTGCCGTCGGTCAGTAAAGTACTGCTTGATGGCCTCTTAGGTATATTCCTGAACGACGTAATAATATCCCATTGTAGGGCTGTAAGTACCTGAAATTAGTGTCCAATATGACGAACATTGTGCATGGCTGTTAGAACTCAGAGATTCGTGGATAAAAATTTACTTTTTGAACTTAACATTTTCCAGGACTAAATTATTAACCTTTTAAGTATTATATTTTTAGGCTTTTAACGTAAACAAAGAAGTTTTTGCTTCTTGGCACCGCCGGAGTGGCAGCCGTTTTAGAACCCAATGGCTTGGCACGCGACGATGGGAAGAGACCAGACGGAATGACCATAATGCCTTGGAAAGCCTTTGGTGTGGGATGCAACGTGCGTCGACACCCTTGCGCCATCCCATCTTCCTAGCCCGGCGGGCTGTGCTGGGGCTGCTGCTGCAGGTGCGGAAAATATCAAACGGCGCAAATACTCCAATCTTATTGGGACTTATATGTTTGAACCGTTTGGGGTTGAAACACTAGGGCCATGGCGTCTGAGTGCCCACCCAGTTTTTCAAGACATCACCAAACGGCTGGTCGACTCTTCACGTGACCAGAAGGCTGGTCTATTCTTTGGTCAAAGAATCAGCATTGCCATACAACGTGGCAATGCTGCCAGCCTTTTGGGCACTTTTCCTACTGACAGCGATGCGGACGAATTTTTTGATGCCCTATGATTATCTCCCTTTTTATATACTTGTATATATTATTATTTTAAGTCTGATAGTTTTTAAATAATGTAAATACGTGTGTGTAAATAATAAGAAGTTTTTGACTAGCAACAACGTGCAACTATTCGGTACAGCTCCAAAAAATAAGAATGTCAAAAAAAGCCTGGCGGCTTTTAAAAGCGGGTCACGTTTGTACAATCAGCAACGTATTGTTTTTCTTGTTTAATTAAACAGTACATACCTATATACCTAAATTTACTCTACCTTGATGTTTTACTGTGGGCGGAAAGTTTAAACTTTATGAACATACAAAGGCAAATAAGAGTATTGTTCTGTTCGGATCAAAGGACCAACTTTTATTTTCAAAAAATATAACCAGGTTGTGACTGACGCATTGAATAAAACTGATCAATCAACGAAACTGGCGAATTAAATGAACTGACGAGTGAGGGAAACTGACCAGTAATACCCGGCCTGTTATTTATCTACTGCCGGTCAGAAACCTATTATGTACAAAGAAAAACATTTAACATTGTGCTAAAATGCTTCTGAATCGATGTTAATGAATGATTCCTCTATTAGTTTTCATAATTCTCATCGTATCATAAAGCAGGCCACTGTTAGACATACTCCATTATATTCTATTATTCTCAAATACATTTGTAATTGAATCCCTATAAGTCCTATTCAGAATACGCGTTCTTCACCTACTGCGTAGAAGGGTCCATTAAACATTCGGCCGTTTAAATTTGGGTTGAAATGCTTATATCTTCGTGTAACCGACGAAATTCGAAATTGTCACCACATGTCTAAATTATCGGTAACCGCGTTGGGGAACTATGTAAATCGATTTGGTCGTCGATTTATGTAACATATTCTAATACAGAGGAACATTTCACACATTCGCTTCGTCATTTATAGAAGTACCTAGAAGTTTCCTTTTGAAAGGGTTATTCCGGGGAAGTACTATTAGGTGCTTTCTAATGAAATATTTGCAGATAGCGGCAATTTTCGTCACACAACTGTTTAAGAACGCTAAGCAAATAGACATAGTGTTACAGATGTCTGTACAGACTGATTTTGCATTCATTGGCAATCTTCTAAAGTTGAATCTTCTTCTTTGCATTTTATAAAATCAATCTCCTTTGTATTATATAATTGCATAGCACAGGTGTGAGCACTATGTACTAAAGAGTTACCGTATACAGGGTAATATGTCTTGCATTGACTTGAATGTGCCCTGGCGGCTGTGAGTATGTCATGCTCACTCAAATGTTTCGCTGGTGGTGGCGCGTGTGTTGGATCATTTAGTTCCCTTCAAAATGGTTGAGCTAAATGGTGCTAATCCATGCGTCATGTTCGTGAACGGGCGCCGTCAGTTGGGACTGGTCATCTCTTAGCTGCCAGGGCTTATTTTTAATTTACTTAAATTTTTGAATTGTTCTTTATTTTATCTTTTTATTACGGACGCTTCTAACGTCCACGTCATTCCACATTGTTCTCACATGTATAATTTCAACATGAATGATGTAACCAATATATTTTGTAACAATATTTTTATTTAAAAGAGTGTCCGTGGAGTTTCTTGCCCGTTCTTCTCCATAGGTACCTACTACGCTTTGGAATGGGTAACTAGCTTCATGCCTATTTCTGACTGACCGATTCCTTGACAATTCAAAAGTGCCAATAAATGGTTTAATTGAAATAAATGCTTTGAGTTTTGAGTTTGAGTTTGAAAGTACAAAATATAATCATCCAACTTTTATTACGGGGAAAACTCTTAAATAATTATTATAAAAATTTAAATTCAAAGTCAACCTGCCGGGTGTTATAATTACGGACCACACTTACAACGCTTTTCATTTTGACAGTTCAACAACATTCATTGCATTATTTACGTTGTTGAGTAGACGAATTTCAAGAACTGTCTTCTCGTAGGATGCTAGTCTAAAGGCACAAGTCATATAAGTAGATAGCCCCATAACAAATTGAATCATACATAAACGAATTCTAAGGCCTAATTTAAATGAAAACATGAAAAGATTTAACAAAAAAGCAAAAGAAATGTCTTATTTTCATAAAAACATTATGCAGAGAATGAGTTTAAATAAGTAAGAATGAATGCGAGTGCCTTTTAAAATAAACATTTTGTGAACATTGCTGAAATAAGCGGCAAGCGACGAATGTACAGTCAGCCACGTATTGTGTTAAATTGTGTTTATAATTTCTTTAATAAATTCCCGGATAAATATTATTTTAAGAGAAAACAATCGCAAAATATGTTTTTTTTATTAAAAACAGAAGCTATAGAAATAAATAAAAGTTCTTAGTGGGTTTAATTTTTTATTAGCTAACCCGATAGACGTTGTCCTGCCAAACAATAATGAATACAAATTGCACTTTCACTTTTCCTGAATTTTTAAATTTTCTCGGCAACTTTCAAAAATTTTCCTTCCATATGAACCTGACTCGGACTTTTACTAACATTTTAAAATAAAAATTTATGAAATTGGTCCAACCGTTCTGAAGAGATGCTCTTACCATCGAACAGCATTTCATTATCTTATATATAAAATTCTCGTGTCACAATGTTAGTTACCTTACTCCTCCGAAACGGCTTTACTGATTTTTACCAAATTTTATATGCATATTCAGTAGGTCTGAGAATCGGCTACTATCTATTTTTCATACCCCTAAGTGATAAGGGTTGTCCACCCCAAACAAATAATTGGCAAAACAACGTTTGCCGGGGTCAGCTAGTGATTATATAGAAGACTAGCGGACCTGACAGACGTTGTCCTGACCGAATACCGCCACCTATCGGGTCCGATTGTGAATCTAAACTATTCCCAGATCCCCTTGAACACACACAAAAAATTTCATCAAAATCGGTCCAGTCGTTTGAGAGAAGTTCAGTGACATACACACTCACAGAAGAATTATATATATAAAGATAGAATAGACTAGTGATCCACAACTACTTTGCACGTTTTTGCCACTTAACAAAAACTAGACATTTCTTTATTATATACAAGTTTAATATTATGTGTTTATACAATAGATCCTTTGGAATAAATTCTCTAAATGATTGTGAAAACCACATCAAAATCCGTTGCGTAATTTAAAACAACAACGAGGTCACATAGACACAAAAAGCGACTTTAATTTGTAGATAGAATTCGGAAGTTTACTATTGAAGTAGTTTTATTGGCACAACACGACTGCAAACATAGTTTTTTAACCGACTTCCAAAAAGGAGGAGGTTATATGTTCGTTGCGTATGTTTGTTTTTTTTTTATTTTTTTATGTATGTCCACCGATTTCTCCGTCAATTGTGGACCGATTTTGAAAATTCTTTTTTTGTTTGAAAGTTGGGAAAAGGCTAGGCAGAACACACCCTGTGTTCTGCCTAGCCTTTTCCCAACTTTATTGGGGTCGGCTTCCAGTCTAACCGGATGCAGCTGAATACCAGTATTTTACATGGAGCGACTGCCTATCTGACCTCCACAACCCAGTAACTGGGTAAAACGATACCCCTTGATAAGACTGGTTGTCAGACTTTCGGGCTTCTGCCGACCCGTAACGACTGTCAAAGATCCACGAATGACAGCCGGGACCAACGGCTTAACGTGCTTTCCGAGGCACGGAGGAGTCTCGGTATGTAGAAATGGTCACCCATCCACGGACCAACCCCGGCAAGCGTAGCTTAACCTGACAGATCGACCCGAGCGGCTGTTAGTACTTAGCCACGAGCTCCTTTTGTTTGAAAGGGTGTGCTCTCGAATTGGTCCCATATAAATTTTATTAACTTTGCTTTTATAGTTTTTGAATTAGCTACAAAATACGTATTTTTTCCCACTTAGTATGTAGATGATATGATAAGTTTCTGTCACAGGTAGCAGGTAGTGGTATTCGAATGTGTGTGGGGTAGGTACCACAACAAAAAAGTGAAAAATAAAAACTTTTTACAAAAAAAAAAAAAACAACCGACCTCCAAAAAGAAACACTACAAAGTGAAAAATAACTTTAATTTCGGAAGTCGGTGGCAAAAAACGAAAATACAAAACCCAAGATACCGACTTCCGAAATTAAAGTTATTTTTCACTTTGTAGTGTTTCCTTTTGGAGGTCGGTTGTTTTTTTTTTTGTAAAAAGTTTTTCTTATTTCGTGTCAGTACGAGCTAGTTAGGCAATAATATTAAGTTCAAGCCGCGCCGCTGCGGCGTCGTGGTAAGAAGATTAGCCAGTCGGTAGATTGGCAGTGCGGCTGATTGCCCAGGTTTTCTGGAATTAACACGGTTAACAAAATAAAATTTACTTCTTCTTGTAATTAATCAACATTTTTCTAAACTGTACTTATTTTCCCACGACGAGATTCTTTCATTAATATTCTTGATTTGTTTACCATTTAAGATTAATGGTAAAATCAAGAATATTATTATCGAACAATTTTATAGCAAGTCTTAATCACGGCGCGAGATACAGAGTGTTACATTGTAACCACTCTGTATCTCACGCCTGAATGCTATCCACATAATACAATCGAAATGCACAGCTGGGGCAAGCAATTTTCGCTCCATCTTGACATTATTTAGGAAACAACTTTGTATTTCTCGGAAAACAACTCATTCTACACGAGACGGCATCGTAACAACACATCGCATCGTATTAAAAGAATTTCTCTGCCTAATTTAAAAATGTTCAGATAAAATAGCTCCCAAGTGTACCGGCAGTATGTTTCTCATAAGAAATTCTTTTTGATTTATTCCACTGGCTGGAACAAAGAACCCGGGCCGTACACTGGCTGTCAAAATAATAGACTGAGTTTATTTTTTATTTTCACAGATAATATTGTTGTTATCTATATGATAAGTTGCTTGTGATGAAAATGAAAGTTCGCTTATTATATTTAGAGATTTGTTAGAAAAGATTCATGAACTAAGAAGTTTTATGACCTGCGCAGACTTGGTTGTATCAAAACTTTGAGATTTATTTTTCTGTGATGGTTTTATTGTTCTACGCGTTACATGATAGTTTTATTTCCGTCCAATTTATATCAACCACTAATTTGTATTTCATTTTAGTACGTTTAAAAACCTATTTCATATACAGTGTGAGTCTTCATAATGTGCACATATCGATATGAGGGGAATCTATGCTTAATTTTATCGACGGAAAAACTGGTCAAATTTTTATTTTTGTTTTTTTTATTTTTTGTATCAATTTTTTTTTTAATTCTCTTGGGCATCTTATTTATAAATTTTACAATTATTGTAAAAATTGATGAAAAAATACAGATTTTTCCTAAAAAAACATGTTTATTTTCAAATGAGGGTAGTTTTTTTCTCAATTTTAATTTTATGTGGACGCCTACTTACTTCCAATCATTATGGAGTTTGTTTTATCGCGATAGCTGATTCAGTTTAAAAGTTACACAGTTTTGTTACAATTATTTTTTATTATATAGGTAAAAGTAAAAAAAAATATTTAGATTTTTTAAAATATTTTTTCTATCGTTAAAATTAAGCATAGATTCCCTCATTTCGATATGTTCACATTATGAAGACTCACACTGTATAAAAAAGAAACCGTGTATTTATTTTTTTCTACTTTGCGTTGTCTGCTGTTTAAAAATAAATCCCTTTTAGATGTGAAACAAGCGTCAAAATGTGAGTTGCGATGTTAAATTTGTTGTCAACCACTGAAAGTCAGGGTGAGCGAAATAGTAATGTACTTAAATGTGTGTGAAAGACTAAGATTAAATGACTAATCTTTCAAAACAATAAACTAACAGCTTGCAAACAACTTAGTTCACTAAAACTATCTCCATAAAGTCGCAAAATCATAGCATCCTTTACAATAAACTTGGAACTCTGCTTATCCCTCTTTTATTCTAGACTGAAACAATAGGGCTTCAGGACTGTAGAGCCCTTACGCCGGAGCAAGAGTGAATACTTTCATTGTTACTTCCCTCACTCTCTAGTAAAGGATCTTTGTATATTTCCGTCCTGTTCTCTCACGCCTATTACGTGGTCTTTTGTATTCGGGACACATAGGTTTAATATTTAATTATTTGTGAGGTATTTTTTCTGCTGATACTAAAAGGAGAGTAGCATGAAGATATTATTGCTGAGATTGGTATTGCTGGGTACTTTATAAAGCCATTTATTTTAGTAAGAATTAGGGAGTTTCTTTTGTATTTCCTTTGAATTTCGGCGGAGGGATTAACTAGGAGGCAACAAAAAAAGATTATTTATTTTACATCTTTTCTGGTCTTAAAGATAGATATAATATGTATAGATATTCAATAAGATTAGCCTGTTCACATAAAACACTGAACCGTTTTAAGATTCTTGTAGAAAATCTTTGCCATTATCTACCATGACACTTGATGGTGATTACTATCACCATTCGGTCTAGCAAACTTGGTATAAGCTGTTAACAGAAGCACAATATTGTGCCCATACTCTTTACATCGACTCTATAAAATTTTATTATTACAAGCTTTTAAAGGTGTCTAAAAAGGCTCGACTGGCTGTTCACAATGGTGTGCTGGTGCCCACACTTATGTATGGTAGTGAATGTTGGGTGTGGCAAAAACAACATGAAAGTAGAATAAATGCTGTAGAAATGCGTTCCTTGCTAAGCATGTGTGGCCTGACTATGAATGATAGGCTGAGGAATGATGTGATAAGACAGCGGTGTGATTTAAAAGAAGATGTAGTGACAAAAATTGAAAAGGGTATGCTGAGATGGTTTGGGCATGTTGAGAGAATGATTGAAATGCGACTAACAAAATGTATTTACAAGGCTGATGTAAAGGGAAAGGCCGGGCGGGGACGCCCTAGGAGGACATATACTGACCTTATTGGTGATGTTCTTCAGAAAGGCCAGGTGCGTAGTAATCGCAACCGGCGTGCGTGTGTGGCCAGATGTATGAACGTAAACGAGGCAAAAGGAATATGTAAGGATCATAGCAGGTGGCGTTCTGTAGTTTCTACCTACCCCCATGGGAAGAAGGCGTGAGTTTATGTATGTATGTATGTACAAGCTTTTATTCAATTTGCCTTGTTAGTTAGTTAGTTAGTATGATCAGTCAAATTTTGCAAGCTGAATTAAAACATCTTCCTCTTGTCAATGGTACAGACACGAAATTTAGTATATGTGCATTTAATTATGAACTGTTCTAAAGTCCATCATGACCTGGCTGCTGCACCCAGGATTGGCTCCAAACGAGGAAACTCCTCAAAGGTCAACAGTACAGTCAAGTTTTGTATACGCATTCAATTATGATAGCCCGTTCTAAAGTATTTTTAGTTCATTAAAAGCTTGTTTTTTTGTTTGAGGGGCTTGTGGCAAAGTAATAAAAGCCGCACGGGTCGATCGATCAGGTTAAGCTACGCTTGGTGCGGTTGGTCCGTGGATGGGTGACCATCTTTACATACCGAGACCCCTCCGTGCCTCGGAAAGCACGTTAAGCCGTTGGTCCCGGCTGTCATTTGTAGATCTTTGACAGTCGTTACGGGTAGTTAGAAGCCCAAAAGTCTGACAACCAGTCTTACCAAGGGGTATCGTGTTACCTAGTAACTAGGTTGTGGAGGTCAGATAGGCAGTCGCTCCATGTAAAATACTGGTATTCAGCTGCATCCGGTTAGACTGGAAGCCAACCCCAACATAATTGGGAAAAGGCTAGGTAGATGATGAAAAGCTTGTTTTTAAAAAGGTTTTTAATTCAATTTTATTTTATTCATCATATCCTACATGTTATTTATGTATCAGCTCTCACCCTCCTAGAAGGTGAATTTAAATTCTTATCCGTTGTTAATAGTTTTTGTTAGAGTTGCCAAGTTGAAAATTAAAGGTTTCCTAGCTAATGAGTACGACCAAGTTTCTATTAGCGAAGTGAAATCTGGCGGTAAGCCAAAACGGTAGCTTTGTCAAGAGAAAGAGGAAAGATTGAAAAGCTGTTCACGAAAGAAATTGCGGTTTGAAAGCAAATCAACGAAACGGCATGTGAAGAGTGATATGAATTAATAAATTGGATTATAATAGTGACAGAAATTAGGCATTACTGTATTTTTGTTTTTTCAAGAATCATTTTAGGTATAATTTATTAGCAAAAATATTCTAAAATACAATAGACGTGGATATATTTAGTAACCTTTCTGGATTTCTTTCTGGAGTTTTTTATGGCTCTTTAGAAATAACTAAGCGGAACAGGTTACTAAATATATCCACGTTTATTGTAATTTATAAAGGATTTCCTCAAGGTCACGCCTGAATCAATTAATTATCTTAAAAATATTCTAATCTTGTGAGAAGAAAAATACCATAAGACTGCTAAAATAAGGCAATCACAATCCACACAGCCAATTAAGGAAATGAAGACAATAAATCCCCAAAGAAAGCAACACTGCTTTTCTTTGGGAATTTATTGGACACACGATTTAGACATACGTACAGAAAATGATATAGGTATTATGCCTGCTTATTAAAAGTTATATTATTATGTCTCGAATGCTGCCATACTTCAAATTGATATCCTCAAATCTCAAACCAAAACGGTAAACAAAACTCGAAACAAGTCGACAACCTACCACTCGCATCATACGTCACCCAAAAGTTAGATTCGCTTCCAACTGTCCAAATCAAAATACATCTTATTTCCCAGTAAATAAAGCTCGAAATACATAAATTCAAATTCAATTAAAACTGGCACTTTATACAAGATCCGTTTCCGAGGGAGGATGAGACGCAAAAGTTTTATATTGGCTTAGCTGACTAGCGGTTGTGACAGATGTAGAGATAAATTTACTGGAAGTGGATGAAATAGGTCTATGAGAATTGAAAACTACGAGATGATTATTCTTTCACTTTTTATATAAGTTTATCGGTTATTAGCAGAGGTCGGAATTAGGTAGAGTTATTTATGTACGCACACTGATTTCATACAACGAAAGAATAAAGTGGATATGCCCCAAATCTCGGGATTAATTTTGAAGAGCAGGAAAATCCCGTGATCTATTAAATAAAAAGTTATTTACTTTTAAAAATTTAAACCACTGCACGCGCGACGTTTCCAAATTTACATCAACGACATCGGATGTCCGAAGTTGCAAAATTCCAATGCGCACACGTGTGCATTGTGAATTTAATACGAATAAAAATTGTATGTTAATTATCTTTGTTTTATTTGTCTTATCTATCTCTGAGTTTTTTATTATTATTTATTTGTAATATTGTTGGTCACACGGGATTGTCTATTAGAAATCTCGGGAATATCCATATTAATATCAACATTTCGAAGCAAGTACATAAATAACTCTACCTAATTCCGATCTCTGGTTATTAGGTTATGCGATGCGAAGGAATGAGAGAGAGACAAGAGAGAGATGTCGAGAGAAGAGTTTTGATTTTTAATACGGGTAAGGATCTATTAGGTAAGGAACGATGGATGGATTGTTAATAAGGTGAAATATAAAGGCAAGAAAGAACAAGAATACTGAGATTACGAATGATGCAGACGTTCGGAAGAAGGAGACACATATTGCACCAAACACAAATACCTGCTCGACAACATGTATAATGTTAATAATATTATACGAGTGATAATAAAGATGCAATATCTTTTCGTCCCACATACAACAGTGTCAAAAGACGAAAGTCTTTGACCAGTGCGTGTTGCCAGTGATGACCTATGGTATTGAAACGTGGTCGCTCACAATGGGCCTTATCAGAAGGCTAAAAGTCTCCCAAAGGGCAATGGCCTCTCCATTGCCTATGTTTAGAGTTTCCCTACGTGATCGAATCAGAAATGAAGAGATCCGCAGGAGAACCAAGGTAACCGATATAGCCCGAAGAATTTCCAAACTTAAGTGGCAATGGGCAGGGCACATTGCTCGCAGAATGGATGGCCGATGGGGCCGAAAGATTCTGGAGTGGCGATCGCGTACCGGAAGACGTGGCGTTGGAAGGCCTCTCACAAGATGGACCGATGACCTTGTGAAGGCCGCAGGAATCCGCTGGATGTGGAAAGCACAGAATCGGTCGAAGGGGAGGTGCTTGGGGGAGGCCTATGTCCAGCAGTGGACGTCTTTCGGCTGAAATGATGAACTGATTCTATTTCTATTTTTGCTGTGTATTAATATCAAAGGAATATTCGAGATCTTTTTCGTCGTTATGTTAGAAGCAAAGATCTTATTAAAAACGTTATTATGTAACTGGATTGTACTGATTAATATTGTACAGAATAGATTCTGATTATTTTGCTCATAGCTAATATTGTTTCCAGACATTAATGATTTTTGTGGCTTTGTTTAATAATAATGGCTATTGGTATTATTTGATAACATCAAACAATATCGCTGTGTTTTTATTTGATGAGAAAGCATATCAGGGAAATTACAGGCGCATGCGACATTTTACCGTCGTCTTTAAGGCGTGCAAATTAGAATCCACAATTTTTATTTCATCATAGTTTAGGAAAACATATGCTTCTATTTTTTCTCCGAGTTTATTTCGGTATTTCTTCGCAGAGTAGTCAGATACGAAACACCGACCTCATCTAGCTTTAAATTTGAATTTTTGACGTGTTAAAGTGGTTTTTTTTAACCAATTTAGAGAAATAAATATAATTTATCATTTACCAAATCAACGTGAAATCAATAGTATTCTTTATAATAAATGGGTAGCATGCAAATTAGCATACTAAATGATCGTCCATGCATTATGTACCTTTGAGAACGAATTTCGTATACACGTCGTCTGAAACCAAAATCTATCAAAATACATTTCGCCGAAAAAAGTCAAAAATAAAGTCAGGCACTTCCTGCAACTTTATACAGGCAACTGAAAAAAAGATTCCCGTGAAAAAAAGCAGAGATTTCAGTAATGCCAAGTGGAATACTGGGGGACGTACTTTTCAGAACTGCGTTTTTTTTTGCGAAATTTAATGTTGCGGCGTCGTTCAGTTTCAGGGTATTAAAAGACTACGTTTGTTGTGAACTTCATTTGAAAACACCGTGGTTTTGGCTTTTTACTGGGAAAATAGGTAGAAAGAGATTTTCGAGTTAATAATGTGAGGTAAATCATCATCAAAATCATTAAGCCGAAAAAGGTCCACTACCCCTGGCTAGTTAATATTATTCAAAGGCTTTTAATAAAAGGTAATGAGTATGGAGGTAAAAGTAATTAATCATTAATAATTCTCGTCTGTACTAGTCAAGTTAATTAGAATTAACACAATTCTCAGAAACATCGAGACAGAAATAACTTAATTAACAGAAGGTAAAATTCAGTAAAAGTTTTTGGCTTACTTCTAAAAATTGTAAACTTCTCTTCATTAAAAAAGTTAGATAAATCTTTTTATATATTCACGCTTTTGAATAAATAACTGGAAGTTATTTCGAGTGAAGTACAAAATAAAATCGGAAGCAGGCTTCGGAATTTTTATAAACACACTAGCGGACCTGACAGACGTTGTCCTGACCGAATACCGCCACCTATCGGGTCCGATTGTGAATCTAAACCATTCCCAGATCCCCTTGAACACACACAAAAAATTTCATCAAAATCGGTCCAGTCGTTTGAGAGAAGTTTAGTGACATACACACTCACAGAAGAATTATATATATAAAGATAGATATTCATAAAAAAAAAACTAAAGCCATTTATAAACTAGGCTGAGAATCAACACTTTTCGAACGTCAAAATTACATAAGACAGTCCCCCAAAATACCCACCCTTCACCGCTTCCTAGTGCTTTAGCTGGGAAGAAGAAGTGGCGCAACAAACTCCCCAGCAGCACAGCTGTCTGTTTCTTTCACTAAAATTAAAGAATTCTTAATGTTTAAAGTATCCAAAATAACTGTACATATACAATCACGTCCGTAGATATTCCCTAAACGTGAAGGCAGAGTTTTATATTAAGTAGATAGTTAGTAAATATACCTATATTTACTAACTAACTATCATACCTATGTGGTGACATCTACGTCGACACATGTGAACTACGCATCCAAGACCTGACGTCACAAAAATTCTGCATCGCGCAGTTAAAGTTCACCGCGTGGACGACATAAATATAACTTTCCGACATCAATCGTAGGGCAGTTTCCCACCAGACACGATACCCGTCTGAACGGAGGATCCTCCCTATTCTATGGAGGATGAGTGAACTTTACACCCTGCTCCTCATGCCTCTGGTACTGTGAGGTTTTATCATGAGAACCTCATGCTGTACAGGCTGGCAAGAACGCTGTACGTCATCCGAACAATCTGACAAGATATGTTACACAGTTAGTTAATACGGGCTGGTATCCGCAACTCCACGTCAAAGCGCGTATTTTGCGTACGGTCTGTTACACAGTTATAGGCAGACAAAATCAAGAGTCCAGCCTCCTATTGCAAAAAATCAAACTGCATGGCTCAGCATCCTTCTTGCGACCACCAGATCAACGAGACAGAAAAATATGATATCAATGACAATACAAAGACAGGTTTCATAAGATAACCCGATATTATCATCCCCTTTATAGAGCCTTTGTGTTGTCTTTGCCCCTTGTGTGCAGTTTCAGAGCTATGCGGTTTCGTATTACAGTAATGCAATAATATTAACGTCTCTTTTACGTCTGGTTTGGACGTAAAAGGCGTATGGAACGCCTTTGATTAATATTTTCGGAAAAAATATCAAGAGCGTCTCTATTCTGAAAGTGGGCAACGTCGCAAATAGATGTAAAATATTTCGCTGTTTTGGTTAATTTGGCAATATTACTGTATGGAAAGGCTAACTACCGAACTAGTGCAATTATAACACTGAATTTGATGTTGTAACCGTTTGAAGTGTAAAAACCGGCCAAGTGCGTGTCGAACCACGCACAATGAAGGGTTCCGTAGTTGGGATGAATTTATCCCAAAAACAAACTTAACTTTGTAGTTGAAAAATATGTTCTCTCATACGGAATGTATGGGAAAACATGTTTTTTCAACTGCAAAGTTAAGTTGGTCGATTATTACTCGTTAACTTGTAAAGCCAACTTAGCTGTGATAGTTTTCCTTTTAATTTCGTTATATAAACTACTGTTGTGATTTTTTTCACACACCCAAAACCAACCATTTAGCCGGCAGGGGGACACTTGACTCTAACAAAAATTTGCACTTTAAAGCTTGATATTTCGCAAACGGATTCCTGAATCCAAAAATGGTTTTCATAAACTCATAATGTTTTTATAAGACCTTTCCAATGATATCCCACACTATGGGATAAAAAAATAAAAAATAAAACATCACCACTTTACGTGTATGGGAGGTACCCTAAAAAAAAATGTTTTTCATAATTTTGTTTTACCACTTTGTCGGCGTAATTAATATGTATACCTATGCCAAATTACAGCTTTCTAATGCTAAAGGTCTCGGAGCTAGACCGCGGACAGACAGACAGACAGACGGACATGACGAAACTATAAGGGTTCCTTGTTTACTACGGAACCCTAAAAAAGGCACCTGGAAAGTTTCCAAATACTTTTTTACATCTAAAACTAAATATTCGGTGTTACGATATTAATTGTTACATTTCATAATCAATATTTTAGTTCCCTAGTCAGCCAAATTTCTTAATTTCATACAATAATATTCGAGTCCAAGCCTTACAATACACGCTCGGGCGTAAGTCAAGGATCCGTGTTAGGGCCGCCTCTTTTCCTGATCATGATCAATGACCTCATAACTAGTGTTAAGTTTGCCAAGTGCCTGCTATATGCCGATGACCTTAAGCTAGTCGCACAAATCCGAACGGACGAGGATTGCAAGCTCCTTCAGAGGGATATTGACGCCATCTATGAGTGGAGCATTGTGAACAAGCTATCTACTATATAAAAATAAGTCGGGTTTTCCTTCCTGACGCTATAACTCCAGAACGCAAGAACCGATTTCCACGGTTTTGCATTCGTTGGAAAGGTCTCGGGCTCCGTGAGGTTTATAGCTAAGAAAATTCAGGAAAAATTTCAACAGAAAAGCGAAAAAAAACAAAAAATCTTTTTTCACATACAGCGCCATCTCTGATACATAGCATGTACTACAAACCAATATTTAAAGTAGATGGCGCCGGTGCGTGATACATTGTTTGACAGCTACTCATTGTTCTCTGCTCAGTTAATTTCATGTGACAAACCGGTATTGTGTTCACTGTGAAATTGTGAAAAAAAAGTAAAAAAAATAAGTTATTCGTTTCCTAACATTTCAATTGGAAACCATCAAATCAATCACGTGTATTGTGCAAATTTTTATTCAATTTCAACAGCAGGCATTTGTCTTTAAGGTGGTAAGTTGAACTGTGTAAATTATGTGGATCGTGCATTTGAGGTTAAATTCACCACTCTGTCCATAGTCCAAAATGCCTAGACGACGACGTGCAAACATCGGCCGCCGCACAAGACATGCAAGCCAGCAACAAGTGTATTCACAGAACTTAAGCGAAGAAAGACAAAATATAATAAGAGAAAATGCCCGATTGAGACAACGCGTGAGCACACGAAGATCATTGGCATCATACAATCGCTTGGCATTCCAATATGATCCCACTGTGAACTACAGTGATGATGAAAATTGAGATATTGGACCAATGACGACTATATTATACGATATTGCAATGCGTTAAAGTTCAAAAGAGAAACGGCTGGATTGTGCTGCGCAAGTGGAAAAGTCAAACTGGATCCATTACTTACACCACCACAGCCACTAAAACCATTGTTCGATGGAAGTGATCCCGATTCCAGCCATTTTCTTCAACACATCCTTGAATACAATAACTGCTTTCGCATGACTTCCTTTGGAGCTAATATCATTCGAGAAGGCGGCTTCATGCCGACTTGCAAGGTAAAAGATACAACACACATAACCAATCACTCACACCAACACAATGAATTGCAACACATAACAACTACATATACACCACACACTACACCATCACACGATCAGAAGTTACACCGTATTCTTCAACAAATGATTGTTTTAATTACAGATACAAGGACAAATATATCATTTGCATGGTTCAATGGTGCCAACACCAAAATGATCAAAGTGCTGCACAATTTTCCAAACAATTGTTAGCTGTTGGAAATGGAAAAGTCCCAGTTGATGCGACATCTGGATTAATTACTCTTACCAACGACTTTTGCCGATTTGTAGACTCTCAATTAGCTCTTATTGAAAATGTTTTCCCAAACATTAGTGAGAATTATCAGAATTATGCTTGGTTAAGTCAACGAGCAATTCTTGCCGCAAAGAATAATGATGTACACGCACTGAATTTCACCATTCAATCAAAAATTGCTGGCGATTTGGTGACATACAAATCCGTTGATTCCATAACAAATCCCGATGATGTAGTAAATTATCCAACGGAGTTTTTGAACTATCTGGAGTTACCAGGATTTCCACCACATAACTTGCAACTCAAAGTTGGTACAGTTATTATGATATTGCGTAATTTGAATCCACGCGACTTTGCAACGGTACTCGACTTTCGGTAAAAAGACTTATGCCGAATTTGATTGAGGCAACCATTATTAACGGAAAGTACGCAGATGAAAATGTATGTATTCCTCGAATACCAATGATTCCGACTGATCTTCCGTTTGACTTCAAACGATTGCAATTTCCAGTTCGCCTTGCGTTCGCAATGACAATTAACAAGTCGCAAGGCCAATCGCTTAGTGTTTGCGGGATAAATTTAGAAAATCATTGTTTTTCACATGGGCAGTTATACGTTGCGTGTTCACGAGTTGGGAAACCATCCGCTTTGTTTGTGTTAACGTCAGACCAAAAAACAAAAAATGTGGTTTACCAAAGAGCACTTCAATGAAACGGATAATTTGCGGACACGTATAACGCTTCGATTCAGTATTTACTTTGGATTCACTTTCATTTACTTAGAGAAGTTCAACTAAATAACACTTCATTTTTATAATCGAAATGAATTCATTACTGTTGTGAAATGAAATAATGAAATAAAATTTTTCCTTTTCAAATATAAAACAAAAAAAAAAAATCTTCTTTTAATCACCAAACGAAATGTTACATAAAACGAAGCCATCTGGTGGCGAAACGGAGTTCGCCGGGTTTGCTAGTTATTTAATAAAAACAAGTGCTACGTCATGACATATGGTAGGAGGTTACGACCAATACATCATGACTATAATTTGGGAGGTGAAGTAATCACTCGTGTCACCAACATAAAGGACTTGGGAGTGACTTTCGACCGCTGTCTGTCTTTTAAAGATCACGTTTCTGCCCTTGCGAGGGAATCTTTCAGGCGCTTGGGATTTGTTTTGAGAAATGCGCGTGACTTTCGCAATTCAAATGTTATTAGGCTGTTGTACACTGCTCTGGTTCGAAGCAAACTCGAGTCCAGTGCCTGTGTTTGGCACCCCTATACCGCGACCCAAACACTTATGCTGGAAAAGGTTCAGAAAACATTCCTAAGATGCCTCTTCCAAAGGTTATACCATTTCTTTCCGTACATGTACCCTACCAACTATCTTTTAGGGATGTTAGGCTTTAACTCGTTGGAGGTAAGAAGAGGTCTTGATCAGCTCACGGTAGCCTGTAAGACTTTACGGGGACGTATCGACTGTCCAGAGCTCCATGGCCTTTTCTGTCGATTATTTGTGCCCGACAAATACATTGGACACCGTCAGAGCCGCCGACACAATTTGTTTGCGCAACTATCATGCAAAACTGTAGCCAGAGCCGAATCCCCAGTCTGTCGTACCCTAAAAATGCTAAATGCCCTTCTGACTGCCAACCCTGAATGTGATGTGTTTGCGGATGAATGGAGTAAAATTATGCGTATATGTCTGGTGTTCTGTGAGAGAAAGTATGCTAGGGAGTCCACTGTTCCATGTTAGTTTTAAATTTAATTAATGTCAAGATTGTAATTGTTTCTATGTTAATTAATGTAATTGGTGTTGTGCCGTTTTAATTAACTATAAATAAATAAATAAATAAATAAATATAGCCAAATTAATCAAAACAGGTAAAGATTTGACAGGTATTTACGACGTTGCCAACTTTTAGGATAAACCCTCTTAACGTGGTATAAAATTACATGGTCAATTGAAATAGCTGAAAACGTTTCACCAAAATATTGGTAGTTGCTTACAATTTCAGTATTATTTTAGTAAACGACTCTGTTTACTTCACGGTAGCATAGTCTTGATTAAAATCATGTAAACAATATAACAAAATAGGTATACCACCATTACTTGTGTAAACCTTCCCTCTATTGTCTGCGCTGAACAAATAATTTGTTTGTATAATACTTTGATCTTCCTTCAACGTACACTTAGACTCAACTATTCGCTAAACAAATTAATTTAGACAAGCAATAAATTAAGTCGCGTTAATATCTTTCAATTTAGATCGTTTGTTGGATTTAAAGGCGATTAATCTTGTTAAGGGGAGTAAAGCCTATAATTAGTTCTGACAAGGGAGCTCCTAAACTTATCTGATTACGATCGAATTTACTGAAGCTTTTCCTTTTTCTTGTCTGTGAAATTCTAGAAATTCAAAGTCTAATAGTAGTTAAAGTCTAGAATAAAAATAAACATAGAAAATAACGTGTTCGTGGTAGACAGGCATTACAATTATTTAGTCAAAGTATAGTAAGCCAAAGACAGGGCAATGGAATATTAGATAAAGTATTTTTCTGTGAAGAAAAATGCATCTTCTTTCTCTCGTGCACAATGTAATTTACTCATTTACTTAGCAGAAAAAAAGAAATAACATTTATTTGGACACAGTTCGTGAAGCACAAAATATAAATAACAAAATGAAAAAGTGAAAATAATGTTTTAACAAATAAGCATCACCTTTGTACGTATTTTTCTGTTCCTTTCTTCTTATCTGTTTATATGTGTGTACATAAACTGTTAAATAAATAAATAAATAGTGTGCACCTGCACTAAAAAGGTTCATTTCAGCATTAAAGCCAGACAGATGCTGTCTGACGGTGATTTTCCAATGAACCCTTAAAAATACAAGTGACGTGAGAGTACAAACAGTTTCAACATACCTAATACATAATTTAAGTACTTAAACTAAATAAATAAATAAGCACGTAATCAAATATAAAACAAAAAAAACATACAAAAACAACAAGAACTGTCCCAGCAAAAACCAGTTCTTAGTGAACTGTGTAGAAATATCCGTGCACCGATGCACTCACAAAGCGCTACAGGCCGCCGACCGCATCGAATAGATACACCGACAGTTTTACGAGAAGAAAAAATTACTGTGGGTTGTTTGTATAAAAATATGAATAGTTATTATTAATAATAAAAAAAACCGACCAAGTGCGTGTCGGACTACGCACAATGAAGGGTTCCGTAGTTGGGATGAATTTATCCCAAAAACAAACTTAATTTTGTAGTTGATAAACATGTTCTCCCATACAAAATGTATGGCAAAACGTGTTTTTGCAACTGTAAAGTTAAGTTGGTCAATTATTACTCATTAACTTGTAAAGCCTACTTAGCTATGATAGTTTTCCTTTTAATTTCGTTACATAAACTACTACTGTGATTTTTTTTACACATCCAAAACCAACCATTTAGCTGGCAGGGGGGGGGGATACTTGACTCTAACAAAAATTAGCACTTTAAAGCTTAATATTACGCAAACGAATCCCTGAATCCAAAAATGGTCTTACCAAACTCACAATGTTTTTGAAGGTCCTTTTCAATGATACCACACATTAAAGTATAAAAAAAACTCCACCACTTTACGTGTATGGGAGGTACCCTAAAAAAATGTTTTTCATAATTTTGTTTTACCACTTTGTCGGCGTAATTAATATGTATACCTATATGCCAAATTACAGCTTTCTAGTACTAAGGGTCTTAGAGCTAGACGGAGGACAGACAGACAGACAAACAGACAGACAGACGGACATGACTAAACTATAAGGGTTCCTTGTTTACGGCGCGTTGTGTTCCCCGCGCGCCTCAAAGAGATGTCAGCAGAATTGACGGGGTCCGCTAGGGCCAATGCCTGCCGGGGGTTCGAAGAAAACCGATAGGGACGTCGTGGCCCCCGGCAACAGGGCAACCGAAGGAACACGGGTGGGTTTTAGTCAGTAAGAGTCTGACACGCCCTCCCGCTCCGCCCAGAGCGGGAGAAGTTATTTGATAATTTCCCACCCAAAAAAAAAAAGGGGTTCCTTGTTTACTACGGAACCCTAAAAACGAAACCAAAACATTTTTCATGAATAGTTAATTTAATACTATTCGGAGAAAGTGAAAGTAGCTATAACAATAGATGAAATAGGTACAATGATAATAGAAGAATTTAAGGCTCCTGGCTGTGAATTCACTCGACAGAGTTTAGGTAAATTCTTGCGATGCTATGTTTGTGTGCATCGTTCACGCACACACGCCTAAACATCGAGCGTAGTGATCGCTTAAACAGTTTTGATCCTATAGACGGTATTTTGTTAAGTTACGTAGGTACGCTTATGAAATAAGTCTGGAATGTTTGTGTATATTCGTTTAGTATATTTATAACAATTCTGTTTTATATGGAATTTTATACGTTTTGTATGGAAAACATGAAAAATTATTACCTACATGTTGAGTTTTATGGGTTTATGGGTTTCATAAAGGGGGTCGAAATTTTCATTATTTTTGCGATAAGACACAATTTTCGAGATATAAGCAAAAGAACAGAAAAAAGATAAAGTACAGTTTTTGCAACTGAATGAGTTATTAATTTAGTGAAAATGAAAAATTCGCTATTCTGAATTTGACTTTTTTCACCTAAAATTTTGATTGGTGCCGATTCTCTTATACACCGAACTAAACTAACTAAACTATCACTAAAATTTCTTACTTTTGACTATGAGAATCTCAAAGCTATTGGTGCCGATTCCCTTGATCACAAACTAAACTAAATTTAAGTTCAGTGCATCTTTTTCTTACAATTTCATTAAGAAAAGGACAGAAGATAAATTTTAGTTTAGTCCTGTCAAATTAATCACCGCCTATCACTCTCCATACAAGTTTAGACGTGATTAAAAACTTGCCGACTAAAATTACGTCAATTAACGTCAAGCGCTGATTTGACAGGACTAAACTAAAATTTATCTTCTGTCCTTTTCTTAATGAAATAGAAAGAATAAGATGCACTTAAATTTAGTTTAGTTTGTGAACAAGGGAATCGGCACAATTATGCAAAATAAATTCTCTAAGTTTAAGAAAATTTTTGACACATCTAAATCAAATTTGACAATCGCGATTCCACACGTGATACCTAACCATGTGAATCATTTTAGAGCCGGAGGCGCGCACGCTTGACGTGTTTTATATGGAACTTTTCACTTTTTGTATGGAAAATAATAAAAAATATTACCTACATGTAGAGTATAAGGGGTTTTATAAAGGGAGTCGAAATTTTCATTATTTTTGCGATTGGACACACCGTTTTCGAGATATAAGCAAAAGAAAAAAAAAAGATTCAGTACTGTTTTTGCATGTGAAATCGAGGTGTTGGTGTGAATTTAAAGTTCATGACAATCAATTTTATTCCACACGTTTTTAATCGCGAAAAATAGTCCGATTCGGTTAGAAAATCTAAATTTTAAGTGAAAAACGTCAAATTCAGAATAGCAAAATTGCTATTTTCACTAAATGAAAATCTCAGTTCCATCTTAGTGCTGTCAAACTAAAATCTAGTTAAGTTATGTCACTTTAGTCTATTTCAGAATGGGAAATCGTCGTTTGACAGGAATAAAACAAAATTTTGGTGATTTTTAGTCTAGTTTTTTTTTTTTTTTTTTCAAAGTATAAAAGGTAAGTATAAGTTCGGAATAAAATTAGTTATCTTTAACTAAAATTCACACCAACACCTCGCTTCAGGTGCAAAAAACAGTACTGTATCTTTTTTTTTTCTTTTGCATATATCTCTAAAATGGTGCGTCCAATCGCAAAAATAATGAGAATTTCGATCCCCTTTATAAAACTCTTAAACCCCTGACACTCTACATGTAGGTAATATTTTTTCTTATTTTCCTTACAAAAAGTAAAAATTCTATATAAAACGTCAAGGCTGGCCCCTGTGTGCCTCCAGCTCTAAAAAAAATTCACGGGGTAGGGCAAACAAGTATCACGTGGACTCGCGATTGTCAAATATAATTTTAGTGTGTCAAAATATATTTAAATTTAGAAAATTTTTGTTGCAGAATAGCTTCAAGATTTTCATAGCCAAAAGTAAGGAATTTTAGTGATAGTTTAGTAAGTTTAGTTCGGTATACAAGAGAATCGGCACCATATTGCCATCTTAGTGCAGTCAAAATAAAATATATTCTATAATTATTTCACGATGGGAAATCATCGTTTGACAGGAATGAACGAAACTTTGGTGATTTTTAGTCTAGTTTTGAGGCATTAATTTGTGACAAGAGAATTGGCATAAAGGGATCTGAGACACTTGCGCGAAAGACATTTTCGCGAAAGACACTTGCGCGAACCCACTTGCGCGAAAAAGTTGCGGAAATGAGATTTCTTCATAACATCACGCCATCAATTTCAAAGGGCTCAACACTTTGAAATTGATGGCGTGATGTTATGAAGAAATGTGAAAATTTTCGCAGCCGCCATCTTATATTTACGTTTTGACATCAAAATCTGCTTTAGAATCATCAAAAACTATGAAAAAGACACCCATGACGAAAAATCTGAATATTGTCACAGCCGCCATCTTGGATTTATATTTTGACCTCACTATCAGCTTTAGCATCCTCGAAAACTAAAAAACGATACCCATGACGAAATATATTTTAAATGTTCGCAGCCGCCATCTTGGATCTTTATTTTGACTTAAAGTAGTCTTCAGTAGCGTTAAAGAAACTTCGTTCCAAAAATACTTCACTTATTGCTACAACAGCATATCGGCGCGAGCATATCGGTGACGCGAACCCATAACTTTTTCCCCTACCAAAAATCACTCAAAACTATGAAATCTAAAGTCAAAATATAACTAGTGAACCCAGCAGGCAGATGTTGTCCTGCGACAACAGCGCCACGCGAGTCCAACTATAGTTATGAACCATCCAAGTTACACAAAAAGAATTAAAAAAAAAAAACATCTAAATCAGTCAAGCCGTTTAGGATAAGAAGAATTACGAACACACGTACACCGGTATTTTATTTATTGCCAGGCATGCAAAATTTTAATGTTCTTCAAAAACAAGCAAAGTACTTTAAAATAAAATGCGGATCAAAATGTGGTAGTCGACGTACAATTTCTGGAATATGTTAACATCGGACACGTACGTGCGTGTGTGCGTGCTGCGACGCAAAGTGATACGTCCTCACGCTGGGAAGGCCCGTTCGCTACTGACGGAATAGATTTTCCGCGATCGTTTATATAGTTCACTTTGCCATTTATTTACGTAATGAAGTAATTGTTTAATTATAAAATAAAATTTAGATTCTATTAAACAATTAACTTAAAATTAATATATAATTTTTTAAATTTCTTAAAAGTGTTTCTAAGTATTAGCAAAAAAATATTTATATGGCTTGAAGTTTTGAGAAAGTTACGTTATTTCAACATTTTTTTTCTGCTATATTTTGTATGAAAGTTGAAAAAAGTGGTTCCCCTATGTACAAGTAGACCATATAATGATGTTGATGATATTTTTTAATTTTCAACATCAAAAGCAGTTTCTTCTAACGAAACGATCAAACGTCAGTCTCGCGTCATTTTTTGGAAAACTTGTTGCAAATTTTAGTGATTTCCCACGAATCCTTAATTTATTTCAAAAATCCCTTTCCCCTATGTACAAGACGAAGAATTGGACTTTTCAAATCACAAATAATTTTGTTTAAATTCTCATCCCCTTTCTCACAACGAGTAAACAAAATTGATCAAAATCAGTGATTTCGTGCGGTGCGGCAGCACGGAGCCTTAAGCGTCATTTATTACGATAATTTTCTTTTGATGTTCAGTATTGTTATCCTCGCGTTAGTGTAAAACAACTATTATTTATGCTCCTCTCCATTTCAGTTGTGCAGTTTCGACTTGCATTGTTGGACATGTCAGGTTCAGCAACATAAAGTTTTTGTTTTCTTATAAAAACGCGATCCGAAAAGTAAGTAGCCTACCAACAAGCTTAGGTTGGGCACTCTAAGATAGATGATATATTTCTAGTGACCATTCGAAAAACTTGTAGGTAGTGATAGTTGGTACCTATGTTTATCGGCTGATAATAATATGATTTCACGTAAATGTAGTAAAAATATGATTTTTGCCTACTCGGTGACTGTATGCATTTGCTATAATAAAGCTTAGATCTTTGATCTAGATTTGGCTTAGTAGTATCAATTTATTTTAAGTTGTACAAGAACCTAACCAAAGGATTATTATCTTATTTCTACTTTTTTCAAAATATTTTCTGTGTTCTTCAAAACAGTAGGGTGTGAGTATAAACGAGTATCATTCCTGTTTCTTTATCCTCCATAAATTTTTGTTTATGACATCTTAAAATTCTTTGCGAATACAAATTACCTTTTCTTTTGTTCAACTGTTTTATTCGTACATTTTAAAACGGCATGTTTTATGGGATTTATGTACAGATCTTACTTTAAATTTTTCGCCTCAACTTATGATAGATAAGCGTAGGTTAAATAGAAAGAAAAGGAGGTTTTTTTGCCACAGAAACACGTGCATACAAAAAGACAACAGTAATCAGAAAATAACGTACATATGAAATCACGAGCATAAAACAGAAATAGTGGGCAGCTGCACGTCATGATGTGACAAGAAGGCTTCCATTCAGCATAAAACGTGCTATGGAAGATCCACAGCACAGCGCTGATTTTCAGTGGTCACCCGAAAAAAAGTACGGAAATCAAGTCAGGTTCAATAATATCTTATTTTTCCGGTCAATTTATTTTATTTTGAGATAGTATTTAATTTGATACCTGCCAGCCTAACTAAAGAACTCTTGAAATACAAATAAAGAAGGCTGGAGGTCTTTATTGAGTACTCGTTGAAGCACAAAAGATTCATAATAGGTACCCATCTAAAAATTTGCCGCGGTTAGTGTGACGTAACGTCCCGATTCAACAATTCTTACAGTAGTTGTTGTTTAGTCAAGACCTGCTCTGTCTGCTTCTGTCCTGTGGAAGTGGCCAAAGTGACATTTTATGGCGATAGTGGTGATGGAAAAGTCAAGAATGTGTTGGATTAAAAATAAATATGTATGTAAGGAAAACCTTGTGACATATTGCAATTAAATGAAAGAAAATTAAAAACTCATATTAAAAGTATTATGTATGTAAGGAAAAATCTGCATCTTTTTAAGAAAATAAGTGAAAGACATAATTTTAATACTAGAAATAAAGATAAAATAGATCAACCATTTTTCAGATTATCCAAAGTACAAACATCTTTTATGGGGTACTGTGTTAAATGTTACAACAAAATACCTTGTGATATATTACAGTTAACTGAAAGAAAATTTAAAACTCACATTAAAAGTACTCTTTGTAAACAAGCATATTACAAATTAGAGGATTATATCCAAGATAAGAGTGCTTGGAAACATGCTGGTGCTGCTCCATAGGACAATTTAGAATCAAGACAAAATCAAACTGGTTGCTAATTTAATTGTAAAATTTATTAATTTGTGATTTATGACATTGATTTTACTTCCTCACACACTGACTTATTAATTAGAAAATTTTAGGAAAATCGTCTACTTTTACAATGTTTGTAAATATGTGAGCACCGTGTATCTATCACATATTAAATTATCTCTCGTTGCTTCATTTTCAATTATTTTTACCTATTGTGGTATAGTAATTTTATTCTAGGTGCATCGTCTTCACATATAATTATTTAACTAATGTACGTACCTATACAAACAATTGTAAAACATTTTAAAAGAGTAACGGTGGAGTTTCTTGCCCATTCTTCTCCATACGAAAACTACCTTTTGGAAGGGGCGACTAGAATCAATTTTATTATTTTGTAAATTTTGACATTCAAAAGTGCCATACATGGGCCTATTTGAAATAAATGATTTGACTTTGACTTTGATTGACATAAGCTAACGAAAAGCTTAGATCAATCCTGTTCAATGTGGTTGTAGAAATGCGAAACTCTTTGAAAGCGATTGCCACTTTTATGACTTGATTTTTCTGGATGTAATCGTGCGATGGCGTAATTTTCTTTGAACACTACGTGCCAAGTATTTGTTTTTATTTCACACTTATTTTTATATTTATATTTCTTATTCTTTTTGAATAAATATGATTGCAATATCATAAATATTGACGTATTTTTCAAGACATTGTATATTGTCTTGAAAAATACAACGATTTTTATGAAATCGCAATCATAAATAATCAGAAATCCAAATTTAAGTAAATGTTGAAATAAGTGTTGAATAAAGATAAATACTTGGCAAATGTTTCGTAACTTCAAGTTGCAAATGATGGCGGAATATTAAAACATCGTTACTCATTCTTTTAACATAAAAAACCGGCCAAGTGCGTGTCGGACCACGCACAATGAAGGGTTCCGTAGTTGAATTTATCCCAAAAACAAACTTAACTTTGTAGTTGAAAAATATGTTTTCCCATACGGAATGTATGGGAAAATATGTTTTTTCAACTGCAAAGTTAAGTTGGTCAATTAATACTAGTTAACCTGTAGAGCCTACTTAGCTGTGATAGTTTTCCTTTTAATTTCGTTATATAAGCTACTGCTGTGATTTTTTTCACAGACCCAAAACTAACCATTTAGCCAGCAGGGGGGGGGGACACTTGACTCTAACAAAAATTAGCACTTTAAAGCTTAATATTTCGCAAACGAATCCCTGAATCCAAAAATGATTTTCACAAACTCACAATATTTTTGAAGGACCTTTCCAATGGTACCCCTCACCATGGGGTAAAAAAATAAACATTACCACTTTACGTGTATGAGAGGTACCCTAAAAAAATGTTTTTCATAATTTTGTTTTACCACTTTGTCGACGTAATTAATTACAACTTTCTAGTACTAAGGGTCTCGGAGCTAGACCGCGGACAGACAGACAGACAGATAGACAGACAGACAGACAGACGGACATGACGAAACTATAAGGGTTCCTTGCTTACTACGGAACCCTAAAAACGAAGTACCAAAAATATTAATCTCAAAGTCCATTTTCTTAAATTACAGTTATTTAGAGCCGAAGTAAAAACAAATCTAATCCAATAGGTTGTATATCGAACTAATGCATCTATCTATCAGTTATCAAAAAATGAGTGAGCCGACCTACCAACGATGCATTGTGCTTTCAAAATTACTTTTGCACATACTGACAGTAAGTTAGTAATCTAGAGGTGCAAGAGTTACTATTGAGCATGAGGTCCTGGGTTCGATTCCCTGGTTGGGTTAAGTGTTATTAGGTTTTTCCATCAGAAATTTCTCAGTAGCAGCCCGGAGTCTGGATTTGTACCCTGCTTCAATATAACTGGTAAAATGTGGATCTATTATAGGTACTTCACACCTCTGCCTAACCTTTCAAGAATTGCAGGCGTGATAATAGACAAATTTAAAACTGCATTGCGCATAAAAATATATAATAAAATGTTATAACTATACACAACACTAAACTATAAAAATAAAACCGTCGTGTGACGTGCTCGTTATTCTGCTCAATCTACATTGACGGCTTCCTTTATGTGCGCACCTCCTCAGCTCGTACATTTAGCTTTATGTATGCAGCGTCATGCGCGATTCCCATTATGATTGAAGTCCTGTTTAAGAGTTTAACATAAACTCTTATATACGGTGAGAGTGAGTTTTCCGTAATATTAGTTTTAGCTAATCCGACAATGATATCAGTAAGATTTCCTCGTGGTTGGCAATAATAGGTATATTTAATTAACTTTAGTTACTTTTATGCTAACCAGTTAATATTATGATATCGGTTATTGTATAAAACTATACTCCGTTTGAAATAAGATTAGACGTTTAACTAAACCTTTTTTACAGTCCGTTCAACCGATTTTGACTTCTATTGCGTTGGTGGCATGATAAATGACAGCTGCAGTAAACAGTTGGTTTGTAACCACTTTTTTTGCTTTTAGTGCCATCCTTATGTCTACGGTATAGAAGTCAAAATCGGTTGAACGGCCTGTAAAAAAGGTTTGTTTAAATGTCTAATCTTATTTCAAATGGAGTATAGATTTTTATAAGTTCTGGATGAATTAGAAAATCTAATTTATCAAAAATAAAAACCGGCCAAGTGCGAGTCGGACTCGCGCACGAAGGGTTCCGTACCATTATCTACTTACTAGATCTCGTTCAAACTAATTTTCGGTGGAAGTTTACATGGTAATGTACATCAAATATTTTTTTAGTTTTATCATTCTCTTATTTTAGAAGTTACAGTGTTACAGTTACACACATTTTACCACTTTGGAAGTGTCTCTCGCGCAAACTATTTAGTTTAGAAAAACATGATACTAGAAACCTCAATATCATTTTTGAAAACTTATCTATAGATAACCCCTCCTCCAAATTTTTTTGTTTTTTTTTTCTATTTTTGTATGAAAATCTTAATGCGGTTCACAGAATACATCTACTTACCAAGTTTCAACAGCATAGCTCTTATAGTTTCGGAAAAAAGTGTCTGTGACATACGGACGGACAGACAGACAGACATGACGAATCCATAAGGGTTCCGTTTTTTGCCATTTGGCTACGGAACCCTAACAATAGAGATGAACACTGAAAATAGGCAACAAATATTTTATCATCAGACATTCTAAAAGTAAAAGGAAAGTTAAATACTTGAACGGTGTAAATGATGTACCATGTAAGGAGTAAAGTTTGCAGACGTTCAATTTCTGATTAGTTTAATACCATTTCCTTTACATACTTGTACATAATATATATAGTAGTTAGTTGTAAATATGTTTGTGTATATTATATGTTAACATAGTAAACAATAAAAATATACCTAAAGGAGATGTTTCATTTTCGGCCATAAAGTGTGGCGTCGTTTTACTTGCATACTGCTTTCGTCCAGAAATCATGTTACATTTTAACATAATAATATCACGTAGACGTCATTTAAATAAATCTGAAAGGCATGTATTTCTGTATTATATTAAGATAGCTATCTTATACAACTTTTTTGATTAATTAGAAAGTGTGATTCATCATAAAAATAAAAAACTGCTTTTGTGGATTGTAGATTTGTAGGTACTTCTGGACGAAAATGGCTAGCTGTCGATGGTCGTACTTCTCCTGACAAACGTCAAACATTTTCTGTTTTTATTTTGTGCCCAATATGTATTAGATATTATGTAAAAAAACAGTCTTTATTGTATTTAGGGGTTCGTTTCCCAGGTTTTCTAAAGTGTACATGTTATGGCCGGAGTCCAATACAAAAATGAAACGTCTCCTTTGACAACTTATTGAGTGAAAAAGTTTCACAATAATGTAATAAATACCTAATGCATTTGAATAAAAAGTTAATTTATTCATTAAAAAAAAATGCTAAGCAGTTAATATTATGATATTGCGTATTGGATAAAATAAAAATTTTATAAGTTCCGGATGAATTAGGAAATATTATTTAGCAAAAGTAAAAACAATAAAGGTGAACACTAAAAATAGGCAACAAATATTTTATCACCAGACTTGCTGAAAGCAGACGGAAAGTTAAATACTTGAACGGTGTAAATGGTGTACCATTCTAAGTAGTAAAATTTGTAGACGTTCAATTTCTGATTAGTTTAATCTCATTGAAATGGTTAATGAATTTTAAACGAGAGTCAACCATCTATACTATGGATATGAGCATCATTACTGTTTCCATTCCAATTTATATTCCAAACACGGAAAACTAAAATGGCGCGTGATACTAACGGCAATAAAAATAACATCGCACAAACTTAACAAACAAAACACTAAACCGAGAAAGATAATAAATATAACTCAAAGTTGATAAACAGTTTTTGTGAAGATAGGCGGTTAAGTAAATATTATTGTCGTTTTGTGGGTAGATGTGATTTATCGTTTCTGTTGTAAAGGGGACGCCGAATAAGTGGACCATTCCCGTGATGAATGTCTTTTTGTAAATATTGGCCGAAAATAATATTAAAATCTTATTTTACTTCGGCCAATATTTTTTACGACAGTACGGAGTAAGAAAAATATTCATGCCTGCTGATTTTTTACAAAAAAACCGGCCAAGTGCGTGTCGGTCCACGCACAATGAAGGGTTCCGTAGTTGGGATGAATAAATCCCAAAAACAAACTTAACTTTGTATTTGAAAAATATGTTCTCCCATACGGAATGTATGGGAAAACATGTTTTTGCAACTGCAAAGTTGGTTGATTATTACTCGTTAACCTGTAGAGCCTACTTAGCTGTGATAGTTTTCCTTTTAATTTCGTTATATAAACTACTGTTGTGATTTTTTTCACACACCCAAAACCAACCATTTAGCCGGCAGGGGGAGGACACTTGACTCTAACAAAAATTAGCACTTTAAAGCTTAATATTTCGCAAATGAATCCCTGAATCCAAAAATGGTTTACACAAACTCACAATATTTTTGAAGGACCTTTCCAATGATACCCCTCACCATGGGGTGAAAAAATAAAAAAATAAACATCACCACTTTACGTGTATGAGAGATACCCTAAAAAAAAATGTTTTTCATAATTTTGTTTTACCACTTTGTCGGCGTAATTAATATGTATACCTATGCAAAATTACAGCTTTCTAGTACTAAGGGTCTCGGAGCTAGACCGCGGACAGACAGACAGACGGACATGACGAAACTATAAGGGTTCCTTGTTTATTACGGAACCCTAAAAAAGAGTGTTTTTTTAGTATTAAACCTTTTTTCGGAAACAAGTTTCGTGTATTAAATACTATTTAATATTACTATTAAAAACCATATTAAATTCAGCTTTTATGCTATAACGTAACTTAAGAGCGTTTATTTTGAAAGTTGGCAACGTCGCAAATTGCTGTCAAATATTTACCTGTTTTGATTAATTTGGCAATATTACTGTATGGAATTAAGAATACTACTGACTAAAATACAATACCAAATAAATACTATTAACTAAAACATTGATTATGAAATGCAATAATTAATATCGTAACATCAAATATTTAGTTTTAGATGTAAAAAAAAATATTCATCTACACCCATGCTATAAAACCTCTTTAAAAGTTTCTGAAACAGTTAACTTATTGGCAACATTATAACAGCCAGTGTCATAGTAACCATTACCTCATCCCAATGAGTGTTACAATGTTGTACTAAATTTCATTACGCAACTCGTTTCAACGTTCAAATACCCCTTATTATACAACAGTTGCATAAATAACTATTGGAAACTTTTCACACGCCTTTTTTATACCTAAAGCGATTACAATATCAAATTCTATGTTATAATTGCATTTCATTATTAATATTCTAGTTAGCTACATTTTTTATTTCCATACAGTAATATGGGCAAATTAATCTAAACAGCGAAATATTAGACATCTATTTGCGACGTTGCCAACTTTCAAAATAAACGGTCTTAAGTGCAATTTTATACACCTTTGCCACACGTTACCTGCCAAAGCCACCATGATCCAAACTTCATATTCGGGGATCGTTCTTACCTGTATTGGGGACATAATACACAGAGAAACTTTCAACTTTTATAAAATAACGAAGGTCTGATCGTCGCGGGCTTTTGCTCTATTACAATAACATAGGTATAAAAAGAAATAAATCTTATACAGCAATGAAAATTATACAATTTATTCCATTATTTTGTCAATTAAAATTTCAGGGCGTTATGATACGCCCTGTTTCATATCTTTATGAAGTCAACATCATCATCATCAGCCTATAAAATGTTCCCACTGCTGGGACACAGGCCTCCTCTGTGAGAGGGAGTGGGCCGTAATCCACCACGCGGGCCCAGTGCGAGTTGGTAGATGTCACATGTCTTCGAATTTTCGGTTCTAGGACATGCCGGTTTCCTCACGACGTTTTCCTTCACCGTTTTGAGAGCAGTGGCTTTATGAAGTACTATATCATTTTCCATGACAATGCGAATTGTATATCTTCCTACATATTACTTCATCATCTACCTAGCCTTTTTCCAACCATGTTGGGGTCGGCTTCCAGTCTAACCAGATGCAGTTGAATACCAGTATTTTACATAGAGCGACTGCCCATCTGACCATTATAAACCAGTTATTGGGTAATACCATCCCCCTTGGTAAGACTGTTTGTCAGACTTTCGGGCTTTTGACGACGCGTGAATAATTCCTAAATATTACTTGTTGAATAGATAGCAACTCAGCTTTAATAGCTCGCTATAAGCACCACTTTAAAAGTGCTTTAAAGCGTTCATAACATTGTTGATAACATTTCTATTGACATTGTTTGTGACAATAACTTTAAGACCTGTCATTAACTTATACATTTTGTGAGCAGCGATGTTAGAAAGATGCCCGATAAACTTTCCCTTATAAGATGGAGTAGAATTTGTTCCTACAATGATCTCAGTTTCAAGTATTATGTTTTATAACATATTCACTAACAAATCAGGAACGCAAACTAAGCCCTTTTCTCCTAGCATTTTTAAATGTGTTTTTCTGTACTAAAATGTAATTACCCCGCATGTTTTTTTAAGGGATTTTACCGAGATGATACATGGGGCGCAGGCGGCTGTCTACAAGTCATAACTTATGACCCCTGTCGAAAATTTGCTAATTTTTAATAGAATTGGGATAATTTTGGTACTAAAAACGTGAATATTAAATAGTCATCATCTGCCTAGCCTTTTCCCAACTATGTTGGGGTCGGCTTCCAGTCTAACCGGATGCAGCTGAATACCAGTATTTTACATGGAGCGACTGCCTATCTGACCTCCACAACCTAGTGACTAGGTAACACGATAACCCTTGGTAAGACTGGTTGTCAGACTTTTTGGGCTTCTAACTACCCGTAACGACTGTCAAAGATCTACAAATGACAGCCGGGACCAACGGCTTAACGTGCTTTCCGAGGCACGGAGGGGACTTGGTATGTAAAGATGGTCACCCATCCACGGACCAACCGCGGCAAGCGTAGCTTAACCTGATCGATCGACCCGTGCAGCTGTTATTACTTAGCCACAAGCCCCTAAAAGTTATTACTAATATTAAATAGTAATAATTTTTTATTTTCAAGAGTTTTTTATTACTTTTTGGTCATGTTATTGTAGTAGCTAAGTGCCGTTTTTGGATCGGACAGGCTTTTTAACACATTGTAGAAAACATACATAAACATTTTTTTTTTGTTAACCTGTTTTGTCCCACTGCTGGGCGCAAAGGTCTCCCCATAATTTTCCAGTCTTCCATACATAAACATTACATAAAAATTATTATTTATTAATTTATTACAGCATGGAAGACTTACACCTAAAAAAAACAACAAAAAAGGAAACAATAGTCGACAGAAAGCCAATTACAAGTGTTCGCGTTTAGACTTATAATAGAATTTGTGTTGTGAACATGCAAGCAGTAACATTCAAAAATCAAAATCAATATATTTTATTTCACATAAAGCTACAAAGGCACTTATGAAATGTCAGAAGCTAGGTGCACGGTTCCAATTGGTCGTTTCCTATGGAGAAGAGCCGGCAAGTAACTCCACGGTTACTCTTTTAAAAATAATTGGCTTTTACAATACTTTCAAATAACAGTGTTTCTAGGTATGGAAGGACAGTGTAGGTCTTTCAATAAGTACCAAGTACTTAACAAAATAGAAAATGGTCAACAGATCTACAATCCACTAAGCTTACAGCGTTCTCACATTCACAAAATATGTAGAAAAGAATCTATACAAAAAATAAATAAATTAATAAAAGTAAAAAACCTATTTTAATAAAACGTTTAAATTTCACTATATACAATATATTTAATAGTAAAAGCTATTAAAATAACCACTTGTGTCTGCAATTCAAAAGTAAGAGAAATTCACGCCTTCTTCTCATGGGGGTAGGCAGAATCTATAGAACGTCTCCTGCTTCTATCCTAACATATTCCTTTTGCCTCGTTTACGTTCATACATCTGTTCATACACGCACGCCGGTTGCGAGAAATCTATCAAAAAAGCACTCTACAATCAATCGATCATGAAACAACTTCTATCTCAGATAACATCATCCAATAAGACCTCGTCATAAATACAGTTCATCAAATATTTGTGTGTGCGAACGTTTTGATGTATACCCTATTTTGATTTGTACCGTTATTTTTGGTACATGTGATCTATGTATGGGTAGAGATGTTTTTATTTCCTCTCTAGGGTGTCTTGAGAAAGTTAAGAAGAAATAGGGTAAAGGTTGATGTAAACTAAAAAACATTTTTTTTACAAAAAAAAACAAAGTAACTACTTTAAAAACATCCAAGTGAAAAGTAATTCAGTTGAAGTCAAATACTAATTCAAATGTTTTTTTTTTGTTTTTGTTTTTATCGTTTTGGTTATCCTTCATAATCATACATACATCGTATGCTAACATACATACAAACACACATTTTGGTCGAAAACAGAGCATTCTTTTTTCTAAGTCCGTCAAAAAGAACCTTACTTAATTTTAGAATTGGTTTTTGTTTGAAAGCAGAAATCTTTTAACAATATGTTCCTTACTTGTTCTGCAAGCATAACTTATACTCGGAATAAGTAAAGAAAACTACTAGAATAAAAGGATTGTGTGGTTTTATGAAACCACGGTAAAAGTGAAACTTCTATAGGCGCCGCCATATTGGCCTTGGCTGCTCTGACGAGCACCTTTCACTTTATCCCTACTCTGCGGCCGACCGTCACACGACATGCAACACAGAGACGAAAAAGTTTGAGACGATGCAGATAAAAGTTTCACTTTAAAAATTATAATATTCCTCAAAAGCCAGCTAAACACACATTCATCACATTACCAAGCCGACATGCTGGTCAAAATATCCCTTCTCCTCATATTTCATAGGCAAAAATTGCTGCACATTTCAAAACTACAATTTGAACCGCATACCCAACATTTGTAGCTCCAAATGTCAAGTGTGCTACAAGTTACGAAAGATTCGTAGCACCGTAGCTCCGTAGCACCGTAGACTCGTAGCAGCGTAGTCGCGTAGCATTCATTTACAGCGTAATAAAATATTCGTAGCGGTCTCGTATTTCTTCGCCAGTATCTTTGTTGCCTTGTATAGATAAGTCAGAGTAATTATTATTAAATGTTTCTTTTATGGAGCTAAGTGTTTTATTAGATTTTATCGCGGTATATTTTAGCAGTAATTATGCGATTCCCGTTGTATATACTGCTGTAAAAGAATTCAATTACTTTTTTATGGTGAACGTGATTTGGGAAATGCCAACCATTTCCTATAAATACAAATAACAAAGTTCTTGTTACATACTGGGACGAGTTTATTTATAAAGACATTCAGACTCTTATAATATTAAAGCCGGAATACGATAGAAATAGAAAAATAAAGTTGCAATATTCTCAGCAAAAGATTATTACAAAATTCATAGAAGCGTAGCAATCTTATAACGCTGCAGTAGGGCATTCGTAGCAATAGAAACCTCGTAGCTGCGTAGCAACCTCGTAGCCGCGTGGCCACGTAGACGTCTCGTAGCAAGTATTAAGTATATGAGTTATTATGCGCGTCGGTGCAAACTTAGTGATGACGTCATAATATTAACTTTACGTGTCATATTGCAAAGTTGAGACGTCGCGAACGACGAGGAAAGAATTTGCGTACATTAAAAGTTAGTGAGAAAATAACATGTGAAAATAAAAGTTCTGTTTTATGGGCGCGTTCTTATGAGGTAAATAAAAGGGCATTTTTGATGCCGTTAAAGGTTTTTTAAATTAGATTATGAACTTAAATTACTGTAGCGTAGCGTCAGAAGAAATGTTGTATCTTATAATTATAATATAATAATGATGGCAATGTTGGAAATCACAGCAGTGGTGCTCTAATGTCCGTTTTTGGCATAACAACATTTTTTTTTTTAAATTAGCCTACACTGTCCCACTGCTGAGCAAAGGCCTCCCCCAAATCCTTCCATGCATTCTTTTCCAAGGCCACCTCCATCCAACCCTTGTGGTACGCGTCTAGGTCGTCGCGCCACCTCTTCCTGGGCCGACCTCGGCGCCGCCGTCCATCCTCAGGCACCCACCGTGTGGAGACTGTTGCCCAACGGTCACGATGCATGCGGCTGACATGACCTGCCCAATCCCATTTTAGCTTGGCAGCCTTTTTGCCTAATAAATTAAATATTATTCGGTGGATTGAAATATTATTCTTAAGGTGGGATTAGACCAAACGAACAAATGCACATTCTATCACCTCTATAAAATTCTCTTTGTGTATACACGGAAAGAGTATTCCTTCGCAGTTCTATCTATATTTAAAATAACAGGAAAATCGAGAAAAAATTGCTCTTTCTCTTGTTCTAGTTCTATGCTTGTTTAGTCTAAATCAACCTTTAAAATACTGCTTTATTTTATCTGACAAATACCTATATAAATTCCTAATAAACACGAGAAAAAAATCAGCTCTTCCTAAATCCAAACTAGTTCCCAATAATCCATCTGCAACTGACCTTTTGTCTAGTCTAAAACAGTTTCCAGGTCAAAGCTCAGACTAAACCTAATTTCTAGCCAAATACAACGACAATGCATTAACTAGGCTTCGTGTTGGAATAGGAGTATTTTCAGCGTAGATGGAGTATGCTATTGTACGGATTAGCGTATGCCTTTAGAGATAGCGATAGCCTTTTTATCCGACTGCCCCAGAAAGAGTATGTATGTATGTATTCTTATATGTATGTTTGTATGTCTATTTCTTTGGCACGCTCTGTAGCCTAAACGGCTTGATGGATTTTAATATGTGAGGTGTCGTTAGATTCGTCTTAATTGTGGAAGTGACATAGGCTATATATTTATATATTGCATCTGCAAATACAAAAAAAGGAGGGGTAAGTTTAAAAAAAAACTACATTATTGGTATCAAATAAAAGCTAGTAAGGAGTCAATATATATTATTTTAATAAAACTAAAAAGCTTGAAATAAAAAAAATAAAAATTTAAAAAGCAAAAAACCTGACTGTAAAAACACATAACTGAAAAGAAAAAACAAGCATTATAATTATAATCTATAGAATTTTGGTATTGCAGGCGGGACAAACAAAATTTACACCATCATTTCAGGTTATTGACCAAGAAATCCGTGACAACTGATGTATGTTGGTCCACGGTTGGGCTTCATTGCAGTTTATGGCTTACAACTGAGACCAGACAAATTACATGTGCGAAGGAGATAGAGATAATATATTTCTGTCTCGTTTACTCTTACTACTGGATCTAATAAGTCTGTCCTTGACTCGAAGTGACTCGTCCAGTGTGCTATTCTCTGTCTACAATTTTCAGCAAAAGTTCTACATTTACTCGTGTGTATGGAAAAACTTTCAACAGCCTAGTATTTTCCCAGAAAAATTGGAGTTTCTAGTCTAAACATTTCAGTGGTAGCATCTGGCTTTTGTAAATGAAGTAGGTTGTGGGCAAATCCAATATTCTAAGGCGAACCTTTGAATATTGCTTTGTATTTTCAGACTTTTAGGATACGAAGTTTTTGTTACAATTGTCATTGATAGTATTCGGTGGCTGATTGTACCGGGGTAGACTAACCAAGCTTGGACAGTCCACTTATAAGTAACTTTTCTGACTTGCTAATACTAGAGAAGACTAAGAAGGTATTTTTAAGACAACCGTGACCATCAGTTAGAACAACACATACCGAATTATCGAAGTTGGTGAATGATATCACTTTTTTTTTGTTTTTTTTTTGGGTTGGAAATTATCAAATGACTTCTCCCGCTCTGGGTGGAGCGGGAGGGCGAGTCAGACTCTTACTAACTAAAACCCACCCGTGTTCCTTCGGTTGTCCTGTTGCCGGGGGCCACGATGTCCCTTTCGGCCCGTATTCGTAACTCCGGCAGGCATTGGCCCTAGCGGACCCCGTCAATTCTGCTGACATCTTTTTGAGGCGCGCGTGGAACACAACGCGCCGTCGACCCGGGCTTGGACCTTATCGGACGGCGAGCTACCCATTGCTCACCGTCAACAAGCCCGCGCCTACGGTGGCCGGAAATCGGAATATACTTGAATTTTATCGCGAATGATATCACTGTGAGCTGCAAAGAGCTTGTCTGTGCTGTGTGACTTGAAATTAACGTTCTCTAAACCATAAACTGACCACTTCAAGTCAGTCTATCCTGATAAAATTATCCTCAACCCGCAAGCAAAAATCTAGGTTTTCAAATCGCTATCGCTTGGGGTTAAAATTACCTGTACAGAATTATTTAGTTAGTTTGCGCTATGGGAGTGGCAAAACGTGTTAGCTGTTTAGTCCGAGCGGTCTTAAATATTTAGGGAGCGGTTTTATTACCACTAGGAATATTAAAGCTCCATGTTGAGCTGTGGACATGTTGGCTGGTATAATCATTCATTTAGCCTTATTTTTGGTTTTATTTTGTTACTCAGAAATAACATAATCAACAAAATAAATTGTAGGTTAGGCGTTGGATATTTTTGAGATGGGACTAAACAATTGATTTCATGACCTGTTACCGACACCGTGGAGTAAAAGACATCAACGCGTTGATTACCGCGGTGCCGATTTTTTTCAAGTTTTCACTTCTGTCGGCACGCCTGGAGTTTTTTTTGTTTGTTGTATTATTTCTGTGGTTTATTGTTATGTTATAATTTGTGGGATACCAGAAAATGCTGTCTAACTTTTAATGACCATGCAATGACTATATCATAGTAGTAAATGCAGTGGATTAATTTCTTCCGAATATACTGTGACTTTATGTTTCCATTTTAGAAAGAAAGAAAGAAAAAGTATTTATTGAGACTCGCACAGGAAATCACAAATTAAACTAAACACCTTCATTAAGAACATTAATAAAAATAATAAAATAAACAATAAAAAAAACAAAGTAAAAAATAAAAGCAGAAGGTCCTGTACGAGGCCAAAAGGCTCCTATCTCAGCCTATGCTGCGTCATTTAAAAAAAAATATGTCGCAGTGCTGGTATTCTGATAGGGCTCGCAGTGAAATAAATATAAAATAAAATAAAATAGATATGTGAAACACAAAAAAATAAAATAAAAGCAGTCAGCGTGTCTGTACCCGACGTAACATCAGTTACTTGTCTGTGTTTAGTATCTGTCACAGAGCATGTATCTGTGGTAGTCTAGCTAGGCATCGTTGAGACTACTTTCCTCTATGGTTGAGACTTTTCATGGACATAAGTATAATGCTAAGAGAATACACAATCTCGTTTCGAACACAAGGCCTCTGACTTTTCGGATTCATGTGCGGATTATACAATTATCACTTGCTTCAAAAACGGTGAAGGAAAACATCGTGAGGAAACCGGCATGCCTGAGAGATATTTCTCGACGGCATGTGAAGTCAAGTCAGAGGGCGATGGGCGGCTTTAAAAACTCTGACACCAGGTTAGTCACTGATCACACGAGAAAAAGAAGACACAATCTCGTGAGCGAATCCGCGGGCTCAGCTTGTACATTATATTAACTGTTATTGTACAAGCAAAACAAAGTTACTTTTCCTTTTATATGTCTTTATTTTCCCATTACTAAAATATCGTTGGTCTAGTGGTCGCAAGCCCTACTACTGAGCATGAGGTCCTGGGTTCTATTCCCGGGTCGGGCAAAATGTTATTGGGTTTTCCTATCTGGAATTTCTCAATAGCAGCTCGGAGTCTGGATTTGTGCCCGGTTGTTCCCCTATTACATGGGACTTAAACATAACTGGCGAAATGTGGGTGTACCTGCTACAGGGACACCTCTGTCCAACACTTCGGGGAAACAAGGCGTGATGTTATGTATGTGTGTAATAAAACATTACAAAAATTACCTGTTCATAAATCTATAGTATTTAGTAATCTAACAAGCTTAAAAATGAAAACAAAATAATGTCCTAAAATACGCATTTTCCAATGTTACCATACAAAAATAACCTTGAGCCTGGGATGGGGTGTGCAGTGGACCGGGATCCCTGCTCACGCTACATTTACTTGCAGAACGATATTAAACCTTACCTGATGTGTTTCAGAAAATTCCTAGCGTCATGATGATCGGCAGATTTAGGTAAATGTATTTTTCTTTAGAAAAAAAACCCTGAATGATCCGTCGATTTCCTCGTCGACTTGTATAAAGTACATAAGTATTGCTTTAAAGCCTTCTCATTGTTGGTTTAAAAATAAACTACATTTTTCTTTTTCCTTGATGTAAGATATTTTGCCCAGTGGTAACGGCCGCGACTTACGAGTTGTAGGTCGTAGGTTCGAACCCAGACCGGCGCTTTACTTTGTGTAAATTATTTCATCACCACTGCTCTCAAAACGGTGAAGGAAAACATCGTGAGGAAACCGGCATGTCCTAGAACCGAAAATTCGAAGACATGTGACATCTACCAACCCACACTGGGCCCGCGTGGTGGATTACGGCCCACTCCCTCTCACAAAGAGGAGGCCTGTGTCCCAGCAGTGGGAACATTTATAGGCTGATAATGATGATGATAATGAAGATATTTTGAATCGTCTCATAACAGGCACTGGTTATCCTTGTTTATTTTGTTGGAGAGCAACGTCTTACATTTGACAAACTTAAGTTTACCTTATAACTATAAGTAGAAATACCATCTTTTTAATTATGGGATCCCACGATACTCCATACGCTTACTTCTGTACACTATTATTATTTCGTGATTTCACTTTCCTTTACAATTGTCATCGATATAGTGCCAATAGCTTCCGAGTAAATGCACAGTAAGATCCTATTTAATAGAATTAATTAGATCGCTGTCTGAAAACCTATTGGTTTCCTCTAATTTCCCTTCGACCTTTACAACACTGAACAGAGTTAATTTGGTCCTTTGTCGCTTCCTCGGAAAGAATTCGTGTGGGCGCTATATCAGCTAACCACCGTCCTATGTCAACAATCACTAATAGTACCTTCCTTTGGTTAAAATTTGGAACTTTAATCAACAAAGTTACCTTTGTCACATGAAGGTGACAGGTATTTACACAATAGATAAAGTCGACCAATAGATTGGCAAGTTGAGATAGATGAATTGGTTGGCAAATCATGGCTTATGGAAGCAAAAAGTACAAAAAACTGGAAATTAATGGAGGAGGAGGAGACCCGTCGATTTATTTTATTAATTACTAGCTTTTGCCCGCGGCTTTGCCCGCGTGGATGTCGAAAAATATACCACGGGAACGTACTACCGGGCAGTGCCGGGATTACATACCTAATAGTCCAGGAAAAGGTTATTGAATCCTACCGCTGCGCTCTTATTCTGTGATATCTTTTAAACCATTCTTTTAAATGATGTGATATGCCCCAATTTATATAGGTAACATATTTTATTGGATAACGATTAATAATGATACCGGTCAATATAGCTTCGGAAATAACAATGGAATTTTTATCAAATTCTGAAAGACTAATGGTTACTGTGGGTCATCTTTATAAGATAGATATATGCCATCGCGGACTTTTTTGGATTTTTTTTAATATGAGCAATACTGTAGAATATAAATTTTATGTAACTTTTACGATTTTTGCAGCGCACGCCAATAAAGCTCCTTGTCATTTTATCCGACATTTTCAACAATAATCGTCAAATTTCAGCCAATTTACACAAAACCTTAATGAACTATACACTAAAACCTTCCGCGTGAATCACTCCGTCCATTGGTGAAAACCGTTTCAAAATCTGTTCGGTTGTTTTTGAGTTTATCGCGTTCAGACAGACAGACGCGGCGGGGGACTATGTTTTATAATATGCAAGGATTTAATGTTTTTGAGTAGAATTAAGAACTGTTTTATTTTTTGTAATTGAAGATTTTGTAAGGAACAGTGAAGGTTATTTTCACTTATTTAATTTTTCTCGTACCTGCTTTATGACTACAATTTATCTATGTGACAGTTTCATCTTTATTGAGTTTTAATTTAGTGGGTGAACGCGCCGCTAACCAGCCAGAGGGGCCTGAGAGGGGCGCGCGGGAGACGAGCGCATGCGGCGCGCGGCCCGCGCCCACACACACCGCTACAAACTCCGACGCGAGACCACGTCTATTAAAACTAATGTCTATACCTATCTTTGTTCCTATGCAGAACAATAATTAAATCAGTTTAAACGAAGAAGCCTTTCAGTGAAATCAAGAACCCAACCAACTAAAAAGAGCTGCTCGTAAATATCAGCTCCGACATCTGGCCTTACCGTCCAGGAGGATCGGGTGTTTTTTATCAAAATTACAAACATCATTCAGGAGAGCCCGGGCAAGCTAAAGTTCTGCCTCCTATAGGCCAGAATTGAAAAATTGTCAAAAGAGAGCAAGCAATTACAAGGTTGACTATACCTTACGACCAATAACAATATTGTTGGAAAGTTTTCCTGTCTGAAGCAAGGATAATCGGCAGCTTAAATTCTTCACGAATATACGAAAAGAATATAATTTACGAGTTCCTGTGTTAGTGTAAATTGGAAAAGGCCTTTTCTATCATCGAAAAGAACGCAAAAATAGAACGAAATCTCAAAGAAAACGTCTAAAAGTCTGCTCATAAGCTAAAATGGCACAAAGACACAAAATTGTAAACAAAAAACGAGTTTCAGAGTCTTTTGCGAGTTTAATTAAAGTCGATTGTTTTGCTTATTTTTTGGATAATACAGGATTTGCATATACTTAAGGTCTATTGAAAGACGTTTATGTGTAAATCAGGAATGATCATTTATTTTTATGAGAAATTCTGAGATGATGATGGGGAAATAAAAGAAAAGTTAATTTGATGCTGGCGAAATAAAGACAGTTTTTTTGTTTTTGTAAATAATCGTTCAGTATGTTCAGTAAGCCTGAATAGCTACGAATTCTAGCAACGAGAGGTAAGTTTCGGCGTAGTCGACAGTTAGATTACCACATGAATAAATTATTTTACCTTTTCCTACATAGTTATCGAGTGAGGATGGCGAAATTTGTATACTATGACTACCACTTATTAGAAAACAAAATTAAACTACGAAAAAAAATTCATGTAATGAAAACTTCCCATCTTCTTTGAACACTGCTTTGAATTTAAATTCACCACCTTTATTTTTATCCAAGTTTACATCACACCTGTCGGGACCGATTCAGCTGTAGTACAAACTACTTGTTATTTTTCATACAACTTTTTCCGCAGCTCGAGTTACTTAAACTTTGTCCGACTAAGTTCTTCCTTCCGCTACTTTGAACTTACATTTTCTTTATTACCGCTGATAGTGTTGTTTAAGTAATTATGTGAGTTTTAATGAAGTCTTCATGAACACCTGATTATGATCTAGTGTTCTATTGTTAAAATGACACGGTTTTAGAGCTGAAGAGGCTCAAACGCTAAGTTCCCAGGCCATGAAGATGTCTCGGCGACCGCTGCTAGAGACAGCTTAGTCAATACAATACATTTAATACAAACTAAGAGTGTCAGCGTTTTCTCACATTACGACATAAATGGCGTAAAGAAATTGGCGGCTTGTAACACGGTCCGTGGCAGAAGAAGTGCGCTCAACGCACTTTTGGCGCCACGAATTTATATCTTTATGTATATAATTCTTCTGTGAGTGTGTATGTCACTGAACTTCTCTCAAACGACTGGACCGATTTTGATGAAATTTTTTGTGTGTGTTCAAGGGGATCTGGGAATGGTTTAGATTCACAATCGGACCCGATAGGTGGCGGTATTCGGTCAGGACAATGTCTGTCAGGTCCGCTAGTATTATATATATATATATATATATATTAAATTGGTAGAGTGGCAGATTGTGGCAAAGCTATTTCAAACTTCTGCCCTCTATGTGTCTCAGTCTGTCGTACCCTAAAAATGCTAAATGCCCTTCTGACTGCCAACCCTGAATGTGATGTGTTTGCGGATGAATGGAGTAAAATTATGCGTATATGTCTGGTGTTCTGTGAGAGAAAGTATGCTAGGGAGTCCACTGTTCCATGTTAGTTTTAAATTAAATTAATGTCAAGATTGTAATTGTTTCTATGTTAATTAATGTAATTGGTGTTGTGCCGTTTTAATTAACTATAAATAAATAAATAAATGTGTTCTTTTTTTAAACCATTATCTTGCCATTTCATACACAATGTTTCTACGTATCGAACTATAATTTTCAAAATATTTGTTACCTATACCAGCTGCAGACGTAGGTAGGTAATAATAATAATATGTTTAATAAATAAATAATTGTTGCACTTATAAATGTATATTGTGTACTTTTAATAGACATGAAATGTGTAAACAATTGTAGGCTAACCTATTAATAAAAAAATTCACGATGAATACAAATAGTTCACTCCGCATTTTAGATATGAAGCTACAAATACGCGGCAGCATCGTCTTGTCGGGCCAATTCAGTAAGTAACGCGATAGAAAGAGAGGCAACTTCTAGGTGAATACATATAACTATAGGTAATTAGCTCTGTGCGACCTGAATTAGACTTTATTATGTCGAAGAAAGAGTCGCTTTTTATTTAATTAATTTTGCGGAGTGAACCATCTGTTGGTATTCATCTGTGCTAATATTTATAACATATCCAACAACACCTATTCAATCCAGGGAAGATAAAATCCAAACCAAATAATCGACAGCTCAATCAAATGGTTCCATCTCGCATTCGATATCCGATGTGACGTCACTATTGATCAAATCTCAGCGCGACGTGACGTGGTCAATATTGGTCAGTGTTAGGCGGTTGCCATGGTTACATAATACATTGTTACGTTTCCTAGCGATCAGTATCTTAATTAACTCTCTAGACAATAACGCTAACGCGTTGTTTGGATTAAGTAAAAAACGCTTTTCCATAGTGTAAATCGTGATTGGATAACCAAAACACAGAATCCAAAAAATCGTAATGACATGAGAATTCACAGTAGATCTAAATTGATAAACCTTGAAAAAACCAGAGCATATAAAACCCCGTTCGAATAAAAAATAAGATTATTTATTTTCCATTTGAAGATACATCACACACTTTTTTAAAATAATATTACTATTATCAATAAAAATCTTTAAAATATCAAAAGGTTCTTATTTCTAAACTCACCTGAGTATGTGAATAAAACATGGAGAAGTTTGATACTATGACAGGAACGGGCAACGCGATGGTCAGTACTCCCGCCAACGCGCAGAGGGCCCCCACAAACATACCCAGGTATGTCTTGGGGGCCATGTCTCCATAGCCCACTGTAGTCATTGTCACGATTGCCCACCATAGCCCTAGGGGGATGGACTTGAATTGATTGTCGGGGTTATCCTGTTGACAAAAGAAAATGGTTAGAATAGTGAATCAAAGTTGTGATTGGAGTCGAATAATCCTATCACGGAGGTAACAGAAAATTCGTTATGAACAAAATATTTCTATTCCCCAGGTAAATTCTTAAAAAAAAAACATTTTTTCATAATTAAACACGTTTCGTTTTTGTTCACGTTTTTTGAAGTGAAAACTTCTTTAGGCGCATGTGGCATTTTTGAGTTGAGATAAAACCATTGATTTCGCGACACTGTAACGCAATTTACTGACACCGTGGAGTAAAAGAGATCAACGCGTTGATTATCGCGGTGCGTGAAGTAAAAGACATCAACGCGTTGATTACCGCGGTGCCGATTTTTTTTTTCAAGTTTTCACTTCTGTCGCCTGGCACTCCGGGAGCGGCGTTTTTTTTTATTTTTTTTCTTATTAATCGATGTCTTTTGTGGCGCAAAATTGATTATGGACTTAAGGCAACTAGCAAACAGCTACAATTTATTTAATTTATATTTTGTTAATGCCCATCAAAATCGAAGCTTCATATTTTAACAGTAAGATGGGCAGTCAACGGTATCATAATATAGTTAAGTAAGTGTAATAATTAAACGGCCTTAGTTAAAATTAACCCTTTTGCAACTATTTTATTGGTTCACACAAAAAAGGTCCAAAACTTTATTTAAGTTTTATAGATGTTCGAACCTAGCCAGTAAACATACCAATCCTATTTTTAACCGTCTTAAAAAAAGGAAGAGGTTCTGAGTTCGTCGGCATTTTTTTTACATAAATGTTCCCCTAACTAGAAAAATAACTTTAATTTCAGAAGTCGGTGGCAAAAAACAAAAATACTGATCCAAAGACACCTACTTCCGAAATTAAAGTTATTTTTCACTTTGTAGTTTGGAATCGAATGCATTTTTTGTAAAAACGTATTTTCTTAGTAAATGTTGGACTTCACTGACATAAGATGAAGAAAAAATCAAATATGGTACATAAGTGAGAAATAATTAGTGTGGTCATCATTCATCGTTTCGTTTTTGTTTTACAAACAGAGACTTCAACTAAATAATTCATCATCATCATCATCATCATCAGCCTATAATTTTCCCACTGCTGGGACACAGGCCTCCTCTCTGTGAGAGGAAGTGGGCCGTAATCTACCACGCGGGCCCAATGCGGGTTGATAGATGTCACATGTCTACGATTTTCGGTTCTAGGACATGCCGGTTTCCTCTCGATGTTTTCCTTCACCGTTTTGAGAGCAGTTGTGATGAAATAATTTACACAAAGTAAAGCGCCTGTCTGGGTTCGAACTTACGACGTACAACTCGTAAGTCGCGGCCGTTTACACTGGGCCACCACTGCTCTTGAAATAATTACAGGCCAGTATTATTGTTAACTGGATTACAGGCACTTTAATTTTTCATCAAAACGGAGTCTCTGAGGAAAGTTTTAAATTAAAACAAGTAAGACCGCAGTTAATTGTATTACAAGAATCACTCAACCAATTTGAAATTAATTAATCCTAGTAATTAAAACCACTTCGATAAGTCAATATCAGAACCTCGTTTTAAAACGAGAGTCTCGACTATATCGTGAAATTATTAATTTTATTCTTGCCAACTGACCCATTTCATGAGGTAAATATAGCTTGTCTCTACTGGCTGTGGTAAACACGACTAGCATAACCATTATACTATGTCTAAAAAAACAAAAAAAAATCTATCAACTTGCAGTAGTAATATAATTTTCAGCGAAAAATGAGCTAGTTTCTAATATTTAAGAGGGTGTCACAAAATATGACGTATCCTAGTACATGAATTAATTTAGTGGCATCCAGTACCACAGCCCTTTTTTTTTTTTGGTGGGAAATTATCAAATAACTTCTCCCGCTCTGGGTGGAGCGGGAGGGCGTGTCAGACTCTTATTGACTAAAACCCACCCGTGTTCCTTCAGTTGCCTATATTACCAAAGCCCTAGAAAAGCTATTATTAATCTTAAGGCCCAGTTGCGTCACAAATCCTTAAATGTATTTAGCGGTTAACGGATTTTAAAGATGAGATTTTGCGTCGTTTTAATAAGGTTTAAAATCATTTGGAAAAGGTTATGCAGTGAGCAGTGGTGGCCCAGTGAGCAGTGGTGGCCCAGTGGTAACGGCCGCGACTTACGAGTTGTAGGTCGTAGGTTCGAACCCAGACAGGCGCTTTACTTTGTGTAAATTATTTCATCACCACTGCTCTCAAAACGGTGAAGGAAAACATCGTGAGGAAACCGGCATGTCCTAGAACCGAAAATTCGAAGACATGTGACATCTACCAACCCGCACTGGGCCCGCGTGGTGGATTACGGCCCACTCCCTCTCACAGAGAGGAGGCCAGTGTCCCAGCAGTGGGAACATCTATAGGCTGATGATGATGAAGATCATTTGGAAAAGGTTATGGGCCCACTTGCACCAAAAATGACAAAATTCACGGGTTTAAAGTTATCTCGCATCATAAAATAACAATTTCCAATTAGAATCTCAAAAGACAGCTTTGATAAAAGACAATGTATATCAAGTCGGCGTATGATTATTCTTGTTAAAATAAACATATGAGCTCAAGGAAAGCCGCAATAAGATTATTCTGCGACACACCTGGGGTGTATAGGCAATATTGCCTCTTCGGTTATATGCGTTCCAGCCCCTTTTCGTTTATATGTCAATTTCCTGCAGATCTCTTTGGTTTTGTAAGAGGCCCCCAATATATACAAAAGAACTACCAGAAATTGGATTTGAACGACGATTGTACAATATGTTGTTGGTTTTAAATAATAGGTATGTTTTTGGAAAGAAGGACACTAAATAAGTTTGCTTGTGCCTAATCATCATCATCATCATCAGCCTATAAATGTTCCCACTACTGGGACACAGGCCTCCAATCTGTGAGAGGGAGTGGGCCGTAATCTACCACGCGGGCCCAGTGCGGGTTGGTAGATGTCACATGTCTTCGAATTTTCGGTTCTAGGACATGCTGGTTTCCTCACGATGTTTTCCTTCACCGTTTTGAGAGCAGTGGTGATGAAATAATTTACATAAAGTAAAGCGCATGTCTGGGTTCGAACCTACGACCAACAACTCGTAAGTCGCGGCCGTTACCACTGGGCCACCACTGCTCTAATATGAACTCTATCTCTTGTGCCTAATATGAACATAAAATTTAAATACAATACAAAAAGGAAAACTAAAAACAAATGGGGAAAATATGCGTCACATCCGCCAAAAAACGGCCATCGTTCAGGATAATAATGCTGCGAGTAATGTTCGCAAATAACCAGAGAGCTTTTGAGTTTGACATTTATTTTATTAAATAATAACTTGATTTATTTTATTGAATATTAAATACGCAAGAGAGGCTTGTGGCTAAGTAATAACAGCCGCACGGGTCAATCGATCAGGTTAAGCTATGCTTGCCGCGGTTGGTCCGTGGATGGGTGACCATCTTTACATACCAAGACCCCTCCGTGCCTCGGAAAGCACGTTAAGTCGGTGGTTTCCGGCTGTCATTTGTAGATCTTTGACAGTCGTTAAGGGTAGTTAGAAGCCCAAAAGTCTGACAACCAGTCTTACCAAGGGGTATCGTGTTACCTAGTCACTAGGTTGTGGAGGTCAGATAGGCAGTCGCTCCATGTAAAATACTGGTATTCAGCTGCATCCGGTTAGACTGGAAGCCGACCCCAACATAGTTGAGAAAAGGCTAGGCATATGATGATTAATTACGCAATTGATATTCAGTATGAGATAATGAATAAACAGCATAGATTTGATGTTGTAATCACACGAATTAATTACCTCAGTCTGAAAATCAGAAGGTCTCTCTGAAGGTCCAGAGTTCTAACCCAAAGCACGCACCTCAAAATTTTTGGATTCATGTGTTATTGTAAAATTATCACTTGCTTCAAAAACGGAGAAAAAAAACATCGTGAGGAAACCGGCCTGAAAACCATCGTCATAATGAAGCCAAGTCAGAGGCTCATGGGCGCCATAAAAACTCTGACACCTCACGAAAAAGAAGAAGTCTGAAAATCAGCTTTAGGTGAAGCTCTTTTGATATTACAAGTATTGTTTTCTTTCTGTTTGATTCGTTTTAAGGTGTTTTTTTTTATTTATATGCCAATAAAAGCATTTTTCCCTTTTGTATTTCTTTCATTACTTGTTTCTCTCGATCCACAACCAGCGACTTTGTGGTTGGCCTGATGATCGTCAGGCCAACCACAAAATCTCCCAGTGAAACTAAAGGTGAAAATTTAACAAACTAAATTACAACATCATTTAAAATAATTGGTAATTAATTCTTGTTTGGTCACCCAGTTCAGTTCACACAAAATAAATGTTATTTGATTGCATTTTCAATTTGTTTGTTGTGTGCACTACTTAGCCATTATTTGCGGCTTTACTCGCGTTGTTTGTGTTTTACAACTAAATTGACATAGTATTTAGAGCTAGTTAGGTAAACTATTTAATTACCAAACAGTTAAAATGATACGTTGATTAAGTGTGAAACAAATGAAAAAGTTTGAGCTACATTTTCTTTGTGATGGAAAAAATATATTTTGTTTCTTTTTCCTCTAAATTAAAGAGCTTTCGGAGTTTTGTATTTTTTCAGCGAAAAGTTTCTTGTGTTCAATACCCGCCCCTGTTTTTACCTTTTTGCCAGAGACTAAAATATCGCCTAAGAAATTTTACCAACATGCTGCGACACTATAAATAATATGAATATAATAGATACGTTCAATATTCTCTAGCTCTGTTATTAAATAGAACATGCTCATTTTTTCTCCATTTTATTAAATTATGCCAGCGAGGTAATTGCATAACACAAGTACAATAGCAATGGCTTTCATTTTGACAGTTTAGCAACATTCATTGCGTTATTTACGTTGTTGAGAATGAAGCGATGGATTAGTAATAACCTTCAAAATCATTTAGAGACACAACAGAATACGAGCACACTTAGTTTATCTTCATAATGTTGGTCTAGTGGTCGCAAGCGCTACTGCTGAGCATGAGGTCCTGGGTTCGATTCCCGAGTCGGGCAAAGTGTTATTGGGTTTTTCTACCTAAAATTTCTCAGTAGCAGCTCGGAGTCTGGATTTGTGCCCGGCTGATGGCAATAGGCTCGCCCCCTATTACATGGGACTTAAACATAACTGGCGAAATGTGGGTGTACCTGCTACAGGGACACCTCTGCCCAACCCTTCGGGGAAACAAGCCGTGATGTTATGTGTTATGTTATGTTACGCAATGAAGTAACTTGATTTTAATTCCAGTTACAATACATTATATTTCAGTTTACATTAGGGAAACTAAATTAGATTTACACTTTTTTTGTTAGTTTTAGTTTAATTCGATACGAGGATTAAACTGTTTTGTTCTATTTGCAAACGCTATGTTTTTTATTCAATTTACGTAAGCATATTTTAAGTTATTGCCAAATATTCAGTAAAAACATCAAATTAAGGTTTCGATTTTCTGTTAAATGAAAGATGTAATGCAGTCAGTCAGTGTAGAATCATGTAAAGTAAATTAATGAGTTGTGTGTGTATTATTAAGTCTCAAAACGAAAGTCTTTGACCAGTGCGTGTTGCCAGTGATAACCTATGGCACTGATACTTGGTCACTCACAATGGGCCGTATTAGAAGGCTAAAAGTCACTCAAAAGGCAATGGAGAGGGTTATGCTTAGAATTTCCGTGATCAAATCAGAAATGAAGAGATCCGCAGGAGAACCATGGTAACCGATATAGCCCGAAGAATTGCCAAACTTAAGTGGCAGGGGGCAGGGCACATTGCTCGCCGAACAGGTGTCCGATGGGGCCGAAAGGTTCTTGAGTGGCGACCGTCTACCGTAAAACGTAGCTTTGGAAGGCCTGGAATAAGGTGGACCGATGACCTTGTGAAGGCCGTAGGAATCTTGGGGGAGGCATATGTCCAGCAGTGGACGTCTTTTGGCTGAAATGGTGATGAAGTTATTGATATTCTGTTACTTCTGTTGCGAAAGCCAAAATGCTATACCAAAAAGTGGTTCTATCCTTTGAGTAAAGAATGAGTCAAATCTTTCTTCCAACTCATGGGTGCCGTAAGGAAATTAATACTCATTAACTGGATGGATATCCAGCAGCGTTTTCCTGTCTACTAATAATAACAAATTGTAATCTGTTTGGAAAGCGTGTGGTGTGGTGGAAGTGAGTGATTATGGTTAGGTATTTATTTTACTTTAAAAATAGCAGATATAAGTATATAAACAAAATACCTGTATAAATAATTAAATACCTAATTAACTACCGAAAACACTGCCGAAGGTTTTTAAAAAGAAACATTAGAGTCTAGTCGCGAAGTCGTTTTTAACCGACTTAAAAAAAGGAGGAGGTTTAAAATTCGTCAGGATATTTTTTTTATTTTTTTTATTAGTGTTCCCCGATTACTCGAAGACGGCTGGACCGATTTGAAAAATTCTTTTTTGTTTTAAAGGGTATACTTTCAAGTTGGTCCCATTGTCATTTGGTCACGATCTGATGATGGGATCTTGGAGAAATCGAGGGAATTCTTCAAATATTATGGGCACATCTATAGCTATTTGGGTATTTTTGATGAGCAGTTGACATAAGGCTATTGTAACTTAGATAAATTACAAACCAACCCACTAAAAAGTGAAAAAAAAAACTTTTTTCAAAAAATACAACCGACTTCCAAACTACAAAGTGAAAAATAACTTTAATTTCGGAAGTCGGTGTCAAAAAACTAAAATACTGATTCAAAGACACCGACTTCCGAAATTAAAGTTATTTTTCACTTTGTAGTTTGGAAGTCGGTTGTATTTTTTGTAAAAAGTTTTTAATACAGACTAACTGATTTAAAACTTAGATCTCATACAATCCTAACTCGCGTGTCGCCGGGTACTATACATAACATCCCGACGCTATCGTGAATGTAGGCGCGTACCAACTAACAATCAATCTGCCTAGCCTTTTTTTGGCGTGTCAGACTCTGATTGCCTAAAACCCACCCGTGTTCCTTCGGTTGCCCTGTTGCCGGGGGCTACGATTTCCCTATCGGTTTTCTTCGAACCCCCAACAGGCATTGGCTCTAGCGGACCCCGTCAATTCTGCTGACATCTCTTTTTTACCTACTCAATCTGCCTAGCCTTCTCCCAACTATGTTGGGGTCGGCTTCCAGTCTAACCGCGAACCAACCTGCGTACCAACTAACATGATATTATAATATTAGGGGTCGATACAGCATGCATAACTACCTATAGGTATCTAAATAAATATCTATGCAAGTTAATAATTATTATGACGTTGGCAAAAATAATGGACACTGTAGCCACAGGTTGAGTCAAACGTCAAAACTAGGGATGTAACGATTCCAATTCCGATGATATATCGGCCAATTGGCATCATCGATTCAACCGATATCAAACAATTCGAAAAGCGCGAAAACGACGACGAAACGCGGGACTGGCGGGAAAGCCGCGCAGCCTATGCTTAGCGACATGGCAACACGGCAAACGGCAATGTTTGCAGTTTGCTGAACGTTGACTGAGCAATGTACTGTTTCGTGATTGTTTCACGTCAACGCTGTTCGTGACTCTGTTTATTCACACAATGAAGTGAGGACTATAACGCACTATTAAACTATTGTGGCCGAAATACAAAAGATATACAAACGCCTGAGGTACATACTTCATTATTTTTTTGATTTATTTTATAATAAATAAGCTATCAATTTCGGTATCGGTATCGCCGATTATTTACTTTCAATAATTGGTATCGGTATCGTATCGGGAAAATCGTTACATCCCTAGTCAAAACTAATAATATTGTATTGCATTTCTTTTGTTCAAAGATGATCCTATAAGAAAACCACCAAGATTACACTCACACATGTATTTCTTATGTAAAACATTTACCTCAAGGCTGATAATAAAACTAAGCGTATTGAAAAAAATACATTGGCGAGGAAAATTTCAGTACCGCTATATTGGTAAAGTTTCGTAACGCATTCTTTGCGGAAATATAACAGCTGCGCGTTCGGTTTTCGTAGTGTTGGGCAAGTATCGATACGAAGTTATCGATACCTGATTATTTTATTTTTGGCATTAGGAGTTCGTTAACATTACAAATTGGAGCCCCTGACCAAGAAGCTATGTTATGATGTAATATGACTATAATCACCACGATTGCTAACAGATTCGCCATCATAAATAAGAATGCCCCGTTATGTTATAATTTCGTAAAAAAATTGAGATTATTCAGTGGATTTTTTTGAGCCCACAGGAAGTGAGCAGAGAACCTATTTTATCTGCATACCAGACAATCAATCAATCAATACATTTATTTGTGAAACATAGGTGTTTACATAAATAGGGGTGCGCTATGTTTTGTCATATTTAAGACATACAAATTTATAAGTGACCCGTTAGGTGTCATTAGATTATGTCATTAGAAAAAAAAAATATTTTAAATTAATTAAATACATGAAAAGAAAAGGATAAAAAGAAACATCAAATACAATAAAATCAATAAATAGTCATAGTAGGTACTTATTATCACAAGGTAAAAAATATAAAAATGCATCATTATAATAATTGGTCGTTCATAAATTCGTCTAAAGACGACGATACGTCAGACGATATGCAGTTAGATATTCAATTGATGAAAACTGGTTATTTGTCTCTTTATTTAAACTCCGACCATAAACTTTTACTCTCTTCCGTAAATGTGACATGTTGAAAAATATGTCGATATTATTGTCACCTGTCAACATCCCTATATTTTATAATGTCACCCAGTGTATTACGTAGAGTGTAAAAGTAAACGCCGCCACGCTCAGTGTAACCGAGTTTTTGTGTGTCTTCGCAATTTTTATGTTTATGGTGGACAGAACTTTTGCCATAAACATAGGGTGTAGGGGTGTAACACAAACAAAAACTTCTGGTTACGTATCCCAACTTAATTATCTGGTCGTACACTCTCTTTGCGTGGGTGTCATGGGCAGAGTTTGGGGTTTATTACAGAATTGATAGACAAAACAAAAGACAGTCAACTTCTGGTAGCCCAATTACTGCGAAATAGTTCTTATGCCCAGTTGTCAACATTTGTTAGGCTTTTGACTGCTCATAAGAGTTCTCATCTAAACAAGAGGTGGTGCCCAAGGACCACAAGCAATAACATTGAACTTATTTGGGAATAGAATGCGATATCTGGGGGTCGGCAATGATGCGCCTGCTAGCGCACTTATTATTACAATTACTTTTTCATCCAATCACAAAACTATTAACTATACTAAATATTCATAAATAATAGTGAAAATCTGTTTTTTTTTTTAGTTCATACAAAACGTCAAACCCTTGACATCCTTTTGTCTCGACGAAATTAATGTTTGTATTTAAAATATGTGATTTTTTTCCGTGAGCAATATTAGATGAAAGTGAGGAGTACACTGTTCCTACAACTTTTTTTAAAAAGTTAAAACTTCTTTAGGCGCGTTGGGCTTTTTTTGAGATGGGACTAAACAATTGATTTCGTGACACCATGACGACACCTCATTTTTCCGACTTCCGACTATTATTAGTTTTCCGGAATAAACTTATTACGTTATTATTTTTTCAATAAATGAACGTCAAAATTTTGCAATTTTATTTTTCTTAATAACGGGAAATATCAAAATTTAAATAATTTATTCTACTCTATGCGCACAACTGAACATGAAATTTATATTCATCACTGAACCATAGACAATTTCGAGCGGCTATTGTTGTTTACATCTTTGGAATTTTTGAAAAAAAATTACCTTACCTATACGTTTGGTTCAATTTTCTATTGTCTCATTCTTTTTCTATTTATACCGAAAATGCAAAATATTGCCAGCAAATTTTTCAGCAAAATTCGGAGCCATTGTTCCATAAAATATTCCTAAACTACTTAACATTGTTAGCTAAAATTCAATTAATCACTTTTCCAGTAACGCGAGTACTAACTTTTACAAAAATTGCGTAGTCACCGTTACTGAATTGTTATTGACAATTTTGTTCAGAAATTGCTGCAAAGCGATCAACGAACTTTTTGTTATGAAGAAAAATAAAGAAAGAAAATATGTTTATTTGCGGTAAACATGACGCAAAGAAAGAAGACATATATAAAAAATAACGAGTTGAGGAAAATATGCGTCACGTCTACGCAAAACGGCCATCGCTCAGCATAATCAAAATCAAAATCAAAATCAAAATATTTTTATTTCACATAAACCTACATGGGCACTTATGAAACGTCAGAAGCTAGGTGCACGGTTCCAATTGGTCGTTTCCTATGGAGAAGAGCCGGCAAGAAACTCCACGGTTACTCTTTTAAAAATAATTGGCTTTTACAATACTTTCATATAACAGTGTTTCTAGGTATGGGAGGACAGTGTAGGTCTTTCAATAAGTACCAAGTACTTAACAAAATAGAAAATGGTCAACAGGTCTACAATCCACTAAGCCTACAGCGTTCTCACATTCACAAAATATGTAGAAAAGAATCTATACAAAAAATAAATAGATTAATAAAAGTAAAAAAAACCTATTTTAATAAAACGCAATTATATGATTGCTGTTACAACTGTAATCAATCTGAGTAATTATCATGTCCACAAAAGTGACAAAAAAAAAAAAAAGTTCGAATTAAATCGTAGGTATATAATGTCAAATAATAGAATAATAAATATGTCAAGGACGAATGTAAAAACAAAAAAAAATAAAAATAAATAAAGATTTAAATAAACATGTTAATTTGGGAGCAGTTAATAGACTCTTACTTATTTATGCCATTAATGAGGTACCAGGGAAGCCACATGTGCAGAAGGAATTATTGCCAAACTTCCTTATCTTCAACATAGTCTTTAATTTTATAATATGCTTTCTTGATAAGGACACGTTTGATGTGGGTTTTGAACTTCCCATCGCTAAGTTCTGTCACAGACTTTGGCAACTTGTTATAAAAGCGGATACTGTTTATAAGAAATGACTTGCTTGTTTTAGTTAATCTAAATTTGGGTATCACAATTTCATGTCGACTACGTGTATTTATATTATGGAAATCGCTTCTTATTTTGAAAAGTCTTAAGTTTTTGCGAACATACATAATACTTTCTAAGATATAAAGTGAAGGCAAAGTCAGTATATCAATTTCTTTAAATTTGTCTCTAAGGGACTCGCGAGGGCCCATTTTATAGATCGCGCGGATTGCCCTCTTTTGTAAAATGAAAATTGAATCTACGTCAGCTGCCGATCCCCACAGCAAGACGCCATAAGACATAATACTGTGGAAATAAGCAAAGTATACTAACCTAGCTGTGGCTATATCAGTCAACTGCCTTATTTTTCTTACTGCATATGCAGCTGAACTTAATCTACCTGAAAGAGTTCTAATATGGGCGCCCCATTGTAATTTTGAATCTAAAGTAATTCCTAGGAATATAGTTTCCGTTATTGCATCTAGGTTTTTGCCATCAAGTTTTAGATTTAGACCTACTTGAGGTACATTTGGTAATGAGAACCTAATACATTTCGTTTTGTTCGCATTAAGTAAAAGATTATTAGCTGCGAACCATTTTGAAAGTACAGCCAGACTATCGTTAACATGTAATACATCTGTATCTTTCCTGTCTATTTTAAAAATAAGAGAAGTGTCGTCAGCAAATAGAATTATATCTGATAAGTTAGTCATCATGTAAGGAAGATCATTTATATAAACTAGAAATAAGAAAGGGCCGAGAATTGAGCCTTGAGGCACGCCCATTTTAACTAGAGACCCCGAAGACGTCGCCCCATTAACATTTACTTTTTGCTGCCTGTTTGATAGATAGGAAAGAACAAGATCAGCAGCTTGTCCACGAATTCCGTAGTGGTGTAATTTACAGATCAGTGTATTGTGGTCAACGCAGTCAAACGCTTTTGAGAGGTCACAGAAAATGCCAATTGCATCCTGGGACTTCTCCCAGGATTCCAAAATGTGACTGATGAGTTTTACTCCTGCGTCAGTCGTCGACCTACCTTTCGTGAAACCAAACTGGTGACTATGTAAAATCCCATTAGAATTAAAATGTGACAACATCTGGTCTAGCATGATTTTTTCATATATTTTACTCAATGCTGGTAGCACAGATATTGGTCTATAATTAGAGGGATCACTCTTACTACCCGATTTGAAAATTGGTACTACTTTACTATGTTTCATTAAATCAGGAAACGTACCGCTATCTAAACATTGATTAAATATGCCTGTTAGGACAGGGGCAATTGTGTCAATGATATCTTCAAGAACCTTAACGGAAATCCCCCATAAGTCTTCAGTGTTTTTTATGTTAAGACTTTTAAATGCTTTTTTAATTGTGTCAATAGAAATGGGCTTGAATTCAAAACTTGGAATGTCTCTACTGAAGTGTTCTTTTAAAAGAGATTCAGCTAGTATAGATGATGAGGGGAGAGATTTCGTAACCTCTATTGGGATGTTGGTAAAGAAGTTTTCTAGTGTCTCAGCAACTTTTAACTTATCTGAAATGGTTACATTATCAATGTTTAATGACAATTCATTCTGATCTCGCTGTTTTGTGTTTCCAGTTTCTTTGTTAATTACCTGCCACACAGCTTTTATTTTATTGTTAGAATTATTAATTTTGTTACTTATTAATTTAGATTTAGCTTGGGCGCAGACTCTTTTAAATATCTTAGAATATTTTCTTACATAATTATGAATTACTTGATCAGAAGTCAATGATTTTTCGTTATATAAATTATATAAAATATCTCTGCTTTTTCTAATGCCAGGAGTGGCCCATTCATTAAATTTTGGTTTGGTATTGATTGTTACTGTTTTTACAGGACATGCTTTATGGAATTCTTGGCATACTGTAGAAAATAATGTACCATAGTTTATGTTGGGGTCTTGTGAATCAAAACTAGCTGTTGAAAGATTGCTAAGAACATTATTATTAAACATTTTCAATTTATTTTTAGTAAGAGGTCTTAACTGAATAGTTTTATCTAAACGTAACTTTTTATCTGATTCAAATGATACAAGTTGACCAGTATGGTCAGACCTAACGCCACTAATTAAGGATGAGTCTTGTATTTTACAATTAGTAAATATATTGTCAATGCATGAAGCTGAGGTTGCTGTTATTCTAGTCGCTTCATTAAATATACATTTTAAATTGAATGAATTAAACAATGATATAAGCTTATATTTATCAGGTGAGTTAACTAATAAATCAATATTTAGGTCACCACAAACAAAAACTAATTTATTATCTTTAAAAAGTTTACTTAGTATTTCTTCCATAATAATATACATCTAATGCTGCGACCCTATGCGTAACAGAGCCACAGCGCTGGTTTTATTTATTTAATTATTTTCAGCGACAGCCGGTGTTGACGTGATGACATCGCCCGTCGCAGCTTATAATGATATATACCTAAATAAAAAATAAAATAAATACACAATACTTAATTCTAAATACATAGTACTTTAGACAAAGAAAACTCCAACTATTGTGCGTGTAAACTGTGTATATTGGTATTTAAGAAACGTCAGATACATGGAAATAGTGTGATACTTATTATTTAACACGGAACTTAATTGTATAACAACATAAAAACTTTTTACAAAAAAAAAACAACCGACCTCCAAAAAAAAAACACTACAAAGTGAAAAATAACTTTAATTTCGGAAGTCGGTGGCAAAAAACGAAAATACAAAACCCAAGACACCGACTTCCGAAATTAAAGTTATTTTTCACTTTGTAGTGTTTTTTTTTTGGAGGTCGGTTGTTTTTTTTTTGTAAAAAGTTTTTATTTTTCACTTTTTAGTTGTGGTACCTACCCCACACACATTCGAATACCACTACCTGCTACCAGTGACAGAAACTTATCATATCATCTACATACTAAATGGGAAAAAAATACGTATTTTGTAGCTAACTCAAAAACTATCCAACCCAAGTTAATAAAATTTATATAGGACCAATTCGAGAGCACACCCTTTCAAACAAAAAAAGAATTTTCAAAATCGGTCCACAATTGACGGAGAAATCGGTGGACATACATAAAAAAAAAAAAAAAAAACAAACATACGCGACGAACATATAACCTCCTCCTTTTTGGAAGTCGGTTAAAAATGGACGGCTCGTGAGGCGCAAGAGTACGGTCGCCGAGCGCGTGCGCGGTTATTGAGGGTTAGCAACTAACTGCCTGGCGGCGCGGGGCCGCGGCGTCATCTATAGTGTTGTACCGACCACAACTAGTCACGTAACCTGGCCGGCACACGACGAACTCTCGAAGTGCGGGGAGTCGATACTAATAGGGGTCGCGCTATAAATGTTTATAAATAAATTTAATATTTTAAATGGCAATATTTCGTCATCCGTTCCGTTGTTCCATTATCGGATACCAAGCGGGCAGCCAACCCGATAATAAGTGGATACTACCGCCAATGGATATCTGCAATACCAGATATCCAATTCCGAATTTCTAAGAACGTTCGCATTCTATCTGTCAAAAATACCTCTAATCTACTTGATAAGCTTTTTTTGATTGATCTCTCTGAAATGAGCACCAAAGCGGAGAAGATACGATAGAAACGGAGATGAGTTCTTAGGTTTTTAAGCTATTGCATAGCTTTTATCGCGGGCTTTGAGCGCGGCGACCGAATCAAGAAATTCCGTAACGTAACGAAAATAAAACCTAACACCCCCCACTCCGCCTACCATGTAATGACGGTTCAACATATTCGCCACGGTCAATAAGAAACCAATCGGTGTCGAGGCACAACGCTGGATCGACATTTCTTGTCCTCGGGTTCGATCCCGGCCACAGGGATTTCTTTTTGTATTTGTTCAAAGATATTTTATTGCATGTTGTTTACTTTTATTTTGTTTTTCATTGTTATAGTTAATTTTCCGTTAAAGATTTTGTTAGTTTTTCGTTTCCGATGAAGATTTGTAGTTGTTAAGGTGTTAGTTTGTATTTAGATTTTAAAATTAAATTGTTTGTGCCACCTATGTTCTTCTTTCATTAGGTAGTCAGTTTACTTGGAACCCCGGTCATTACGTTGTCATGGGAACGTAATTTTTGTTTTATGTCGTCACGTCATCATCCCAAGTGTAGCGTTGACAAATAGAAAGTATGGAAGTTACAAATGCTATGCAATAGCTTTACCGCGGCAGTCCCCGAGTGCCACACGTTTTTTTTTTTTCTGTTAATCTTTTAAGCTTCTCCTCTCCTCTCAACCCATCTCCGCTTTGGTGGAACCTGGGCCTCACTAAGGTTTTTGGCCTTCTGAAACATCTCAGTGTGTTTCCACCTCAGAGACAAAGTTGTAATTTGTATTTGGAATCACAAAATTGGAAGCTGCACAGTTGACAACCCCTTCAAACCAATTAACCAAATAGTGATGTATCGTTTAATTTGACAAATGAATGGGGCGTCGACTAAACAAACAATGTTTCGATAACTGCAAACAGACATGTTCGTTTGTTTGGTTTTCGCGGTACAATAATCGAATCCATAATTCTAGATGTTTGAATCGTCGAATACTGATGTTAATCTTATATTTTCAATTGCTTTGATTATTTTTTGTACATTGTTCTCACATATAGAAGCAACAAGAATAATGTACCCAGAATTTTGTAATATCTGTATTTAAAAAAGTGGCCTTGGAGTTTCTTGCCCGTTCTTCTCCATAGAGATCTACGTTTTGGAATGGGCAACTAGCTTTTACTTTCTGACTAACTGACTGATTCTTTGACAATTCAAAAGTGCCTGTAAATGGTTTAATTGAAATAAATGCTTTGAGTTTGAGTTTGATAAATGTCTATTTAAAATTAAGCTAGATTAACAGCGGGATTATTCCAGATTCTAAGTAAAAAATATACTAATTTGTATTCAAAAAGCATCCACGAGTGGCGTAGACAATTGTTTTTAGCTGTAAATACTCGTAAATAAAATTATTGGCTGGAAAAACAAGCATATTTATTACGGTTGGCTTGTTTTCGTAATAATTTGCCTCCATTCAATCCCTGTGAGACTTAATTGATATGTTTTCGACCATAAACTGAATTTCCCGTTATGCATAGTCATGAATATCTCTGAACTTCGATCGCAGAAACAAAGTGGAGAAGGCATGATACGTGTTGCCTGATTATAATCAAATTTTACATAATTTTAGTATTCTCAAACTTACAGTGAACTGAGTGAATGTTTAACCAACTTGAACGTGACGTTTGAGTTGATTAAAAATGTACTAGGCCAGGAATATACCTGCCAGTAACAAGCACAAAAGTATGCAAGTAGCTTGCATCCCAATGCAACATACCTATTACACCCATGTTATCATCAATCAGAAGTTTTTATGGCACCACGGCAACTTACATGCTTACATACTTTTCAAGTTACTGGCATAGTGTACCTATTCCTGGTTTTATAAAAAAACTAGCGGACCCGACAGACGTTGTCCTGTCAAAACATTGTCCAGCGGACAAAATTGTGAATCTAAACCATTCCCAGATCCCCTTGAACACACACAAAAAATTTCATCAAAATCGGTCCAGTCGTTTGAGAGAAGTTCAGTGACATACACACTCACAGAAGAATTATATATATAAAGATTAAATACAATTTTAACTAATAAACTTGACTTACAGATAATTATTGTAGTATTTCCAAGCGTCCACATAATCACCTTGGCCTTGATTTGAGATGGCAAATGAGAAAAACTTGATTCTGGAACCTATAGCCGCTGCAGGTTTAGTGAATTGTAGACCTGTAGACCATTTTCTATTTTGTTAAGTACTAAGTACTTATTGAAAGACCTACACTGTCCTCCCATACCTAGTAATTTCTTGCCGGCTCTTCTCTATAGGAAACGACCAATTGGAACTGTGCATCTAGCTTTTGACGTTTCATAAGTGCCCATGTAGGTTCAAGTGTTTTTTTTTTTTAATTTTATCACACCGAAAGGCGACAGGTGACAGTCGACAATCCAATTTTTGTTTTTTAGTTTCGTTTATAGTTTTCTGCTTTATGAAAACGATGAAATGTTGTGTGTAATAGGGTCCTGGAGGAAAAGAATGGAAGTTGATTCACGACAAAAAAAAAAATTGCACCTCACTAGGATTACTCCAGCATTAGGAGTGTTGACAGACATAAATCCCACAAGCGCAAACGCTGTCTTTCAAGATCCATGTCAAATGCCACTAGGAAATGCCTAATGACTAAGATTACTGGACGCCAATTCCTGTAATAAATAAAAAACTTTCAAAATCTAGTCGCAGTTCATCTCGGTGACAATCAATGTAAAACTTACCAAAAATGTAAGTAAATTAGATGTATTTTGACTGAGATTTTAGAAAACGAACGTTCTTAAAATCCCCTCTGATATATCCAATTTTGCGTTTTCAATCATCTGTGTTTTGAACTTTTTGTCAGTAGAACGAATTGACAGTCAATTAACTTTCAGTGGACCTCTCGGTTCCGCTTGATGACTGAAATTCAGTCGTTTTTCGCCCACTTATATACATTGCAGAGGTGAAATTCAGGCGTATTTTTTTACTTTTTTCAGCATTTACACTTTGTTATCGGTCGTTTGTTTTCATGATATTTCAATTACGGGTAATGGAGATTTTGGAAGGTTTGGCAGTAGAGTGAATTGATAGAATTTTAATGCTGTTAATTTCATGGGTCATTTCATGGTTGCCGAAAAATGCTGCTCTGGGATTACGCTATGAGAATGGGAAACCTTCCACCTTTTTTGGACTTTGAAAAATCTGAATTTCGAATTTGACCATTCATTATATTAGTGGTTCACCTTCCATAGTAAAACAATAAGCTTCTTGAAAATACTTATGATGAAAATGATTAAATTGGCTATGAAATATTTATTGGTATTTACGAGCCCCGATAATAAGATTATTTAAATTATGTACCTTCTAAAGTAGCTTTCAAAAGTTAAATCCACAAAATAACTTTATCATAATAAGCCCGGACATAATATTTAAGAGCTTTATGAAAATGAAAATTATGTATGAAATAAAATTTTCAGCAATTTATTCAGTGTTCCAGCGAAGTGGCCATTTTGTGGGCAAAATCACTTTGTTTTCGTGAGAACGTTGATATGATGCAATTTTCATGAAATCATAATGGTATATTAAATGTGAATGAAATGGGAAAAATAATTGAGTTTGGTTTCGAGTTTCGGGTATTTTTAAATGTAACATTTACGGGATAAAGTTCTCATGTTTTTTTAACGTACTGCAGATAGGAAACATTGTGTTATACTTAATCATAAAGAATGTTTTAATGATAAATAACTGCGTGGTTTGCGGCTTTGCTTGCATAGAATTCGGAAAACATATGATCAATTCGAGTAAAAAATAATTAGGCTATAGGCTTGTCCCCTGTTAAATGGGACATAAACTCTACTGTATTATCGCATTACCGTGTGTGTAAAATTCGGTAGTGGGGTGCGACGTTTCAGAGTGGACAAGCTTCACACCTCTACCTTACCCTTTGGGAAAAACAGGCGTGATGTTATAAAAAGAAGATTCTGCCCACTTTCGATTTAAATAATTAGACAAACAAATATAAAGTAACTTAGTGGTAAGTACTTTTTCATTTGTAATCAATACGAGAACGGATAATTGAACTGTAAAGTTTATGGCAAAAAAAATGCAGGCTAAAAATCTTATGATCCGGAATAACCGTTATTCGGTACCGATACTCATCGATTCCTGGGAAAATTTAAATGTGCTGTACTACATTTAAAGTTAACTAAAAACAATATCCAAAAACAGGAATCCACGTGTATTAAAAACAATTTTATTTACAACTAGCGACCAAACGACTAGATAAAACATCCAGGTATCTTTATTAAATGTAATTTTTATATTAATATATTTTATCGGGCGGTAATTAATTCTTCCGGAATAAATCAAAATTATTATGAAAATCGCATCAATATCCGTTGTGTAGTTAAGAAGAACAACGTGGTCATTCATGGACACGAAAAGCGAATTTAATGTGTATAGGTAATACCATCGCATTATCCATATATCCACTGCAGTACATAAATAAACCCTCCCCTATAAGTGGGCAATTTCCAGACACTCCATATTTTTATAGGATAAAGCTATCTCCACACATGCGTATGTGGGACTTTAAAATAGCGTATAAAAATTCTCCGCATAATATGAGGTGATTAAAATAACTTTGTGACGTTTTCATGCGTCATAGTAACCTCACAATGTAAAGCAGTTTATTTTTGTGGAAATGAGAAAATGTGCAGTGAAAATTGATATGATTAAAAAGTGTTTTTGGACTGAAATGTTTAACTCTAACGCTGATTTTGACTGGAAATTACCATGTGTAATTAAAATGGAGTACATATTAAAATGTAGTCAATACAATTATGGGCGTAGAAAAGAAAGAACTATATGATAAGTATGTGAAAAAACAAATATTTTACTACAAAAACTGGCTAAATGCGCGTCGGACCACGCTCAATCAAGGGTTCCATAGATGGAATGAATTAATCCCAAGAACAAACTTAACATTGTAAGTTGTACGTTGTAACAACTGCAAATGTAAGTTTGTACGTAAAATACCTATTGAGAAATTTACCACGTTATTTTAAGAAAATTGACTTCTTATAGGTTTTCCTGTAATCTATGAGTAAAGAATCATCCTCAGTATTTTTTTCAAACAGGCTCTGTTGTTTTGGAGGTAAGGTAAGGAAGGTAAGATTTAAAATTATAAAAAATATGCATTTGAGATCCTCATAACAAGCATTTTCACACACGGTAAAGTTTGAAAACCTTTTTTTTTCTAATTTGCCCCCCAAAAGTGACCCCCACATTTAAAATTCATTTATTTACGTTACAAGTTTTTGCCCGCACACACACACAGAAATCAATAGATCATCATCTGCCTAGCCTTTTCCCAACTATGTTGGGGTCGGTTTCCAGTCTAACCGGATGCAGCTGAATACCAGTATTTTACATGGAGCTGCCTATCTGACCTCCACAACCCAGTAACTGGGTAATACGGATACCCCTTGGTAAGACTGGTTGTCAGACTTTCGGGCTTCTGACGACCCGTAACGACTGTTAAAGATCCATGAATGACAGCCGGGACCAACGGTTTAACGTGTTTTCCGAGGCACGGAGGAGTCTCGGTATGTAAAGATGGTCACCCATCCACTAACCATCCCTGGCAAGTGTAGCTTAACCTGATGGATCGACCAGGTTATTACTTAGCCACGAGCTTCTCCACAGAAATCAATAGATAACACACACATAACTACAACACAGCCATATCAATACGTAAGCCCCTTCTTTGTGTGACGGAACACGGACTACGTGGCCCGAAATTATTGGCAAACCAACTAAAGAAACTTGGTTCGGTATTTCGACACCTTGTGATTGAACTGTATTTTTCCCCTATATTTTATTATGGTGTATATGTTCTGTCTCTTTTTTAGGGTTCCGTAGTAAACAAGGAACCCTTACAGTTTCGTCATGTCTGTCTGTCTGTCTGTCTGCCTGTCCACGGTCTAGCTCCTAGACTGTTAGTACTAGAAAGTTGTAATTTGGCATGGGTATACATATTAATCATGCCGACAAAGTGGTAAAATAAAAATATTTTACGTAAAGTGGGGATGTTTTTTTTTTTTCTATCTCTTGGTGTAGGGTATCGTTGAAAAGGTCTTTCAAAAAAATTGTGAGTGTGTTGAAACTGAAATATTAAGCTTTAAAGTGCAAATTTTTGTTAGAGTCAAGTGTGTCGCCCGCAGCTAAATGGTTGGTTTTAGATATGTGAAAAAATTCACCGCAGTAGCTTATATAACGAATTTAAAAGAAAAACTATCACAGTTGGGTAGGCTTTACAAGTTAACGAGTAATAATCGACCAACTTAGATTTGCGGTTGTAAAAACATGTTCTCCCATACATTCCGTATAAACATTCACCGGTTTCCAGGATGACCCAGCAGTACAATGCCTTATCATGTTCATTGGAAGACATAGACATCTTTTCTAATAATCTGGGTAAATATAAGTCACTAATCCGTACGCAATTAAATGATACTTATGTAAGTGTTGAACTGCCTGCCAAATAATACATTGTTGCATTGTTGGCTATTATATATTTTTATAATTTTATTTGTCTGTAAGTACATTTTTTTCTAAGTGTTCGTTGCTTTTTAATCTTTATTTTTATTCAATTTAAATTCAAATTCAAATTCAGATTATCAAATTTAATAATGTACTAGTATAACCTTAATAATACTATATAATTTTAACTTTAAGGGCTACTTCCATATAATATACTGTTTGCTTGTTTTTATTGCATGATGTGGTCTCCTATAATTGAGGAAGCACATAGATTGTTGTTCTTGTCGTTATATTATAGCATGTAAGGTGTATTCTTTGTTGGAGATCCTAATAAAATAAAATAAAATAAAGATTTTTTTTCAACTGTTAAGTTTGTTCTTGGGATAAATTCATTCCAACCAACTACGGAACCCTACATTCTGCGTGGCCCGACATGCACTTGGCCAGTTTTTTTCAATCCTTGTTATTCTCTGTTTTATGTTGATGCGTATAAGGCGTATTTGGATTGAGCTCAACGTCTACTATGCGACTTACTAACGCGTTATTAACTAGTTTGTGATTTGTTGCATCGTCTACCGTCCCCCATTGAAATATTAGTGCTCTAACATTCTGGGTACCCATTGATATTATTTATGTTTGTAACTATATTCCATTTGAAATAAGATTAGACATTTAAACAAACCTTTTTTACAGTCCGTTCAACCGATTTTCACTTCTATTGCGTTGGTGGCATGACAAATGACAGCTGCAGTAAACAGTTGGTTTGTAACCACTTTTTTTGCTTTTAATGCCATCCTTATGCCTACGGTATAGAAGTTAAAATCGGTTGAACGGACTGTAAAAAAGGTTTGTTTAAATGTCTAATCTTATTTCAAACGGAGTATAGTAACTTTTGAGTAGCGTCATGAGCGACGGCCCGTTTTCAATTTATCGTAATTCGTAAGTATGAAGTGTTGGTCCAATTAGAATCAGTATCAGATGTTTAAGTGTCTTATTGTTTTCCTCACAGTCAATTAATAGAGGTTGTTAGGCAGAATTTCATTGAAAGTGTTATTTGTATCAAGGTTCAAGAAACGAAATCTCGAGAAGAAGATGGTTGCACCCATCATCTTGACTTATATTGTAAAGATAGCATGCCTGTGTGGCGTGCGTGTATGACCAGATGTATGAACGTAAACGAGGCAAAAGGAGTATGTAAGGATCGTAGCAGGTGGCGTTCTGTAGTTTCTGCCTATCCCCATTGGAAGATAAGATAAGATAAGATAAGATCATTTATTTGTCCAAAACATAAGTATACACACATGGCATGCAAGATGTTACATAAGATTATAGCACAGTCATGTTTTGCCTTAACGGCGTACAAATATAAACACGCGCGTGAGTTATTGTATATATATGCATAGGTAGATCTTTACAAGGCTTTTATGATTTATGTACCTTTTGTCAGAAAAAGAGCATTGTAATTCAGTAAGATTAAATATACATAATACTGTAAACAATTTTAACCCTATTTCGAGCAAAGAAACACATATTACGTCACATTTCACTGAAATCTCACCTAATAAGGGTTTTGAGCCTTTCAAGCGTGGCTCTATTTCTATGTAATACAAATACATACCGAGAACACAAAGCCTACCATACAATGTAACGCGAACTAGAGGTTCTACCAATGTTTTGGGGAAATCGGATCATAATGTACATAGTACCAAGTAAGCAGGTAGTTTTGAGTAAGCAGCAGTTTACTGGAAAATCTATTATTTATAGAAATGTCCCAAATCTACTGTAGACTGAATTGTCCGTTAATTATACACAGAAATATTTATGTAATAATCCTAGTTTAGTTATAGTTGAGTTACTAAGTATAGGTTTCCTCATAAAATCTTCATTCGACAAAATTCGGTTACAATTAGGCATGGGCGTTATTTAACATCACTAGTTACAATAACTGGCTACGGGGCATGTAACCGAATAACTAGTTTCGAGTCACACATAAACACGTGATTTTTGTAACTAGTTACATCACAATGCAGTGATCGAATGAAAAGACTGAAATGAAACAAAAGTACGTTGCGACGCATGTTGTTTCTTTCACGCGTAATAAATAACTTTAGTATTACGTTAATAATGTAATTTCATATCGTCGCTCGGCATCCAATACCGCGAATGTGACATTTTTGACAAAAAATATTTTTAAATGCAGGATCACGTATTTGAACGTGTGGAATGAAATAAAATACAAATCTGATTTTCGTCAAAAATGTCACAATCGCGGTATTGGATGCCGAGCGACGATATGTAACTACAAAACTTATTCGGTCCAGAAACTTAAAGCTTGTGATATGTAACGTATTACGTAGGTAATCATTTATATTTTCGTTTCGCAAATAACTGTAATACTTCGATAGAATCACCGAATAGAATTTGAAAAATAACTAGTTACTAAAATCACTAGTTTTCAAACCCGGTGACGTCCTCGAAGTCCTAGTTACGTTACGTTTCGCAAAAATCACGTAACGACCCATCCCTAGTTACAATCATATTAGGGAAAGTAGGTGAAGAAAACTGTTTTTTTTACAGTGTTTTAAAAACAAGAAACAAATGTGTGTGAAAGAAATAATTACGTTCTGTTAAGATTTTCTAATTAAAACATTGGTGGCCCAGTGCAAGCGGCAGCGATTTACAAATTGTAAATCGTAGGTTCAAACCCATAGAGATACTTTGTTTAAATTATTTTAGCACAACTATTCACAGAACGATGAAAGAAAACATCGTGAGGAAACCGACACATCCTAGGACCGAAAATTCGACGAGTGGTGGTTAACGGCCTACAGAGAGGACTCCTCCCACCAGTGGGAACATTATAAGCGGATTATGTAAGATTACATAATAGCATAAGCATAATGAGCATATAACGATCCCACTGCTGGGACACATGCCTCCTCTCTGTGAAAATGAGAGAGATTATAAATAAATAAAAACAGTGGCACTCCGGGAGTGCCGACAGAAGTGAAAACTTGAAAAAAAATCGCCACCACGTTGATGTCTTACTCCACGATGTCGGTAAATTTAGTTACAGTGTCGCAAAATCAATGGTTTAGTCCCATCTCAAAAATACCCAACGCGCCAAAGAAGTTTTCACTTAAATAATATAATTATCTTAATCAAAATCTCAAAAACACATCAACTTTCCGTCGCTAACTCTAATATCGTTCATCCGAATTATTGACAGAGGTAACAAAAGGAAAGTTCGCTTCCATCCGACAGGGGTGATGCATTGTGATCGAACTGTTCGTTATTTGCGCAGTTTGAGCAAATAGATCGGTAGATAGTTCGCACGTATCGTGTGTGTGTGGTTTTGTTTGTTTGTTTGGGTTATGTGAGTGGTAGTTTTGTGTCGCGCGTTTGCTACTGTGAAGGAAGAACTATGGATATCTTGCTAGCTCGTAATTGAAACTATCTACTTTTCAACTAAATTACATAACTGGCGAAAAGTGGCTGTACTATAGGTACACCTCTGCCTAGCTCTTCGAAGAATACAGCGTGATGTTATGTATGTGTAAATTCTATTGTGTTAAATGTTACAACAAAATACCTTGTGATATATTACAGTTAACTGAAAGAAAATTTAAAACTCATATTAAAAGTAGTACTCTTTGCAAACAAGCATATTACAAATTAGAGGATTATAAACTAGATAAGAATGCTTGGAAGCATGCTGGTCTAGCTCCATAGGACAATTCGAGTCTAGACAAAATCAAACTGGTTGCTAATTTAATTGCGTAATTAAATATTGTAACATTTTTTTTTTACATTCTGTGATTATTTGAACTCACACACTGACAAATTAGTATCACTTGTAATTTTTTTTTAGGAATATCGTATAGGTACCTACTTTTACAATTCTAGTAAATATATGAACACCATGTATCCATTACATAAATATTTTTTCTGTCATTGCTTCATTTTTAATTATTTTTACCTATTGTGGTATAGTAATCTTATTCCAGGTGCATCGTCTTCACATATAATTATATAATTAATGAATACAAAATATTAATAAAGAGTAACGGTGGAGTTTCTTGCCCATTCTTCTCCATACGAAAACTATCTTTTGGAAGGGGCGACTAGAATCAATTCTATTTTTTGTTTTTGACGTTCAAAACTGCCTTTTTGTGCCTAATTGAAATAAATTATTTGACTTTGACTTTATTATTTTTTGGATAAAACCAATTTTTTTACTAATTACTGCTCTTACATGGGGATGATCGAATTGACGAATTGTGGCCAATAGACGGATAAATCTATATCGTAGTTACCGTATCGAGCAAATTACACGACCTTGTCGCTTTACTATCCTTGACAATAATTATTGTCTTTGGATAATAAAGGTATACAATACCAGTAAGAACGTGTTAGTATGTATACTAGTAATAGAATACTAACACGTCCAACATTCATCCGCGATAGTGTGCACGGTGGTGCTCAGTGATTTATTATGATTTGTCTAGCAGAGAATAAAAATTATATTACTCTGGTATTGGCGCGGCCTTTGATCGCCAAAATCACAACGAAATTAAATAAAACGCATATTTGCACGCCATCGGGAACACAAATGTTGAATGCGTTGGTTTGACCTTAATAGCTCCAAAAATTATGTTTTTTTATAACAATTAAGATATCAATTAAGAAAAACTCACCTGAGATTTCTCAGCATAATAAACAAGGCTCGCAAATATCACGATGCCGAGCACCAAAAAAAACACCAGCAAGGTCAGCTCCTTCGCCGAAGCCTTGAAGGTATGCACCAGAATCTTCAACCCTGGACTGTGCCTCGTCAGCTTGAATAGCCTCAGGATCTTGATGATGGAGATGAACTCCAAGATGTCGGCTTTGTCCACGTACTGTCGGACCACTGTCAGTTCCACCACTACGTCCATGTAAAAAACTAGGGTTGCTATAAAATCTATGATGTTCACTGGTGACTTCACGAATTCTATTAAGTTTGGGGCTACCTGTAACAAAAGAGAAGGTATTTTAATCTAAAATATTATTTCCCGCTTACAATACGAAATGTGTAAACTGTTACGATACGAGGTGCTAGGCACAAGTTCGGGTCGGCACGATCGGGCGGCAAAATCAAATATAATTATGTAGATATAATATTATCAAAAACACATCAACTTTGACTGCCTCGTTCGTCTAGTGGTCGCAAGAGCATGAGGTCCTGGGTTCGATTCCCGGGTCGGGCAAAGTGTTATTGGGTTTTTCTATCTGAAATTTCTCAGTAGCAGCCTGGAGTCTGGATTTGTGCCCGGTTGATGGCAATAGGCTCGCCTCTATTACATAGGAATTAAACATAACTGGCGAAATGTGGGTGTACCTGCTACAGGGACACCTCTGCCCTACCCTTCGGGGAAACCACGGCTTATCTCGAATTGTGCCGAGCCAACCCAAACATGATAAAGCCAATGTAGTTACCGAACGAAGTTTGCCAATCGGCAAGAGCCTTATGAAAGCCGAATTAAAAATAAAACTGTCACATCAAATGTGCCGATCCGAACATGTATTTCAATTTATACCACCCCTAAAAGAATTTGAAACATTTTGCTATTTGTTTCAATCGTCTGTCAAGTTCAAATATCATATAGAAACAGATACGAATCGCATACTTGGTCGCAACGGCCAACTACCCGCAGACCGGGCCACAGACCACTTATCATGACTGGCCGTAGTCGTGGTCATCTAGTGTGCGAGATCCCTTAAGCCTTCCGTATCAGCTGATATTATCAGACGTTACAGGTAGTCATAAACCCAAAAGTCTGACAGCCAGGTAAGCCAAAAAAAAAACCAGTAACTGTGGGTTGTTGAGGTCAGGTAGCCTTTCAACTGTCATTAATGAGACACAATAGATTTTTAATTATTATCGATCTCAATGAGTCCTTGTGACAGTTGAACTCCTAGGCATCAATGTTCATTCCTTCTCCGTATCGCAGCAGTTGGACAATTATTACCAACCCTACTATCATTGTACACACTGTACATAGAAGAAAAGTATATACCTTCTATGTACACTTGAGTACAATATCCTATACATAATTATGTATTCTCATCGCTCTTAGCTTGCAGTTTAAACATTTAACCTCCAAGTCTTCAGTGCATGCATTATGTACTATTAATTTATTATTATGTACAACTACTCGCTAGCTTCATGGCAGCACGAGCAGGGCTCTAATTGAGAACTGAGCGAGTTATTAATATGCTAAACTTTGCACTAGTTTGTAAACTAACTAACTGTGTAGCTCATAAGAGTTTCATGTGCTATTAATATAGTTTTGTTTCAAATGATGTTTAACTAGAAATTGATTAGAGTTTGTGGGGTCTGTATCAAAGGATTAAAATAAAATAAAACGATAAGGTCATTTGGTGGGTATTAATTATTATCATTTATTATTCAATAAATAAAGTTATAGGTTACATTTGGTTTAATAAAAACACATCAACACAAACCAATCAATCTGCCTAGCCTTTTCCCAACTATGTTGGGATCGGCTTCCAGTCTAACCGGATGCAGCTGAATACCAGTATTTTATATGGAGCAACTGCCTATCTGACTTCCACAACCCAGTAATTGGGTAATACGATACCCCTTGGTAAGACTGGTTGTCAGACTTTCGGACTTCTGACGACCCGTAACAACTGTCAAAGATTCACGAATGACAGCCGGGACCAACGGCTTAACGTGCTTTCCGAGGCACGGAGGAGTCTCGGTATGGTAAAGACATACAAGACACACCAACACAAACCATCGCGGGTTAAACAACTCGGTGCCACAAAATATTGTTTTATTAACATAACTGGGTAGGTATAGGTTTATTAAGGCAAAAAGAGAATCAATTATTAAAAAAGTGTGCATCATTTGAAACGCAAAAAGTTTTTAGAGGTTCATTGATTTTAAAAATTGTCCATTATTAGAAGATCAATAATTTTTTAGAGGCTCAGTTAAATAATTCCCGTTTCTAAAAATGATACCAATTTTAGTATGACAGTATAATGGGTAGGTACGGAACCCTTGGTGCGCGAGTTCGACTCGCTCTTAACCGGTTTTTTATTACAATCTCAGTGTTTTTTAGAACAATTCTTCGCATTAATCTATAATAAAAGCGGTTTACCACCGCAGTCGCAGACACTTGTTAATGAAATTTAACCATTACCTAAAACATTAATATTATACGAAATATAATTGAATGCGTTAAGCACACGTTTTTAGTACTTTTATAGATGAGATGGGATGTCACGACCGTCCTAAGCAAACTATCTAATAGAGTCTAATGTCCATTTGCATAAAATCTAGGCCTGCTGGCTTAGCCTATTACCTAAATGGACACTTAAAAATACTTTTTTTTGTCTTTCGATCAGTATTTTAGTTTTTTGACACCGATTTCCGAAATTAAAGTTATTTTTCACTTTGTAGTTTGGAAGTCGATTGTATTTTTTGTAAAAAAGTTTTTTTTTTCACTTTTTAGTGGGTTGGTTTGCAATTTATCTAAGTTACAATAGCCTAATATCAACTGCTCATCAAAAATACCCAAATCGCTACAGATGTGCCTATAATATTTGGAGAGTTCCCTCTATTTCTCCATCATCAGATCGTGACCAAATAACAGTGGGACCAACTTGAAAATATACCCTTTCAAACAAAAAAATAATTTTTCAAATCGGTCCCACCGTCTTCGAGTAATTTAGGAACATACATAAAAAAAATCCGACGAACTGAGAACCTCCTCCTTATTTTTGAAGTCGGTTAAAAAGACTAGGCTTTAAACTTTTCCTAATAATCCCATATTTACAAGTGATGTTGATAACCTGTTCCGCCGAAAGCGAGAAGCGAGTAGAGCTCGCAAGTAAGAACAAGTTGACGAACAACGAGCAGCGCGTGCGAGACGGCGACAAGCGATTACTCGCTGGTATGCGTTTGCACCAAGCGTAAGGCAGTTGTCCCATCGCTGGCGAGGAAACGACTAATTATCGGCTATTTTCTCGCTCAAGAAATGTACAATAGATATACATTCTGTGTAAACAAAAGAGATGCATGTATTAATAGTTGATCGCTGACTGTTCACACCGCCGGCGAGAACTCGCTCCACTGGTTTGTTGCTGAGCGACAAGAGCTATCGAAGATAAAACTCGCTTAAAAATACTTGCTCAGCGATACTCGTTTGGCGGTCAGAACTCACGCCGAGAGACCAAACAGCGGTAATTTCGCCCCGAGCGAGTGGTGCGAGTAATCGTCCGTCGCACTCGGACACTCGCTGATAGCTGAGCGACAAAATTATCGGAACTACACACTCATTACTCGCCAACTCGTTTTCAGTTGCTAGCACTCCTCGCTACTCGTTAATCGCCGGCGGTGGGACAACTGCCGGAGTCTCACAGCGAATGATCTCTTGGATAGCTCTTGTGACTGCGACTACCGCGGACGCGGCGGTGTGAACTGTCGGCAATCAGCTATTATTATATGTATCTCTTTTACACAGGATCTTGCGTACGTTTCATCTGCGAGAAAATCATTGATAGCCATTCGTTCCCTCGCTGGCGGTGAGACAGGTGCCTTCCTCGGAAGGTTTCGTATATTATCGTTCACACACGAGTGTGAGTTGTGAGTTTAAAAATATCAATGTTTTTATGCGTAATTATCCTATTTTGCTAACTGTAGTATTATTTATTTCTATATGCAAATATTATACTGTATATGTTCCGTCCCAAGCCCGCGTTTCTGAACGCGGCCTTATTTGTCAGTTGAAGTCTGTGGACAGCAGCTGTCACTTTGATTTCACTTTGATTTTGACATTGATTAGATGAGTTGATTAATTGTCTCCGCTCCGTGTTGACACATATAAACGTGATGGACTATTGTTTGGAGTTAATCTAGTTCAATCCTTATTTTGTGGATATAATTGTTTGGTAATCCAATCGTAACTTTTGTCGTAACCCCATTTGAGATCCGTGGAACGGGTTATTTGTCGATTTGTAGTGAAAACGTGTTTGAGGTTACCTTAGATTTCACCACGCGGTGTATGTTGTAAAAAGTTGTTTTGGTGGCATTTTGTGACGGCTTAATCAAAGCCTTGCGGAGACCTTGAGTGGATAATTGCTGAGGGATGTAATCGAAGTGCCACGTGCTGGGAGCTGCCGCGCGTCTTGGAGGCCCGTTTGCCCGTTTGTACACATCCACATGCATGACACTGTACACTATACTCGCATTGATACATACACGGATCACTATTGTACTTATTCTACCTGTATGAACTATTGATTTAAATTTGACTCCGCGTATCGCGGATTTGTCGACCTCGATCAGTTTTGAACCTGGATTGGGATCGTACAGTATATTATATTGAACTATGACATAATTACACGCCATATTTGTTTTATTTATGTAATACTGATAAAGAAACTCCTGTATCATCACACTAACACTTTTCCGGACTTCTTTTTCATAGGACACACAGCGTGGCTCAGCAGCGCAATGTTGCCTGCCTGCGGCCAAAGTGTGAAAATCTCCGACAGAGTCTGTGTTCTCTCCACGTATAACCCGTCAGCCTTCAGAGCAAGAGAGGATCTTCTGGGCTTGCTCATTCCATCAGACTCCTCATCCATCGCTTTCTATAAGGCGCGGTCGAGGTCAAAAGCAAAACAGTATTACATTAAAAAAATTGGTTGTCTGTAAAGTCGGTTTACGGACGATAATTTTACGTGATAAGGTCACAAGCCGAACACTTAGGCCGATCGTGCCTCTCTATTGCTTGTTCTGCGCTCTCGCTTGCACGCTCGGCTCAGGCGGAACGTGACACTTTTTCGTGCGTGCAGCCGGCGTTCATCGATTTAAAAGACGATATCACGTCCAAAAAAATGGTTTGTGCTGTACAATTTTCTGCGCAAGTAGTTCCAATCTGAAGGTTATGGATTACTTCTAAGTACTGTCAAATAGACAGAAAATTAAAATACTACAAAACTTATTTAAGTAAGCAATACTTAATAAGTATTGTAGTATTTTAATTTTGTGTTTTATTTTATTCGCTGTTGTTCAGTCTTTCAGTCTAGTTGCTTCAAAAGTTACTGTTAAATCAAACGAGAGCTGAGATCGATTCTTAGTTTAGAAAAAGTACTAAAAGTTTTAGATATATGTAATAATAATTATTTATGTACGAGGTGTGGTGTTGCCTTCCTCGTTCCGTGTTTTGGTTTTCAAGGAGTTGCAGAGATGGTGTTTGTGATTTGAACATTGTGAGTAGGTAAGCTTTCATAATTTTTTGGTACCTTATAGTTTTTGGCTTTTTTTTTGGCAATGCAACTCCTGAGTGATAGCTTCCAGGTTATATTTTTATTAGGTTTTTATATGCAATGCTTATGTGAGTAAGCATTTATCAAAACATTGAGCTCAGTTGCCCAAACGAATTTAACTATGTACAACACTACGTAATATGCCTCTGTAAATACACTTTGCACTTGGCTGGCTCTAAGGTATGCCTTTGAAATAGCTGCATTTCAGCTGAATGAATGAAGACACACAACTGCCCGAGGTAAGGCAAAGGCTTTACACCAAACATATAAAGAGAATATACCAATGACCGCTACAATGAACAGCCAAAGGGAATATTGCTTTGTAAAAGGATTGGTGTCCTGGTTCTTATTAAGCACAGAGATACAGCAGGCATTGCTTTGAAGTAATCCCGTTGCCTTTTTGCTGACATGCACGAATAGGTAAGACTTGGCTTTGTCCTTTAAGTATAACTTTTTAATTAAATCCCATTTATACCTACTTTAATATGGAAGGTATATTCTTTACTTAGGTATCAATTTGTATCCCAAGAGAAAGAATTTCTTTCAAGATTTACTTTTCACATAGACACTTCTAAAAAGCCTGAATTTAGGAGCACCGTTCCAATTTATCATGTCTTACGGAGAACATGGTTACTAAAAACGTCAATGACACTAATAATTTTTTATCTTATAGTACCTGGGCGACCGAGTTCTGCTCTGGTGAAAATAGAGAATGTTACATTTAATATTATAGGATCATCATCATTCATCATTTCAGCCGAAAGACGTCCACTGCTGGACATAGGCTTCCCCCAAGCACCGCCACTTCGACCGATTCTGTGCTTTCCGCATCCAGCGGATTCCTATGGCCTTCACAAGATCATCGGTCTATCTTGTGGGAGGCCTTCCAACGCTACGTCTTCCGGTACGTGGTCGCCACTCCAGAACCTTTCGACCCCATCGGCCATCCGTTCTGCGAGCAATGTGCCCTGCCCATTGCCACTTAAGTTTGGCAATTTTTCGGGCTATGTCGTTTACTTTGGTTCTCCTGCGGATTTTTTCATTTCTGATTCGATCACGCAGGGAAACTCCAAGCATAGCCCTCTCCATTGCCCTTTGGATGACTTTTAGCCTTCTGATAAGGCCCATTGTGAGCGACCACGTTTCAGTACCAAAGGTCATCACTGGCAACACGCACTGGTCAAAGACTTTCGTCTTGAGACACTGTGGTATGTGGGACGAAAAGATATTGCGTAGCTTCCCAAACGCTGCCCAGCCGAGTCGGATTCGACGATTGACCTCTATCTCGAAGATAGACCTACCTAGCTGGACAGTTTGTCCTAGGTAAACATACTCGTCCACAACTTCGAGCGTAGCGTCTCCGATCTTCATGAGAGTGGGTGTCACATGGGCATTTGGCATGACCTTTGTCTTGTCCATGTTAATTTTAAGACTCACTCTTTCGGAGGCTCTACTGAGGTCATCGAGCATTGTATAGGATAGTTCATACTAATCCCATGTATAGTACATACTAATTCCATGCTACCATGTCATTATTCTAATGTCATTATTCATTATCTTGTTCCAAACTTTGGGTGACCGAGCTCTGCTCGGGTGAAAATACGGAGAAAACGAATTTTCCCAGATATGAGACCTAGCTAGATCGATTTTTCGCTCTCGAAACCCCTATATTGCAACTTTCATCGAAAAATCGTTATAGCCGTTTTCCAGATCGTGATTATATAGCATAAGATTTTCTGTGATAAGATGGTGCTTATGTTTGAAAATTGCAGATTGTGTGTTAGTCCACACAATCTGCCATTATCAATCACTTATCCACTTATACAATCAAGCTAATCACAGAACTGTATCCACCAACCATTGTTCTCATCGCGACTGAAGATCCACCATAAACCTAATCACTGTTGGTCGTAACAATAATGAAGTGAAAACGGGCTCTAATGTCGATACGGACACAATAGGGATGGCCGGAAGACAATAAAAGTAAGTGTTTTAGATTGTAGCTGTTTTTCGAGAAGATTTCTATGGGTAATCCGAAGTTAGGGCAGTTCTCTGTTGAATAAGTTCTGTAATAATGATAAGCGATTATAAAGGCTATAGCCTCGGAATGCTAAATCAAAAAACTGTTGCATACTAGGCGACTACACGCCTTTCGATAATGTTTCCGATGAGAAAATGTGTTCCTGACACCTCAAAAATTCAAAATTCAAAAGTCAGTTATTCAAACTAGGCTGAGAATCAGCACTTTTCGAACGTCAAAATTACATAGGACAGTCCCTCAAAAATGCCCTCCCTTCACCACTTCCTAGTGCCTTTCGCTGGGAAGGGGAAGTGGCGCAACAAACTCCCCAGCAGCACAGCTGTCTGTTCAAGTTAGAAAAAAAAAATGGTTCAATACAATAGTATGCAAAATTATTATGCAACACAAAACATTATTTTAATTATAAATTATTGGCCATATGTCAGCTAGCACACGCCAATATACCAACCAAAAACATCTAGAACTATACTCAAGCAGAATTTAAAAAAATAAAAACTAAACGTAAGCAGAACTAAATATACAATAGACGTGGATATATTTAGTAACCTGTTCCGCTTAGCTATTTCTAAAGAGCCATAAAAAACTCCTGATAGAAATCGACAGTGTTTCACCTCTCAACGAGGCATCCTCAGGATGACGATGGACTTGTTGCGAACTCAAACACGGCGTGTTGCCACATCGAGCGCTGAGTGCAGACTGAGAACTAAATATCTAAATAAAAGCCTCCAGGCATAAAGGGCGTGCCCGCTTACACCTGTCAGTTATATACAATCCTTTTCCCTCTACAAGGTTATTGTAACTCGTGGCCAAAATCAGAGTTAACGCCGCCATCTTATTTTTTTTATAAATTTCACAAAACAATAGGGATGAGGACTAAAAAATATTTTTGTTCGTTTTGTAGATTATTTAAAAATATTGGACACATATTTTTTTCTTTTTTTACGTTATCTAAAGATTACGGCGATACATTAAGTTAAAATGTGCCATGACGTCACGAGTATGTAGATTTTATACTTACTTGTGACGTAGCGACCCCCCTCCCCAACTTTCATGCGTTTTATCTAAGTCATTTTTAGGGTGCCGTAGTAAACAAGGAACCCTTACAGTTTCGTCATGTCCGTCTGTCTGTCTGTCTGTCGGTCTGTCTGTCTGTCTGTCTGTCCGCGGTCTAGCTCCGAGACCCTTAGTATTATAAAGCTGTAATTTGGCATAAGTATACATATTAATTACGCCGACAAAGTGGTAAAACAAAATTAAGAAAAACATATTTTTTAGGGTACATCCCATACACGTAGAGTGGTGATTTTTTTTATCCCACTGTGTGGGATATTATTGGAAAGGTCTTTCAAAAACATAATGAGTTTGAAGCAAAAAATACGTGTCATATTTTTTATTATCTGACCGACGGACTAAATAGTTTTTTTTTTTTTGACCCATGCATCATCCCCATTGCACAAATATTTACCAACAGCGCCCCTGTCAACGTTATTCGATTCGTCATTTATTTTAAAACTGACAGCAACTTTATAGTAATGACAATAAAGATCATTGTAATGCAAAATCAGTGGTAAAATAACAAAGGACTACAAACCCTGATTACGAATGATAACGTGTTCTTTGAATATAAACTTTATTAGTTCCTAATCGTGTCGAACTGACAGGTGTCCGGAACAAATTCTTTCAGTGGTTTGAATTTATTAACGACAAGCTTCGGTCATAATTGAATAATGAATTCGTTTGTTCCGTTGCTACAGCCAAGCCAAGCAAAAGCAGTGACTAGTTAAAAAAACTGGCTGCTACTGCCAATTGTGCACGTGACGTCAGCGAAAAGACATGGTCACTAAAGTGCAAACTTGGCAACAGTGGCTAACGGGATATACATAAACATTGTGACAATAACTTATGGCCATTCAGGTTCTACTGATTGTTATCGCATTAATAAACTTCATCCATCAATCTGTCTAGCCTTTTCTCAACAATGTTGGGGTCGGCTTCCAGTCTAACCAGATGCAGCTGAATACCAGTATTTTACATGGAGCGACTGCCTATCTGACCTCCACAACCCAGTAGCTGGGTAATACGATACCCCTTGGTAAGACGGGTGTCAGAATTTCAGGCTTCTGATGACTCGTATCGACTATCATAGATCTACGAACGACAGCCAGGACCAACGGCACGGAGGAGTCTCGGTATGTAAAGATGGTCACCCATCCACGGACCAACCTCGGCAAACGCAGCTTAACCTGGTGGATCGACCCGTGCGCCTGTTATTATAAACTTCCTACATATTATAGAAAAATGTCCAAACAATAAAAAAGTGAACATTGAAACCGGCTGCCCCATTTCAAAACCTAGTAAGGACTTGAAACGAAATTTTACAGAAGAGCGCAAAAACGTAAATAGGGTCAGCGTTTGAAAAGTCCAGGTTTTGAAATGGTTAAAGTAACTTACTAGGTTTTAAAGTGGTCACGGGGCAGTGAATTGGGCACTTACTAGATTTCGATATTTAAATATATCTGCTTATAAGTAAGTTTTCAACGCTGGTGTTTTTGTATTTGGTGGGGGACTTAATAGATTAGCAAGATTATGCAATAAAGTGATTTTTGTAAAAGTGTCTCTTACTAGGTTTTGAAATGGGACAGCCGAAATGTGATTGTGTGACGTGTGTGTGAATTTAATGTATATTTTTCTAATATAAGCGAACATTACACCATATACCTACTAATACAACCAATTCCCGATAAAAAACGAATAAATCAGCAAAAATCGCTTACAGTACAAAACCGCTTACGGCTATACTCCGCAATTTCAATAAAAAAAGGTCCAGACTATGTGTTATGCGCACATAACGTACACATTAAATAGAAACCGAAAATGTTCGCCAAAGGCTAAGTGGCCCAAATAAACACGGGGGCCAATTAACGGGGTCTTATCACGCCGTTGGGCCCCACAGTACTGGAGATAATGAGACGATTTCAAATAAAAAATATGTGCCCTAAGCACTGCGTAATTGAAAGGGTTTAGGATTTTAAGGTGCGGTTTTCGTAACGCGATTTCCATGCGATTATTAAAATTGTTTGGAAGTAAATGATCCTTTTTAACCGACTTCCAAAAAGGAGGAGGTTATAAATGTTCGTCGCGTATGTTTGTTTTAATTTTTTGTATGTCCACCGATTTCTCCGTCAATTGTGGACCAATTTTAAAAATTATTTTTTTGTTTGAAAGGGTATACTCTCGAGGTGGTCCCATAAATTTTTTATTAACTTTGCTTTGACAGTTTTTGAGTTAGCTTCAATAATAAGTACTTTTTCCCACTTAGTATGTGGATGATATGATAAGTTCCTGTCACTGTTATTTACATAACAGGTAGTGGTTTTCGAATTTGTGTGGGGTAGGTACCACAACTAAAAAGTAAAAAAAAAACTTTTTACAAAAAAAAAAACAACTGACTTCCAAAAAACACTACAAAGTGAAAAATAACTTTAATTTCGGAAGTCGGTGACAAAATACGAAAATTCAAAACCAAAGACACCGACTTCCGAAATTAAAGTTTGTAGTGTTTTTTGTAAGTCGGTTGTTTTTTTTTTTTTTGTAAAAAGTTTTTTTAAAATTCATGATTCTAATCACGAATCGAATCACAAGCTGGCAGCTCCCCGATGTTAAGTGTCCCTTCCTGAGACAGCTGAAATATTCGATGTGCCTGTAATTACAATTCCAACTTCCGTAGGTATTTAAAAACTTTCAAAATCTAGTCTCAACCTCAACACAGCGACTTGTCAAAAAAGTTTGTAAATTAGAGGTTTTTTTGACCGATTGCGGCTGAGATTAAAATTAGAACATTCTTAGAAGTGCGGGATATGCTCCTCTGAATACAGTAACGCTGCTTTCTACCGCAAAACAGTAGAGACAAAGATTAAAATGCATCTTCAAGGGCGGAGCACACCAGATGCGTGGCGTGACATGACGCGTGCACGCACCAGTTGTAATGTATGAAACTGTAAGAAAGATGCCAGACCAGATGCGTGACGTGAACACGTGCGTGCCCCACGCACGCAGAGCCGCATCTGCTCACAAACCGAATACGCGCGCGTGTGTATCGGAACGGCAACGTCGCACACGCGCCTGCAGTGATGACGTTGTATTATATGGCGCTCCCTGTTAGATGTCAGACCAGGCACGCACGCACACGCATCGGTCATTGCTGCACGTGCGCACGCACGGCGGGTTGTATTTATTTACAAACAGAATACAGTTTACGAGTGTTTTTTTCGCAATGGAGACAATTTTAAAGGAAACTCATAGAAATAGTTCGCAAATATGAGTGTCTCTACAACACCAAACATAAAGAGTACAAAAATAAAGTTATAAATTATTATTATGGGAGAGAATCGGGACAACGCTGGAAATAGACAATAACGCTTCTTCATCAGAGGAACTGCTGTTGTCTAACATCTTTTCGCCAAATGCTCTCAACTCAATACAGCTGCTGACAAGGTGGCTCGCACGCGCTTGCACCAGTTACCTGCGTGACGTGATGCTTGCGCGCGCAACGTGTGCTGCACCAGTCTTGGCCGGTGTAACAGGACTCGCACGCGCGTACGCATGTCACGTCGCACGTTACGTCACGCTACGCATCCGGTGTGACCCGGCCTTTATAGTTAAATACATAGCGATTTTCTCAATGAACCTCCAACAACCACTTCAAATAACAGTCTAATCAGAAATCAACTGCAATTTGTCACAAACCCAGTCAGCGTTCTACCTCACAAGGAACAAACATAACGTTTGACAATTACGTTTGATTCCGGTCCACACTCTATACTCGCATGCTCAGAGGATCTCTGATTTGATGGCAAAATATAACTACCCGTCGTCAATTAATCAAGCTAATTGAACGTGCAATTCACTTTAGCTACGTTTCCTGTTTCAAAGTTTAATTTTTAATAGCGTTTTGTACCAAACCAACCCAAGAGGAGACAGCTAAAGACAAACTGATCCCACGTACGCAACGTATGCAACGCATTATCATATCTAGACTTAATTTTATAGGAATGAGTATGCAATAGAAACACACTTATCGTATGCAAAGCAATCACACGTCTCACACGCAACGTCGACCTGCAATGTCCAGATCAGCATGGGAGGGTGGAGGGGATGTTCCTATGCTATCCCACGCGTGTGACTAGTGTGTTTCTAGAAACACTTTTACGCTTGCACGTCATAAACAAATAGACCTTTGGTGGACGCGTTTTGTTGTCAAAATAGTCAAAATGGGAGATGAACAGCTGATGCCATTACATTGATGATGAGATTACAAAAAAAAACAACCGACCTCCAAAAAAAAACACTACAAAGTGAAAAATAACTTTAATTTCGGAAGTCGGTATCTTGGGTTTTGTATTTTCGTTTTTTGCCACCGACTTCCGAAATTAAAGTTATTTTTCACTTTGTAGTGTTTTTTTTGGAGGTCGGTTGTTTTTTTTTTTGTAAAAAGATTTTATTTTTCACTTTTTAGTTGTGGTACCTACCCCACACATATTCGAATACCACTACCTGCTACCAGTGACAGAAACTTATCATATCATCTACATACTAAGTAGGAAAAAAATATGTATTTTGTAGCTAACTCAAAAAGTATCCAAGCAAAGTTAATAAAATGTATATGGGACCAATTCAAGAGCACATCCTTTTAAACAAAAAAAGAATTTTCAAAATCGGTCCACAATTGACAGAGAAATCGGTGGACATACATAAAAAAAAAAACAAACAAACATACGCGACGAACATATAACCTCCTCCTTTTTGGAAGTCGGTTAAAAAGCGTCAGATGCCAAATAACGTTGCATACACGGGACAAGTGTGCACACCAATTCTCCCATGCTGCATCACATACGTTGCGTACGTGGGACCAGTTTGTCTCTCGCTTTAATAACTTGTAAATCAGTCACAATCATGATAAATATTTTTATTATGGTTGTGAAACTTTACGTTGTTACAACTGACCTTTCATGCCTGGTATGTTTTTGAAAATTCAACATTTATTTCTTTAATTATTTATTTAAACTTCATACAAAAAATGGTACACAGGCGGCATTAATCCCACAAGACATTCTCTACTATTCAATCTTTGTTTATCTCTAACTAGGTTTTGCCTGCGACTTCGTCCGTGAGCCTATAACCTTCCTCAAGAATTGGGCTTTCCAATGCAAAAAGAATTTTTCAAATCCAACCGGTAGTTCCGGAGATTATCCTACGTACAAACTAACAAACAAACAAAATAATTTTTGCATGTGGCGTTTATATTTATGCGAAATTGAGATTTTTCATTTGCGAAATATACCTAACCCTACCAATAAGTTTCGAAATGTTTATCAATATAAAACTTACAGTATATATATCACTGGAGAAGCCATAAGCGCAATATTCTGAACAAAAAATTCTGTCACTTTTGGCGGGGGACGCGCGTTAGTTTCTACGAAAAAGAACAATAGCTATTGTTGTTTCCGAGCCCGGAAAGAGAAGTCCGTGCCATCGTTTTTTAGGGTTCCGTAGTAAACGTAGGAACAACATGGCTTCGTGGAGTCTAGATCCACAAATACCAATCTGACACTTTTTACTGAGTTATTGACGACAGCAATAGATTCTGGCCACCAAGCTAATGTCATATATACAGATTTCAGCAAAGCGTTCGATCGGGTCTCGCATCAAATTCTCATTGACAAATTAAGAACTTATGGTATCACTGGATCTTTACTCTCATGGTTGAGTTCGTATCTTAAGAACAGAACCTTCTTTGTAGTAGTCAATGGCTTTCGATCAACTGTCAGATACATATCCTCGGGTGTGCCACAAGGGTCTCATTTGGGGCCGGTTTTGTTTAACTTTTTTATCAACGATATTCCGAACTGCTTTCGCCACTGTAACATTTTTATGTTTGCTGATGACTTAAAATTCGTCAAAATAGTTAAATCTAAGCATGACGCCTCTGAATTACAAAGCGATTTGGATGAACTGGTGATATGGTGCCAAATAAACCAGATGCTCCTAAATCCTAGCAAGTGTTACCATATAAAATTTACTAGGAAACATCATCTCATCGACCAAGATTATTATATTGATGGAGATAAAGTAAAGGAATTAGACACAATAAAAGACCTTGGTGTTATATTTGATCAGAAATTAACCTTTATCCCTCACATTGATAATATAGTGAAAAAGTCATCCAAAATGCTAGGTTTTGTTATCAGAAACACGAAACAATTTAAAAACTGTCGAACAAAAATTATCCTTTATAATTGTTTGTGTCGAAGCATGTTGGAGTATTGTAGCGTAGTCTGGCGGCCACACTATGCTGTTCACTCGTTGCGTCTTGAGCGAATACAAAAACGTTTTCTGGGGCACCTGGCTTATGCTAGCGGTGTGTCCAGGAAAATACGTTCATATAATGATAGGCTCAAACATTTTAATATGATTTCTCTTGACAAACGTCGGCGACTGAATGACGCGATGTTTGTGTGCAAAGTTATGGCCCACAAAATTGACTGCCCGCAAATATTAAATAATTTTAACTTCCGCGCCCCCTCCAGAATTCCTCGCAATCCTATAACGCCTCTCTGCCCTCCGCAGAGAAGAACGGTTCTGGGTGCTAATTCTCCCTACGCGAGGTTTTGCAGAGCTGTGAACGATTGCAGTGATCGGATCGACCTGCATTTTGACAGTTTACGCAAATTGAAAGCTAACTTTTATAAGTATCTCTCCGAACATTGAGTTTCTTAGCCTTATTTTTTGCATTGCCAACTTTGGTTTGTTTTGATTTTGTTTTGCTTTAATTTATCTGTTTTAATTTTGTTTAGTTAACTTATTAAGGTCTATTTAGTGCAACTCTATATTATTATAGTATTTTATTTCTATATATATATATTTTTTTTTTTTTTTTTGTAAGTTACAACATTTTGTGTGCATGCAGAGTTTACCTATAAGTGATTGTTACACTTTATTCTGATTTTTGCTTATGTTTCTGTTGCTTGTACCAGTGTATACAATTGTTGGTGAACCAAATAAAATAAATAAATAAACAAGAAACCCTTATAGTTTCGTCATGTCCGTCTGTCTGTCTGTCCGCGGTCTAGCTCCGAGACCCTTAATACTAGAAAGCTGTAATTTAACATAGGTATACATATTAATTACGCCGACAAAGTGCTAAAATAAAATTATGAAAAACATTTTTTTTTAGAGTACCTCCCATACACGTAAAGTGGTGATGTTTTATTTTTTATTTTTTTATCCCATAGTGTGGGGTATTATTAGAAAGGACTTACAAAAACATTATGAGTTTGTAAAAATCATTTATGGATTCAGGGATCCGTTTGCAAAATATTAAGCTTTAAAGTGCTAATTTTTGTTAGAGTCAAGTGTCCCCCCCCCCTGCCAGCTAAATGGTTGGTTTTGGATGTTAAAAAAAATCAAAGCAGTAGTTTATATAACGAAATTAAAAAGAAAACTATCACAGCTAAATAGGCTTTACTAGTTATCGAGTAATAATCGACCAACTTAACTTTGCAGTTGCAAAAACATGTTTTCCTATACATTCCGTATGGGAGAACATGTTTATCAACTACAAAGTTAAGTTTGTTTTTGGGATAAATTCATCCCAACTACGGAACCCTTCATTGTGCGTGGTCCGACACGCACTTGGCCGGTTTTTTTTATCGATATCGATAATCATTCGGAATTTTGCTTGAATCCAGAAATAAAACAGCTGATGCATAGAAAAGTTAAATTTTAATAATAACAACTATTAAATAAAAGTAAAAAAATAATGTTACAGTACCAACAAATAATACATACTTAAAAATCAGAAGGTTTCATAACAACTACTGATTTTTTAAATTAATCAATTTGGAGTACATATGGCGAATACATTTTTGAGGGTCCCTTTTTTTGTAATGTACGCAATTCTTGTATCTGTATATTTGGTCATTACGGCTTTAGCTAGTTCTACCTCATAACTATTTAAGACCGGTATCATGATCTTGTGAGAACAATGTTTTTTCCCAACAAGATTCCGCAGAGCCCGTGTTACGAACTTACGACAAAGGTGGTGGTATATTTAATACTTAATTTTTTGCGGTCATCCAATCCAAGCCTTATTAACTTCTCACATTGCTGACATAAAGAAATGGATTTTGATTTTTTTCTTTCTCTCTCTCTCGATCGAATTAAAAGAAGATAGATGGAAGCAGCCCCGGATCTAGAATTTTTTTGAGGCGGGGTAAAAACTGCCGTCTACCGCCCCGCCCCCCACCAATCTTTTATGGGAATGCGCTAAGTTAGCCCCAACGATATTTTTAAAATTTTCTCAAAATGAAAATTTTAGCAGCAACATATTCAAATTGTATTGATCGATAATGCGCCAATTCAACAGGGGCGCCAAAACTGTTGTAAAAAAGAAAAAAAAATAGAAAGATTATAAATGTGCTGCGCGTCTCATTTATTGCAAAGTTGCTGTGTGCTGGGTGGTGCGCTTGTCTGCTACGCTTGAATTTGTCGCCCCCTGAAGTTGGCGCCCGAGGCACGGGCCCCGGATTGCCCCCTTAGATCCGGGGCTGATTGGAAGTATAAACGCTTTTTCACGTGACTTTTCTGCCAACTTACTCCTACCGCAAGCCGCGTTAGAAAACTTCGTTCAAAAACAATTTTCATAAACAACAAAAAATACTAATTCGCCCTAAGAAATTATCGACATGTCAATTTTGGTTTCATACATGACCCCAACCCTACGGTAGTCTCGTTATCATTTTTACTAGAAGACATACTTGCATGGCAAGTGCATGTCAATTTAGCTGATTTGACGTACATTTTCGTAATGCAAAAAATATATTTTGAACCTTATGAACATAAAAACGAAGTGTAACGAGACATGGTGACGTCACGAAAGCAATGCGAGAAAAATACTCGATTCATGCCTTGTTTTATGTTGAATCATGGTTAAATCGAACGAAAAGTCAAAATGTATTATGAGGTTAGGATTTTAAAAATCACTGAAAACATGACAAGATATTTAAAAAATTACTTAAATATGGAAGGTTAATCCGTCTTTATTTAAGTTTGACGTATTTGAACGCTTTTTACATGTTTTAACAGCACAACTTGGCATTTTCACGAAGCACTGATGAGAACCCCGCGACTCGAAAACGATTAACGTTGTGCGTTCGAATCGATTTGAAAGTAGTTATTATGAACGTGTTAGAGAATTTGCTCTTGTACTTTTACAGAGGGGGAAGTGTTCGTAAGGCTTCTCCAGTGATATATACTCTAAGATATAAAACTGCGATATAAATCTTCTGTAAATTACAGTTGGTGATAATAAACTTGACAGTAGAATGGTAACAGTAACCTACTGTTATCGTTCTGTCAATACATTTGTTTGTAGCGGCTTATCACAGTCATTATCCAAACAAAAAAAATAAACAAACGAAATCAAAAACTCGATAACTTGTCCCACAAAGTAACTTTGAACACCCTTAATCCAGTTTTATACCGACACTACACATAATCCTAAATCGCTCATACGCACGAATGAAACCACACCTTAAATTTTATTAAATTAAACCCTTTTTCGATGATTCGGTGATCCTGTATAAAAGACTGTCAATATAACCCTTGAATTTTCGAGAATTTTGCAACAGATTTTAGTAGGAAAATCTTTTTTCATGTTTGGGTGAAAACTCATTACTTCGCTTTTATCGCTTTCAACACTTATTTAGATTGTTTTGCTTTTACGAGAACAGTTTTATTTTAATGTATTCGGGGTTTTTCACCTACGCTAGGTGGTAATATTTTTTAAAGGTTTGTTTTTAGGTATACAAAGTAATAAACAACACTGCTATTGGAGAGTTATTTTAAGCCAGTTTTTTTAATCTAAGTAATTGTTTGAAACAACGAAATAATGCAGGAAAATAAAAGGATGGATAAAAAATAACATGTTTTAAAAATGTAGGTATTGACTTTTAGATAAGTTTAATTTAGCTAGATAGCTTGAACAAAACTGCATAACTGCAGCTAAACTCACAACTGGGTACACGCTGCCTCTCTTTCAAATCAAACAAAACGAGAAAATCTGACAGCTGTTTCGAAATCTAACATGTTCTTTTTAGGGTTCCGTAGTAAACAAGGAACCCTTATAGTTTCGTCATGTCCGTCTGTCTGTCTGTCTGTCTGTCTGTCTGTCCGCGGTCTAGCTCCGAGACCCTTAGTACTAGAAAGCTGTAATTTAGCATAGGTATACATATTAATTACGTCGATAAAGTGGTAAAACAAAATTATGAAAAACATTTTTTTTTAGGGTACCTCCCATACACGTCAAGTGATGATGTTTTTTTTTATTTTTTTATCCCATGATGTGTGGTATCATTGGAAAGGTCTTTCAAAAACATTGTGAGTGTGTAAACCATTTTTGAATTCAGAGATCCGTTTGCGAAATATTAAGCTTTAAGGTGAAATTTTTTGTTAGAGTCAAGTGTCCCCCCCTCCTGCCAGCTAAATGGTTGGTTTCACATATGTGAAAAAATTCACGACAGTAGCTTATATAACGAATTTAAAAGAAAAACTATCACAGCTGAGTAGGCATTACAAGTTAACGAGTAATAATCGACCAACTTAGATTTGCGGTTGTAAAAACATGTTCTCTCATACATTCTCTATGAAAGATTTTTTTTTTCAACTACAAAGTTAAGTTTGTTCTTGGGATAAATTCATCCCAACTACGGAACCCTACATTGTGCGTGGTCCGACATGCACTTGGCCGGTTTTTCTATTTCCCGACCAGCTGATACCTACATTATTATTACCAAGCAGATTCACCTGCAACACATAAAACAGAACAGTTGCTCCATTTCATAGTTACTATAACTGGCAAATACTGTAATTTCGTAAGGTTAAAAACTCACGGAGTGGTTTTCAGCCGCGCCCGCAGCGGTGGCGGGTGCAGCGGGACCCGCAAACAATCGCGCAAGCTACGGTTATGAACCGCATCGTGAAAGTTCCTATCTACATTTCCATATACTACGTGTTTGTACGAGTGTTTGAGGTGCTGCCTCTGTAGCGGGCGCGGTTGAAAATCGCTCCGTGAGTTCCTAGCCTAAGAATCCCTTGAAAGTATAACAGAAAATCGTAGAGAAAAACTCATTGAAATAACCAAATTTAAAACAACAACTGTTTGTTGAATTTCTCATTCATTCCGCTAGAAAAAACGTCTGAAAATTATCCAGTACGCAAAACCGTGTATATCGTTTACCATAAAAATATGCAAAAAACCAAAAAAGGGACGTTTTACATGGAGATAATGTGAAAATGAAAGGACTACCCGTTTCAGAGGCAAGAAGGGTGAAACCCATTTCAGTTTGATTTGAATTATTCATGTATTGTTAATTGTGGGAGCTTGTAACCGTAGTATTATATTTATCGTATGAATAATCTGAAGCAAGAACAGTTGGAGTACCTATTATAGAATTAGTGAGAATAATAGCTACCTAAGACGATAGAGGTTTAAAGTTAAAACTCAGTCTCTGTACCTACTAGACAGTGTGACCTTGAACCATGAGTTTGTTTGGTCAATTCTTCTCAGAGGTAGTCAGATAGGGAATATCGACTCCATCAAGCTTTTTCATCTTTAACATTTTGTTTAAAAGTTATTCCAATATCCTTTATATAGAATAAATAATTTCATTTCATTTGCAGACTTCAGTCAAAACAGTTTTGTGGCGAGAGTGTGCAACATTATTGTTTTTATAAAGTGACGACAGTCTGACTAAATAAAGTCTTGATTCAGGTCTACGCACAGCCTTGTCATTAATTCTCATTGTTATTTGAACCATATTTAACGAAGTTTTTGGTACAACAAAAAAGCAAATGGCTTCATAAACTATTCATAAACCTATTAATGTTTTATTAAAATGAGAGAGCACTTCTTTGAAAAACACAAACTACAAGAAACAACAACCATTTATTTTTATTTATTAAACAATTAACAACTGAAACACAATTTTTATACAAAAGTAACATAAAAATATACAACAGTTGTCGGTAACTTTCTTGCAATATGAATATGTATTACCTCCCTCTCTGTTTATGCCACAAACAAAACTGATTGAAGTTTATTTGCAATACAAAATAGTATTTTATTTTGGTTTAAAGTCATCTGTAGGAAATTTGAAGTTGAGCTAGGAGAATTATTAGTAGGAATGTCAGTAGTTAGAAGTTCTGCTAGGAGTGGTAAATGAGGGTTACCTACGAGGCTACGAAATTTTGTGAACGAGTGGGTATTTGAATGTTACCTATTCAGTGTTACCTACTTTTTTGGACGGTAGCGTTAGCAACACAATGTGTTATGTAGTTAATTTATTATGAACTATTATTTCCAGTCGGTTGAAACGCTGGTATGTGATACCTACAATTAGTAAAATTAATCTATGCCATTATCTTTACGCAGCACACGGTGAAACTAAGCATTAAATGACTACGGCGTGATTAAAAGTTTATGCCATAAAGCTATAAAAATGATTAACACACTTTTTCTTAGTGCCTTTCAGTAGCGATATACAGGGTTATTGGTTATACGTCGGCAATCCGTTAAGGGGATGTAGGAGAGGTCATTTGCAACCAAATTACCCCTAATTATCCCTATGCCAATGTCAACCATTTCGAGTATAACCATTACTCCTGTATATCAGGGTTATTGGTTATATTTTTATTTCATACATTTTAAAATATAAAATGTTAAATTACTCGAAAATGGTTGACATTGGCATAGGGGGTCATCAGAGGTAATTTGGTTGCAAATGTTCTCTCCTACATCCCCTTAACGGATTGCCGACATATAACCATTAAACCTGTATGTGTATGATTAGGGAAATAATTATTAAAAAAGTGACACACTGCGCCAATTTGCCGTGGTCTAGCCATTACATATAAAGGTCAAAGAATGACAATAGTGATTATAATATACGGACAATTTAAGTTGGTAATGTAAAAATCCCTGACTTTTTTTCACAGCAGCAAGGTAGCAAGATTTCGCAAGTTCAGATTTTCAGGCAGAAATTACTTTTAAAATTCGAAATTTTTATAAATTTTAATTTTAATTTGTAGAATAAAAAATCAAGCCGAATCAAAACGAAACTATAACATGTTTGAAATATTGCAAAAAGAACTTCTCACAAATCCTAAAAATATCTAAAAAAGCATTACATAACTTGTCTGCTGACCGTACTATTATTAGTTCTGGCCATTGTGCTCGCAAAGGCGAGCGCTTCATTGCCTCGGGTCAATATGTGGCAGACTAGCAGACCTGTCTCATATGAAATGTAATATTATGTGAATATTTGTGTAGGATGATATAGGTACATATACATACATACAGTCAAGGAAATTAATTATTTATCAAATTGACACACTACGTCAATTTGCGTAGACTGCCTCGTTGGTCTAGTGATCGCAAGCGCTACTGCTGAGCATGAGGTCCTGGGTTCAATTCCCGGGTCGGGCAAAGTGTTATTGGGTTTTTCTAACTGAAATTTCTCAGTAGCAGCTCGAAGTCTGGATTTGTGCCCGGTTGATGGCAATAGGCTCGCCCCCTATTACATGGGACTTAAACATAACTGGCGAAATGTGGATGTACCTGCTACAGGGACACCTCTGCCCAACCCTTCGGGGAAACAAGGCGTGATATTATGTTATGTGTCAATTTGCGTGTTATAGTCATTTCAAATGACTGTCAAAGAATGTTTTGATTCGTATATACGCACAATTTAAGTTGATAGTAAATTTTGTTAACAATTAATTTCTTGACTAATATGGCAGTGCAAAAACACGGTCGTGTGTCGAGAAAGTGTCTAATTTTGGTAGGTATTATAAAAGGAGCCAAAAGGTTGTAACCATCTCTCATAATATTTTAGGTTCCGACCTTAAAGAAAAACGGAACCTTTACGAGATCACTTTCCTGTCCGTCTGTCATTCTACAGGATTATTTGTGATACGTTGGCAATCCGTTATAGTGATGTAAGAGAGGTCATTTGCAACCAAATTACCGCGATGACCCCTATGCCAATGTCAACCATTTACGAGTGATTTGACATTTAAATTATAAAATGTATGAAATAATAATATAAAATGTCAAATGACTCGAAAATTGTTGAAATTTGCATAGAAGTCAAAAGGCGTCATTTGGTTGTAAATGACCTCTCCTACATCCCCTTAATGGATTGGCTACGTATAACCATTAACCCTGTATATCAGGGTTATTATGTACATTTTTTATTTATTTCATACATTTTAAATATAAAATGTCAAATTACTCGAAAATGATTGACATTGGCATAGGGGTCATCAGGGGTAATTTGGTTGCAAATGACCTCTCCTCGATCCCCTTAACGGATTGCCGACGCATAACCAATAACCCTGTATATTAGACTGAAGTTAATTAGTATTTTTGAACGTCGACAGCAATTAGTATTTAAGTTGTGATGAAAAAGTGGACGAAGACTTACCGAACGACCACCACTAATTAATGTCTGGAGGATAGGCAGCAATACCTTGATTTCAATTTCAAATTGATACCATTCTCATAACTATTAAATTCTAGTCTATTCTTAGACTAGGAGCAGTGGTGGCCCAGTAGTAACGGCCCCGAATTACGAATTGTAAGGTCGTAGGTTCGAACCCTGACAGGCGCTTTACTTTATGTTGTAGCGACCCTAGCGATGCAATATGCTGAATTGCATTTTTGAGGTTTTAACGGAGCGCATGTGGGCGGCTCGCCAGTCACTTACATACCACCGCCTTGCCACGTCATATATCCCTGTAATAATTAACTAAGTAATTGTGGAACAATATTAAACAAATAGTACTTTCAGTTCGAGTATTCTTTACATCTTTATTCAACCCCTTTTAATACATAACACGCACAACAATGTAAATACTTTCAAGACCGCTGCTCTCAAAACGGTGAAGGAAAACATCGTGAAGAAACCGACATGTCCTAGAACCAAAAATTCGAACACGATGCCCACCAACTCGCACAAGGCCCGCGTAGCAGAGACTCTTTGAGAGAGAATGGACTTTAATCTGCCACTGTGGATGATTGTGATGATGATCTAGAAACTTTTACGTCTTCTCGCACTAGAGAGACTTAAGCCCGACATAACACAACTTTCTACTCAGCCTTCTGTAATTCTAAGCTAGAAATACATATTTTCTAGAGAAACACACTGAGTTAAAAATACCACAGAAAGCCAGCTTCGTTTTTCCAATATTTCACGATGCTTCGACATTTGCGGCAACTGTTTTTTCGTGTCAGCAAAATGTTTTGTCTAGTCCATTTATGTCAAGGAGAAAAAGACCATAAGGAAATACTAAAGTGCTTTTAATTCTCATTACTATGTCACCGCAGCAAAATGGCCTAATATCATAATTAAATTATGCCCTCTCGAGAGCATTACACCAGCTGCTTTCGTGCTTGGCTCAAGACATGAGAACACAGAAGAGTAAATGGGAAGAAAAGTAGAACTTACTTTAAAAAAAAAATACTTTTTCTTTAAACATGTAGTCTTATTTATATTCTTAGTCTCATTAGAGGTCTACGCAATGAATAAGTGCTACGCAACTGTTACGAATTTGCTACGCGAATGCTACGATAATGCTACGCAGAAGCTTAGCGCAGTTTATGTTGGCAGTTTGATTAATACTGTGTTGGATTTTGAGATAAGTACAATTATAAACGCGATACTAATAAAAAATACCTATTCTACTAATCACTAGAAAATGGGCCTTCTGCTGAGATTGCTTAAACAACTGGATGATGAGAATGTCGATTGTCCATATCGTGTATCAGAGCCTTTTTAACCGACTTCCAAAAAGGAGGAGGTTCTATGTTGGTCTGTATGTTTATGTATATCACTTGATCTTTTCGTCTATTTTGGACCGATTTTTTAAATTCTTTTCTTTCATTTGATACAAAAAGCTTAGTTAAGTAACAACAGCTGCACGGGTCGATCGATCAGGATAAGCTACGCTTTCCGCAGTTGGTCTGTGGATGGGTGACCATCTTTACATAACAAGACCCCTCCGTGCCTCAGAAAGCACGTTAAGCCGTTGGTCCCGGCTCTCATTTGTAGATCTTTGACAGTCGTTACGGGTAGTTAAAAGCCCAAAAAGTCTGACAACCAGTCTTACCAAGGGGTATCGTGTTACCTAGTTACTAGCTTGTGGAGGTCAGATAGGCAGTCGCTCCATGTAAAATACTGGTATTCAGCTGCATCCGGTAAGACTGGAAGCCGACCCCAACATAGTTGGGAAAAGGCTAGGCAGATGATGATGGTACAAAAAGCTTGCACGGTGGTCCCATATAAATTTTATTAACTTTGCTTGGGTAGTTTGCATTGACTTAAAAAAAAAAAATATATCAAAAAAAGAAATACGTATTTTTCCCACTTAGCCTATTTGGATGATGTCATAATAATTTCATGTCACTAAAATTTACATAGCAGGTTTTGAATTTGAATGGTACAAACAACAGGAAAATTTTCATCATAAATTCTAGTCAAACTAACATTCTAACTTCATCCCCACCACATCAACTTACCACCCAATCACATTAAGCTCCTAACTTACACCACGTAGCGTAAGAAACTCCACTAGACGCGAAAACTTCACTTTTCATAAGTTATTTAGTAAAACTCGGATGTCGGCGTTTCAAATATGCACCCGGTACAGGAAACTTCTCGTTAAGAAGTACTTATAATTTAGTAGATTGTATGCTGGCTAAATGGACTCGGATCCTAATTATGTTGGTCGAAGGAAGAGCTTTAATATTTGAAAAGATGTAGATTATGGATGATTGGATTCGAAAGACGATTTTATATTGTGGTTTTATCATCAGCATTATAATTTTAAAGCATTGAAAAAATTATAAATGATTTTATTTCTTTATGTAGGTTTGTTTGTACAAAAATTTTTACACACAAAAGTAATACCATATTTTTTTCATATTTTTTTTGCTTTTTTCAAACTTTTTAGTTTTATTAATTTACTAACTGACAACGTTGTTTTGCCATATAAATGTTTGGGGTGGACCACCCTTATCACTTAGGGGTATGAAAAATAGATTACGACCGATTCTCAAACCTACCAAATATACATATAAAATTTCATAAAAATCGATGAAACCGTTTCGGAGGAGTATGGCAACTAACATTGTGACACGAGAATTTTATATTTAAGATGTAGATAGATATATATATATTGGAATTTACTCATTACTAGCTTTTATTTGATACCAATGTTGTAGTATTTTTTTTAAATCCTTCTCCCACTTTTTTTTGTATTTGCGGATGCAAAATATAAATGTTATATAAAGTCTATATCAGTCCCATAATAAGACAAATCTAACAACACCTCATGTTAAAATCTATCAAGCCGTTTAAGCTACAGAGCGCGCCAAAGAAATAGACATATATAAATAGACATAGCCAATGTTTCTAGCCTATAAATTACTAAACGGATTTGGTTAAAATTTGGCACAAAGATTGTTTATAATCTGGACTAACATACTTTACATAAGATACTTTTTATCCCGATATTCCCACGGGATCGAGACTTATGAGGGTGAAACCGCGGGGCACTGCTAGTACAAAATAAATTTATTCAGAAAATATTGTTAGGTATCAAAAACTCGACTCCATTTCCATAAAATTTGCTCCATTAAAGAAATCTTACTGTATCAGAAATCAGTAAGAATTCCTTTTGACTGATAAAGAAATCTTCAAAGTAAATTGATTTCTTCACTTATACGTTTATATGATTCGATTTTATTTAATAATGTAACGACTGAAGAGATTCGATTTGATTTTATCTATACAAGGGATATTTATTCAGACATTGAAATTATATTTTTACGGAGTTTGCATTGGTAGGAATGTTGAATTTAGTTAAAATCTTTTAAGAATCATGTTGTATTGTTCTTTTCATATCATTGGCTGAGCTTTCTTGTTAGTAAGCCAATAGCAGCCCAAAGTCTAGATTTGTGCCCGGTTGATGGCAATAGGCTCGCCTCCTGTTACAATGGACTTAAATATAACTGGCGAAATGTGGCTGTACTCTGTACTGTGGTGCACCTCTACCTAACCCTACAGGGAATACAAGCACGATATTATGTAAAATAAGTAAACACAGTTTGTTTATTAAACCTTCAACAGTTCAAAAAAAAACAACAGAATTTTAATTGTTATCGACCTCCAGGAGAGCACCGGACTGTCAAGAGGTGAGATATGTGTATGTAGATAAACCGTTTATTTAGTGCACACAAAAGACAGCACAATTTACAAAAGCACGATTAAATAATAACTAATTAGCTATTAGGAAATAGCCGCAAGGTGACAATATACAAACAAACAAAAAAATAAAAGGAAGAAAACAAGACATTCTGATGATACTATTGGCTATGATACACTTTAAAATATTGGCTCAACGAACGTAAAAAGTGCGGTGTGTGTCTCAAGGTATGTATGGTCGGGCTTGCGGACGGTGAGCAATGGGCAGCTCGCCGTCCGATAAGGACTAAGCCCGGGTCGACGCGCGTTGTGTTCCACGCGCGCCTCAAAGAGATGGCAGCAGAATTGACGGGGTCCGCTAGGGCCAATGCCTGCCGGGGGTTCGAAGAAAACCGATAGGGACATCGTGGCCCCCTGGCAACACGGCAACTGAAGGAACACGGGTGGGTTTTAGTCAGTAAGAGTCTGACACGCCCTCCCGCTCCGCCCAGAGCGGGAGAAGTTATTTGATAATTTCCCACCCAGAAAAAAAAACAAAAAAAAAAACGTTGTGTATGGTTTATTTACTATTATAGTCATAGCAAAATTATTTACCTACTAGCTGTGCCCCGCGGTTTCACCAGCATAAATCTCGATCCCGTGGGAATATCGGGATAAAAAAGTCACAAAATCTAAATCATATGTCCTAACCTATGTCATGGTCTACCCATGTGCCAAATTTCAGCCAAATCCGTTCAGCCGTTTTATTGTGAAAGCGCAACAAACAAACTCACTTTCGCATTAAATAACTAATTGATTTTTATTTTATTATCCCAATCAAACAAGTAAAAGGTTACATGATTAATCTTTTATTAATTTTGTCTATTATTTTGAAGAACGCGACCAAGAAGAGAGATTATTTTGATATTCTATTGGCATATTCAATTAATTTCAAGCTCTTGTACTACGCGGTGTAATCCTAAAGCAATAACATTACGAGAACATCGAGTTTAATCAAATAGATACTTCAATATCGAACAAGCTGATTGATTCTAGCAATTTTACCTTAATAACGAACAGATGAATTAATATTAGAAATATTACCAATACCAAAGGTACATACAAAGGTATTATTTTATTACCAATTAATAATATTATAACCTTTGTAAAATGTCGGAAATCTCCAATTTACGTCCTTTCTAACGATTTTAAAAACAAATACAAGATATCTGTACACAAAAAGGTTTTTGAAAACCTTTATAGAACCTCTTTTCAGGTAATTTGATAGGCTAACATTGTTTGAAAAAAAAGTGGGGCAAACATGGGGCAAATATAATGTATGTGGGGCGAGGGCGAACCTAGTGAGGCGATTGTGGATGAAATCATCACAAAAGATGACATAAACGAATATTAAAAAAAAATTGTCAGTTGATAGAATTTTTGAGCAAGCTTTCAGAAATCCTATGTCCCTAAAATACCTTACTTTCGTTTGACTAAAATCGAGAACGCGAGGATTTTTTTTTTTTCAAAAAATTCACGGGAACTCGTTAAAAACAACAAGTAAAAGAAATATTTCTGCCAAATGAACAAGACGAATGAAAGTTGCGAGTCAATTTGTGCGATCATTAATTGCTTCCCGTTCTGTCCGCGACTGTACCGTGTCTTACTTTGAGGGTTCCACAGGTAGCTTTTAATAGTTCCATTTAGGAAGCAACTTGTACTGCTTTTAGCTTTTGTAATATTGAACAAGTCGTAATTTTAACAAAAATTACGTTTAAAATCAATCAAAGTGACAACGATTGTAAGAGTCAATTTTATCGGTGTGTTTAACACCGATAAAATTGATGACAAATGAAGCAATAAATTTGGAAAAACCGATATTTTATTTTTGGGATTCTATGTACAGTGGGCAGCCCACTGTACGTTATATTTTTATGCGTAAATCAGCAGCTATAAGGATTATTATCGCGTTAACATGATTTAACGTCATTCTCAGAAGCATTAAATCTGCTAATAAAGTATCCTTACCGATTTGAGTCTCTCATATCAGAAACCCTTCAAAACTTTTTACTTCAAATCATTGTTTAAAAAAACAAAATACAAACACTCTCATTCATCTCATTTTTCTCCCCTAAACACGGCCTTCCCTACAATCATCAAAGTGCCATAAATTATTCAAAAAAACAAAAACTTCCAACAAAATGAACAAGATAAAGCAACTTGCCGGAGTTAATTTGTTCCTATTAATTGCTGCCCCTTTCCTTTGGCGGGAGATTTGCCCTTTGAGAGCTCTAGAGGCTCTCAGCCTGTTCTTAAGTTGGTCTTAAACTAAGTGCTTTATACTGTAGACTCTGTAATGCCTATTTGATTTTGTAGTGCGATGTTTGGTCGTTCTTTCAAGAATTAAATGACATCTCAGTGAGTTTAAAACAATTTGAAAATGTTAGCTTTTGTTTTAGTGTCGTGTGGTCGGTAAAAAAATTGCTGAATAGGACAGTTTAGTACAAAAAAAAAAAATTGTCACCAATATGTTTTTCGACCGTAGCGTACTTACCAAAAACATGCTACTCATTTCATGCAGAAATATTTGATAAAACTACTAAAACTGACTAAAACTTTGAACAGTTATTAATATCAATGTGAATAGGAATTGAGCAGTGGTGGCCCAGTGATAACGGCCGCGACTTACGAGTTGTAGGTCGTAGGTTCGAAACCAGACAGGCGTTTTACTTTGTGTAAATTATTTCATCATCACTGCTCTCAAAACGGTGAAGGAAAACATCGTGAGGAAACCGGCATGTCCTAGAACCGAAAATTCGAAGACGTGTGCCAACCCGCACTGGGCCCGCGTGGTGGATTACGGCCCACTCCCTCTCACAGAGAGGAGGCCTGTGTCCCAGCAGTGGGAACATTTATAAACTGATGATGATGATGAATAGGAATTAGACTTGCGATCTGTTAGTGTTACTTTCTGAAATGAAACGATGTTTATTTCGATATGTAAATCTTCTAAAACACGTTTAAAAGTAAATTTTTTGGTCATTATATTAAAACTAAATGGCGCAGCATTTCCTAGCTGGCTGATCTCTGAGAAGAAATGCCAAAACATACTTAGAGGACATGGTCTCTTTTAAAGTCCAAAAATGATATATCTTCTTATATATAAAATTCTCGTGTCACAATGTTAGTTACCTTACTCCTCCGAAACGGCTTTACTGATTTTTACCAAATTTTATATGCATATTCAGTAGGTCTGAGAATCGGCTACTATCTATTTTTCATACCCCTAAGTGATAAGGGTTGTCCACCCCAAACAAATAATTGGCAAAACAACGTTTGCCGGGGTCAGCTAGTTTACATTATAATATTGTGGGTGTACAATAACTAGACCTCTGCCCAACCCTTTGGGGATTACAGGCATGACGTTATGTAATGCGTTATTATATCAATTAAAATATTATGTGAATCTATAAGTGAATGAAAAAATCCTTTCTCATTTCCATTCTCATGTTCTGTGAACAACGCTTATCATATTATTCCACAGCTTGTTAAACTTTCTATACGACTTCTCAACAATTTTCCATACACAACACACACATACAGACAATACCTCGTTATTCCAGCATGTATACCGCCTCAGAGAAAAGATCTGACAAATCATATTTGTTACAAAGCTCTTCAGTCAAAGAATCCGGTTCTTTTGAAGTAACTTCTACTGGAAGTAATGGTCGTAAGTTCCGGGAAGGAGAAACGGATATACATATTTTGGGAGACGGTTGAGAGGTAAATGATGTGTTGTGAGTTTTTTGCTTTTATCAAGGTGAAGAAAACTTTTCTGTTTCGCTGTTTGAAGTTGTAAAAGTAACTTATAAGAACGTACAAAAGCAAAAGTTTCACACTCAGTCAGCACTCCGCTAGAAGTTATAATGTTCTGTGGATCAGCACATATTAACCGCGTTCAAGAGCTGTTAGAATCAATAATCAGCTTCCCTGGTACCTCATTAACGGCATAACAATGTAAATGTCTATTAACTGCTCCCAAATTAAGATGATTATTTTATTTTACTTTTTTTACATACTTCATTGAAATAATCTTTTCAGTATTTGACATTATATACCTACAATTTCCTATTTTTTTTTTATCAAGTTTGATTTGTTACAGCTGTAGCAATCATGTCGTTTGATTTAAGTAGGTCCTTATTTTTATTATTTTGTTTATCTTTTGACGTGACAACGTCTTATAAATTGGTTTGCCGGGTCACACTTCAAGAAACTGCGTTACGCTCCGCTCACGTTATGCGCTCACAATGAGAGCGAGTGAGAGGCACGCGTCCCTTCCACTCGGGCATGGTTAGCCCGCCTAAGAGCGAGAGAGACAGACATAAAAAGTGAAAGGCACGCGTCCCTTCGTCGTTGTCACGTAAAACTTTCGCCCGTATACCGACTTTACAGGCAACCAATTTTTTATATAGATTCTTTTCTTTTAAATTTTGTGAATGTGAGAACGTTGTAGGTTGTAGACTTGTGGACCATTTTCTATTTTACTAAGTCTCTGGTACTTGTTGATAGGCCTACACTGTCCTCCCATACCTATTTGAAACTGTAATTTGAAAACATTGTAGAAACAATTTATTTTGAAAAGAGTAACCGTGGAGTTTCTTGCCGGCTCTTCTCCATAGGACGCAACCAATTGAAACCGTGCACCTAGATTCTGACGTTTCATAAGTGCCCTTGTAGGTTTTATGTGAAATAAAATATTCTGATTTTGATTTTTTGAATTTGTATATTCCAGAACAATAATGACTTTGACAGTTCTTGAACGGGATTAAGAAGTGTTGATCGCGTTCAGTTTCATTTAATTTTGTGAAATTCGCAAAGCTAATAGTGGTTCTCGAAATTTCACCGGCATCCCTTCAAATCGGGACAAGGCCATTCCTGTAATTTCCATTGCAATTGGTTGATAGTCGGTAGAAACTGGTAAGATAGTAGTTCAATTCTGAACGACCCCTTAAACAAAGAGCTCTATGTACTACTGTGTATAAGGTATAACAAGATCTGCAGAACAACGAACTACCGATGAAGATAACAGTAACTAAATAACACAGACTTGAACAGGCCGCTTTGATTCGTAAACGTCTTGTTTATGCTAAAGTGACAAATCTAAGAGCTCTAAGATTTATTGAGGTAGAATTTAATTAACCGTTTTTAAAGTATACTAAAATGATAAACGTCATTTAGTGTATGATCTACCAGTGTAGATATTTTTAATCTCGTAATTATTCCAATCAATCAATTTGATTTTCTTTTTGTCTTTTTTTTTGTTGTCATTGGATTTATTTAATCATAGTATTTACTTAATATATCCGTTATCAGACTTAAAATAATAATAATCTTGGTCTAGTGTTCGCAAGCGCTACTGCTGAGCATGAGGTCCTGGGTTTGATTCCCGGGTCGGGCAAAGTGTTATTGGGTTTTTTCTCTCTGAAATTTCTCAGTAGCAGCTCGGAGTCTGAATTTGTGCCCGGTTAATGGCAATAGGCTCGCTCCCTATTACATGGGACTTAAACATGACTGGCGAAATGTGGGTGTACCTGCTACAGGGACACCTCTGCCCAACCCTTCGGGGAAACAAGACGTGGTGTTATGTTATGTTAAAATATACATCTATATGTATAAAATTCTCGTCACAATGTAAGTTGCCATACTCCTCCGAAACGGATTGATCGATTTTTATGAAATTTTATATATGTATTCGGTAGGTCTGAGAATCCGTCGTAATTTATTTTTCATACCCCTAAGTTATAAGGGTGGTCCACCCCAAACATAAATAATTTATATAGAAAAACAACGTTTGCCGGGTCAGCTAGTTGTATATAAAAAACAGGAGGGTAAAGAATCATAGGGCATCAAAAATTCGTCCACTACGCTGTCAACGGAAAAAAGCCCGAAAGATACTCAATCTACTTATTTTTCATCATAACGCGTTCTGTCCGTTCTTCAAGCTGAGTCTCAATTATTTTAAAATTTTCTTCGTTCCGGACACATCCCGTGTAATAAGTTCTTATACCTAATGGCAAAATCAACATCGACCAATTGTGATTTTTGTACTAATTCCATTGATGATGTTTAGAAATTTAGAAATAGTTTGGATGGTAGAATTAGAGAGGTAGGTTACTGTAATAGTGCTTTAGCTGTGCCATTGTCTGATGCAGCTAAAGTACTTTACAAATTAGATACGCTAAGGTTTTGTTAAATGGATGTATTTTGTTAAGACAACAATAGCATTTGTAACCTCAATACTTTCTATTTGTCAACGCTACACTTGGGATGATAACGTGATGACATAAAACAAAAATTACGTTCCCATGATAACATCACATTGTCATGGGAACCGTCATTACACAGTAGGCGGAGTGGGGGGTGTTAGGTTTTCTTTCGTTACGGAATTTCTTGATTCGGTCGCCGCGCTCAAAGCCCGCGATAAAAGCTATGCGATAGCTTAAAAATTGTTTATCTCAGCAAACATGTGTTCAATTTATAAAATAGTCGGGCAGGATGTATCGTAAATCCATAATATTTTATTATGTACTTCAACCTTTACAGTACACCAATGACGTGCCTACTTTGTATGAACCAAGTAGACACATTCTTTTTGGGAAGCCTCCATCGATAACATAATCAATTGTACAAAAAATATAGTAAAAGCACAACAAGGATATTATTCCTAAGCAACAGGACTATCTCTCCTCCATTTTTCGGGACAGGTGGTATAATAAAACCTCATTAGATTCTGGTCACGTACACCGAAGATTACGGTGTGAGGAAATTATTAGAACATTGTGGGCTGAGCATAGACATATACCTATTGCAATAGAAAAGGTTTTGCCGTGAGAATATTTATTATTATTGTGTCATGAGAATTTGGAATCTTTGTCTTTATTGAATTAGTTATTACCAGAGGCAGTAGGGAAGACTCATCTATACATATTATAAATTAAAGTCGCGTTTCGTATCTGTCTGTGTAACCGCGTTATTCTTCTAAACCCTACAACGGATTTTGACGCAGTTTTCACCATCATTTAGAAAAGGATATGGAAAATGTTGGGCCCAAATGTATTAAGTTGAGATATGATTTAAAAATTTGACATATTTTTTTATCCTTGGATATCAAAAATCAGCTCAATTCTCAGTCTGGAAGCAGAGAAATATGATATAGTTTTCGTAAGATCATTGATTAAAGGAATCGATTACACAACTACAAAAAGAAAACCTACCCACTAGGTAGCACTAGGTAATAGGTATAATTAAAGTAATTAAATGCACTATATATACTTTTATCTACTCTCATAGCGTAATATTCGAATTATAAACTTCAAAACGAGTTTATATTGACATACTTTATAAACACAATACCGAAATTTTAAAATAGAATCATATTATAACACTTTTTCTCTAACAAAATAATGCTATAAAACAATTTTTTTCTATTACGACACAGGGCTAATCCAAAAAGTTAATATCACCAAGGAGTTTCCATCAACTTTTGTAATGTAACGTTTAAGCGGGGGACAGCAGCACCTACTGCATGCATGTGCGGGAATGTGCTGGTGCAGGCGACATTCATTTGTTTTGTAGTACTGAATGTCGTGGGATTTTTAAATTTATTCTTGATCTTTAACTTTGTTCTTTTATTGAATATTTGGTTCAATCACAATGTATGAGAGTAGATTAAGTAGTGTATGAAACTGCACATAACTAGATTTTAAAACATGAGTGTGTGTTTTAATACCCCTCATCATGCAACAGTTTCAAAAACTACTTATACAATATAGTGCATTTAATTTAAATAAAATATCATTAATTACTGAAAAACCAATATAATGATTATCAATTTCATATCGATTAAAATCAGTTTTTTTTTGTCTATGTCACTGGCAGTGCATGTTCTGCACTGGCATGAGCTGACTGAATTTGACAATTTGACACTAGACATTACTGGTGGGTCGTTCTCGAATTTTTGATGGACGAAACCGTTTTCCCGACGACAAAAACGGTTGCAGAAAACGGTTAAAGGACGAAACTTATCCAACATGGAATAGAATTGCGTTTTCGTCGAGCGCTTTGAAATGTATGAAATGGTTTTTTCGTATCACGAAGGACAGCATTGACAACTGGTAATACATTACTGACTGTATTTAATTTCAAAGAGTTCACTTTTATTGGAAGGAATGTTTTACGAGTGTGATAGATAGTTGAATCATTGTACCCGACTGTATTTTCTTAGATGTAAATAAAAAAATTGCACCAAGTAATTCGAAGACTAGTTTGTGCAATGAAGACTGTTTGAAGTTGAACTCAGGACATAAAAAGGTTTCATCATCACAAAATGGTCTTTGTAAACGGTTTGTTGTCGCAACTTCCACCCCTACTAGATAGCTGTCACTGATTTGGTGTTTTCCGATGTGTTTTGAGTCTTTCCCAATTATTTTTCATTTTCAACGATCACTGCTTTAATTTTTACGGATTCTGACCCTGCCTACCTTTTACGATCCTTGCTGGCCACATGGGACACCGAAGATCGCTCACACGATTGACTTGAATTGTTATTTTGGATTTTATCGCCGCTTTGTGGATTGGATATTGTTGCAACTATGGATCGCTGTGTGAATTGTGGGATAGCAACTGCACTGCAATACACTAATGTATGTTTGAATCTATAAATTCACACCATTTACATCTCGTTACATTCAGGCCCAAGAGTGTATGTAATCGTTTCTGTCTCCTTTTTCCGGAAGATTCATATTTTGTGTAAGACATTAATATTATACTCTTTTTTGTTTTTGTTAAGTCGTAAAAATCGTGCGAAGTAGTAGTTACTGTAAATTATTCAAATTCAAATATTTTTTTTACAAAAAACTGAATTGTTTCTAGTCGCTCCTTACAAAAAGTAGTTTTTGTATGGAGAAGAATGCGCAAGAAACTCCACCGTTACTCTTTTAAAATGTTTTACAATATTTTGTATACATTAATTAGTTTGATTTTGCCTAGACTCTAATTGTCCTATGGAGCAGGACTAGCATGTTTCCAAGCATTCTTACCTGGGATATATTCCTATAATTTGTAATATGCTTGTTTATTCATCGAAACTTTTATACTTTAAACCGGAATTTATCATATTGCTGCTTGGCAGCTGGAATGCATAATTACTGTGATGATTGTACTTTCACAGACTTACTTTTCAAAATGCTCTAGATATCTCTATTTCTTCAATAATTATTAACAACAGCAAACTTTTGCAGTTGTCACACAAACCAGTAATAGGTAAACACAAATTGTAAAAAACGTAAGAAAATTTGAATTTCGCGGGCTACCCTGACGCTTTTGCCTTAAGTACTTGCCGCATAAATATAATTGGCGACTGTATAAGTCCGAGGCTATTGTTAGCTATAGTATTTATGATATATTATATACAGAAGCTGTTGGTGTACCTTTATTAATAAATAAATAAATTTAAACCAAAATGCTATTGGACAGTTTTGAATTTACGTACCGTTTACTTCGTCCGTTCGTGCTAAAGGCCTCTGAACGTAATAGGTACGAAAGATAAATAATTCTGCTTTATAGCTCAAAGCATTATAGACAACTTCTTAATCTTAAAAATTAAAGCAGTGATCCTGCTTTAATTTTTACGGATTCTGACCCTGCCTACCTTTTACGATCCTTGCTGGCCACATGGGACACCGAAGATCGCTCACACGATTGACTTGAATTGTTATTTTGGATTTTATCGCCGCTTTGTGGATTGGATATTGTTGCAACTATGGATCGCTGTGTGAATTGTGGGATAGCAACTGCACTGCAATACACTAATGTATGTTTGAATCTATAAATTCACACCATTTACATCTCGTTACATTCAGGCCCAAGAGTGTATGTAATCGTTTCTGTCTCCTTTTTCCGGAAGATTCATATTTTGTGTAAGACATTAATATTATACTCTTTTTTGTTTTTGTTAAGTCGTAAAAATCGTGCGAAGTAGTAGTTAATGTAAATTATTCAAATTCAAAGTCAAATATTTTTTTTACAAAAAACTGAATTGTTTCTAGTCGCCCCTTACAAAAAGTAGTTTTTGTATGGAGAAGAATGCGCAAGAAACTCCACCGTTACTCTTTTAAAATGTTTTACAATATTTTGTATACATTAATTAGTTTGATTTTGCCTAGACTCTAATTGTCCTATGGAGCAGGACTAGCATGTTTCCAAGCATTCTTACCTGGGATATATTCCTATAATTTGTAATATGCTTGTTTATTCATCGAAACTTTTATATTTTAAACCGGAATTTATCATATTGCTGCTTGGCAGCTGGAATGCATAATTACTGTGATGATTGTACTTTCACAGACTTACTTTTCAAAATGCTCTAGATATCTCTATTTCTTCACTAATTATTAACAACAGCAAACTTTTGCAGTTGTCACACAAACCAGAAATAGGTAAACGCAAATTGTAAAAACGTAAGAAAATTTGAATTTCGCGGGCTACCCTGACACTTTTGCCTTAAAATAATTGTACTTGCCGCATAAATGTAATTGGCGACTGTATAAGTCCGAGGCTATTGTTAGCTATAGTATTTATGATATATTATATACAGAAGCTGTTGGTGTACCTTTATTAATAAATAAAGAAATTTAAACCAAAATGCTATTGGACAGTTTCGAATTTACGTACCGTTTACTTCGTGCGTTTGTGCTAAAGGCCTCTGAACATAATAGGTACGAAAGATAAATAATTCTGCTTTATAGCTCAAAGTATTATAGACAACTTCTTAATCAGAACTAAGTGAATACTGACGTAACCAATGTTTGACTTGATAGAACTAAGTTATGAGCAGTTCAAGCGACATGTTAAGTTCTCAAGTAAGTTACTTGAACTTAGTGAGGTTCTGTTGAAACTTACAAAATTGACTGCTATATGGCAAAATTATGTTTAAAGGGGTAATGTAGCTTGAAATGAGCAAACGCGACGTTTACAAGCTTTTACAGGTCCGATTCTGGTCGATTTTGGAGTCAAAATGGTAAAGTTTTATATTCCAGTAAGTTTCTATGCATTTCACAACAACATTGCAGTGGCTGAATAAATAATTAAGTACATTATCTTTTACAAGAACTATGTACTGCTAAATTTTTGGTTGTTCCGACAGAATAGCTCGGGAAGCTTGACTGTCTAAACTTTAAAGAGGAACCGTTTATTTGCATATCCTCTGAATCAGCTATTGGCTCGTAGGATTGTAGAAACACCTTGTCAACTAAGTGATCTTTCCCAAATGCGGCCACAAAGACAACTTGGAGCTGTGAAACCATAGATACGAAAGTCATGCGCTCTAACTACTGCCCTATTTCAACAATGACAACAAATATTGCAAAACTCCCCCAATCAGAAATCTCACAAAATAATGAACTCACCAAATTGTTGTCGTTACATAGAAACGTGATAAAACGGACAACAAATATAACATCAATACCATTATGAGGCCAAACAAACAATTATTAAGTCCATCAAATTTACTAATCTCACGAGAAAATGGGACATTTCCGGGTGCCAGACATAAATAATAAGGAAGGGACATTAACAGTTAGTAATTGATAAAAGCCTTCTCTCTCTTAACATTTTCTGAGATAGCCAGGATCTGTTTAATAATGGCATTTTGTTATAATGGTGGGTAAACATATGAGAATCGTAACAATACATTACAATACTTATTTACATTTCATGTTACTCTTCATATACGTGTACTCACCATCAGTACAACTTCTCAGCTCTTCATCTATACAGTAAAGCAATCGAGGTACTTTTTGAATCTTGATAATATAAAATGTGATGATTATGATGAAGATTAAGACAGTTGGCTGATCAAGCCACGTGATTGGCTCCAGAATAATTATGGAATTAATTGATTGAATTATTTGTGAAGGGTAAGCGTTTTGGGGGACTGTCTTATGTAATTTTGACGTTCGAAAAGTGCTGATTCTCAGCCTAGTTTGAATAAATTACTTTTGAATTTGAATTTAATTCGTGATCATGGCTAATCAGACGGAGAGGCTTGTGGCAAAGTAATAACAGCCGCACGGGTCGATCAATCAGGTTAAGCTACGCTTGCCGCGGTTGGCCCATCTTTACATACCAAGACCCTCCGTGCCTTGGAAAGCACGTTAAGCCGTTGGTTCCGGCTGTTATTCGTAAATCTTTGACAGTTACGAGTCGTCAGGCGCCCGAAAATATGACAACCAGTCATACCAAGGGATATCGCGTTACCTAGGGTATTCCCGTTAGACTGGAAGTCGACACCAACATAGTTGGGAAAAGACTAGACAGATGATGAGCAAACCAGACAGTTCTGAAATATACACGTGCATTAACCGTTAGCAATTATAAACACCATCTCAAAGACAGTCTAAAATCATGCTTCAAGTTAACCGTAAGCGATAATAAGCCAAATCTACTGCTGGCCATTCTTTATCATCAAAAATCAGTCCGAAGCTTGATCTTACAATCTTGAAAATACACCTGAGTAAAACACTATCTACCATCAGATTCTTAACCCACACAATGCTGACTCACTCCAAATCTACCCAAACAAACAATGGTACTTTCCTCCCGCTAGTAGATCTCTTCACTCAATTATAGGCGAGCTGGTCCCAAGAGAGGTTGCCGAGATCTCGACAAACATTTGGCAAACATTCGCGGGATTGGAGCAAGCGTCAGACTGAAAACGGGTTGTAGAATGAAATTCTATTTGGAGCGGTATTTTGAAGTTTATACGTTCTATTATGCACGCAGACCTTGAAAATTTGAATAAAGCGAAGAAAGAGAACACTTTTTTAGTTTTGTAAAAGAAATTATGTGATTTTCTAACTGCATCTAGGTTGGTAAGATAACTGAAGCTTTGATCTGAGCGACGCGGAGTTTATGGGCTGCGACCCCAGAGAATTGTAAGATCTCGGCAAATTTTAGTGAGACTAATATTTTATAAATGAAATTGAATTATTTACAAAATATTAAAACATAAAACAATCAAGTTGTTTTTATTTGGTTTATGTTATTTTATGTGTTGTATAAATTACTTGAAATAAATGAATTTATTATTATAATTGCTGATAGAGTTAGCAATAACCATGAGAGATGGTTGGTATTAGTGTTAACATATTCTTTTTTTTTTAATTACCACTGCTGCTTTAAAATACGACGAGCAGATACTTAGGTTACCACTAGGCAAGCATGCATCATAGTGAGCAGTGGTGGTATCGTGGTAACAGCCACGCCTTACTAGCTTTGTGTAAATTAGTTTCATCACCACTGCTCTCAAAAAGGTGAAGGAAAACATCGTGAGGAAACCGGCATGTCCTAGAAACAAAAATTCGAAGACATGTGACATCTACCAACCCGCGCTGGGCCCGCGTGATGGATGGTGAGAGGGGGTGGGCCGTACCCACCCCCTCTCACCGAGAGGAGGCCTGTGTCCCAGCAGTGGGAACATTATAGGCCGATTATGCTAAGCGTGCATCATTGTAAACGGCATTACCGCCATCAGCACGCTTAGCATGACCACAATAGAAACGGGTTTTGTCGACGGAAGAATAGACAAAATGTCAGATAAACAATCACAATCTGTCATTTTGTCTATTCTTTCGTCGACAAAACCCGTAAAAACCCGTTTCTATGGTTGTTATGCTACGCGTACAGATGAGACAGGGTCGAGCCACAGGTTTCTAATCTTACCCTCAACTATTAAAACTATTAAACACGTCATTTTTCTACTATCTTGTACAGATAACAGAATATTCGTGACTAAGTTTCAGTTCGCAGACAGTTGTCAAGATGCCCGCGGAAGTTGTACAAACTTGAACTTACGAACTATCCCCAAGTTAGGTATTGTTACAATCTGCCAACAAATCGTTGATGTCCTTTTGAAAGGGTTCCAGCGTAAATAAGTTGGTGAAGAGCTGAAGGTTAAATGGTGTTTAGCAATCATATAATTGCCTTTTATTAAAATAGGTTTTTACTTTTATTAATTTATTTATCTTTTGTATAGATTCTTTTCTATTTTGTGAATGTGAGAACGCTGTAGGCTTAGTGGATTGTAGACCTGTAGACCATTTTCTATTTTATTAAGTACTTGATACTTATTGAAAGACCTACACTGTCCTATACCTAGTAACACTGTTATTTGAAAGTATTCCCCCAACATTTTCTCATTTTTGTAATGTAATTTTTTTTTTCTTGCGTCATGTTTACCGCAAATAAACGTTTTTTCTTTCTTTCTTTCTTTCTATTGTAAAAGCCAATTATTTTTAAAAGAGTAACCGTGGAGTTTCTTGCCGGCTCTTCTCCATAGGAAATGACAAATTGTAACCGTGCACCCAGCTTCTGACGTTTCATAAGTGCCCATGTACGAGTAGGTTTATGTGAAATAAAATATTTTGAATTTGAATTTATAAAATTGTGAAAAATGAAGAAAGGAATTGACTGTTTTATGGGTTCACTAGTGTTTTAAGTTTTTATTTTGTTGATGCATGAGGACAAAGTGCTATTGGGTTTTCCATCTAGAATTTCTCAGCAGCAGTCCGGAGTCTGGATTTGTGCCCGATTGATGGCAATAGGCTCGACCCCTGTTACATGGGACTTTAAACATAACTGGCGAAATGCGGATATACCTACTGTCATGATTTTGTGATTTTAAATACTAAATATAAAATCAAAAGTATGTGATTTGCCTCAAATGATTTTTGTATCAGTGTAATCATGAAGTTTAAAAGTATCTCATTTGACAGTTACCGTAAAAGTACTAGTTTCTTAACGGAACGGAATTGGAAACATGACGTTTGGAGCGTCGCTTAACTTCTAAGTCAGTTCGATTTGAGCCTCAAAACCTAAACGATGTCTTCAAGAAGTCTAAAGCCTATAACGTTATTATATTAATAGTTTGTTAAATAATGATAAAAGTGTATGTGTGCAAGATTATAAAAACAGAAATATTAGTACTGAAATTGTTTATCATTACACTACCATAGATACACTCCTGCATAACCCTTCGGAGAAATACGGGCGTGATGTAATGTTATGTTTTTTTTGTTGATTCTGATTATTTTGACTGTGTATCCCCCAGAACATGATAAAGACACCAAGAGCGTTTGGTTGAAGATCTGAGAACATTCTTTTCGTGAGCTGAGTACGGACACAGATTAAAATTTTACTGATATGGGTATGATGGAATTACGGCTTTTCACTGGCAAAGTGTTACAATGATTCATATAAAAAAGAAACCTGCTGGATTTTATGAAATAACTTATGTAAGAAGGCTCTAAATTAGGATCTTAGAATTGAAAACTTTGTCATAATTAATTATTCAAGTTTGCGTTACAATGACTTCATTAGGCTACTACGAATTTCTCGAACTGTCGTATTGTAAGTGTGGCACTCGGGGACTGCCGCGGTAAAGCTATTGCATAGCATTTGTAACCTCCATACTTCCTATTTGTCAACGCTACACTTGGGATGATGACGTGATGACATAAAACAAAAATTACGTTCCCATGACAACATCACGTTTCCCATGACAACATCACGTTTCCTATGACAAGATCACGTTGTCATGGGAACCGTCATTACATGGTAGGCGGAGTGGGGGGTGTTAGGTTTTATTTTCGTTACGGTTTTATTTTCGGTACGTTAGGGAATTTCTTGATTCGGTCGCCGCGCTCAAAGTCCGCGATAAAAGCTATACAACAGCTTAAAAATTATCAATTAAAAAAAATCAGCATATCTAAGTCTTAGAAAGACTAACTAATCCATAATTCATGTTCACAAATTAGTAAATTCTTTTTCTATTTTATTCTTTAAATGTTCAAAATTATAAAACATGGCATCCCATTCTTCATAACAATAAATTCAAATTTTGAAATCCAACAGCTTTTTGAATAACAAAGTTTTTCAACTAAGACCCATCATCCACGACGCTAGTCATAAGTAACGTGTTACAAGCTGAAATCACCACTTTGTAGTCAGAATGTCGCAGGACTACAATCGCGGTCGGTACACGACTCAACCAATCAAAAACTCATCGGTGATTTAAAATGGTGATACGTGACTTTGAAGTAGCGTCGTGAACGATAGGCCTTATGATAAATTCAAACTTCGAAATTGGAACAGCATTTTAAATCACGAAGCTTTCGAATGAAACTATCCTAAAAATTAGAGGCCAGTAATTTTTCTTCTCAATTCAATTCTTCCGTTCTTTTGTTTATTATTGAACCTCGAGGTCCATAACATTTCGAATGGAGTCCACTAATGAACGAGACTCCCTCGCAAAACAATGTTATTATTTTGTTCAAAACTTACTTCGGCTGTTAAAATAAAAGTTAGAAAGTTGCCTTTGATAATTTCGTTTTTATTTTTGTTTTGCAAATGGATTTCGAGCTTTGTTCATTTATATACCGGTATCAGAAATGGTTGATTTAAAATATGGCGTTCAGAATTTATTATTTTAGCTTCACAATTCTTAACGTGAAATTCGTCATAATACAATGTTAAGGTGTCATAAAAGGAATAATTTAATAAGTCTACTACAAGGCAAAGGCTTCTTCACAATTTCACATTCAGAAAAAAAGGCTTCAGAGTCTAATTTTACTCACGATGTTTTCCTTCACCGAGAGATTTACTTAATGAATACTTAAAAACCCTCTTAAGTAATGAAAATCATGTATCCTGAAAATTGCCAACGTCGTAAAATAGCTGTGAAATTGCATTAACAACACTGGATTATAAATAATACTTAATGAAATTAAAAAACCGGCCAAGTGCATGTCGGACCACGCACAATGTAGGGTTCCGTAGTTGGGATGAATTTATCCCAAGAACAAACTTAACTTTGTAGTTGAAAAAAAAAATCTTTCATACAGAATGTATGGGAGAACATGTTTTACAACCGCAAATCTAAGTTGGTCGATTATTACTCGTTAACTTGTAAAGCCTACTCAGCTGTGATAGTTTTCCTTTTAAATTCGTTATATAAGCTACTGTTGTGAATTTTTTCACATATGTGAAACCAACCATTTAGCTGGCAAGGGGGGAGGACACTTGACTCTAACAATTTTTTTTACCTTAAAGCTTAATATTTCGCAAACGGATTTCTGAATTCAAAAATGGTTTTAACACACTCACAATGTTTTTGAAAGACCTTTTCAATGATAACACACATGATGGAATAAAAAAATAAAAAAAAAACATCATCACTTTACGTGTATGGGAGGTACCCTAAAAAAAAAATGTTTTTCATAATTTTGTTTTACCGCTTTGTCGGCGTAATTAATATGTATACCTATGCCAAATTACAGTTTTCTAGTACTAAGGGTCTCGGAGCTAGACCGCGGACAGACAGACAGACAGACAGACAGACGGACATGACGAAACTATAAGGGTTCCTTGTTTACTACGGAACCCTAAAAAGGTAAGAAAAAATAATTAAAAAAAACTAAAACCAAACTACGACAAAAACGCCAACTAAATAGGTATAACCAAGACATCACGGACAGACAAATTATAAATCCAGAGTCACACGTCGTATTATAAATCGAAAAGATTACCTGTGACTCTAGATTTTTTTGTTCGTCTGTGTCTGGCTGTATTATAATATTTTTCAAATCACACTAATACTCAAACTTTTTTACAACAATTAATATAAGTACCTCTAAAGTTATTTAAAACGGGATATTTATCATGTATTTTTGTTTTTAAGCTATTGCATAGCTTTTATCGCGGGCTTTGAGCGCGGCGACCGAATCAAGAAATTCCGTAACGTAACGAAAATAAAACCTAACACCCCCCACTCCGCCTACCATGTAATGACGGTTCCCATGACAACGTGATGTTGTCATGGAGGTTACAAATGCTATGCAATAGCTTTACCGCGGCAGTCCCCGAGTGCCACACGTTTTTTTTTTTTTTTCAACATCGGCTATGTTTTAAACAAAAAACATGGTAAATATCCCGCAAATAAAGAACTTTAGTGGTGAAAATAACCTTGAGAGGGGCTTGGGAGGGGCTTGTGGCTAATTAATAACAGCTGCACGGGTCGATCGATCAGGTTAAGCTACGCTTGCCGCGGTTGGTCCGTGGATGGGTGACCATCTTTACATACCAAGTCCCCTCCGTGCCTCGGAAAACACGTTAAGCCGTTGGTCCCGGCTGTCATTTGTAGATCTTTGACAGTCGTTACGGGCAGTTAGAAGCCCAAAAACTGACAACCAGTCTTACCAAGGGGTATCGTGTTACCTAGTCACTAGGTTGTGGAGGTCAGATAGGCAGTCGCTCCATGTAAAATACTGGTATTCAGCTGCATCCGGTTAGACTGGAAGCCGACCCCAACATAGTTGGGAAAAGGCTAGGCAGATGATGAGTGGTGAAAATAACCATGTCAGTTTAAAATCCTAAAATTAATATACTTAAACAACTACGCTCAAACGGCTGAACGGATTTGAATGAAATTTGGTACACAGGTAGTTTATAATCTAGATTAACGCATAGGATACTTTTTATCCCGATATTCCCACAGGATCGAGACTTACGCGGGTGAAACCGCGGGGTGCAGCAGCTAGTGTGCTAATAAAATAAATTTCAAATGAAAGGGCTTACATTTCATTTTATACTCAACATGGCATCATTAATTGGTGGCATGGTTGGCGCAGTAAATAAACGATTGACTACTGCGCTGCTTGTCGCGGGTTGGATTCCCACACGGAACAAATATTTGTATGACCTACAAGTAGTTGTTCCGGATCTGGCTGTTTGTGTGTGTGAGTTTAAATGTTTGTAAACGCACCCACAATACAGGAGAAATTCCTAGTGTGGGGCAATGTTTAAAAATTTTTTTTTTTTTTTGTTTTGTTTCATGACTATGAGGACATAGAGGACTAAAGGATGCCATATTCAATTTAATGTGACTTCACCTAGCCTATATCCAGCACACAATCAAGACGCTTCCAACTATACCTCATTTATCAAATTATGATGAGTAGTTTAGAGGTTATGAGAGAACAGATGAACATACATACATACTGGCCAAAATCATTACCCTCCTTTTTGTTTCACCGTAGTCGGGTAAAAATTGGTTTATTTGCCACAGAAAAACACATAAAAAGAAAATTAATGGAATAAAAAACAAAGCAGATCTTTAATCACACGAACAGATATAGTTGGCAGCTCATGTCGCGACTGTGACAAGATGGCTTCCACTAAGCTTGAAACGCTGATTTTCAATTACATGCTCTTGCTTTGATAGGGCATTCTCATCTTAATACACATTCTGTTTAACTAAAAATAAAGTTTAATAAAAAACTGTAACCCGACCACGGGAAAATAAAAATAATCTAAAAAGTACGAAACAAGCAAATATTTCAGACAGAAATCAAGACATAGGTACAAAAATGGTCAAGGTAAAGCCGTTGTCGCATGCCATTATAATTTTGTAGGTGTTCCTGGCACCAACATGGTATATAGGCATGCGACGACAGCTTTACCTTGACCATTTTAGTACCTATGTCTTGATTTCAGTCTGAAATATTGGCTTGTTTCGTACTTTTTAGATCATTTTTATTTTCCCGTGGTCGGGTTACAGTTTTTATTAAATTTTATTTTTTATTAACTATTTAAACATCTCTGTTTACTTTAAAAATATGATATTATATACATATTTGTAATGTGCTCCAAACAATCCAAACATGTCATGATCATCTCATTTTAATTTTTTTCGAGGTTAGAAATTTAAGTGTAAAGTCCACAAAATTTAATTAAGGGAAAATTTATTTAACCTATGTCACCCGGACCATTATTATAAATCCATTAATACCTCATTTATCAAAATCGGTTCAGTAGTTTAGGCGTTATGGTGGAACACACGTAAAAGCAAACGTACGTTTGCTTTTACGTGTGTTCCACCATTGTGTGGAAACAATGGTATGGTATATGGAATTAACGTGTACGTTAGAGAACAACGGTGCGCCGCTGGGTGCGAAGATATGAAGAAGGAGAAATTACAGAACGCGTTCGTGCACCTCGACCCCGGGCTATAAACGAAAACGAGTTAAATAATATGATAGCCACGTACGAAGAGAACCCGTTCACACCCACTCGCAGTTTCGCACAAGAATACGAAGTTTCGATGCAAACTATTAGAAACGAGTTGCATCGAGCTGGAGTCCATCACAGACGTCCCGCAAAAAAAATTATTTTGACGCAGGAGCAGAAAGCTGCTCGCGTGCGATTCGCTCGTGACTACAGGGACTTCGATTTCTCTTACGCCATATTTTCTGATGAAAAGTGCTTTAGGTCTAGCCAACAAGGTCGTCGGAATTTATGGCGTGTAGATAACACAAGATACGAACCTCGAAATGTGAACCCAAATGCAGAATCGGGAAGAATTGTAGTGAACATGTGGGGCTGGATGAGTGCTGCTGGACCAGGCGAGCTCGCTTTTATACCAGGGAGGGCAAACGGCCAAACGTATTTAGAGGTGCTACAAACCATCATGGTACCCACAGTGCGCACGGTGTATCCACAACTGGACGTGCCAGAATTTTATTTTTTCCAGGACAATTGCCCGATACACCGTGCGCGGGTTGTTCAAGAGTGGTTGCGAGGGCAACCACAAATTAAAACAGTGCCATGGCCCTCCCGATCGCCAGACTTAAACCCCATTGAAAATTTGTGGGGTTTAATGGTCCAGAGATGGGATAGTAGAGCAGAAAGAACGAAGGAAGCACTTGTCACACATTGCGAACAAGTTTGGGACACATTCAGAGGTTCGAATTTGTGCGAAGTCCTGGCTAGGTCCATGCGTAGCCGTTGCGATGCTGTGATAGATGCGGGAGGAGCAGCGACGAAATATTAAGTTAATATAATTTTTAACATGCACTATGTTAATTAACGAAAGGCGTTCCCGTTACCCCGCAATAGTCCAAACATGCTACAATTAATATTACCATTTAAAAATTCGCGAAAAAAAATCAGCTGCTCCCTACATTTTGTTAAGCTAGGTATGCGAACATAAATGTAATGAACAGCAGATTTTTTTTCGTGAATTTTCGAATGGTCATATTTTGGTAGCATGTGGACGCTATACTATTGCGGGTTAACGGGAACGCCTTTCGTTAATTAACATACTGGATAATTACATTATACAGGGTTATTTTTCTAACACCTGGTAGGACTATATTAGTACAACCACTTTTGATCTATGACTTTTTAGAATACCAAAAGTAAACTTTCAAGTTTTTGTTGTAATATTTGTAATAACACTTTTTAGATCAGTATTTTGTAGTAAGTACCGCTGCGACCCTGCATTCGCAACGCACTGTTTGTTTATTTAACTACTTACATATTTTGGTACCGCGTAGAGTTGTTCAAATTTAGAGCGATCAAAATAAATATTTTTAATTGTATTATGAAATTATTTTTTTATGAATTATTAAAAGTCATACAATAAAAGTTGTTATTTATGATGTTAGTATTATAGTCCTACGAGCTTATTAGTGTTTTATCATCAAATGACTTCTCCCGCTCTGGGCGGAGCGGAAGGTCGTGTCAAACTTTTACTGACTAAAACCCACCCGTGTTCCTTCAGTTGCCTGTGCCAGGGCCATGGTATCTCTTTCGAACAACCCGCGACTCCGGCGGCTTGCAAATAACCCTGTATAGCTATTTTTATTAGGTTTATTTTTATTATTCCAATTTGTATTATATTACTTCGTTGATTAATGTCACAGGGTAGACTGTAGACCGTAATCATAGTTTAAAATATTGCCAACGATTTTGAAGTCTTCTTGTAAAATTATTGATGTCAATTTAATGTCATGTTGCCTTTATTGGTGGATTTGTTGTTTTATTTACAATCAATGTTGTCGTAAGCCCCGATCTCGTTAGTTTGTTATTTTACATATTCAGTAGTGTCATCATATCCGTCCACCTCATAAATAATTGATCTCATTTGCTTGATAAACCTAGTCTGTAGTGTAATGTAATTATTGCAAATTATAAAAATTATTAAGATTCTTAAATTGTACTAATCTTAAAACTTTTCAATTTCATTAGAACTGCACGAGCAATATTCTCCTAATCTTATTTACTGACAGGCTTTTTGCCTGTTGTTGTTGTGTTGTCTGTTTATCATTGTTGTGTTGATTTCATATTTTGAACTTTACGATATAAGTGTAGATAAATACAGTTTATAAATGATATTATGAGTAAGAATCTTTTCACTTATAATATTTTGCATTTTGATGATAATTTCTGTGTAATTTTTTGTTATAATATGTTAATTTCTGGATGAATCTTTAATGTTTTGAAAAAGTCTATTAAAAATAAATTAAGTTACTTATATTGTTTTTTTTTCTACAACAGCAAATCCTTAAAATTGTTCTCAAGTAGATTTTAACTAACTGTTTATTTTTTCACACTGAGATTACAGCCGATAGTTTCATACAAAAAGCACTTACTATACATCTTTTATTATACAGATAAGATTTAAATATCAACCTAAATAAATCTTTAATCCTGCATAATGTTAAATGAACACAAACTAAAAATATATATTTCACTAGTACCCAACATTTTATTTCAATCCTTTCACTCTCACTGCTGCCAAGGCACAAATTATAGTTTAGTTTAATTACTTGATAAGCTTCTGAATTTTAAAGTGGCGTAGGAACTGAATCATTGTTAGATTTGTCAAAAAAAAACTTGACATGCAATGCCGGTAACGCGCCTGTAGCGTTGATTTCGCTTAAAATCATGAATTGTCAAACTTTGACTAGAGCATGAATTATAAAAGAGTAAAGTGTTGGTTTGATTATAATCCAGTCTTAAAGTGCTCATCCTGCACGGCATGCCTGGGCATTTTAATTGCAACGATACCTTGTTCGTAATACAGGCTGAAATTTAATTCATGGGTATCCTCTTAAGGGGTCATTGTACTCGTCATTATGAACAACTTTGACTATGGGAACAAATATGAAATCGAGAAAAAAAAAATTGCTGTTCCCTACATTTTGTCGAGTTATGCAAACATAAATGTAGGGAACAGCTGATTTTTTTTTCGCGATTTCAGGTATGATCTCATAGTTGAAGTTGTTCATAATGATGAGTACAATGACCCCTTAAAAGGATGCCCATGAATTCAATTTCACCCTGTATTATTTTAATGAATAAAAGGTAATATTACAATTACCTACTGTTAAAAGTATTAAACCAAATACAAGGAACAACTGCAAAACATTTGAGATAATCCTAAGGTAATAAAAAAACGTAGGTATGGCCCTTGTATTAAGCCGTCCTCTATTGTTTAACCGAATTTCCAGACATTCCCACTAAATAACAATGGGTCTTAGATAATGAACTTATTTTTATTTCAGTTGCAAGAGTTGTGCGGCTTGCGGCCTTGCGTTAGCTACAAACAAAAAGCTCTGATAACATTGTATGAACTGCGCAGAGTATTGGTTCAAATATTACTGTAATTTTCAAGTATTCCCAAATTGCCCAAGTATAAAGAAACACATAGAAATTTAGATAGTTATTTACTTTTAATAAAGTCGATTAAACACAAAAAAATTCAATATAAACATTTGATACCTTCATGCAGTGCCGGTCAACGCACCTATACCTAACGTATTCAGGGAGCCGTGAGATAAAAGGTAAACAAACCATAAATGTCCGTTCAATCGATTTTGAATGCTATTGTGTTGGTGGCATGACAAATGGCAGCTGCAGTAAACAGTTGGTATTGTAACCACTTTTTTGCCTTTAATGCCATCCATAAGCCTACGGAATAGAAGTCAAAATCGGTGGAACGGACTGTAATAAAACGGTTCGTTTCAATGTCTCATCTTATTGTGAAGGGAATATGGTGCGGTTGCTGCGGCATGCGGCATCACATAGGATATGGTGAAAATTGGAGAGGCAGTGAAAGTGTTCATAAATAACCTATATCTATAGACCCGATAGAGAGAGGAAAATATTAAAGTGGATTAATACATATAAATTGTAGTTTATTAGTTATTACAAATTATTTTTGTAAATACTGCAATATCAATAATACATTTTCTAAACCAAACAAACAGAAGATATGAGTACTAAAATTAATTCTTGTCAATAATAAAATAACAATTCAATTCAATAACAAAGAGCTCACGCCGCCGCCGCGCCGCGCTGGCCGTGCCCATTAAAAACTCGTATCTTAGCAGAAACAAGTGAGCATAGTACGCTCCTAGTGTGAGTGTCACACATTCTATACATGATTATACTAATACGAACACCACTAAAATACGCTTTGTGCATCCTATTGGTCAAAACTCGTGCATTGTGCGATCGAGTCGTGAGTCGTGCTATGCGATTATCGCCTTTAAGGTGAGCATGCGGAACTTTGGCCGATAGTACATACATACATATAAACATACATACATAGACTGCTAAAATCATAACCCTTCCTTTTGACTCCATCAAACAAGTTTTCCTTTTTAATGGGAAAGATTTCTTCCCCTAAATGTGATGCTTGTGGAGTAATAGACGATGTATACCATTTGTTGATGGAATGTGTTCAATTTCAAGCAGAGAGAGTGGAATTATTGGACAAATTAGATCTGAACAAATTGCAGGTCGGAATTATGAATTCTATACTTTCAAACCCTAACAGTGAAGGAGCTTGTCTTTTGTTTCAACTATTATCATCTTAAGTTAGTGATGTATTGAATAAGATTATTCGGACTGACATATACATGTAGTATAAAAGTCCAAAAAAAACAAAGAATAAAAAAAAAAAACCTCCACAACATCATAACGCGACGATATTCAACGTCAAACTTGACACAAAACTCCAACCGATAGCGCCATACACAGTGGAAACTTTACGACCAGTATCATTAATTTCTTGCAGAAAGCTCTTAACAAATTGCGAGTAGGAACAAAAAGGCTTGCTCTTGCCTTTGTGGCGCGAACCGGCTACAATTACAACCCACTTTGGATATAATTAATTTTGAATTGCATCCTGAACAATTCAGAAAGCATTGTTGGTCTTGGTAAAGTACGGATATTTTTCATGGTAATTTGATTTGTTTGACAATAATTTTTGGGGAAGATTGTATTTAGGGTACCGTAACTCAAAAGGAAAAAAACGGAACCCTTATAGGATCTCTCGTATGTCTGTCTGTCTGTCCGTCTGTCACAGCCAATTTGCTCCGAATCGACTGGACCAATTTAGTTGAAATTTGGTACACATATTATTATTATTTAATACTTCAAGCACACAAATGTACAGAGGCGGACTTATACCAAAGGCATTTTCTACCAGTCAACCTTTGGGTAATGCAGAGACAAACAGTGTTAGGTGCAATAGCGAGAATTGAGGAATAAATATTTGTTTAAATATAAAGATATACGTACATATATATTTCCAATTATATATAAATAAGACAAACAATGGGAAAACATTACCGTTGTGATGATACTGCCAGCTTCTTGCGAATGTGCTCGCGAACTTTAACTTTAAAAGATAATCATCGGTTGGTCGCTTTCCACAGAGATATAGACTGAACGAAGAAGGAAGAGTGAATGAAGTCAGTGCGGTGAGTGGGACATTGGAGAAGACGATTGTGAGATGAACGTAGATTTCTGTTATGGTTGTCGCAAATGTACTGAAAGTGCGGGGCTAGATAACTAGGGGAAGAAGGAGAGTCAAGAAATGAAAACAAGGAATTTCTATAACCCAAATACGGACGTGTAACGTAAATAAATGAATTTTGAATATGGGGGTACTTTTCGGGGGCAAATTGGAAAATTAAAAAAGAAAATGCAAACTGTACCGCGTGACGTATCAAATATTGTGAAACTCCCACAATTGTCCGTACAAACTTACATTTGGAGTTGGAATGTATGGGAGAACACGTTTTTCAACTACAATGTTAAGTTTGTCCTTGGGATAAGTTTATTTCAACTACGGAACCCTTCATTGTGCGCCTCCGCTCTGGACCGTTTTTTTTAAATGACCTTTTATTTGTATGTTTTCTCCGTGAATATGCATATGAATCTTCTAGTGACAGCTATTTACTATGATTGGTCAAATTAGTACAGGTACCTAAGAAGTTATGATACTTCTTGAAATTATTACTTAGGGGCGCCTAAGTAATAATTCATAATTATAACAGTTGGAGTAATGGTAACCGTCTTCCTTTCCTTCCTGTCTTTTTTTTTTCTAGCGGACCCTATCAGAATACCAGCGCTGCGGTATTTATTATTTAAGTATCGCAGCCTATGCTGAGATAGATGCCTTTTTGGTCTCGCACAGGTCGCTTATTATTTATTTTTTTCCATTCGGTAACTGGAAAAATTTTGCTAGTTTTAGATGCTCCTTTTTAGTTGTTATTACTGTTTGTATTTTCTGTGCGTGTTCCAAAAAAATATATTTTTTTTTTTCTTTCTTTATTTTTTTCGTTTTTCCTCTTTTCCTAATAACAATCACTGTATCAATTAAGAATGATTTATGTACATCAGCTATCTTTTGCCACATTTAACGTATTTTGGGTCGGCAATTACAGGTTAGGAAATGTCGGTTCAGTTCAAGCATCCTTCAGAGTACTCTAAAACGTCCGTCAGACGTCTTTAAGCTAAGGTCAAGTTCAAAATGCTGGAATGACCTTTAATTTAAGTAGGTAGGGAGTTTAAATATAATTATGGGCGTATTATTCTAGAAATAGATACGATTAGATGGGATTGACCAGTTATTGTAATAAACTGCGAAAAATAGAAAGACGGCAGGCCTTCGGCCCGAGTACACTGCTGGAGAGAGAGAGAGAAAGTGTGAATTTGGTCAAAATGGAAATCCAAAATGGCAGCTCAGCAAATTTTTAAATTTTTCAACACGGGTATCGTTTTCATGATTTTCAAGGGTGCAAAAGCCAATAGTGAAGTCAAAATGAAAATCCAATATGGCGGCTGCGAAAATTTTCAAATTTTTCGTCATGGGTGTCGTTTTCATAGTTTTCGAGGGTGCTAAAGCCGATAGTGAGGTCAAAATGTAAATCCAAGATGGCGGCTGCAAACATTTTGTTTTTGTTTTAAATCATACGTGAGAAAGAACTTCTTTCCTGACGGGGGTCCCCCGACCGCACACGTTTTTTTTTTTCTGTTTAATGATAAGTGGGCAAACCAGTTATTGTAACTCTAATTAAATGTTGTTACTGATAACCATCTGATATAAACCAGTGTGGTCGCTGATAAGTTGCCATCATCATCATCAGCATCAGCCTATAAATGTTCCCACTGCTGGGACACAGGCCTCCTCTCTGTGAGAGGGAGTGGGCCGTAATCCACCAAGTTCGGAACCTTCAGATGACCACAATCTAGGTATTACACCTCTATTTTGATAACAGCATAATCAGCCTATAACATTCCCACTGCTGGGACTCCAAGCCTCCTCTTTTCGAGAGGGTGTGGGCTGTAATCTACTACGCGGGCCCAGTGCGGGTTGGTAGATGTCACATGTCTTCGAATTTTCGGTTCTAGAACATGTCGGTTTCCTCACGATGTTTTCCTTCACCGTTTTGAGAAAGTTAAGATAAGTTGCCAAACCAAAGAAAAATATGGATAAAAAATGTCTCGTTTGCGCTAATGGAACACAGCAAGGACGCTTTTCCTTAGCCTCAAAGAAGCACAACTCTTCCTATTCATTTCTACAAAACTTTTACAACGCAGGCCACTTGAAATGCACAATAAATTCGTCCTAACTACGTACACTCAGCAGCAAAATTTGCAGCATTAACAGATTGGGCACACTGCCAGATAAATTAAAAACTTTAAAGGAGGTCTGTAATTAAAACTGGGTTTTAGGAATTTCTTTGTCAGATGTAAGATTTATTTCATAAAAGATTAGAGAATATTAAGGTTTTTTGTTCTTTTGTGAATTTTTATCGCAAGTATTAATTTTTACGTCGTGATTGTCCAGTGGTTAAGACCTCGCCTCTCATATACGAGGTTGTGGGTTTAAATTTGGCCACAAGGTAACTTTTTCAATGCATAATGTACTTGTTATGTCTTGGATATTACTAACATCGGTGAAGGAAAACATCGTGAGGAAACCTGTACCCTAATTGCGTAATACAACACAATTACAATCTGTTTCGATTTGAAACAGATTGCTAATCCATTGCTTCATAAGTTGGAAAAAAAATAAGCTCAACAACGTAAATAACGCAGTGAATGTTGTTGAACTGTCAAAATGAAACAAATTAGGCAAAATTGTTTACGAAAATAAGTTACGCAATTAGGGTAGACGTACTTTATAGTTAATATAAGTCTAAAATCACCAACCCATTTAGAGCAAGCGTGGTGATTAATGCTCGTGCCTTCTCTGTATGAGAAGAGGTCTTCACCCTGCAGTGGGATAATAATAACCTATTCATTTAGTATTCATTTTTATTCACGTGTTTAAGACAATGTAAGGTCAACTACATTACCACAAAGGTAACATTTCAATTCGGTAAGTTACGACAGAAACTTACGTGCAGTGTAATAAAAAAGTTAACTAACTAAAATTACTATGTTGTAGGAAGCCGGATTGTTGACAAGAGGTTTAGGTGCTTTTGGGTGTTAGTGTGTGTGAAGTGTGGGGTGTGTGTGAACTGTGGGCTGAAAGTGGGTGGGTTGGTGTATAATCTATATGTCGCAGTAAGATGGATAAGATAAGATAATTTTTATTGCAATAAAAAAAAATGATTACATATGTTACAAATACAGTAGTATGGAACAACATAAAGTGCATTGGGTATTATCTCCTGGCTCCCAAACTAGGTTAGTAGCCTGTGACTTGGGGACCAGTGATTCCATAAAGGTATACATAGATGATCAAAATGTTTTAAAACAAACAAAAAACTGCTTTCACCAGTAACATAGTGAACATAACAATACAATTATTTCTATGAGTTTTGAAACAGGAAAAAATAAAAATAATTTGTAATAAAACTGTAATACATAATTGAGTGAGAGTGAGTTAGTCGTGGTAGGTGTAGTAGGTGTGTTGTGAATGAGTAAGTAATGCGAGAGTGCGGAGTGTGTTAGGTGTGAACGTGTCTTGATAGGTGTGTGAAAGTGGGGGGTGTGTATGAGTGTTTGTGTATAGAATTACTTGAATAGGAGTAGATCTGACTTAAGCATGTGAGAAGTTTTTCGGTCACTTCATATGATTTCTCAAGCAGCCATTTCTTAACTATGTTTTTGCATTTATGATAATTTAAACTGTGGATATGGAGAAATTTATTGATGGATTTATGGAGAAATTTAAAGCCGTGATATAGTTATATCCCTAGGGATAAAGATATATACCGTAATATAGTTATATGAAAGCGGTTCATAACTGTTGGAGTGCCCTAATTTTGTTACTGCGAGCAATTTCGACGTAGCGCTCGCCGGGCCACTGCCGCGTTACTATCCTAAACTATGGTCCTAAATTATGGTCGAATTTCGACCACTGGACGAAGGTGTTATATTAAAGGCTGTATTATATTTTGCAGTAGCAACTAAGCTGAAATAACTTCCATGAGAAATCAAAAGACAGATGACGCCAGAAGGTTGTAAAATACTAATATCGCTTTTAAACTGTGTCATACTCCGTTTTAAACTGACTTCCGTAACAAATAAACCTATGAAAGTATTTGCCATAAAAACCGACTCTCTATAAAACTCTCCAAAGCTGTTCACATTACAGGAAACTTATGTTTCTTTTTCTACATCTTATAGCTAAAGACTGTTTAGAAGAAACTTTCTGAAAGACAAAACAATGATCGTTTGGTCGAATTAATTGTTGGCTTTGGTCCAAGAAGGTTCAGCATGTAAGTTTCTATCATAATCATTTTTCTTAATGACTGAGTGAAGACTTAAATCAGAATAAAGGTAATACTGTTATTAATTAATCTCTTATTAGGTAACTGCTATTTATTTGCGATAAGCTTTTGTTGCCCGCGACTTCATCTGAATGTATTTAGCTTTTCAAATTTTTGGGTTCCGTACCTCAAAAGGAAAAAACGGAACCCTTAAGGATCACTCGTGTGTCTGTCTGTCTGTCCGTCTGTCACAGCCAATTTGCTCCGGATCGATTAAGTTGGACGTCTATGCTCTTAAAATAACATGGTAAATCTCTGAATATTTTGCGTACAAACTTACATTTGCAGTTGGAATGTATGGGAGAACATGTTTTTCAACTGCAATGTTAAGTTTGTTCTTGGTTAACATTGTAGTTGAAAAATACAATAAATTCATCTCAACTACGGAACCCTTTATTGTGCGTAGTCTGACACATACTTGGCTGGTTTTTGTTTTTATACGAGTATCCAGAATGAAAATAAACTTATGTCCTTCTCCAGATCCCAAGCTACCTATCTGACTGATTTCACGATCAGTTTAGTGGTTTAGGCGTTAAAAGGTAACAAACAGACAGAGTAACTTTCACAAGTCTTATATTAGTATGGATAAGTTAGGAGTTATGTTTTCCTCAAAGGCTTTTGTTGTTATTTTTTGGACCACGCACAATACAGGGTTCTATGAAGAAAGAAGAGAAAGAATTATCCCAAGAACAAACTTAATATTGTAGTTAAAATACATGTTCTTCCATATATTCCAACTACAAATGTAAGTTTGTACGCACAATATTGAGATTTACCATGTTATTTTAAGGCCATAGACTTTTTATAGATTTTCTTCTAATTTATGAGTATAGAACTATTTTCTGTATTTTTTTTCAAAACTTTAGGCTCAGTAGTTTCGGAGATAAGGGGGAAATGGTAAATTTTCGTTTATTTTCTTTAATAACTTTAAAACAATTTATTAAAAATAAAAATTAAATCTGTTTGAGACCCTTACCGTAAGCCCTTTCATTTAATGTGTTACACGGTACAGTTTGCAAAACTTTTTATTTTTATTTGCTTATTTTCCTCCAAAAAGTGTCCCTCATATTCAAAATTTATTTATTTACGTTACACGTCCGTCTTTGGGTCACAGAAGTTCATATGTGCACCAAATTTTAACTTAATCGGTCCATTAGATTCGGAGCAAACTGGCTGTTACAGATGGACAAACAGACACACGAGTGAACCTATAAGTGTTCCGTGTTATTTCCTTTTGAGGTACGGAACCCTAAAAAGGACCAAGCCGTACTATTTTTGCAATATAATTATCGACATGTATAGTCTTCAATCGTATGATGTTCTAAAACCCGACGCACTTTGCGAATACAAAATTTAATAGAGGTACTACGGTTCCAACACTGGCAACTTAGAGTGCTTATTAACTTACGGGTATATTTTGTGAGCAAAACGGCCGAAGTGCTAGTTTATCGTTGAACGACAGATCACGCAGCATTGAAGATAAAAACACAATGAGTTAATAGTCATGGTCCTTAGATATTAGAGAGATTGCTAAAGTAGGTAACCAACCCCCTTTTTAGGGTTCCGTAGTAAACAAGGAACCCTTATAGTTTCGTCATGTCCGTCTGTCTGTCTGTTGGAGTCAAGTGTCCCCCCCCTGCCAGTTAAATGGTTGGTTTTGCGTGTGTGAAAAAAATCACAGCATTAGTTTATATAACGAAATTAAAAGAAAAACTATCACAGTTGTAAAAACATGTTTTCCCATACGTAATGTATGGGAAAACATGTTTTTCAACTACAAAGTTAAGTTTGTTTTTGGGATAAATTCATTCCAACTACGGAACGCGTGTGCGTTGCGCGTGGTCCGACACGCACTTGGCCGGTTTTTTTCCATACGAAAACTACCTTTTGGAACGGTAGAACGGTGCTGTAGAATACATTCAATTTTTTTTGTATATTTTTACTTTCAAAGGTGCTTTTTATGAGCCTAATTGAAATAAATTATTTGACTTTGAATTTGATCCAACCGGGTTAAACGAGAGGTCAAATTGAAAAATATAGGTCAAAGTAAACGTTATGATTATTTTGAATTCAGAATCATTGAATTAGCAAACAATCTAGCTGATAAAGACTAGTTTTGCAGTTGATAATACCTTTTCAATACCAACCCTGTATTATAAATACATTAGGGAAGCTCACGTGCACGTTACCGTAATAATTCCCCGTATGTTTTAAGTAACTATTATTGGGTATAGCAAACACAACAGTGCGCTCAGCTTGTCATTCAAAACTGACAGGCACTTTTGTTTGCAAAACGTGTACCTATCTAACATTATTATTAATGCAGAATATTGTGAATATAGTTTACGTAATAACTTGTTGTAATAATGTTAGTTTGTGGCTACGTAGGTTTCAATGAATTGTTAACTATTTTTGTAGTAATTTGGTAAATTAAAAATCTTTTGTGTATCATGAAGAACTATCTCTGAACTTTTTTTAAACCTTATTAAAACCGCAGATCTTTATCTCAATACGTAGTTATTCGACCACCATTATTTTACCAGATGTGGACGACGATATTGGCTGTCGCATATTACATATGTCTGTAATTACAGTGGTATTCCTATTCTATCCAGAACACAGCTGCTGTTCTACTTGATAGCAGATCTAGATGAAAAAATGAAGAAATTATCTTAAAGGTACAATTTCGCAGCTAGTGCAGGCAGCAGCAGCAGGTGACATGTCACCGCGAAATGACTGGTTTCTATGTATTTCTATGAAATACATTCTGTAGCTAGAAATGAAATGAAATGATTTATTCTGTAAATAGGATATCGGAATCACATTTACACGTCTTAAAATGTATTAAAAATAAGCTAGATGAGTTCGTCGTTTCCTATCTGACTACTCTGAGAAGAAAGGCCGAAACAAACTCAGAGGTCGCAGTCTCTTTTAAAGTCCAGACATAATCTTGTTCAGGCCATTAGTGTCTGAAAAGGTCTTTTGAGGAAAGAACCTCACAGATTTCTGTGGACCTGTCCAGTCAGTGCAAGCATTTGTCAGTAATCGTGAAGCTCAACTCAGAACTTAAGGAGCTCAACTCGACTAGCGACACGGTATTTCTTAGAAATACTAGAAACCACTAGGGCTGTGGCGACACGTCGCCAGCTGCTCCTGCCTGCAGTCGGCTACGGAATTGTACCTTTCAAAGGTACCTACTAATTACTTCTAAAATAAAATAACAACAAACTTAAACACAACTACTCACCAAGAATCTGACGACCAGCTCTATAGTGAACCACACATTGCACACCAGCTCTATATAGAAGAAGGCTGCATGAGGCTTCCCATTGTCATGCCACAGCATCTCCAAGGATTCCGACCCGTTGTCCCTCACCACGGTGCCGTGGCTGAAGACCCGAAGGTCAGGATGCGTCTTCAGGCAGAAGGAAAGCACTGATATGCAGATGAAGAAGACGGATAGTGCTGATATCACCTGTGGAAGAAAGAGAAGGAGTTTTAGAATATTTTGAAATAGGAAAGTAGTGCTGTGTACTTCGTTTGAAGTCGTTTCGGAATCGGTTTTTTAGGTAAATAGATAAAATATTTTTTTATTATGAACACCGTATAAATTAAGTACAGATATTACATGTTGTTTTTAGGGTTCCGTACCTCAAAAGGAGAATACTGAACCATTATAGGATCACTTGGTTGTGTTTCCGGCAGTCTGTCAAGAACCATTTTCTCAGGAACGCGTGGAGGTATCAAGTTGAAATTAATATCAAGTACGTAAATCTATAGTCCCTTAGAAATCTAAAAAAAATCAAGCTTCTAAGTAAAGACAATAAAAAATAGTCATTTATGTGACATATATTGATACTCGCAAATAAATCAAAACCTACAGGGTACTTCCCGTTGACCTAGAATCATGAAATTTGACAGGAAATAAGATCTCACAGCAAAAGTAAAGGAAAATGTCTAAAAATCGTTAATTTGTAGTTTTATAAATTAAAAAAATGCGATTATTAATTTACATTTGCAGTTAGAGAATTGACCGTGACGTATATCGATCTATGGGAGAACATGTTATTCAACTACTAAGCTAAGTTTGTTTTTGGGATGAATTATTCATCCCAACTACGGAAACCTTTTTTGTTTGTTTTTTTTTATTTTGTTCATTTTGTGTGGCCCTGTTTGATCATTGGAGTAGAGTTTCAGCGAATAATAAGTATCTCTCAGCAACTATAAACCAATGTTGCCTCAGCTGTACCACTAACACTTTGTAAAGCTATCATCAGGTTCTAGATATAATGTGAATCTTGAGCAATCCTTCGTCGTTAAACGCCTTAGGGCCCTCCAGAAAAGATATCTACCTGATTAATTCAAAACGTGAACGTTTTCCGTACCACAATATCTGTCATAGGAAACTATCAGGAGGTGAGAATACAAGCCCGTTGGTAATCTTTTTATACATTTTTGTCTCACAAAGTAAAAAAGAAATTGCATCAGATACAATAACAATCACAAAAACATTAACGTTCCGGATTACGTAATCACAAAGGATATTACATTTTGTGGCACGTTTTTAAAACCACAGCTAACACTTAAAACGGTGTTACATCGTCAATCATGGTGTTACTCTGTGGTCGACATCACGCAGTCATGACGTCCAAGTTATTTTTTAGAAGTGATTTTAGTTAAATATTTGGTAGTATATTTTATTCTACAACCGTTTTTAATCCGAGATTGTCAAAACATCCATTCGTATTTCTTTTAATACTATAAATACGAAAACAACACTGTCTGTCTGTCTGTTACTAATTCATGACTAACGGATTTCGATAAAATTTGGCACACAAGTAGACCACGACCTGAGTTAGGAAAAAGGATACATTTTATCCCAGTAATGCGTTCCCGTGAAATATTTTTCATTTTCAGGCGTTGTATACTCCTGCCGGGGTTGCGAAGAAAACCGAAAAGGAGATCGTGGCCCCGGCAACAGTGCAACCGAAGGAACTCGGATGGGTTTTAGTCAGTAAGAGTCTGACACGCCCTAGGCAGAGCGGGAGAAGTTATTTGATAATTTCCCACTCAAAAAAAAAGGCGTTTTATCTACTCAGAGTTGAAAGAGCCACTGTTGCCATGTTACACAAGAAAACTCAGCTCTTCTGTACACGGTGTGATCGGGTTTTCAAGACCAAATTTGATTTGACTCAGAGAGCTCACGAAATAAATGAAAATTATTCTGGGTCGCTGTCGCCGGATACGATAAATAGGACTATACTTATACACAAGATAATGTTTGAGTGCCTTTTTTTTTGGGTGGGAAATTATTAAATAACTTCTCCCGCTCTGGGCGGAGCGGGAGGGCGTGTCAGACTCTTACTGACTAAAACCCACCCGTGTTCCTTCGGTTGCCCTGTTGACGGGGGCCGCGATGTCCCTATCGGTTTTCTTCGAACCCCCGGCAGGCATTGGCCCTAGCGGACCCCGTCAATTCTGCTGACATCTCTTTGAGGCGCGCGTGGAACACAACGCGCCGTCGACGCGGGCTTGGTCCTTATCGGACGGCGAGCTACCCATTGCTCACCGTCCGCAAGCCCATGCCTATGGTGGCTGGAAATCGGATGTTTGAGTGCTTCAAAAAAGAATCCGCGTTAGCATATATGTTGCAAGACCAAACAAACTTTAGGCTTGTTGTAAAATTGCTGATTCCGATTCAGAAATAAACTAGTTTTAATCTCGCTGTCTCTTATGAGTTGGACCATAGATTTCATATAATTTGTCACAGTATGGTGACGCACAAATAATATTTAATAAGAATCGCATCACCATCCTAGATCAATTTAATACTGTTTGTTAATTGGATTTACTAATCAAAACATGAACATTCATTAATTGAATAAAACTGGGTTTCTCTCGTAGATTATAAAGATGGATCCAATTACTTCTTATTTAGTAACAGTTTGGAAATAAGCTGCCTTATCTGTTCGTTAAACAAGCAGTATTTACCAATACCTAGCCGTAATAGAGTTTATTTGATTTAAAGGGAATTGGAAATCGCAAGAATCTCATAATAAGTTAGACTCATTAGCTAAATACCTTTATTGCAAGATTAATTAAGTAATTATGTTTTGCAAGAATACTTGAGCTGGAAAATTCATATCAAAGATGAGAATACTTATATTGCAAGATAACTTTCATGGTCAGATCCAGACTTCATGAGCATTTCAATCGCAAACTGAGGATTTGCAAGCTGTATTGCTACGTCACAAGTTACCTTTTTAGGGTTCCGTAGTCAACAAGGAACCCTTACAGTTTCGCCATGTCCGTCTGTCTGTCTGTCCGTCTATTCGCGGTCTAGCTCCGAAACTGTTAGTACTAGAAAGTTGTAATTTGGCATGGGTATACATATTAATCATGCCGACAAAGTGGTAAAATAAAATTATGAAAAATATATTTTTTGGGGTACCTTTTTTACTTTCTATCCCTTAGATAGGGTATCGTTGGAAAGGTCTTTCAAAAACAGTGTGAGAGTGAATTTAAAAGAAAAACTATCACAGCCGAGTAGGCTTTACAATTTAACGAGTAATAATCCACCAACTTAGATTTGCGGTTATAAAAACATGTTCTATGTTTTTCAAATACAAAGTTAAGTTTGTTCTTGGGATAAATTCATTCCAACTACGGAACCCTACATTGTGCGTGGTCCGACATGCACTTGGCCGATTTTTTAACTTCAGACTTCTACAACTACTTACAGATATCCTAGACGACAAATCCCAGATCACAGAGAAGCGTCTCAAGCCGGATTAAAACAAACACACACGGGTAGTTCAAACAAGAGCACTGATAGATCTCTACGATCTGTGCAAACTGTGCAAACAGCTGTATTTGCACAGAATCCATAAATAAATATGATTTTTATGTCTAGAGGAAATGTGGAGGAAGTGGTCTCCGTGTGTAGTCGGATACAGGGTGTCAAGGAACATCGACGCGAAAACTGAAACCATGGATTCAGTATATGATTCTGAAACCCTTGAGTTGAAATTTTTCGTCGGTTATTTAAAAAAAAATCAGCTGTTTCATAGAAAAGTGCAATACCTACGCGGTCAAAATGTATGGAACAGCAGATTTTTTTTATAACCGGCGAAAAATTTCAACGCAGGGGTTCAGAATCATGTACTGAATCCATGGTTTCGGTTTTCGCGTCGATGTCCCTGCCACCCCGTATATTTCGGTTGATTAAAGAAATGGCTTTAGGCAGTTCTCGGTGGATCCGGGATTTTTTTATTTAGAAAGAAGTGATATTAAAACATTTATAATAAGAATTCTTCGTTGTTACGAAGAATTTTTGTCCGTTTGTCTGCTTGGCTAGATGTATGTTCCTGATTGGCGCAAACGCAACGGCTGAACGGATTTGGATTTTGGCTCACAGGTAGTATAATAAGAATCATCCTAACTCTAAAATAACTAATTTAATTCCGAATATAATTATTTAACCTCAAAATATATACTAATCCCCAAATGAATCTTAAAGTCGTTACCCCAATATCATAACCTAAAACTGTTTAATAAAACTACATACTTACAATATTTCAGGGATAAGGAAAATAATATGAAACACCAAGATATTTTGTCAGTTATTTATATTTCTTTGCCAACATCAAATTCGATATTCTACACCATACCATCACATCTTCTATTCCCCACATAATATCACAATTCAATTAGTATTCTAATATTTACCATAAAACTAATAGGTTTCCTTAATTTACAGCAGATCTCCGACCAATCCTATGCCAATTTATCTTTTTACCGACACAGCCACTAAGCACGTCTTACCGTCACGAGCGCCAGACACAGAAGAAGGGTTCCCGCGCCACTTTTGACATATCGAATCTTTGGGTGTTGCCAGTACAATATCCAACAGTTACGTATTAATATATTGTAACCTAACAGTAGTTTAAAATGTAGAACGTTCCCGTGGGATAGTTTACGACATCATCGCGTGCGAAGCCGCGGGGAAAAAGTTAGTTTATTGTTGACAATTCTTCTTTATATTGTCCAAAAACTTTTTACAAAAAAAAACAACCGACCTCCAAAAAAAAAACTGTATTGGGTTTTGTATTTTCGTTTTTTGCCACCGACTTCCGAAATTAAAGTTATTATTCACTTTGTAGTGTTTTTTTTTTGGAGGTCGGTTGTTTTTTTTTGTAGAAAGTTTTTATTTTTCACTTTTTAGTTGTGGTACCTACCCCACACACATTCGAATACCACTACCTGCTACCAGTGACAGAAACGTATCATATCATCTACATACTAAGTGGGAAAAAAATACGTATTTTGTAGCTAACTGAAAAAATATCCAAGCAAAGTTAATAAAATTTATATGGGACCAATTCGAGATCACACCCTTTCAAACAAAAAAATAATTTTCAAAATCGGTCCACAATTGACGGAGAAATCGGTGGACATACATAAAAAAAAAGAAAAAAAAAAACATACGCGACGAACTTATAACCTCCTCCTTTTTGGAAGTCGGTTAAGAATACCCCGGTCACTATAATATTCATTATGAACTTGAACGTAAGACTAAAGTATTTTTTATGATGAGTGAACCAATTATTCGGGTATTTTGGATCTAAATCCTAATCTTTCTAACCTTTTATACTTTTAATTTAGCTTCTTATTCCCTAGGGTTCCTAACTTCCTTCCTTCTTCAACCACGTACGCATATCCATCACCTCCTTTCAAATTAAAGCTCTTAAAGACCACTTACTTACGCACAAGCGTTATGACACTTTTTTTAATGAAAAAGGTTCCTAATGGGCCTTCCTTTGCAACGGGTTTATTCTAAGACTGATATTACCGGTATTACGGCTCTGTTCTTTGCGATGAGGGTAGAATTACGCTTATGGGTAAGGTTTAAATGACTGGCTGTTTTTTTAAATGTAGAGTGATTTAATTTAGGATCAACTGTTTTATTGCTATTTAATATACCAAGCAAAGACTTATGAGGCATAATTTATATGTGGTTCGTGGCATTCTTAGGAGTTGGCAGATCTCAAAAAGCTTACAAAACATTACAGTATTATCTACTTTTTAATGCGGACAAGCATTGAGAGGAAAATTTACCAATCGGCTAATCTTCGAAAAAACAGAGCTCGGCAAAAGTGACAGTCCAGGAATGCCTGAAGGAGTCCTGCCTGCTTTGGGTGGAATCCCGATTAGTCTCTTGAACACCTAGGATGTCACAATGTCCCTTGCGAGATAATTCAAAAAAAAAATCTGCGTAATCCCTTCGATGTTGATCGAGATTACACATAAGGCTGGTTTTGTTAGTGGACTGTTTAACCCTGAGGAATCCTATTGGAATTTGCCATTGTGGTTTCATCCGGCGCCGCATGCCCTGTCACCTGTACACTTGAAGACGTTATGTCTGCATCAGCAAATGGTGTTAGCGTTGCCGAGTTCTGAACCAAACAGGAAATAAAGTGTATTTGCCAAAAAGAAGATCGAAGAGTTTTTGCAATCTTGTGTGAAATGCTATGTTACTTTAGTAGTTTTACGTAGGTACATACTCGTATATAAGTACAGATTAATAAAGATGGATCGCTCCACAAAATCATTTAAATAAAAAGCGACTCTTGGCCAACACAATAAAGTGCAATTCAGGTCGCACAGCGCTAATTACCTACAGTTATATTTACTAGAAGTTACGTCTCTTTCTATCGCGTAACTCTTATGTCTTCTGACTATATTAAAGCTCACTGAATTGGCCCGACAAGATGAGCCCGCCGCGTAGGTACTTGTAGCTTCATACCTAAAATGCGGAGTGCGTCTTCTGTATTTTTAGGGTTCCGTTGCCAAATGGCAAAAAACGGAACCCTTATAGATTCGTCATGTCTGTGGTCTGTCCGTCTGTCTGTCTGTCTGTCTGTGTGTCCGTCCGTATGTCACAGCCACTTTTTTCCGAAACTATAAGAGCTATGCTGTTGAAACTTGGTAAGTAGATGTATTCTGTGAACCGCATTAAGATTTTCACACAAAAATAGAAAAAATACAAATAATTTTGGAGTTCCCCATACTTAGAACTGAAACTCAAAAAAATATTTTTCATCAATCCCATACGTGTGGGGTATCTATGGATAGGTCTTCAAAAAGGATATTGAGGTTTCTAATATCATTTTTTTCTAAACTGAATAGTTTGCGCGAGAGACACTTCCAAAGTGGTAAAATGTGTGTAAAATAAGAGAATGATAAAACTAAAAAAAATATATGATGTACATTACCATGTAAACTTCCACCGAAAATTGGTTTGAACGAGATCTAGCAAGTAGTTTTTTTTTAATACGTCATAAATCGTAAACCGCAATTTACCTTTCATTCAATGTTACTTGCTGCTACGGAACCCTTCATGGGCGAGTACGACTCGCACGTGGCCGCTTTTTTTGTGTTATAAGTTAAATACCTCTAAAAGGAGATCAACCATTATGTCTCAAACGGAGAATTATGGACATGTGTATTCTCCCCATTTTCACATTATGGTGCTCAAACCGAAGATGGCGGGACGAGCTTGACTCATACCGAAAGGATTGGCCGATACTAGCAATAGACAGAATTGTGTGGAAAAGGGAGAGGGAGGCCTTTGCCCTGCAGTGCGACAATACAGGCTAGTTAGATTAGATTAGAAGTTAGATACCAAAATAAACAAAAACACCGCCAATGAACAACTTGATTAATCTGAGCTTCCCTCGCAAATACAATGCTAAAGTATAGACACATTCATTACTTACCCACAGTCATTGCGTGTTTTTATTATATAAGACCCAAAAAACCACGGACCACGCACATTGAAGTGTTCCGTAGTTGGGATGAATTTATCCTAAAAACAAACTTAACTTTGTAGTTTATAAACATGTTCTCCCATGCAAAATGTATAGGAAAACGCGTTTTTGCAACTGCAAAGTTGGTCGATTATTACTCGTTAACTTGTAAAGCCTACTTAGCTGTGATAGTTTTCCTTTTAATTTCGTTATATAAACTACTACTGTGATTTTTTTCACACATCTAAAACCAACCATTTAGCTGGCAGGGGGGGGGACACTTGACTAACAAAAATGACCACTTAGCTTAATATTTTGCAAACGAATCCCTGAATCCAAAAATGGTTTTCCGAAACTCACAATGTTTTTGAAGGACCTTTTCAATGATACCCCACATCATGCGATAAAAAAAAACATCACCACTTTACGTGTATCCTAAAAAAAATGTTTTTCATAATTTTGATTAACCACTTTGTTGACGTAATTAATATATATACCTATGCCAAATTACAGCTTTCTAGTACTAAGGGTCTCGGAGCTAGACCGCGGACAGACAGACAGACAGCCGGACATGACGAAACTGTAAGGGTTCCTTGTTTACTACGGAACCCTAAAAATGCAAGTCTTTTTTGGTCCATAATTAACTTAGACATCTTGTTATCCGTTAAAATAAAATTAAGGAAGATCGTACAAAAAATACCTAACTTCAACTACTAAGCACATTTTCCTCGTAACAGAATTAGGCAAGAGCTAATGATGTTAGTGTTACTTAATTACTGACGAGAACACGATCAATCAAGAAGCTCGTTAGCTAAAAATGTACTAAATAATTAGGTTACGTAACATACTAACATCAATTAAACTTCACGAAAGTCAGTCTCGGGTTTTTAACAGTCTAATCATGACTCTGATCAACTGAACGGAAGGTCGATGGGGCCGAAAGGTTCTGGAGTGGCGACCGTGTACCGGAAGATGTAGCGTTGGAAGGCCTCTCACAAGATGGACCGATGACCTTGTGCGGGAAGCACAGAATCGGTTGAATTGGCGGTGCTTGGGGGAGGCCTATGTCCAGCAGTGGACGTTTATCGGCAGAAATGATAATGATGATGAATCATGACTCTGATCAGTTACTCTGCTTTCAAATCTTATGTTAAAGCTTGTTGCTAAGTTGATCTTGGAAATTGTTAGCATACGGTGAAAGAAAACATCGTGAAAACCAAACTTGCAATAAACACAATTTTGAAATGGCTTATCCGCCTTAAGCAAGCGTGGAAAGCCCTCAATCGATTGCGTACCCAAGTAGGCCGCTGCAGACACAATTTGTCGAAGTGGGGGATCACAAAACCATCCAACACCCAGTGTGAGTGCGGTACTTCTGATCAGACCATGCCCCACTTGCTGGAGTGTCCTAGGTGCCCGTTCACCTGCACCTCGGACGAGCTAAAGAATGCCACTGATGCCGCAATCAACGTGGCCACCTACTGGGCTCATATAATATAATTACTTATAAAGAAGAGTACCATCGACACGAAAAGAAGAAGAAGAAGAAGCAAGAGTGGAGATCGATGCTTGTTGGTTATTTATTTTTAACCTGTGTTGTCCCACTGCAAGGCAAGAGGAGTGGTAAGGAAAAAGGCTCCCTTTTTCCTTTGCACGTCTCTCTGTCTTGAGCTAGTGTGGACCAATCCTGTCTGTAAGTGTCATGCTCGTCCCGCCATCTTCCCTGGGTCTGCCTTGATGTCGACGGACGTATTCTGGGACCCACATGGTGATAGATTTGGCCTATGACTCGTTCGACATAGTTACGGCAGACGTCTCCGGCCCAGCCCCATTTAAGCTTGACTGCTTTTTGGATGAAGTCGGCGATTTGTGTTTCATAGCGCGTCACTTTGTTCTTAACATGGCCCTTTAATCTGACTCCAAGAATGCTGCGCTATTATGAGAAGAGGCCTACACCCTACAGAGACTGCTGGGATAATAATAGTTTCATCATCATCATCATCAGCCTATAGCAGTCTACTGCTGGACATAGGCCTCTCCAATTGCACGCCATTCAGCTCGATTCTCGGCAACTCTCATCCAGCTGCTACCAGCCACCCTTCGAAGATCGTCACTCCACCTAGCCTGAGGGCGTCCTACCTTACGTTTGCCAATTCGCGGTCTCCACTCAAGAACACGTATACCCCAACGGTCATCGGTTCTACGGCTGATATGGCCGGCCCACTGCCACTTCAGCTTGCTAATTCTGTGAGCTATGTCGATAACTTTGGTTCTCTGCCGGATCACTTCGTTCCGGATTCGATCCCGAATAATAGTTTACTATTGTTAAAATCGTCAGGAAACTGGCATACCAATTTCCTTTCAGGACATATCCTTACATGCAACATTTAACACTAAGTATTATATTTATTTTATTTTTGATTTGTTATTTCACTATATGCTGCACCGGTTGACGTCATCACGTCAGCGCCGGCTATCGCTGAAAACCAGCGCTGGGGCTCTGTCTCGCATGGGGTCGCAGCTTTATGCTGGGCAATGGCCGTTTTGCGTGGATGTGACGCATATTTTTCCCCAATTTGTTATTTACGTGTTTTTGAATTAAAAACTTCTTAAGGCGCGTTGAGCATTTTTGAGATGGTAAAAAAACAATTGAACTCGCGACACCGCTACCGACACCTCATTTTTGTAAACGCGATTGTGCTCTTTATTTATCTTACGTTACGGATCAATGTTCTATGCAAGTATTTTTACTTTTAAGGTCTTGGAAGTTTTTTTTTTTTGTAAACGCTATTGTGCTCTTTATTTCGACAAGGTTACGAACCAATATTCTATACAAGTATTTTTCTTCCTCCAAGGCGATCATGTTCAAGTTTTCACTTCTGTTGGCACTCCCGGAGTGCCACTTTTTTATCTTTCTTTGCGTCATGTTTATCGCAAATAAACATATTTTCTATCTTTTCTTTTCTTTTTTCTTTCCTAGAACCAAAAATTCGAAGACATGTGACATCTACCAACCCGCACTGGGCCCGCGTGATGGATTACGGCCCACTACCTCTCACAGAGAGGTCTGTGTCAGCAGTGGGAACATTACAGCTGATTATGCTTATGTTATTGTTAACCATTAACGTTTTAAACAATGAATTTTGAATTGATTGGCAACTACCAATTACCCAATCATTGGACTGAGTAATTGGCTTCTTCACCGCTGCTTGTGGGTTGATTTCCCATGAGTATTATAATATTGTTCCTGTTTTGCGTATTTGTGCATGTTAAGTCAGGGAAATTCCAACTGACAAAATTGTACAATAAATTCAAATTCAATTCACAACTACTGCTGTCTTTCTTTGTCTGACATAAGAAGTAGCTGATACATAATAAATTGACGTGGTATGCCATTTTGCTCTACAATCAAGTTTCCCAACTGTACCTGCAATCCTACTTGTATGATGCACATTTGCATAAGTTAACATGATAAGACATATCATAACATTACCCCTGTAATCCTCGAAGGGTTAGGCAGAGGTGTAACTACAGTACACCGACATTTCGTCAGCTATGTTTAAGTCCCATGTAATAGGGGGCGAGCTTATTGCCATCATACATACATACATAAACTCACGCCTTCTTCCCATGGGGGTAGGCAGAATCTACAGAATGCCACCTGCTACGATCCTTACATACTCCTTTTGCCTTAACACGCTTTCCGAGGCACGAAGAAGTCTCAGTGTGTAAAGATGGTCACCCATCCACGGACCAACCCCGGCAAGCGTAGCTTAACCTGATGGATCGACCCGTGCGGCTGTTATTCTGTTATTACTTAGCCACAAGCTCCTCCAAGTTCAAGTTACTTAACTAATGCAAGTTTAAATCAGCCATAAGTAAATGCAGTCATAATCCAGGACAAATTAATGTGGAGGGAGCTTTAAAAGTAGCCACTTTCCCAAGATAAAACCCAAGATCGATCTCAGAGATGAGAGCATTTTATTAATAGGGACCTTAGAGCTTGGTGCTCTGTTCGTCCCGACAGAAACAAGAGCTCCTGATTAATGGTCTTCTCTCTAGCAGACATCTACATTGCTCGCAATGCGACATCATTTGTTTAAGCTTGTTTTTGCTATGGGACAGAATGTTTGGGAGCACTTTTTTTTTTGTTTTTGGATTAAGTAGGGATTTGGATTAAGACTACATTATCTACTTGAAATAAAATTTATAAAGATTGTCCACCTCACCTTTTTACAAGCTAGTTGTTTATATAAAAAAAAACAGTGGTACTCCGGGAGTGCCGACAGAAGTGAAAACTTGAAAAAAAAATCGGCACCGCGGTAATCAACACGTTGATGTCTTTTACTCCACGGTGTCGGGAAATTGCATTACAGTGTCGCGAAATCAATGATTTAGTTCCATCTCAAAAATGCCCAACGCGCCTAAAGAAGTATTCACTTAAAAAAATTGGAGTGTCTGTTTTTATTGTCAAAATAGCAGTTTTTTACTTAGGTAATTCATATGAAAGTATATAATAAAGTACAAATAACAAAAAAAATATATGTTTGTGTGTTTGTTTCGGTTAATCTCCGAAACAGCTGGACCAATTTTGATGCGACTTTCACTGGCAGCTGATGTTATAAAGAGTAACTTAGGCTAGTTTCATTTTAGTAAAATAATTAGGGTCCACGTGAGCAAAGCCGCGGGCTGTAGCTAGTTAGTGTTTCTACAGATTTCTTCTCATATAGGGAAGTAATTCATTCCCTACTAAAGTATTTGGTGCCTCCTTGGTCTAGTGGTCGTAAACGCTACTGCTGAAGATGAGGTCCTGGGTACGATTTCCGGGTCGGGAAAAGTGTTATTAGTTTTTCTATCTGGAATTTATCAGTAGCAGCCCGGAATCTGGATTTCGTTTAATTTAGACTTTAACAATTGCTACGTTTGAGTTTATTATCATAAACCTCTTCGCTATTACCACTTTGGTAATAAGTTTATTAGGTAGAAATTTGAAAAAAAAAATGAAAGCGAACTTGTCAAAAAAACTTTTCATTAAAATCTTAAACGTAGGTATTTAAATTTATTAATTAAAAGCTTTGGCCAGACGTTAAACCACTCAAAAACAGAAACTTAAATGCACGAATGTTGAAGTTATTTGTAAAGTTGATTAAATACTTTAAAAACCGGCCAAATGCGTATCGGACTACGCACAATGAAGGGTTCCGTAGTAGGGATGAATTTATCTCAAAAACAAACTTAACCCTGTGGTTGAAAAACATGTTCTCCCATACTTCGACTTACGTCACGGTCAATTCTCCAACAGCAAATTTAAGCTAGTAACCACAAAAAAAACTATGATAAAACTACAAATTAACTATTTTTGGACTTGTTCCATTACATGTGCTGTGAGACCTTGCTTCCTGCCCAATTTCATGACTCTAGGTCAACGGGAAGTACCCTGTGGGTTTTGATTTATTTGAGAGTATCAAAATATGTCGCATAAATGGCCGTATTTTTTTATTGCGTTGACTTAAAAGCTTGATTTTTAGATTCAATTTGGTACCTACACGCGTTCCTGAGAAAAAGGGTCTTGACAGACTGACAGACACACGGACGGACAACGAAGTGATCCTTAATGGGTTTTGTTTTTCCCTTTTGAGGTACGGAACCCTAAAAAATATAAGTAAATACTATTATGCCTTGAAAATTTTACTGTCATTTAAACAAGAAAATTCTCTTTGCGAATGAAGTTTGAAAATACAAACTAGTTGTGAAAGACGTTTGATAATATTATTAATTACAGCGAGCGTTTACTTCACTGCAAAATGGAGTCTAATTAATTTCACTTCACACTAAATTGAAAGCAAAATAGTGTTGGAAATTATTTAGAAATAATACTTCCATTAGAAGTTATGATTATTTGGTACTAAAATAAATATTAATTTAAGAAGATAAGATTTTAATAACTAAAACAGTAATAATTATGAATGAAGAAGGCTTTCTTCATTTTGGACAATCACTGACTAACTTACAGTAAAAAAACATCGCTAGGAAAATTGTACTTACTTATTTAATCTTGAAGCTCATAATTATTGTTATCAAACTCAAAGCATTTATTTCAACTCAACCATTTACAGGCATTTTTGAATTGTCAAAGAGTCGGTTAGTTGGTCAGAAAGATCAAGCTAGTTGCCCATTCCAAAACGTAGATCTCTATGGAGAAGAACGGGCAAGAAACTCCAAGGACACTCTTTTAAATATAGATATTACAAAATCCTGGGTACATTATTCTTGTTGCTTCTATATATGAGAACAATGTACAAAAAATAATCAAAAGCAATTGAAAATATGAGATTAAAAATAAGCCCTGGTAAATAAGAGATGACCAGTCCTTATTGACGGCGCCCGTTCACGAACATGACGCGTGGATCAACACCATCCAGGTCAACCATTTTGTAGGGAACCGAATGATCCAACACACGTGCTGCCATCAGCAAGACATAAGTGATCATGAGTATCACATGTATATTATATTTACGCCTCTTGACATTTCTCAAAATGTCACCTAGATCTTTGAAAAGCGAACGAGATGGCGAAGGCAACTCGTAGTGGCCGACTCACAGAGACGTTTTTAATTAAATGAGGCACGAACCGACGATTATCCCTGTCCGCACTATGCTAGTGCACTTAAGGACTATCCTTGGTTGGTGTAAGACTATTGCAGGATATTTCCTTTATTCCATTAAAATACTTATAAATTACATTTTTAAATATTAGAATATAAAAAATATAAAAACATAAAAAATAGTAGCCCACCGGTATCGGGAACAGGGTCCAAGCTACCGGCGGTCAGGGCTTCAGAGAGAGGAACCTCCTAACAATGCGAGCCGTGTCCAGGAGTACCGCCTTCTGAATCAAGCCCTTGATCCAGCTGCCCAACGAGAGCCTCCTTAGGTGTTGGTCGAGGCTCTTGGCAATTAAGCCATTGGCTGAAACGACTATCGGCACAATGATCGCTGAGTCCACATCCCACATGTCGACAATCTCGCGAGCCAAGTCAAGATACTTGATTTGTTTGTCTTTCTCGGCTTTCACGAGGTTCCCGTCATGCGGGACTGTTATGTCAATAATCATTGTGCGCCGCTCTACTCGATCCACCACCACTATATCAGGTTTATTGGCAACAATAGTCCTGTCAGTGATGATGGATCGATCCCAGTACAATGTGATATTTCCATTTTCGAGAACTGGGTCGGGCACATACCTGTAGTATGGCACTTCCGATTCCACAAGGCCGTATTTCAGAGCAAGTTGCTGATGGATAATCCTGGCTACAAGGTTGTGTCTATGCAAGTACTCTTCGTTAGCTAGACGAGAACACCCGGAGATAATGTGTCGGATTGATTCTCCCGGACGGTGGCATGCCCGACAGATGTCAACCGTGCCATCCTTCACAATAAATCTCCGGTAATTGTTCGTCATGATAACTTCATCCATAATTGCACAGATAAAATTGCAGGATATTATTATTATTGTTTGTGGATGATTTATAACCAGCCAACTATCCAGTCTTCTTTTTTTCATGTGATAAGTGACTAACCTGGTGTCAGAGTTTTAAAGCCGCCCATAGGCCTCTGACTTGGAGAAATATCTCTCACGATGTTTTCCTTCACCGTTTTTGAAGCAAGTGATAATTATACGATACGCACATAAATCCGAAAAGTCAGAGGTGCGTGCCTTGGGTTCGAACTCGAGACCTATGACTTGGCATTCTGATGGTCACACCACTAGGCTATCACTGCCACAACTATCTAGTAACAAGTAATTTCAAAGCGAAATATTGACCACACTTTCTAAAACTGAGGGAAAAAAACGCATTCAAAGCCATAAAACTTTTGTGTTAATTACAAACTCTCCACTTTTCAATTATTACCACGAACAACGTCACTATGAATTTATGAAAACCGATAAATTATTTAAAAGCAATTTTGTAAAATACAGCAAAGTTGGAGCAGGGTTGTCACTCAAGTTTTGCTTTTAACTTTTTCACAAATATTAAATTCTAATAAGCTTCACGAATTGTGAAGCTATAAAACCGTTTTTTCTTTTTTCCAGCGAAAAACAACTATCAAAAAAACGCCTGTTACTTTCGTAAACACTTTCTAATCTATACATAATAAAATAGTAACGAAGTCAAAACTGTACATTCAATATTTAAAAAAAAATTGCTACGAGTTTTGGGGAACGAGTCTAATGCCGAAAATATAGTTTTAAGGTTTGTCTGTTTGTCTGGATGTAAGTTCCGAATTGGCGCAAAAACAGCTGAATAGATTTGGATGAAACTTGTCACACAGATAGTTTATAACCTGGATTAATACACAGGGTACTTTTAATCCCGGTGCTACATTCCTGTGGGATTTTTTCCGACATACACATACAAAGCTAATCGGAACTGAAATCATCTACAAAGTGCTTGCTATTTCAAAATTCTACTCAAAATAAAAACTACATTGTGTTCTTTGTTACGTGTTATAATTGGTAAACAAACACGGAAGAAAATTACGAGTGTTGGCAAGACAAGCAAAGTAAAATGCACTTGAAGTTTTCTAAGCAATCTAATTATTAAAAATAGGAAGCACCTTGATTCTCTTGTCCATCTAATCCACAGCGCAGCGTGAAACAAGCATAGACGTTGAAAATTAAAGAAGAAATAGCTAAGAAAATACAGCTTTTTGTATTTTTATGTGTTTTTAACTACGTGAAAAATGTCCATGCTCTTTTATTTAAACTGTAAATTATTTACTTTTGTAATTATGTTACTAAATAATAAACTAAATACATGTAACTATATTACCGAGTGAGTGATTATGGCATAGTAAATAACAGTATCCCTTAATAATTTGTAACTAGCGAGAGATTAACGCTTAATAAAACTAGTTTTTTTTTTTGTTACTTTCCTAAGAAATAAAAACTATGCGAATGTCAATTTTCCATAATAATATTATTAATTATTAATAAAATATGGGGAAATTAAATAATATGTACGTAAATAACAACATATACCTAATTTATTTATTTAAAAAATCTTTTTTACAAAAAACACAACCGACTTCCAAACTACAAAGTGAAAAATAACTTTAATTTCGGAAGTCGATGTCTTTGGATCAGATCAGTATTTTAGTTTTTTGACACCGACTTCCGAAATTAAAGTTATTTTTCACTTTTTTAGTTTGGAAGTCGGTTGTGTTTTTTGTAAAAAAGTTTTTTTTTTTTCACTTTTTAGTGGGTTGGTTTGTAATTTATCTAAGTTACAATAGCCTTATGTCAACTGCTTATCAAAAATACCCAAATCGCTATAGATGTGCCTTTAATATTTGAAGAGTTTCCTCGATTTATCCAAGATCCCATCATCAGATCGTAACCAAATGACAATGGGACCAACTTGAAAGTATACCCTTTCGAACAAGAAAAGAATTTTTCAAATCGGTCCAGCCGTCGTCGAGTAATCGGGGAACATACATAAAAATAAAAAATAAAACATCCCGACGATTTGAGAACCTCCTCCTTTTTTTTTTGAAGTCGGTTAAAAATAACAAAATAAAATTATATACTAACATAAATAAAAGTATTCACAGACTAAAATATAGCGTCGAAAAATTCTGCCATATTAAAATTAGAATCAAAAACTCAAACTCACACCATTTTTGTAAATTAAACCATTTACAGGCACTTTTGAATTACCTACTAAAGGAGTTGGTCATTTAGAAAAATTAAGCTAGTTACCCATTCCAAAGCGTAGTAAGTTCTAATGGAAAAGAACGGGTAGGAAACAGAATCGCATCTGCTATTTTTAAAGGTAGATTTTTTACAAATTTCGCGGTTGGCAACCCTAATCCTACAAAGAGATTGCTCTGAATAGAAATAAATTGAGTAAACTTTGATAGGGTTTGAGAATAACAGCAATTAACTAAACATGGGATCAGTTTCAGATCAAGAGCTAGTTAGTGTAGAATCTAGAATATCTCGTGTTTTGAAATAGACACTGTAATTGGATTATAGATATTTTACATGAAAATTGGTAAAGTTATTATTTATCTCATAAGCTTGCGTGATAAGATGATTCAAATCTATCATGAATATAATAATGGAACTAACTAAATAAATTGATCATTTATTACATTAAATTAGGAAAGTTTTTACCCGACTGCCCCAGAAGGAGGGTCATGTTTTTCGAAAGTATGTATATCTATTTCTTTGGCGCGCTCTGTAGCCTAAACGGCTTGATGGATTTTAACTTTTCAGGTGTCGTTAAATTCGTCTTAGTTGTGAAAGTGACATAGGCTATATAATATGTATATATTGCATCTGCAAATACAAAAAAAGGAGGGGTAGGTTTAAAAAGAAATACCACATTATTGGTATCAAATAAAAGCTAGTAATGACTCAATCAAATATATATTTATATATTAATAAAACTAAAAAGCTTGAAATAAAGCAAATTATTTAAAAAACCCGACTGCAAAAACAGAATTTTGGTATTGCAGGCGGGACAAACCAATAACCTGAAATTATTGTGTAATTTTTGTTTGTAATACCAAACTTCTATAGATTATAATGCTTGTTTTTCTCATTTTAATTGTGTTTTTGCAGTCGGGTTTTTTTTTTAAATTATTTGCTTTATTGAAGTGAAAACTTCTTTAGGCGCGTTGGGCATTTTTGAGATTGGAAAAAAACAATTGAACTCGCGACACTGTTACCGTTACCAACACCTCATTAAAAGTATTTCCAGCACAATAAAATTGTTCAAGTTTTCACTTCTGTCCGCACTCCCGACCCAAAAGTCATAAGTCATTTATTCATTTGTTTAACATAGGTGTACAATAGTAATGGTATTTAAAGATAAAGAGTTCGCTATGTTATACCAGAGGGCGTACAAATGTTTGTAATTGAGTAATTATTGAATTAAATAAGTCTGAACAATAAAAAAACAATTATAAAAAACCACACATTTCATAATACAAATTAATTAATAATAAATAGCAATAGAAATCAATGTCAAAATAAAAAATAAAAAATACAAATGTCAATACAGTGCATGACAACACACAGACTGAAAACAAATAATAAGGATATGTCATTAAACAATACTAAAGTTAACATACAAAAACTGATGTCAATAATACTAATGTCAATAAATAAAATTTATGTCAAGGATCACAATACATTTTATTTTCTTAGCATGTCATCATTCTGTCATTAAATTTTTGTCTGTTATAAATTCCGAAATACTGTAATATGCTTTGTTCACAAGTAAGGACTTTAGGCGTTTCTTAAATAAGCTCACGTTCAATTCTTTGATTGATCGTGGGATGTGGTTAAATATGACTGGCGCCATGCAGAATACACTTTTATACATTAATGCTGTGTGGGACCTTTTTACGCATAAGCTATTGATATCCCGTCGACTTCGGTTATTAATATCTAACATTTTTTTAAATAACTTTGGATTGGTCTTAACAAATACTGCAATCTCAAAAATATATACCCATACATTACACCTTAGTTTACCGTACTTAATGGCAGGGTATAATTGTACACATTACAACCAGTATCAGCATAATGATTTCCAAAGGGCTTCATTCACGAAACTAGTCTGATTGTTTAAGTTAAAAAAGAGCAACCGGAATCATAGCGATCAATATTAATTAAATTTTGGGAAATTAGTACCCACTAACTCGATAGATGGCGTTGGCGTCTAATTAAAACTCGCTATGGTTTCGTTACCGCTCGTAGTAGATAGTCTTTGATAAAAATTTGTTTGTAACCCCACCGACCGCGTCTACCGCGAAGGCGCCCCTCGCCCCCCGAACCGCGTCATCGTCCGCAAAGGATCCCCCCGCGTCCCCCGCCTGCCGACCGCGATGGATTGCCCCGCGCCCCCCGCGAAAAAGATTCCCCCTCCACCTCCTGTTCGTACAGGACAAGGGGAAGTGGACGGACATCTCAAAATGGTGCGCTGATCCAAAAGATCAGCTTCACCAGCGCCCGAAATACCCAGCAGGTAGACGTGGGTCGGATTAGGTAAAAACGATACCTAATCCTAGTATTTAAAAATACCTGTTCCATTTACCTAATCCGAATATTTATTCAATACGGCCGGGCCTGTTACCGATATTAAAGTATCATAAGTAGATTGGGTAAGAAATATTCGGCATGGAGTATGGAACTATGGTATGGACGTTTCGTTTCTGGTATATTGTGGAACGGTGGATTATATTTCGTTTTTATGGGAAAAAAGTCAACGTGAATACTTTTGTTTTTAACGTCTAATAAAGTGATCAAAATTACCCTTCATACTTAAAAAGAGTGCGGCTGCACAATGTGTTAATGATGGTGCAGCGCAGAATCTTAAACTGTCGTTTATTAGACATTCTCACAGGCTTAGGACTGTCATATTGTGTAGATTCACACAAAAGGCGTATTTAATAATTTTGATCAACTTTGTACAATGATTGAGATGGGTACTTTTTACCATTTTTATATACTTATAATTTTTTTTTTCAGGGTTTTCAATTTTTTAATGTTTTTTTTTTCTAAATTAATAATATATTATTTTGAATTTTGCTGTAGAAACATAAGTTGCTGCAACTTCCTTACTCCTAATCTCGTTCGTCTGTCATTTATTATCAACCCCAACTATTATATAAACATACATTTCACCCATATTATTACATGAGTTCCTGATTTTTATTCATTTATTTTTAATAAAAGACGTGAAAGTTTTGTTATTTTTCTTCGAGAGTATCATCTTAAAATAACGCCACCTAACGACGAAGTATATTCGTTACGACATTATCGCTAGAACACTAACTAGTCCAGTGGTATTCTACATAAATGGCGCTGGCGGCAGTGCTAATTAAATTTGAAACTTAACTCCCGCATTTCAAGGTACGGAATATCTTCTGTGTAGACTGTGTACGAGTATTTTGTGCCATACCTAATCCACGACGCTTTGGATTAGGTACGAATTCGCATCGAAAAATACCTAATACAGATACCTAATCCAATATTTATGCCTCACCTCTACCAGCAGGGTATAAAAGTCCTAGTCCCTACGTCGCACGACTATAGGGAACTAACCCGACTACTGAGAGCGAGAGGTGTGTCATACCACACCTACTCTCTCCCAGAAGAGAAACAAGTTCGCGTTGTCATAAAACGCATCCCTAGGGAAATCCTCCCCTCTGAAATTCTCGCCGACCTTCAGTCGCAGAACGTCCCGGTTGACGAGGTCCATCGTATGCACCGCTCTAGAGGCGGTGACCTCTACGACATGGTCCTCGTTATCTGTCCGCCCGTAGAGGGCTACCATCCGATATTTCAAATTCGTTCTCTGTGTCATCTCACAGGGATCGAGATTGAAAAACCCCTAAAGAGTGGCATTGTCGGTCAATGCCACAGGTGCCAGTTATACGGCCACTCACAGCGGAATTGCCATGCTACACCCAGGTGCGTAAAGTGCCTGGGAGAGCATAGCACTTCCGACTGCCCCCGTCCCAAGGACCGTACCCTTTGTACCGTACCTCCTAGCTGCGTTCTATGCGGCAAAGAGGGCCACCCAGCTAACTACCGGGGTTGTTCAAAAGCCCCTAAGGCCTCTTCTCCCAAGCTGGGGAAGCGCTCCGGCGCCCGCCAGCAAAGGGAAACTCCCTCCTCATCCTCTTATAGGATTCCCTCCGCCCTTATGCCCCAACGACTAAGCCCTCAGAGGCCTAGTCCGTGGAATTATCTCCACCACCAGCAGTCTTTCCCTGCCTTGGTGCCCTCTTACGGTCATTTCCCCCCCCCCCGCCGCCCCCCCATCTCCTCCCCCCCACCTTAGGGACCCCCGTTTCCGTGGCGCCGCGCCACCCGCGCCCTCCGCGCGTCCCGCGCACTCTGCGCCCCCCGCGCCCGCCGCGCCCCCCGCTAAACCCGCGCCTGCTCTCCAAGCTCCGTGTCCCCCGACTGCCGGTCCCGTGACCGAGCAGATGTCAGGTGTTGCCTCGTTCAACATAATCACGTCAAATTACGCGAGTTTTGCCTCCCCGCGTGCTAAGGAAATGGCAAAACTCATCGTCGCCGCCCAAGGCAATATCATTAGGATTCAATCCATTTATAATGCGTATCCGGATATTACGCAAGCCCTAGAATCCCTCGCCCAAACCCCTAAATCTTTCAATGGATAACGAGGCCTTAGCTAGATTTAAACCCCGATCCCTAATAATAGGTTAATTTAACGCCAACGGCATAAAATCCCAAAGGGAAGAAATAGTGCTCTTCCTCCGCGATCATCAAATAGACGTTCTCTTAATACAAGAGACTTTCCTGAAGCCTTGCAATCGTGATCCGTCACTTGCCAATTACCGGATAGTTCGCAATGACAGGTCGCGATGTCACAAGGGTGGCACCCTGATCTATTATAGAAAGCAGCTTCACTGCATCCCACTAGACCCTCCCCCCTCTCGGTATTAGAAGTCTCCGCCTGCCGTCTAGGCATGTCAGGTCACGAGCCGATCACTCTCGTATCGGTCTATAATCCCCCCGGTAACACCACGGGGCATTACCATCACCATTGGTGAGAATCGAGAGGTCGTTTGAGAGGCGTTGGTGATTCACCAACGCCTCTCAAACGACCTCTCGATTCTACTCGCTATGAGTAACTCGCTCATTATAGCGGGCGATCTAAATGCCAAACATCCCTCTTGGAACAGTTCGGTAACCAATCTCAGAGGTTAACACCTGTTCGACCTCTCAAACTTGACCTTTGACGTCATCGCTCCCATGACCCACCCATTTTCCGCTCACGAATCCAAATCATGCCCCCGATATCTTAGACGTGGCGCTCCTTAAGAACGTCAACCTAAAGTTAGATTCAATAGAAACGGTACAAGAGCTAGACTCTGATCACCACCCGGTAGTCATGAAACTATACCCCCGCATAGGTCTTTCCGACCCGAACGCCCCCCCTATCACTACGAGGATCACGGACTGGAAGAAAGTAAGCACACAGCTGAAATCCAACACGTCCCCTCAACTAGACTCTATCCCCGACCTTTTCGACTCGGTCGCCGACACCACGGCCGCGATCGACTCACTCACTAATCACGTACAAACCGTCCTGAACGATTGTTCAAGGGAAGTTCCAGCGACGGACGGCCGTCGCTGGAACTTGCCGGACGACGTGCGTGCATTACTGACTGAGAAGAACGCGGCCATACGTGCCTACGATAGCTTTCCCTGTAACGCCAACAAAGCCCATATGCGCTATTTACAGAGATCTGTAAAGACACGTATAGCGGAGCTGCGGGACGCGAGCTGGGGAAAGTTACTCGGCGAACTAGAGCCCACCCATCAGGCCTTCTGGGAGCTCCAGAGGAAACTCAGGTCTCCCCAGGTCTCAGCCATGCCCCCCCTGACCCGTCCCGATAAATCCATCGCATTCGACGATGCCGAAAAGGCTGAATGCCTCGCAGACAGCCTCGAGGCCCAATGCACTCCCAGTTCTCTACCTGTAGACAAAGCTCACCTGAAAAAGGTCGACGCCGAAGTCGAACGTAGAGCCTCCCTCCCTCCCGTCGATGACCCTGATTGTCCACTGCCCCCCGTCCTCCCGGACGAGGTGCACGACATCATCAAGGGTCTTAAAGTCCGTAAAGCCCCCGGTTTAGATGGCATCACCAATAGGGTGATCCAACTATTCCCTGCCCACCTAATAATGCTTTTGACCACCATCTTCAATGGTGCCTTAAGCAACAATATCTTCCCCCAGTCATGGAAGGAGGCCACGGTTATCGGTATCCCAAAGCCCGGCAAGCCCAAAACCGAGGCCTCTAGCTACCGTCCCATCAGTCTGCTCAAGGTTCTCGGAAAAGTCTATGAGAGGCTTATTTATAAGCGCCTCAGAGATTTCGCCGAGACCAAGGGCCTCATCCCCAACGAACAGTTCGGCTTTCGAACTGAGCACTCTAGCGTGCATCAGGCCCACCGCATCGTAGTTTCCAGCGCGGGACTATGACCGGTGCAGTATTCTTCGATGTAGCGAAAGCGTTCGATAAAGTCTGGCACAACGGCTTAATATACAAGCTGTACCAACTCGGCGTGCCAGATCGTCTCGTACTCATCTTACGAGACTTTTTATCGAATCGCGTCTTCCGTTATCGTATCGAAGGAGCGTTATCCACTCCCCGTCCCATCCGCGCAGGTGTCCCCCAGGGCTCTGTGGTGTCCCCCCTCATTTTTACGCTATACACAAGCGATATCCCAAAAGGTTGCGGTAGGTCGCAGTTGGGTCTGTTCGCAGACGACACTGCCATCTACTTCAGCTCTAGATCCCCCGACATCATTCGCCTAAATCTCCAACGCGCAGTCAATAGACTGGCAGCTTGGTTTACAAAATGGCGGATAGAAGTCAACCCCGATAAAAGCCAAGCGGTTCTCTTTACGAAGCCGCGTTCAAGGCTCAAAAACACCCTCCCCCGACCAATCACCATATTCGACAAGCCGATCCCTTGCGAGAAGCGAAATAATAACCTCGGTGTCGTTCTAGACCATCATTTGACCTTCGCAGAGCACATAAAGATGGTTCGTTCGCGAGCCTCTTTCGCTCTCGGTAGACTCTTTTACCTGGTGAATGCACGTAGCAAATTGTCACTTAGGTGCAAATTCCGCGTTTACACGGCGTGCATTCGACCGATCATGACCTATGCGGGTGCCGTCTTCGCTCATGCGAAACCCCGTCATATCCATAGGATGCAAACAGTGCAAAATAAATTCCTCCGTAGGGCCACAGGTTCCCCCTGGTTCGTCAGGAACGAGGCACTCCACCTCGACCTAAAGATTCCCACAATCCATCAGTTTCTAAAACGCCTTTCCAAGCGTTTCTTTGAGTCCGCGGCCAAACATCGCAACCCTCTGGTTGTCGAGGCCGCCAGTTATGTCCCGAGTAGAATCAGTCATGTTCGCCGTCCAAGGCATATCCTCGTAGATCCCGATGACCCCATAACCCTCCTCCAGGAGAGCAATAGGGAAACAAGTACAGTGTACAAACACAGACGCCTCCCGTCATACCGACCTCGCCGCCGAGGTCCTTTGCGATCTCGACCGCCGCGCCCCCGAGTAAATAATACTCCCCCCCGACCCTTGCTCGAAAACGAGGTGCCAGCAGTTGTTGCAGCTGTGCACGTAACTTTAAATTCCCCGACTAATAATAATGATCAAAACCTTTTGATCCAGCCCGTCCCATCCTTTGATGTCCTCCCTCCGGATAACGCCCTAAGCCGAGGCTCGAACCCCGCAGGGGGTGCCCTTAGTGAGCGTTCATCCTTAAATTTTTAGCTTAGTTATTTGTGTCCTGGCTGGAGGCTTTGAGTGTAGTAGCTTAAGGCAACCACAGAATTGACCGGTTAAACAGCTACGGTTTTCGGAACCAGCTGTGAGATGCCCAACAGAAAAAAAAAAAAAAAAAATTTGTTTGTAAAATAGTACTTGTACAGCTTAACAAACATTATTGTGATTCGATAAAAGTTTATACGCGATTTAGTACTAATCCAGTGTTTTGGTCACTCTCTGCTTCAAGTCGACCCTCGATCTTGTTCACTGATAATAACATCACGTCATGTTTACCGGGTTTTGCAGAGGTGCAGCTATAGTATATTCACATTTCTCCAGTTATATTTAAGTCCCATGTAATTATTGCCATCAACCGAGCACAAAATCAGACAATTGAGAAATTCCAGATAGAAAAACCCAATAACACTTTGCCCGACCTGGGAATCGAACTCAGGCCCTCACGCTCAGCAATAGCGCTCACGACCACTATACCAACGAGACAGTCCTAACACAATCCTACTCATAACAACCAGTATATATCTATATCTGCCTAGCCTTTTCCCAACGATGTTGGGGTCGGCTTCCAGTCTAACCGGATGCAGCTGATTACCAGTATTTTACATGGAGTGACTCCCTATATGACCTCCACAACTCAGTAACTGGGTAATACGATACCCCTTGGAAGACTGGTTGTCAGACTATCGGGCTTCTGACGACCCGTAACGACTGTCAAAGATCCACGAATGACAGCCGGGTCCAACGGCTTAACGTGCTTTCCGAGGCACGGAGGAGTCTCGGTATGGAAAGATGGTCACCCATCCACGGACCAAACGCGGCATGCGTAGCTTAACCTGTCGGATCGACCCGTGCGGCTGTTATTATTTAGCCACGAGCTCCTCAGACAACCAGTATCTGGCTAATTAATCCCAAAAGGCTCTTATTTACGTCCGTAACTTGTCGGATAATAACAACGTAACAAATCACGTCGGAAGAACCGTAGACAATTCCAATTACTGTTTTCCGTCAAAAATCAGTGAGCCCTTTAATAGAAAACAAAATACTAAATGAAAATTGGAATATTAATTATCCCTTTGTTATAAGTTCCCAAGTCTTGGGCTATATTCCAAACTTCATAATAGGTATATTATTATTGGTTCTCGATTATTTTAATAATAGAGGCTTATTTATAGGGTCGTTAGATTCTTCTCGATACGTATATTTATTTTATGTTTCAGAAAAAATTATCAAACATGTTTTATATTCGTGAAGTCAAGAATGGATATAGTAAGAAATGAGTATATAAGAAGAAGTTTGCAAGTGGCGCCATTGACAGAAAAGTTGAAAGGAAATCGTCTGGCTTGATATGGGCATGTGATGAGGAGGGGAGAAAACGCATGTGACTAAAAGAGTGATGAATATAAATGTTGATGGATGGAGTCTAGGACGGCCAAAGAAAAAATGGATGGATTGTGTGAGGAATGATATGAAAGAGAAGGGAGTGACCGATAGCGTGACGGCAGGAGAATAGAAGAAAAAAAGGTTTTGCACTGACGCCAAGTAAAATGTGATGACAAGGGCAAAAGATGATGATTCGTGATAGTCACGGCAAGTCAACTTTTTGCGTGTTTGTTTACAGACCCTGAATTGCGCAAATAAGCTTGCTAATGGACACCTTTTTTTTTGTCGGTGTGGAAATCCTCATGGATGTCCTCCGCCCTGGGGTGGGCAAAGGGGTTTGTCAGACTCTTACTGACTAAAACCACCCCGGTGGTCCCTCTCACACTTACGTCGGGGGCTGCAGGTACAAATGCGACTTCCGCTGCCCCGGACTGGTGACCGATCCGTAGAGGAAGTGAAACTCCCCCAATTACATCTTAAAGAGGCGTGCGTGGAACACTACGCACTGCCATCTCGGGTCCTGTGTGATGGGGAGCGACAGATGTCCCCGAGCTAGCTTAACACTTTACCAGACGGAATTTCTTGAGAAGCTTTACAGGTGCCTGCTTTTTATAAAAACTGAATCCATCAGTAATGGATGCCTTTACATCTGTCGCTAGTTCTGCGTAGGTGTTCGATGGACGTATAGGTACTTACGCAGCGTAGATACTGCTCAAACATGACACTAACGCCTCGTCAACGGGACGTATTTTCTTCATAGTCACGTCTACACAAGGCAAGCACAGCGGGTATGTACTCAACGTGTACGTGGTGTCAACGCCCACGTTACTTTAGACAAACATAAGGGCGTTTGTCCACCGCAGTCGTCACCGAGACGTCAGCGACAAACGAGATTATTCGAACCGAACGTAATGTCCCGGAGACGGCGTTCGTTTGTCCTGCGTGACCGAACTCGGCGGTTCAGTATGTTATTAAAAAATAAATTAAAATTCATTTATTTCGGGTAACTAGGCCCATAGAAGTCAATATTATAAAACATATCACACTAAAAATATAATATAATAGAATAAAATAATAGTAACAAAATTTATAATAATTATGTCAAAAATTCAAAATGAAATAAAATACAATTACAATTAAAATTTTACAATTAAAATAGTACATACAAAGACACACACAAGGATTAATAATTCCTGACAAATGGCCTTGCTGGAACATGCCTGCTGCAGCAATGCAGCATGTAGGGGCAGTCCAGCCCGTTATGATAGACAAAATAAAAGCCGGGCGAACGGTGCCGGTGCCGGTGATTCTTTCCACACACTGGTGTGGACAAAATGAAACTTGTTTTGTATTAACGGCACATCGGCACGTCACAATCTCGGGTCGAGTTCTAGCGGTTGCGCCGAACTACTCGAAACTGCGGCGGCCGGGATGATGGCGCTCGGGTGACGCAGGTAAGCGCGGTGAACGCGCGGCCATAGAAAATGTATGTATCGCTACTTCAGCGCCCCGTCAGCTCGTTCTCAGTGGTGTGCCGGTGATGGCTGCGGTGTACAGACGCATTAAGGTCAGAGGTCCTAGTATGAACGCGTGACGTAAACGTAACATAAATTCCAACCATTTTTTAATCAAAATTACAAAATGTCTTCTAGGTTTTTCGTTTTTGCGACAAGCACAATTAGTGTCACCCATAGATACTTAATAATATGAAAAAAGTCTTAAAACTAATTGTAAGTAAGTTTAATATGAGCGAAACGAGTATTTTCAATTTTAAAACCATTCGAATATACGTAAAGGTACGTCACGCGTTCGAGCAACATTTCGAGAAATCATACTAACTCAACGTTCTCAAAATACCCGGCTGTCAATTTAAAACTCCTCACCTTCCCTTATCAAAGTCAAAGTTTTAAAACTCCTTGAATTATTGGAACGGTGAATGGTGCTTGACACTTCCGCGCTCACTTTACTTTTAAAACTTTTTGAAAATTTAATTAAGTCGAGGGTCTATGATAAAAATGAAATTCGATTAAGTGTAGTTTAGTGAATGAAGATTTTCTTACTTCTTTCAATAGGAAGATGACAGTTTTTTTCCCAATTTTGTTAAAGAATTAAGTGCCTTTTCTAAAAGAGGATTGCACTAGTTAAGTTATAGTTCTCGATGTTTTTGGTTGGTATATTGGCGTGTGCTAGCTGACATATGATTAATAATTTATAATTTAAATTATGTTTTGTGTTGCGTAATGTAATATTATATAGAATCATTTTCCATTTTTACTGAACAGACAGCTGTGCTGTTGGGGAGTTTGTTGCGCCACTTCTTCTTCCCAGCTAAAGGCACTAGGAAGTGGTGAAGGGTGGGCGTTTTGGGGAACTGTCTTATGTAATTTTGACATTCGAAAAGTGCTGATTCTCGGCCTAGTTTGAATAAATGACTTTTGAATTTTTAAGTTGATGTCGTTTTCTTGTGTGGTGTAGTGTGCCGTTGGGGCTTACCTACGTGTTTTCCGAGGCACGGAGGGTATGTAATAGATCCATCCACGAAATGATCTAGGCAAGCATAGCTTAACCTTCAATCGACCCGTGCAGCTGATATCATTTAGCCAATAGCCACTCCTAAATACGCCTAAGCTTTTTATTATTATACAAGTGTTATTCATTCAACCACTTCCTGTAAGTATCGTAAAGTACAAAATGCATAAAACATAATGCTGCCATCACATTCGATTTCCTTTAACAATTCCAAGTGGATTCGAGAGGGGAGTCGATGCTCGGGGATTAATGTTTAACAGGAAGGTACCTACTTACTGTTGAGTATGTTTCCCAGCATCACCCTGGGTAACAGGCAATATTAAAAAGGGTTCATTGAAAAGGTAATCGTGTGTTTAGTTGATCAGTTTTAGGAGTGTTAACAAGAATATTAAATAGTATCTACACGATTAAAATTATGTCATTTATATGTTATGTTCTTTAGAAAATATAAGATACTTACTTTACCGTGCATCTATATCTTGGAATCATGTATATTTGTTTACAAGCATAAGATTCTTTTTCAGCAAGCGACAAGCTACTATGCCCCTCGATCTCATAATACTAATAAGTTGTATCAACCCAAGACGAATCTCACACTTACATCCAACAACAGCTATATCATGTGCATCAAATTGTATAGTAAAATTCCGAATACAATAAAGACACTTCCATTTTTAAAATTTAAGCGTAATTTAACAAAACTACTCACTGATAAATGCTTTTATCTACTCGCATAGCGTAATATTCGAATTATGAACTTCAAAACGAGTTTATATTGACATACTTTATAAACAGAATACCGAAATTTAAAAATAGAATCATATTATAACATTTGTTCTCTAACAAAATAATGCTATAAAACAAAAAAAAATCTATTACGATACAGGGCTAATCTAAGAAGTTAATATCACCAAAGAGTTTCCATCAACTTTTGGCGGGGGACAGCAGCACCCGCTGTAGCGCATGTGCGGTGATGTACTCGTGCAGGCGACATTCATTTGTTTTGTGGTACTTACTGAATTTCGTGGGATTTTTAAATTTATTCTTGATCTTTAACTTTGATCTTTTATTTAGTATTTGTTTCAATCCCAATATTTGAGAGTAGATAAAGTAGTGTATGAAACTGCACATAACTAGGTATTAAAACATTCGTGTAATACTATTAAAAACCTCGCCTACGGTTCGGTTTTTAAACAAACACTCATGTTTTAATACCCCTTATTATGCAACAGTTTCATAAACTACTATTATAGTGTACTTGAGTTTTTGGATTATAAGTTGTGAATTTTTTTAGTGTATAAGTATAATGTCATCTATGAATTAATTGTTAAGTAGGTACCAAATTTGAAATATGATAATGATATTTAATGTAATTTACTAATCGTATGCATTATTCAAGTAATTAATTAAATTCTTATAATAATATCTGATTATGTAAAATTTGCACGCCGAAATTAAAGGCATAATAAGAGATCAATATATTTTCATAAGAACTTTCTGTACCTTATTTATGCAAATAAATGATATTGATTTTTGATTTGATTTTTTTATACTGATTGTGGGAGAAAATTATGGTCACATTACAAATCTACACACGCACTTAGTTACACATGTATCTAGGGGGTCTAGCGTGGTAGGTACCAACTTCATCTATTTTGGTTTGTTTTGACTGTAGGTACAGCGGAATTGTGACTGTAATTTACGCAGTTTCATTATTTTTGGGATAAAAAATTACCTGTATTAAAAATGACAGAAATCGATTCAGTAAACGATACTGAACTAACTACTTTCATAATGTGTATTAATCAGTTACACATTGTATATCCAGCACTAATTTGACACTTTCAAATAGTACTTATTCTACGGCTGTCTTTTTCGTAAGCCAAATATTGAAATTTTGGTAAACTCCAAATTTTTCTGTCAGCAAATTTTATAGTGAGACGCTTCAAACCTAAGCTAGCCGAGTCAGAGTGCTTTGAATACGGGATCACGGGCTGGATTTATTTGGGATCGCCTTTATTTGCGAACACATAAATATCACGTTGAGTGAAGATGTGTTTATTTGCTAATAACATTAGTTTAGTGAAGTAGAGCGATTATTGTTAATTTTTAAATAGGAGTACCTATTTAAAAATTAACAATAATCGCTGACTAAAACAGCAGACATTTCTTGGTCACCCAATGTTTATCTGTCATTACAACTACACTAGTTTATACAATAAAGTGTTTAATCTGTTCTCGTTGGTCTAGTGGTAGCAAGCGCTACTGCTGAGCATGAGGTCCTGGGTTCGATTCCCGAGTTGGGCAAAGTGTTATTGGGTTTTTCTATCTGAAATTTCTCAGTAGCAGCTCAGAGTCTGGATTTGTGACCGGTTGATGGCAATAGGCTCGCCCCCTATTACATAGGACTTAAAGCATAACTGGCGAAATGTGGATGTACCTGCTACAGGGACACCTCTGCCCAACCCTTCGGGGAAACAAGGCGTGAGGTTATGTATGTTAAATAAATAAATATTTAAATTGCGAAAAATCCATTATTTCGCTATATTTATATTCTCTACTCGTATTTTAAAAGCCAAAGCTTGCAGTACTAAATTGGTTCAAAATAATAACGCCTTTCTGAGCAAGAAAATGAAAAACGAAGAAATTAGTAATCAAAGAAATGCTGCATCCTTTCGCTCTTTGTAGTATTATGCTCTTAAAAGCAGGACGAGCAGTGCTCGGAATATAATTTAATTAGTAAAAGGAAAAAAGATTTCTACATAAAGAGACTCCTCCGTGCCTCGGAAAAGCACGTTAAGCCGTTGGTCCCGGCTGTCATTCGTGGATCTTTGACAGTCGTTACGGGTCGTCAGAAGCCCGAAAGTCTGACAACCAGTCTTCCAAGGGGTATCGTATTACCCAGTTACTGGGTTGTGGAGGTCAGATAGGCAGTCGCTCCATGTAAAATACTGGTATTCAGCTGCATCCGGTTAGACTGGAAGCCGACCCCAATTTAGTTGGGAAAAGGCTAGGCAGAACAAGTAAAAGGAAAAAAGAAAATGATAATCATATGATAGTTAATAATAGTACTTCTGGGATGACAGGATTAATAAGATAAATGTAGAATTAGAATAGGTTTGTTGGTGATATTTTTTTTACCAATTTATAATACACGCACACTCGAGACAATGGTGCCGATTCCCTTGTTCACAAACTAAACTAAATTTAAGTTCAGTGCATCTTTTTCTTTCTATTTCATTAAGAATAGGACAGAAGATCAATTTTAGTTTAGTCCTGTCAAATTAATCAGCGCTTGACGTAAATTGACGTAATTTTAGTCGGCAAGTTTTTAATCACGTCTAAACTTGTATGGAGAGTGACAGGCGCTGATTAATTTGACAGGACTAAACTAAAATTTATCCTCTGTCCTTTTCTTAATGAAATAGAAAGAAAAAGATGCACTGAACTTAAATTTAGTTTAGTTTGTGAACAAGGGAATCGGCACCAGTGCAAGCCACTTGCGCTGTCTCGTGACTCGTGACTGAAGCCGCTTGCGCTGTCTCGTAATTGTACGCGTGCCGGTTGAAGGAATCTCGTCGCGATCTCCTGACTTTGATTATATGTAAGTTAAAACTTGTTCCCACAAAAACAATGATCTCCTAAAACAGGGCTTCCTCTCTCCTACTCTTTTTGCTGTGCCCTACAGGGTCCATAATGATCTAAAAATTATATAATTACCACCTAAGTACACATTATGGTAAAGAAATAAAGATATTGAGGATTGAGGAAATATGCAGAGACTGCCCGAACTGTGAACCTATTACACCGCAAAATATTCATCTAGTTTTATCCTACTACCTGAGATGTTTTTTTTTCCTACGTTTCATTGCATACACCCAGAAAAAAGTTTGAAGTAAAAATTCAAATGCCTCTGTCATATTGTCACGTCTGGAATGATGTAAGGGCAAACAAAGCTGATTGTGATAAGCCTTTTCCCAACTATGTTAGGGTCGGCTTCCAGTCTAACCGGATGCAGCTGAATACCAGTATTTTACATGAAGCGACTGCCTATTTGACCTCAACAACACAGGTACTGGGTAACCCGGCACCCCTTGGTAAGATTGGTTTTCAGACTTTCGGGCTTCTGACTAGCCGTAACGACTGTCCGATCAACAAATGACAGCCAGGACCAACGGCTTTACATGCTGCATGGCACAGAGGAGTCTCAATATGTATTGGTTGGTCACCCATCCACAAACCGACCGCAGCAAGCGTAGCATAACCTTCGATCGACCCGTGCGGCTGTTATTTAGCCACGAGCCTCCAAAAAAAATTGACGCGACTTAGTGAATCAATTTCTATGAAAACTTCACGAAAAAATTATTCTACGCGACTTTTAACTTTAACCATTTAATCTTAGCAATCTACCAACAAAGAACTTAAAAACTAATCGTTTGTGTAAATTAACTTTCTCCATACTTTCGAAGGACTTTAATTATATTTTACAGTTTTATTCTGCTCGCGACTCCTATTCTACCTTTGTTATAACTGTCTTTATACCTACCGGCTTGTGGATAAAGGATTTGGAAACTAATTACCGGAACTGATCGTTAGATGTCGCTGTTACATTTAGATGTTAATTTTAGAGAAAATAAACGTTTAAAAGCCCTAATTACACAAAACTGTAACCAAATTTTTATATAATTAGGGCTTTTAAACGTTTGAAATTAGGAACACTGATTGGATCGTATTTTGGGTATGGACACTGATTTTATGTCCTAACTTAAATCTTTAAACAAACAAAAATGTTTTGTTTCTACCAAGTTGCGGTATCAAATTTCCAAACATAGGTACGTACACACGGCTACACATCAAGCTATATTAAACCAGTTTATGTTGATCTCGCATTGTGTAGGATTTCCGTACAATGTGAGGTCAGTTTATACTGGAAATGTATAGCTTGATGTGTAGCCGTGTGTACTACAGGATAACCATCCAAATTTGGCTGTTACCACAGATTTAATACAGATGGTTTACTCCGCAAAATCATTTAAATAAAAAGCGACTCTTGCTACGACACAATAAAGTGCAATTCAGGTCGCACAGCGCTAATAATCTACAGTTATATTTGTTTTGTTTATAGTTATATTTGTCTAGAAGTTGCCTCTCTTTCTATTGCGTAACTCTTATATCTTCTGACTACGTTACGCTCTTTGAATAGGCTTGTATCCAATTTTTTTTTTAGTCCGTCTTTCAGAAAATAAATAAATATTGGACACGTATTTTTTATTTTTTGACGTAATCAAAAGATTACGGCGATACATTGAGTTAAAATGTGGCATGACGTCACGCCGTGCTAGATTTTATACGACGTTGTGACGTAGCGAGCCCCAACTCCCCAACTTTAATGCGTGTTTTCTAAGTTATTTTTGATTAATATGATAAAGCAAAAAATACGTGTCTAATATTTTTTTATTATCTGAAAGATGGACTAAATAGAATTTTTTTTTTTTTACCTAGGAAACTACCCTATTGGCCCGACATATCGAACCCGCCGCGTACTTGTAGCTTCATACCTAAATTGCAGGGGTTAACCATCTGTATCCATGTGCTGTTACCCTAATATGTCACACGCAGCACTTCTACAGTGCCTTCATTTAAACATGTTTAGCCAATGTTCTTACCATCCTTAAAGCGTCAACCTTAAAAGTCAGAGCGAACTATAATGGTACCTTCTGAACGCACGAATAGTTTTTGAAGTAATTACTTCTTTAGGCGCGTTGGGCATTTTTGAGATGGAAAAAAACAATTGAACTCACGACACCGTTACCGACACCAAATTTTTGTAAACGCGATTCGTCATCTGCCTAGCCTTTTCCCAACTATGTTGGAGTCGGCTTCCAGTCCAACCGGATGCAACTGAATACCAGTATTTTACATGAAGCGACTGCCTATCTAACCTCCACAACCTAGTTACTAGGTAACACGATACCCCTTGGTAAGACTGGTTGTCAGACTTTTTGGGCTTCTAACTACCCGTAACGCATAAGCATATTATAAAATTAAAGACTATGTTGAAGATAAGGAAGTTTGGCAATAATTCCTTCTGCACATGTGGCTTCCCTGGTACCTCATTAATGGCATAAATAAGTAAGAGTCTATTAACTGCTCCCAAATTAACATGTTTATTTAAATCTTTATTTATTTTTATTTATTTTTTTTGTTTTTACATTCGTCCTTGACATATTTATTATTCTATTATTTGACATTATATACCTACGATTTAATTTGAACTTTTTTTTTTTTTTTGTGACTTTTGTGGACATGATAATTACTCAGATTGATTACAGTTGTAACAGCAATCATATAATTGCGTTTTATTAAAATAGGTTTTTTTTTTTTACTTTTATTAATCTATTTATTTTTTGTATAGATTCTTTTCTACATATTTTGTGAATGTGAGAACGCTGTAGGCTTAGTGGATTGTAGACCTGTTGACCATTTTCTATTTTGTTAAGTACTTGTACTTATTGAAAGACCTACACTGTCCTCCCATACCTAGAAACACTGTTATATGAAAGTATTGTAAAAGCCAATTATTTTTAAAAGAGTAACCGTGGAGTTTCTTGCCGGCTCTTCTCCATAGGAAACGACCAATTGGAACCGTGCACCTAGCTTCTGACGTTTCATAAGTGCCCATGTAGGTTTATGTGAAATAAAAATATTTTGATTTTGATTTTTTGATTTTTGAACGACTGTCAAAGATCTACAAATGACAGCTGGGACCAACGGCTTAACGTGCTTTCCGAGGCATGGAAGGTTCTTGGTATGTACAGATGGTCACCCATCCACAGACCAACCGCGGCAAGCATAGCTTAACCTAATCGATCGACCCGTGCAGGTGTTGTTATTTAGCCACAAGCCCCCCCCCACAAGCGCGAACACGCGATTGTGCTCTTTATTTATATTATGTTACGGATCAATGTTCTATGCAAGTATTTTTACTTTAAAGGTTTTGGAAGTTTTTTTTTTGTTAAAGCGATTGTGCTCTATTATTAGATAAGGTTACGGCCCAATGTTCTACACAAGTATTTTTCTTCCACCAAGGCGCTCTTGTTCAAGTTTTCACTTCTGTCGGCACTCCCGGAGTGTCACTGTTTTTTATACCGACACACGAATTTTTACATTAAATTCTCTTAGAATGCACATGAAGCCGCAGGCAACAGCTACTTGTGAAACATTCATCATCTTACCTTGGCAGCTGGTGAACTGGATGGCTCATCGAACAACGCCCAGACCTTGGGTTTGACTCTCTGCCAGATGCCGACGTCTCCTGCCAGGTATGCCTCTTCATAGCCGAAGAGCCTCGCGATTTCCTCTTCAGAGGGCTTTTCACTGTCAATGTCCAATTTGTCGAGGATTGCCAGGGTGTTCTGTTGAAAAAAAAAAGAAACATTAAACACATGTACTAAGTATGTGTTAGGTTTCAATTTATTAATACGTAATTGTTCGATATTGTACTGGCAACACCCAAAGATTTGATATGTCAAAATGGGGGAAATAACGACCTTCTGGGTCGGGCGCTCCTGACGGTAGGACGTGCTTGGTGGCTGTGTCGGTAAAAAGATAGATTGGCATAGTATTGGTTGGAGATCTACTGTAATTTAAGGTAACCTATTAGTTTTATGGTAAATATTAGAGTACGGATTGAATTGTGATATTATGCGTGGAATAGGAGATGTGATGGTATGGTGTAGAATAGTTAATTGATTCAGGCGTGACCTTGCGGAAATCCATTATAAAATACAATAGACGTGGATATATTTAGTAACCGGTTCCGCTTATCTATTTCTAAAGAGCCATAAAAAACTCCTGAAATAAATCGACACGTGTTTCACCTCTCAACGAGGCAACCTCAGGATGACGATGGACTTGTTGCGAACTCGAACACGGCGTGTTGCCACACCGAGCGCCAACAAGTCCATCGTCATCCTGAGGATGCCTCGTTGAGAGGTGAAACACGTGTCGATTTATTTCAGGAGTTTTTTATGGCTCTTTAGAAATAGATAAGCGGAACCGGTTACTAAATATATCCACGTCTATTGTATTTTTTTTTATGGTGTAGAATATTTAATTTGATGTTGGCAAAGAAATATAAATGACTGACAAAATATCTTGGTGTTTTATATTATTTTCCTTATCCCTGAAATATGTAGTTTCATTAAACAGTTTTAGATTATGATATTGGGGTAACGACTTTAAGATTCATTTGGATATTAGTATCTATTTTGAAGTTAAATAATTATATTTGAAATTAAATTAATTATTTTAGAGTCAGAATGGTTATTATTACATATGTAAACAAAGAACAGACTTAGCAAGAATGTCTTGATTTTTTGAAAACTTGATTAAACTGACCCATCAAATAAATATCACTGGAAAAAAACTGGTCTCATTCACTCTATTCATTCACAAGTCTGGTTGCTTAAAAAACCGGTTAAATGCGTGTCGGACCACGCACAATGAAGGGTTCTGTAGTTGGGATGAATTAATTCCAAAAACAAACTTAACACTGTCGTTGAAAAACATGTTCTCCCTTACATTAATATACGTCGCGGTCAATTCTCCAACTGCAAATGTAAGTTTGTAATGGCAATTTAAAAAAAAAAAATTAACTCCTAATTAACGACTTTCGGACTTTTTCCTTCACTGTGAGATCTTGCTTCTTGCCAAATTTTATGATTCTAGATCAACGGGAAGTACCCTATAGGTTTAGATTTATTTGCGAGTATCAAAATATGTCGCATAAATTGACCTTATTTTCTTATTGCGCTGACTTAAAAGCTTGATATTTTTAAAACTCCAAGGAACTATAGACCTATGAATTTGACATTAATTTTAACTTGATACCTCCATGCCTTCCTGAGGTAAAGGGTATTAACAAACTGACAGACAGACAGACGTATAGACGGACAACGAAGTGTTCCTTTAAGGATTTTATTTTTCCTTTTGAGGTACGGAACCCTAAAAATCATCGTGGATAGTCAAACTATCAAAGTAGGTACTCTCTCTGACTGGTTAATCTCTCACTGCGACATAAGCTTACCTCGAAGTATACCTTTGAAGTAGATAGTTTTATTTTTACCCGACTACGGCGAAGCAAAAAGGAGGGTAATGATTTTGACCGGTATGTATGTATGTTCATCTGTTACCTCATAACTTCTAAACTCCCGATCATAATTTGACAAATGAGGTATTATTGGAAGCGTCTTGATCGTACGCTGGTTATAGGATAAAGCCGTGATCGCATGCCTGTACACCTAAATTATAATGGCATGCGACCACGGCTTTACCTTGACCATTTTTGTACCTATGTCTTGATTTCTGTCTGAAATATTTTCTTATTTCATACTTTTTAGAGTGTGATTTTTTAACGTAATTCTGCAAGCTACCGCAAAAATAAAATTCCAACAAGGAATGTTATACCTACAAAATTAAGACTGAAGCTACCTAACCATATTATATTTCAGTCCATTGTCAACGAAGCCTTAAATTGGAGTCTCAAATTTAACTTCGTTAAAGGCTTCGATTTTCCAATCACATGGTAGAAACCCAATTTTTCCTCATCCTAATATTTGTAATGAGAAAAGGCTCCAAGCAATAGAGGGAGGGGGTAAAAATAGGCTTTTTGCTTTAAGTGGATTGATACTTTATAAACGTACACTTTCGGACAAGTTAAGAGGGGAAAACGTCACCTGTTTATTTTTTGTTTTTTTTTTTTCCTCGTAAGGTAAAAATTAACTGTTTTTTTCCTCGTAAATTGATTCTGACTTAGTTAATAATAGAATTAATAACATAATTAAGAAGTTTAATGTCATTTGGACAAAACAATAATACAAGCAGTTGTAAATATTCTGTACACAAAGTATTTTAAATTCATAGAAAGTAAATTCGGTAAAAAGTACGTCAATTCTGAGCATTTAAAATCACAGTTGGTTAATAAGATGCTCAGAACCATAGCTACATATATTATATGCGTATAAAAGACAAAAAGAAAATTACTTGCATTAAAGCATTTAATTTAGATATTCTACTGTAACAAGAGTGCACTCAGTTGCGCAATTTTCACTTCTCAAATGCTAATTGCTGCGCCAAGTGAACGCAGACGTAGATAATAGGTTCGTCTCAACTTCTATTTTACTTTTCATTCTACAAATTAGTTTAATGTTGAGGTTCTAAAAGTCAAGTGTTTTAATAAATAACAATAAAGGTAAAAAAATTATGGTATGGTTGCATTAATATTTTTTATGTTTGTATCGATCTATCTTTTTTCCTGAAACAAACATAAAATTCATGTAAGAAACTTATCAACATGAACAACAATTAAAAAACTATTTGTTGGTTTTGGATATTGAAAAAAAAATCTCGAAAATAGGTCATGATTACTTCTGTGTGTCCGCCATTGTACGAAAAATTTATTTTTATAATAATAAACTAAAATATCTTATGACAGACGTTTTCGCCTCAAACTTTTTAACGAACCGGGAGAAAAAGCGATAAAAAACATCAAAGTTATTATAACTCGGTAAACAAATACATAGACGTGTAAAATAACTTTTAACCATGAAGTTACTGAAAACTTTGGCCCGCTTTCTTATCATTATTATTTTTTTGTACGAAAAATATTCATGTGTAAGTAAATAAGGTAGGTAGCCGAGAAGATTTCTTTATCCAAAAAAGTTTTCTTAATAAATTATAGTAAGTATTCAAACAACAACAAACATGATGGTATTATTTTAAAGATATTTTTTATATTATTTCGTAGACGTTTGCAAAATTGGATCGTCATAAATAATTTATCGACTTCTCAAATTTCGGATACCGATTCTAAAAAATATAAATCTAAAAAAATTGCCCTCCTTCCGGAGCATTTGGATAAAAATAACAGAATGAACATGAAGAAAAATACACTGTGTTTAGGATTTAAACAAACTAGGTTTTTCAGGCAGTAAAATCTTTTATTTTACATCGTTTGTTATTATCATTTATTATTTACGAGACGTTTCTACCCGGTTGTTGTTTGCTGAGTGGTCGGCGCGGCGCGAGCGCTACTCGGGCGATGCCGCACCTCGTCCCTCTTTTTCCCCTCGCTCGCCCTAGTGCGGGGCGCATAGACACTGCAATATTATTTAGCAAGATAATCCGTAAATACTACAGAAAAATAAACAACACATTTCACCCTCTATCTGACCAACAACACGTTCTCTTTTAAAAATTACAGAGTTAATCTAACGGGTCTCTAATTAGTCATAAATTAAGCCAACATTGTTCAACTAGGACTAATAAAGGTTATTAAAGCTCGTTTCTAAAGATATATGGCTTGATTATATTTGATAAAAGATGTAAGTAAGATGATAAAGTATAAAGTTCGCTAAAACCTTCGCGAGTGGAATTTTGAAACTGTTGGTGAAGTTTGTAGCACATTAACATTAGGGTGTATAATTATGTTTTAAAAATAGGGTGCATTGAAAAAGCCTCCTGGTGATACTTAATTACTAACGGGTATCATGTTAACCGTTAGTAATTAAGTATCACCAGGAGGCTTTTTATGTTAACCAGTTACTGGGTAATGGAGGTTGGAAGCCAAAATGTATGTTTTAAAATAAAATAAAAAACACCCAAGCCTATCGAGTGATGTATCAAAATGAAGGGTTTTAAAAGGTGATTGCAAAAATATACAAATAATGATGTAAAAAATAAAAAAACACAGCATAAAAGTGAACTTTAAAAAAGTTGAAAACAAGATGACCTATTTCTGTCTCCAAACCCGCATAATACAATGAACAATCTCTTGCAGTCGGAGGCAATAGGTCTTTATTGTTTTTAAGAAAATGCCTCCGTTTACATAAGATTGTTAATTTTTTTTTCTGAGTCTTCAGTGCACTCTAGTTTACTAAGCCAGCCCCATACGATCACAAGTGCAAAACACAATTAATAGCATGCAAAATACAATAGACGTGGATATATTTAGTAACCTGTTCCGCTTAGCTATTTCTAAAGAGCCATAAAAAACTCCTGAAAGAAATCGACACGTGTTTCAACCTCTCAACGAGGCATCCTCAGGATGACGATGGTCTTATTGTAAACCCGAATACGGCGTGTTGCCACACCGAGTGCTGAGTGCAGACTGCAGTCAGTCAGTCTGCGCTATGACTCTTTAGAAATAGCTAAGCGGAACAGGTTACTAAATATATCCACTTCTATTGTATTTTATAATGGATTTCCGCAAGGTCACGCCTGAATCAATCAACTAATATTATGCAGGCTGCAGTGATAGCCAGCATGCATATGCATGAGTTTCTGTGGCAATAAACCAATTTATTTTTCTTTCTTTATGCTACTATTGCCTTCCTGACTGACATTTTTAAGCTATTGCATAGCTTTTATCGCGGGCTTTGAGCGCGGCGACCGAATCAAGAAATTCCGTAACGTAACGAAAATAAAACCTAACAACACTCCGCCTACCATGTAATAACGGTTCCCATGACAACGTGATGTTGTCATGGGAACGTAATTTTTGTTTTATGTCATCACGTCATCATCCCAAGTGTAGCGTTGACAAATAGGACGTATGGAGGTTACAAATGTTATGCGATATCTTTACCGCCGTAGTCCCCGAGTGCCACACTTTTTTTTTATCTCGGCATTAGCTGTATAATATTTGCTGATACGAGAGAAGAAATACTCAAAATTAATGTTCGTTAACGCAACTAGCAATAGTTACTGAAGATAGCCAAATAGATAGATGGTAATATAAAAGAATCGTGTTAAGACAGCCCACTATCATTAACGCTTCGCCATTGCTAATGGTCCGTTATCGCTAACGCTTTGCTGATTCTGCTATCGCTAACATCATTAAGTGATTGGGTTGCAGTTTGCTTTGAGGGGCTCGTGGCTAAGTACTAACAGCCGCTCGGGTCGATCTATCAGGTTAAGCTATGCTTGCCGGGGTTGGTCCGTGGATGGGTGACCATTTCTACATACCGAGACTCCTCCGTGCCTCGGAAAGCACGTTAAGCCGTTGGTCCCGGCTGTGATTCGTGGATCTTTGACAGTCGTTACGGGTTGTCAGAAGCCCGAAAGTCTGACAACCAGTCTTACCAAGGGGTATCGTATTACCCAGTTACTGGGTTGTGGAGGTCAAATAGGCAGAACCCCTACACCGAAATCCTACAGCTCCATGTAAAATACTGGTATTTAGCTGCATTCGGTTAGACTGGAAGCCGACCCCAATATAGTTGGGAAAAGGCTAGGCAGAACGATTGGGTTGTAGTTTGCGGAGCTTAGCAGATGGATTTTAGTCAAAAAGACACACTGAAGAAGGCTCTTGGTTAGTTACGTTACTGTCAAGGGCGAGGCACGAGCTAAGTACCGAACAAGCAATGTAGGTAGTCTGACTATTTTCTTAATTTCCCTCGGGAATTATCGCATTTCCGAATACAAACGAATGCTAATTTCCAAGTCCATCAATTATTAGATTTATCGTGTATAATAATTTAAATTCAGAACTACGTACTTTATTGTTTTGATTTCAATGTGAACTACATAGACCTGTAAAACTAATATCGTACCTGCGACTTTAGCGGCTTTCTTCCCATTTTAAAATAAATTATATTAAGTTCAAAGAGTATTAACTTCGCGTCGATGTCCCTGCCATCCTGTATACTTCCAAGTCGATTGAGAGCGTCAGGTCTACACCAAGAGCAAAGGGCAACTGATATAAATTAGACGACTGACGAAACACGAACTTTGCCGAGGGATATTAAGAAAACAGTTATACTGTACTACACTTAGAGTATATAGCACACTCTAAGGTACTACACAACTATGTCATATTTAATTTACAAAAATTTATGATAAACAAATATGTAAATAGATTAGTTCTATTACATAAAAACCTCCGGTCCTTTAGCGGTTAAATTACTACTTTGCGATAAGGTATCATAATTATTTAATAAATAACGCCGTTCTTCATTTAATTACTTTTACTTTCTTTCTTTAATCTCCAAATTAAAACCAAAACAAAATCAATGTGAGCTGACCTTATTCTCTTCTTTCAGTAGCAAAAATTCCACTGAACAAACCTGAATTATTAAAGAGAATATAACTTAAATTAGGTCACAAAACCGAAATTAACTTTCAACCGTCTAACAAGTAATAAACTCGTATTTTAACTAAAGTTTTCGCAACAGTGTGAAGTAAAATTTTAGTTTTAATTAATAGCAATTAAAGTTGAGTATCTGTTTTAACTTTAATCAGGGTTCTGGGAAGGTAGGCCCGGTGTGACGTCATCGTTACGGGATGTTAACCCTAAAGGGATTTACACATTTGGACGGGATTGTACCTCGGGATAGTTGGTATCATTGTTACGGGGAGTGGTGCGGACGAATAATCATTGTACGATGAAATTTTAAGGTTTTGTAAGGAAATAAGAATAATAATATTAATAAGGAATTAAATAACAAAGAGTAGACCATGTCCTACGAAGTTATTGAGTTATTGAAGATGTTTAAATTATTGGTCATGGTTTACTCAATGGCCTGGCACGCGACGATGGCAAGAGACCGGACGGCATGTCCTTATTTCCATGGAAGGTGGGTAGGCCTTTAGTGTGGGACGCAACCTGTGTCGACACTCTTGCGCCATCCCATCTTCCTAGCTCGGCGTGCTGTGCTGGTGCTGCTGCTGCGGCTGCAGAAAACCTCAAGCGGCGTAAGTATAATAACCTCATTGGTAACTATACTTTCGAGTCGGTTGGGGTTGAAACCCTCGGGCCGTGGGGTCCAAGTGCCCATGGCCTCTTCCGTGACATCTCAAAACGGCTATTTGACACTTCCCGTGACCCAAGGGCTGGTTTTTACCTTGGCCAGAGGCTAAGCATTGCCATACAACGTGGCAATGCGGCCAGTCTCTTGGGTACATTACCAGTCGACAGCGATGCGGATGAATTTTTCGACGCTATATTTTAGTTTGTAAATAGTTCTAGTTAAGTTAGTATATAATATCTATTTTTATTTTGTAAATAATTAATAATTAATTAACTTTAATATTATATTTTTATTTAATATTAATTAAATAAAGTATGTCATTTCTCAATGGTTGAATTGATTTGAAAGCTGACTGAGAGCGAATTTTACCAATAAAAGTGAACGCTATCTGCTGTCTAAACCCCATTCAAGAAGTGTCACTGTCATCATTGTTGAGAAATATTGACACTAACAGCTCGTGGTTTAGATGTGCTGATCGAGTTCAGTTTCATTGATAAAATTCGCCCAAAGGAACATACCCCATCCGGATGAAAGAAAACAAAGAAATATTTGTTTTTTATTTGGGACACGCACAGGAAATACAACATTAAAACTAAGAAAATTAAAAAACTATTTCAGAAAAGAACATTAAAATTTAAAAAAAATTGTGAAAACATAAAAGAAGACCTGTTCGAGGCCAATAAGGCTCCTATCTCAGCATAATACTACGATATTTGAAAAAACGAACACCGCAGTGCTGGTATTGTGATAAGACCCGCTGTGATGCCATGCACACGCGATGACAGACACAAAATAAATCCCACTGGAGAAATAAAAAATAAAAAAACAATGAAATATAATAATAGATACAAAAGTCTGTGAAAACCGTAGGTATTTCTTAAGTTACGTTTATCAAGGTTGTCAGCTAATGCTTAGTATGATGATACTGGAAATTTTCTTCAGAACGTTTCTGTGTGGTCATTAAAAAAACCACACAAACATAGTTAGAAGACTAAAAAGAACAAAACCGTTCGAGCTAGTGTTTAGTGTTAGTGAATAGTGTAAAGTACAAAAGTGCCAAACAAACACAAGAACGAAGTGTATTCGCCTTAATAGAGACAATAAGAAAAGTGCTATTGGACGCATTCTTATTAAAGACAATTTAATAGTTTAGGTTATAATTAAATTACTTATTAGTCTATTTATGAGGCTAGATTTTAATAAGATTAGGGTTCATCCTATTGTTGAAACCCAGGACAATGGAAAAAATAATAATTAAAACCGGCCCAGTGCGTGTCGGACCACGCACAATGAAGGGTTCCGTAGTTGGGATGAATTTATCCCAAAAACAAACTTAACTTAGTAGTTGATAAACATCTTCTCCCATACGGAATGTATGGGAAAACATGTTTTTGCAACTGCAAAGTTAAGTTGGTCGATTATTACTCGTTAACTAGTAAAGCTTACATAGCTGTGATAGTTTTCCTTTTAATTTCGTTATATAAACTATTGCTGTGATTTTTTTCACATGTCCAATACCAACCATTTAGCTGGCAGGGGGGGGACACTTGACTCTAACAAAAATTAGCACTTTAAAGCTTAATATTTTGCAAACGGATCCCTGAATCCAAAAATGATTTACACAAACTCAACTTGTTTTTGCAAGACCTTTCTAATGATACTCCACACTATGGGATAAAAAAATAAAACATCACCACTTTACGTGTATGGGAGGTACCCTAAAAAAAAATGTTTTTCATAATTTTGTTTTACCACTTTGTCGGCGTAATTAATATGTATACCTATGCTAAATTACAGCTTTCTAATACTAAGGGTCTCGGAGCTAGACCGCGGACAGACAGACAGACAGACAGGCAGACAGACGGACATGACGAAGCTATAAGGGTTCCTTGTTTACTACGGAACCCTAAAAAAACCATGTTAGTTTGAAAAAGACAAGAAATAAATGCTTTGAATTTTGAATGCATAGCGACTGTTATTGATAATTAAACCCACCTACATTACTCTACAAGCTACAAAATCTATCCTGTCCTTTACACTTATTCATTCAAACTCATGTTTTTCCGTAACATTATTATGTAAATTAATGTAGTCTGTGTTTTTATCTGTCCGAACTAGCACAATGTTATGATCTTACGCCAAGTTTGTCGCAGTTATATCGTGTATATGAATACTTTATACTAGTCCCCCGCATGTTTTGGGCTGTGAATCGTCGCTGGCATGACCTCTTAAGACACCCACAGGGAAAATAGTAGGTTATTTTTTTTGAAGTGAAAACTTCTTTAGGTGCGTTGGTCATTTTTGAGATGGGACTAAACCATTGATTTCGCGACACTGTGACGACATCAGCGTTGATTAGCGCGGTGCGTGGAGTAAAAAACATCAACGCATTGATCGCCGATTTTTTTTCAAGTTTTCACTTCTGTCAGCACTCCCGGAGTGCCACTGTTTTTTATTTTTCAGGATAAATTATGATTTAAAAGTTCAAAAAGTTAGGCCAAACTACTATTACACCTCTGTCTGCTTCTACGGCATGGTTGTTTTCCTTCTGTATTCAAGAAAATATTTTGAATAAAATCTCATTGATCTCCTGGTCATAGGTTTGATTTTTACTATATTACTAACTTTTGTCCGCAGCTAAGCCCACGTGAAAGTCAGAAATTATCCCTCGACCACGTCACAGAATAAATAAGTAGCCGTATTATATCTCGGCAGTGACCTTTTAATAATTACCTACGGCCGCTCGGTGGATAAACCTTCCTCGTCCGTGCGTAAGTGCCGCGCACTCGATACTGTTGCGTGATATACACTGAGATTTCGAAGCGCATCGTTTCGGCCGTTTTTTATGAAAATAGAATACTGTAATTATTTATACTGTGACAACATATTACTGGGAAAATAAGAATCATATGTCCTAATCCAGGTCATGGTCTACTTGTGTTCCAAATTTCATCGAAATCCGTTCAGCCGTTAAGTTGTTGTAAAAGGTAACTAACAGACAAAGTTACTTTCGTATTTATAATAAAAAAACCGGCCAAGTGCGTGTTGGACTACGCACAAAGAAGGTTTCCGTAGTTGGGATGAATTTTATTTATCTCAAAAACAAACTTAGCTTTGTAGTTGAAAAAAATGTTCTCCCATACATCGATATACGTCACGGTCAATTCTCCAACTGCAAATGTAAGTTTGTAACTACAAAGGAAAAAATTGTCTGCCAAATTTCATGATTCTAGGTGAACGGGAAGTTTTATAATAGGTTTTGATTTATTTGCGACTGTCAAAATATGTCGCATAGTGGCCGTATTTCTTATTGCGTTGACTTAGAGCTTGATTTTTTTAGAGCTCCAAGAAACCATAGACCTACATACGTATTTGATATTAATTTCAACTTGATACCTCCACGCGTTTCTGAGAAAATGGGTCTTGACAGACTGACGGACAGACAACGAAGTGATTCTATTAGGGTTCCGTTTTTGCCTTTTGAGGTACGGAACTCTAACAAGTAGGGATTTTCTAGAAAAGATTTTTTGAAAGATTTTTTGCTTAACTACCTGTTAGGTTTTAATTTATTAATACGTATTTGTTGAAGATTGTACTGGCAACACCCAAAGATTCGATGTGTCAAGAGTATTGCGGGAACCTTTCTTCTGGGTCTGGCGCTCGTGACGGTAAGACGTGCTTAGTGGCTGTGTCGGTAAAAAGATAGATTGGCATGGTATTGGTTGGAAATCTACTGTAAATTAAAGTAACCTATTAGTTTTATGGTAAATATTAGAATACTTATTAAATAGTGATATTATGTGGGGAATAGGAGATGTGATGGTATGGTGTAGAATATTGAATTTGATGTTGGCAAAAAAATATAAATGACTGACAAAATATCTTGGTGTTTCATATTATTTTCCTTATCCCTGAAATATTGTAAATGTGTAGTTTTATTAAACAGTTTAAATTATGATATTGGGGTAACGACTTTAAGATTCATTTGGGGATTAGTATCCATTTTGAGGTATTCGGAACTAAATTAGTTATTCTATAGTCAGAATGGTTCTTATTATATACCCAACTATAGAAACTTTGTTGTGGCTGCACTAGATTTTAAACACAAGATACTTTTTTCCAGGACGCTACGATTATAAGGTGACAACCTTATGAATCTCATACTTGCTGCCATAAACGGAAAGTGCTTCTATACGACATAAACGTCTGCTTGTATAACAAAACAACGTAGATACTGTACCTAACTACATATCCTAGTACAAGACTTTATTTAACATCGATCTTAACCCATATGTTTAACAAATGAAACATAATAAGCTCGCCCCCTATTACGTAGGACTTAAACATAGCTGGTAAAATATGGGTCAAAATTCAAAATTCTAAAGTCATTTATTCAAACTGGGCTAAGAATCAGCACTTTTCGAACGTCAAAATTACGTAAGACAGTCCCCCAAAACGCCCACTCTTTCCACTTCCTAGTGCCTTTCGCTGGGAAGAAGAAGTGGCGCAACAAACTCCCCAGCAGCACAGCTGTCTGTTCAAGTTAGAAAAAAAAAAGATTCTAAACAATAGTATGCAAAATAATTTACATTGCGCAAAACAAAACATAATTTAAATGATACCATATGTCAGCTAGCACACGCCAATATACCAACCAAAAACATCGAGAACTATACTTAAGCAGAAATAAAAACTAAACGTAAACAGAACTAAATACTCGTATCTACATAAAAGCCTCCAGGCATAAAGGGCGTGCCCGCCTACATAAAGCTATTTAAAGCTGTAATTGGAAGTTATAAATGATAAACTAGGACCATCGAGGTCAAATAAATGAACAGTTAATTATTGGTAACAATAACAAAACCATGATCAGCAAGATGGCCAGTCACCACAAGCAGCACCCGTTCACGAGCATAACGCAAAGATCAGCCATTACCCCCCTCGCCATATTTGAGGGAAGGAGGCAACCCGACCCCGGTGTACTATAGGTATACCTCTACCCTTCGGCGATTACAGGCGTGATGTTATGTTATGTTATTAAAAGTTATTTACATCTACTAAATTACCCAAAACTCACATGAGTACGTAATGATAAATACGTATTCAGGTACAAGCACTAAAACACAAAACCTAAATTCTCTGCAATCTGTTATGTAGTCAGACCCACATTAGGTGCCGAAGATAACACTAAAAGTGTCGCATTGCTGAAAACTTGTTAGACCATTATCCTCAATCGATTCTCAAGACACGAACTGAATCTTAAAGCAGCTGGTATCCGCTACATTTCTCTTTTTGATCCAAGATCGGCAATCAGTGAGGTAATTAAAATAAATAACTGGCAAGCAATTTAGCTGATTGCGCGAAATGGGATTAAAAGAGATTGGAAGTCTTTTTCTTTAGCTTAAATTCTTACAGCCGTACTCACAGAAGTCTTTCAGAGTTAATGGAACATAAACTTTTAGGGTGATAAGTTTAAATGTACCTACTAACACATAAACATAACATCACGCCTTGTTTCCCCGAAGGGTTAGGCAGAGGTGTCTCTGTAGCAGAAACACCCACATTTCGCCAGTTATTTTAAGTCCCATGTAATAGGGGGCGAGCTTATTGCCATCAACTGGGTACAAATCTAGACTCCGAGCTGCTACTGAGAAATTTCAGACAGAAAAATCCAATATCACTTTGCCCGACCCGGGAATCGAACCCAGGACCTCATACTCAGCAGTAACGCTTGCGACCACTAGACCAATGAGGCAGTGCCTACAAAAATATAAATCAAATCGAAATCAAAATCCACGGCCTCTCAGAAAAATCTGCCAAATATAATTATGGAGGTTCTTCATGTAGGTATTCAAACTCAAACTCAATGCGTTCAATTCAATTAAACCAATTTATTACAGGCACGATTGAATTGTCAAGGAGTCGGTCAGTCATAAATAAGCAGTTATTAATTGCCCATTCCAAAGTGTAGTAGGTTCCTATGGAGAAGAACGGGCAAGAAACTCCACAGATACTCTTTTAAATCAAAATATTGTTACAAAATATTGGTTACATTATCATTCGGAAATAATGAGGAAAAATAGCCTAATTAGTAAATATATGGAGAAAGTGTTTAAGGTATTCGAAAACTCCAAACAATTCCTTATCGAAAAAGTTTAAAGATTTTTCTTCAACTAGAAATATTAGAAATATTATAATATATCGTGTCTCATTATTATTCCGTCCGTATATACAGGGTCGTTTATTATTCACGCACGAGCTTTGACCGCATTGCGAAGTGCCGACGCTATTTCTTTTGGATCATCCTGAGTGTGATCTTTTAATCGTATGGATCAATCTTTCACAGGATCTCATTTTTACGGATACATTTTGAAACTGTCGCTTTTGGAAATAGTTGAAATGAAATGAATTTTATTTCTATAAGTAGATCTTTTAAGACACTTTAACACGTACATTTTTTGATTAATATCTGAAAACTAGATCACTGACTGATAGTTTTACAGCATGTTAACTAACGAAAGGTGTTTCCGTTAACCCGCAATAGTATAGCGTCCAAACAGTAAAAAAAGTATTGCCTTCTTTTTTAATATAAAATATTCACAAAAAATATTAAATTGATACGTAAAAGAAACACTCTCTACACGCGCACTTGTCTTTCAACGTGAAAAGACAAGTGCGATAAGTGCGCGTGTACAGAGTATTTTTGTTTGTTGTTTTAATATTTCCTGAGAATATTAAAAATTGTATTATTAAAAAAAGGTATTTTTTTGCATGTATTGGCGCTAGACTGTTGTAGCCTTTTGTTATTTACATGGTGTATATTGTATTTTATTAACCGACTTTCAAAAAGGAGGAGGTTATATGTTCGTCGCGTATGTTTGTCCACCGATTTCTCCGTCAATTGTGGACCAATTTTGAAAATTATTTTTTTTGTTTGAAAGGGTGTGCTTTCGAATTGGTCCCATATAAATTTTATTAACTTTGCTTGGATAGTTTTTGAGTTAGCTACAAAATACGTATTTTTTTCCCACTTAGTATGTAAATGATATGATAAGTTTCTGTCACTGGTAGCAGGTAGTGGTATTCGAATGTGTGTGGGGTAGGTACCACAACTAAAAAGTGAAAAAAAAAAAGTTTTTATTTTTATACAGTCTCTTCTGAGCTTATAAGTAAAACAAAGGTACTGCTATCTGCCCTGTCTTCGATGGGTGACAATTATGTCCATAATCTTTTACATCCATCACTGATAGTAAAGTGAATACTTAGCTTGATTTTTCTTAACTTTATTATTGTTGTCTCTAATTATTATTCAACAATCTTCTCGCAAGTCTGGCACAAGAAATTCCCTTCAGAAACAAGCAGTACCTAAGCAATTTATGTTTCCTACACATTAGTTTTCCTTTGTTTGTTGTGTTAACTTAAATAAAGAAATAAATCGTGGACTCAGAGCGAAGGAAATGAGTACGGAACGACAAAAGGTACCACCATACATATTTATTTCTTCCGCTCAAGAATAATAGCGGTATTCCATCTTGAAGGCCAGAAATTACTAGACATATTTCCTGTTTGTTTCTATGTGACAGGTGCAATATAAAACTCAAACTTGGTATTACAAGACCGTTCCTTGCAGAGAAACAGATGGTTTTGTATTTTATAAAGTTGTAACAAAATCTAAATCGAATGTCAAACATTGCAATATACCCGAGCAGCCGATACTGCTTTCGATTTCAATTCCTTCACTTGATCTAGCTCAGTTTACTCGTATATTTAATATTTTTCATAAGAGTAAATGTAAGTAACTTTCGTATAAGTTTATAAAAGAAAACTGTGAACTGTATAGTTACTGAAATCGACGCAAACTTCTTAGTTTGCGTCGATTTCAGTAACTATACAGTTCACAGTTTTCTTTTTCCGAAAATCAAACAGAGTCACTGGATCTTTCCAGTGACTCTGTTTGATTTTCGGAAAGGAATATACAGACTGTTTTTTGGGTTCCGTAACCCAAAAGGAAAAACGGTACCCTTATAGGATCACTTCGTTTTCCGTCCGTTTCGTCAGTACCCCGAAAGTCTGACAACTATTCTTACCAAGGAGTTACTGGGTTGTGGAGGTCAGATAGGCAGGAGCTCCATGTAAAATACTGAACAAAAATTCAAAAAAAAAAACAAAATTCATAAGTCATTTATTCAAACTAGACTGAGAATCAGCACTTTTCGAACGACAAAATTACATAAGACAGTCCCCCAAAACGCCCACCCTTCTCCACTTCCTAGTGCCTTTAGCTGGGAAGAAGAAGTGGCGCAACAAACTCCCCAGCAGCACAGCTGTCTGTTCAAGTTAGAAAAAATGATTCTATACAATAGTATGCAAAATGCATAATGTAAGTTCATTATGCAACACAAAACATAATTTAAATGATAAATTATTCGCCATATGTCAGCTAGCTCACGCCAATATACCAACCAAAAACATCGAGAACTATACTCAAGCAGAAATAAAAAATAAAAACTAAACGTGAACAGAACTAAATACTCGTATCTAAATAAAAGCCTCCAGGCATAAAGGGCGTGCCCACTTACATAAAGCTATTTAAAGCTATAATTGGAAGTTATTATAAATGATAAACTAGGACCATCGAGGTAAAATAAATAAACAGTTAGTTACTAGTTACAACAACAAAACCATGATCAGTAAGACGACCAGTGACCACAAGCAGCACCCGTTCACGAGCATAACGCAAAGATCAGCCATTACCCCCTCGCCATATTTGAGGGAAGGAGGTAACCCGACCCACGACGCTACCGCAAGCAGTGACATCTAAGGGAGCATGACGAACTTGCTTGGTATTCAGCTGCATCCGGTTAAACTGGAAGCCAACCCCAATATTGTTGGGGAAAAGACTAGGCAGATTGGTTGATTGAATTCAAATTCATTTATTCGTGTGATTTTTGGTACATTTTTACATGAGATCTTAATCATTCGAATTCGCTCCTCAAAAATCTACCTTAAAGGTGTACACACTTTCACATAATAATTAGTTATTTATAAAGAATAATCAAAATATTAAAATAAAATAATTACAAATAAACACAAAATAACTTGAGACAGAATAACAAGCAAAAAAAAAGAAGATAATAATAAAGATAATAAGCTGGCAACACTGTGTCAACAAGACATCTCGTTTACCTAATTTTATAAAATATAATAATTCTGAAGCATTTTTACAAGAGTTTCCCCATACATACTACATTGAAACCAGAAAACCATAAAAATTCAATAAAGAGATCTAATTGCACCAAAATGTAAAAGAACACTATTAAAAACTACCGAATCGGAGGTGACAAGACAGATGTCACCTCCGATAAAACAACATTAAACTGAAAATAAAATGAAGATGAAATGTTGACAAGATCGGCTGCACGCCTAGCACGCCCACCACCTCCGGACTCGCCGCTCAGCTCCGCCTCGTCGCCGCCGGTACCCAGCCCCACTGTGAGCGCTGTGACGACACCGGCCGCGGCAGTTGCGTCGAGCTCGAGCGACGAGTATTTCTCTCCGCCCACGACGCCACCACCTGCTCGTCGGCGGGGAGGACGCCGGCCGCCGGTCGGCTTAGGACCTCGAGGCCCACCGGCCTCTGATAGGGTCCCAGCTCCCGGCGGAAGTGTGCAGCGCATGAGATGGACACGATCCATTAACGAAAACGTCATGCGCTCATACTATGGGGCTACAGAGGGGGGAAATAACCTGACCGCGTACCGTGTTCGGATGCTCTCTCTTTTTCAGGCGCTTGAGCCAGCTGTCAACGTTTCGGCACAACGACTGTCGGATCAGGTGCGGGTCATCCAGCGTAATCATATGTTGGATGACACTGTACTTGATCGCCTGCGAAATGAAATGCGAAGTAGCCATGTCATCGCTCCCCCGTCGCAGAGTGTTATAGCACCAGCACAGGACACTACAAGCCAAGCTGACGAGAGGATTGATGACAGGGCTACAAACGTAAGTACCCAGTGCAATGAGGAATTGAGGAGTGCTTTGGAGGGTGCGATTCAGGAATATGGATTCATGTCGCCCGAACTTAGACCACGTTTACCTCGTTTGCCCATGCATAATAAAAATAGGGCGCTGGTGGCGGTTCTGGATTCGCAGTTGTCAAACTATTTTGATGACTGCGCAGACCTCACTGATACTCACTCAATTCTGTACTGCGCGGCTGTAGCGGCATGTCGTGTAGCTCACGTCAAATTTGCTAATGACTCAAGAGCTACACGACCGAAACCAGCCGTGCCTGCTTGGCAGTGCAGAATTGAGCGCCGTATTGGTGGGGCCAGAGCCCTCATCGGCAAACTAATCTGCTTCAGGGAGGGCAATACTCGCCCTAGAGTGATGCGCTTTGTGAGGCGGGCGTTCTTAGGGACTGATATCTGCCCACAGGAATATATGGTCCGTGTCACAGAGCGCATCGACTTCCTGAAGCAGAAAGTGTATGCATGGGCAAACCGTATCCGTAGGTATAAACGGCGAGTGGATCGATACACTCAGAATCGCACCTTCCAGAGAGATGAAAGGTGGGTTTATAGGGCTTGGGAGCGACCGAACCAAGGTGTGGCTGACACGCATCTGCCAGATGATGATGCCATGTGCTCTTTCTGGCGCAGCATCTGGTCGGTGCCTGTCAGTCACAACGAAGGTGATTGGACTCGAGAAGTCGAGCGAACCTGCGATCCAATAGCAGAAATGGGGGCCATTACCATCTGTCCCCAAGATGTGGCTCGTGCAGTCCGTCCGTTGCCTAACTGGAAGTCTCCAGGGCCGGACGGGCTGCACAATTTCTGGATGAAATGGTTTGTAAGATCGCACGCTCGCTTGGCGGCTCAGTACCAGACTGCTTTAGAGTCTGGTTCGCTACCCCAGTTCCTAACGACAGGAGTTACCCACCTGCTCCATAAATCTGGTAGCACCGCGGAACCCAAAAATTATAGGCCGATCACGTGTTTACCGACGGTCTATAAAGTTCTGACATCCATTTTGAGAGCTAAAATTAACAAACATATAGACACCAACTCCATCATGTCTGCCTCTCAAAATGGATGTAGGAATGGGTCCCGCGGTACTAAGGAGCAACTCCTCATTGATATGGCCATTAGCCAACAAGTTCGCCGTTCCCGAAAGGATCTGTCGACATGCTGGATAGACTATAAGAAGGCCTATGACTCGGTGCCACATACATGGCTCATGAGGGTGCTGGAGTTGTATAAAGTAGATACAACTCTGCGCACCTTCCTGATGTCGTGTATGGGACAATGGAGGACGGTCCTTCGCTATCCAGGATGTCGAAATATCCAGAGGAATAGTGAGCCGATAAGGATTGAGCGAGGTATATTCCAGGGAGATAGTTTGAGTCCGCTCTGGTTCTGCTTAGCCCTGAATCCTCTAAGCACACTGCTGGAGAATTCAGGTCTTGGCTATCGGCTGAGGAGAGGTGGTCAGGTTATATCTCACCTCCTCTACATGGATGACCTAAAACTCTTTGCCCCCAACAATTTGCAACTGATGGAGCTACTGAAAGTAACTGAAACTTTCAGTAGCGCCATCAGGATGGAATTTGGTGTGGATAAATGTGCGGTCATGCATGTAAAGCGAGGGGAGATTGTGGAATCCGCGGGAACCCAACTCTCGGATTCCATAAACCTTAGAGCCCTCTCCACATCCGAAACCTATAAGTATTTGGGTATGTCGGAAGCGTTGGGCATCAATGTTACTGACATGAAGCAATCGTTGAAGGAGCGCTTCTTTGGCCGCCTGAAGAAAGTATTTAATAGTCTTCTATCAGGCGGAAACAAGGTGCGCGCCTTCAACGGCTGGGTCATGCCGGTTTTGATGTACTCTTTCGGCATACTCAAATGGACTCAGACCGAACTCGACGCCCTGGATAGGAGGGTCCGTACGCTGCTAACTGCATATCGAATGCATCACCCACGGTCATCGGTAATGAGACTGTATGTCCCGCGAAAATGTGGAGGTCGAGGCTTTTTAAACGCTAAGACACTCCACAATCGCGAGATATGCAGTCTCAGGGAATATTTCCTGGAAACCGACGTGGGGATGCATCGAGATGTGGTTGCGATAGACAAGGGCCTTACCCCGCTCTCCTTGGCTAAAGAGAACTGGCGCAAGCCTTTAGTGCTTGACACTAACGACCGCAGGGAAATATGGCAGAGCAAGGAGCTTCACGGGCGCTACTACCGGGCCTTGCATGGGCCCGATGTAGACTTACTAGCGTCCGTAGCCTGGCTGCGCTTTGGTGACCTCTTTGGGGAAACCGAAGGTTTTGTCTGTGCAATTATGGACGAAGTTATGATGACGAACAATTATCGGAGATTTATTGTGAAGGACGGCACGGTTGACATCTGTCGGGCATGCCACCGTCCGGGAGAATCAATCCAACATATTATCTCCGGGTGTTCTCGTCTAGCTAACGAAGAGTACTTGCATAGACATAACCTTGTAGCCAGGATTATCCATCAGCAACTTGCCCTGAAATACAGCCTTGTGATATCGGAAGTGCCGTACTACAGGTATGTGCCCGACCCAGTTCTCGAAAATGGAAATATCACATTGTACTGGGATCGATCCATCATCACTGACAGGACTATTGTTGCCAATAAGCCTGATATAGTGGTGGTGGATCGAGGAGAGCGGCGCGCAATGATTATTGACATAACGGTCCCGCATGACGGAAACCTCGTGAAAGCCGAGAAAGATAAACAAATCAAGTATCTTGACTTGGCTCGCGAGGTTGTCGACATGTGGGATGTGGACTCAGCAATCATTGTGCCGATAGTCGTATCAGCCAATGGCTTAATTGCCAAGAGCCTCGACCAACACCTAAGGAGGCTCTCGTTGGGCAGCTGGATTAAGGGCTTGATTCAGAAAGCGGTACTCCTGGACACGGCTCGCATCGTTAGGAGGTTCCTCTCTCTGGAGCCCTGACCGCCGGTAGCTTGGACCCTGTTCCCGATACCGGTGGGACACTATTTTTTATATTTTTAAATGTTTTTATTTTATTTTATTCTAATATTTAAAAATATAATTTATATGTAATTAATGAAATAAAAGATAATAATACAATGTCAAAATTAAATAAATGTCAATATCAAATAACTTACAATTTATCATTAAGGAATTCGTCAATAGTATAATAACATTTTTCCAATAATAAATGTCTTAATTTGTTTTTAAATTGAATAATATTTAAGTCCTTAATTCCATTTGGCAATTTATTAAATATTTTTGGGGCCATGCAAAGTATGCTTTTATGCATCAAGGTAGTCTTTGATGGTCGAACGCATAATTCATGTCTATATACTTGTCTAATCATTTTATAGCGATGTTCAGATGCTTTTCTGAATAGATGCATATTCTTTTTAACAAATAAAGCAGTCTCAAATATGTACAAGCAAGGTAAAGTCATTATTTTTAACAATACAAAATAAGGTTTGCAGCTACAAGTTATTTTTATACCGGTAATAGCTCTGATGCATCTTTTTTGCGATTTGAACACCATTTCCCTATTGCAGGAGTTACCCCAAAACATGACTCCATAGCGTAGTATAGAATCGACATATCCATAGTATGCAGTGACTGCCGCTGCTTGATTGACTACTTTTTTTAGTTTATACAAAGCAAAAGCAAACTTACTAATTTTTTTAATTAATATTGAAGTATGTTGCTTCCAATTTAGTTGATTGTCGATTGTTATGCCTAAAAATTTTGTATTTGCAACTTCTTCAATTTTTTCATTATTAAAGCTTACATTTAGTTCCGAATTAGCTACTCTTTGACGAAAATTCATAATTTTTGTTTTCTTCAAATTTATAATTAAGTTGTTATGTTCTAGCCAGTTAACGGCTTGTTGTAATGCATTGATTATGTCAGCTTCAAAGTCTTTATTATTTTTGTCATGTTTAACAATGATAGTACTGTCGTCGGCAAACAATGTCATAGGATAGGGTATATTCTTGGGAAAGTCATTTATGTATATAAGAAATAATAAAGGCCGTAGCACACTGCCTTGGGGCACTCCATAAGATATTTTTCGTTCTTTAGAAATGTATTTTATAACGGTTTTATTTAATTTACAAATTCGACTTATTTCTGTACGTTGTGTTCTATTTTTTAAGTAAGATTTTATGAGTGATAAAACATTTCCTCTTATCCCATACGCATTTAACTTGCTCAGAAGTATATCATGGTTGACCAAGTCAAATGCCTTGGTCATATCCATGAATATTGCTGATATTGGGACTCTCTCATTCATATTAGTTATGATAACATTAAGAAAGTCATATATTGCCATATTTATTGAATGATCTTTCCTAAATCCCTTTTGTTCTTTCACAAGTATATTATGTTTGTTGAGATATCCGTCTATGGACCTATAGATCCATTTTTCGAATATCTTGGATATTACCGGGATAAGAGCTATTGGCCTGTAATTTTTAATGTCTTTCTCATCGTCTTTTTTAAATAAAGGTTTTATGACAGTGGGTTTAAGCTTATCAGGGTAGGTTCCAGACTCAATGCTTAAGTTAATTATGTAGCTGAGAGGATCTGATATTATTTCTGAAACATACTTTAGAACTTTTGTTGAAATATCGTCGTATCCTACACTATTTTTATTTTTTAAGTTTTTTATTATTCTATTTACTTCATCTGGTATGATAGGGGCTAAAAACATTGACTGTGCAGAGAAACTTATTTTATTGTCAATTAGTTGTGTCGAAGAAGTAGAAAGTTTTTCTGCTTGGCTTATGAAGTAGTCGTTAAAGGTATTTGCTATGTCTTTGGGTGTAGTGAATGTAACTCCGTCATAATTTATTTCTTTTATATACTCTGGTGGAGAGTTGCTTCTATTTTCATTTATTATTTTCCACGTCATTTTCGATTTATTACATGCTGTCTCTATTTTATAATTATTCTTTGCCAATTGTGTCAATTTTATAATTTTTTTAAGTCTGTTTGAATAATTTTTAAGTTTCGTCACATTGATTTTAGATGGACTTACTCTATGGTGCCACAACAATTGTCTTTTTATTTGGCTACACCGTCTAATACCAGGTGTTAACCAATTTGGATTCTTTATTAATTTCCTTTTTTTGCACGTAATCGGAAAACATAAATTATAAAACAATTGGAATAGTTCTAAAAAATTGTTGTATGCTACGTTAGGGTCTTTAGTGAGGTAGACATCAGAAAAAGATATTGATTTCAAACAGTCTCTGAATTTCATCAAGTTTTCATTACTATAGTCACGCACTTTTATATTCCAACTTTTGATTAAACATGTCTTTTTTACTGGAAGCTTTAAAGTTTGCGCGGTGTGATCCGACATATGTAGATCAAGGACACCATGAGTACATTTTCGTGAAATATTATGTGCAAAATTATCAATACACGTATTGCTTTGCAATCTAGTTGGTTGATTAATTTGTAAACATAGATTGTACTTCAATAGGAAACTAGTAAATTCAAGAGATAATTTATCTTGTTTTAAAATATTAATGTTGAAATCATCACATAGAATTACATTCTTGTTCGAGTCGTAACAGTATTTTGCTAATATAATGTTTAATTTTGAGTAGAAAACCTCTAAATTGTTTAACTTTGGTACTCTATATACGCAAATAATGATTGTGTTATGTGGTATTAGTTCAATTGCACAAACTTCGGCAACGCCTTCAATTGACATTTTACTGATATTCGTAAGTTCTTTGTACTGGAGACCAAATTTTACTAAAATACAGGCTCCTCCTCTTTTCGTACTTCTTGTATAGTAAGCGGCTAATTTATAATTAGGAATTGAAAGAAGCTCCTCGTGTCCTCGTTCCATAAAGTGTTCTGTGACGCAAATTATGTCTATACTGTTTCTTTGTTCGGCTAGTTCTTGCAGGTGCAGTGTCAGTTGATCCACCTTGTTGATGAGTCCCGCGATGTTTTGATGCATAATAATCAGATAATTATAGAAAAAACGTGTCAGAATGCTTAATTTCTGAGGTAGAAGAATTAGATGTTGTCATTTTATTTTCAGTATCGATTTCAGTTATAGTCTTCTGGAGATTAGTGAAAATATCCTTCATTCCTGTTCCATTTATGTGTCCTTGTTGCGCGGAAAACATTTGATAGTCATAAGTTAATTCTGCATTAGAGTCAAGTAAATAGGCATATTCGTGAGTTAAGTTGTCTAGATACAGGAGATTATTAAAAGTTTCTATTCTAGTATTATATATAGTTGTATAATTGCCACATTTGTAGGTCGGAAGGCAAATAATCACATTGGTGTTATTGATTTTTCCGATGGTTTCTCTAATAAGAAATATAGTGTCGTGATAGTTTCCAGTCCGTATGAAGTCCATCTCTCCCACCATAATAACACAGTAGTCATTTTTATTAAAGCTTTTTATTTTATTATTAATGCCCTGTAGCATTTGTTGAATATCACCGCCTGGATATAGATAGTGGCAGTAATCATACTTATAAAAAGTGTCCTCAATTAAGTTACTTAATTTATTCCTTTTATTATTGCTAATTATACATACATTTTTCCTTGTTTTGTTTTGTTTTAAGAAATGATTTTTTTCGCCTTGCAGGTTCGTCATTAAATGTATATCATAATGTGTTGCTTTGTCAGCCATCTGCGCGGGCAAATAGTTAGCAATCTTGGGTGTTATCTGGGGGCTGTCATTTGTAGTATTTGTTTTGTTTCTCCTATTCTTGTTAGTTATTGGAGATGTACTGTTGTCGCTAACTATATCGGTTGTTATTTTTTTATAGATATTTTTCTTCTTAGTAAATTCGTCGATAGTGTTTTTAAGTTGAGTATTCTCTAAGTTTAAGCTCTCCACTTCTGCGTGTGCTACCTCTAATCCCAATGTTAATTCTTTAATTTTATTTTGTAGTTGGGTAATTTCATCGCAATGTTCTTCGTCTGACATATCCGGCATACTATTGCTAGTGGTACAGTTTAAGTCAGTAGTTATGTTTAAATCTTCATTTGACTCCGAATGTCTACGCAGGCGCTGACATCGCTGAGTGATATTTCCGAAGAAGCTCATGACAACTAGGATTGTCAAATTAACAATTTTATTATATTACAAAAGTGATCCAGCCGGCAGGGTTTGAACGTACGACTATGTGCGCGGCAGTCGACTGTATAAGTTATCTCACCAACTGAACAGTTACTAATGACTTTGAAATTGGTGATAGTTTTAAGCGAGAAAGATTTTTAAGTATTAAAAAGTCGTTAGATACGAGTCATGCCAATGGAATTTTTTCCTCACAACTCAAGTGATTCAAGTTTGAATTGCAAATTATTTTATAAGTTTTGTTCACTTATTATGCACTGGTAGTCACTTATTTTGCACTGTTGCTTCACTTGAGTTCATATTTTATAACTATTGTTTGTAAGATAGCTTTTTAACACTAATCACAAATGTTTAATTATCTTCCATAACACTTAAGTTTTTTCGAGGATAACGTTGACACTTAATATTTGTAACTTGTTTAATGTTTTTGGTGTACATTTATTGTTATTACACTTTGTTTATTATTTTTTGTGAATTTTAAAAACAGAGAACAACAATTCAGATGCTTGTAGCTAAAACGTCACCTACCCTCTTGAAATAGATATAATTTTAAAATGACGTACAAAATAGGCTTTATTTATTGATACACGATAATATTCATCATCATCATCATCATTTCAGCCGAAAGACAACCACTGCTGAGCATAGGCCTCCCCCAAGCACCGCTACTTCGACCGATTTTGTGCTTTCCGCATCCAGCGGATTCCTGCGGTCTTCACAAGGTCATCGGTCCATCTTGTGGGAGGCCTTTCAACGCTACGTCTTCCGGTACGCGGTCGCCACTCCAGAACCTTTCGGCCCCATCGGCCATCCGTTCTGCGAGCAATGTGCCCTGCCCATTGCCACTTAAGTTTGGCAATTCTTCGGGCTATGTCGGTTACCTTGGTTCTCCTGCTAATCTCCTCATTTCTGTTCCAGTAATATTAAAACAATAATATTTTTATCTTCGCAATAAGATCAATAACCTGTAATAAAACCTGTTTTTAAAACCGGTATCTGCCTCCATATTTTTCCTCTAACTTGTTATTTGATAAAAGAAGGAGCAGTGTTTGACCTCGCTTTTAGAATCATAATGAAGATTGATGAAGGTATGGAAAATATGATTTTCATTACTCCGAGTAAGCCAGGAGTTTGTTTTAATGTCCGCATTAATTTTATACTGCTGAACGTTTAGCAGGATGCAGAATAGGGAAGTATTGTATTGTATATCAATATAATTTTTTCAATGATTAAATAATAACTAGTCTAATGGAGCAAGTATCGAAACTAGTTTTTAGGGTTCCGTACCAAAATGGTAAATGCTGTCTGTCCATCTGTCTGTTACAGCTGGATATCTCAAAAACTGCTAATGCTATCAACTTGAAATTTAGAATAGTTTTGGATGACGTTTGCCGAACTATTTTGCAAATAAGGAAGAAATAAAAATAAATATATATTTAATAACAATATTTTAATACAATAGACGTGGATATATTTAGTAACCTGTTCCGCTTAGCTAAGCTAAGCGAAACAGGTTACTAAATATATCCACGTCTATTGTATTGAATAACCTTGTTTTTAACTTACCTATTGAATTAAATAAAAAATATACCAAATTAATTTATGTAAATTATATTATAAGAAAATCTAGAACAAGAAGATTTAGTTTCTTACATTGCCGTTGTTAAACTAATCATAAAAGTTGATGGTTAACTACAATTAACTTCTATAAGTGCGGCAGTAAATCTAAAAGATAACTCTTGAACAATATTGTGTAGTTACATAAGGCTCAGATTATGTAACTCTGTACAAGCATAGGTAAGCATAACATCAGCCGATAATGTGGGATCCCACTGCTGGGACACAGGCCTCCTTTCTGTGAGAAAAAGTGGGCCGTAATCCACCACGCGGGCCCAAAGCGGCCCAAGAATTTTTAGTTCAAGGACGGTGTTATTCACACAAAGCGTCCCAAAAACTATCGTTCAATTATCAATACCGACACAACTGCACCACCTAAAAATATAACCGAATTTTTCCGCGAATGCGTCCATTCTGTAATTATAACAAACAGCCAGGTACCGCATACGGGGCCGGGTGTCGTTCCGGGTACAGCGAGTACACCGGGTACATAAACAAAGGATCACCATTCCATTATCGGGGATTACGGGCGGTTTTCGACCGGTCAGGGCTACCGACCGCGATTTGGAGATATGATTGAACATTGTGCTTTGTTTTGGGGTGAAGGTAGAGGGAATGTTTTAGTATTTTTATTTTTGGTATGGTAAAATACAATAAACGTGAATATACATATTTAGTAACCTATAAAGAGCCATTAAAAGACTCCTGAAAGGCTTGTAATGGCTCTTTAGAAATAGCTAAGCGGAACAGGTTACTAAATATATCCACGTCTATTGTATTTTATAATGGATTTCCCCAAGGTCAATCAATTAACTATTTTAGGTATGGTTTTTGATAAAGTTACTGTTGACGTAAATCACACAAGCATTTTAAACTTAGTTCGTAATGTTATCTGGATAACTAATACGTATTATAAATCCCACTTTATCCTTATCAAAAAAGTACTATCTCGATCTTCTTTTCGTGTGATTAATGACTAACTTGATGTCAGAGTTTTAAAGCCGTCCATGGGCCTCTGACTTGGCTTCACATGCCGTCGAGAAATATCTCTCAGATATGCCGTTTTCCTCACGATATTTTCCTGCACCGTTTTTGAAGCAAGTGATAATTATACAATACGCACATGAATCCGAAAAGTCAGAGGTGCGTGCCTTGGGTTCGAACTCGAGACCTATGACTTGGCAGTCAGACGGTCACACCACTAGGCTATCACTGCTCAATCTCGATGACTCCGTAGATCTTATTAAAGGTGGCAAGAAACCTTAGCTATGTCAAAAAAAACTTATAACAAAAATATAACAACCGACTTCCAAAAAAAAAACACTACAAAGTGAAAAATAACTTTAATTTCGGAAGTCGGTGTCTTGGGTTTTGTATTTTCGTTTTTTGCCACCGACTTCCGAAATTAAAGATATTTTCACTTCGTAGTGTTTTTTTTTTGGAAGTCGGTTGTTTTTTGTAAAAAGTTTTTATTTTTCACTTTTTAGTTGTGGTATCTACCCCACATCCATTCTAATAGCACTACCTGCTACCAGTGACAGGAATTTATCATATCATCTACATACTAAGTGGGAAAAAAATACGTATTTTGTAGCTAACTCAAAAACTAGTTAAGCAAAGTTAATAAAATTTATATGGGACCAATTTGAGAGCAAAAAAACAAAAAAAGAATTTTCAAAATCGTTCCACAAATGACGGAGAAATCGGCGGACACACATAAAAAAAAAAAACACACATACGCTAGGAACATAATTATAACCTTCTCCTTTTTGGAAGTCGGTTAAAAAAATGGGCATCAGAATCTTTCAATAGGTGGAAATCTCCTATTATTTACGCATCGTTATTGGTTATAATTAAGACTCTTGTATCTTTATCAATAATTAAACAAATACCTCATCCCTTTGCATAGTAGTAGTTTCCATGTGGAAGTAACTATCACTAGTAAAATTAGCTTATAAACTATTTAAAAGCCCAGTTTGGCAATAAAAAGTGTTAGCATTGGTAATTTAAACGATTCGTTTTTGTTTATAGGAATCGAGCAATCTATACCTATCTATAAAAACTTTTTACAAAAAAAAACAACCGACTTCCAAAAAACACTATAAAGTGAAAAATTACTTTAATTTCGGAAGTCGGTGTCTTTAGTTTTGAATGTTCGTTTTTGTCACCGACTTCCGAAATTAAAGTTATTTTTCACTTTGTAGTGTTTTTTGGAAGTCAGTTGTTTTTTTTTTTTTCGTAAAAAGTTTTTATTTTTCACTTTTTAGTTATGGTACCTACCCCACACAAATTCGAAAACCACTACCTACTATGTAAATAACAGTGACAGGAACTTATCATATCATCCACATACTAAGTGGGAAAAAGAACGTATTATTAAAGCTAACTCAAAAACTATCGAAGCAAAGTTAATAAAATTTATATGGGACCACCTCGAAAGCATATCTGGGCTTTCAAATAAAAAAATTATTTTCAATATCGGTTCACAATTGACGGAAAAATTGGTGGACATACATAAAAAAAAAACAAAAAAATAACAAACATACGCGACGAACATATAACCTCCTCATTTTTGGAAGTCGGTTAAAAAGGAAAGGGTGACTGACTGACTGATCTATCAACGCACAGCTCAAACCACTGAGTGGATTGGGTTGAAATTTGGCACAGGTTGTTATTATGACGTATAGGCATCCATTAAGAAAGGGTTTTTGGAAATTCGACCTTGAAGGGAGTGAAAAGGGGGGATTTTGTTTGTATGAAAAATCTAATTCCTTGAGTTAAAAAACTTGATATTCGGCACGAATAGGTACTTATCTATGTAAATTATAAAGTTTGCCATTTTTAATTTTTCTAAACCATCCCCTAAAGGAGGATTGGGGGGTGACAAAGCTTGTAGCCTACAATAATAAGATAGTCTCCATCATCTTCAAACGATTTTTTTTTATAAACGTTTAACGCTAAATGCATTTAGTGATTTCTGCTGCAAGCGGGCTTTAGTTATTCAATTCAAAACAGATTTTTTCTGTAGTGCATCAGGGATGTTTGCTGAACGTCGCGTAGACTGCTTTTACGCTACGACGCGTAAGAGGTGTGCATCCCTTTTTTTTTTTTTTTTTTTTTGGGTGGGAAATCATCAAATAACTTCTCCCGCTCTGGGCGGAGCGGGAGGGCGTGTCAGACTCTTACTGACTAAAACCCACCCGTGTTCCTTCAGTTGCCGTGTTGCCAGGGGGCCACGATTTCCCTATCGGTTTTCTTCGAACCCCCGGCAGGCATTGGCCCTAGCGGACCCCGTCAATTCTGCTGACATCTCTTTGAGGCGCGCGTGGAACACAACGCGCCGTCGACCCGGGCTTGGTCCTTATCGGACGGCGAGCTACCCATTGCTCACCGTCCGCAAGCCCGCGCCTACGGTGGCCGGAAATCCTCTCGTGACTCCCGACGCCCAGGGCGTCTCCTGCTGCGGCGGTTAGGGGCGCGAGGGCGCGAAATTTGCCTTTCCCTCACGCGCTCCGTCTCCTCCTTCGCGAGCATTACTGCTTCGCAGAACGAGGTGACGGCCTGCCATTTCCTCTCGCTCCGTAGCATGGCCCGAATCAGGGCCGGACGCGAGAGATCACCGCCGCCGATCGCTTCCACGAGGACACGGCGATGCTCTGCCCAAGCTGGGCAGACCTCCACCGTATGCTCCACCGTGTCCTCCGGGCGATCCACACAGTGATGACACCCGGGCGTTTCCTCCCGCTTTATCCTGAACAGGTACCTCCCGAAACAGCCATGTCCGGTGAGCACCTGTGTCAGGCGGAAGGTGAGGACGCCGTGGCGCCTCTCTAGCCACTCCTCAAAGAGGGGTCTTATCGCCGCAATTGCGGCGTGCCCAGCGCTGGGTTGCGACAATCGCACTCTCCATTCCGCCATGAGATCCCGCCGGAGCTCTGTCCGCTGTGCCGCGACTTCTTGCGGCATCGGAGTTAAGCCCCGGCGTTTCGCCTCCTCGCGCCACTCCCAAATGTGCGCGAGGACCTTTGCCTCCAGATCCCATGGCGGTACTCCGGCAAGGAGGCTCGCCGCCTCGCAGGAGACCGTGCGGTATCCTCGGGCCAGCCGGATGGCCATGACCCTTTGGGACGCGTTAAGCCGGCGGGCTGGCTGCCGCCTCAATGAAGGCGCCCACACCGGCGCCCCGTAAAGGGCCATGGACCGCACGACCCCCGCGTAGAGTCTCCGGCAGGAGGCGTTTGGACCTCCCAGATTGGGCAGGAGCCGCTTCAAGGCAGCCCCGGCCCGGTCCAGTCTGGGAGCCAAACGTCGGAAATGCTCCACGAAGTTCCACCGGCTGTCGAGGACGAGTCCCAGATACTTCATCGTCGACTCGACGCCGATGTGAACCCCTCCCGCCATTACCTGGGAACCCGGCGGTGGCGCACTACGAGGACCATAGAAACCCATGGCCTCGGACTTGTGCAGGGCCACCTCGAGTCCCAGCTGGCGGATTCTGTCGACGATTGTCGCAACCCCGCGTGTCGCTAAGTCGGCCGCCGCCTGGTACGACCTCCCCTGCGCCAGGACCAGCGTGTCGTCAGCGTAACAGACGACGCTGACGCCAGTAGGGAGATCGGCGCGCAGCACCCAGTCGTATCCGATGTCCCACAGATGCGGCCCCAGGACCGATCCCTGTGGGACACCGCACGACATCTCTCGCCGGTTCCACTCTCCTTGGTGACCGGGGTAGATGACAGCCCTGTCCGTCAAATAGGCCTCGACCACACGACAGAGGTAGGTCGGCATCCGGTGATACCGAAGTGCCTCCCTGATGCAACTCCAGGGCAGGGTGTTGAAGGCATTGGCGATGTCTAGAGACACCGCCAAGACGACCCCACCCCGGGCCATAGCATCCCCCGTCGTGAGGGCTCGCACGCGCATGATGGCGTCCACCGTAGAGCGCCCCCTGCGGAAACCGAATTGGCTCTCCGCCAGATCCGGCCCCACTCGCACCAGCTGCCCGACGAGGCGGTCTGCAATGACTCTTTCAAAGAGCTTGCCCACCTCGTCGAGCAGCACAATGGGCCGATAGGCGGACGGAGAGTCCGCCGGGCGCCCCGGCTTCCTAATGAGGACCAGTTTCCCAGTCTTCCAACAAAGTGGGAACTGGCCCCTCTCCATGCATGCGCATAGGAGCCCCCTTAGTCGAGGCCCGAGAGTCCCCATGGCCAGGACCCAGGCTTTTCCGGGAATGCCGTCGGGTCCTGGGGCGGTATTCTTCGCACTCATCTTGCGTACCGCCACTCTCATCTCTACCTCGGTCACCTCCGGAGCATCGTCGTCGTCGTCGGCGGTGTGGTCCGCATCGGGCACCGCAATAGGCGGAGCCATGGGCGGGGGCGTATGTTCCCCTCTTGAAGGGAACAGAGCGCTCACCACGTCCTCCACAAGCTGGGGCCGGAGACTCTGCGTCAGCGGGGGAGCCCATGGGCGGAGCTTCTCCCGCACCATCTTATATGGGCGTCCCCACGGGTCTCTGTTCAGAGACTCCAGCAACTCCTCGCGGGCCAGTGTCCTGGCCCGCAAGGTGTGCATCCCTGGTGCGTAGAGTACGTGGCAGCTCCAACAGCATCCTTAGCATGATCGCTAGTCGGCTGGACTGTGGTTACATCAATAATTGCTGCGTTAACTTTCTTTTATATGTTTTGTTGTCGGTAGTTTTAAGTATTACTAACACTAGTCCATAAGAACATTATTACTAACAAAATGGACACATGGTCTGAAATAAACTCTTAAATAAATAAAATAAAAATAAATTATCACAAAGCTATCTAGCATAAACCCAGCTAAATTAAAATAGGAATAGACAAGCCACAGTGGCCATGTGTCTGATTAGCTTTGGGGGGACATATCCACACAGTGGCGTGCAGTGGCGCTTTGCTTTGCGGTGGACTCACAGGTTTACCTCAAAGGACATTTATGTTGCAGTTGCATATAATATTTGGTTCTGACAATATTTGTTGGTTGTGGATTTGAAACCTGGGAGCTTTTGGTCGGATATCAAAGATTTGGCTGTTAGAATTAGTACACACGGCTACACATCAAGCTATACATTTCCAGTATAAGCTGACTTCGCATTGTGCGGAAATGCTACACAATACGAGATCAGCATAAACTGGAATTGTATAGCTTGATGTGTGTAGCCATGTGTAGCCGTGTGTTTAGAGTAAAAAATATCAATGGCTAAGGTTTACTGGTAAGCGACTTTAAAACTGTTAGAAACTTTTATTAGGGTTCCGTACCAAAAGGATGCCAAACGGAACCCTATTACTAAGCCTCCGCTGTCCGTTCGTCTGTCTGTCAGCGGGCTGTAGCTCATAAACCGTAATAGACAGTTGAAATTTTCACAAATTGTGTATTTCTATTGCCGCTATAATATTTACAAATAAAAAAGTAAAAAATTTAAGGGGTTCTCATACCACAAACATTTAAAACAAAAAAAATCCCTGGTTTATGCGGTGTCATTGTCTAGAACTCATCGAGTAGAGTATAAATATATGTATAATATTTATTTTTTTAATCTTCAAAAATGGAGAAATTGGGGCCCATAAAAGTTATACGTTTTAGACCATTTTTGTACGAGCTCTATCGCAACAACTGAACAGGTTAGGAATTTGAAACTTTTGTATATCATGTACAAATACTGTATATAATCAACAAAACACTAAAAACGCCGATTCATAAGGCATTTTATTGAAATAGGGGTGATTTTCTACAACTGCAAAAAACAACTTTGTAATTCATAGTGTCACTATGAAATACAAATTTACCTTTGCGATTTTTAAAATTTAAGATGAAATATAATAATATTCACGCCTTCTTCCCATGGGGATAGGCAGAAACTACAAAACGTCACCTGCTACGATCCTTACATACTCCTTTTGCCTCGTTTACGTTCATACATCTAGTCATACACGCACGCCGATTGCGAGTACTACGCACCTGGCCTTTCTGAAGAACATCACCAATAAGGTCAGTATAAGTCCACCTAGAGTCCCCATGGGAAGAAGGCGTGAGTTTATGTATGTATGTACAGTAGAACCCGCTTAAGGGGACGATAACTGACTTTTAATGATTTTAAACTGAAGATGACGTCTGAACTAGTAGTGTTAGTGATTTGGAAAAAATATATGTTAAATAAGAGCATTTTTTAAATATTTTAATATAGGCATATTTTTGATTATGTTTATATTACATAGTGAAATTAATTTTTAAAGTTATGTCTAACGCGGATAAAAAACTGAGAATGACGCAAAATCCATCAAGCGTATTTTTCTGAAAACTTCACCATATTAAAGATAATTAAATTACTATTTTTTCAGTATACGTGTTTTATTAAAATACCTTTTTTTTTACGTGTAATAAATTAATAATGCATCTGATTTGGGACAGCGCTCCTTGATGGGCGAGTCCTATTACTGGCTGGACGTACGACGCGTTGCGTGAACTTAGTACAGAACGCGCAAGCTAACCATTCAAGGTCACTGTCATATATCTACGTCTTAACACGATCACGCTTAAAACGATTTCTCGCATAATACGTCATTTTACGTCAGTCGCTACAACTTGAGACATGTTCTCATACATTTCTTAACGCTTAATACGATTCGTCATCCCGTTTAATACGCCTACATGCGCACGCGTGTTGTCTCTCGCGGCAGCGGCGAGCGTCTGTCTTAGCGGTGTTGAATCATTTGTTTGATACAAAATGTCTACAATTAGGCGAAAGGCATTGTCACTTCAAGAAAAAATTAACATATTGAAAGTTTTTGATGAAAAATCACAAACCAAAAATCAAACACAGTTGATATACGAAATTAGATCATACTATGTATGTGTATTACGTTTTATTTTTCACTATCCCTCACCCCTATCACGTATAAGACGCTTTCTCGCTTAAGACGCGTTTTTAGTTGGGTCCCTGTGAAATCGTCTTAAACGAGTTCTACTATATGTATAATAATATTCTTCGTATAGAATTTTCATTTATTTTCTAAACGGTGGTGGTTACGATAATTTTTAGATATCGATATCTATCATGTTTGCGGAGTTTTGCCAGCTAGTTCAATTTGACCTGTATAGTCTTTAAACGTTAGTTACCGAATTAAATAAAAATAACAAATAGACCTGACTTGAGACATCCACCATTTGGATTATTTGACAACCGATTGGCGTAATATTATTATGACCTAGAAACTGTCTGGATATTTATTTGCTTATAAAACCAATGGAACATAGAATACGTTATGTTTTTAATACTTCTAAGTGAAATAATATTATTATCATCACACATAAATATTCTATGAGTTTTCTTTTATATTTATGTAGAAAATAAAAGCAGCTGGATTACTTTATTTATTTTGTTCTGTCTTAGCTATTTGCTTTACTACTTCGCGTAATTTTAACTCCCACGTTTTGGTTCCATCATTTTTAGGGTTCCGTTGTAAACGAGGAACCCTTATAGTTTCGTCATGTCCGTCTGTTTGTCTGTCCGCGGTTTAGCTTCGAGACCCTTAGTACTAGAAAGCTGTAGTTTGGCATAGGTATACATATTAATTACGGCGACAAAGTGGTAAAACAAAATTATGAAAAACATTTTTTTTAGGGTACCTCTCATACACGCAAAGTGGTTATGTTTTTTTTTTTAACCTTTGGTGTGGGGTATCATTGGAATTTTCCTTCAAAAACATTGTGAGTTTGTGAAAACCATTTTTGGATTTAGGGATCCGTTTGCGAAATATTAAGCATTAAAGTGCTAATTTTTGTTAGAGTCAAGTGTCCCCCCCCCTGCCAGCTAAATGGTTGGTTTTGTATGTGTGAAAAAAATCACAGCAGTAGTTTATATAACGAAATTAAAAGGAAAACTATCACAGATATGTAGGCTCTACAAGTTAACGAGTAATAATTGACCAACTTAACTTTGCAGTTGTAAAAACATGTTTTTCCATACATTCCGTATGGGAGAACATGTTTTTCAACTACAAAGTTAAGTTTGTACCCTTCATTGTGCGTGGTCCGACACTCACTTGGCCGGTTTTAATTTAAACTATCGTCTGCCTGCGACATCGTCTTCGTGGACTTCAGAATTGGGTCCAGAGAGAAATTAAAAATTCAGAGACACAGCGTTGCTAATGTTTAGTTAGTTTACGCGGCGCACACCAGTAAAGTTCCCAGTTAGCATGACTTTTTTCGAAATCTTCAACAATCATCGTCATATTTCAGCTAATTTACACAAAACCTTATCGAATTATACACCTAAACCTTCCTAACAAATCACTCCATCCATTGGTGAAAACCGTGTGAAAATCCAGTCGGTAGTTTTTGAGTTTATCGCGTTCAGACAGACAGACGTGGCGGGTGGACTTTGTTTTATCATCATGCAGTGATAATATAAATATTGTGCTTCTTAGAACATGAGCCAAGATATTTAGACACGTGTATTGTAATGTAATCAAATAAAAGAAATCGTATGTCTGGAATGGAAACAATGTTTGTTTATTTGATTAAGAAAAGAAGTAAACAAATAAACGTTTTCTTTCATTCTTTCTTTTTCTTTAAGTAGGTTTTCTTTTTTTTTTTCGTTTTCAGACACGATGACCTATTGTTTATTTATTTCATTTTTTATTTCTTATTCACATCTCACTGTTTCTTGCACCAGCGCTGTGGCTCTGTCTCGCATAGGGTTGCAGCATTATGCTGAGCGATGGCCGTTTTGCATTAATGTGACGCATATTTTCCCCTTTTTTTCTTTCTTCGCGTCATATTTACCATATATAAACGTATTTTCGCCTGCATCGACTGCCTCGTTGTTCTAGTGGTCGCAAGCGCTACTGCTGAGCATGAGTTCCTGGATTCGATTCCCGATTCCGGCAAAATGTTATTGGGTTTTCCTATCTGGAATTTCTCATTAGCAGCCGGAGTCTGGATTTGTGCCCGGTTGATGGCAATAGGCTCGCCCCCTATTACATGGGACTTAAAAATAACTGGCGAAATGTGGGTGCACCTGCTACAGGTACACCTCTGCCCAACCCTTCGGGGAAACAAGGCGTGATGTTATGTTATAAACGTATTTTCCTTCTTTCTTCTTATGTGGTTTCAAAATGGCTAATCAGCAAGTCTGACTGTCCAAGACGCAAATTATTGTTTTAAATGAGTATCGTTACCCGTAGTAGATCTTTTACTGCACTTCTGATAACATACAACAAATCCGAGCCAAGTAGGTTGGAAAAACTTAGATTTCAGGCATACGTTGCAATACTTCATCTGGTTCACTCAGCATAATATTGTACCACTAAATAACTACAAATATTAACACCAAACTAGATTGTCAGGTTCCAATTAACAACAAGCTATCCTGTTTTGTTTCCATCCCGAAATTTAAACCTTGTTCACACGTGGCGAGTTACTCGACCAAAAAGAGGTGAGAATGTCCATGCGAGACTTGGAGGTGAGACACGCTAGGCGTTTGATTACCTAGACTCTTTTAGGAAAATGAAAAGATTTTGACACACGCTGGTAATGAGCATAAATTGAGCATGTAGAAAGAAAGAAAAGAAAGAAAAATTGTTTTTTCTGCACAAACTAAACACACATTACAAAAAATTACATAAAATATAAGTCAATACCTTTTCAATTGTAGTTGAGCAAATATTATTTAGTGGCATTTGTCTGATAGCATTGCTAAAAATAGCATGTTAATGCCAATTTGTACCAGCAAAGAGTATGATACAAAGTTTCAGAGCAAGCTTTTATGAGCTCGTGACACATTATTTTACGAGTCTCGCATAGACATTCTCACCTCTTGACGATCGAGCAACTCTCCTCATGTAAACGGGGCTTTATGGATAAAACTGTTTGTATTTCGAATGTCATTTCGAATCAGTCTGCGGGTCATCATCATCATCATTAGCCTATAAATATGTTCCCACTGCTGGGACACAGGCCTCCTCTCTGTGAGAGGGAGTGGGCCGTAATCCACCACGCGGGCCCAGTGCGGGTTGGTAGATGTCACATGTCTTTGAATTTTCGGTTCTAGGACATGCCGGTTTCCTCACGATGTTTTCCTTCACCGTTTTGAGAGCAGTGGTGATGAAATAATTTACACAAAGTAAAGCACCTGGCTGGGTTCGAACATAAACAACGGGTAGTCAAACATAAACAATGTACATGTGTTTTGGAAATACATCTATGGTTTTGGACATGACTGTATTGTTTTGATCGGACATACCAGTTTTTGATGTTATGATGAAAACAGGAATGTTTTATTTAAACAGGAAAGATTTGAAATTATTGAAATGTTTTAAAAAACAACTGTAATTTTTATTCTATGGTTCATTACATCGCCGCCTCCGCAGAATAAACGCTTAAGTGCTATTGCGGCGGTTTTGATTTTAATCAATAATCATTATGTATTATAGGTCAAAATACATCACCTCAATTTTACACTTGCACGTTTATTCTGCGGGGGCGGCGACATATACGTCTTAGAGTATACTCTAAGATATACGTATAACATAACGTCTGTAATCCCTGAACGGTTATGATTCAAGTCCGTAGCGGACTGCAGGTAGCAGTAGCAGTCGACGTGTCGTCGCGACACCACATGGTTTCTAATATTTCTATGAAATACCGTGTCGCTAGCTACGGAAGGTATTTTATAGAAATATGTACATAGAAACCAGTAGTGTCACGGCGACATAGGAGTGAGGCGTATTTATCGTAACAGGTAGAAATAACAGATATTTAAAAATAACAAATAACAATTGTTCCTAACAATATAACTTATCTGTTACTTAAAATAACAGACCCTCAAGAACTGTTACCGCGGCTGTTACTGTTATTCATTATAACAATCCCCACACTCCCAGATTGTTACTACGGCTTTTACTTATATACACACTCACACAAAAGAAGAAATATTGCAAGGTTATCAATTTCTCTCTCTTCCTCAATAAGGAATGATTCCTTACTAAAAAGAGAAACACCTATTATTTATTTCGAAATATGTTTACTTCTCACTCTTACTATAGCGGTTAAACTACGTTAAAAAGAGAAGCACTTAGTATTTATTATTCCTAAAAATACTGTTGGTGGTCTTACAAAAACAAACACTTACGAAAAAGTGACTTCTAAATTAGGTCGTGTTACCTGTTATCTGTTACTGACCAATAGCCATTATAAAAAACTTAAAAGGAATAGAAATAAAGAAGATATTCAATTGATATTTAAATACGTATTTATCGTCCGTACAAAAATAACAACCTGTTATTTAAGACATCCCGGACGTCAGCTTGTACGAGATTAGGATGGCTCTGAAGCAACTTAAAAACAACCAGGCGCCGGATGATGACGGAATTACGGCTGAACTCCTGAAGGCCGGTGGAAAACCTGTTCTTAAGGCCCTCCAGAAGCTTTTCGATTCCGTCATACTCGAGGGTCAAACGCCACAGGCATGGAACAGAGGTGTGGTGGTACTCTTCTTTAAAAAGGGCGACACTGCCCTGCTTAAGAATTATAGGCCCATCACACTTCTGAGCCATGTCTACAAGTTGTTTTCAAGAGTTATCACGAACCGTCTCGCGCGCAGGTTTGACGACTTCCAGCCTCCCGAACAAGCCGGATTCCGTAAAGGCTTTAGCACCGTAGACCACATACATACGCTGCGGCAGGTTATACAGAAGACCGAAGAGTATAACCAGCCTCTCTGCTTGGCGTTTGTGGACTACGAGAAAGCCTTCGATTCGATCGAGACATGGGCTGTGCTGCAGTCTCTTCAACGGTGCCAGATCGACTATCGGTACATCGAGGTGCTAAAGTGTTTGTACACTTTACATACTACCTAAATGCCCATGTGATACCCACTCCCATGAAGATCGGAGACGCTACGCTCGAAGTTGTGGACGAGTATGTTTACCTAGGACAAATTGTCCAGCTAGGTAGGTCCAACTTCGAGAAAGAGGTCAATCGTCGAATCCGACTCGGCTGGGCGGCATTCGGGAAGCTACGCAATATCTTTTCGTCCCACATACCACAGTGTCTCATGACGAAAGTCTTTGACAAGTGCGTGTTGCCAGTGATGACCTATGGTACTGAAACTTGGTCGCTCTAATGGGCCTTATCAGAAGGCTAAAAGTCACCCAAAGGGCAATGGAGAGGGCTATGCTTGGAGTTTCCCTACGTGATCGAATCAGAAATGAAGAGATCCGCAGGAGAACCAAGGTAACCGACATAGCCCGAAGAATTGCCAAACTTAAGTGGCAATGGGCAGGGCACATTGCTCGCAGAACGGATGGCCGATGGGGTCGAAAGGTTCTGGAGTGGCGACCACGTACCGGAGCACGTAGCGTTGGAAGGCCTCCCACAAGATGGACCGATGACCTTGTGAAGGCCGCAGGAATCCGCTGGATGCGGAAAGCACAGAATCGGTCGAAGTGGCGGTGCTTGGGGGAGGCCTATATCCAGCAGTGGACGTCTTTCGGCTGAAATGAATGAATGAATTTAATAACAGATATTTGGATCTGTTATTTTTGTGTAACAGTAACAGTGATAGCAGATATCGTGTTTAACCTGTTACAACCCATCTCTACGGCGACACGTTGCCGCTTGCTGCTGCTACCTACTGTCGGCTACGGAATTGAACTTTTAGAAAGAGATGTATGTATATTCAGGGTGGCAGGGACATCGACGTGAAAACTGTTATCTTGGATTCAGTACATGATTCTGTACCACCCTGCGTTGAAATTTTTCTTCGATAATTTAAAAAAATATCTGTTCCATACATTTTGACCGCGTAGGTATTGCACTTTTCTATGAAACAGCAGATTTTTTTTAAAAAGCGTTGAACAATTTCAACGCATGGGGGTTCCATGGGTACCATGTACTGAATCCATGGTAACTATTTTCGCGTGACGTCGATGTGCCTGCCACCCTGTGTAGTACATCCACATTTCGCCAAATGTGTCGTTTTTACTATTACTTACTTAGTCCATATTCTCCAAGTAAAGTGTTTGTAATGTAAAAAGGGCTATCTAAAACTTTTGCGATAAATTCTTTAATTTCAGTGAGAAAAGGTTCTATCAGAAGATTATTGTATGTAATCTTTATGTATAGCCAAGTGAATATGTTAATGTATTGATTGACTTCAGCCTGAAACTTTCGAATGGAGAATTCTTTAGGATAAATTCGAAATTCTAAGTATACAATAATAATCCACGAGCTAGAATTAATTCGATAAACGCTTGAAGAGTGCTCCTCACAGTTCTGGTAAACCCTCCATATTAATTATGGATCATGAATGATTCTCGGTATTGCCTTTTACGATGAAAAAAAAATATTATTACAACCAAAAATAACACCAGGAAATGTCAATATTTATTTCATTACCAACAATAGCAAAAATCAACCCTCCACTGCGTATAACCCACATGCAATCAGCGGGTCAATAAGACCGGATACATTATTAGCCTGGGACGTGACACGGTATTGTAATACTGACATTTGCAAGGGCGGACCGGACCGCCGGACGAAGTGACCGATGTCATATCGCTTTCACTACGGACACCCGGCGGAATTGTGTAGTGAGAATATTGCTTTATGAGTTTTCCTTGTCAAGTCATGTTTAACTTACACTTTCGTTATGTAAAGGATTTTTTTAATACACATAGTAGAAGTGTTATTATTTGACTGCCACAGCAGTCATAGCATAATGTGACCGTCGGACTGCCAAGTCATGGGTCTCGTGTTCGAACTCAAGGCACGCACCTCTGACTTTTCAGATTCATGTGCGTATTGTATAATTATCACTTGCTTCAAAAACGGGAAGGAAAATATGAACTCAAAAAACTTTTTACAAAAAAACACTACAAAGTGAAAAATAACGTCTTGGGTTTTGTATTTTCGTTTTTTGCCACCGACTTCCGAAATTAAAGTTATTTTTCACTTTGTAGTGTTTTTTTTTTTTTTGTAAAACGTTTTTATTTTTCACTTTTTAGTTCTGGTACTTACCCCACACACATTCGAATATCACTACCTGCTACCAGTGACAGAAACTTATCATATCATCTACATACTAAGTGGGAAAAAAATACGTATTTTTTAGCTAACTCAAAAACTACCCAAGCAAAGTTAATCAAATTTATATGGGACCAATTTGAGAGCATATCCTTTAAAACAAAAAAGAATTTTCAAAATCGGTCCACAAATGACGGAGAAATCGGTGGACATACATAATTTAAAAAAAACATACGCGACGAACATATAACCTCCTCCTTTTTGGAAGTCGGTTAAAGAGTTGAAACGTGCCTTTTATGTGCCTATTTTAAATAAACGATTTGATTTTGAACGGTACTAATCAAAAAATAAATGTGTTAGTACACAACCCTCCAATTTAAATGTATTTCGCAAAGTTTGAACAATTAACATTTAATGCAAAGATTTAAATTGGAGCCGAACCGTCAACGGCAACACTTTGACGGACGGGGTCGCTGGGAACCGTCGTAAATCGTTCAATTAACACGGATCAGTTTGATTGGTAGGGTTCAATTATTTTATTGTTCCAAGTTATAGACGAAGAGCGGGCAAAGAAGTTGATAGAACTTGTATTGTTGTAGACAAGAGGGATGTGAGCAATCCGATCATGGCTATTTTTATTAACGTTTAAAATTCTAACTGGGTTATGTAAGAAAAACGATAAATGGTTCAATAATGTGTATGAGTCATCATAATCAGCCTATAATGTTTCCACTGCTGGGACACAGGCCTCCTCTTTTCAAGTGGGAGTGGGCCGTAATCCACCACGCGGGCCCAGTGCGGGTTGGTAGATGTCACATGTCTTCGAATTTTTGGTTCTAGGAGATCCGGTTTCCTCACGATGTTTTCCGTTCATCGTTTTGAGAGCAGTGGTGATGAATTTATTAACACAAAATAAAGCGCCTGTCGGGGTTCGAACCCACGACCTACAACTCGTAAGTCGGGGACGTTACCACTGTGTCGCCACTGCTGTATATGAGTCACTTTACATTAAGTAATAAAAGAATGAAATGTACTAAAATGATCTGAAACATCAATGTAGGTAATTTTAACACTCTTCCAAAATGATTAGTTATTATGATAATTAACTAGTTACTAGATTAAAAAGAATGCTTTGGTATCTGTAATAATACGATAATTATTGTGAAATTCTCACAGAGCGTTCGTGCTTAGAGCATAAAAAGCAAAAAAAAAACTAATAATTATGAAGAGTAGTGAGCGAGCCTAAATAAATATCCATCGAATATTTAAAAAATAACACAAGTTCTGCCATGATTTTTTCTACCTTTTTCACATCTCCCAAATACAAGAACCTGTTTCTTCTATTTGGGAGATGTGAAAAAGGTATTCACAAAGAAATGAAACTATTCCAACATCCTAACTTATATCTTATATATAAAATTTTCGTGTCACAATGTTAGTTACCTTACTCCTCCGAAACGGCTTTACTGATTTTACCAAATTTTATATGCATATTCAGTAGATCTGAGAATCGGCTACTATCTATTTTTCATACCCCTAAGTGATAAGGGTTATCCACCCCAAACAAATAATTGACAAAACAACGTTTGCCGGGGTTAGCTAGTAATATTATAAATGCGAAAGTGAGTTTGTTTGTTTGTTACTCTTTCACGCTAAAACGGCTGAACGGATTTGGATGAAATTTGGCACATGGGTAGACCATAACCTGGGTTAAGCTATAGGATACTTTTTATCTTGATAGTACGTTCCCGTATGATAACTTCCGACCTCCACGCTGACGAAGCCGCGGGAAAAAGCTCGTAATATTTACTTTTCACTTACACCAAGCACAAAGCTCTCAAAGCAACAGATGGTTCGACAACTAAAAAAAAATATTTTTTGCCTTTTTATGTATTTTCACAGGAAATGTGAAAAGTTTTTAGTGAGCACTTATTTTCCTACAAATCGAGCTACAGTTTCTACCGTCGTTTGACTGAAAATAAATATTTTATGTGTGTTTTATTTCCCATTTTAATTAACTATGTATAAATAGAAACATGAAAAACATACTTATGTTTTTCTTTAATTTACCTACCTTTTTTTGTGGGTGGAAAATTATCAAATAACTTCTCCCGCTCTGGGCGGAGCAGGAGGGCGTGTCAGACTCTTACTGACTAAAACCCTCCCGTGTTCTTTCAGTTGCCATGTTGCTGGGGGCCACGATCTCCCTTTCGGTTTTATTCGCAACCCCGGCAGGCATCGGCCCTAGCGGACCTCGTCAATTCTGCTGATTTCCTTTTGAGGCACGTGTGGAACACAACGCACCGTCGACCCGGGCTTGGTCCTTATCGGACGGCGAGCTACCCATTGCTCACCGTCCGAGGAAACTCTTCTACATTTTTTCACAACTCTTTTTTTTCTCTCAGATTTCATTATTTTTTTTAATCATGTTTTGAGTAGCGCTTTTCCATAATCTAGCTCGGGTTTATTATTTACTTCTTTCATACTTCTCTTTTCAAGCCAACCCATAATAAATACGCCATTTTCAATTCGATTTTAGCTTCATTCCATTCATTGATTGAAGACATCTTTGTTTAATTCATCTGGCATTGCCATTCAGAATTCAAATACCAACTACTTTTAACCCGTCCATTTTATTTTTAGGCCACCGCCAGCCTTTTTCTAGACCCTTTTCCGAAACATTTCCAAAAAAATCTCCACCGTAAACAAGACCCTGCTTCAATAAAGACATAGATTCTATCTGATCTCCCAATAGAATAGAATAGATAACATATGTACTTTTATATATTTGTGTTTCTAATGGAAATCCAGTCATTGGACGAAGACGACGACCCTTGTCCAGACCCAAATTCTTTTGACCCTTTTTTTCTGCCTTCAATGAAATAGCCGGTGAAAAAACTTGGATTTACGTTTATTTGTAAGGTAGGACGGTTGGTTTGTTTATTTATAAAAGTTAAGACTTAGGAAGAATAAACAACACTGACATACAGTGTGAGTCTTCATAATATACACATATCGAAATGAGGGAATCTATGCTAAATTTTAACGACAGAAAAATATTAAAAAAAAATCTAAATTTTGTTTTTACTTTTTATGGAATTAAAAAAAAAATTGTAACAAAACTGTGTAATTTTAAAACTGAATCAGCTATCGCTATGAAACAAACTTCATAATGAATGGAAGTAAGTAGGCGTCCACATAAAATTAAAATTGAGAAAAAAAACTACCCTCAATTGAAAATAAACATGTTTTTTTAGCAAAAATCTGTATTTTTTTTCATAAATTTTTACAATAATTGTAAAATTTATAAATAAGATGCCCAAGAGAATAAAAAAAACAAAAAAAAAAATTGACCATTTTTTCCGTCGATAAAATTAAGCATAGATTCCTTCTCTTCGATATGTGCACATTATGAAGACTCACACTGTATAACACGAAACAAAATAAAACGATCGTGGCCTCTAAGTTACATACCCAAAATAATTAAGCAGTGGTCAACTTAATTTCGCTCGTAGCTAAGTAATGATAGCCGCATAGGTCGATCGATCAGGTTAAGCCGAGCTTGCCGCAGTCAGTCCATGGATGGGTGACCATATTTACATAGCGAGACCCTCCGTGCCTCGGAACGCACGTTAAGCTGTTGGTCCCGGCTGTTATTCGTGGATCTTTGAAAGTCGTTACGGGTCGTCAGAAGCCCGAAAGTCTGACTACCAGGGGTGTCGTTTTACCAGTAACTGGGCTGTGGAGATCAGATAGGCAGTCGCTCCATGTAAAATACTGGTGTTCAGCTGCATCCAGTTAGACTGGACACCAACCCTAACATAGTTGGGAAAAGGCTGGGCAGATGATGATGGTAGAAATTTTTAAAGTGTACATACTCGTAACATTATCTTGTTTTAAAATCTACCCATCTATATTCAAAAGCTCATCCCGTGGTAAAATAAAAACAAATATTGCTACAAACAAACTACACAGTTTGAAACATGGGCCGTACTCGAAATATGTGTGTAAAACTGTAGCTATTATTAACTGGGGGAACGGGAGCTCCCCCGCCAAGTCGAGTTTCCTATACATCATCATCAGCCTATAATGTTCCCACTGCTGGGACACAGGCCTCCTCTCTGTGAGAGGGAGTGGGCCGTAATCTACCACGCGGGCCCAGTGCGGGTTGGTAGATGTAACATGTCTTCGAATTTTCGGTTCTAGGACATGCCGGTTTCCTCACGATGTTTTTCTTCACCGTTTTGAGAGCAGTGGTGATGAAATAATTTACACAAAGTAAAGCGCCTGTCCGTGTTCCTATATATAGTATTGTATTATTACAATACCTTTATTAAGCACCGGACGACATAGATTATTATGACCGGATTCTGCTGTTGACATCAATGAGCCTTTCTGTTACTCATGTACTTCTCTAACTGAGCTGTATTCATTTTTTTATTGTTTTGTAACACAAACTGACAATGTAACTATATCGTTGCTATCCTTTACTAAAAAGAAAAAAGACAACAAAAAGCACATATTTATTTTCAATAAAAGTAACGCAATACTAAAAAAACCGGCCAAGTCACAATGAAGGGTTCCGTAGTTGGGATGAATTTATCCCAAAAACAAACTTAACTTTGTAGTTGATAAACATGTTCTCCCATACGGAATATATGGGAAAACATGTTTTTGCAACTGCAAAGTTAAGTTGGTCGATTATTACTCGTTAACTTGTAAAGCCTACTTAGCTGTGATAGTTTTCCTTTTAATTTCGTTATATAAACTACTACTGTGATTTTCTCACACATCCAAAACCAACCATTTAGCCGGCAGGGGGGGGGACATGACTCTAACAAAAATTAGCACTTTAAAGCTTAATATTTCGCAAACGAATCCCTGAATCCAAAAATAGTTTTAAGAAACTCACAATATTTTTGAAGGACCTTTCCAATGATACCCCTCACTATGGGGTAAAAAAATAAAAAAAATAAACATCACCACTTTACGTGTATGGGAGGTACCCTAAAAAATAATGTTTTTCATAATTTTGTTTTACCACTTTGTTGGCGTAATTAATATGTATACTTATGCCAAATTACAGCTTTCTAGTAGATACTAAGGGTCTCGGAGCTAGACCGCGGATAGACAGACAGACAGACGGATATGACGAAACTATAAGGGTTCCTTGTTTACTACGGAACCCTAAAAAGCGGCCAAGTGCGAGTCGGACTCGCACACGAAGGGTTCCATACCACCATACAATATTTAACACAACACAAATAAAAAAAATCCGTTATTAAAATCGAGCAAAAAACGCAAAAAAATACGTTTTTCGACGACAACTTCAAAAACGCCATTCTTGTACGGGGACCCCCTTTAATTTTGAACTTTATTATTTTATTGTTATAGCGGCCATAGTACAACACACTCCGTGAAAATTTCAAGTGTCTACCTATTACGGTTCAAAAGATACCTACGGCCCTGTGACAGACTGACGGACAGCGGAGCATTAATACTAGTGTTCCGTTGCCACCCTTTGGGTACGGAACCCTAGAAACACAATCACAAAATAAAGATGGCGGAAAGTATGCGTCACATCTAGGTAAACAAAACGGCCAAGAGTCAATTAAACGCTTCAGGCCGAACTTCAAAAGAATTTAATCTATTGATTGAAGTCGGGCACACTGTTAGATCATAACACGTACATACATAATATACGGGTCAAGATATAACAGTTTTAACCTACTACATTTCAGGAGCATTGACAACTTTATGTGCGTATTTCGGCCCACTGAAAAGGATGAGATTTGTCCTTCTAAGCATGGTCCCTATGGAATAGATGTATATTTGGCCATCTGTTGCTTATAAGGAGTTGATTTTATTGTTGTTTCGAAAAGTAAGTTGTATATTTAGTTAGTAGGTAATGGTGCCGATTCCCTTGTTCACAAACTAAACTAAATTTAAGTTCAGTGCATCTTTTTCTTTCTATTTCATTAAGAAAAGGACAGAAGATAAATTTTAGTTTAGTCCTGTCAAATTAATCAGCGCTTGATGTAAATTGACGTAATTTTAGTCGGCAAGTTTTTAATCACGTCTAAACTTGTATGGAGAGTGACAGGCGCTGATTAATTTGACAGGACTAAACTAAAATGTATCCTCTGTCCTTTTCTTAATGAAATAGAAAGAAAAAGATGCACTGAACTTAAATTTAGTTTAGTTTGTGAACAAGGGAATCGGCATCATTGTTAAGGTTTAAATAACTTGTATTTTTCAACTAAGTATTTTACATGTTTGCTATTTCAATTTCATAATTAACGTTTGATTGGTAATCAACCATGGTTTGATAACCATTATTACTTCATATGTTTAAAAAGTTCGAGAAGCTCGTAGCTAAGTAATAACAGCCGCATGGTTCGATCCATCGGGTTAAGCTACACTTGCCGAGGTTTTTCTGTGGATGGGTGATCATCTTAACATGCCGAGACTCCTTCGTGCCTCGGAAAGCACGTTAAGCCGTTGGTCCCAGTTGTCATTCGTGGATCTTTGACAGTCGTTACGGGTCGTCAAAAGCTCGGATGTCTGACAACCAGTCTTACCAAGGGGTATCGTATTACCCAGTTACTGGGTTGTGGAGAACAGATAGGTAGTCGCTTCATGTAAAATACGGTATTCAGCTGCATCCAGATCTAGGCAGATTTATTGAATTAACGTTTGATTAGCACGTCCACTGAACCCCTAACTGAGCCAATAGTAATTCATGTAAGTATCTATAAATTAATTACAAAAATATCAGAACTACGAACTTATATTTGATTGTATCCGAAGCGAAGGTAATAGTGAAAATTTACGACAAAATTATATAAAAAAATATATTTAAATAATAAGCCTTATTTTTTTTTTACAAGTTTTTTACAATCTCTAAATTCATGTTTTCTTCCCTTATATTGTGTATAATTAATAAACCCAGGCGCAATTTACGTAAATGGCACCACTGTAAACATGACATCAATTCTAAAGATGCTTCGTAGTACCGAGTTACCGGTACGTTGGGTTTGAATTACCGCTACGAAGATAAAAGTATTAACCGTTCATTATACCCACTGACCTAGATCTTTGCTAACACTGACGAAGACTAGGATTTAATAAGAGTTTATGATACCGAGGTTTATTTTTTAGATGAATAAAAAAATAAAGTTTAATAAAAAACTGTAACCCGACTACGGGAAAATAAAAATGATCTAAAAAGTACGAAACAAGCAAATATTTCAGACAGAAATCAAGACATAGGTACAAAAATGGTCAAGGTAAAGCCGTGGTCGCATGCCTGTATCATGTTGGTGCCAGGAACACCTACAAAATTATAATAGCATGCGACGACGGCTTTACCTTGACCATTTTTGTACCTATGTCTTGATTTCTGTCTGAAATATTTGCTTGTTTCGTACTTTTTAGATCATTTTTATTTTCCCGTAGTCGGGTTACAGTTTTTTATTAAACTTTATTTTTTTATTTTATACTTTTCCGTTTTTACACTTGATAAACGTAAATAAGAGTAGAGTAATACAATAGTTCAGTAATTAACCTATTTTAAATTCCAATAGCAGTGTATAGTGGTTTGGACGAAACCATAGAGCGATTTATTTCGACGCCAACACCATATATCCATATCGAGCTTCGAAGAAATCCAAAATATAAATATTTCGTTGTACTTGTTTTTCTTCATAAGACTGGAATTACAAATCGGTACTATTTATTAAGATTTGATTAACTGCACGTTGGTAACATCTTGCGATACTACGTAGCGCAGTCTCACTTTTGCTTGTTTTTAACGATTTAAACATATTTGTTTACTTTGAAAATATAATATTATATACATATTTGTAATGTGCTCGTCAAGACCTTTCTTTTGATACCAAACATGTCATGATCATCCCATTTTAATTTTTTTCGAGGTTAGAAATTTACGTGTATAGTCCACCAAATTAAATTTAGGGAAAAATTATATGGCCTATGTCACCCGGACCATTATTACGAATCTATTGATACCTCATTCATCAAAATCGATTTAGTAGTTTAGGCGCTACGGTGGAACACACGTAAAAACAAACATACATACATAGACTGCTAAAATCATAACCCTTCCTTTTGGCTTTGCCGTAGTCGGGTAAAAAGTGAACTGTTTAAACGAGATGTAGTTTTAAAGTCTGTGTCTTTTTTGGGGTCGTCAAAGGTTTTGTTGTGGTTCTGATTCCTTGAAGTCTTCAAAATTATGTAGTAGATACGTAGATCATTAAATTTTGTTTACCTTTTAGGAGTCACCGTACAGGAAGATCTAGACCCCAAGAGATTGAGTCGTGCTAAAGGCAATCAGGGAGCGAGTTCTTAGAATCGCTTGTATTTATACTGAATGATTTTTTTACCGTCTCGTACGAAAAAAAATCAGCTGTTTATACAAAAGTTCAATACCTACTTGACCAAAATGTATGAAACAGCTGATTTTTTTTTTTCGTGATCTCAGAGTTGCTCCCATAGTGAAAGTTATTTACATTCATGGGTAGAACAGCCTGTAAAAATTTCGAGACGGCAAAAAAAACATCCAGTATATTGCACGATATAGTTGATACCAATTCCATGATATTGCAAGGAACTTACATAGTACATACTAACTCCATGGTATATTGTCACTTTGACAGGTGAAAGGCTAAGGCTAGGAATCCACTGTTTACTTTTTTTGTGTAGAGAGAAACTCGATCTCAAATTAATGTGGCGCAATAAAGCCAGAGTAAATAAAGAATTACAAAAATATAGAATACTTTGTATTTTAAGACCCACAACTTTTCTCCACATATAGGTTGGCACTAGGTAGGCTGTGTATTTCCAATTCAATCAGAACCTAAAATAGGCAACATGCAAAACTTTTTTGACACAAACTGAGATAAAGTAGAAAGCCTCGAGTTCGACTTCCCAACTAGGCCCCTACATTCACTATAGTACGTATTTACCCACATTTTATGGCCTTTTTTTTCGTAGATTTTACGACTACAAGCTTATCTAAGTTGACGTTTAAGTGACAGTAATTTTATTACCCTATCCCGTTCCCTGTATCCTGTTTCATGAAACATGACGACAGAGGAATACTATGAACCATAAAAAATTATGTGACTTATCGAGATTTTGATTAATTCAAGTAAGGAAGGCCTATCCTGGAATGCTGCCAGAATTAAACCAGGTTTTCTAATTGTGAATAAGGCTTCTTACTCATCGGGTTTTGCGGTACCGTTTTTCTCGGTACCTATAAGTAGTTGTTGGGAGTTTGAAAGAGGTGAAGGGCGGGCGTTTTGGGGACTGTAATTTTGACTCTCAAAAAGTACTAATTCTCAGTCTAATTTGAATTAATTATTTTTGATTTTGATTTGATTATAAAAGATCTTTTGAGTAAAAAAATGACTGTATGTGCATATGCTGCGGAGGTATGTGTATGTTTGCGTCAGTTGACGAGTAGATTAAGTAAAAAATCGTAAATATTAATTCCAGTACAACAATGGTTTCAGGATGTTGTTGGGACTTCCTCGCTACTGCAGCGCTTCGGAAATGTTTGCGCAAGCCCGTACTGACGGTTTCCATGCGATTGTTTGCAAAAAAACTGCTTCACTATTGAGAAGAGTGAGAGACCAGTCACAACAGCATCCTGAGAACTGTAGCGGAGAGCTTTAGCTCTCCAATTGTAAAGCAGTTTGTGCAGAGGGTGATTGGTACTAACACTAGATAGTAAGTTATTTTTATATTATGTTACTAACACACTATGGAAATAAAAATAAATATTATTATATTATTATTATTAATTTAATTTCTTTAACTGGGTAATTTTTTTACTAATTCATTCATTCAGCCGAAAGACGTCCACTGCTGGAGACAGGCCTCCCCAAAGCACCGCCTCTTCGACTGGTTCTGTGCTTCCCGCATCCAACGGATTTCTGTGGCCTTCACAAGGTCATCGGTCCATCTTGTGTGAGGCCTTCCAATACTTTGTTTTACTAATTACAGATTAAAAAATCATCACACTAAGGACATTTCGCTGACCCCGGTGAATAAAATGGTAATGTCCTATTACGATAGTTTTAACTTTATTGCATATTCGATATTTAGAGGTCCGATTACACTCTGTCAACAATTTTTTACATTAATTTCTTACGGTTATTTCAAAAAACAAGATTTTAAAGTGAAGATTTTAGAGTAATGAATGTAAAAAATCACTTTTCTTTTGGTAATTGAATTCCGCTACGTATATTAATTTTTAAGATATTCACAAAAATCTGTTTTTTTTTTATTTTTCCTGTAAAATTTAGTTTTATGATTACGATTTTATTCGTTGGGGACAGCATTTCTAATAAATAAATAAAAAATGTGTGGCACTCGGGGACTGCCGCGGTAAAGCTTATTGCATAGCATTTGTAACCTCCATACTTCCTATTTGTCAACGCTACACTTGGGATGATGACGTGATGACATAAAACAAAAATTACGTTCCCATGAACCGTCATTACATGGTAGGCGGAGTGGGGGGTGTTAGGTTTTATTTTCGTTACGGTTTTATTTTCGTTACGGAATTTCTTGATTCGGTCGCCGCGCTCAAAGCCCGCGATAAAAGCTATGCAATAGCTTAATAAAGAAATCATGAACAATTGACTGTAATTAGTAGAAAAAATCTAAGTCAAATTATAATCATTTATGATAGAGGCGCGACGACCTCTACCATAAATGATAACTATCGAAAACCAATATCCCATGAGTACAAGCCCTTAGTTTGTACGAAACATAATAATATTTTCGCCTTCATATTCAGGTTTTTTGTAGGTATGACAAATGTATTTTTCCTCGTCATACTCATACATTTATATAAACTATCGCAAAGAATAAGTTTCTTTATTGTGCACATGTGATTTATGTATGCATGGCAATACGCTGGAAACGGCTGCTTGAATTTTTTATTATATTATATGCTGGGAGAAAAATGTGTGAGATAAAATATGTGTGCTAGATTCATGGGACGTTATTGACGTAGTTAGTTTATGAAATAGGTCTTCATAGAAACGTTTCATTCTTGAAATTTCCATGTTCTGTAGTCAACTTTTACAGTACGCTTAGAGAAACTGTGTCCAAACCACAGACATATAAAAAGTAGCAGACTAAACATTAAACCATAGTTATATTTATATATAAAGACATGATTCTCTATCCTTTTTTTGCTAAGCGACAAGTCGTAAATTGTATCTCGTTCTGTCACCTGTTGTCACACTGACTCACACATAGACAAAATTTGAGGTGTAGCTTGTCTATCCCGTGCCGCCATATTGCTAAGCAACATAATCTGCATCGCGTTCTATGTTTCAACCGCGTTATTTAGTCAGGGACGGATTTGGCAACAAAGACGATTTTTTTTAAAATATTTCCCATTGAATTTTATCAAACAGGGCCTTTTTTTTTGGGTGGGAAGTTATCAAATAACTTCTCCCGCTCTGGGTGGAGTGGGAGGGCGTGTCAGACTCTTACTGACTAAAACCCACCCGTGTTCCTTCGGTTGCCCCGTTGCCGAGGGCCACGATTTCCCTATCGGTTTTCTTCAAACCCCCGGCAGGCATTGGCCCTAGCGGACCCCGTCAATTCTGCTGACATCTCTTTGAGGCACGCGTGGAACACAACGCGCCGTCGACCAAGGCTTGGTCCTTATCGGACGGCGAGCTACCCATTGCTCACCGTCCGCAAGCCCGCGCCTACGGTGGCCGGAAATCGGCTCGCGATTCCCGCCCCGGGCGTCTCCTCCTATTGCGGCGGTTAGGGGCGTGAGGGCGCGAAATTTGCCTCTCCCTCACGCGTTCCGCCTCCTCCTTCGCGATCAAATAGGGCCTCAGTTTACTCTACGATTTGTTTAATCTTTTTGGTGACATTGTTCCAGAATACTACAAAGTGCAGATTGTCAGTGTACACACACATGCTATTGTAATAAATTATAAAATTAATTATGTTACCCTGTATCTGTGTGTTGGATAACATGAACATAGGCTACTCACATAACTTTGAAATTTCATTCGGCAGGTAATAATTGATTGATTGACTTTATTGTTAATAAGTAATCAACACTTCTTTTACCCAGAGAATATCGATTATCACGGACTTTCAGTAAGTACCTATAAGGGTTGTTTCAATATCGTTAGAAAATACCGGCAACCCGCCCTAGTCCGGCCCTGTATTGACAACATTCCCTATGTGTGCGTAATGGCTACACAATTTTTTGCGAATGTTTGATCTGCTACTCTTTTTTTTTGGCCACCGTTTGTCATTATTAGCCGACGGGAGGACGCTGCTGTGCATCCTCATGACCAGATAAATGATGAAGAGAGGTTGTACGAGTATTAACAGTTGCTTTGTGTTTTATACTGATTACTGCGCAAATCAGAAAATAATTGCTTCAAAATGCTTGTAAATCTCCAAAAATGCGATCCCACAAACAAACGGGAAATTTAATTACTGCAGTATTTGTATCTAAAATACACAATCCGACCACTGTATCTAGACATACGGCGAAAATGAGAACTAGCATTAAATGTATGATCTGACATATTTAAACCTCTTTCCTTCACCAGCAGCGCCACCCTGGAGTGCCAATTTATATTGGTCTACCTTCAGATTACCATTACCATCAGCCTATAATGTTCCCACTGCTGGGACACAGGCCTCCTCTCTGTGAGAGGGAGTGGGCCGTAATCCACCACGCGGGCCCAATGCGGGTTGGTAGATGTCACATGTCATCGAATTTTCGGTTCTAGGACATGCCGGTTTCCTCACGATGTTTTCCTTCACCGTTTTGAGAGCAGTGGTGATGAAATAATTTACACAAAGTAAAGCGCCTGTCTGGGTTCGAACCCACGACCTACAACTCGTAAGTCGCGGCCGTTATCACTGGGCCACCACTGCTCCTACCTTCAGATAGGTAACAAGAAAAGCCTGTGTGTTATGGTATAATAGCTTTCGTGAGGTCGGCATTTAATGACGTAGATACATTCATACGATTCATCCATTTTTCCCATTGAGGTAGGCAGAACAGAATATAGGGACGATGACGATATAGAACGGGCGCGGAAGGCCTTGTCGGTTAGAGCGAACATGCTGGCTTGTAGGTTTGCTCGTAGTAAACGTTAAAATTAGTCTTTTCAGATCGTATTGTACGTTTTACACGAGCAGCCTGTGGGCTAGATATACTCAAAAATCATACAGTGTCCTCCGCGTGCAATACAACAACGCGTTCAGGGTACTGTTGAGGCTGCCCCGCTACTGCAGCGCATCAGGAATATTCGCGGACACACATGTGAAATGTTTCTTTGCCACAATGCGTAAGCGCAGTGCGTCCCTGGTGCGTGGGGTGTGGGTCGGCAACAACAGTATTCTGTCTCTAATTTCTATCAGGCTGGACTGTCCGTACGTGAATCGCTGCTACGCCATTTCCCATGGAATGGTGCAGCCGCGGTGAAGCGTCGGATAGTACTGCCGCTGTGTATAGTGTACAGTAATTTGCTTAGGATGTAATTTGTCTTAATTACGAACATAGGGAGGAGCAGTGGTGGCCCAGTGGTAATGGCCGCGACTTACGAGTTGTAGGTCGTAGGTTCGAACCCAGGCAGGCGCTTTACTTTGTGTAAATTATTTCATCACCACTGCTCTCAAAAACGGTGAAGGAAAACATCGTGAGGAAACCGGCATGTCCTAGATACAAAAATTCGAAGACATGTGACATCTACCAACCCGCACTGGGCCCGCGTGGTGGATTACAGCCCACTCCCTCTCACAGAGAGGAGGCCTGTGTCCCAGCAGTGGGAACATTTATAGGCTGATGATGATGATGATGACTAACATAGGATAAATTTATTAACAAGTGAGTCATTGGTTACTTTATGAAATAAACTTAATTGAATAGAAAAAACATAGGAGGCGGAGGGATGGACATAGATGTTGTAGTCTAGTAAATACGAGTATGTTGCCGGCAGATTATAATTATGATTCGTCAATAAACATACGGCGCCGCCCGTTTACAAACGCTCGCAGTAATGGCCGACGAAAATTGGCAACTCGTTCAATTGTTATATTTGAAGTGAAAACTTCTTTAGGCGCATTGGGCATTTTTGAGGTGGGACTAAACCATTGATTTCGCGACACTGTAATGACACCAGCTTTTGACCATTGAAAAGACATCAACGCGTTGATTACCGCGGTACCAATTTTTTTAAGTTTTCACTTATGTTGGCACTCCCGGAGTGCCACTGTTTTTTTTTTTTTTTCGACATTGATTATTATTGTAGGTTTGGTTGGAACTGTAACCAACCACGCGTGAGGCAAATTGGTCGCAGTAACTAAGCCAGGGCACCCCGACAAAATGGGTTAGGTTAGGTTAGAAGTGTGACCAACCGTGCCTTAAGAAATAGAACTAAATATTTCAATTTGCCGCGACACTTTTTAGACGGCGTTGGAATTGTCCATCAAATATTGTAGCATATATAGTGACAAGGCAATTTACATTTTGCCTTCGGCATATTTCATAACTATTTTAAACAGACAACGCCGTTTGTAAAAAGTGGAATCATAATTATTCTGAAAACTGTAAAAGAATAATAAATTCACGTAGCTCATCTTAGAGAGCTACAACAAAAGGCGATTAATAGTTTTCAGTGAAATTCTGTAAGAACATAGTGTCAGGCGATAAGGATCGTATACATTTCCTGTAAAATGCAAAGATAACTAACAATGGTGCCGATTCCCTTGTTCACAAACTAAACTAAATTTAAGTTCAGTCCATCTTTTTCTTTCTATTTCATTAAGAAAAGGACAGAAGATACATTTTAGTTTAGTCCTGTAAAATTAATCAGCGCTTGACGTAAATTGACGTAATTTAAGTAAGCAAGTTTTTAATCACGTCTAAACTTGTATGGAGTAGTGATAGGCGCGCTATTAAAGATGCACTGAACTTAAATTTAGAACTCTCGGTTTGTTCACAGAGAGAGCAATAATTTTGTCACACAACTTTTCCCCATCATTATCTAAGTGTGATTCATCATACTCACACAAAGTATATTTACCCAACAGCCTTTCTCCACCAAAATAAACAATTTATCTGGCAGATAGGCAATAAAAACAATTTACTCAATAAAATATAGCTTTCCCATATCGGCAAATATTATACTCAAAATAAACGAAATAAAAAAGATAAGAGACGCCTCCTAAACTCTGATGAAATAAACGTTTTAGAAAAATAAAAGATAAAGGTTTTTCCTTTGAGGGTAACGAAATTGAATGTCGTTATTGGGTTTTTGTTAAAGGAATTAGGTGTGATAGAAATATCGATCATATACGCTCCGGCATCGGTCGCGAACGGTTGTGTGCTTGCGCTCTCCCGCTCTTGACTCATTGCTCTGAGTCATATATTCGTTGCATTACGTAACGATTTTCGTAGTCGCTCGACTACACCCGATCTCCGATCGTTTATCGATCGGGCATAGATCCCAAAAAGGCCTTTTTCAAGGCTATCTTATTTCTTTAACAAGAGATTTTCGTCTGTAAATTCACCAGGCCCCTTCCGGGCAAAACCACAGTTTCGTGGTCACTCGGTGGATACCATACGGTGCCAACGAAGCCGAGTGGGGTGTTGACCCAACACACCCGCCGATCCCCTTCAGGGTAAGGCAGTGAATTGGCCGGGTCCCAGTGTTTGGCCTTGGGGGATCTCCTAGTCAACACGTGGTGACAGTTTTGCTTCCACAGCAACTCACCTAGCGTGGTCGGGTATCTTCATACCCTTCACACTAGACTGGTCAGGACCCCGTTGCACATTAAGATAGGCAACGGGCCAAATCAAGCTTAGGGCTCACCATTAGGCACTCATCCTCCCTGTCTTACCCGACAGGGAGGGATTGTACACATCCCCGGCATTCCCACCGGGGAGATAGGCTTAGTTAGGCCATTCCCTCCCCCCCCCGCCATTATGGCCACCAAAAAGGTAGATCTCGAGCTTCTCTCGAAGAAATTAACCTTATTTCTCGAGTATATACTCGAATCGGAGCCTTCCCTCAGAGGGAAGTACAAGGATCAGCTCTCTAGCCTCTTGAGCATCTCAAGGGGCGAAAACCCCGACCAAGATGTCAGCGTCGCTACGTTCAGCGACGCTCTTGACACCCCTCCGGCTGTAGAGTCGCCCAGACCCCCCTCCCCCTCCCCCTCGTCGGAGTCAATGGACACCGACGCCCCCGCTGCTTCTTCAAAGCAACCCTCCTACCCTTCTGGCTCGGAGGAGGAAGACGAGCCAAAGTCCGCTGCGTCCTCTACCTCTTCCTCCCCCTCCGACGACGGCTTCATAGCCGTCCAAGGAAAGGGAAGAAAGAGGAAGAACAGGAAGCAGACCTCTGCGCAGGCCAGTAAGGTCGCCGCAATAGAGGACTCGGACTCCTCTTCATCCACCGTCACCATCAAACCAGCTGTGGTCAAACAGCGCGCTACCGTCGCGACTTGCGCTACCGTAGCTTCCCCCTCCCCCTCCACCGCCCCACCGATCTTGTTTACGTCCTCCGCGAAGGCCCCCCCCGCGCCCCTCGCCCCCCGTACCGCGTCATCCTCCGCAAAGGATGCCCCCGCGCCCTCTGCCTCCTCGTCCGCATCATCCACCGCGATGGATTGCTCCGCGCCCATTAGTTCCGGCCCTAAAAAGGTCGCGCCTCCACCTCCTGTCTTCATACAAGACAAGGAGAAGTGGACGGCTGTATCCAAGTGGTGTATGGAGATGAAAATCTCCTACACCAATGCACGATCTACCCAACAGGGTATCAAGGTTCTAGTCCCTACGTCGAAAGACTACAGGGACCTTACCAGAGTTCTGAGAGAGAGAGGTGTGTCATTCCACACCTACTCCCTCCCAGAAGATAGGCAGATCCGTGTGGTGATCAAAAAGATCCCCAAGGAAATCTCTCCCGCCGAAATTTTAGCCGACCTTCAGTCGCAAAATATCCCCGTAGATGAGGTGCACCGCATGCATCGTTCGCGCGGCAGGGAAGCATACGACATGGTACTAGTCGTGTGCTCCCCCACCGAGGGGCATCACCCCATATTCAACATAAAGACGTTATGTAACCTCATGGGCTTCTCGATCGAGAAGCCCTGGAAGAACAGCGCGATCGGACAGTGTCACCGCTGTCAATTGTATGGCCATTCTCAAAAGAATTGCCATGCAAAACCCAGGTGCGTAAAGTGCCTGGGTGACCACGGTACCGCTGACTGCTCGCGTCCCAAAGACCGTAGCCAGTGCAACAGCCCGCCTAGTTGCGTGTTGTGCGGCCTCGAGGGCCACACAGCCAACTACCGCGGCTGCTCTAAAGCCCCTAAGGCTACATCCAATAAGCTGACCAAACGTCTAGACGTGAGGCAGCAAAAACAGAGGGACTTCCATCCCCTCCCCTCCTCCCAGATTCCTGAGCGGCTAAGCCCTCAGAGGCCTAGTCCATGGACTATGCTCAATCACCAGCAGGCTTTCCCAGCCCTGGGTATTCCGCGCCCCCCCCCCCCCCTCATACCCCTCTCTATACAATGATGGACCCGCGAGTCCATCACCTCCCCCCTCCCCCCGGCTTCCGCGGCCCCTCTTTCGCGCCCTCTGCGCCCCCCGCGAAACCCGCCACCGCTCTAAAACCCCCGCGCCCCGCTCCCACCCCCGTGGCCCCAATTAAACCCGTGGACGATCGTTTCGACGTAATCAGTACCGCGTTCGAACTTTTCTGTTCCCCCAGGGCTACACAGATGGCCCTGGACATCTCTACAGCCCAGAAATCGGGTAGCCTAGCGGCAATCCGTAACGTCTTTAATGCGTATCCCGAGATCACGCAAGCCCTCACCTCTTTCTCTACCCCCCATCATGTCTAACACCACTCAGGCTAGGTTTAAACCCCGATCCCTCAAGCTTGGCACCTTCAATGCCAATGGCTTAAATCAACAAAAAGATGAAATCGCGGACTTCCTCCGCGTTCATCAACTAGATATCCTCCTCATCCAGGAAACTTTTCTAAAGCCCCACAGAGGCAATCCCTCCTTAGCTAACTATCGTATCGTTCGGAACGATAGAACGCGTTGTCATGGGGGCGGCACCCTCATTTATTACAAAAAGGATCTGTACTGCATCCCAATGGATCCTCCCCCCCTCTCACGATTAGAAGTATCAGCATGCCATCTGGGCATGACCGGTCACGCACCGATCACTATAGTGTCGGTCTATATCCCTCCCATTACTACCATCGCTTCGGAAAATTTCCAAAATCTCTCGGACGATATCCAACTGTTGTTAAACATGAGTGACTCCGTCATCTTGGCGGGGGATCTCAATGCGAAACATCCCTCTTGGAATAGCTCCACCACCAACACCAGAGGTCGGCACTTGTTCGACCTCTCCTCCTCCCTAAACTTCGACATCATCGCTCCGATGAGTCCCACTCACTATCCCCATGCCATCAGTCATACCCCTGACGTACTCGACGTAACGCTCCTTAAGAACGTTAATCTAAGACTAGATTCAATAGAAACGGTGTACGAGCTTACCTCTGACCACCGACCGGTAATCATCAAACTCACCTCCCGCACAGGTCCCTCCGACCCTGACCAACCCCTCCCCACTAAAAAGGTGACGGACTGGAGGAAAGTAAGCACTCAGCTGAAATCCAACACATCCCCCTTACTAGACTCGATCCCCGACAACTTCGACTCAGTCGCTGACACGACTGCCGCGATCGACTCACTCACGGAGCACGTACAGACCGTCCTGAGCGAATGCTCCAGGGAGGTTCCAGCAACAGAACCCTGTTACTTGAATCTCCCCGACGATGTGCGTGCCCTGATGACTGAGAAGAGCGCGGCTACTCGAGCCTACAGCGTCTTCCCCTGTGCCGCCAACAAAGCCCATATGCGCTACTATCAGAGATCTGTTAGGACACGTATAGCGGAGCTGCGTGAAGCGGGATGGGACAAGATGGTGAGCGAACTAGAGCCCTCTCATCTAGCCTTCTGGGAACTCCAGAGGAAACTCAGGTCCCCCCAGTCGGCCCCCGTTCCCCCGTTAGTCCGCCCCGATAAAACCATTGCCTTCGACGACATCGACAAAGCCGAGTGCCTAGCCGACAGTCTAGAAGCTCAATGCTCTCCCAGCACCCTACCAGTAGACAAAGCTCACCTCGACGAGGTCGACGCCGAAGTCGAACGTAGAGCCTCCCTTCCTCCCGTTGAAGACCCTGATTTTCCCCTGCCCCCCATCGAACCAGATGAGGTGCACGAGATAATCAAAGGTCTGCATACGCGCAAAGCCCCCGGTTCAGACGGACTCACCAATAGGGTGGTCCAGCTCTTCCCAGCCCACTTGATCATGCTACTGACCACCATCTTCAATGGTGCTCTAAGCAATAACATCTTTCCCCAGACGTGGAAAGAGGCCACGGTCATAGGTATCCCAAAGCCCGGCAAGCCTAAAAACGAGCCCTCTAGTTACCGCCCAATCAGTCTGCTCAAAGTTCTCGGTAAAATCTACGAGAGGCTTATTTATAAGCGTCTCAGAGACTACGCCGAGACTAAGGGCCTCATACCCGACGAGCAGTTCGGCTTCAGAACTCAGCACTCTAGCGTGCATCAGGTCCACCGCATAGTCGAGCTGGTCAAAGGTGGTCTCACCCGCGGCTATCCGACATGCGCAGTCTTCTTCGACATAGCGAAAGCTTTCGACAAAGTCTGGCACAACGGCTTAGTATACAAGCTATACAAACTCGGAGTGCCGGATCGTCTCGTACTCATCATACGAGACTACTTGTCGAATCGCACCTTCCGCTACCGTATCGAAGGTGCCCTATCCTCCCCTCGCCCCATAAGGGCAGGAGTCCCTCAGGGCTCAGTGATAGCCCCCCTCGCGTTCACGCTGTTCACCAGCGACATCCCCAGACACAGAGGGACGCAGCTCGCTCTGTTCGCAGACGACACTGCGATCACCTGCAAAGGCAACGCCCCTTCGTCTCTCCTAAATCTACAACGGGCCGTCAATAACCTTGGCGCCTGGTTTAGACGGTGGAGGATCGAAGTTAATCCCGACAAAAGTCAAGCGGTTTCATTCTCGAAACCGAGATCTAGACCCCCCCCTCCCCCCCGAACGATCACCCTGTTCGGCAAGCCGATCCCTTGGGAGAAGCGAGCCAAGTACCTAGGTGTGATCTTAGACCACCGTCTCTCCTTTTCAGAGCACATAAAGACGGTTCGTTCGCGAGCCGCTTTCGCTCTAGGTAGGCTTCACTGTATCCTAAATTCACGCAGCAAATTGTCACTAAAGTGCAAATTGCGTATCTACACAGCGTGTGTCCGTCCCATAATGACCTATGCGGGAGCAGTCTTCGCCCACGCCAAACCCCGTCACATCCATAGGATGCAGTCCCTCCAAAACAGATTCCTTCACAAGGCCACGGGAGCCCCGTGGTACGTCAGAAACGAGATCCTCCATCTCGACTGTAAGATCCCTACGATCCACCAGTTCCTCAAACGCATGGCAAAGCGCCACTTTGAGTCCGCTCCTCGACATCGGAACCCTCTGATAGTCGAGGCAGCCAATTATGTCCCGTCCCAAATCAGTCAGATCTGCCGTCCGAGGCATGTACTTTCCGACCCAGATGACCCCATTACACTCCTCCAGGAGCAAAATAGGGCCACCAGTACAGTGCACAAACACAGACGCCTCCCGTCATTCCGACCTCGCCGCCGAGGTCCTTTACGTACGCGATCTACTCCCCGAGTAAACGAATCCCCCCCCCGACCCTTGCTCGATAACGAGGTGCCAGCAGTTGTTGCAGCTGAGCACGTAGCTTTAAATACCCCGAATAATAATCATGATATAAATACAAATTTGATCCAGCCTGTCCCCTCTTGCTGTCCTCCCGTCAGCGATGCCCTAAGCCGAGGTCCGTACCCCACAGGGGGTGCCCTTAGCGAGCATTCGCTTAATTTTAATTTAGAATAGTTGAAAAAGCTCCTGGCTGGAGGCTCTAAGTGTAGAAGCTTATGGCACCCACAGGAAAGTCCGGTTAAGCAGCCACGACCTTAGTGGTCAAAACTGCGAGAAGCCATTATTAAAAAAAAAAAAAAAAAAAAAAAAAAAGAAATATCGATGAAATAAGTTTAGGATCAACTTTTGGGATGGAATTGGTTTTACTTTACGTGTATTTTGGTCTGGGTAAGATAAAGACATAATATGCGTGACGAAGTTTCGAGTAGAAATTCGAAACTTCGACGGCCGGGGTCACGGCGCTCGGGTGTCAGACGTGCGGACACGCGGTCATAGTAAATGAATGTATCGCTACTTCGTCGTCATCATCTCGTTCTCAGTGACGTCCCGGCGATAGATGCGGTGGACAAACGCACTTACTTAGGCGGGCTTTCACGAACTCGTGCAATTCGACTAGCGACCCGATTTGCATCAAGCGCGCGCGTCACTGGTTTTCGTCCGTCGCTCCGCAAGTTGCATCGCGGTGACTCGTGACATGCTCAAAACAACTACTTTCATTTATTTTCTGCGCAGTCGCTTTTGCAAGACGCGTGGTGTGTAGGTCGTAGCTTAGGAACGGTTAGCGATAAGTCGATTAACACTGTTTCTTTTACACATCATTTGAATTAATAAAAAAATTATTCGATACTGTTGTATTTCTACATTTCATATAGTGGCTGAGAGTTAATATGATTTTAAATTTATTCTGCTCCGAATTTAATTAAATATTTAGCTCAATAATTAAAAATTTAAACACTGAAGATTTAATTGGCTTTTGTAGCTGACCGTACCAGTGTACCTACTAAAGTGCTCTGCAGACGGGGCGGTTATTTTGAACGCGAATGATCGCGAGAGACATCATCCGGCAAGTATCGGCGGCGCGTTCGTTTTTTCCTTGCGGCTCGGCCCTTTAATAGTTTCCCCGCAACCGAATCAAATAACAGCCTGGCCACTCTGCGGAATTAGCTGGGAGTTGATGAGTGAATCGTTCCGGCGCAGCATGTAGAGGCTAACGATGCTTACATGCCAATCATATAGGAGAGAGAAAAAGACTGACTAGTACATATTAAAGTCGAGTCGATTCCTCCCCCCGATACGGCTAACATTTTCATCCGGACGACAGTTTTAGTGATAAGCGTTAATCAATCAAATTAGCCTATCGTCGTCCACTGTTAGACATAGGCATCTCCTAAGCTGCGCCACAACACACTGCCCTCTTCCTTCTGCATCTAGTATGTCCCAGCCTCCTTTGCTGCCTCTGTCCCTGAAAAGCATTTGTATTCAAAACTGCGGTCGTAGTTTAGGGACGTTTTAAACTCCAAGCTTTGAGCTTCAGGCTCAAGCGACACGCGTCTTGCGACTGTGGAGAAATTAAATGAAAAAAGCGGCCAAGTGCGAGTCGTACTCGCCCATGAAGGGTTCCGTAGCAGCAAGTAACATTGAATGAAAGGTAAATTGCGGTTTACGATTTATGACGTATTAAAAAAAAACTACTTGCTAGATCTCGTTCAAACCAATTTTCGGTGGAAGTTTACATGGTAATGTACATCATATATTTTTTTTAGTTTTATCATTCTCTTGTTTTAGAAGTTACAGGGCCCCCCCCTGTAACTTCTAAAACAAGAGAATGATACATGATAATGGACACACATTTTACCACTTTGGAAGTGTCTCTCGCGCAAACTATTCAGTTTAGAAAAAAATGATATTAGAAACCTCAATATCATTTTTAAAGACCTATTCATAGATACTCCACACGTATGGGATTAATGAAAAATTTTTTTTTGAGTTTCAGTTCTAAGTATGGGGAACTCCAAAATTATTTGTTTTTTTTCTATTTTTGTATGAAAATCTTAATGCGGTTCACAGAATACATCTACTTACCAAGTTTCAACAGCATAGCTCTTATAGTTTCGGAAAAAAGTGGCTGTGACATACGGACGGACAGACAGACAGACAGACAGACAGACAGACAGACATGACGAATCTATAAGGGTTCCGTTTTTTGCCATTTGGCAACGGAACCCTAAAAAGGATTGTGTGGTTTTATGAAACCACGGTAAAAGTGAAACTTCTATAGGCGCCGCCTTATTGGCCTTGGCTGCTCTGACGAGCGCCTTTCACTTTATCCCTACTCCGCGGCCGACCGTCACGCGACATGCAACACACAGACGAAAAAGTTTGAGACGATGTAATAAAAGTTTCACTTTAAAAATAAAATTCGAAGGCACCGACTTTCAAAATTGTTTCACAATTTTTTGTTATTTGTGAAATAGGTTTAATAAAACTTAAGTTGTTTAGAATCTAGTTCTTACAAAGCCTCGTGAAACCTTGAAATTATTTATTGGACGGTAGTCTAAAGTAGCAAAGTTCTTGCAAGTTTCGTTTCAAGTCAAAGTTTTGTGTTAGTTAATTCCGGTTCAGTTGTTCTTTTGTTGACTTGTTGTAAGTTTAAAATATAGTTATTGTATAGTTATTAATGTCGAATTATTTATTGTGATATTATACAAAAACTTTGACCTCCTTACAAAATAATTTTCTGTTATACAGTATTACGGTCAGAAACGCTACATGAAATGCTGAAAAGCAGTAAGTTTATCTTATCATTTTGTATCAATTCTAAAGGTTATGATTTCAAAGTGGCAGTGTGAATATTATTTTCTTGCTGACTGTATCTACAGGTACCTACCTAGCTATAACATAATATTAATTAATTTTAAATATGTCGATTATTTTCTTTTTTAGGGTTCCGTAGTAAACAAGGAACCCTTATAGTTTCGTCATGTCCGTCTGTCTGTCTGTCTGTCTGTCTGTCTGTCTGTCCGCGGTCTAGCTCCGAGACCCTTAGTACTAGAAAGCTGTAATTTGACATAGGTATACATATTAATTACGCCGACAAAGTGGTAAAACAAAATTATGAAAAACATTTTTTTTAGGGTACCTCTCATACACGTAAAGTGGTGATGTTTATTTTTTATTTTTTTACCCCATGGTGAGGGGGATCATTGGAAAGGTGCTTCAAAAATATTGTGAGTTTGTGAAAACCATTTTTAGATTCAGGGATTCGTTTGCGAAATATTAAGCTTTAAAGTGCTAATTTTTGTTAGAATCAAGTGTCCCCCCCTGCCGGCTAAATAGTTGGTTTTGGGTGTGTGAAAAAAATCACAACAGTAGTTTATATAACGAAATTAAAAGGAAAACTATCACAGCTAAGTAGGCTCTACAGGTTAATGAGTAATAATTGACCAACTTAACTTTGCAGTTGCAAAAACATGTTTTCCCATACATTCCGTATGGGAGAACATATTTTTCAACAACAAAGTTAAGTTTGTTTTTGGGATAAATTCATCCCAACTACGGAACCCTTCATTGTGCGTGGTACGACACGCACTTGGCCGGTTTTTTTTTTGTGTATGTCATCTCGCAGGTCAACCTAGGAGGTAGTCGGCTGCTTGACCAGACTTCCCTGTGGGTGCCTCAATAAAATAAGGCCTCCAACCAGGGCATAAAACTTATAATCTAAGCGACTACATGCTAAGAGCATCCCCTGTAGGACCTCGGCTTACGGCTTCGCTGGGGGAGGACAGCAAGGGACAAGCTGGATCGGATCAATATGTTGTAAATCTACTACTTATCAGAAATCTTAAGACGCTGAGCTCACGCAACGCGTCGTACATCCAGCCAGTCCCAAATTAGACGCATTATTAATTTATTATACGTAAAACAAAAGGTAGTCTAATAAAATACGTATACTAAAATATACATAATTAAATTATCTATAAAATGCTATAAGTTTCAGAAAAATACGCTTGATAGTTTTTGAGTGATTCTCAGTTTTTAATCCGCGTTAGACATAACTTTACAAATTAATTACACTAGTAATTTAAACATATTCACAGATTAAATTATTAAAAAAATACTTCAGTTTAACATACATTTTTTTCTAAATAATTAACACTGCTCGTTTAGATGAAATCTTCAGTATAAAATCATTAAAGTCCCTTCGCCTTAAATAGCCAATCTCCCAAGTTTTTCAGCCAATAAAAATAACGAGTCTACCTGTAATTTCCTTCGACCATACACAAAACGCTACTTGTTACGTCATTAAGGAAAGGGAAACCATTTTATTAGGGTTCCGTATCGGCAAAGTGAAAACGATATGGCCCCGTATAAAAGAAATGTTTATGAGCAATGCTATTATGAGTGAGCTGTTTATTCCTATGGGATTTTTATGGTGAAGGTGGGAACCATGTTTGTTTGTTTCAATGATATTTTCTTAGAATGTGAAATTATTTCAGTATCTAGTTTTGATTTATGGTCACTACGCGTAGGTGTGGGCTAAAATAGTCACTATGTGGAATCCTACCACAGCCAGAAGGTGTCGCAGCAGACTCCGTAGAATATGGTACGAGCTAAAAAAAAGCAAATTACCAGTGAGCCACACTAACCCCGGATCGCAAGAGCTGGAAGTCATAGGGCCTTCGCCCAACAATGGGATGAAACAGGTTACCAGTAACACGTAGGTATCACCAATCACTAATAAACATCTCCAATTCGTATGCTAACTTGGTTAATTCTGGTGACTTCTTGACTTCAAACGATACACAATGGGAACAATAACGCACACATACACACCATCACACACACCAGACACCACACTCACATCACACGTACAAAATCACACCATACAACACCTGAAATCACCTCTCTAGTATCCACTCTGGAATTCGTGCCCCGAGCCGCAAGATACAGACTGTCTAGTTTGGGGCTCACTGGTAAATAATATTTTGTTACCTAGCTACCTATACGTAATATTTTAAGCTACTCATGTCGTCTCAACTTAGTGTCAACCTTGTAGCGTTGTGAGCGGTCTCAACTATATTAGTCGAGTGATATAAATTAGTAAGTAACTAACCACATCACTACAAACGTGGCACAACACTAATTGACTAAGGACACTCTGTCATTTCGATTGCCGCTTACCTCCCTGAAGGGAGTGACCCTCAGGACTGTGTGCCCCGACCTAGGGTGAGTTCCACATTAGTGATATTATATTAATATAAGCTATTAATGAGCCATCAGCTATAGTAATCTATTGATCTTGTTCTATGCTCGCGTGTTCACCATACTTAACCTCACTTTACATCTGTCATTGTGCCACGGTAGCTCTGCTCTCTCTCTCTCTGCCTGTAAGCCGCTGCGATGTGCTAAGCTACCACTTACTCTACTTCCCATATCGTACCTTGGTCGCTAATGATGGGAAGAGACTGGCACATCGCATGCGGGCTACCTACTGCTACTGCTCGCACCCACCTGACATGCGCTTCCTACCACGCCTTTCAGGGCTCTCTGTACGGGATCAAGGGCACGCTGATGAAGGCCTGCCTACCTGCGGCCTACCGCCGCACGCCTATGCTGGTAGGCGAAGTCCACGTGCTCCCAATGCCTACCTACCTGCGGCCTACCGCCGAGAGCACGTGCTGCGGCGCTGAAGAGCCTACGAGGGCCGTCCGACTACTACGGAGCCTGTGCTGAGCAGGCCCCCACACCTACCATGTGCTACCAAGAACGGTATCCTTCTTTCTTAACCTAAGTGTGCAAGTGGTCAGACTCAGTGTCAGGACCTAACCCACGACCTAGCCGTGTTACTAATTCCTATATAAATTATATCTATAAACCTATCTAGCTGTTTTACTATCCACCTCTTTCTACCTAACCGTTAACGGCCTGCGCAGCCTGCCCTGCGCAGCCCTAGCCGTTACAACCTGTAAACCTGCTTACTGTATTACCTGGACAACAAACTATTTCTATTACTTTGTTAAAAAGTTACCTACGTGCTTGGCTACTTGAAACCGTTCTTATAACCTCCAAAGCGCTATATAATAGTAGTGTATTGAAGCTGACAAACGACCTGCCTGCCTATTGATAAAAAGTATTTACTACCATCTTTAGATACCTGTAAAATCAAGAGATTTGCTGAAACATCAGAAACAAATTAAAAAATGCCTTAAATACCCGTCATTTTAATAATAATACAAAATCGAATATAACAATCTGTAGCAGCAGAAAAAGGACGATCTTGACAAAAGGATTTGGTAACTTATCCTAAAGATAACATAGGGTTTATCCCTAAGGTAATCTTTAAGATACTTGGAAAACATCCAATAGTTTGATATTTGCGAACCAATATGACGGCAGTGTTGAATAATTTACTATCTCAACTCAACTCTAGGATAAAACTGAATTATTCAAGAGACTATGAAAACGCATCTTGTGCCACTTTTCCCTAACGTTAAGCGACATTTAAATCAATCAATCTGCCTTATTATTATAATTACGATTTAGAATATTCAATTGTTATTATTTGTGTTAGTGACAAGTATCTGTCAGTTGTCATAGACACGTAAACAGTCTTGTATTTTTCGTCTGGTAACAAAGTAGTAGTCGACTAATTTAATGTTTTTGGCTGTTGAAAGTTGAGACTTTAACCATTCATTTTTTTTTAAAGAGTGACAGTTTCGCTCACAATGGGCCTTATCAGAAGGCTAAAAGTCACCCAAAGGGCAATGGAGAGGGCTATGCTTGGAGTTTCCCTACGTGATCGAATGAGGAGATCCGCAGGAGAACCAAGGTAACCGACACAGCCCGAAGAATTGCCAAACTTAAGTGGCAATGGGCAGGGCACATTGCTCGCAGAACAGGATGGCCAATGGGGCCGAAAGGTTCTGGAGTGGCGACCGCGTACCGGAAGACGTAGCGTTAGAAGGCCTCCCACAAGATGGACCGATAAACTTGTGAAGGCCGCAGGAATCCGCTGGATGCGGAAAGCACAAATCGGTCGAAGTGGAGGTGCTTGCAAGCACCTCCACTTCGACCCCTATGTTCAGCAGAGGACGTCTTTCGGCTGAAATGGTGATAATGATGATGGTGACAGTTTCAACTTTTGCACGAACTGAGGATTAATCCGTTGAACAGAGCGTTGATATTTTGTCTGTGAGAATTAAATCAAAGAATATCCATACAATCGTTGTTTAATTTCTGAGTTTAGGTCAAGATCCTACACAACTATGTTGGAGTCGGCTTCCAGTCTTACCGGATACAGCTGAATGTTATTTTACATGGAGCGATTGCCTATCTGACCTTTACAACCCAGTTACTAGGTAACATGATACCCCTTGGTACGACTGGTTGTCAGACTGTGGGGCTTCTGACTACCGACTGTCAAAGATCTACGAATGACAGCCGGGACCAACGACTTGACGTGTTCTCCGAGGCACGGAGGGGTCTCGATATTATGTAATGAACGTTCACCCATCCACGAAACGACCTCGGCAAGCATTGCTTAACCTTGAAGATCGACCCGTGTGGCTGTTATTACTTAGCCACGCGCCTTTCCATCCAAGCATCATCTAAATGAATACCTAAATAAAAGCGCACTGATAGATTTTCAACGCTCGGCTCGGCGCCGAATGTTGAAAATCTAAGTGGTTCTCGAAACAATAAATCGCAATTGATCAATTTTAATCAATTTAATTTGTATTTTAGTATTATTGTCAATCACTTCAATAGCATTTGGTAGACGATCAATTTGCGCATTAATGTGTATCAATCACGTAAAAATTGACAATTGCAAGTAATTATCTCTATGTTTATTACTATGTAAACCTTTGTGAAGAGAGATATAAAATTATATTAATACTAGCTGACCCCGGCAAACGTTGTTTTGCCAATTATTTGTTTGGGGTGGACAACCCTTATCACTTAGGGGTATGAAAAATAGATAGTAGCCGATTCTCAGACTTACTGAATATACATATAAAATTTGGTAAAAATCAGTAAAGCCGTTTCGGAGGAGTAAGGTAACTAACATTGTGACACGAGAATTTTATATATAAGAAGATTAAATATTATTGTCAATTTTTTGGCAGAGTGCTTTTGTATAGGTGTCGTCTAGTATTAGTGCAAACGGGAAATAGTGCTACTATATTGTTTTACTACTATATTTACACGGCTGTAACTTTCAACTATGTTGGGGCAATAAAATACAATGCTTTGGAGCAATTTATGTGTTTATGTTGTGACGTTTCGAGAGTTGTTTATTTGATCGTGAAATTGTGTTGTGTGGACTGACTGTCGGGACGTAAATGGGTTTTATATATCGGACAATATAATTTGATGAAGATGAATTTTCAATTATCACTGCAATAAACATGGAGAGTGTTAATCACCACGTTTGGGAGATAGTTCTTTGAAAACTAGATACAGCTCTTATCGCCAACTAAATAGTCAGCAACCACTTTACAGTAAGTGGGAAGAAAAAACCGGCCAAGTGCGTGTCGGACCACGCACAATGAAGGGTTCCGTAGTTGGGATGAATTTATCCCAAAAACAAACTTAACTTTGTAGTTGAAAAATATGTTCTCCCATACGGAATGTATGGGAAAACATGTTTTTGCAACTGCAAAGTTAAGTTGGTCGATTATTACTCGTTAACCTGTAGAGCCTACTTAGCTGTGATAGTTTTCCTTTTAATTTCGTTATATCAGCTACTGTTGTGATTTTTTTCATATACCCAGAACTAACCATTTAGCCGGCAGGGGGGGGGGACACTTGACTCTAACAAAAATTAGCACTTTAAAGCTTAATATTTCGCAAACGAATCCCTGAATCCAAAAATGGTTTTCACAAACTCACAATATTTTTGAAGAACCTTTCCAATGATATCCCTCACCATGGGATAAAAAAATAAAAAAATAAACATTACCACTTTACGTGTATGAGAGGTACCCTAAAAAAAATGTTTTTCATAATTTTGTTTTACCACTTTGTTGACGTAATTAATATGTATGCCTATGCCAAATTACAACTTTCTAGTACTAAGGGTCTCGGAGCTAGACCGTGGACAGACAGACAGACAGACAGACAGACGGACATGACGAAACTATAAGGGTTCCTTGTTTACTACGGAACCCTAAAAACGAATACTGCCTATTAGATGCCTGCAACACAGATAAGTTTTCTAATACGTTGCCAATCTTATAGACAAAGTTGTAAAGTCTCGTGTAATCCTGTATTGACTTGGCAACAAGCAGACATGCGGATTCAGCTGCACGCTCTCAAAGTAGGTAAGAGAGATTATGTCGTAAAACGTACAAAATAAGCAAGCTGTAGTTGCAATTGGCCGGCCATATTAGCCGTAGAACCGATGACTGTTGGGGTAGACGTGTTCTTGAGTGGAGACCGCGAATTGGCAAACGTAAGGTAGGACGCCCTCAGGCTAGGTGGACCGACGATCTTAGCAGGGTGGCTGGTAGTAGCTGGAAGAGAGTAGCCCGAGAATCGAGCTGAACAGCGTGCGATTGGAGATGCCGACGACTCGTGTAAGCTGATGATGAAACCTACAGTAAAATTATAAACTTAAATCAAGTCTAAAGACAACATAATACATATTCGTAAACAGCGAGATTATTAATTCTCTATTGGGGAACTTAAACAATATTATGTAGGTATATTACGTGTATTGTGAGCTGTTTATCCACGTTACTTTGTTTGCTTAGGGTAACGTTGTATGTATCATGGATGATTTGGGAAGGTAACGCTTGAGGGCATGGCGTAGGATACTATGTTCAGAAGTTCCATCTCTCTTTTTGAAACACTATATTCGTGACGTGGTGATAAGTTATAATCTACCGATCCCAGAAGATTTCTTAACCTTTCAACTGTCATTAACGAGACACAATATAATTCTAATTGTTATCCACCTCAATGAGGCATCGTAACAGATGATGAGTTAACAAGGCCTTAATTTTACTCCAATGACATTCCAAATTTACCAACGTGCATAGGTACCTATTATGTCTCCACAATTTCAAACCAGAAATCAGACAGCAAGATAAACAAATGAACATAATCTTCCCAGCCAATATCGATAATCTTCATATACCGATCTAATTATAGCATCGATATGAATTGAAACACATTAAAATAAAACGGTTTCGCGGAATGCACCGCCATTGATATTATTTACATAATATCAACTGATGCGGACGGTGTCGGTTCAATATTAATTTATTTGAATGATTATGTTGATTATGCTGTTTGGTCGAGGTATTATTTAGAGGCAAAAATTCGCATGAAACTGCCATGAAGCAAAATTATCTGATGTGAGAAATATACAAGAGACGTATCTACTAGAACAGGTATTTATAAAAATTCATCAGAAAGTATAGTTTAAGTTAACACAAAATAATTTGATGCATGAGAGAGACTTTATGCCTCGCAATTGATACGCGGTGGGAAGGATCATACGATACGATACGACCCACCGTACGCAAATCTATCTGAATTTGTTTAAATACTTCATACGTACTCGGAACAGGTATTTGACCTAAGTATTTTTCGATACTCGTACTAGGTGAACCTAGTACGAAAATCACTTAGTACGGCACACCTCTAGTGTGAAATTATTATCAGGACTATAATAATTGAGCTGCTGAAGAAGCTTAATAAATCTAGAGAAGAATAGTATGACATTCACATTTTGAACTGATTTGCAAATTCCTGAACGACAGCTTTTATGGCTCTAATGGTTCTACAAACGCAATCATGAGTTTTCCGTGAGTGGTTTCATTTTATAGCCACACTGCATTGCAGGTACTAACCATAAGTTTGTGAAAGCCGTTAAACGGGACTGTAAACTGTCTAAAGCCCAGTACACGTTGGGCGAGCTCAACGCCTGCTGACAGACCGACTGATGGACGGTCTTTTGAAATACTGAATGTACAGAATGTTGGATAACGCCAATATTTAGTAGAAATTTCTACTAAATATTGGTGCTATTGTTATTCGATTTGATCAACTACTTTAGTAGCTCTACGTACATATATTTTGTACAGACCGTCAGGATTGAGGAGACACATAAAATATTATTATGTTGTATTAGCGAAATTATGTAGTTTTTCCATTTTATTTTTATACTACAAATTAGAACGTATTTACTACTAAATTATACTAAAAATATGTTGTAACTGATTGATTATTTTCCGAGAAACAGCGTGGTGAAATTTATGTATTTTTATGAAAAATCAAAACATTGTAGCTATCTCAAATTCAGCCGTATAAAACCCATTTTTTTTGTAAAGATAATATAATAATAATATAATAATTTATTAATTTCTTACCACAAATTAAAAGATTACGCATAAGTACTACTAAATCCTACCAAATTTTCAAAAATATCCGTCGGCTAGTTTTAGAGTTGTAAGGTGACACGACTTTTAAGGTGAGATCCCACCTTAAAAGTCGTGTATCTTTAGAAGTGTTTTACTACAAATTCCAGGATCGGGCCTACAAAATCGCCTAATTTACTACTAAATATTGGTAATACCCGCGTTTAAATATGAGACATGGCTCCTCAATCCATACGGACACTATAATTTTTCCAAATCATTAAGACGTAATCTTCAATATAAAATCATTAAAAATCTGTTATCGTCGCCTTAATTTCACTAGTAAAACCTAAACAGCACAGCTTATATCGACGGCCACCACGTAAAGTATCGAAACTGCAAAACCTCTACTTTACAGGAGAGCGCTTCTAAGTTTAGATTTAGATTTTAATCGATCTTTTACCCTATGTTCACAAAATTAATAAATGAATTTGAATTTGAATTTGAACATGAAATTCGAAAATTTTAAATTACCGATGTATCTAAAGTGGAAAATGTTACCGTTTTATACTGTCTACTATAGTTTTTGATAATTATTATACTTTTTCTAATATTACACATTCGATAGTTTACTTTGTTACAGCTGGTTACTTTTTTTACCGAATATGCCAATTTCGATTTTGTTCAATTGAAAAACAATTGAGGGTATAAAATTAGTACATAATTTTTATATAAAATCATAAATCTTTATCTCTACTTGCTATTAGTGCAATAAAACGAAAATGGCTTTTTGTAATTTCGATAGTATACGTGGGGGCCGTCGATATTTCCCTAAATAAACTAATTAACAGACTTTCTAATAAAAACTTATAAATCCTTCAGTCTCCCCTTTGCTTGTATATTCTGCATCCAATATTACCAAGTGCAATAAGCACGGTTTGTTGTTAATACCTCATTCTCTGCTGTGAATGATAAACAGGGTAATAATTTATGTTGTTAATGTCAGTTGACGTCGTGGGTGGTGTATTGATGAAAGGTAAAATGCATGATTTATGATTTATTATGAATGTTGCTATTATTAAAGGAGCTCGTTGCTAAGTAATAACAGCCACCCAGGTCGATCCATCAGGCTAAGCTGAAAGGTGTGGTCATATTTAAGTGCACCCTTAAATATGACCACATCTTTCAGATGCATGGTGTATAAGTTTGAAAAACAGTTTTTGAAGTGAAAACTTCGTTATAACAGGCGCGTTGAGCATTTTTGAGATGGGACTAAGCCATTGATTTCGCGACACTGTTACGACACAAGCTTTTGACCATTAAAAAGACATCAACGCGTTGATTACCGCGGTGCGTGGAGTAAACGACTAAACGCGTTGATTACCACGGTGCCGTTTTTTTTTTCAAGTTTTCACTTCTGTCGGCACTCCCGTAGTGCTACTGTTTTTTTTTTTGTGTGAACCTACTTTCGTTTAGATCATCATCATCATCAGCCTATAATGTTCCCACTGCTGGGACACAGGCCTCCTCTCTGTGAGAGGGAGTGGGCCGTAATCCACCACGTGGGCCCAGTGCGGGTTGGTAGAAGTCACATGTCTTCGAATTTTCGGTTCTAAGACATGCTGGTTTCCTCACGATGTTTTCTTTCACCGTTTTGAGAGCAGTGGTGATGAAATAATAACACAAAGCAAAGCGCCTGTCTGGGTTCGAACCTACGACCTACAACTCGTAAGTTGCGGCCGTTACCACTGGGCAACCACTGCTCTTGACGACTGCTCGTTTAGATACCCACGCAAAATAACTTACAACAATTTTGTGCTGATAGTTGAGTTAAACTACTGATAGTCTTTTGTTTAATGTTACCCAAAGGGTTGTCTAGTTGTAGTAGATACTATGGGTGCTGTCGACAGTTTTAGGTACGGTGGTGTATAAGTTGACGCGGCTTCGAAGGACCATACGCGGGAGAATAATTTACGTGGTGTGGAATATTAGCCGACACAGAATTGAGCTACACACAGGTATGAATAAGGAATAGGAATGGATGGACTTACTTGGGAATCTTCTGGACGAAACACGTTGACTCAAGGACAGCTCTGGCTATCCTGGTGTTCACTGATTCAACTCACTGTGGTGCACTTATTGGGTATTTTAAATGTCACAATTGTATCGGCCTTACAAATAGAGAGCTCGTGAATTTTGATATAAGATGGCGCGGTACGCGCGCTGCGTGGCGCGTGGGCGTTAGCGGTGAGCGAGCGGTAGCGGTGAGCGGTCACTGACAAATGTCCAAAATTTGAGAAGTAACCTCAAATCACAGGAGATGCGATTGGCTCTCGCTACAGCGGCAGTAGCCTCTGATTGGTGCGTGCGATGAGCGTCCGTTTCGTTCCGTTGTACGGGAATTAGGAAGGAAGGAATATAGCTCAAAACTGCGTTCGGATTATAATAAAAAAAAAACTTATTACTAAAACTTGCGCGAGCATACGGTTTGACATACGTTTATGATGGCAAGTTAATATAAATGTATGTATTGTCATATTGCACAGTCATGTGATATCAAGGTCCCGAAAGTAAAAAATGGATCACAATGGTGCCGATTCTCTTGTCATAAATGCCTCTAAACTAGACTCAAAATTGCCAAAATTTAGTTTTATTCCTGTCAAACGACGAATTTTCATTCTGAAATAAACTAAAGTGACACAAATCAATTATATTTTAGTTGGACAGGACTAAGATGGCACTAAGTTACTTAATATAGTGAAAATGGCAATTTTGCTATTCTGAATTTGACGTTTTTCACCTAAAATTTTGATTGTCTACTAAATCTGACTGTTTTTAATTGTGATTAAAAAGGTATGGAAAATTTGTCGTCATGAACTAAAATTCACACCAACACCTCGACTTCAGGTGCAAAAATAGTACTGTATCTTTTTTTTTTCTTTTGCTTTTATCTCGAAAATGGTGTGTCCTATCGCAAAAATAATGAAAATTTCGACCCCCTTTATGAATTCTATAACCCATAAATCGCATTTTTTTTTAAATTTTCTATACAAAAAGTAAAAAATTCCACATAAAACACACCGAGGCTGCCCCCCCCCCTGCGCGCCACTGGCTCTAAAAAGAATTCACGGGGTAGGGCAAACACCAGTACCACGTGAAGTTGCGATTGTCAAATTCGATTTTAGTTGTGTCAAAATTATTTGTAAATTTATAGTTTTTTTTTTTTTTGCAGAATCGCTTTAAGATTCTCATAGCCAAAAGTAAGGAATTTTAGTGAGTTTAGTTAGTTTAGTTCGGTGTGAATCGGCACCAATAACTATTCAAATTACTATCATCCAAGCTATGAAAGGAGAAAGATTAATCTTTTTAAAAGTTTACCATCAAATAGGTAGCAGCGTCTTAGCTCGTGGCTAAATAATAACGGCCGCACCGGTCGATCCATCAGGTTAACCTTCGCTTGCCGGGATTAGTCCGTGGATGGGTGACCATCTTTAAATTCCAAGACTCGTCCGTGCCTCGGAAAGCACGTTAAGCCGTTAGTCCCGCCTGTCATTCGTGGATCTTTGACAGTCGTTACGGGTCGTCAGAATCCCAAAAGTCTGACAACCAGTCTTATCAAGGGGTAACGTATTACCCAGTTACTGGGTTGTGAAGGTCGCTTCATGCAAAATACTGGTATTCAGCTGCAAACGACTAGGCAGATTGATAAGGTAGCAGCAATCTCACAATTTAATTTTGGCATATTGTCTTATCCAAAAAAAAAGATCTGATACTATTTCTACACTAATATTTTAACTAAAGAGTGCGCCTTCAAAATTACCAATCTTTATTACTGCTTTAGGTGAAAATGATCTTTACGCAAACGCAATAACTTGTAAAGTCATATAACCAAATATATTCGAAATATTGAAATGAATGAATGTAAATTTTCTAATTTATGCTACATCTATGTTGTGTCATACTGTACCTACTTACTCTATCATGAACAGCGCGTATGAAAAACTAACCGCATCCTACGTCACCAATGACGTCACGCCGGAAAATTTTACAATACCGCAATAAATAAATCACAATAATAGAAAACATGCAATAAACTACGTTAGAACATTTACCAACCAAAATAAAATAAAACCCACGGGTTTGGATCGTTTCTAAGATTTGTATTTCTACCAGTACACAATTTTATTGCTTGCACCGGATTTTATTATCTATACAAGTTTAAATCATATTATTTATTGTTTGTTCGTACAATACATTTCCGTTAGAGATAAAATACTATGTGACTAAGATTTTCCAGTAAAGACACTGAGGTTTTCCCCGGTTAAAACGTGAAATAACATACATACAAAATTCAAAAGCCATTTATTCAAACTAGGCTTAGAATCAGCACTTTTCGAACGTCAAAATTATATTAATTTATACATAAACTCAAGCAATAATAAAAAAATGCATATATATAGCAGTTAGATTAAGTAAAGCCTCCCACAAAAAGACGAAAAGTCCTCAACTCCTCAAAGTATCAGTAATTATGGCACTTGAAAACATGCTTGAAAAATGAACGGTAAACTCATCATTATCATCAGCCTATAAATGTTCCCACTGCTGGGACACAGGCCTCCTCTCTGTGAGAGGGAGTGGGCTGTAATCCACCACGCGGGCCCAGTGCGGGTTGCTAGATGTCTCATGTCTTCGAATTTTCAGTTCTAGGACATGCCGGTTTCCTCACGATGTTTTCCTTCACCGTTTTGAGAGCAGTGGTGATGAAATAATTTACACAAAGTAAAGCGCCTGTCTGGGTTCGAACCTACGACCTACAACTCGTAAGTCGCGGCCATTACCACTGGGCCACCACTGCTCTCTAACGAACGGTATACTATTTAGTTTCAAATCTCTTAAACATTTCACATCATTTCTGAATTTAATTTTCGAGTGAAAATTTAATATTTTTCCAGTACTATTAAAATATTATACTTGAAGCACCTAATCTTATTTCCGGAATGGTCTAAAGGAGGCCGCCCACTACACCATACCATACCATGAACCGTGCTATGAACGTATCAGGTACGGAAAGAAACTTGACACGGACAACTATAATTAGAACGTGTCACTGTTGACACGTTTTGACACTGTTGATACGCACGGGTATGCTGTCATACCCGTGCGTAACGGTTTTAGTGACCATAGCATCCGCGTATCATATCCGTGCAGTTCCCATTCTTTCAGTTGTAGTAGTTCACCTGTGTTTTTGCGTGTGGTAGCCGCGTCAGGAAAAGCGAGTGAATACTTTGATGCGAAAATTATTTCCTATACCTACACGATGGCTATTAGAAAAACGAAAACAAAATAACGGGTTTAGAACGGTTATCATACTCATCATACGCAGTTATAATCCGTATACTCGCTGTTTCGCCGCCTACGCGCATTGAGCGCACGGAACGTTGCAGCACCGGCAAAACATTCTCACCAATAATTGTTGACGCTCCGTGCAAGGTATCGCGACGTTATTGAATTACGTGACGTTATTACGGAACGGTCTAGCAGACATAGTCTCATAATCTTCTTATATATAAAATTCTCGTGTCACAATATTAGTTACCTTACTCCTCCGAAACGGCTTTACTGATTTTTACCAAATTTCATATGCATATTCAGTAGGTCTGAGAATGGGCTACTATCTATTTTTCATTCCCCTAAGTGATAAGAATTGTCCACCCCAAACAAATAATTGGCAAAACAACGTTTGCCGGGGTCAGCTAGTTTTCAATAAAAATACATTTTTAAGTTTAAAGTGAAAAAGTGTTTTAAGTGAAAACTTCTTTAGGCGCGTTGAGCATTTTTAAGATGGGACTAAACCATTGATTTCGCGACACTGTGACGAAACCAGCTTTTAACCACTAAAAAGACTTCAACGCGTTGATTACCACGGTACCGGTTTTTTTTCAAGTTTTCACTTCTGTCGCCACTCCCAGAGTGCCACAGATTTTTTTTTTTGCCTGACACGGTTCCTAGCGCGGTCATGAGTTATACGGTGTAGTGGTCAGACTCCTTAATGCAGGAGTTACGTATTTTTTTGTTGACACAAGTTTAAAAAAAATCTAGATAAACTCTCTGGTCTAGCAAATTAGATTCATCTAACTTCGCAGTGCCTTTAATAAATATTAAAATAGCGTGTTGAAACTGTATTTGTGATTTATTTAAATACAGAGTGCTAGTTGGTCGTGACGTTCCTAATTTAAAATAATCAATACGACTGGCTGTTCACTGTATTATGCAGAGTCGTCTTCGGTCCATTGTGAATAGAGTTTAGTTTTAAACTAAACTTAGATTCTCCGTTAAACCCCAATAGTGGAGAAGATCGTTGATTATCTTAGTTTAACGTGTCTGAACCTTTCGTATGCCGTAATTACAGAAACAATTAAAAAGCCATTGTGACTCGCTTGGATCCACGTTCCGGAGGGTATACGAAGGGTTAAACTTGTGACATGTTATTAGCACTAGTCATCTCAAACTGTGGGTCAGCAATAACCCTAAATTCTCAGCTGTGTTGGGCTCAAATCTTAATGAGGCTGAGATCAAGTAAGCACATATTATATTTAGAATAGATTTGCGTTCGTACCTATAACAAAATATCTAAATAAGTGAAATACAAATAAAACTACTAAGGGCGAACTTCACCCATGAAACTGAACGCGATCCACCCATCTTAACCGCGTTTAAGAACTGTCAAATTTACCCTAAGTCAGTCGGCCAAACTGTTTAATTCAAAAATACAACGATGTGTAAAGCACCACTAAATCAATTAAACAAATTAGCCGATTCGTGGAACAAAACAGATATAATCTGACAAACACATTATCATTAAACGATGATCAGTATCGAATAACGGAAGATTAATACTGTAACACTAACGCCCCGTTAACCTCTAAATATATTTTACAAAGGTTTATACTGTGGTAATAAAAGTTATGGTCTCGAATTTTCCAGTGTCTGAGTGTTTTATTTCTTTATGATTTAGCTTGAGCTTGGTCGGAATTAGAATTATGATGTTTTTTAAAAACCAACTAATTGCGAGTCGGACTCACACACGAAGGGTTTCGTACCACTGTACTAACGATTCTTGTTTGGTATTTTTTATTATTATAGCGGCCATAGTAGTACACACTGTGAAATTTTCAAGTATCTACCTATTACGGATATTATATAACAGTGAAAGCCTAGTGGTGTGACCATCGGATTGCCAAGTCATAGGTCTCGAGTTCGAACCTAAGGTACACACCTCTGACTTTTCGGATTCATGTCAGCCATGCCGTACGTACATGTACGTATTGTATAATTATCACTTGCTTCAAAAACGGTGACGGAAAATATCATGAGGAAACCGGCATGCCTGAGAGATATTTCTCGACGGCATGTGAAGCCAAGTCAGAGGCCTCATCATCAGCCTATAGCAGTCCACTGCTGGACATAGGCGTACACGGATCAAAAGATACAGCCCTGTGACAGACGGACTGACAGCGGAGCCTTAGTAATAGGGTCCCGTTGGGTACGGAACCCTAAAACAGTCATGGAAGATAGATGGTCAGTTTTATTGGTCTATAAATATTTGAATAGACTGGGAAAAGTGTTTATTTTGGACGAGTAACACTTTAATAACCCCCGATTTCCGAAAGCTTACTCAATTTAATCTTTAGCAAATCCCTATTCAGGGATTTGATTGGCTGCTGTGTTATTTCAGTCAGCCAATTAGAACAGCTTACACAAGATTTCACAGCTGATTTCCTGATCGAAACCTGTCTATAAACCGCAAGAATTTTGCATAGCGACTACCAAATTAAGTTGTCTGTGTTCAAATCTCAACTGTCATTCTTTGACAGTTCTATCAAATGGCTTTACCGCGGCAAAGTTACATAGGATGTCAATTTGTTTAACAATGAATTTCCCTGGCTGTACTTTGTATGTAAATCGCTAGAACCAAAATAGGACATTTGTGCCTGCGATCATGCACGTAAAATCTACTCAAAGCACTGAAACTGAAGGGTCGCGCGCAGTGACATAAATGTCAATTAGCTAGCTCGCGCCCCTGCCAATGGACAGTGGACGAAAGAACTCGAGAGCGTATGTCACGTCTCGCGAAACGCACGTGTTAATTTTACTTAAAAGATTGTTTTACCTGTTTCTGCCCTTTGTACTGTGTTTCCGTACTTCCATTATATACCTTTTTACTGTCAGCGTACGTTCTAACTTATTCAAAGACCCAACACATACCCTGAGAAGAATATCTCCAAAACGAAGCGCACGAACTACATGGAGCGACTGCCTATCTGACCTCCACAACCTAATTACTAGGTAACACGATACCTCTTGGTAAGACTGGTTGTCAGACTTTTTGGGCTTTTAACTACCCGTAACAACTGTCAAAGATCTCCAAAAGGAATATACTATCTCAAAAGCTACAAGATTCTTTTGACCCGCGGACGAATTCGAAACTAACGCCATCTTGTTGCGTAAATACAATTTCTATGTTAATTTCACAATAATGTTTACCAACAACGCACCAATGTCATTCAGGTGCAAAATAATCCTTGTAGCACTGTACAGTGACCTACACTTAGGGTGAATTTCACCAATGACACTGAATGCGTTCAGCACATCTAAACTCCGTTCAAGAGCTGTCAGTGTTAAAATTGTTATGGAAAACCGGCCAAGTGCGTGTCGGACTACGCCCAATGAAGGGTTCCGTAGTTGGGATGAATTTATCCCAAATACAAACTTAACATTGTAGTTGAAATACATGTTCTCCCATATATTCCAACTGCAAATGTAAGTTTGTACGCACAATTTTGAGAGATTTACCATGTTATTTTAAGACCATAGACTTCTTATAGGTTTTCTTGTAATCTATTAGTAAAGAGCCATACTATGTAGTTTTTTCAAAATTTTAGGTCCAGTAGTTTAGGAGATAAGAGGGGGAATGATAAATTTTCATCGAATTCTTAAATATCTTTAAAAGTATTTATTGTAAAATTAAATAAAAATATGTTTAAGATCCTCGCAATAAGCTCTTTCATTTGATATGTCACATAGTACCATTAGCAAAACTTTTTTTTTTTTCTTGTTTGCTCCCAAAGGTGACCCCTATATTCAAAATTAATTTATTTACGTTACACGTTCGTGTTTGGGTCATAAAAATACATATGTGTACCAAATTTTAACTTAATCGGTCCATTAGATTCGGAGCAAATTGGCTGTGACAGACAGACAGATAGACACACGAGTGATCCTATAAGGGTTCCGTTGTTTTCCTTTTGAGGTACGGAACCCTCAAAATGACACTCACAGTTCTTAAACGCGGTTTAGAAGTCCTGATCGCGTTCAGTTTCATTGATGAAATCCGGACTTAGAGATACCTACCACAAACAGCCGCAAACAGCCTTTTGTTCACCAACACAACACTTTCTAGACCTTATAAAAACGGAATCATATCAAGCCACAAAAGCGTTAAAAGATATATTTTTTTGTGCGAGTTACGATTGCTTGAAACGAAGAGATAGTGCTCGTAAATTTGGGTCTATAAATCTTTTAATAATCTCATCTAGACCAGTAGAAAAATGCTGCCTAGAAAGATATTATTTTCACTTTTGGCTAAACGGATATCCGAAGAAATACAGGTTTTCACAGACTGCCTTAAAGATTTTTGTCAAAGTAAATGGATTGGCTATTTTTTTCTTTTCTGAAAATATTTATTAACAATAATAGTACATTACTGCCGCGGTCTATAATGACTACTTTGCTGGTCGCGCTGATGATGGCCGACAGCGCAGCGTAGCGCAGCGTAGCGCAGCGTAGCGCAGCGTAGCGCAGCTCCAGGCCGACACAGCGCGGTCAGCGTGCAGCACTTGATGGACGAGCTGAGATAAAGGCCGAGGCCGCAGGTCGAGGCCTTTTTAGCAAAAAAGTCACTAAATAAAAATAAAATTTTCGCTGAACCGCGCTTTTGTTACTTCTTTGTTTTTTGTTTAACAATGGTAGTTGGAACTATACAGCCAAATATGTAATAAAATCTTTTTGTACCTATCTCTACAAATACAAACAGCTATGTTTTAAATAAAATCTTTTGCATTTGATTTTTTTAAACGTTGAAACGTCAAAATAGCGGCCGGTAATGTTTTGCCGAACTGTTAAAGCGACCAGTAAAACTTTGCCGGCCGCTCCTTGAAACAGAACGGCAAGATCGACTTTGCTCAAACAAGGTTGTCAAAATAATGACCGCATTACATGCATTTTTGAGTAAAATACATAAAGGACTGCCAAACTATATAACAGTCACAGTCAAACCACTACTACGGTTTTGTGGGGCTTAGCATAATAGTTAAATATACCAAATGTGAATAAAGATTAAACGCGCGTCATCCACGCGTCATGTTCGTGAACGGGCACCGTCAGTTGAGACTGGTCATATCTTATCTACCAGGGCTTATTTTTAATCTTATATTTTCAATTTCTTTGATTATTTTTTGTACATTGTTCTCACACATAGAAGCAACAAGAAAAATGTATCCAGGATTTTGTAATATCTATATTTAAAAGAGTGACCTTGGAGTTTCTTGCCCGTTCTTCTCCATAGAGATCTACGTTTTGGAATGGGCAACTAGCTTCAACTTTTTGACTAACTAACCGATTCTTTGACAATTCAAAAGTGCCTAAATGGTTTAATTGAAATAAGTGCTTTGAGTTTGAGTTAAATAATAATAAATAATCGTTTTCAGGTTTTCATGAAAATTTACAAGAGGCAAGAGGTCTTCCATTTCGACAATGAATACAAAATATATGATGACGTTCATCATTCTTTTCATTCATTCATTCGTTCATCATAGTCGATAAGTACAGAAAATATAGTCTTTTGACAGTACCTGACCAGTGCTGCCAAAAAACCCTCATAGATTACAAATTTTGAAAAATTACTGACCAAATACATGGGAAACGCCATTAAATTGATTTAGCTTCTGAATTTGATATTAATTTGCTTAGGTAGGTACTCATGTCAATTTAATTGTGGCATCAAGCATCTAATGCTACCAAAGTGATCGTCACTTAGTGAGTCATATACCTAATTATATTACTGTTAGTGTGGAGAGCTGTTCTATAAGAAAAAAAACCTGTGGCACTCGGGGACTGCCGCGGTAAAGCTATTACGTAGCATTTGTAACCTCCGTACTTCCTATTTGTCAACGCTACACTTGGGATGATGACGTAATGACATAAAACAAAAATTACGTTCCCATGACAACATCACGTTTCCCATGACAACATCACGTTGTCATGGGAACCGTCATTACATGGTAGGCGAAGTGGGGGTGTTAGGTTTTATTTTCGTTACGTTACGGAATTTCTTGATTCGGTCGCCGCGCTCAAAGCCCGCGATAAAAGCTATACAATAGCTTAAAAAGATTTTCTAATATAAGATAGAAGATACTTAGCCCTATTGTGTAATCTGACCCAACTTTTGATCAGCAAGCGCCGGGAGGGAACGCCCTAGAAGAACATACAGTGCTTGCTCTTATAGTCATGTTCTTCAGAAAGGTCAGGTGCGTAGTACTCGCAACCGGCGTTCGTGTATGACCAGATATATGAACATAAATGAAGCAAAAGGAGTATGTAAGGATCGTAACAGGTTCTGCCTATCCTCAAGGGATGAAGGCGTGAGTTTATATATGTGTATGTGTTTTATTCAGCGGTTGAATCTGATAGGCTTAGAGTTTAGACAGCTTAATTCAAAAGACAGTTTATCCAATACTGAGAGCTACTAATGAGATACACGATTATTCCATTTAAGACGCAGATACATGACAGTGACCTTGAGTGGTTAGCTTGCGTGTTCTGTACAGAGCTCACGCAACGCGTCGTACGTCCAGCCAGTAATAGGACTCGCCCACCAAGGAGCGCTGTCCCAAATTAGACGCATTATTAATTTATTATACATAAAAAAAGTATTTTAATAAAACACGTATACTAAAAGATAGGGAGCTTGTGGCTAAGCAATGACAGCCGCATGGGCCGATCTATCAGGTTAAGCTACGCTTGCCGCGGTTGGTCTGTGGATGGGTGACCATCTTTACATACGAAGACTCCTCCGTGCCTCGGTAAGCACGTTAAGCCGTTGGTCCCGGCTGTCATTTGTAGATCTTTGACAGTTGTTACGGGTCGTCAGAAGCCCGAAAGTCTGACAACCAGTCTTACCAAGGGGTATCGTATTACCCAGTAACTGGGTTGTGGAGGTCCGATAGGCAGTCGCTCCATGTAAAATACTGGTATTCAGCTGCATCCGGTTAGACTGGAAGCCGACCCCAACATAGTTGGGAAAAGGCTAGGCAGATGATGATGACGTATACTAAAAGATCAGAGCAGGTTTCAGAAAATAACGCTTGATAGATTTTGCGTGATTCTCAGTTTTTTATCCGCGTTAGACATAACTTTACAAATTAATTTCACTATGTAATATAAACATGATCCAAAATATGCCTATTAAAAAAATGCTCTAATATATATGTATTATTAACAAATCATTAACACTACTCGTTTAGACGTCATCTTCAGTATAAAATCATTAAAAGTCGGTTATCGTCACCTTAAATTATCCTTACAACCATGTTAATTAATTTACATTCACGCAAGACTATGATTAGAAAATCTCGACACTAGTAATTAGACATGTATTAAAACATGAACCTATGTTTATTAATAACGTATTCATTAATGCTAATTAATCTAATCTTTCTATGAAATACGAAAAGTTGAAGCTAAATATTTATCTAAGCGCTTGAAATCATGTGCGCAGGGCACATTGCTCGCAGAACAGATGGCCGATGGGGCCGAAAGGTTCTGGAGTGGCGACTTTGTACTGGCAGACGTAGCGTTGGAAAGCCTCGGTAACAAGGTGGACCGATGACCTTGTGAAGGGCGCCGCAGTAATCCACTGGATGCGGGAAGCACAGATCCAATCGAAGTGGCGGTTCTTGGGGGAGGCCTATGTCCAGCAGTGGACGTCTTTCGACTAAAATGATGATGAATGATGAAGTGCTTGAAATCTATAGCAGTATGTTGGAATGAAGAAGTATTACGTATTCGTAAATAAATAAATAGGAGAGCAGTGGTGGCCCAGTGAGAGCAGTGGTGGCCCAGTGAGAGCAGTGGTGGCCCAGTGGTAACGGCCGCGACTTACGAGTTGTAGGTCGTGGGTTCGAACCCAGACAGGCGCTTTACTTTGTGTAAATTATTTCATCACCACTGCTCTCAAAACGGTGAAGGAAAACATCGTGAGGAAACCGGCATGTCCTAGAACCGAAAATTCGATGACATGTGACATCTACCAACCCGCACTGGGCCCGCGTGGTGGATTACGGCCCACTCCCTCTCACAGAGAGGAGGCCTGTGTCCCAGCAGTGGGAACATTATAGGCTGATGATGAAATAAATAAATATTCCATCATGAATACTCATTAGTGAGAGAATAAATTTAAAAATAATAACTTATAGAATTTGAGCAATCAATGGTGGCAAATTCGGTAAAAAGTGGGTTACTGCGATAAAAAGGTTATAATAAAAAAATAAAAAAAACTGGCACTCCGGGTGTGCCGACAGAAGTGAAAACTTGAACAATTTTACTGTGCAGGAAATACTTTTAATGAGGTGTTGGTAACGGTAACAGTGTCGCGAGTTTAATTGTTTTTTCCCATCTCAAAAATGCCCAACACGCCTTACTTCAAAAATACCAAAAAAAATCTCATAGGCATTTTTCAAGTTACAATGCCGGACAAATTTTGTTATCAATATACCTTTCTCTTTAATATCCAAGATCCATTTTTCATAACACACAAAATACAACTTAAGGCCAATTTTACCCCGGGGTAATACAGACTGTCCTTAAAAAACATCACAAAATTTCTCGGGCCAATGCCTAAACATGGTAACATATCCCGGGCCGTATTTACTGGAACACAAACCGCAAAATTTACATATTTTCTCTCGTTTACAATCATTTGTAAACAAAATATGAGAACATTACTTGGGTCGAATAGATTTCGTTTACGAGTTTTCTATGAAAACGTGCTGAAGCATGTTTTTGCGAATCCGAATCAGTTATAATTTATGCTTAGATAAGTTCTAAAATTTACACAAAATTGTGTTATAATAATGCGCCAGGAAGAATGTGCGTCAAATAACCCACCCTAAAAGTATTTATAGGTTAGGTGTATTTTGCAGGACCTATATAGTAAGTAAAAAAAAAGAGTTCCAAGCAGTATTTTACCGATGATTATCAATATTAAAATTTTCAACCTACTGGCGACCACGTACCGGAAGACGTAGCATTAGAAGGCCTCCCACAAGATGGACCGATGACCTTGTGAAGGCCGCAGGAATCCGCTGGATGCGAAAAGCACAGAACCGGTTGAAGTGGCGGTGCTTGGAGGATGCCTATGTCCAGCAGTGGACGTCTTTCCGATGAACCTACTTATAAATCAATAAAGAGCCTTAATTTCGGAAACAATATCGATAAAAGAGAGAACAGCGTAAAGATTATTTATCTTAAAATGCAATTATACTTCTCTCAAACAGATAAAACGAACGAATACTACTTTTTCCCCGTCACAAAAATTTTACGAATCAATCGAATACTCGATTTTATTAGTGAAGAACCACTTTGATCTAATATTGTAGTTATTTCAATCCCTATAAACATAGGCAGTAGAATCGTTTGATCTCACTAGATAGCTTTTACTAATACCGTGAAAACGAATTCCTCGATACAAGTATGAATGATTGGTTTAATTTTGATTTTCAATCGTCAGATGTTTGATTTGGCAAAAGTTGTGTTTCGTGTTCATAAATAAATATTGGTCGGTGGAATTAGATGTGGAAAGTACGGATTTGTTTCGATTCGTATTAAAATTGGTTGAAAGATTCCTGTGTGGTCTATTTCTGTATTCGTTTTTGATGTTATGACTATGTTTGTGTCTATAAAGAATCCAAAAATCAACCTACCTAGCCTTTTCCAAACTATGTTGGGGTTGGCTTCAGGTTCAACCAGATGTAGCTGAATACATGGAGCTACTGCCTATCTGATCTCCACAACCCAGTTACTAGGTAACACGATACCCCTTGGTACGACTGGTTGCCAGACTTTTGGGCTTCTGGCTATCCGTAACAAATGTCAAAGATCCACGAATGACAGCCGAGACCAACGGCTTAACGTACTTTCCGAGGAAAGACCCCTGTCTTGGTCATCTTTAACAAAAGATGGTCACTCATCCACTGACCAACCACGGTAAACGTAGCTTAACCTAATCGATCGACCCGTGAGCTATTATTACTCACTTAGCCACAGGCCCGTTCTGTTTTATTATTCTATTATATAAATTTAACAATGTTATTCTTTAACCGGGGTTCTGAATACCCGTCAAGATTTACGAATGACAGCCGGGATCAACGGCTTAACGTGCTTTCCAAGGGATTTTTTTTAAATAATGAATCCGACTTAATATAAAAAGGTAACTGTTTTTATATGCCATATTGTTGGTACATATTATAATTTATAATTATATAATTTACTTCGGTCATCGTTACCTTTTATTAAGGTACAACTTGGTACCCTGGGACATTCCACTCTATAAAGACCTTCTTACTTGATTTCCAAACTGCACTGTAAATGCACGGCAATTTTATAAAATATGTATTATATCCCTTATTTTATGTTTCCGACTTCCTTGGAAATAAATATTTTTACTTTTTATTTTTGTTTCAAACCAATATCAAACCTTTTCATTTTTGACCCGAAGCAATATAACGAAAACAAAAATTGAATGTATCCACAGGAAATACTTTTACTCCGCAAAGTAAAGGCTTCGAAGGCCGATCTTAAGTCAATATGCGTTTTATTTGAAGTGGTTAAGCATTTATTGGTATTTTATTATATTGGGGTAAATCATAAATGTATTACAAATTGGATTTGGGATATCGCAACAAGGGTTAATAATATTTTGAAATCAATTTGGTAATGGAAGACGTAAAAATGAAAACACTTTCTATCGGTTTTCTGACTTTTAGTAGTCTGATTTTGTTTTTTCTGTCATAGCTTAAAACGATAACCTTGCGGAAATCCATTATAAAATACAATAGACATGGATATATTTAGTAACCTGTTCCGCTTAGCTATTTCTAAAGAGCCATAAAAAAACTGCTGAAAGAAATCGACACGTATTTCACCTTGTCGCGAACCCGAACACGGCGTATTGCCACACCGAGCGCTGAACGCAGACATATTGAGTCTGCGTCGTATTGTCATCCTGATGATGCCTCGTTGAGAGGTGAAACACGTGTCGATTTCTTTCAAGAGTTGTTATGGCTCTTTAGAAATAGCTAAACGGAACAGGTTACTAAATATATCCACGTCTATTGTATTTTACGAGATGAATTACTAAACTTTAAAAAATGCAGACAATTTTTTGCCTGGGTATTAGTATCATCGTTGGTAGAACATCTCATGAGAGATTACCTAAATACGTTAAGACTTTTGAGAGGGGTCAGACCAACAAAAACCCAGACCATTTCAGACACTAATCTACATGGACTTGATCAGACTAATATTATATCTAGATTTTAAAAGAGACTGTAACTTCTGTGTTGGTTTCTGCGTTTCTTCTTTGTGTAGTCGGGTAGGAAATACCAACCTCATCTAGTTTAAAAATATTATTGTAAAAGTGTTTTTGAACCAATTTACAGAAATAAATATCATCACCTCCCCACTCCACTGACTTCTACTCCTACTCCTTCACTGTGCACGCGGTGCGGTTGTGAAATTCACTTCCGCCCGACATTAGGGACTGCCAAACTGTTGCAGTATTTAAAAGAAGAGTGAAAGAACACTACCTTTCCACTTCGTCATAGTTGCGTAGGTATTTATTTCGTATTTTATGTATATATTTTTGTTACATTATATTAGTGTTATTTATTTTAGAAGTATGTATGTTTGTATGTATGTAAGTATATTCTCATATTATTAGTTTTATTTTATTAAATGAATTGTTTTGATTTTATGTATTTTACTTTCTCTTTACTCTTACACACGGTGTCTACATCTCTTTTTATCCTCTGTCCTATCGCAGGTATGCTGGAAGAGATTTCATTAGAAATAAGCATCACCTTTGTTCGTATTTTTCTGTTCCTTTTGTCTTGTCTGTGTATTATTTGTGTGTACATAAATGGTTAAATAAATAAATAAATCATTTTATGATTAGAAGCGGACACAATTTGGCTGTAGCAGTAAAAGTAAAGCAGTTACCAAGTTCTGTTTTTCATAATAATTCAGAAATTACAAAAAAATCCATACATAAAAAAAATCAATAATATAAATGGCTACCTAAATTTATGACAAGCACACGTCTCATACTTAACCCTTTACCTACCATACGTCAAAAGTTAACCTAAGTTCTCAGAATTTAGGCCAAAACGCCCCAAAACTATTCAACCTTGACCTTGAGAACCGACTTCAATAGTTGAGACTTTAAGACTTTTTAACTGCTTAACCCTTGTTAGCCAAAGTTTCGTGTAGGACTATTATGTCCCGTGACGTATGGCGTTTATTCGGCTAATTTGTTTATTTGAAGGTTTTAGACCCTTTTAAACTAGTAGCCAGTAAATATGTTGTCACCCGTAAGTACAATAGGCAGCACGACGCATACTTCCCCCAACTTTTTCTTATTTTTGTAATGTAATATTTTTTTCTTGCGTCATGTTTACCGCAAATAAAAGTTTTTTCTTTCTTTCTTTCTTTTCACGTCAGTGCACGTTCACCGCTGGACATGGGCCTTTCCCAAGCATCATCATTTCGACCGAATCTGTGTTTTTCGCATCCAGCGGATTACTGCGGTCTTCACAAGGTCATCGGTCCACCTTGTGGGACGCCTTCCAACGCTACGTCTTCTCGTACGTGGTCGCCACTCCAGAACTTTACCAGTACCGGTATGCTGGCCTCGTATTTTATTGTGACTCTGTACTACGCTAGCCCAGATGAAGGTCAAAGTTTTACCACCGGTATGCGGTCTACTGTACTTACTATGAAAATGTAAGTATCTTATTGAGCATTGCTGCTTTTAGATTTTGGTTACTCAGATATCTCAATTTAGTCTGCTAAGCACCCGAATTGCGTAACACACGATCAATCATAATCTGAATCATTTGAAGGATATTACTAATCCATTGCTTCATATGTTCGAAGGTAAGGAGCTCGTGGCTAAATAATAACAGCCGCACGGTTCGATCCATCAAGTTAAGCTACGCTTGCCGGGGTTGGTCCGTGGATGGGTGACCATCTTAATATACCGAGACTCCTCCGTGCCTCGGAAAGCACGTTAAGCCGTTGGTCCCGGATGTCAATCGTGGATCTTTGACAGTCGTTATGGGTCGTCAGAAGTCCGAAAGTCTGACAAACAAGCCTTACCAACGGGTATCGTATTATCGTATTATTATTGGGTTGTGGAGGTCAGATAGGCAGTCGCTCCATGTAAAATACGGTATTCAGCTGCATCTGGTTAGACTGGAAGCGACCTGGACATAGTTGGGAAAAGGTTAGGCAGATTTGATTTGCTTCATATGTTCGAAAAATTTGTCTGCTCAACAACGCAAAAAACGCAATGAATGTTGTTGAACAGTCAAAATGAAACAGACTGTGATTGATCGTGTGTTACGCAATTAGGTGTTTAAGAAGATAGTGGGATACCTACTGCACTTAACATATATACTTACTTTTAAGCCAGAAAAAGCTTCGGAGTAGTTCGCAGTGGACCAAGACTTTTTATAATGTATTCATTATAAAGTATAAGCATTGTTACTACCTACTCAAAGTCGGATGATGAAAATAAAATCAATAAAAAACTTTTTACAAAAACACTTTGTAGTGCTTTTTTTTTTGAAGTCGGTTGTTTTTTTTTGTAAAAGTTTTTATTTTTTACTTTTTAGTTGTGGTACCTACCCCACACAAATTCGAATATCACTACCTGCTATGTAAATAACAGTTACAGGAACTTATCATATCATCCACATACTGCGTGGGAAAAAATACGTATTATTGAAGCTAACTCAAAAACTATCCAAGTCAAGTTAATAAAATTTAAATGGAACCACCTCTGAAGTATGATCTACTAAACAAAAAAAGAATCATCATAATCAATTCATAATTGGCGGAGTAATCGCGTAACAAACATACAAAAAAAAAACATACAGTCGAATTGAGAACCTCCTCCTTTTGGAAGTCGGTTAAAAACTACCGTTTAGCCTGACAATATATTTGCAGCCATAAATATTCAGAACACCACAAAAAAAAAATCGCGACAACCGCCATTCATTTTCGCAGTACGTGTATAGAAATTTCAATTGTCTGTCTATTTATCAGGGGCTGTCATGCGGCCTAGCTGGAGGCCATTTAGACTAATCGCTGGGGTACCGAGCGACCCCATTCCCGCGGCTTTGTTCCGGATTTGAGACCCCTAATACCTGTTATTTGCCATTTGGTGACCGTTTTACTACACTTGGTATAGTTTGCGGTCAATTCTCTCGTGATGAGATAATGTTATGTCATTTGGGATACTGTGGGGGTGGTGAGTAGCTTGTTTGTAGTTGGTTTAGATGAGTTAAGCACTAAGTTGGTACTAAAATGTGACCGGGTGCTGCACACAATATCATGCTTCGGATTTGTAATTTGCTCGGCTGTGCCGAATTGTGCCAAATTGTGCCGAATCATGCTGACCCGAACTTGTGTTTAGCATGCCTTACATTTTAGACATAAGTATTCGACCACAGCACTTCAACATGTAATGTTGAATCACATATCACTACAACTCATATTTTCAAATGAAAGAAAAGCTCCGAAAAAAATACGGGTTTTTCAGCAAATTTTCATCGCAATACGAACCAGCTGATGCCTCATCAACATGAAATACTCGTCTCATAAAGAAGAACGAGCTTCCCTAACCCTACAAACGCGATCAGGTGTCAACTCGACCCGACAAATATTTTCGACAGCGATCCTACATCTTTGTCGATTTACATAAAAATGGCCACCCTTTTTAACCAGCCATGGTCGTGATGAAAGCGGGAGCGGATACAAGTCAAAACATTTATTTAATTTAAACCGCTACTACTACAAAACGCTTTATTTAAAATATAATAGAAAAAGAAGAGAGAAATCAACAAATAAAGAACTATTTATAAACACTTGTCATTGTTAGAAGTGCATAGTTTTTCTCTCCTTCTTTAATGACAAAATGATTTTACAGGCGGTTTGGATGGAAATCTATTGTATGGCGAAACAACAATGAAAAATTGTACGCACAAACCCGCGCCCGCTTTCTCTTACACCATCGTCGCAGCCTAACAAAGTTACCTAGGCACGTACTTATATGTCGTTTGGAGCTCATCTGACGTTCTCCCTGATACCCATTCGGTGCGGAATAAAATGTGATTTGTTTAGGCAAATTAGGGCGAGCTACTTCGAATGTTTGCAAAGGTTTGTCGAGTTTGCAGCCTAAGGGTTATGTATATGTTTGAAGATTTATGACGAAAAAGTTTGTATCGTGTACAAAACATCATTGGAAAGGAATAACAATTGTTTATGGATACAATAACATGCCTACTAAGTTTTTCTTCGAGTTTCGCCCGAGTTTGAAAGAACAAGAATCAGAAATGGAGAATGTCAGCAATGAATCCTTCTACAATATAGAGTTCTATTTATTTTAGGTATCTCAGGGGGCCTAAAACAGCCGCTTTGGCAGAATCATAATATGATAATATTAGAATCACACAAACTGTCACAAACTGACAATTAATAATATTATCTACGTTCAATTCATATTACGCAATTCATCTGTTTGCCAGTTTTGTATTATAATGAAATAACATTTATACTGTTGAAATGAAAATAAAATCTCATTTGATTAATAAAAATTGTATAGAAAAATTATCCGGTAAAATTACGGCCTTAATTTTTCATACGGCATTATTTACACCAAATATGATTCTGAATATGAATTAAATTGAATATAATTCAGCTAAAATATCTGTCACCATAGAGGAATTGCTGGGAATTCAGAAAATGAATTGCTTTTAGAGAAATTGCTTAATGTGGCCGTTTTAGACCCGCAGATCATCTAATTCAACACCTTGCAAATCTTTCAAATGTGGTTTTTATCTTAATTATCCATTTTACTACACACTGCCTTTCCTTTTGTTGGAACAGACATAAATTAAAAAACCGTGATAAAAACGCTATCAATACAATGTACCTAAATCGAGCCAATGTAGGTACTTACCTAGTTTTTTTTTCATATTTCCTATTTTTCGTGTAAAACTTCATGAGCGGTCATTCTAAAAGTTGGCAACGTCGCAAATAGCTGTCAAATAGTTACCTGTTTTGATTAATTTGACAATATTATCTACTGTTTGGAAATGTGAAATATCGCTAGCTAGTGAACCAGAATATTAATAATGAATTGCAATTATATCAATAAATTTGATGTTGTAACCGTTTTAGGTATAAAAAAGGCATTTGGAAAGTTTCCAAATACTTTTTAAATCTAAAACAAAATATTCGGTGTTAAGATATTAATTATCGTATTTCATAATCAACATTTTAATTTAATAATCATATTATTGTTGTTTTGCGAAATGCTTGCCATCTATTTGCAACGTTGCCCTCTTTCAGAGTTCACGCTCTTATTAATCAATTCTGTACGAAAAGGTTGAAAATTATGGTATTATTAGATTCTATTGTTGTAGTAAAGAACCCTAAAAATTTAATCAACTGGATCCAACAACTAAATATTTGAGTCTTTACACAAACTTTTCTTCATAAAACTATTAAGTACCTCTTTAGCTCCGTTTCTTAAGAGGCCGGCGACACGACTCGCAACTACAAATCGAGATGTTGGCAAAATTCAATTCCAAGCACGTTGCGCTAGTGTGAGTGCTGTCGGAGCGATATACACCTACAGTGAGCAATACTACCACGTACACATTGACAATTATTGCTTGACGCGATAGCACTACTAGCTTTCGAACATTTATGATAAATTTGGATGTGTTCCGTAATACAAATAATTATGAATGAAAACTTAATGTATTTCCATTTTTTTTTTTTTTCGATAATTTGTAACTTGATAACATAAACTATGCTTCTGCAGAAACAATATTACAAATATTGTTGTTTATAATACAGAAAATCCAATATGAACACATGTCATTTACGCTGTAAAAATGTACGAAATGCAATTCGCTTACACTTCATTTAAAGGTAAGTTTTTGGAAATAAAAAGTAGTGATGCAACGAATACGAATACGAATATTCGTATTCGCCGAATAGTAGACATTTACCGAATATTCGTATTCGGCGAATACTAATACGAATATTTAAAAATTAATATGTTTGTACGCAAATCTAATTACTGGCAGACTTGGAAAACGCGCGTCGTCGGCACGTAAAAATACGACGTGTGCAAGGGCCTTAACCGCAACGACGACGCGACGGGGGACTCCCCGGCCATAGTTTATACAGTGCCGCGGCCCGGGAGTTTTCCTATCATTACGAACCATGGACTGATTGATTCATTAATTCCTTTCATTTCATTTGTCAGTCAAAAGCACAAGTCAAGCAAGAGAGTATTGTTTTATTTATTTTCTGAGGTTGCTGCGAAGTGAAAGGAGTTGAAGTTGAATAGAAAATGTCTTCTCGTAAACGAGATCAAAGTGACATATGGAAACACTTTGATAAATTACCAAATAAGTAGTTATATGGTTTGTATTTCTTTTGTATGAACAAAAGGTAGGATAGTAAGTCCTAAGTAACTTAGACGAACGTTAGTAATAGCTGCGTCTATGTAGTACTAGACTATTAGTCTTTTATTACCATGGCGAGATATTCGTATTCGTATTCGTATTCGCCGAATAGTAGGTTTGATATTCGTATTCGTATTCGTATTCGTAAAAGTAGTATTCGTTGCATCACTAATAAAAAGACGTAGGAGCCTAGATAAATACTGTCTCAATCCGAATATCAACATAATATGGTGGAAATATGCTCAAATTGCAAATGATTTATGTATTACGTTTGTATGGACAATTCATGCGTCGCCGCATTCTTAAGTAAGAGGTACTAAATAGAGATACATTACTATCGTTTAAACCCACTTATAGCAATTAGGGACGCGCCTAAGTACCTAAATAGACAATAAATAGATAATTATTTATGTTTATAGTGATTAATGATTGGTATTCCACACATTCGTGTTTTATTGATTAAGCATGTTCAAGTAGTGTAATAGTAATGAGTTAATAACTAATTCGATTATTCAATTATGTGAATGTTGTGAGGTATGATGGTATAGTGAGTTGTTCAGCAGTAAACCTGTCTTTAGTAGTTATCTACCTTTTTTTTTGAGTGGGAAATTATCAAATAACTTCTCCCGCTCAGAGTGGAGCGAGAGGGCGTGTCAGACTTTTACGACTAAAACCCACCCGTGTTCCTTCAGTTGCCATGTTGCCGGGGGCCACGATGTCCCTTTTGGCCTTATTCGCAACCCCGGCAGGCATCGGCCCTAGCGGACCCCGTCAATTCTACTGACATCTCTTTGAGGCGCGCGTGGAACACAACGCGCCGTCGCCCCGGGCTTGGTCTTTATCGAACGGCGAGTTACCCATTGCTCACCGTCCGCAACCCCGCGCCTACGGTAGCCGGAAATCTGCCTGTGATTCCCGACGACCAGGATGTCTCCTTCGGCGGTTAGGGACGTGAGGGCGCGAAATTTGCCTCTCCCTCATGCGTTCTGCCTCCTCCTTCGCGAGCATTACTGTTACGCAGAAGGAGGAGACGGCCAGCCATGCCCTATCGCTCCGTACCATGGCCTGGACCAGGGCCGGTCGCGAGAGATCACCGCCACCGATCGCCTCCACGAGGACACGGCGGTGCCCCGCCCAAGCCGGGCAGACCTCCACCGTATGCTTCACCGTGTCCTCCGGGCGATCCACACAATGGTGACAACCGAGCGTTTCCTTCCGCCTTATCTGGAACAGGAACCTCCCGAAACAACCGTGTCCGGTGAGAACCTGCGTCAGGCGGAAGGTGAGGACGCCGTGACGCCTTTCTAGCCACTCCTTAAAGAGGGGAGTTATCGCCGTAATTGTGGCGTGTCCAACATTGGGTTGCAACAATCGCACTCTCCATGACGCCATGAGACCCCGCCCGCCGGAGCTCTGTCCGCTGTGCCGTGTTTTTTCGCGGCAGCGGAGTTACTTACGCCCCGGCGTTTCGCCTCCTCAGTAGGTAATGATGTTTTCAGATAGATTTTGGGAAGATTTTTCAGGATTCATTGATTTTGTATGTCTTTGCTTCTAATAAATAGACTGTGGTTAAATCTAAATACACCCAATTCATTGACTGTGAAATACGACCTTTTGAAAGGAAATGTTAGAGATCAATTTGTCGTGTATCTAGTTGTAGCAATTGTATTTAAAAAAAACAAGCTGGTAACACATTTACGTAACATAATTATTTAATTCTTAGGATCCTTTCTAACGTTGATTGAAATTATTTTAACGTTTCCACTATAGGGTTTTTACATATTTTTAAATGAGAATCTAAATTCTTCACGGTAATAAGGCTTTGAACACAAGGCTCCATTAAATAACACGCTAATTTCATGTCATAAATATTATTTGCATGTCATCAGTCGCTTACCGCCTTCACCACCAATCTGGCTCCAGCCGATCATATATTCATTAAACTTTATAGCATAAACAACCCTTTTTCTATGTAAATAGTCTATCAAAGAAAATTAATTTCCTCCGTCTGAACTTTATGACCCCATAATAAGGTTGAATATCGCTTGGCAATTGAGTTTTATATTGTTTTTAGAAGGAAAAGATTGCCTTATTTCTTTAGTGGATTTGCGCAAAGACGTATGGGGTATTACAAATATTATGATGAACACTTACGACCTTTTTGATTTACATTGCCCGGAATTGGGAATTGGGACCCGAAGATGGCAAATATTATGACAGATGCTGAGTTTCCCCAAATAGGATGACATAAGTGCTATTTCAGAGATTTCTTGTGTGAAGTAAACTGAATTCCTGGTTATAAAAAGAAAGAAGAAAAAGAAGGTATATATTCTGGACAAACACAGGAAATGACTGGCAAATTACTGAATCTACTAAAGTAACAATGAATTTTGAAAATTATTTTAAGAGCTTTTTATGTAATATGCCAAAAACACAACATATTCAAACAATAATGTCGATTGATGTCTGCTGCAATGGAAAATCCACAAATATTTGAAAGTCAAACATTATGGTGAGCCAAGAACATTAGCCATAAAGTTATGCATAATATTTCCCAATATTTTGCATAAAACTCAAAACAATACTCCTTTCTAATGAGATTTGAAACATTTAAGATGCCGTAGAGTAGAATATTCAGAAGATTAACTTCATAGAAAGCAATAAAAGTTTATTGAACTTACTCAAGTCGCAGTATTGTTGCACATATTGTTTGATGATTAAATTCATAAACCAAAGTTTTACTTTTTTTAAACAAAGCTTTGCTAATTTATTTAGACAATTTCAAGTAAGTTTCTGAGGTGCTAAGATAAACTCTAAATAGTTAAAAGCTACACTACTGATTCGTCAAAACCAGTTATTTAAGGTGGATCAGCAGGAATAAATCTCTTATGGAAGAGTTCTTATTGAACGAAACTTTTCCAGAAGAGATTGAAATTGAAATTCGAATTTCAAAACATACATTACGTTTCTGTAAATTCAGAAAGAATTTTGCTATCAAGATAGTCATCATCTGCCTAGCCTTTTCCCAACTATGTTGGGGTCGGCTTCCTGTCTAACCGGATACAGCTGAATACCAGTATTTTACATGGAGCGACTGCCTATCGGACCTCCACAACCTAGTGACTAGGTAACACGATACCCCTTGGTAAGACTGGTTGTCAGACTTTTGGGCTTCTAACTACCCGTAACGACTGTCAAAAATCTACAAATGACAGCCGGGACCAACGGCTTAACGTGCTTTTCGAGGCACGAAAGGGACTTGGTATGTAAAGATGGTCACCCATCCACAGACCAACCGCGGCAAGCGTAGCTTAACCTGAACGATCGACCCGAGCAGCTGTTAAATAAATAAAAAAGTATCCTATGTCCTTAGATAAGATAAAGATAAAGATCATTCATTTGTTTAGGACCCAGGTCATGGTCTAACTATGTTCCAATATTCATCTAGATCTGTTCAGCCGTTTTAGTGTGAAAGCATAAGAAAAAAAAAACAAATAAAAAACTCACTTTCGTATTTATAATATTAGTATAAGATTTTCAACGATATCTTCGCTAAATTTGATGACGTTTTTTTTATTGGAAGAGTTAGTCCCGTGGCGGTCTCGTTTAAATCTTTCTTAGTCCGTTTACGTTCCACCGTCTACAGTGAGCCTTCTGAACATTACACTCTTCTGTGTCTGCAACCTTTGTTTACAATTAATTTCTGCCTATTTAATAATGTAAAGAGGATTGGCGAGGCTTTTCGAAGCAAATAAATGCTTTTAACGTAACCATAATATATATTTATTGAAGACGCATTACAAGGATTGTGTAGTCGAGGATATTTACTTTGGTACCCAGTTAATTATCTAATGTTTGTAGTGTTAACACTTGTGACAAATTGTTATTAAATTAAGGAGTAAAAACATTGTTATTACAATGCTTAGTGAACAGATATGTGGTTGTTTATTGTTATTACCGAAGGAAAAGCAAAATGCTTTTCATTTTCTGAGATTTGAAATATATATATAAACTTAACATCACGCCCATAATCCCCGCAGGGTTAAGCAGAGGTGTACCTAGTACACCGGCGAAATCTGCGCCAGTTATGTTTAAGTCCCATGTAATAGGGGGCGAGCCTATTGCCATTAACCGGGCACAAATCCAGACTCCGGGCTGCTACTGAGAAATTCCAGATGGAAAAACCCAATAACTCTTTGCTCGACCGAGAATCAACCCAGGACCTCATGCTCAGCAGTATCGTTTGCGATCACTACACCTTTTTTATTTTTTATGCGTGGGAAATTATCAAATAACTTCTCTCGCTCTGGATGGAGGGGGAGGGCGTGACAGACTCTTACTGACAAAAACCCACTCGTGTTCCTTCAGTTGCCTATGTGTTGTGTGTGTGTGCCAGGGATATCACGGTGACCCTTTCGGACAAAAAACCGCAACCCCGGCAGGCATCGGCCCTAGCGGAACCCGTCAGTTCTGCTGACATATCTTTGAGGCGCGCGTGGAACACAACGCACCGTCAACCCGGGCCTAGTCCTTATCGGCTTCCGCAAACCCGCGCCTACGGTGGACGGGAATCGGCCTACGACTCCTGACTCTCAGGGCGTCTCCTGCAGTGGTTAGGGGCGTGAGGGTGCCAAATTTGCCTCTCCCTCACGCATTTCGCCTCCTCCTTCGCAAGCATTACTGCTTCGCAGAAGGAGGTGACGGCCTCCCGTGCCCTCACACTCCATACCATGGCCTGGACCAAGGCCGGACGCGAGATATCACCGCCGCCGATCGCCTCCACGAGGACACGGCGATGTTCCGCCCAAGCCGGGCAGACCTCCACCGTATGCTCCACCGTGTTCTCCGAGCGATCCACACAGTGGTGACACCCGGACGATCACTAGACCTACGACGCAGTCAGCTTTGAAATGTATTCTGAATTAACTTACTCCGAATGTACATAAACTCCAAAAAAATACTGGTTGCTTCTATAAAATAATCATTTAGTTGGCCGAAGCAAAAAAAGTGTTACCGGAAATTTATGGTTTTTTGTGGCAGTGCTATAGGCACCCTTCAAAATTACTCTATAAAGACAACGTTTTGGAATCTGCAGTCGGATGCCAACAAGGTGATCCCCTCGGGCCAGTCATTTTTAGCTTAGCTATTCACCCCATAATACAACAACTAAATTCAAAATTTAATGTGTGGTATTTAGACGATGGGACCCTAGGAGGTGACGTAGATACTGTTCTAGAAGATTTCCAATTCCTAAAGCAGCAGTTCCAATCCATTGGCCTCGACCTCAACTACTCAAAATGTGAAATTTACCCTTGTGACAATACCGACAGACAATCGACTATACACAAATTCAACTCAATAGCCCCAGATATCAAAGTTTTGGAAAAAAGTTCACTGCACCTCCTAGGTTCCCCAATTCTAGAAGACAGCTTTTCACCTTTCGTGGACGAAAAAATTAAACATTTCAACGACATTTCGGATAGACTTTCTAAAATTAACGTACATTCGGCATTCACTCTTATCAGACACTGCTGTTTCGGTCCAAATTTTATGTATTTCCTCCGCTCTTCCCCTTTATGGAAGAAGCCACAACTTTTAGACAAAATTGACCAAACCATTCGAAGCACCTTAACATCAATCATAAATGTGGCATTGGACGACCGCGCGTGGCTGCAAGCCACACTACCCATTCGTTTTGGTGGGCTCGGCGTCCGCAAAATTTCTAGTGTAAGCTTACCGGCGTTCCTGTCCTCGGTCCACGGCACCGACAAGTTAACCAAAAGAATCTTAACCGTTTCTCAGGTTGACTCTGAAGTGCCGTATTTGACTGATGCCATGAACGCCTGGAAAGTGGCTTGCCCGAATACGGAGCAGCCCGAGAACCCGTCTTCCCAGAGACAGTGGGATGAGCCACTCTGCAGGTTGGTACGGAATAACCTCTTTAATACGTCCACCAATACTGCTGAGCGTGCACGCCTACTGGCTGTGGGGGAATGGGAGTCGGGCCTCTGGCTTCAGGCGCTACCGTCACCCAACATAGGCACTATGCTGGGTGACACCACTTTCCGGCTCGCTACAAGCCTGCGTTTGGGCGCTCCTTGCGGGGCTCCGCACCGCTGTCAGTGCGGTGAAGCAGTCGACCGCCTCGGACACCATGGCCTTTCCTGCAGCAAGAGCGCCGGTCGGTTGGCACGACACGCAAGCATTAATGACATAATCCGTCGGGCTCTTGTCACCGCCGGGGTGCCAGCTGTTTTAGAACCCAATGGCTTGGTACGCGACGATGGGAAGAGGCCAGACGGAATGACCATAACGCCTTGGAAGTTGGGTAGGCCTTTGGTGTGGGACGCAACCTGTGTCGACACCCTCGCGCCATCCCATCTTCCTAGCACGGCGAGTTGTGCTGGGGCGGCTGCTGCAGGTGCAGAAAACCTTAAACGGCGCAAATATAACAACCTTACCGGTAGCTATATTTTTGAACCGTTTGGGGTTGAAACACTAGGGCCATGGGGTCCGAGTGCTCATCGATTATTCCGGGACATCGCCAAGCGGTTGGTCGACTCTTCACGTGACCAAAGGGTTTGCCAATTTTTAGGCCAAAGAATTAGCATTGCCATACAACGTGGCAATGCTGCCAGCCTTTTGGGCACCTTTCCCACCGACAGCGATTCGGATGAATTTTTTGATGCCCAATGATTTGTTACTATATTTTATTTTATTTTTCCTCTGTATATAGTTAGTTCAATTATTACTTAGTAGAATTATTAGTAGAACTTATTTTACACTGTATATATTATCATTTAGTCTATAAAACCTTTAATTGATGATATCTTCAATGAAACTGCCTTCACCAGTAAGAATTATATTATGTTCATACAAAATGCAAAATTGTGTTTTATTTGCCAGAATTTAGGTTTACAACGTATGATCTTAAAACTATAATGGCCTCTACATTCTACCATTAGATATGGTTTACAAACATTTTTCGTGTGGACCAATAACATTAAGATCTCTCCAACTAAGGCATTGCTTTATATAGAAAGTTTTGCTATGTAATAAAAATCCACGGCAATACCCCGACAGTACAATTCAAATATAATACACGAACTCTCGCATCTCGATCGCTATTCACAGCGTAAGTCGGACCGGAAGTCTCGAGCTCACGAGTCGACTTCCGGTTCCTAATGCCGCCATAATAGAAAATAGACGGTAGGAAACATAATACCTACTCATTCACAAAATAATGATTTTACCAACAAATAAGATAGGAGAAGATTTAAAAAAAATATGTTATGCGTTTGTCCACCGCAGTAGTCACTAAGAACGAGATGACGGCACCGAAGTAGCGATACATGCATTTACTATGACCGCCTGTCCACCGCACGTTCCGTCAACCGAGCATCGTCATCACGGTCGCCTAAGTTCGAGTAGCTCAATGCGACCGCTAGAACTCGGCCCGAGATTGTGACGGGCCACGGGCTTTTTTTTTTGGGTGGGAAATTATCAAATAACTTCTCCCGCTCTGGGCGGAGCGGGAGGGCGTGTCAGACTCTTACTGACTAAAACCCACCCGTGTTCCTTCGGTTGCCCTGTTGCCGGGGGCCACGATGTCCCTATCGGTTTTCTTCGAACCCCCGGCAGGCATTGGCCCTAGCGGACCCCGTCCATTCTGCTGACATCTCTTTGAGGCGCGCGTGGAACAAAACGCGCCGTCGACCCGGGCCTGGTCCTTATCGGACGGCGAGCTACCCATTGCTCACCATCCGCAAGCCCGCGCCTACGGTGGCCGGAAATCGGCTTGCGATTCCCGCCCCGGGCGTCTCCTCCTATTGGGGCAGTTAGGGGCGCGAAATTTGCCTCTCCCTCACGCGTTCCGCCTCCTCCTTCGCGAGCATTACCGCTTCGCAGAAGGAGGTGACGGCCTGCCATTTCCTCTCGCTCCGTACCATGGCCTGAACCAGGGCCGGACGCAAGAGATCACCGCCGCCGATCGCCTCTACGAGGACACGGCGTTGCTCCGCCCAAGCCGGGCAGACCTCCACCGTATGCTCCACCGTGTCCTCAGGCCGATCCACACAATGGTGACACCCGGGCGTTTCCTCACGGCTTATCCTGAACAGGAACCTCCTGAAGTAGCCGTGTCCAGTGAGGACCTGTGTCAGGCGGGAGGTGATGTGCCGGCAATACAAAACACGTTTGATCGTGTCCACACACTGCCGCCACACCGCCGGCGAGAATAACCATCATATCCTTGCATACGATGGTGTAACTATTTATTTATAATTTTTTGACACACTTCATGTAACGAGATCTGATTTATTTTGAAAACAAAAAACGCACTAAATCTGAAAAAATCAAGTATGTCAATATGTATTTTTTTTTTCAAAATATATTTAATTTACTTGCCAATTTGCCTACCAGATTGTATCCTACGATATATTTATGCATGATATTGACTATAAGAAGCCATTTCAAGCAAAAAACCGACACTTAAAAATGTAAGCTCCTATCTTTGAGAGCCTTTTTTCGATCCACCGGGCGGCGCTGTGCGCTCGGTTTTTTTTTTTTGTATATCATAACATACTGAAGCGCCGAGTTTGGTTACGGTGGATAAACGATCGTGGTCACCGGGACGTCACTTTCGGTTCAAATAATCTCGTTTCTCGGTGATATCCCGGTGACGGCTGCGGTGGACAAACGCCCTAAGGCATGAAGAAAAATAAATTAGATCGCTAGTTAATAATATTTTGGACACGTACAAAACGTATTTAAATACTTTTTTTTCAGACAGTCAGATAGTTCCCCTGTGTCTTATAAAACTGCCTTTTTCTTAAGACGGATAACGGTTTCGTAACCTTCAATATTAATTGCTAATTTTATATAAAAGAAATGAAAATATCTTGTTGTAAAGCGCTTTATACACAAGAGAGGGTGGCGTAAAGCAGCTGTCAGAGATCACATTCAGTAGGCCGTAAGCGAATTTTGATTTGAACATACAACAATTGTGTTACATTTGGGTTTAATTATGAGATTTGAATAAGGTCTTCAATTGAAAGGAATATTATTACCAAGCTTTTGTCCGTGGCTTCGCTTGCGTTTTTCTATCCCTTGGGAACAGTACTTTTTTGGATGAATTTTCGTGCAAAATTTCATGATGGAGATAAGGACTGCCTCGTTGGTCTAGTGGTCACAAGCGCTACTGCTGAGCATGAGGTCCTGGGTTCGATTCCCAAGTCGGGCAAACTGTTATTGGGTTTTTCTATCAGAAATTTCTCAGTAGCAGCTCGGAGTCTGGATTTGTGCCCGGTTGATGGCAATAGGCTCGCCCCGTATTACAAGGGACTTGAACATAACTGGCAAAATGTGGGTGTACCTGCTACAGGGACACCTATGCTCAACCCTTCGGGGAAACAAGGCGTGATGTTATATTTAATGTTAAAGAATTTCAGATAAAAATTATCTTACGAGCTAACGAAACCTACTGAACATCATAAAAAAACCTCCTGCAATCTACAGAACAATTTCAACAAAAACGTTGTTGTTACATTCCCAGTAAAAACATCAAGGCAGATGAACATTAAATTCGAAACAACAAAGTAACAAAATATACCTATTTAACAGCTACAAAATACACTCAGAAAAAGAGTACAATACACTTAAATTATTATCTACCGACCATAAACATCAAAACTCCCTCCCTATATCTACTGAAGTATCCCCATTTCCACGTAATAAAATTTCATGTCAATTTATTTGTAAATCAACGGGAATGGTTTTGGATACAGTGTATGTTTGTCTGTTACAAGAATGGAGTAATGAAATGGAGTGTTAATTACACGCTGAGATTTTATTTCACTTTTAACGCAATCGTCAAATGATTTGTTAGTAAGACTGGCAAGCGAAGAGTTTGGATGTCATTCGCTATCTATTACAATATTGATATCTAGCTTTAATCCGCGAAATTTCTCAGATTTATATTATCCTATCTGAATATCAAAAAATATTTGACCTAGGTCTTAAGGAGAGGCGTAAAAATTGATTCGCTGTTACAATGTACTAGTAAACTAAACTAGCTTTGACCTGCGATTTTTCGCGAATTTATATATTTTTGAAGTGAAAACTTCTTTAGGCGCGTTGGGCATTTTTGAGATGGGAAAAACAATTGAACTTGCGACACCGTTACAGACACCTCATTTTTGTAAACGCGATTGTGCTCTTTATTTATATTACGTTACGGATCAATGTTCTATGCAAGTACGAGTATTTTTACTTTAAAGGTTTTGAAAGTATTTTTTTTAAATTGTTCAAGTTTTCACTTCTGTCGGCACTCCCGGAGTGCCACTATTATTTTTTTTGTTTATAAATTTATATTACTTTTCTCTCTTCTTTAGGTCATGAGGAATCTGAATATCAAAAAATATTTGGCCTAGGTCTTCAAAGAGGGACGTAAAAATTGATTCACTGTTACAATTTATATTAGACTAGCGGACCCGACAGACGTCCTGTCCGAACAGCGCCACCTACCGGGTACAATTGTATTTTTGAACCATCCAGGTACTCAATTAAATATACACACAAAATTTCATCCAAATCGGTCCAGCCGTTTAGGAGGGGTTAGGTGACAAACACATTTACAGAATATATAAAGAAGATGGTCATGGGCAATCTTCTGTCACAGTTAAGCTTAATTGGAGTGAATAACAGAAATGTATTCGTATTAAGTAGAAAACCCGCTTTCTCGACTAAACTCATGGTCAATTACAAGCCAAACCCGGTGTGTCCTTGGATGGGTGTCCTTTCATAACATATCCGAGACCACTCCGTGCCTCGGAAAGCACGTTAAGCCGGCTGTCTTTCGTAGATCTTTGACAGTCGTTACGAGTAATTAGAAGCCCAAAAGTCTGACAACCAGTATTACCAAGGGGTATCATGTTACCCAGTAGCTGTGTTGTGGAATTCAGATAGGCAGTCTCTTCATATAAAATACTGGTATTCAGCTGCATTCGGTTAGACTGCAAGCCCTAACACAGTTGGGACAAAAATGGGCAAGTTGATTGAATTACAAGCCAAAAAACTGTCTCTTCCTACAGAACTTCAACTATCACCAGCTGATAATGCGGAGCAGCGAACGATGCAAGTATACAGTGCTCAGAAGTCAGCTGTCAATATGCAGCTGCTTTTATGCTACGATGCGTAAAAGGTGCGCATCCCTGGTGCATAGAGTACGTGGCAGCGCCAACAGCATCCTTAACATGATCGCTAGTCGGCTGGACTGTGGTTACATCAATCATTGCTGCGCCATTTGTCATTGAATGGCGCAGTAGTGATTGAGTTAACTTTCTTTTATATGTTTTGTTGTGGGTAGTTTTAAGTATTACTAACACTAGTCCATAAAAACATTGTTACTAACAAATTGGACACATTGTCTGAAATAAAGTCTTAATTAATTAATATTCATGCACACTTTAGCATTCCATTTCTTCCTACTCCATGCCTTGCTTTCAAGAAATTATGTGAACTGGATGGAATCCAAATAGATGCAGTTTTATTCTCAAGCTCATAAGTTAAGCTATAACTATTGATTTACGGAAACATTTATTATTATGTATTTATTTTGTTACTTGTTGATGTTTATTTGTTTTCGTTATGAAATAAAATAAATGTGAGAGAGAAGTGTATTTTGTAATTTTTTGTAAGTTATTGGCTAACAAAATCATTATTCATGGGTGTATGAGTAATCTAATAAAATCTCACCCAGATTTTTGTTTGGAACGGAATTTCATAACGCGGCTTGCGGTAAAAATTGACTGGTCGAAATCGTCACGTAAGGAATAAGCGTTATGCCCCATTCATGTGACTCTCTCTCTCTCTCTCTCTCTGTCTTTTTCTATTATATACGAGTGTGTGTGTGCGTACGAGTATCGCGTAAATAACTTTGTTCCTGACGGGGATCCCCCGATCTCACAAGTTTTTTTTTTTTCTAAAACTAATATTATTAGCATGGCGTGGAACATGGCAGTGGTAGGTATACATTATAATATCGTATAAAAATATTTGGACCTGTAGCATTAACCAGGGAGATAACAGAGGAATACGTTAGTATGGAATGAACGCCTACGATCACGTGACCACGTTTCCTCATAACTATATCTCAAATTATAACAGTTATTATAAATACATACTTAATTATAATGCTGATCTAACAACGATAGTACAATGTCTTCTATCAAAACGACACCAGACAAGATTGCAGTCGATCTCTGTAGAAAAATGTACTAAAAATACAAGCGGAAACGCTTAGAGAAGCTAGTGCTTACGACGGTACACAAGCGAACGTAACAAAGAGCTACGACAGCTCATTCGCAAGCGATATGAGCGGTGTTAGCGCTCAAGCAATTGTCTGCCGTTTTATGTCGACTTCACAGCTGAGCCAAGCGTGGCTAGGAAATGAGCGGAGGTCGTTTCGTAAAATTTTACTACGGGCTGATTTCACCGATAAAACTGAAGGTGATCAGCAAATCTAAACTACCGTCAAGAACTGTAAATGTCAATATTCCAGAACAACGATGACACTGACAGGTCTTGACTCAGTAATTATAAACTCAAAACACCAATGAGTGGCCAGAATATCACAGCACTAGTTTTTCAATGGCGGTCTCTTCACGACGCAATTAATCGCGAACTAATAATACCGTAGTATTATGGTGATGGTTTGAGTTTGTAACCTGTTCCTTCTAAGGTGGATCCGTAAAGGTAGCCCGCGAAATTCAAATTCAACGTAAGAAAATTTTAATTATACGAGCCACCTTTGCTGATCTACCTTAACGTCGTGGATGATGGACCTAACTGTACTCGTAACTCCGTCACGTGTGTATCAATGAAGAACATTGAGTCGCAACAATCAACTGAACCAGGTAACGGTAAAAACGTATTAAAAACGTTTTTGTTTTTGATTTCCAGGCAACTGTATAATTTTATAGTAAATCGCTGAATCACACTTCACTAGAATCTATGAATTCTGGTGCCAACGTACAACGTGCTGAAATTTCAACAAAATTCTCCGAAATCGAAAACATGTCGCCGTCCGTACCTACGCAATTATCCTGTTAATAATTATGTGCTTGTTTCTTCTCTGTATAAAAACAAACTCTAAAGGTGTGTCCAAATATACAGCTGCAAGAGCGCAGCAGCAACACGTGGCGTTTGCAGGACACATTTCTGCCGCGCTCTAGTTAGGACTAAACCTAGATTAACCTGACGAATATACGCGCGGCAGACGTCCAATCACAGCGCGGCAGGAAACGCGCGGCATCCGCGCGCGATTTCTGCTTTGTGTTTGGACACACCTTTACAGTGAGATAATTACAGGCTGAGTACAGCTAGAAAAAAAAAAACGTGTGGCACTCGGGGACTGCCGCGGTAAAGCTATTGCATAGTATTTGTAACCTCCATACTTCCTATTTGTCAACGCTACACTTGGGATGATGACATAAAACAAAAATAACGTTCCCATGACAAGATCACGTTGTCATGGGAACCGTCATTACATGGTAGGCGGAGTGGGGGGTGTTAGGTTTTATTTTCGTTACGGAATTTCTTGATTCGGTCGCCGCGCTCAAAGCCAGCGATAAAAGCTATGCAATAGCTTAAAAACTCTTATGCAATTTGCAACCCTAATAACCCAAACGTTCAATCCGCTTCTGTCATAGCCCCACAGCAAACGGCATGACGAAGCGGCGATACCCATGAAATACAACTTCCGTGCCAAAGGTTTACGTAAAATAAATTACGTATAAAACAAATAATATTAGTAACGTTACACTAAACATTCGTTAGAAACAGTACATGTCAGTATCAGTTGCTATTTCTGATTATACGAAAAAATATAGCTGGAATAAAAAGTAACACGAAACATAACAACTTGTACAGAAAGTAAACATGTACTATGTTCTAATTAGTTTTTAGGGTTTCGTAGTAACTAGAAATACCTATGAATTTTTGTTGCAGACGATCTATCAACTGTGTGATTTCAGAATTTGTGGAGATGTAGTGACATATATCATGATTTGGAAATATACTCTGTGCTATTTATTATACAAGGTGACAGGGACATCGACGCCAAAACTGAGACCATGGATTCAGTACATGATTCTGAACACCCCTTGCACTGAAATTTTTCCTCGGTTATTAAAAAAAAAACCGGCCAAGTGCGTGTCGGACCACGCACAATGAAGGGTTCCGTAGTTGGGATGAATTTATCCCAAAAACAAACTTAACTTTGTAGTTGAAAAATATGTTCTCCCATACGGAATGTATGGGAAAACATGTTTTTGCAACTGCAAAGTTAAGTTGGTCGATTATTACTCGTTAACTTGTAAAGCCTGAGTAGGCTTTAAAAAATTCACTACAGTAGCTTATATAACGAATTTAAAAGGAAAACTATCACAGCTGAGTAGCTGTGATAGTTTTCCTTTTAAATTCGTTATATAAGCTACTGTAGTGATTTTTTTTACATATGTGAAACTAACCATTTAGCTGGCAGGGGGGGAAACACTTGACTCTAACAATTTTTTTTACCTTAAGGCTTAATATTTCGCAAACAGATATCTGAATTCAAAAATGGTTTTAACATATTCATAATGATTTTGAAAGACCTTTCCAATAATACCACACATGGTGGGATAAAAAAATATAAAAAAACATCATCACTTTACGTGTATGGGAGATACCCTAAAAAAAAATGTTTTTTATAATTTTGTTTTAACACTTTGTCGGCATAATTAATATGTATACCTATGCCAAATTACAGCTTTCTAGTACTAAGGGTCTCGGAGCTAGACCGCGGACAGACAGACAGACAGACGGACATGACGAAACTATAAGGGTTCCTTGTTTACTACGGAACCCTAAAAATGTGCTGTTTCAAAGAAAAGTGTAAAATACCTACGCGGTCAAAGTGTATGGAACAGCTGATTTAAAAAAAAATGACCGTCGAAAAATTTCAACGCAGGGGGATTTAAAATCATATACTGAATCCATGGTTTCAGTTTTCGCGTCGATGTCCCTGCCACCTTGTATATAAATGATCATATTATCTGTTTATCTGTCCATGTGTCTGTCAAACCCTCGTTAAAATGTAGTCTTGAACCAAATCGTACGCTTTTTTATTCGACCTGTTTCATGCGCCTAGCGCTTTCTAAAATTGGTTGGCCTCCAGTATAACTCGAGGTGTCTGAATACCAATACTTCACATGGAGCAACTGCCATAAATATGATCTATCTCTACAGCCTAATATTTCTGGGCAATACTGAATAATCGAAATACGGAAAATATGACGTGTCTCGTGATGGGTGAGTGAAAACATTAGTATTGATACAGATAATACTATAGTTAACAGAATTCTGGGTATAGATGTTTGTTCATGTGAGATTTACGTCTATCAACGTCCAAATAATATGTCCAAGAAAAATCTTGGTTAGAGCAAAAAAACTATACAGGATGGCAGGAATATCGACGCGCAACCTTCTACCATGAATTCAGTACATGATTCTGGAACTCCTTGCGTTGAAATTATTCTTAAATTAAAAAAAAATTTATCTTATGTATGTTCAGAATCATGATCTGAATCCATGGTAACAGGTTGGGGGGGGGACACTTGACTCTAACAAAAATTAGCACTTTAAAGCTTAATATTTCGCAAACGAATCCCTGAATCCAAAAATGGTTTTCACAAACTCACAATATTTTTGAAGGTCCTTTCCAATGATATCCCTCACCATGGGGTGAAAAAATAAAAAAATAAACATCACCACTTTACGTGTATGAGAGGTACCTACCCTAAAAAAAATGTTTTTCATAATTTTATTTTAGCACTTTGTCGGCGTAATTAATATGTATACCTATGCCAAATTACAGCTTTCTAGTACTAAGGGTCTCGGAGCTAGACCACGGACAGACAGACAGACAGACAGACGGACATGACGAAACTATAAGGGTTGCTTGTTTACTACGGAACCCTAAAAAGCCATTTACATTATAGGCTATTTATTCCATGATGAAATGTTCATGTTAAAAGTGGCATTAACTTGAAAAATTATGGTTTAACTACTTTTATTTCCCTGCATTCTTTTGAGAAAAGCACTATATATGCCTCGGCGGAAATGGCAATTGCCTGTCTCGTATTAGTGAAGTCCTGGTCTACGGCTCGGCCTTCAAACTCATACTCGACCTGCAATTGCCTATTTCACGGCCTTTGCAATAATGTACTATTGTACAAACCTACGTACAGAAATAAAATCTTTTATCATTTATTTCAAAATGAAATAATTGTATTTGAGTACGGGTTAAAACATGACGATCCACGTATAACCCAATTATATGGGTTAACGTAACATTCTGCGCCTACATTGGTTATTATTGTTTACCTTTTCCCGGAATTGATTAAATTACTACAGAAAATATATTATATCGGTAATGTTTTTTCGCTTTTCAATAAACGCTATGTTGAAATAAGAATATGTATGAGAAATACGTGTAACAAAATATCTATTACAATTAATACATAATATCTCATCGCTTTGTTACTATTCGTTTTGACTCATTATATCATCTTCATTTTCAACAATATATACCTACACAAAAGTATTGAAGAAAAGCCATATTACCTTGTACCGTATACTATATCGCCTGGTGGATTAAAGCCCACTCCCTCTCGAAGAGAGAAGGCCTGTTTCCCAGGAGTGGTAACATTATAGGCTAATTATGAGTGCCATATTTATCTAGATCGAACTTTACTTATCGATCTTCTTTAAATCATATTTCCGTAAAACATATACATTTAACGATTTGACTAAATTCATTACCATATTTCTTACATTATGAATAATCAAAAGGACTGCCTTTGTACACCCCAAAAAAATAGAACTAAACCTAGTATAAAAGGGGTATATAAAACCCTTATCCGTAGATAAGCCAGCTCACTTGCCACATGGGACACGAGACTGCTCATCCATCAAGATGACTGACAGTACGGATCTTCAGTCTTCACTGCGATGAATGGCTTGATAGTGTACCGTTTTGAAAACCCTTTCAACGTATGTGTCGAGATTGGTATGAGGAATACATGAAGGGAAGAAAGGAGGTATTTTCGCACTTTATTGGGTGTAAGTTTACTGTTTAGAATCTTCTTTAGTTGCTTAATTTCTGTCCTAATTGAAAGTCAGATTGATACAGGTAATGTGCTAGATGAATGGAAATAATACAATCCCATTAATCTTACATTTTAAACCCCCGACGCAAAAAGAGGGGTGTAATAAGTTTAACCGCTATTTGTGTCCGTAGCTCTTAAACGGGTGAATCGATTTAAATGCGGTTTTTTTATTTGAAAGCAGATTTTCTAGCAATGGTTCTTAAACATGTGTGATCAAAATCGGTTTAGCCGTTTGAAAATTATCAGCTCTTTTCTAGTTGATGAATGTATGTATCTTCCACAGGTCTGATCGATTTCAAATTTGGTACGAGTATTCTGTTACTTCAATGATATTAGAGAGACTTCCCTCTCACAGATAGGAGGCCTGTGTCCCAGCAGTGGGAACATTTATAGGCTGATGATGAATGATATTAGAAGAACATAGTAACCTTAAACTGGTGCTGCAGCATCACTTAGAATTTACAGTATACCCAGCTCCCTTACCAACTTACAGCACAGGTATCGTGTTTGGGCTTATTGGAATGGTCTCAATGAATAAGTTATAGATAGATGTGAATAGGGTCTGGTGATGGAATAGGAAAGAGAAATTAGGAAATATTAAAGTCGTTGTTTTTTGAAATTTTACCTGTTAAAATTTTACTTGTCATAATTGGAACTCAAAATCAAGATGGAAGAGGATTGGGATCAAGAAATATCCTTGGAATACGTGCTAAGGGTGGGAATACAGTCAGATCTTGGTTTCGACTGACTGATCAGACTGTCGGATTGTATTTACTCGACACACGTTCAATTCTTTTGCCCTTTTTTTTGGGTGGGAAATTATGAAATAACTTCTCCCGCTCTGGGTGGAGCGGGAGGGCCTGTCAGACTCTTACTGTCTAAAACCCACCCATGTTCCTTCAGTTGCCATGTTGCTGGGGGCCACGATCTCCCTTTCGGACTTCTTCGCAGCCCCGGCAAGCATCGGCCCTAGCGGACCCCGTCAATTCTGTTAACATCTCTTTGAGGCGCGCGTGGAACACAACGCGCAAGTCGACCCGGGCCTGGTCCTTATCGAACGGCGAGCTACCCATTGCTCACCGTCCGCAAGCCGGCGCCTACAGTGGCCGGAAATCTGCCTACGATTCCCGACGCCCAGGATGTCTCCTCCTGCGGCGGTTAGGGTTAATTCTTTTGCCTAAGACAACATTGAACGATAATAATCAGGCCATGGCTAAGTATAACTAAGCATTGAGCCTTACAAAAGTCTACTTCAAGAAACCATGGTTAAAGATTTCTGCTGTACTCACCAAGATTTGAACAATTGGTCTTATTTTATTTAGCCATCTATTTTTCTTTTCTGTTTAGACCTATATCCTAAATCGCGTTTTCACATAAACTGTCTAGAAATAAAAGGGTCTTGGCTAAGATGCTTATCTCAGGCCCTAAACCTCTAAAGCCCAAAGGAAAGGGCCCTATCTATTAAAGGCGGCGGAAGATCGCTTATCTCCTGAAAATGTGACGTTTCAGGGATTCTATTGGTTGATTTTAGATGGCCTCACTTCATTCAACCCGTCGTTATTGGGCCAGACAGACACTGGAAGAAATTCGAAAGGGTTTACGTTTTGTTAAAATATATCAGATAATAAATTTTTGGAGCACATTTTGAAAGCTTTCAGATTTTTTTTCAAGTAGTTTATCTTGCAGTTCCAAAACCTTTTAGTGATAGTTAATACTGAAATTCTTATCTTGAAGATAAATTCACTAGACCTAACCTTGGACGATACCCACAATTAAGAAGGATATATTATTTTGGTAAAGACGTTTATGTGATGTGTAAATTGTGTAGTGATGGATTACATTTTGAAGCCATCTGAAGGATTCTAAATTTTGAAGCTAGAAATTCCTGTTTCAGTCACCTACTCAAGTTTTTTATTTCAGTTCGTTATAAAATTAATTTAATTTCATGTCCGTGACAACAACAGTGGTTATTGTTTGAGTTTGATATAAAGGATGCTTTAATTTGGGGATATAATTTTTTTTTTTGTATATCTCTTTATCGATTGTACGCTAACGGAACATTTTTATTGAACTGTAAATACTAATTCATTTCCAATTTAAGTTCTTACGATCTTTTACTGTTTTAGAATGTTTATCATCGAATTATCGAATCCGCAAAATTACCAGTATTAGCTTACCCGCGTTCCTGCCCTCTGTCCACAGCACTGAAAAGTTGATCGGGAAAATTTTTGCCCCCTGCCTGGTTAACTCTGAAGTGTCGTGCGTTGCGAAGAACGCCTGGAAAGCGACTTGCCCGAATACAGATCGGCTCGTGAACCCATCTTCCCAGAGGCAGTGGGATGAGCCGCTCTGCAGGTTGGTACAGAACAATCTTATTAATACGTCCACCAATACTGCTGAGCGTGCCCGCCTGCTGGCTGTGGGTGAGTGGGAGTCGGGCCTCTGGCTTCAAGCGCTACCATCACTCAACATAGGCACTATGCTGATACCACCTTTCGGCTCGCTCCTTGTGTGGCTCCGCATCGCTGCCAATGCGGTGAAGGTGTCGACTGTCTCGGACACCATGGCCTATCCTGCAGTAAGAGCGCAGGCCGGATAGCACGGCACGCCAGCATCAATGACATAATCCGTCGTGCTCTTGTCACCGCCGGAGTGCCAGCTGTTTTAGAACCCAATGGCTTGGCACGCGACGATGGGAAGAGACCAGACGGAATGACCATAATGCCTTGGAAGGTAGGTAGGCCTTTGGTGTGGGATGCAACGGGTGTCTACACCCTTGCGCCATCCCATCTTCTTAGCTCGACGGGCTATGCCGAGGCTGCTGCTGCAGGTGCGGAAAACCTCAAACGGCGCAAATACTCCAATCTTATTGAGACTTATATGTTTAAGCCGTTTGGGGTTGAAACACTAGGGCCTTGGGGTCCGAGTGCCCACCTTGTTTTTCAAGATATCGCCAAGCGGCTGATGGACTCTTCACGTGACCAGAGGGCTGGCCTATTCTTTGGTCAAAGAATCAGCATTGCCATACAACGTGGCAATGCTGCCAGCCTTTTGGGCACTTTTCCTATTGACAGTGATGCGGACGAATTTTTTGATGCCCTATGATTATTTCCCCCCCCCCCTTTTTATATACTTGTACATATTATTATTTTAAGTCTGATAGTTTTTAAATAATGTAAATACGTGTGTGTAAATAATAAAAATTATTATCGAATTGATTTAAATAGCCTATTAAAAAAAAAAGTTTCTTCTTCTTTAATGGACCCTCTTGGATCTACAGCCTATTGTGGGTTAGTTAAATTAAATTAAAATAGATTATTTTAACATTGTTAAAAAGGGTACTTATTCCTTTTTAACAATGTTAAATTGTTTCATTAGTTAAAATCGACTGAGTATACAACAAAATAGCAATATAATTTTAACGTTCAAATAGGTATTCATTCCTGATTTGCGAATAGAGATTTTCATAATTTACAATTTTTGGTCAAAATAGGCTTAAATTCTGTTTTGTGTATTAAATTGAAACTGGATTTTCATCGGCTAATGAAAGCTCTAGTTATGAATTAAATTCTCGTAAACCGTTAATTAATGAGGGGCTTTGCTCTCTAAATAATATTTTGGATTACACAAATATTATATAATAATAGTGTAGTTTAAAGCAGCGGTAATTGTAATCAAAGTATTTGATTATAATAAACTGAAATACTAGAAAGCTTTGAGATAGAAATAATAGTATAATAGATGTATAGGGTGCCTGGGTAAAAAAAACCGGCCTCTGCGAGTCGGACTCGCGCATGAATGGTTCCGTACCATTATCTATAAAAACGGCAAAAGAATCATGTATGTTGTATGGGAGCTCCCTTAAATATTTATTTTATTCTATTTTTTAGTATTTGTTGTTATAGCGGCAACAGAAATACATCTTCTGTGAAAATTTCAACTGTCTAACTATCACGGTTCATGAAACAAACGGACGGACAGCGGAGTCCTTAGTAATAGGGTCCCGTTTTACCCTTAGGGTACCCCTAACCACCGCAGGAGGAGACGCCCTGGGCGTCGGGAATCACAGGCAGATTTCCGGCCACCGTAGGCGCGGGCTTGCGGACGGTGAGCAATGGGTAGCTCGCCGTCCGATAAGGACCAAGCCCGGGTCGACGGCGCGTTGTGTTCCACGCGCGCCTCAAAGAGATGTCAGCAGAATTGACGGGGTCCGCTAGGGCCAATGCCTGCCGGGGGTTCGAAGAAAACCGATAGGGACATCGTGGCCCCCCTGGCAACACGGCAAACGAAGAAACACGGGTGGGTTTTAGTCAGTAAGAGTCTGACACGCCCTCCCGCTCCACCCAGAGCGGGAGAAGTTTATTGATAATTTCCCACCCAAAAAAATAAAAAAAGGGTTGGGAACCCTAAAAATTATTAGACACGTTTCACATTTTTACTTCATCCTAATAATAACAAAATCTTTTAGATAAAACGCATTGAAGTAGGGAAGTGGGGGCTCGTAACGTTGTAATTCAGTATAAAATCTACCAAAGCGTGACGTCATGCCACATTTTAACTCAACATATCGCTGTAATTTTTTAATTACCTACCTGACGTACAGAAAATATATATTTTTTCATCATCTCTATTATCTTTATATTGTTCACCGTATTTAATTTTATTAAATACTTTGCAAGTTAAATATGATGTTACCTACCTCATCCTATGTAAACCCTTACCATAGGATGTTTTCCCTCCCCAGGTAGGGCGATTTAAGCATAATTATTCTTATCATTCACTTGCCTTTATTTCAATCTATTTAAGGTCGATAGTTCCCTTTGTAAATATGGGTTGTTTTATTACCCGACTACGGCAAAGCCAAAAGGAAGGGTTATGATTTTAGCAGTCTATGTATGTATGTTTGTATGTTTATATGTTTGTATGTATGTATGTATGTATGTTTGCTTTTACGTGTGTTCCACCGTAGCGCCTAAACTACTGAACCGATTTTGATGAATGAGGTATCAATACATTTGTAATAATAGTCCGGGTGACATAGGCTATATAAATTTTCCCTAAATTTAATATGGTGGATTTTACACGTAAATTTCTAACCTCGAAAAAAATTAAAATGAGATGATCATGACATGTTTGGTACCAAAAGAAAGGTCTTGACGAGCACATTACAAATATGTAAATAATGTTATACTTTCAAAGTAAATAAATATGTTTAAATTGTTAAAAACAAGCAAAAGTGAGATGTGCTACGTTGTATCGCAAGATGATACCAACGTGCAGTTAATCAAATCTTAATAAATAGTAACGGTTTGTAATTCCATCCTCAATTCCTCTATGAAGAAAAACAAGTACACACGGCTACACATCAAGCTATACATTTCCAGTTTAAGCTGATCTGGCATTGTAAAGGATTTCCGTACAATGCGAGGTCAGCTAATACTGGAAATTTATAGCTTGATGTGTGGCTACACATCTGTGTACAACGAAATATTAATATTAATACATCGCATACAATCGCAAAATTTTCTGAGTGCCCCACTCAGAAAATTTTGCGATTGGTAATAAAAAAATATACTACAGGTTATATTTTATTTATTAAATCTTTTCAAATAACTCTCCATTGGCGTCTATACACAGTTTCATGCGTCTTTAACCAATTTTCATTACACATTTTCCAGTCCGCATCAGACACCTCCTTAATCCCTGTTTTCCCTTGAGTTGATTTTTTATTTTAGGGAACAAAAATGACAAATCCATGATTCATCACCCGTAATGAAATCGTAAACGCGCCGAGACGAGCCTGCTTCAAATTTTGCTATCATGTCTCGGCACCATTCTACCCGAACCTCCTGAGCCTGCGTTAGATTGTGCGGTAACCAGCGTGAATTATCTTCTTTACCTGAAGATGCCCGTGTAGAATTTCATGTACACTTCCCGATCCAATCTGCAGTATATGCTGAATCTCTTCATATGTAATTCGCCTATTCTCTTAAATTTAATTTCTCACAGCCAGCACGTTTTCTTATGTAACAGCCGTCATAGGACGGCTGTTACATAAGAACGTGCTGGCTAGCCCTATGACGGCCACTTCTTTCTTCGTCCGCCAAAGTTACTTGACCACGCTTAAATTTGTTGAACCAGCGGAAAACAGTCGCTTTAGAAGGGCTTTTGTCTATGAACATCATTCGAAGTCTTTCAAATGATTCTTCTGGTTTTAATCGACATTTGAAATCGTACAAAATCATCGCGCGAAAATGTTCTCGTTGTAAATTCAATTTTCAGTGAGACAGAGTATTTTGATTTTGCTCGTAAAAAAATGTGGCGGGAATTTCGAATTTGGAATATTGTGTTTTTTTTTAAATAAATAGTCATAGTTTTAATCGACATCAAAACTAGCCAGTGTCTCATAGACAAAAACTGGTTGGCGTCGAAATAAATCGCGCTATAGTTTCGTCTAAAGCACTATGCACTGCTATTGGAATTTAAAATAGGTTAATTACTGACCTATTGAATTACTCTTATTTACGTTGTTGTAACGTTTAGCAAGTATAAAAACGGAAAAGTATAAAATAAAAATAAAGTTTAATAAAAACTGTAACCCGACTACGGGAAAATAAAAATGATCTAAAAAGTACGAAACAAGCAAATATTTCAGACAGAAATCAAGACATAGGTACAAAAATGGTCAAGGTAAAGCCGTCGTCGCATGCCATTATAATTTTGTAGGTGTTCTGGCACCCACATTGCATACAGGCATGCGACTACGGCTTTACCTTGACCATTTTTGTACCTATGTCTTGATTTCTGTCTGAAATATTTGCTTGTTTCGTACTTTTTAGATCATTTTTATTTTCCCGTAGTCGGGTTACAGTTTTTATTAAACTTTATTTTTATTGCTTACTGTTTCTTAAATTATACCTACCGGATGATTTTTTTTACCGTCTCGAAATTTTTACCGGGTGTTCTACCCATGAATGTAAACAACTTTCACTATGGGAGCAACTCTGAGATCACGAAAAAAAGTCAGCTGTTTCATACATTTTGGTCAAGTAAGTATTGAACTTTTGTATAAACAGCAGATTTTTTTTTCGTGATTTCAGAGTTGCTTCCATAGTGAAAGTTGTTTATATTCATAGGTAGAACACCCTGTAAAAATTTCGAGACAGAAAAAAAAATCATCCGGTATAAAATAGGTAAGATTGAGGTAATAAAAAAATCAAGTGTCGTTTTCAAACACCGGTTACCTTATTGTAATTAATCTTAGTGAAAAGTCGTGTAGACTAAAAGCTTAGCTCAGGCCGTTCTGGCAACTTGCCCTGTTGGCCCCAAAATTTCTTTTTCTTTTTTTCGCCTCTATCATTGGCAATCTGGCAGTATAAGCTTCGTCAATCCAGATAGTGCGAAAAAGCCTGTAAAATTCTGCACCAATTTGAATATCAGAGGCAAGTGCTGTCGAAAACGATATTTGATTTTCATGGACGAGCTTTGTGATAACAGAATATTCGTAGTAAGAAAACGTAAGTTTTGCATGTTAAACTTTTTTGACTAGAAGAACAGATATAATAATATGATTAAAAACATATATATAATCAAGAAGATTTAACTGGGTTATGTGCAAAATTAAATCGATGTAGTCTTATCAACCATAATTATACAGCGTGGCGCTTTAATGGTGACATTAATTTAACACACGTATATGGATTAGCGTTTTCTTTTTATTAAAATATTTTAATTTAATTAAACGTTAATATTTATTGATTTATTTTCAATTTTCTGAAATAGCATCTTGGAGCAACCTGTACTTAAAAACTGTAGCGCAGAGGTCATTTACTGGGATCACGGATCGTAACAACGAATCAATGAAAATAAAACGAATAACGTGCAAAGAGAAGACGAATTGAAGGAAAGGGAGAGCCCTATGTCGATGCGTTTGAAATTTTTAATTTTTCAGTTAACGAATAATTTTTTCTTATTATATTTTTATGATTAGTGGCCACTAGTCCTACCCGTGTGTTAAATTAATGTCGCCATTGTAGTGGCACGTTGTATAACGGACACCGCAACATCAAAGTGTTTTTAGCTTCAGTAGATACGTTTTGTTTTTTGACCTGTTTAATCTTTTCAGACATATACAAACCAGCATCTGAGTATAATCTGCAAAATTACCCAATGCTCGTATTTGGAATGTCTTCTCGAAATGTTTTAGTTTTCTCAGTAACTTAGATATATTAACAAACCTGCGTGTCCCTGTGTATGCTGTATGTGGACCAGCAACAGGGTTCCACCTGGTTGGAGTCCAGCCCCCAGAACTCCAGCTCTTCCTCGAACAGTGGCCCGCACACATTTGTGGGGTAGTGCAGTTTGCCAGTTCTGGAACAAAGAACACATCCTTGTTAAGATGGAAGAAACAGAAAAATTCTCTAGGAGATTAAATGAACAAATAGAATACCAACATACCGTTACTTAGTCAATAGGTACGGATTTCCTAAGAAAAGTATGCGCTTCGGCAATCATTGTTTATGTTCTAAAATACGAACGCGCGACGATGAGATTTAATATAGAGCTGTTATAACTATGATAGTACTTGTCTATTTTTGTATTTATAACCATGGTTAGAAAGTTACTGATTAACAACTCTATGTAACACTAAAAAAACTTTTCAAATTGTATGATGAACAGATAACGAGGTTCGACCGTAGTAGGTAGCCCGACAAAAAACTTCATATAAACGTGCAATGATCGAAGCACTACTACAAAGCGTGGTAGTACACTTACAACTTCGAAGTTTTGCTACCGTGGGGAGTTACACTGTCGCGCGACGTTCGTGGTAATTTGGATACACTCATCATTTAGCTCCCTTCAAAATAGTTGAGCTGAATGGTGCTAATCCATGCGTCATGTTCGTGAACGGGCGCTGTCAGTAGGGACTGGTCATCTCTTAGCTGCCACGGCTTATTTTAATTTAATTTTTTAATTGTATTATTTGTTTTATTTTCTATTACGGACGCTTTTAACGTTCTGCATCGTTCTCATATGTATAACTTCAACATGAATGATGTAACCAATATTTTGTAACCATATTTTGATTTAAAAGAGTGTTCGTGGAGTTTCTTGGCTGTTCTTCTCTATAGGTACATACTACGCTTTGGAATGGGCAACTAGCTTCATCTTTCTGACTGACCGACCCCTTGACAATTCAAAAGTGCCTGTAATTGGTTTATTTGAAATAAATGCTTTGAGTTTGAGTTTGACACGACGATTACCGAAGCACATAACTTTTCTGGGTTAGCTGTACATTAAACGTAATCATTATCAATTTAAATTTTCCAATCTTATATGAGAATATACTAGAGATATAATCTTATGCTAGTCCTACAGTTATTCACCTAGAATACGACTCAAGACTGACTGGTATTTTTATATCGTTCGACTCTCTTAGTCCGCGAGAATAGAACGGCCTTATAGAAAGCCGGCTATACTGCACTGTGTTCTCCATATAACTGGCAGACGTCTTTTGTTTAGAGAGATTTTAATTAATCGTTTGACAGCCCTGATGCTGTTAGAATGGAGTTATTGAGGTGAGCTATTTTCAACCCCCGACGCAAAAAGAGGGGTGTTATGAGTTTGACCGCTATGTATGTGTGTCTGTCTGTGGCACCGTAGCTCTTAAACGGGTGAACCGATTTGAAAGCAGTTTTTTCTACTTGAAAGCAAGTTTTTCTAGCGATGGTTCTTAGACATGTTATATCAAAATCAGTTCAGCCGTTTGAAGATTATCAGCTCTTTTCTAGTTGATGAATGAATGTGAGTATCTCCCACAGGTCTGATCGATTTGAAATTTGGTATCAGCATCACCTGGAATTTGCAGGATATCCACCTCCCTTACCAACTTACAGCACAAGTATCGTGTTTGAGCTCATTGGAATGGTCTCAATGAATAGGTTATAGATAGATGGTGAACAGGGTCTGGTGATGAAGTAGGAAAGAGAAATCAGAAAATGTCGGGGGTTTTTTAAATTTTGACTGTTAAAATTGTATTGTATTGTATTTTGACGGTTAGTACCAACTGAAAAAATCTGTCCCTCACACATTACAGTGTTTGGAGGAGCTGTTTTTTATTTCGATTCTTAGGAATATAAGAGAATTGTTGGAAGAAATTGATTTGTATTTGTTTATTGTGCTGTTGCGGTGTTCCGACATACCAACATTACTTAGATCTATGCTAAGTCGGACAGTATCATTGTGTACATTAAAAAAATGTCATTACTACAGCCTAAAGTTTTGATTTGTGCCCACTCACATCTCCGCCTAATCTTTAAGGGAAATGGACAATCATTCTGCGTACCTAGCCTTTTACCAGCTATATTGGGGTCAGCTTCCTGTCTAACCGGATGCAGCTGAATACCAGTATTTTACATGGAGTAATTGCCTATCTGACCTACACAACCCAGTAACTGAGTAATACGATACCCCCTGGTAAGACTGGTTGTTTGTCAGACTTTTGGGCTTTTAACGACTGTCAAAGATCCACGAATGACAGACGGGACCAACGGCTTAACTTCCGAGGCACGGAGGAGTTTCAGTATGTAAAGATGGTGACCCATAAACGGACACACCTCGGCAAGCGTAGCAACCTGTAAGGCTTTTAATACTCAGCCAGTTAGGGAAAACAGACGTACAATACATAATACTCGATCCAAACAGCTTAAATAATAATGGAAAATGAATTTCGTTTTTGCCTCTCTTGATCGAGAGCGTGAATAAATAAAGTGCGTTTCGGTATAAGATTTAATTTAATTTAATTTAATTTATTCACCAAAATAAGAACACATATTACAAATATTTAATATTTGACAATGACAATATATAGTAAATAATGGCTTAAAGTTTGTAATATACAAAGTTTAGGACTATCTGCATCCGAACTAGGTGGTAAACCTGTATCTCGGATTACATTTGATCCCCTTATATAAACTGTGAGTATTTAGTAGCCATATTTAAAGTCGTAAACATAATTAGATTGCCATGAAGAGTTTATGAGGAAAGTATGAAAAAATAAAATAAAAAGTACGTGTGATGTGAGGGTGTATGTGTGTGGGTGTGAGTGTGTGTAGGGTGTGTGTATGTGTGCGTGTATGTGTGCGTTCATGTGTATTCTTGTGTGATGTGAGTGGGATGATTGTTAAATATGAGTGAGTAAAGTAGTAGCTTGTCTATTTGAGAATGTTCAAAATCGCTTCTGTTTCATCATAAGAAAGTTTTAGTAGGTAGTCCTGTATTTTCTTTTTACAGTGCGTCTTATTAAGTGGGTATATATTTATAATTTTGTTGATTTTGTCGTATAGGTAAGGACCAAGGAAAATGAAGAATCTCTTAATAAAAGATGTTTTGGGAACATATGTACGCTTGCATACTGCATGTTTTCTACGTTTCAGTTGAGTGTTTGGGTCGTATATAAGATCACCGTGTTGCTTTATTACTAAACTAAAAATAAACAGTTGACGAACGTTGAGAACTTTGCATGATTGATAAAGTTCCGTTGTAGGATACAGAATGGGCCGAAAAGTGATAGTTTTTAAAATAGCTCTTTGAGCTATTTCTACTTTTTTCAGGATTGTTTTCGGAGCGCCTCCCCATGATGAGATGCAGTATGTAATTATCGACTGGCAAAGGGCAAAGTAGACTTGCTTAAGCAATTTGGCATCAGCGGCATATCTGAGATTTCTAAAAACATAGATTAGTTTCCGCACGCGAGCACTTAACTGTTTAATGTGTTCCCTGAAACTAAGGTTGCTATCAATTATGACACCCAGGTACCTGATGTTGTTGACGCGCTCTAGAGATCTGCACGAGCATTCCACGCCAGACAAGCATTCATGGGATATGATGTGATGATTGTTAATAGCTTCCCCGTGACTACGAGCACTAAACGTCACATATTTAGTTTTTTCGACATTTAGGGTTAAGATATTGGCCCTGAGCCATCTCTTCACCACATTGAATCCCTTTTGGGCCGTACTGAATACCTCATCCCAGGTATCGGCGGAGAAAAGGAGAGCAGTGTCGTCTGCATATGAGATCAATTCGCCTCGGGGTAGATGGAGGTTAGTGAGGTCGTTAATGTAAACGAGAAATAGAGTCGGTCCCAAAATGCTACCCTGGGGTACCCCATAGTCGACTACATGATCACTACTAGTGTATTGACCTACTCGGACACACTGTTTTCGCCCAGTAAGATAGCTCTTAAAAAGATTCAGTTGTGTGCCTCTGATTCCTAAACCATCTAGTTTGTCAATTAATATAGGAACAGAAATAGTGTCAAAAGCTTTGCTTAAGTCGAGAAAGATTGAGAGGCATTTCTTTCCTATATCTAGATTGCTAGATATATAGTTAGTTAATATATGCACTGCTCCTTCAGTAGATCTGCCTCTCCTAAAGCCAAACTGCCTATCTGAAAGCAAATTGTTCTTTTCCAGGTAATTGACTAGCCTCAGATTGATAGCTTTTTCCAGGATCTTTGACAATGCAGGTAGGATTGATATTGGTCTATAGTTAGACAAGATATTTGTGTCTCCACCTTTGTGTATAGGACGCAAAACCGATTTTTTTAAATGCTCTGGAAAGATGCCGCTCTCGAGGCAGACATTAAAGATATGTGTGAGGGGAGGAACTAGAGCATTTTTGTTGTTCTTCAGTAATCTGTTTGAGATTTTGTCCCAGCCTACTGCAGAATCTGTTTTTAGTCCTGCGATAAGACGTTCTATTTCTTCTTCCGTCACGTTAGTCATTACAAATGATTTGACCTGGGAAGATCCCGCAGTAGTAAGTGGGATGTCATCAAGAGACCCAAGATTTTGGTGCGTTTGGATACAGGCATTGGCTAAGTTTTTACCTACACTTGCAAAATAATTATTGATTTCATTGACCGATAGTTCAGGAGTAGAGCGTAGATTAAGAAGTTCATCTGGGTTTTTGGGTTCTTTTGTTGTGTTGGTGATAGTTTTTATAGTTTTCCAAAGAGTTTTGGGATCGTCTCTAACTTCTGCAATAAGGGATCTGTCATATTCCCTTCTTACTTTTTTCAGAATAGTGTTGTAGTAATTTCTGTAACGGATATATGTTTTTTTCAAAGTCTCATTATCTGGCGACTTGTTTGACTTTTGGTGTAGCATGTCTCTGTTTTTCATACATCGGATTAATCCCTGAGTTACCCACGGTTTAATAATTTTTTTACGCCTCGATAGTTTTAATACTTTAGTATTCTGATCTAGAGCTTCTTGTATCTTAGTTATAAGGTAGTTTAGCAAATAATCAGGGTCTTGAGATGTATAGACGGAGTCTAGGTTTATTGATGAAATAGCTAACTTCAAAGATTCCATGTCAATTTTGGTAACTGTGGTGGTAGCAAAATGGCGTGGCTGCTTAAAATTGATGCATGTTAAAACCGGATAATGGTCTGTTAGGTAAGTTCTGGGGATAATTGTGAGACCAGAGTACTTAGTTTTAATCAAAACGTGGTCAAGGCATGTTCCCGTAGCCTCACGGGTCACTTCTGTGTGAGCTGGTAAGAGTCCGTGGGAGGCAGCTAGAGTAAGGTATCGTTCGCCAGGATATTCGATTTTTGAACAATTTATGGGGATGTTTATGTCCCCGATTATCATAACGTTTTCAAAATGTACAAATTGTGACAAGATATCGTTTAAAGACGACAGAAATCCATCAATATTTTTGTGCGAAGGTGAACGGTATATAGATATAATTACCGTGCGGTTGTCGATTGTACTGACCAAGCAATTACCATCTGTAAATTGAGGTTCGTGGATTGTGAAGTTAAGATGAGCTTTGAAGTAAACTACCACTCCATCATTTTGTCTAAGATTTATTTTGGTGGCAGAGGAGCGATATCCTGGCACTTTGGGAATGATGGATGAGGCTGATATCCAACACTCAGTCAGGACCAACACATCACATTCAACTCTAAGTCGCGTGAGCATTATTTCGAAGGCATGAATGTTACAGTTTATACTCCGTATGTTCTGGGTAAGGATAACTAAACGACTGGAATGCAAATTTGGTAAATGTTTATGACAGTTATCAATGTCTGAAACAATCGATTCAAAGACAGTCACTTCGTCAATATCCGAACATAATTCAATAATGTTACCGAATTTTAAATAGTGTAAATAAAATGATCGAGATAGAGAGCGATAGATTTAAACTTAAATAGTTATGTAATGATTGTAGGACGGAATAAGATTCTTTAAGGTTTAACTGGATACAAATGATGTTCAAATGATGTTTTATAAACAGTATTTTACAGTATGATAGGTAGTAGTGAGTTGGTAAAGAGAGGTACTTGTTTGTGTGGAATTTGTTTGTGTGGAATTTTGTTTTGTTGTTGTAAATTTGTTTATGGTGATATTGTAGTTGTAGTGATTTAGGTGTTTTATGATGCTTGATGAGTGAGAAATTATATGTTTTGTGTGAGACTTGCATTTGCAATAAAATTTGCATAACATGAGCAAGGGTTTTGGTGACAAATAGTACTTTTACAATTATTATTAATAGAGTAAACAAAAAATACATGCAAAAATTGAAATAGTGATAAAAGTTACTCTGAAGGACCTCCATAACTAAGACATGAAAAATAGAATATGAAATATAAAATATAACCATTAGTCATATAGCATTTTTCATATTAATCAGGTCTGATTCGGTATTAATTCTTACAGCGTTTTGACCCTCCTGCTTTCGAATGTAAATTTTTCCATACGACGTCCAGCAATACAGTAGATTGTTTGATTTAGCGTAATCACGAGCAAGATAAAATAGTCTCTTTTTCTTGTAAGTCAGGTGTTCAGACATGAATATAAGGTTTGATGGACCTCCGAGTTTTATATCAGTAGTGGTTAGTCTATTATCTTTGTGAGTTTTATTGTAGTTTTTAAAGGCCAGCAAAAAATCATCTTTTTTTATGACTGTTGTAAATTCGACCATAATGGTATTTGCGTTGGTGTTGTTCGTGCGTATTTTGGGTTTTAGACGAAAGACATCTCTTATTTCTGACTTGCTGATTTGAACGTCTAATGTTTTTCCTGTGTCCATGATAATCTTGGAGAGGGTAGTCTTGGTTTCCCCTTTATTTTCAGCGATATTCCTAATTTCTATGCAAGATGACTTGCTAAGGACATCCAAATTTTCTATTTTTTCTTCCAAACTCTGTATGTAGGCAAGTTTATTGACATTATCAGACTCTAGTTTGTCGAGTTGTGCTTTTATATCGTCGTATTTGGCGGATACAAACTTTAAGGATTTATCAATTTCAATATATTGTTCCTGAATGTCGGTTACTTTTAATAACAGTGTTCTATACTTTTCATCCTGTTGTTCAGTGAATTCAGCAAACATATTTTTAATTTCAGTCATAAATGCTGAGATATCATCCCCTTGTTGATATTTGCGCTTGCATCTTGGTGCCTTTGAAGTTGATTGTTGAGAAGGCACAGTTGACATTTTCATGTCCGGCTCTGAATCGTAGAGTGGGTCTGTTAATGTTTTCGGAGGAGTTCTATTGATCGGCATTATTTATTATTTTATTAAAAATAAAATAAAATAAAAATATTTTAAACAGAATCCACAGTTTTCAAATTTATGCCCACAAAAAAGATACAAAAACAATCCAAAAAATACGCAAAAAGTTTTGCAATGCTGGCGGATCGAACTCGAGTCCGTGATTACGAGAAGACGACGGCTTCACCGCTGCACCAGATGAACGATAAGTTAAGTAGTTGAAAAATTTGGTCTATAGAGAGCTGCGTCCGTTGACTGCTCGGGCATGAGTCGTTCTTATTGTGTACAATAATTACGCTTACCCTCAATCACCAAAACTTGCACTTGTTTGTCCAATATTTTCGTTAAAGTATTTCTTCAATTTCGCAGTATATCACGCTATTTGTTAGTATTTATTTGCACTGATTTTAAGGCTAGTGTTTTACGCAACCTCTTGCAAATGTTTCAAGTGAAAATACACAGCTTTTACTAGTTTTTGTGAATTATAAACCACTGAGTCGGCACGTATGCGTTGGGCTAGTACAAGAGCGCGTGCGGGAATTTAGGGAGCCTCCTCTTATGGAGGTTCCTATAGATAGATTCTTTACAATACATAATACTCGATCCAAACAGCTTAAATAATAATGGAAAATGAATTTCGTTTTTGCCTCTCTTGATCGAGAGCGTGAATAAATAAAGTGCGTTTCGGTATAAGATGGACGGGAGTTTACTTTTATTTTATTGAACGGATATTGTTCGGAAGCGATGGGGGATTCTACTTATCTTTACGTGGAATTCTGAGGGATGAAAATGGTAGGTAAGTAATTGTAGATACTTCAATTTATAATGTGAGTCGGTACTTAAATTTTGACTAGGGTTGAACAGGATAATATAATTTTTTAGCTTTTGCCCACGGCTTTGTCCGCGTGGAGGTCAAAAATTATCAAACGGAAACGCACTACCGTAACGCACGCGCTCCGAGTCAGCATGATTTTTTCCGACATCGTCATATTTCAGCCAATTTAAACAAAACCTTAACGAATATTCTATCTATTATACACTTAAAAATCTTCCTCATGAATCACTACGTCCAGTGGTGAAAACCATATGAAAATCCGTTTGATAATTTTTGAGTTTATTGCGTTCAGACAGACAGACGTGGGACTTTGTTTTATAATATAGTGATATGAAAAGAGATTTATAAAATAATCTGAAGCTTATAATAGGTATTTACGGGTGCCGTGACATAACAAATTTCTTTCACACACTTTTTACAGTATTTTTTCTCTGATTGAAGGCATGTCTCATGTGAGAAACTATGAAACTCTTGCAGTAAATTAATATGTCATAATCATAATCTGGTTCTGTCATCTGTACTAATATTATAAAGAGGTAAAATTTCTTTGTTTGTATATAGGAGGTAATCTCCGGAATGTTAGTTCCGGATTAGAAAAAATATTTTTGCATTGGATAACCCAATTCTTAAGAAAGGTTATAGGCTCGCGGACAAAGTCGCGGGCAGAAGATACCATCCAATACAAAACGTCGATGGACAACCTGATCTTAACTATTTCCCGTTATACGTAAATCAACATGGCATTTTATATTCTGACGTTTAAGTTAAAAGACAGCAACGTGCACATCCATTTATTTATTGCTTGGCTTGGCACACAGCCAGAACCAATCATGATTAAAAAATAAAATGTAGGTATATTTTACTGAAGACGATAGTATGCAATAAAAAGATCAATCAAGCTATTATTCATTATCTTGTTCTAAACTTTGGGCGACCGAGCTCTGCTCGGGTGAAAATACGGAGAAAACAAATTTTCCCAGTAATGAGACCTAGCTAGATCGATTTTTCGCCCCCGTAAAGCATGTATTGCAAATTCATCGAAATCGTTAGAGCCGATTTCGAGAACGTGAGTATGTAGAAATATATTATACGTACAAATATTGCTCGTTTAATAGTATAGGATAAAATCACGACTGTTGTCCCCTAAAGAGCAGAGATGAATTTATAGTGCACCCACGCAACGCCAATTATGTTTAAGTTCCATGTAATAGGGGGGGACCCTATTGCCATCAACCTAAGAAATGTTTTATTTTTTTCAAAGAATCGAAACATAATATTTATCCCTTACGTTCCGGCCGAAATATATATCCGAATCAAAAAGTATATTTTGGAACGAAGTTCTTTAACGCGGTGTTAATACTTGCGACTGTTTTCTTCTAATTCAAAGAGAAAAAGAGAGAGAGAGAAAGCTGGCAGAAAAAACAAAAGAAAAGAGTAAAGTGATTACAGTGTCGTGGGATAAAATTGTACGCATCGGCCCGAGTACACTGCATGCCGGAGAGAGATAGAGAACGTGTGAATTAGGTCAAAATGAAAATCCAAAATGGCGGCTGCGAAAATTTTCAAATTTTTCGTCGTGGGTGTCATTTTCATAGTTTTCAAGAGTGCTTAAACTGTTATGAGGTCAAAATGTAAATCCAAGATGGCAGCTACAAAATATATTTTTTAGTTTTAAATCATACGTGAGAAAGAAATTCGTTCTCAAAAAATTGACGGGGGCCCCCGACCGCAAACTTTTTATGTAATACCAAGGGAGCAAGGAATTATTATTCTAAAGTTATTCTCTGCCATGTTCTGACGTAGCTTCACATAGGACTTATAGGTATGAGGAACAGGGTGTAAAGTTCACTCATTCTCTATAGAAAAGGAAGGATCCTCCGACCATGCGTGTGTCGTGTCTGGTGGGAAATTGTCCGACGATTGATGTCGGGAAGTCATATATATGCTGACCGCGAGGTAAACGCGCGATGCAGGGTTTCGGTTGACATCAGTGTGATGCGAAGTTCGCATGAGGTGATCTAAATGACCGCTACAGGACTAGCACGGTCATAGGTAAACATGACCTTAATAATTATAGTTCGTTTAACTCAAGAAATTTGAAATTCACGAGGACGTAAAAACGTGTTGATTGTCACGTCATGATGAGCGTGACAAATGACACTAACTCTGGCTGTAAAATATAAAGAACGGAGACCCTATAAAAGTATTATGGCGTATGGTAGTCGTAATATAAGGAAGTATGAGGATGTACCTAATGTTTTTATCTTGAAAATAGGTTCCGGTTATAAAAGAACAGGCACATGATTTTTTTATAAGAAATACGGGTCATCTGAAATAACATTTAGGGCTTAATTATGTGGTAGAATTACCTTCTTAGTATTGGATTAGTCAACTTCGTCTCTTGAGTAAATGAAATATCACGCTATTCCCCTGAAAAGGGTCTTAATTTCATAAAGATGATTCTTAAAATCAAAGCATTTTTTTTTTTGTTCACTGTTCCTAACATTCATAGACAATTCAAAAGGTTGGAAACTACGTATAGCGACGAGACCCCCTTTTTTTTGTGGGAAATTATCAAATAACTTCTCCAGCTCTGGGTGGAGCGGGAGGGCGTGTCAGACTCTGACTGACTAAAACCCACTCGTGTTCAGTTGCCCTGTTGCCGGCGGCCACGATTTCCCTTTCAGTTTTATTCGCAGCCCCGGCAGGCATCGGCCCTATCGGACCCCGTCAATTCTGCTGACATCTCTTTGAGGCGCGCGTGGAATACAACGCGCCGGCGATCCGGGCCTGGTCCTTATCGGACGGCGAGCTACCCCATTGCTCACCGTCCGCAAGCCCCTGCCTACAGTGGCCGAAAACACAATCTTAGTTCATTTTACAGTGTTTTATAACACGATTTTAAACCCAATGCCGTTGACCGTACGTAATGGTTAACTTTAGCGCAAACGTAATGCCGGTAACCCTCCCGGAGGGTTCACTTCCAATATGTATGGCGGCATAGCGTATGAGTTTTATGAAAAGTGGGTGGAATCGAAAGTGTTAACTGTCACTAACGAGACACAACATAATTTTTATTGTTATCGACTTCTAAAGGCATATCGACAGTTGAGCGGACGGACAATGGTAGTTGGAAAACAAATAATTTTAAAGTGACAAAATCTCTTGATGGCAACAGTACCTACTCAATAAATAAAACCCTAGTCTAAACAATCATGTACAGGAGGCCGCACCTAAGTGGTAACAAAACCAGCATAAGCTGGCCTCTTCTTCTTTTGAAACTTCGTACTACGCCAGGCCAGCTCAAGATCAAAGTTCACCCACGGACGTGCGGTCGACTGAACTCAAAGTGGTGTAAAATATAAAGCTGTAAAAAAGCCTTGACCCTATAAAAGTATAATGGATGGTCGTAACATGAGAAACGACACAATCCCAAAATTTATTTATACTGAGGAACGACTTAAATCTAGATAGACCGGGTACACGAAAAACAGCTGCAGTAAATGTTGTAAAAGGGAAAATGAAAGAATTACTTCACAGAGGATCTTTTACTACAACTGGACTACTATTAAAAGTAATGAGTTTCGAAATTCAAAGTACTTTTCTCAAACATGCTTGGAAATTCGAGCATTATTTTTGCAATAAAAATGCTGTACTGGTCAAATACATGCGAGTAAGCCGCCGGCAATGTATTGTAAGTATGACAACTCATTTCTGTCGTGTAATTTAAAAATAGAACGTTTTTTTTACTTCGACACATGGCAACCAAGGAGGTAACTTATCAAAGATTTTATTTAAATTTCGATTTGGCTTGCAAATAGAGCTGTTTAATGTAAAAACGAAAAAAAAAACCGGCCATGTGCGTGTCGGACCACGCACAATGAAGGGTTCCGTGGTTGGGATGAATTTATCCCAAAAACAAACTTAACTTTGTAGTTGAAAAACATGTTCTCCCATACGGAATGTATTGGTCGATTATTACTCGTGAACTTGTAGAGCCTACTTAGCTGTGATAGTTTCCCTTTTAATTTCGTTATATAAACTACTGCTGTGTTTTTTTTTCACACATCCAAAACCAACCATTTAGCTGGCGGGGGGGGGGGACACTTGCTTTTAACAAAAATGAGCACTAATATTTCGCAAACGGATCCAGGAACCAAAAATGATTTTCACATATTCGCAATTTTTTTGAAGGACCTTTCCAATGATAGCCCACGCCATGGGATAGAAAAAAAAAACATCACCACTTTACGTGTAGGGGAGGTACCATATTTTTTTATTTTTTTCATAATTTTATTTTACCACTTTGTCGGCGTAATTAATAATTACGAGTATGTATACCCATGCCAAATAATAGCTTTCTAGTACTAAGAGTCTCGGAGCTAGACCGCGGACAAACAGACAGACGGACATGACGAAACTATAAGGGTTCCTTGTTTACTACGGAACCCTAACAAATGAACATTCAGCGCCTGAAAAATTATTGTTGTTCGTCATTGATTCCGGAATTTTTAATTAATTTACTTTTTTCAAACATGCTTGGAAATTCGAACAATATTTTGACAACCTTCTTCAAGATAAATCGAAGTGACATTCTATCAGAGATAACGATAATGAAAAAGTCGTTACAGAAATCCCTCTGTTCTTCCAACCCACCCGATCGACCCAGAAAATCTGGAAATATATCCAAGATAAGTATGTGAAAGTTAGGTTACCATTACTAGACTAACTCACACACTGACTTATTAGTATTAGGTACTTGTATTTTTTTAGGAATATCGTATAGGTACCTACTTTTACAATGCTTATAAATATGTGAACACCATGTATCCATTACTTAAATAATTATTTTTTCTGTCATTGCTTCATTTTTAATTATTTTTACCTATTGTGGTATAGTAATCTTATTCCAGGTGCATCGTCTTTACATATAATTATATAATGAATGTATACAAAATATTAAAAAACATTTTAAAAGAGTAACGGTGGAGTTTCTTGCCCATTCTACTCCATACGAAAACTATCTTTTGGAAGGGGCGACTAGAAACAATTCTATTTTTTGTAAATTTTGACGTTCTAAAGTGCCTTTTTGTGCCTAATTGAAATAAATTATTTGACTTTGACTTAGACCAGTCAAAATTAGGATAGCCAACACTTTATTACAGAATCACAAAGAGAAAATGTGATCTAACCATTATCTGTAGGAAAGGTATCTTACAGTCTCTCTAGCAGTTCCAAATCCATTGTAATGATCGGGATAGTTTATGCGTTTCATTATTATCTAATCACAAATTCTAAGCCTATATCTTGGATCTCAAACTACTGCCCCAGATACCTAATAACTTTTCACGTGATATCCTATGAAACTTTCTACATCTGACTCAACTATGTAACTTCAATCAATTTGCGAACTTAACTCAAAGTTATAAAGTTCATTATTGATTAATACAAAACTTTGCCTTATTAATTAATAGATTTTGACCGAATTTCAATTTTGATCAAAGGGAATAGAGTTTAAAATTGTTTGGTAAGTTGATTTCAAATAACATTTAATGTTCCAGAGTTTAGTGTTTATATTATTTGTCTGATAGTTTTACTGAAATCACGTGTAAACTATTTTCAGGAAATAGTAGCTTTTCTGATATTTACGCATAAATATAGGAAGTTAACGATTTCTTGTGGTAAAGTTAAAGAAGTTCTATTTAAACGTCTAAGGAAAATAAACATGATTGTGTTGGATTAAAAATAGGTAGTTGTAATACTGTTACAGTTTAGAGTGAAGTTGAAACATTTAAATGAATCAGCTAAACTAACACCGCTGAGATCTGTAGACTTTTTGAGATCTGTGAGAGTAAAAAAAAATGGTCTTCTGATGGTCCTCTTAAGGTCGGAACAATAAAAAGGTTTTTGACGATAAGAACAAAAATTTTTAGAGTTTCGTACCCAAAGGGTAAAATGACACTAAAACTCCGCTGTCCGTCCGTCTGTCCGTCTGTCACCGAGCTGTATCTCATGAACCGTGATAGTTAGACAGTTGAAATTTTCACAGATGATTTATTTCTGTTGCCGCTATAACAACAAATACTAAAAAATAGAATAAAATAAAAATTTAGGGGGCATGATTTTTTTGCCGTTTTTATAGATAATGGTACGGAGCCCTTCGTGCACGAGTCCGACTCGCACTTGGCCGGTTTTCTTCCACTCTAGCTGTACGCAATTTGAGAACGTGATTTTAAAAAAAAAAACATAAGTACGTTCATTGGAACTCCAAAAAATATCTAGATAATTTAGAAACTTACTTAAACCGCTTTAAATTTATAATTTTCATCATAATTCATAGGGCTTAATTACTATTGAAAATCCCACATAGAAGGAAACTTTTACAATACCTGTTATGACGTTTTATATAGGCTCTATGTAAAGACGACATTTATTTTTCTTGTTTTTGAGAATTAAATTAGTTGTGGGGTCTGACTATGAATGATAGGCTGAGGAATGATGTGATAAGTGATGTAATTTAAAAGAAGATGTAGTGACAAAAATTGAAAAGGGTATGCTGAGATGGTTTGGGCATGTTGAGAGGATGAATGAAGGGCGACTAACAAAATGTATTTACAAGGCTGATACAAGGCTGCGGAAGTCGGTTAAAAAATCGATTTTATTTTCTATTATTTATATAAAAACTGATATTGTATTCCTCTAATACATAAAATATGTAAAGGTACAGAAATAGTTGAAATATAATCACGGATTGATCGTTTCATCTTTCAGCTTTTACTCTAGTCATAAATTATTATTTTCGACAGACAGCTAATGGAAACTTGACACGATCAGTTCTAGACATGACGAATTACGTAAATCCATTGGTTGTAGAATTTGAAAAACAGTAAATATACTTACGTATTCTGAATCAATCACAACAAAAGAATACTGCTCTGTTCTGACTTACAATAGTTATTTATGCAACTGTTGTATAATAAGGGGTATTAAAACACGAATGTGTGTATCACATGAGTGTTTAAATACCTAATTACACCCATGATATGAATCCTCTATAAAAGTTTCTGAAACCATTGGGTGTTTGTAATTCAAGATCAAGAATAAAGAAATTCCCACGAAATTTAGTACAAGTCCACGTATGTATATCGCCTGCAGCAGCACATCACACACGCATGCGTGCAGCGGGTGCTGCTGTCCCCCGTTTGAACATTGAAACGAGTTGCATAGTGAAATTTAGTACAACATTATAACACTCGTTTGGATGATGTAATGGTTACTATGACACTGGCTGTTATAATGTTGCCAATAAGCTAACTGTTTCAGAAACTTTTATAGATGTTTTATAGCATGGGTGTAGATAAAGGTTTTATGTCATCGTCGTCATTCATAATTTCAGCCGAAAGACGTCCTCTACTAGACATAGGCCTCCCCCAAGCATCGCCACTTCTACCGATGTGCTTTCCGCATCCACCGGATTCCTGCGGCCTTCACAAGGTCTTCAGTTCACCTTGTGGGAGGCCTTCCCACACTAAGTCTTCCGATATGGGGTCGACGAATGACAGCCGGAACCAACTTACCGTGCCTCGGAACAATTAAATAATCCAGTTGTGGAGTTTCTTGCCGGCTCTTCTCCATAAGAAACGACCAATTGGAACCGTGCACCTAGCTTCTAACGTTTTATAAGTGCCCTTGTAGGTTTATCTATACTTCTATACTAACTTGCTGACCCCGGCAAACGTTGTTTTGCCAATTATTTGTTTGGGGTGGACAACTCTTATCACTTAGGGGTATGAAAAATAGATAGTAGCCGATTCTCAGACCTACTCAATATGCATATAAAATTTGGTGAAAATCAGTAAAGCCGTTTCGGAGGAGTAAGGTAACTAACATTGTGACACGAGAATTTTAAATATAAGAAGAAGAAGATACTATAAAGAGGAAAGGTTTGTATGTTTGTATTTTTGTATATAACTAATTAACTATTGGACCGATTTGAAAAAATCTTTCAGCAATGAATAGCTACATTTTCAGCGAGTAACATAGGCTATATTTTATCCCTGCACTCCCACGGAAACGGGAACTACGCTGCTGAAACCGCGTGACATCCGCTATATTATTATAAATGCGATATTTTTTGTTTTTTACTCTTTCACGCTAAAACGGTTGAACGGATTTTGATGAAATTTAGCACATGGGTAGACCATGACCTGGAGAAGAACATAGGCTTTCATCCTAGATCGCAGACGAAGTTTCGGGCACCAGCTAGTGTGAAATAAAATATTTTGAATTTCAGTCACTCTGGCGCACCACATTTCGCCAGGCCTCATCAACCTTACGGACTGGTTAATCATTTTATCACAACGTGCCTATTAGGCTACTTTCCTTTAGAATGGTGTTAAAGAAGGTTAGGTTAATGTCGATCTTGGGACACCTCTAGCCATTTTAACGCCATTAACCGCAAATAACAATAAAGATTTGGGTTTTAAAGATCACTAAACTTTAAACGAATTTCCCGGGAGACTATAAAATGTGATTTACAGTCTTTTATATGGTTTATTTACTGATTTCAGAGGCAGGAGAATATTTCTAGTAGACATGTTTGAAAACAGGAAAAAAACTGTGTTATTGGTTTTACGAAACCTACTGGTTAAATAACAGGTGTAGAAAAAATCGTGAGAAAAACTAGAATCATTGGAAAACAAAATCGATAATATGCAAACAGCAAGGTGAGTATAGTCTGTTCAAAAAGTATCTTATGAAAATGTAAACAAATGATAAAAAAACCGATCAACAGCGAGTCGGACTCACGCACCGAGGGTTCCGTATCATTTTAAATTTTCATCGCCGGGCCTATATTCGTCAGAGAATATTAACACTGCACACTGCAGTTTTGAATATTGCAATTTTAGGTCAGCGCCATCTCTTGACCGATAGTGGAACTAATGTAATTTTTGTTGATGATTTCTGAAAAAGTGTGCTATTTAGAGACATCGTTTTATTTTTCCTGTAATCTTTACATAAACTTCTATCACATAGACTAATTTCAGATTTTTCTCTATAGCTATAAGCTTTAAAGAGACAGCCAAAGGTGACTTTAATGCTAGAATTCTTCGTAGGCGACTTTAGTGAGCTAGATATCTATTTTAGTCAAATCTAGGTGAACTTTGATCTACAGATATTTCTTTTCTTAGAACTTACACAGACGATGTTAATCTCATCTGTACTTTTGACCCAGACAAATGACGTAAATGTAAAATGGACAGACTGCCTTACATTTGAAGATTTACCGTCATTATGTACTTTCCTGGAAGAGCTACTTACGCCAAAAGGGATAAACACGATCTACGGGTTGGGTGATAACCCAAAGAGGGGTTCCCACTCGGGATCGAAAGGTCGTGGGTTCAGAATCAGATCCGGGCGCGTCAATTTATTATGGCGAACCCACTCTCAACACGGGAGAGATTAAGAGGAATATTAATGGCTATTTAACTTGTGACGCTTTTTGAGATTTCTTTGTCAATAAAGATAAGCAGGTTTGAGGCAAGACTGGTTAGTAAATGCTAGTAATCGCTTAAAATGTTTTTTTGAGAGATCACATATAGATATTTTGCGGAGGGGTAGACAAAGATGGCTAGTACAATTATTAACAGTTATGTCTCGTGTTTATTAACAAAACGCGAAGACGGGGTAGACCCAACAAGAGAAGGAGTGACGACATACAAAGCTTAATAGGAAAAACATGGAGCAGATTAGCTAGAGATAGAAGAAGATGGAGACAGATGAAGAAGGCTTTTACCGCAATAGGCGGTAAATTATAATGAAATATCAAAGAAAATAAATAAAAATTTAAAAATGTATATATATTAACTATTTTATTATTTACTATTTAATTATAAATTTATGTTATAATACACAATAATAATTGCTAATCATCATCATCATCTAATCATTTCAATGTATAATTTATTCAATTATTTATTTTTGACATTTTTCTTCACATTTAAACTAATATTATTCAAATTTTGATTTAATTAGTTTTCCACTATACTAACTGTGATATTATATTAGTATTAAGTAAACAATAATTTATGTTTTATTATAATCGAATTGAGATGTGTTTTTTATTATTATTAATGTTTTTTGTAATTGTAAGGAATCAATAAAAGCTTTTTATTTTTTTAATTATTATTATTTATATGTCTATTACCGACTATCATCATTATTATTGCTATAAAGTGGGTCAACTTGAAGAAGTTCCTATTTATTTTACCGACTTTTAAAAAGGAGGAGGTTCTATATTCGTAGCAATTGTTTTTTTTTTATGTATGTCCACTGATTTGTCTGTCAATTGTGGACCGATTTTATTTTTTATTATTTTTTAAAGCGTATACTCTCGTGTTGGTCCTATATACATTTTATTAATTTTGCTTGGATAATTTTTCAGTTAGCTTCAATAATATGTATTTTTTCCCCACTTAGTATGTGGATGATAAGTTCCTGCCACTATTATTTATAAACATCAGGTAGTGGGATTCGAATTTGTGTGCGGTGGGTACCACAGCTAAAAAGTGAAAAATACAAACTTTTTACAAAAAAAAAAAACAACCGACTTCCAAAAAAAACACTACAAAGTGAAAAATAATTTAAATTTCGGAAGTCGGTGTCTTTGGTTTTGAATTTTCGATTTCGGTTGGTGGCAAAAATCGAAAATAGTTGTTTTTTTTTGTGTACGGCATCTCGCAGGTCAACCTAGGCGGTTGTCGGCTACTTAACCGGACTTTCCAGTGAGTGCCTCAATCAATTAAGGCCTCCAGCCAGGGCATAAAACTTATAAACTAAGCAACTACACGCTAAGGGCACCCACTGTGGAGTATGAACCTCGACTTAGGGCGTCGCTGTGGGAGGACAGCAAGGGAGAGAGGCACGGATCAAGAAAAAGTTCCTCCTGTTACATGAGACTCATATCGTAAGGACACGATTTGATAGTTCTTACGGTACATAGGTACAAACCTACACTTCTGCCTACCTCAGAGATATAATCGTGGTAATGTTTAGTAGGTAAATATTATAAACATTCAAAAGACTATTATTTAGCGAGTGTTTCGTAAATACAAGTCTCAAAGCACTGTCAATACATCAATGGTCACAGTTTGACTTTGATAGGTCCTTAATTTCGTGGCAATAAGGGCTGGTTTTGTAGATCACGTGTACCTACTATCGAGAGATTGACCGTACCAACTAAGTTGGTTAAATTAGGTCGTATGGTTGTTTCAGCTTTGCAGTAGTCGTAAAATGCTAAGCGGATTGTGACCGGGCTTGCTGTTTGATAGCTCAGTAGTTAATGCGAGATTTTAGAGTCAGTATGTAGACTGAAGACTGAGATAAAAGCATTAAATCATTAAGTAAATACTTGGTGGTGTGAAGATTTATGGACGGTTTCAGTATGGGGTCATTAACTTGACATGTGCGGAGAAGCTGTACTTGTTTTTATGTATACTCCGTTTGAAATAAGATTAGACATTTAAACAAACCTTTTTTACAGTCTGTTCAACCGATTTCGACTTCTATACCGTAGGCATAAGGATGGCATTAAAAGCAAAAAAAGTGGTTTCAAACCAACAGTTTACTGCAGCTGTCATTAGTCATACCACCAACGCAATAGAAGTCAAAATCGGTTGAACGGACTGTAAAAAAGGTTTAGTTAAATGTCTAATCTTATTTCAAACGGAGTATAGGTATGTACGTTCTTCATTTAAGTGAGAATAAAGCTGAATAATATTCTGGGGATTCCTGCATTTTCTGATCTGAAATCGTCAATACATAGTAGGCTTAAGAAGCGATCAATGCTCGTTCCTACTCTGTTCGAAAAGTGGACTCTGTCTTGAACCAAAAGGGAATCTAAAGGTACAAAAAACAGAGCTATCGTTCTATAAATAAATTCACACTATGAACATATTTTTAACACCACACGTTAAACCGCAAATTCTCACATAAATTCACATCAAAGTATGAAAATAACTACTACCAATAAAATATATACAATGATATCATACATAAAGATTTATATTTTAAATGTTTACTTAAACTCCAGCTGGGCCATGGTCATCCATCAGTGAGATAGTATTTTATTAAACGCTTACTCGACCACTTTCTTGAATTAAAAATACTATAGTTTACCCATTACGTTCAAGAAGCATCTCATGATATAGATAAGATTAAAACGGGTCAGAAAATGTACCTGTAAATGCCAATTTGTGTACCACGTACAAAATGGAGTGCTTTGATTGGATTATTGGAATACTTAAACCCGAAATTCTAATTTTAAATCACCATGTATATGTTTTTAATTTGACAATTGAGGTTCATTTTATAACTTAACTTTTTGTCACTGAGGCTCATGAACACCGACTCCACCGACATGTGATCATCGAGGCAATTCAGCTGCTAGACCAAACAAATATAGTGCGAAGACTAAAACGAACAAAACCTTTTGAGTGTAAAAAGTGTAGAGATAATAGTGCCAATGACACACATATAACACATGAACAAAGTGTTTATATTAAAATATCAGACTCTAAGAAAGTGGAACGAACTTGTGTAAAGTACAATCAACACTATTCTAATTTTTAAAATAATCATTATGTAAAAAAATAAGTTTGATTAAAATTGCTTATTAGTCTTATAGGCTAGATTGTAATTAATTATTAAGAACCTGGTTCTTTTTAATAAAGGAAAAAAAAACTTTTCGCCATTGACTTTTCAATTACAATTTAAAAATGTTATTTAAACAATAATTTGTTGGATAAAGTTGTGAGAAATAAAGTTGAAATCTTCTAAATACAGATGAATGTTTTAAAAATTCCCTCTATTATGTGATTGCTTAAGATTTTAAATTGAACAGGGTTTATTTACACTTTGAGATATTTTTAGAACAGTATGTCTTCTACATTCCTTATTTCTGAGTCCAATCAGCAATGCAATGTTCTGGTTTACAAAGTGTGGCCACTTGCAGCTGAGACCTTCTCTAGTTTACAGCCTCAGTACCACATGTTTTCAAGGAATGTATGTACGTACTACAGCTGTTGTAATAGTGTGTAGTTACAACTTTAACATGAGCATTGTGCAAAAACTTGTCATTAAAAGTATGCTTGCAGAAAAAAAGAGACTCTGGCACTAAAACCTTGATCAATTGATCTTGTAATAAGTAATATCAATTTAATTGTTTAAGGATGATGAAATCAAATTTTCGAGTCAGTCCATCTATACTCCGTTTGAAATAAGATTAGACATTTAACTAAACCTTTTTTACAGTCCCTTCAACCGATTTTGACTTCTGTTGCGTTGGTAGCATGACAAATAGCAGCTGCAGTAAACAGTTGGTTTGTAACCACTTTTTTTGCTTTTAATGCCATCTTTATGCCTACGGTATAGAAGTCCAAATCGGTTGAACGGATTGTAAAAATGGTTTGTTTAAATGTCTAATCTTATTTCAAACGGAGTATAGTTATACTCTAAGGTTTTTTTTTAGTTTGCAGGTCAGTGTCAGATTATATATATGTTGATCAAAACATGATTTGCGACCATAAGATATTAACAGAATTAAAATAATTAAAATCATCAATAGAAATCCGTACACTGTCCTGCAAATTAAAAAAAAAAAACGTAAGAAATCTTTGGGTTTCACGGGCTACCTTGTGACTTTCGCCTTAAGATCAGCCGTCGTTTCAGTCAAGCAATCCTGATAAATGATTTCAAGAAATTGCAGAAATGAATAAATGACGAGAAACACGAGATCCTTTTTCAAATAAAAACAAAAGAATAAAGTAAATTGTGAGACTCGAAAGTGTTTAATAAAACAAAAGACAAACGCCAAAGGAAGTGAGTGCAGGATATAAAATAAATGGAGCGTCGAGTAAGCCACTTGGTGTACAACCTAAGGGAATTTACACACGGACGAGAAAGTTTGTGCTCCGAGTGTTCGATTCCATCGGTACTTGACAGGCTGATTGGCTAAATGGCTGAACGATGTATTGTGAAGAATTGGCATTTGTAAATCTCTACTTATTATAAATTGAAATCGCTTCTCGTATCTATTGTGAACGTGTTGTTCTTCTAAACTTCGTAACAAATGTTGATGCGGGTTTCCTCATAATTTTGAGAATTTCTTTTGGAAGGTTTAAGTGATAAATAAATCATGATGTTTTGCCAAGCCATCAAAACCATGTAAAGCAGTTCGCTTAGTGAAGGAATAAAATTGCAATGTATGTGTAATATTTTAGGAAACTATACTCCATTTGAAATAAGATTAGACATTTAACTAAACCTTTTTTACAGTCCGTTCAACCGATTTTGACTTTTATTGCGTTGGTCGCATGACAAATGGCAGCTGCAGTAAACAGTTGGTTTGTAACCACTTTTTTTGCTTTCAATGCCATCTTTATGCCTACGGTATAGAAGTCAAAATCGGTTGAATGGACTGTAAAAAAGGTTTGTTTAAATGTCTAATCTTATTTCAAACGGAGTATAAGTAGCTTTCAAGAATTGTGCAGTTGCAAAGCAGTGGTGACTCAGTGGTAACGGCCGTAACTTACGAGTTGTAGATCGCAGGCACTTTGTGTCAATTATTTCATCACCACTGCTCTCAAAACGGTGAAGGAAAACATCGTGAGGAAACCGGCATGTCCTTGAACCTTGAGAGGAGGCCTGTGTCCCAGCAGTGGGAACATCATAGGCTGATTTTGCTATGTGCAGTTACGATTACATTGTGTTCATAGTTATAATAATTGACATATTCCCTCTATGTCAATTCTCGTTACGTTGACTTTTGAGTTGTCTCGGTTTCATTACCTCTACGTCGAGTGAACGATGCAGATCGTCTTTTATAGAACGTGTGCGATGTAATGTGATAATACGTGTTTCACGTTTCCACCGAGTTATAAAATAAATGTATTCCACTGTTTTCGTTTATACCTTAAACAATTTATAAAGACTAGTTGTAAACGCAACTTGTAGAAAAATTTAAGAATAGTTAAGAATATAATGTCTAAAACAACGTCAATACGTCATGTATGAATACATATTTTATTTATGACATGTTTTTGACACGTTGGAAACAAACGGAACTTGTATACAAGGTGGCAGGTATGCCACCCTGTATACAAGTTCTGATACATCGACGCGAAAACTGTTACTATGGATTCAGTACATGATTCTAACCTACCCTACGTTGAAATTTTTCTACACTTATTCTCAAAACTCAAACTCAAAGCATTTATTTCAATTAAACCATTTTTCAACCACTTTTGAATTGTCAAGGAATCGGTCAGTCAGAAATAGGTATGAAGCTACCCATTCCAAAGCGTAGTAGGTACCTCTGGAGAAGAACGGGCAAGAAACTCCACGGACACTCTTTTAAATCAAAATATTGTTACAAAATATTGGTTACATCATTCATGTTGAAATTATACATGTGAAAACAATGTAGAAAGATGTGCACGTTAGAAGCGCCCGTAACAAAAAGATAAAACAAAGAACAATTAAATAAATTAAAAATAAGCCGTGGCAGCTAAAAGATGACCAGTCCCAACTGACGGCGCCCGTTCACGAACATGACGCATATTTAAAAAAAAATCTGGTCAAAATGTATGGAACAGCATATTTTTTTTTATCCTAATGCATAGGGAATATTTTGAAAGGATCAAATAAATCCTAAAATCGAAAATTAAAGCGTGATTTTTTCAAACAAACTAAATAATGGTGACGGCCCGACTATAGTTTTTGCCAATCTTTGACTAGCTATAGTTACTAAACTATTGGATATATTTGGTTAAATTTTTATATGCAGACTGGGAACGTCATTAGATATACGAAGTTTAATTTACCATCGTATTGTCATCTCCACCTTGCAGAATAAGTTCGACAGTACTGGTAAATCTGTTCTCGACTGTCAACAATAGGACCAGTGATTTCGTAGCCATTTCGATGCATGCTGAATTTAGTTTCGTGTTCGCAGCGCCTACGATTCTATGCTGCACAATGGCGCAATGACATTCACATTCACAGAGTAATTCCTGAATACATATAGACTCCAGTGAAATATTTAGGCTCATGAGATTGTTCAACTTTGTTTTGGAGACTTTTGTTTGTTCTGCAAACGTTACATACCTCGTGCTTTGACTTAGACATTTTCCTGTCTCTATCCTGCACTTGCAGTTTATCAGTTGTGCGAGAGTGACAGGAATAACGCTTAACCAAAGTATTCGATACTAAGTATCTTTTATAGATATCGACCTGGAGACGCTAAAGTAGAACTAAGATAATAATACTTAATTTTGGAGGTAAAAAAAATATTGCAGTGAACAGTCAGTACCTTTTTTTTGGTCATCAAATACCTAATCATTAGTCATTATCAAATAACTTCTCCAACTCTGGGTGGAGCGGGAAGGCATGTCAGACTCTTACTGACTAAAACCCACCCGTGTTCCTTCAGTTACCTGTATATTGCCAGGGGCCACGGTATCCCTTTCGGACTTTCCCACGACCCCAGTAGGCATCGACCCTAGCGGTCAGTTGTGCTAACATCTCTTTGAGGCACGCGTGGAACACAACGCGCTGTCGACCCGGGCCTGGTCCTTATCGGACGGCGAGCTACCCATTGCTCACCGTTCGCAAGCCCACACCTTCGGTGGCCGGGAATTGGCCTGGGATTCCCAACGTCCGAGGCGTCTCCTGCAGCGGTTAGGGGCGTGAGGGCGCGATATTTGCCTCTCCCTCATGCGTTCCGCTTCCTCCTTCGCAAGGATTACTGCTTCGTAGAAATAGGTGACAGCTTCCCATGCCCTTTTGCTTCGTACCATAGCATTGACCAGGGCCGATCGCGAGAGATCACCGCCCCCAATCGTCTCCACGAGGACACGGCGGTGCTCCGCCCAATCTGGGCAAATCTCCACCGTATGATCCACTGTGTCCTCCGGGCGATCCACACAATGGTGACACCCGGGCGTTTCCTCCCGCTTTATCCTGAACAGGAACCTCCCGAAACAACCTGAGATTCCAACGAAATAAATTACCTACGTGAGAAATGCCTAGTCAAATATAATCACACAAATATTATAAAGGCGAAAGTTTGTGAGTGTGTATGTTTGTCTCTTCTTCACACTCAAACGGCTGGATCAATTTGAATGAAATTTGGCACACAGATAGTTTATAACCTGGATTAACACATAGAATACTTTTTATCCCGATATTCCTACAGAATCGAGACTTACGCGGGTGAAACCGTGGGACGCAGCTAGTATTACATAAAAAACGCAAGATACTACACGAAACAAATTAAAATAAAAGCACTCACAATTTACTTATAACTATTGTGTCTCCAAAAATCGACGTGACCCTGTCACACTAGCGTAAACATTTTTGCTACGGAAATACGCAATAAATATATCTATAATATAATAATAATAATGTATGGAGATTAAAGCGACAGGATTTACTGAACCTTGTAAAGGAATTTAGGTACGCTTGTTGCTTTGTAACGCTCTTGGTTGGATAAACGCCGCGTTTATGGCAGACATTATTTAATCAAAACCGGCCAAGTGCATGTCGGACCACGCACAATGAAGGGTTCCGTAGTTGGGATGAATTTATCCCCAAAACAAACTTAACTTTGTAGTTGAAAAATATGTTCTCCAATACGGAATGTATGGGAAAACATGTTTTTGCAACTGCAAAGTTAAGTTGGTCGATTATTACTCGTTAACCTGTAGAGCCTACTTAGCTGTGATAGTTTTCCTTTTAATTTCGTTATATCAGCTACTGTTGTAATTTTTTTCACACACCCTAAACCAACCATTTAGCCGGCAGGGGGCGGGGACACTTGACTCTAACAAAAATTAGCACTTTAAAGCTTAATATTTCGCAAACGAATCCCTGAATCCAAAAATGGTTTTCACAAACTCACAATATTTTTGAAGGACCTTTCCAATGATACCCCTCACCATGGGGTAAAAAAATAAAAAAATTAACATTACCACTTTACGTGTATGAGAGGTAACCTAAAAAAAATGTTTTTCATAATTTTGTTTTACCACTTTGTCGGCGTAATTAATATGTATATCTGTTCCAAATTACAACTTTCTAGTACTAAGGGTCTCGGAGCTAGACCGCGGACAGACAGACAGACAGACAGACGGACAGACAGACAGACAGACAGACAGACGGACATGACGAAACTATAAGGGTTCCTTGTTTACTACGGAACCCTAAAAACGCCCATAACAGTGTTTCTAAAAACAGTCAATTCGGCGGTAATCGTAGTAGTACATCCTGTGTTATTTGTTCATATATTGCTTTGCATCATAACATTCATTACATAATACGCCATGTTATAATTATTACGTAACCAGTGCTGAGTACATGTAATAATTAGCCAATAAGTCAAAACGTCAAGCAAATATTTTTACACAGATTTTATTTTTTTTGCACAGATTGTAATAAGTATGCGGCGCGTGAGTCGCCGACGGCACGAAATGTTGCCATTTTAAATATTATATTTGTATAAACATTTAGGACTAGTATTGTAGTTATCTTATGTTTGATTTGTTATTTCACTATATGCTGCACCGGTTGACGTCATCACGTCAGCGCCGGCTATAGCTGAAAATCAGCGCTGGGGCTCTGTCTTGCATGGGGTCGCAGTTTTATGCTGAGCGATGGCCGTTTTGCGTGGATGTGACGCATATTTTCCCCCAATTTGTTATTTTACGTGTTTTTTATCTTTCTTTGCGTCATGTTTACCGCAAATAAACGAATTTTCTTTCTTTCTTTTTAGTCATGATACTGTCATTATAGTGTCAAATTATTATCTTTAAACAGACAATCTGGAAATCTTAAAGTCAACTTTAACATATTCTACTCATAGATTACATTCAGCAAGTAATCAGAGCAACATGAATTAATTTAATTGTATTCTTCATAAACAAAAGAATTTAATTAAAGAAAAGATTTTTCAACAATTTATTTACATGTCGGAACAGTTTTATAAAATGCTACGGGCTGTTTAAATTAACAAGCTTTTAAGTTAAATGAAATTGAAAATTATTCCCATTTCATATTAATTTACTTTCGAATACTGGGCTCTTGGCTTTAGTATTCCCGTTTGTAATTTTTGTAATGTGCATTTTATTTTTACCCCACATCAATTCGTATATTACTAATTGCTATGTAAACAACAGTGACAGAAAGTACTATACACAAAGTGAATTAAATACGTACTATCGAAGCTAACTGAAAAAAACCGGTCAAGAGTGAGTCAGACTCGCGCACCAAGGGTTCCGTACCATTTTAAATTTTCATCGGCGAGGCCTTTATTCGTCAGAGAATTTTAACACTGCAAACTGCCGCGTAGATTATTGCAGTTTTAGGTCAGCGCCATCTCTTGACCGATAGTGGAACTAATGTAGTGTAATGTGTGTTTTATTTTTCCTGTAATCTTTACATAAACTACAATCACATAGAATAATTTCAGAGTTTTCTCTATGCAACAAACTTCGGAGATAAGGGGTAGGGGGGGGGGTAACGGTATATTTTTAAATGTTTTTCGTCAAGTCAAAAACTATGCGGCCTAAAAAAAAGGAAATGTTTGAGAATGTACAAATAGTGCTAAAAAAATAATAAATATTTTTATTTCTTTCTTAATTGCAAAATAGTTGGGCAAACGTCATCTAAAACTGTTCCAAGTTACAAGTTGATAGCATTAGTAGTTCTTGAGGTATACAGATGGACAGACAGACTGAGTTGCACTATAAATTCCTTTTTACCATTTTCGTACGGAACCCTAACTAGCCAAGCAAAGTCAATAAAATTTATATAGGACCACCGCGCAAGCTTCTTCCACCAGGTTCATAATTGACCCTCCTTTTTGGAAGTCGGTTAAAAATGGAATACGTGCATCAAATGGATCAGCCCACGGATAGCTACAAAAAAATATAAAAGGTAAAAATATTAATATTTATTTTAAAATCACCCGACTAGATAATTTGGTCTTAAAGGGAGGTTATATTTTCATAAATGTATGAGCCACGTGAACTTGCTGCGTGATTTCGCGAGTCTAATAAATATCGAATCGCCGCCGGCCGCTGCGTTTACCCCACCTAGTGTGTTCGTATGTTGACACAAGACAAGTAACGGAGCGGAAAATCGTCTCGAGCCAGCGATCCGGTCATTGCTACGTCACAACCGCAGTATATCGGTTTAAAACCATGTGTATTTTAAACTGCCGATAGCCTATTCTATAGTTAAACCGGTCGCCAGACGTCAACCTATCGATCCATGTGGTTTTTTTTAGCGAAGAGCTCTCCACTGATTTACTAAATATAACCATCGCATCGATCGAAAATATTTGGCTGACAAACTCTAACTCAAAGTATATGAAAACTAGTGGGGTCATCGTGTAACAAACATAAAAACCAGCCAACTGCGTGTTGGACCACGCACAATGAAGGGTTGGGACGAAATTTATCCCTAAAACAAACATAACTTTGTAGTTGAAAAACATATTCTCCCCTACATCAATATACGTCACGGTCAATTCTCCAACTGCAAATGTAAATTTTTTATCGCAAAAAAATATTCTTTTATATTATAAAACTACAAATGAACGATTTTAGGATTTTTCTCATTTTTGTGTTGTGAGATCTTGCTTCCTGCCAAATTTCATGATTCTAGGTCAACGGGAAGTAATCCAGTTTTGATTTATTTCCGAGTATCAAAATTTGTCGCTTAAATGGCCGTACTTTTGATTGCGTTGACTTAGAAGCTTTTTTTAGAGCTTCCATAGACATCGTATTCGTAATCGTATTTGATACTAATTTCAACCTGATACATCCACGCGATCCTGAAAAAAAAGGGTCTTGACAGACAGACAAACGGACAACGAAGTGATCCTATAAGGATTCCGTTTTTTCTTTTTAGGTACGGAACCCTAAAAACTGGCCAAGTGCGTGTCGCAACTCACACAATAAAGGGTTCCGTAGTTAGGATGAATGTATCCCAAGAAAAAACTTCACATTGTAGTCAAGAACTATGATAAGTTTGTTCTGTACCAAATTTCAACTTAATCGGTCCATTAGATTTGGAGAAAATTGGCTGCTGATATAGCTGCTAGCGACATTCCTATCTACGCACCTATGTCAGTAAAACCAAGGCACGTTCTGAAAAAGATTTTAGACTTTCAGATTTAATTATCGATTGGCGATGACGTCTTCATTAAGTTGATTAATTAAAGAACATTTTAGAACAACACTCTCACATAATTAACATCGAACTTCACTCAAAGGTAAGTTCGTTTGATTTGTAAATATTGGCTACAGCATAGTTATTCACCCGGGTTGACGGCACGTTGTGTTCCACGCGCGCCTCAAAAAGATGTCAGTAGAATTGACGGGGTCCGCTAGGGCCAATGCCTGCCGGGGCTGCGAATAAGGGCCGAAAGGGAAATCGTGGCCCCCGGCAACAGGGTAACCGAAGGAACACGGGTGGGTTTTAGTCAGTAAGAGTCTGACACGCCCTCCCGCTCCACCCAGAGCGGGAGAAGTTATTTGATAATTTCCCACACAAAAAAAAAGCATAGCTATTCACGACCGCTGTTCTACCGACAAATATTTACTGTCTCCCAACTAGGTAAATCAGGTAACCGAAAAATTATCATTTTCGAATCAGAAGCCTGTCGAATAGTTGCGAATCCCTATCATGCAGGAGTATTAGATTACACCAATAAGGAACTATGTGATAAGCCGAAGCCTGAATAATTCAATTTCCAATATTACCATCGTGAAATAGTCAGATCAGTTAAACTAAAATCAACAGACTTCAAATTCAAGGAACACTTTGTTAGCTGAGCCAAGGTATAAGGGCCCGCTGTTAGAAATTAACACCAATGCTTCTAGTTTTGATTTCAGAGCTCCAAGTTTAAGTTTTGCTGCAGTATTGATGCTGGAGAATGGATTTATTTATTTGAGATATACATGCCACTTCGACCGATTCTGTGCTTACCGCATCCAGCGGATTCCTGCGGCCTTCTCAAGGTCATCAGTCCATCCTGTGGGAGGCCTTCCAACGCTACATCTTCCGGTACGTGGTCACCACTCCAGAACCTTTCGGCCCCATCGCCCATTCGTTCTGCGAGCAATATGCCCTGCCCATTGCCACTTAAGTTTGGCAATTTTTCGGGGTATGTCGGTTACTTTGGTTCTCCTGCGGATCTCTTAATTTCTGATTCGATCACGTAAGGAAACTCCAAGCATAGCCCTCTCCTTTGTCCTTTGGGTGACTTTTAGCCTTCTGATAAGGGCCATTGTGAACGGCGGTGCTTGGGGGAGGCCTATGTCCAGCAGTGGACGTCTTTCGGCTGAAATGATGATGATGATGATACATGCACAACATAACAGATAAGGTGTTGTAAAGTAAAATATTTAACAATAATGCAAAGTCCGCGAAATTATATTAATTGTTAAGCAACTGACTACCAACTCAAACTGTCCGTACCCCTTACCTATAAATAAATCACAACTGTCATTCTTTGACAGTTGCATAAAAGGCTATTATCCCATCATCTGTTACGACGCCTCATTAAGGTGGATAACAATTAAAATTCTATTGTGTCTCGTTAATGACAGTTGAAAGGTTATAACACGGAAAATTGACTTAAGCTGTCAACTTGCTGAACAATTTATTTCCCTTCTTTTCTTTCTTTTTCGTGTGGCTAGTGACTAACCTGGTGTCAAGAGCTTTAAAGCCGCCCATGGGCCTCTGACTTGGTTCCACATGCCGTCGAGAAATATCTCTCAGGCACGTTGCCTCACGATGTATTTTTTTTTACTGTTACTTTCGTTAATAAAAACAAAGTTCATAAATTATGTTAATTTCTCGTGAATTTTACACAAGAAATTAACAAAGTTAATAAAATTTACAAGAAAGGTGCTTGCACACAAGCGGCACGCGTTAAGGGCAGAGGCAACTGCAAAACGTGCCGCTAAGATGTTGTTGTTAGTTGATGCTTTATCAATGTAAAAATAAAAATGCAATCAAGAGAAAATTACAATTAATTGCTATTAATATCTATTATCTATCTTCCATCCATCATCTCACAGAATCTTAAAAATTAATAGTTTGTTTACTAAACTGGCTTATTATTTTGTCCTCAATAATACAAAATGAGACAACTCAGAGTTCGCTTCAGACAAAGAGTATGATGACGTCGATAAATATCTGCCAAAAAAAACAACATATTTTAGTCGTTAGTGAGAAGAACCTCGAAGAGGACATGTACTTTTTTATTTCTATATTTTTATAATTATCGCAAGAATCAATTTATGTTAAAAAAAGTCTCAAAAGAATTAATTATGTCCAAATGAGTCAATTTTAGATCTTTTATCCTTCATAAATTAATAGAAAATTAAATACTTTTGTTTTTGCATATATTTGTATAATTAGTTAGTCATTTAATTCAGTACCTAGTGTTAACAGTTAGTTGTACAATAATTATATAGTATAAGCATTTTACTTTAATTATAAACTACGTAAGTACCAAAACTAGAATCGACAAAGAAACTTACAAAACGCCGTGCATAATATAAACTATGTATTGTATATTCTAAGGGTCAACGAACCCAATTATAAAAATCCTAAACCTCTAAAGGCTAATACAAAATCCAGGTGCGTTGTCGAAATTATTTTATGATGTAGTCGGTACAAAGGCTATGTTTCTTAGAGCCTAAGGCTATGTGAAATATAGTGGGCCACAACAATGTTGGGCTAATCCTTACTTTTGGGACGACTACTGTTACTATGGAAACCAGGCCTGTTCTCACTTCTGAGTATTAATTTGTGAAAAGGTACATGGAGAAAAACCTTGTTAGTATCCACTCACAAGATTAAGGAATAAAGGGATTTTAATATGGAAACTAATAATTACACTCAGGTTAACCCACAAATATATGAACCAATATTTATGAAATCAGATTATGACCATTTTTTTTATTGGTAATTTTTCTTCAACTTAGGAAACAGTGCAAGTTTAATCAAAATCGGTTCAGTAGTTTTTAGTCCTTTTTTTTGGGTGGGAAATTACCAAACAACTTCTCCCGCTCTGGGCGAGCGGGAGGGCGTGTCAGGCTCTTACTGAATAAAACCCACCCGTGTTCCTTCAGTTGCCATGTTGCTGTGGGCCACGATATCCCTTTCGGACTTCTTCGCAACCCCGGCAGACATCGGCCCTAGAGGACCCCGTCAGTTCTGCTGACATCTCTTTGAGGCGCGCGTGGAACACAACGCGCCTTCGACCTGGGCCTGGTCCTTATCGGACGGTGAGCTACCCATTGCTCACCGCCCGCAAGCCCGCGCCTACGGTGGCCGGAAACCGGCCTGTGATTCCCGAGGCGTCTCCTGCTGCCTGGGTTATTGATACGAGGTACGGGTGTGGTGTAAAAGGGGAAACATCTCAAAACCTTGGTCAATCACAACTAAAAAGTGTCCAATAAAAAGCATTTTTCCAAAAAAAAAACAGACTTCCAAAAAAAACACTAAAGTGAAAAATAATTATAATTTCGGAAGTCGGTGGCTTTTTTTTGGAAGTCGGTGTTTTTTTTTTTTGTAAATAAGGTTTTTTTAAAGCAATGCTTCTCACGTTGTCACTTTTCACTAAATAAAGAAAATATTATGTTGTCAGGAAACCTCAAAAAACAATCTCGATAAAACAAGTGAAGCCACTGAAGAGTGGCCATATTTTGTGTGACGGCACTATTAAAAGAAAATTTTAGTAAAAGCACCCAAGTATCAAAAATCTCCACTACCATCCCCGGCCAGGTAAAATCTAAAACATCACGAGTCACGACTTTTGCACCAATAGTATACCAAGATAATAAAAATAAATAAAGCAAGACTGGTCCATCCCAGCGGTTACAAAGGGACTCGGGGTAGTAAAAAATAACGGAGCACGAAATACGGGGTGTTGTGATCGAGCGGAAAGGTATTGAGGACAGATAAAAAGGTTTCCTGTTGATAAGGGAATGGAAAAGCAAGAATTATCTGATGCTGTTACTGTAATGGATTTAAAAGATGAAATCTGTTGGAATGGAAATACATTGGCTTACCTAATGTAGGAAGAAATGCATTTTCACTCCTCTTGCTCAAAAAGTTTTTCATTGTAGCGTACCAGAGCGGGGAAAAAATAGCATTTCTTGCTCTAGGGGAAAAAAAAATTCTTTTTAATTTTTGTCTGTTCCAATGACCCTTGAAAAACGAAAGACTTTATTCTTATGTAGAATAATCATGATTATGGACTCGACTTATTACCGGTTGATAAAAAAAGAACATTTAACTTTTGAAAATGGGACTAAATGCGACTATCTCTTCGGTAGAATGCGTGCATTGCGTTGCGGCTACAGAAGAAATAAAAAAGGCATTGGCGCGAAATCTTTAGAATTTTTCTCTAATTACAAATTGAATTGGTGACCGTATTATAATTTACAACAGTGAAAATGTCATCATCTGGTAAGAACATCTTCACAGAGGACTGAAATTAAGTTGCCGGAAAAAAACATCTCGTTAAATATCCAGAATTGTACAAATTGTACATTTAAATGAAATAAACTATTTAATATTGTATTGGATTATTTTATTATCTCGCAATCGTAGTGAAAAGTAGAGTGTAACACACGGCGCTAAAACCCATTATAATTCGGTTTCTATTTACTCCCTCGCTAAAGCTCGGGAGTAAAACTACCTCGTTACAATGGGTTATTTTAGCCCCTCGTATAACAATCTACTATTGTATATAAAGCTACTTTGGAGGGAGAATGATTTGTTTATTTATTACAAAAATAAACATTAGGTAAATTAAAAAACACACTTAAAAATATACATTTAACTATATTTTAGAATTACACTCCATGATGCAAATTATTTTGATAGAGTAGGCATAGCTGGGTCCTATAAATTTCGTCCCAACCAGGAATATTTGAAGGAATATTGAAATCATTTGAGGCATTTCAATGCCCTGTGGTATCTTGGCCATTCCTCTCTTAACTAAAGGAAATTAATGAATCTGCTAAATGCAATGAATAAAATCTACGGAATATTTATTTTCATAAATTGTGAAAAACAACCTTCTGAATAGGTTTCTTTATTAAAATGATACCATAATAGCTGTTGTCCGCGATTTCGTCGTCATTTATTTTATCTATACTAATATTATAAAGAGGCAAAATTTGTTTGTAAGTTCGTATGTAGGTGGTAATCTACGGAACTACCAGTCGGATTAAAAAAATATTTTTGTATTGGATAGCCAAATTTTTGAGGAAGATTACAGGCTCATGGACGAAGTCGCGGGCAGAACCTTTTGTTTCATATTTTTTAATACAAATATCCAGGATGAAAAGTAGCCTATGACCTTCTCGGAATTTCAGACTATAGACAGACAGACAGTAACTTTCGAATTTATAATAATTATCAGTATGAATAATCAACCTACCATCGTCATGATAATGTCATAACTAAGAAATTCTCTGGCAGAGGAACGAGTAATGATCCAGAAAAGAAAGATATTTCTCCCCAAAAAATACCATCCTTAATGACAAGAAAGCGAAATTCGTCCCCATTAACATCAGAATATTGGGACTTAATGGAACTCATTAATGAATGCCATAATTCAATTATTAAACCCATTAATGGGCTTTTGATCAAGAATATAAAAAGCTTCGCTGTATCAGAAATACTACATTTATTCATCACTTGGTTTTGCCCGCGGTTTCACCCAAGCAGAGGTCGGAAATTATCCCACGGAAACAAGCTACCGAGATAAAAAGTATTCTATGTCCTAACCTAGGTCATGGTCTACCCATGTGCCAAATTTCATCTAAATCCGTTTAGCTGTTTTAGTGTGAAAGCGTTTCAAACAAACAAATGAACTCACTTTCGCATTTATCTTATTTGATTATCTGCCTTTTCAAAACTATGTTGGGGCTGGCTCCCAGATGCAGCTGAATACCAGTATTTTATATGGAGCAACTGTCTATCTGACCTCCACAACCCAGTTACTGGGGAACACGACGAGTAGCCCTTGGTGTAAGGCTGTCTGACTTATTTTAAATTGTGTTTATTTACAGAGATGTAGTTTTTACTTAAGCATAATCAGCCTACAATATTCCCACTGCTGGAACACAGGTTTCCTCTCTGTAAGAGGCAGTTGGTCATAATCCACCATGCGGACCTAGTGTGAATTGATTAATGTCTTCAAAGTTTTGGTTCTAGAATATGTCGGTTGAGCAATGGATAGCTCACCGTCCGATAAGGACCAGGCCCGGGTCGACGGCGCATTGTGTTCTACGCGCGCCTCAAAGAGATGTCAGCAGAACTGACTGGGTCCGATAGGGCCGATGCCTGCCAGTGTTGCGGTTTTGTCCGAAAGGGTTACCGTGGCCCCTGGCAATACAGGCAACTGAAGGAACATGGCCGGGTTTTAGTCAGTAAGAGTCTGACTCGCCCTCCCGCTCCACCCAAAGCGGGAGAAGTTATTTGATAATTTCCAACCCAAAAAACAAAAAAAAGTACATGCCGGTTTCCTCACGATGTTTCCCTTCACCGTTTTGAGAGCAGTGGTGCTGAAATCAATAACACAAAGAAAAGTGCCTGGGTTCGAAACGACGACCTCATAAGTCGGGGCTGTTACCTTTGGGCCACACTGATCTAATTAGCTTTTCCCACTTGGGTCGGGTTCCAGGATGCAGCTGATTACCAGTATTTTACATGGAGCAACTGCCTACCTGATCTCCAAGACTCAGTTACTGAATACGACAAGTAGCCCATGGTAAAGCTAGTTGTCTGGCTTATTTTCAATTATGTTTTTCAAAGAAAAGTCAGTAACTATTCTTAAAACGATCCGTTTTTCTCAGTAATGGTAAATTTTTCAATCACCGTTATTTCAAACTACTGCTATAATTAAGTCCGCAGATGCTGGTAATGGATTAAAGTTAGAATGTTCTTCGCTTATAGTATACAAGGACTAAAATTAATTATTTTAGGAAAGATAAATTAGAACTATATTTTTAATCGACTTAAAAAAAGCAGGTGGTTCTCAGTTCGGCGGAATCTTTTATTGTTTATTTTATTTATGTTCCCCGATTACTCCGTCAAATTGTGAACCTATTTTGATTTTTTTTTCTTTTGGAAGAAGAAGCTTGCGCAGTGGTCAAATATAAATTTAATTAACTTTGCTTGGATAGTTTTTGAGTTTGCTTCAATTTTCACACGACTGCCCAAAAAGGAATGTAATGTTTTTCCCACTTAGTCTATGTGGATGATGTTGTAATAACTTCCTGCCACTGTTATTGACATAGCAGGTAGCCCCATATTCGAATTTGTGTGGGATAAGGTACCACAAGTAAAAAGTAAAAATAATAAAAACTAATACAAAAAAAAAAACGACTTCCAAAAAAAGCTTTACAAAGTGAAAAATAACCTTTTCGGAAGTCGGTCGCAAAAACAAAATACAAATCCAAAGACACCGACTTCATTTAACTTTCACTTTGTAATGCCTTTTTTGGAAGTCAGTTGTTTTTTTTTTGTAAGTAGGTAAGTTTTTAACATGTAAGTAGGTACAGTGGTAGAATAGTCTTCTTCCTTCTTATCGGCACAAATTATTTAAAGTTCGTGCTATTTGTCAGTCATAAAAGTGGGTTTGTTTAGTACAAATTGGGTAAGTATACAATCATCATCAAAAAAGGAAGAGGTCCTGTGACCAGACGATAGAAGTGAAAAGTTTTGGCTGGAGCCGAGTGTACACGAATCAGCGTCACCGACCTTCATTTCAAAAATTAAAAAAATATCTATAACTGTTTCTATCTCCGAAGAGATTTCTTTCAAGCTCCTTCTTGAACACATCCGTGAGAATACTGTCTTTAATTAATGCACGTGCTAGACAGATTAATTAACTCGATGGCATTACACATCACATGGTCACGTTTGATTAATGTTGTTGAACATAAATGTACATTTGTACAACTTGCATCGAAATAATATTAGCTATGAGCTTATGTAAATCCACGAGTGTTGTTGATTGTTCCATTTGCTAAATGCAGGTACTTTCCATTACAAGTAGGTACTCTCGACTTACCTAGAACCTTGTCAGATTATAAAATATTACACGTCAACGATGTTTTCCATCAATTGACACGTAAAACGATTAATGTGACGCAGTCCAAAAGTGATCAATGTTTTCATTAGGTTATACGTATTCACGTAAAATAAATAATATGCTTGTGATAGAGATGGATTCGAGTTAATAATACAATGGGCGGGTTTCGAAGTTTTGACCTTTCATTCGTCAGTCGGACATCTGGCGTACTAGCAAAGCTACTATTTTTAACCGACTTCCAAAAGGAGGAGGTTCTCAACTCGACTGTATGTTGTTTTTTTTTTTTGTATGTTTGTTACGCGATTACTTCGTCAATTATGAATTGATTTTGATGATTCTTTTTTTGTTTGGTAGATCATACTTCAGAGGTGGTCCCATATAAATTTTATTAACTTTACTTGGGTAGTTATTGAGTTAGCTTCAATAATACGTATTTTTACCTCGCTTAGTATGTGGATGATATTATGATAACTTCCTGTCACTGTTATTTACATAGCAGGTAGTGGTATTTGAATTTGTGTGGGGTAGGTATCACAACTAAAAACCTTTACAAACGTGGGTGACGTTTGTAAAGGTCGTTTTATATAGTAGGAACTAAACGTCTGCCTAGTGATACTCTTTTACTATATCACACTTGTATTTTCTGAGGGCAAGCAGAGATGTATAGCATATCCACATTTCACCAGTTATAAGGTGAGCCTTTTACTATCAACCAGGCTCCAGATTACAACAGGTGAAGGGTGGGCGTTTTTGGGGGACTGTCTTATGTAATTTTGACGTTCGAAAAGTGCTGATTCTCAGCCTAGTTTGAATAAATGACTTTTGAATTTTGAATTTTGAACTGAAAAATTCGTAGTCGAAAAAGTCAATAACAATTTTCCTGATTTAGTAATCGAATCCGAGACCCCATTTTCAGCAGTCGTACTTTTAATCACTAAACCAACGCGGAAATATAAACTTGAAATCCTACTCAATAAAATCCAAAGACATTCAGTATTTGATCCACATTCAAACCCAGTCATTAATACAAATGTTCAGCCATTCCAACATTTTCACGTCGATCCTGTAAATCATATAACGTGACAGGGTCGCTATCTACCAGTTTCAGATCATAACTCATGAAATTATTTTTATCATCACTGCCATGACGCTATTGCCTGACGGTTGCTGGCTGGACGTTGAATATAATTCTGAAAATCGCCCGGATAACTTTGCTTGCGTGATGCAGGATTTGCGTGACGTCATTGTGATTCGTAGTTTGCTTATGGCGTTTTAGATGCCGACGCAATGTTTTCAAATTCTTGTTGGGTAGTTAAAACCTTAACTTGAGTACGCAAAAACACATTAGAGGAGCTAAAAGCTTTTGCAGATGAAGCGATGTTCTTGTGTGAAGTAAAATATGTGCTGTTTCCGCATTGCACTATGAACGTGCAAGTATTTAGAGAGGAATTTGTATTCTATGTAGAGCTGCTGAATGGAGGCAAATAGCGACTATGTGACTCACTTTACATGTTAACATAATATCGAAATTGAGACCAAATTCATGAATACTTTATTGGGTAAAGGTAAAACAATATTGATTTTTATTTGGTCCTAAAAACCCTTTCCAATTCGATCCCTAAAGTCTATCTCTAACTCAATTATTTCTGCCTAATACCTAAGTAAATTAATATTTAATTATTTCTAGTACATTGAAAATCTTTTGATGAGCGCGCCCGAGGCTATCTCTGATTTTGAACTCCACAATTCGTCATGTACCTAGCCAAAATTATTCAGAAATCACCCTCCAGACTTTTTTCATTTTACCTAGAAAAAATGTTCCAAGATCAACTAACAGTGGAAAAGAAGATATCTTTACAAAATCCAGTATAAACTGGTCCGAGGCATTTGAGAGCTTAAATACTAAAAGGGAATTTGGCACGTGTGGATAAAGATAAAACATTTGCCTGTTCCAGTGTTTTGAAGCGAAAAAACGATGTACTGCTTACTAACTTTTTACGAACACTGTAGCCTTTAGTTTATCGATATAATTTGTATAATAAGCTATTTCAATTCGGATCCTTCCGACGCCTAGGTATCTTACTCATCATTAAGCCATTAGCTTCTCATTTGCACGTCATCAATTATATTTATCGCTACATCCCTTAATTAATCTCCAAACCGTCATCAAAATTACTAACACTATCAATTTCATTATCAACACTATCTGCTTCATCATCTTCTAAACTAAAACAAAAAACCTTAATTCTCCCTTGCTAACTCTGTCGCTAACTTTTAGTGACAATAATTATCGACGACAAAATCTTTGAGCGTCTGACGTCCAACTTATTGAAAGGGGGATTGAAGCACCCGAAGTTTGGTTGCTCGTTAGAACCTTAAACACTGAACGGTAATCTATATCTGATAACACTTGCCCAAGCATGTCGTGGCGGTCGGTTGGGAGATTTAGACGTACGTATTGTTAACAGTATCCCTGGGTGTATAATATTAAAGCTGTTTTGTTGGCTTTGTTTCGGCTAATGATGATAAATTACTGATACATTATAATTATAATAGAAGAGATTAAAGGCAAAGCTAATGAAAATGTTATTAGATTTCATATTCTTCTTGAATGAACGGTAAAAAAGATAAGATCCCCAATGAACGATGAAGTCATAAACATCAAGCTTGGTATACGGATATGGAATCAGTATTGAAGAAAATCTGAGCATTATTGCGCCAAACTAAGAAAAAGCCGTGAAATATTTACATAAGTATAATAATGTTCCCAATGCTGGGACACAGGCCTGGAGGGGCTTGTGGCTAAGTAATAACAGCTGCACGGGTCGATCGATCAGGTTAAGCTACGCTTACCGCGGTTGGTCCGTGGATGGGTGACCATCTTTACATACCAAGTCCCCTCCGTGCCTCGGAAAGCACGTTAAGCCGTTGGTCCCGGCTGTCATTTGTAGATCTTTGACAGTCGTTACGGGTAGTTAGAAGCCCAAAAAGTCTGACAACCAGTCTTACCAAGGGGTATCGTGTTACCTAGTCACTAGGTTGTGGAGGTCAGATAGGCAGTCGCTCCATGTAAAATACTGGTATTCAGCTGCATCCGGTTAGACTGGAAGCCGACCCCAACATAGTTGGGAAAAAGGCTAGGCAGATGATGATGGCTGGGACACAGGCCTCCTCTCTTCGAGAAGAAGTGGGCTGTAATTTACCACGCAGGCCTAGTGCGGGTTGGTAGATGTCACATGTCTTCGTTTCTGGTTCTAGAACAAGCCGGTTTCTTCACGATGTTTTCGTTTACTGTTTTAAGAGCAGTGGTGATGAAATTATTTACATATAGTAAAGCACCTGCCTAGGTTTGAACCCAAGATCTACAACTCGTAAGTTGGGGCTATTATCTATTACATTTTTGAGTGGCTTTAATTGTTAAAATTTGTAATCGTTTTTATTTTCCTATAGTTAGAAGAAGACTTTTTGTAACATCTTTTATACAATAAATGAATATGCAATAAAAAAACATCCAAATACAAAGCTGATACTAGTTAGAAAAAACTCGCAAAAACGCCAATCACAAAAGACAAGAGAGAAAGTGCCATTTGTCATCTCGCAATGTCTCACCGCATGTTCAATGTCCCGTAAATTCAATTATCTGTAATGTTCTAAATCGCTTTCAATCTATGTATATGTTAATGTTCCACGTTTTGCTCGGCTTCAATTTAGGTAATTGTCTTGCCTCTTCTTTACATTTTCTTTTTTCCTGTAATCGGCGTTGTACTCGTTTGTCTAACTTTGATCAATCAACTTGTTTTACTACCTGATCCTGTGATGGATCTATATTTATTTTACCTTCGAATTTATTCATGACTATTGCCTGTGAAAGGCACCTTTTTAGGGTTCCGTAGTAAACAAGGAAGCCTTTTAGTTTCGTCATGTCCGTCTGTCTGTCTGTCTGTCTGTCCGCGGTCTAGCTCCGAGACCCTTAGTACTAGAAAGCTGTAATTTGGCATAGGTATACATATTAATTACGCCGACAAAGTGGTAAAACAAAATTATGAAAAACATTTTTTTTAGGGTACCTCTCATACACGTAAAGTGGTGATGTTTATTTTTTTATTTTTTTTCCCCATGCTGATGGGTATCATTGGAAAGGTCCTTCAAAAATATTGTGAGTTTGTGGAAACCATTTTTGGATTCAGGGATTCGTTTACGAAATATTAAGCTTTAAAGTGCTAATTTTTGTTAGAGTCAAGTGTCCCCCTGCCGGCTAAATGGTTGGTTTTGGGTGTGTGAAAAAAATCACAACAGTAGTTTATATAACGAAATTAAAAGGAAAACTATCACAGCTAAGTAGGCTTTACAGGTTAACGAGTAATAATCGACCAACTTAACTTTGCAGTTGCAAAAACATGTTTTCCCATGTTCATGTACATTCCGTATGGGAGAACATATATTTCAACTACAAAGTTAAGTTTTTTTTTGGGATAAATTCATCCCAACTACGGAACTCTTCATTGTGCGTGGTCCGACACGCACTTGGCCGGTTTTTTTATTTTTGATATCTTATCTACCTAATCTTTGCTGTCCCGTATCTTTTTTATCACCAGCGTAAATATACTCTTTCATATCTAAGATGAGGTTTCTATTTCCATTTTAGCTATTTCTGTGCGAGACTGTCTATAATTTTCTTTAGACCGCATAATCTGATTATCTCGCCTCTCTAACACTCTTTTATACCTAATTGAATGAAGCCGATCAATTTTTATTTTTAGCCTAGAAGATTCTAATGTGGAAAATGTTTTGACGTTGCCTTAATAATGTCAGGGAATTTTATTTTTAGTTTTCATTATTTGGGTTAGCAAGTGTATTTCTATACCAGAGGACAGACAAAATGCACTTATATGATTTAAAAGTTTGCAGAGTAGCTGTAAAATGGTGATTTTGAGATTGCTGCCTCCCAAACTAGGTAATTTTCTATTCTGCGAGTCGAGTCAAAATTTAAAAGTAATTTATTCAAACTAGGCTGAGAATCAGCACTTTTCGAACGTCAAAATTACATAAGACAGTCCCCCAAAATGCCCACCAAAGTTGATATTGAGTTGATAAAGAACTGACTCTTGCTACGACATAATTCAATTCAGGTCATCATCATCATCAGCCTATAAATGTTCCCACTGCTGGGACACAGGCCTCCTCTCTGTGAGAGGGAGTGGGCCGTAATCCACCACGCGGGCCCAGTGCGGGTTGATAGATGTCACATGTCTTCGAATTTTCGGTTCTAGGACATGCCGGTTTCCTCACGATGTTTTCCTTCACCGTTTTGAGAGCAGTGGTGATGAAATAATTTACAAAAAGTAAAGCGCCTGTCTGGGTTCGAACCTACGACCGTAAGTCACGGCTGTTACCACTGGGCCACCACTGCTCAATTCAGGTCGCACAGCGCTAATTATCTCCAATTATATTCACCTAGAAGTTGCCTCTCTTTCTATCGCATAACTCTTATATCTACTGACTACGTTACACTCACTAAATTGGCCCGACAAGATGGGTCCGCCCCATACTTGTAGCTTTATAACTCAAATGCGGAGTGAAAAATGCCATCTGTATTCATCTGTGCCTTAGGTCTAAAATTGCCTACGTAAAATTAAAAACGAATTGAGTAAGATTGAAACGGCTATAAAACAATTCAAATCATTTTCAACAAATTCTAAATCTGATTCAACCCAAGAGAATAATTATCTAAAACCAAAATCACTTGATTTCAGCTTCTCAACTCCTACGTCACCCTCAGGGCCGATCGGCATAATTAATGAGTCTCTAAGACCATCTATTGTGACGTCAAACAACGTCACAGGATTGAGCCTGTCCGTGTCCATAGTGTCCATTTGTCCTATCTCACTTCGTCAGACGTTCTGACGTGTCCATTGGGACACAGAACTGGCATTTGAAATGACTTACTAAGGAAGCTTTTGTTTTTTTTGCGTCTCTAGAGAAGTGTTGAAAGTAAAAAGAATTGCTGCGTATCTCGTTAGATTTCTCGTAATTTTTCTTTCTTTTCATACCAAAAAACCAGCAGATTTACACCTTGGATGATCCGATTGGCTCAATTCTAGCTAATACTGTCACTAGTACGTTTTCTATTCACGCATGCCATTCTTAGTCTTACTTCGCTAGTCTTATTTTTAATGCTTTGCCAATTTTTTGCCTTACTAAAATATTTAAATGTACCTTAGCCAAGTGTTCTCTTTGTTCACAATAATCTCTTCCCATTTCCTCTAAACGCACTTAAAAAAATATACGTGTGCCAAATATTTGCATACTCTTGTGAATCTCGTTTATTTCCAGTACAAATTCCACACACGTTTTCCCCACGAGTTAAGCAGGTCCCAAATTAATCCACCCAATTTACCAAGAACATTTTAACCATATTTTTTCACCTTACAACAAAACAATTGAGAATAATCCGCGCAAAAATCTAACCTCTATATTTTTTGCTAAATTAAATGCTACAGGGACAAGATCTTTTCAAACTAAAATAGACTTAAGTTCTACAGAATTAGAATCCAATTTTACTTGATCCCAATTAGAGGGATAAACTCCCAGTCTTTTAGAAAATTTTAGCTTGAAAAATCCAATTGCCTTCTGCTGTAGCTGTTTGTAGCAAATTACAGTTTTTCGACAACATTTTGTGAGCAAAATGTGTATATATCTATTCTTTGTTGCGACCTTTGAATGTTTCCTGTCGTGTGTTTGCTATCTCTGAAAGTTTTGTGCTATTGTTTTCGAGTTGTCTGTAGTATTTTTATGAGGAACATTTATGGCCGTTCAGGACATACTTACTGGACCAACTTTACTCGTGTTGACTTTATTTGGAGCAACTTAAACACTGTGGTCGTTAGACTTTGTTTCTAGTTTGGTTATAAACACTAGTGTTACTACTGTCGGTAACGAAATTAGTGTTGTAAACAAATCACATTGTTTTGACAGAATAATATATCCTAAGATATAAATATGTCTACATAATAGACAGTTGAAAGCTTTTGTGAACTCGTCGAAAAAAATAGCGTCCAACTGTTGGCCGCTAAATGTACGCACAATGACGTGGAGCGCACACCAGCATAACAAAGTTGGCTTGTTTGTTTTAGTACTTTTGAAGCGCGATACTCTATCTAGACATATAAATATATTATAATCAATATCGATTAATTGGTAAAGCTTTGGTTTCTTAAGGTTGCACTAGTCGACGGCTCGAACTCGTTGGTAGCGTGGCTAATATGCACGCTATTTAGTGTAGTCATAATCTGCCTAGCCTTTTCCCAACACTAAATAAATAAATTTATTTTACATTTATTTATTTAGTGATATAGACGATGATTTATAAGGAAAATGAACGCGTAAAATTTCATGAACAGACCTTTGGGCGTATAGATATTATGGAAAAACCACTAGATGTATCTACTCAAAATAAAATTATTTAAACTTTTCAATAAATTATCTATCTCTGTACGGTTTCTTTTTTGCCATTTTCATACTACATAAGTTATTTATTTACGCCCAAAGATGAGTTAAAATTAGTGTTGAAATATGGATGTTTCGACGCTCATAACTTCCAAACCAATACTTTTTCCCAATTTTACTTCCATACAGGGCTAGATAATGACAAGGCAAATTGACATAATTTTTAATTTTGAACGTACACCGTCAAACGATGATGATGATGATGATGACCGTCAAACAGACGAGTAATCACCATACTACGTTTGTATGGAAGAATGACCGACTAGTGCACCCTTAAGAAAGGGGTGAACGTTCACACAATAACGACCGTCCAAATACGGAGCGTTTTTTTAAAACCTTAATACCTTACTGGTGAAAATTACAGTTTTTCATGACGGCCGTAATATGACGGAACCGCTTTTCTAGAAAACCGTAGCTTAACATCTTATTTGTGTCCAGTGCGCAGCAGCACTTATAAAAGTCCCTCATTCACTGAATAATGTAGTTCGAATGGTTCCCAATGGCCATTTAACGGCTTATGGCAAAATACCCATAACCAGCTCTAGTAATGACAGTTTATTGTTTTAACAGACAGGAAAATCTGTAATGGATAGTAGTGTCTCCCTAAGGGATTGCCCACTAAGGTCGCATTTTACGACGACCGCGGCTAGGAAAGAGCCTTTCCTACCCAAAGGGGTCGTGAATACGTTCTTCACTTATAGACAATAATATATCATTACATCACCAACCTATGTGTATAGTAATATAAACACCCACATTTCGCCAGGAACGGCGTTTGTCCACCTCAGCCGTCACCACAACGTCAACGAGAAACGAGATCATTCTAACCGAATGTGACGTCCCGGTGGCGGCGATCATTTTGTCTACCGCGACCGAACTCGGCGGTTCAGTATGTTTTGGTAGACAAAGTAAAAGCCGAGCGAACGGCACCTGTGCGATGGCAGTATGTGGACAAGATCAAATGTGTTTTGTATTGCCGGCTCAAAGGCACGTCACAATCTCGGGCCGAGTCGTAGCGGTCGCGCCTAAGGGCCAATACACACGCGATGCGATGTGCACTTTTTTGAGATCCGATACAATATCGAATTTATTTACTACACAATAACGTACATGCGCTGCGCATCACGGCGCATCTCAGCGTACTTCGACACACGTTCACGCGCGCACCGAAATTATACCTTTTCGTGAAGAAAATAAGTTCGATATTTGTTTAAAACTACCCGCAGCGTCGAATCGCGTCGCGTCTCGGTGTGAACTGACCCTTACTTCTCGAAAAATTGGGGGCTAGGACCCCGGCGCTTGGGTGACGGACATGCGGTGGACACGTAGCCATAGTAAATGTATGTATCGCTACTTCGACACCGTCAACTCGTTCTCGTTGACGTCCCGTTGACGGTGGTAGTGGACAAACGCCCTAAGTCCCATGCAATACTTTCGTCCTTAACTATGGATATTGTTAATAATCTAACTCTAACTCATCGCTCGCTTATTTAACAACATTGTTAAATGTTTATGTCGTTGTCACATTGTTTGTTTACTGAACGACATAGATTACAATTTACAGTGTTATTATTATGAGCTAAAATGTTTACAGTATATGTTTGTAAACTACTGTTGTGTACAGTACTCATTGAGATTTATGTAGCTCTAACTAACAAGAATCGTTTGCATAGTGATAGATACGAATACGAAGTGTACTATTTTGTTTATTGCAAGGAGCTTGTTTGCGACTTCCGAGTTAAAGGTCGTAGGTTCGAACCCTGAGCAGCGTTTTAATTTGTATAAATTATTTCATCACCACTGCTCTCAAAACGGTGAACGAAAAACATTGTGAGGAAACCGGCATGTCCTAGAACCAATAATTTGAATACATGTGACATTTACCAACCCGCACTGGGCCCGCGTGGTAGATTACAGCCCACTCCCTCTCACAGAGAGGAGGCCTGTGTCCCAGCAGTGAGAACATTATAGGCTGATTATGCTTATGCTAAGGAGCTTGTTTTTGTTATCATATCATTCAGTATGACTTTGGAACAAAAAATAAGTTCACACCTGTATTGGCTGGAAAGTTAGGCTGAGATGTTTCTAATAGTACACCCACATTTCGCTAGTTACGTGTAAGTCCCATGTAATAAGAGGCGAGCCTAGTGTCATCTACCGGGCACAAATCCAGAAACACCAGATGAAAAACCTGATGGGAAAAATCCAGTAACACTGCCCCAACTGGGAATCGAACCCAGGACGTCATGCTGAGCAGAAACACTTGCGACTACTAGACCAACGAGGCAGCTTCCATAGATCATTCTAATATATTTTTTTTATGTACCGAGCACTAGTGTCTTTAATACACTGCCTCTTATTTTCTCAGACTGTCAATATCAATCTGCCTAGCCTTTTCCCAACTATGTTAGGGTCGGCCTCCAGTCTAACCGGATGCAGCTGAATACCAGTACTTTACATGAAGCGACTGACTATCTCACCTCCACAACCCAGTAACTAGGTAATACGATACCCCTTGGTAAAACTGGTTGTCAGACTTTCGGGCTTCTGACGACCCGTAACGACTGTCAAAGATCCACGAATGACAGCCGGGACCAACGGCTTAACGTGCTTTCCGAGGTATAGAGGAATCTCGGTATGTAAAAATAGTCACCCATCCACGGACCAACCCGGCAAGCGTAACTTAACCTGATGGATCGACCTGTGCGGCTGGTAGTACTTAGCCACGAGCTCCTCCTCGGACTCTTCGACTCCTCGTCAGATTGTCAATATAAGTAGGTAAATGTAAACGGTAGAGTATTGCCTAAATTGTGGTAAAATATTCTGAATAGTAGTCAAATTAAGGGAATAGAAAAAAAATTAAGGGATAATATTAATATCCCTTGAGATACTCCTGATCTCAAAATCCTTTGCGAAAAGATTACTATGTATTCATATTGGCATGCAAACAATTTTTCCCATGGTTGCGCAATCGAGTCACAATTTTTAGTTTCCCCTTGTGGTTTTTACCGCAGCTGGTAAAACGACACATGTTAAAAACTTATTGAAAATACTGATCGAAATGTACATAATTATTATGTTAACATTTCTAGAACTGTCCATTACGTAAAAGTCTCACTTTTAGGTCAAGTGAACTTCAAGTGAGCTGTCAATTGTGTACAGTATTTCTATTTTCTTAATGTACTTCGGCAAACTTCGTGTTTCGTTAGTCGTCGGATTTCTATCAGTTGCCCTTTGCACTTGGTGTAGACCGGACGCTCTCAATCGACTTGGAAGTAAATAGAGTTGTTAATACTCTTTTAACTTAATGTAATTTTTTTTTTATGTGGAGAAAGCTGCTAAAGTCGCACGCACGACAGATAGAAAAATAGTTTTACAACTCTAAATAGTTCACACAGAAATCAAAACAAAACAACAATAAAGTACTTAGTTCTGAATTCAAATTATTATACACGATAAATCTAATATTTGATGGACATGGAAATTAGCATTCGTTTGTATTCGGAAATGCGATAATTCCCGAGGGACATTACGAAAATAGAAATACCTTAATTATCTAGTATTAGATGGAATGACAGCCCATTTTAGTGACATTGATTATAGAATAGACAGGCTGATTAGTCTCCCATCTCTTTTAAAAATCAATAACAAAAAACCCTCAAATACTTTAGAACAAGGAAACTGTTTATTTCATATTTCTTATTCGTGTGGTTGTGAAGTTTTTATGCCACCCATGGGCCTCTGACTTGACTTCACATGCCGTCAAGAAATATCTATCAGGCAAGCGGATTTCCTCACGATGTTTTCTCTCACCGTTTTTTTTTTTTTAAGAAAGTGATAATTATACGCACATGAATCCGAAAAGTCAAAGCTGCGTGCCTTGGGTTCGAACCGAGAGCAATGACTTGGCAGTCCAACGGTCACACCACTAGCATAGCGCTGCTAATCATTCATTCAGTCCATTTCATTATAACCCTAGATGGAAATCATCCAAAAACAAAGACTGTTTCGGAAACCCATTCATATTTTTCTAAAGTCTAGGTTATAAATCAAAGTGATTGTATCTGGGCCCATAGTGGCTCTTTTGTCCGCACTAATGGAATACTGAAACCCAAAATTTAGGCCAACTGTGTTTGACAGACGGCGGCTCTTAAGGGTTTACAGGCATTGATGCGTAACATGGATATAATCGCCATCCAGCTAGCCTAGAATTTAAATATTATTTTTATAAATTTTAAAAATCACGAGAAAAATACTTGTGGTGATGTTATTTATCTATTAGTTTCAAAAAAGCCATTTAAGCTGATCTGGTTAATTGAGAACACTAAAAATAACCTCCAACATTCCATGTTTTGACAGCTCAAAAGTTTGAGCTATTTATTTGCACACTGAACAAACGTTTTAATGGCTGTTGGTACAAGCTTCAGTGTGTTTCCATGTGACTTTTATTAGCTAATGGGGTCATGCATTTTCCGAAAAATATGCGAAGAAAATCATAGGTACTATGTGTACGGTGTGTAATATATTATGGTTCTAACTTGCTTTATAGCAATGACATCGACATTGCCAATGAAGATTTTTCACAAAGAACGTTGCAGTTGATCCAATAAGAAGCTGCACTCATTCTTAGGTACTTTTGTATGTTTCAGACAAGTACAGGGTATCAAGTCCTCACATTATTGCACTCCGAAATGTCACACGGAGCTTTGCTACTGTGCAAAAACTCTTCAAGATTTTCCATTGGTATTTTGGGGTTGAACTTGAGTAGATTTTTGCACTTTAGGTGATAGGTTTTTAACATTTTATTCACTTTTTTATGTGAAATAATGGGTAGAGATGCTTTTGTCAATATTTCTTTGTTTTTGTTTACCTGTCACTATAACAGCAATTTCTTGAAATGTTTGTTCTTTCTGCGAATTATTGTTAGATTTACTCCACTCATAATATTTTATAACTTCTTCATAAGTTGGCAATAAACGTCTTTAATATCACATGTTTCACCAAACAAGGGACACTTTGTTGCGTTTCGAGTGCATTTCATGTTTATAACAACCTCTAACTTAATTAGCCGCAGCGTAACTGAAGCGTAAAATTTAAGCGCTAAGTGCAATCGGCTCCATCCCACTCCCTCTCCTCACGCCGTAAATTATCAAAACAAAGAACGTTTTTAGTTTTTTTCTAGCTAAGAGGTCATTTTTGCTTCCGAAAAGTGTAGAAAAGAGTTAAAAAACTGAACTTAGATTGACTTACTTAGATTCAGGCGTGCCCTTGCGGAAATCTATGTACTTAATATATAAAGCTGAAGAGTTTTTTGTTTGCTTGAACACGCTAATCTCAGGAACTATTTGAAAAAATATTTCAGTGTTGATAGCCCATTTATCGAGGAAGGCTATAGGCTATATATCAACACGCTAAGACTAATAGGAGCGGAGCCCAAAGTAACTATTCCACGTAGACGAAGTCACGGGCAGAAGCTAGTCCATTATAAAATACAATAGACGAAGAAATATTTTGTAAACTATTCCGCTTAATTATTCATAAAGAGTTATAAAAACCCTGTAAGAAATCGACCCGTGTTTCACCTTTCAACGAGGCATTCTCAGGATGACGATTGACTTGTCGCGAACTTGAATACGGCATGTTGCCACACCGAGCGCCGGACGCAGAGGCAACACTCTATTACTACTACTCTGTTTTTTAAATTATTGGCACTCAAACTTGCCTCTAAAATATGTTTTTTACTGATATTTCAATCTGGAGCTGTTAATAATAATATAACGGAATTATATTTTACACACGAACATTTGACTATATGTAGCACCTTTTTATTGTAAGCCAATAAAAATAATGCAAAAATAAATAATTCGGCCTACCCTAATGCATATGCGCTCGGTAAATGCGATATCCCACAACTGTCAAGTTAGTGTCACTCGCAATACCGAGGCTCAGCGCTTTAAACGGTTTAGCGCAATATGCATCAGTTTTGCAGCAAAAAATCTAAGTCATAAAAGAAGCGCTGTACGTGCTGAGTTTTTAATTTTTGATTCGTCCAAATATGGCGTCGCCGAAAAGATACCACTTTTTAAAATGTTTACTAGAGATTTTAAAGTATCCGTTTGATTATAATAATTGATATCTAAAGCATAACCTTTCAACTGTCATTAACGAGACACAATAGAATTTTAATTGTTATCCACCTTAATGAGGCGTCGTAACAGATGATGGGATAAAATAGATTAGGAATAACATACAGACATAAACTCACGCTTTCAAGGTCGCTTGCAACCGGGACGTGCGTTTATTACCTGATATATGAACGTAAGGGAATGTATCCAATCTTGGATGCACCGCGACATACATGTCTGCGCTACCACGGATGTTATGCTTTCCATGGTGCGTCGTGTGGGCTGGTGCGCGTTCGTGCGCAATATCGCGCACCGTCGGAAACCAGCTTGTGTAGCAAAAGGAGTGTGGAAGAGGATCGTAAACAGCTGCACAAATATGCAAGTTCGCATTTCAATACAATGCCAAGTAATGATAAAAAAGCAAATTTCTCTCACCCAAGGATTGCACGTATATTAAAATGCAACCTCCGCTCAACAACATTGGATATCCGTTCTGAAATTTCAATATCACATACCAATGCACTACGTATTTTCATTTTATTTAATATATAAGACAGGATGAAATTCCAATGTATTTATAAAGTGATGTTTTTAGTTGGTTGATAAAAAAATTGATTAAAAAAAGTATTTTAAAGAAAAACCCTCGTTTTCAATATTGAAAACTTGAAAGTTTGTATATTTGGATGTTTTTAATCACGCAAAAACGGCTAAACGGATTTGGATGAAATTTGTCACACAGACTTTTTATAACCTAGATTAACACGTAGGTTACTTTTTATAGCGGTAGAACGTTCCTGTGGGATAATTTCCGACCTCCACGAGGACAAAATCGCGGGCAAAAGCTAGTAAGGTATAATTATATTGGTAGATAAAATAAAAACATCGTAAACAAGATTATTACTCCCAATAAAAGTTTACACTCTTCAATTTTCAAAATCGTTCCAATTATCACGCTCATAGCGCGAACATCTAACCACAGGCTTACCGCAGTGTCCACCGACCCTATGAATCATTCGAAGTTGACTGAATTTGAAATATCGAACTGAATTAATAACTCTGTGGAGTGCCAACCAGTATTGTTCATTTGTCACTATTGTTTTTAGTTATTGAGTAAATTATGGCACTGACGGCCAATGCGGTGGGCAGAGATTGCGGTTTTTGTGCGAAAATGAATGCGGATTTTTGAAGTGAAAACTTCTTTAGGCGCGTTGAGTGATTTTTGGTAGGGGGTAGACTTATGGATTTGCTTAGGGCTGGGCTATAGAATGTAGATGGCGCTAATACCAGTTTTATTGCACTGTTTTTTTTTTGTTTTGTTTTTAGGGGTTCGGTTTTTAGTTCGGTTTCCGCAGGGGGCGCTCTACGGTGGACGCCATCATGCGTGTGCGGGCCCTCACGACGGGGGATGCTGTGGCCCGGGGTGGGGTCGTCTTGGCGGTGTCTCTAGACATCGCCAATGCCTTCAACACCCTGCCCTGGAGTTGCATCAGGGAGGCACTCCGGTATCACCGGATGCCGACCTACCTCTGTCATGTGGTCGAGGCCTATCTGACGGACAGGGCCGTCATCTACCCCGGTCACCAAGGAGAGTGGAACCGGCAAGAGATGTCATGCGGTGTCCCACAGGGTTCGGTCCTGGGGCCGCATCTGTGGGACATCGGATACGACTGGGTGCTGCGCGCCGACCTCCCTAGCGGCGTCAGCGTCGTTTGTTACGCTGACGACACGCTTGTCCTGGCGCAGGGGGGTCGTACCAGGCGGCGGCCGATTTAGCGACACGCGGGGTTGTGACAATCGTCGATAGGATCCGGCAGCTGGGACTCGAGGTGGCCCTACACAAGTCTGAGGCCATGGGTTTTCATGGTCCTCGGAATGCGCCACCGTCGGGTTCCCAGGTAATGGCGGGAGGGGTTCACATCGGTGTCGAGTCGACGATGAAGTATCTGGGACTCGTCCTCGACAGCCGGTGGAACTTCGTAGAACATTTCCGACGTTTGGCTCCCAGACTCGAGCGGGCCGGGGCTGCATTGAAGCGGCTCCTGCCCAATCTAGGGGATCCAAACGCTTGCTGCCGGAGGCTCTATGCGGGGATCGTGCGGTCCATGGCCCTTTACGGGGCACCGGTGTGGGCGCGTTCATTGAGGCTGCGGCCAGCCCGCCGGTTGAATGCGTCCCAGAGGGTCATGGCCATCCGGCTGGCCCGAGGATACCGCACGGTCTCCTGCGAGGCGGCGAGCCTCCTTGCCGGATTACCGCCATGGGATCTGGAGGCAAAGGTCCTCGCGCACGTCTGGGAGTGGCGCGAGGAGGCGAAACGCCGGGGCTTAACCCCGATGCCGCAAGAAATTGCGGCACAGCGGACAGAGCTCCGGCGGGATCTCATGGCGTCATGGAGGGTGCGATTGTCGCAACCCCGCGCTGGGCACGCCACAATCGCGGCGATAAGACCCGTCTTTGAGGAGTGGCTGGAGAGACGCCACGGCGTTCTCACCTTCCGCCTGACGCAGGTCCTCACCGGACACGGCTGCTTCGGGAGGTTCCTGTTCAGGATAAGGCGGGAGGAAATACCCGGGTGTCACCATTGTGTGGATCGGCCTGAGGACACGGTGGAGCATACGGTGGAGGTCTGCCCGGCTTGGGCGGAGCAACGCCGTGTTCTCGTAGAGGCGATCGGCGGCGGTGATCTCTCGCGTCCGGCCCTGGTTCAGGCCATGGTACGGAGCGAGAGGAAATGGCAGGCCGTCACCTCCTTCTGCGAAGCGGTAATGCTCGCGAAGGAGGAGGCGGAACGCGTGAGGGAGAGGCAAATTTCGCGCCCTCACGCCCCTAACCGCCGCAGGAGGAGACGCCCGGGGCGGGAATCGCGAGCCGATTTCCGGCCACCGTAGGCGCGGGCTTGCGGACGGTGAGCAATGGGTAACTCGCTGTCCGATAAGGACCAAGCCCGGGTCGACGGCGCGTTGTGTTCCACGCGCGCCTCAAAGAGATGTCAGCAGAATTGACGGGGTCTACTAGGGCCAATGCCTGCCGGGGGTTCGAAGAAAACCGATAGGGAAATCATGGCCCCCGGCAACAGGGCAACCGAAGGAACACGGGTGGGGTTAGTAAGAGTCTGACACGCCCTCCCGCTCCGCCCAGAGCGGGAGAAGTTATTTGATAATTTCCCACCCAAAAAAAAAAAAAAAGGGTTTCGTATCTCAAAAGCAAAAAAGGAACCCTTATAGGATCACTCGTGTGTCTGTCTGTCTGCAACAGCCAATTTGCTCCGAATCCAATGAACCGATCAAGTTAAAATTTGGTACACAATATGTATTTCTGTGACACAAACACGTACGTGTAACGTAAAAATACATGAATTTTTAATATGGGGGTCACTTTAGGAGGCACAAAAGAAAATAAAGTTTTGCATACTGTACCGTGTGACATATGAAACGAAAGAGCTTATTGCAAGGATCTTAATTTTTCTTTTTATTATTTTAAAATTTGTACATTTAAAGATATATAAATGAAAATTGACCCCAAATTGAATTGTTTAAATTGAAATGAGTGAATTGTTTTTTTTTTTTTTTCTTCTTTGGTTTATGTTTTTATTTTCTCTTCTACGGTTACATACGTTGTCTACATCTCTTTTTATATACTTTCCTGTCGCAGGTATGCTGGAAGAGATTTCTTTACAAAAGGCAATAAATAGCCTTTGCACATATTTTTCTGTTCCTTTGTTCTTGTCTGTTTATATGTGTGTGCATAAATGGTTAAATAAAAATAAATAAATAAAATTGACCCCCCTCATCTCCAAAACACGTGAGCCTAAAATTTTGAAAAAAATACTGAGAATGGTTCTTTACTCATAGATTACAGGAAAACCTATAATAAGTCTATGGTCTTAAAATAACATCGTAAGTCTTTTAATATATTTTATTGCAATGTATTGGAGAACATGTTTTTCAACTAATTAATTTGTATTTGGGATAAATTCATCCTAAATACGGAACCCTTCATTGTACGTGGTCCGACATGCACTTGGCCGGTTTTTTTTTATAAATACCAAAGGGAATTAGTTAGAATATGGATTGTATGTGTATGTAGTTAAAATATTCCTGGTTGATCTTTCAATAAATTCAAGATTAAAACATGTCAAGATAAATTTAAAAAAAAATTCATTTTCTCTGGACACAATAAAATTAAAACAAATCTGTCAATTTTTCATTTCTGTGTATTAAAGCGATGATACTAAATAAGTAACAAGTTTATATACGTCATACCCACATACCTATAATTAAAAATGAAATTATATTAGTTGGTAAGTACATAACTTGTGTACCGCTTTGGCAATTTTTTGTGTTAAAATGTTCGTAATAGTTCGAATCAAGTACTTGCGGAAAGAAAAAATTGAATTGAAAAATTGCCGGTAAAACAGGTGCATATTCTATGGGAATTTTGTATAAATTATTGAAATTTGGACAGGACATAGGTCTGTCGGGAGTGTAGGGTCAGCTATAGTACTTGTTAATAATACCTAATAAATAAATAATTATTTCTTGACATAATATGTGACTAATCTGGAAATCATTATGAAGCCTCTGACTCCTAAACTAGGTAAAAACCTGCATGTTAGCAGGACCCATTCTAACTAACCGAAACCGCTGAAGAAACCCACATTTTTTCCCAAGCGATGGTCGGTCGTTATTCTGCGTATTTTGCCATTTCTGATGGAAAACAACCGAGTCATTCCCCACACAAAGTTAGTATTAATAATTCGGGCAGTACGTGCCATGAATATAAATCATACGACTCGTAGGTACACTTCATTTTGAGGTAAGAATATCCTGCTGTCTTTTTATACAGTCTTTTCCGTTTTCACAGTTTTTTGGCATGTGAGATAGGTAAAGCATAAGTTATTTTTCATAGCTAGGCTTCTTCCAAATGAGGATTTGATTGGTTGATGTTTAGGCAATGACTGGTAGGCCAATAATTTGTTTAAACTGTGAAGGAAAATTGCAGATCTTGCTTTCTTGTTTAGCATTATGAACGGATCTACTGACGTCCCTGAGTTGGTGGGCAGGATTGGGCTTCGTGTACCAAATGCATTTCTTCGGAGACCACGTCTTCGCCATGTGCCTCAAGTCAGAACTAATTACAGACAGAACTCGTACGTGATAAGAGCTTGTCGTACTTTTAATGTGGTGTGTCAGAATGTCGAGTTAGATTTATTTAGTAGTAGCGTTAAGGAAGTAAAGAAAAGTTTGAACAATTGCTTTTTCAATATATAACCATTTTTTTATTATTCGCATTTTTTTTCTCTTTTATTTATAATTGTCATTTTTGAGCGTGAGATAATTCATTTGCGTATCTCTTACGTCGCTGTTTTCGCGTATTTGTTAATGTTACTCACTTTAATCGTTAGTGGAAGCTTGTAATTGGCCATCGTTTACACATTGTGCTTGATATTAAAATGTACCTATTAGCTGTAAGTTTTCCAAAAATAAATAAAATAAATAAAATAAATAAAATAAATAAAATAAATAAAATAAATAAAATAAATAAAATAAATAAAATAAATAAAATAAATAAAATAAATAAAATAAATAAAATAAATAAAATAAATAAAATAAATAAAATAAATAAAATAAATAAAATAAATAAAATAAATAAAATAAATAAAATAAAATAAACATTCAAAATCTAATTGAAATTTCATCTCAGCTATAATCAAAGTAAAAAAAAACGTGTGCAGTCGGCGGACTCGTCGTCGTCGGACGTCAGGAACGAAGTTCTTTCTCACGTACGATTTAAAACAAAAACAATTTTTTGCAGCTGCCACCTTGGATTTACATTTTGACCTCACTATCGACTTTAACATCCTTGAAAACCATGAAAACGATACCCATGAAGAAAAATTTTAAAAAATTCAGAGCTGTCATCTTGGATTTACATTTTGACCTCACTATCGGCTTTAACACCTCGAAAACCATGAAAACGATACCCATGAAGAAAAATTTTTAAAAAATCAGAGCCGCCATCTTGGATTTTCATATTGACCAAATTCACACTTTCTCTCTCTCTATCTCGGCATGCAGTGTACTCGGGCCGATGTGTACAATTTTATCCGACGACACTGTAATCACTTCACTCTTTTCTTTTGTTTTTTTCTGCCGGCGTTCTCTCTCTCTCTCTTTCTTTCTTTTTGAATTAGAAGGAGACAGTCGCAAGTATTAACACTTTTTAGCGTGACGATTTCTGAAAGTTTACAAGCCGCGTTGAAGAACTTCGTATCAAAACTTGTCAAAAATGTAGAGAATTAAGGCGGGTAACACTCACACTGACTCGCGTCGTGTTTCGCTACTCGAATCGGATTCGAGTAGTTCAATTTAATGACGCGAGTCAGTTGAACTACTGCGGTTTCGCTGCTATGGTTACGCGGCAGAGGTGTGCTAAGGCCCTTAGAGGTATTATTGACAGAAAGAAACTGAAATTAGAATACGAACGATCTTATAAATACGAAAATTGCCCCTATAAGTCCATACGATGTAAACAGAAGGGCATTTTCCGTATTTTTCTCGCATTTTAACATTAACAACACAATTCTGATTTACGAATCAACAGCTTGTAGCTGGTTATTCACTTTATTTATTAGGCTATCTATCATTCTCATGAATGTTGCTAATTGCGAATTACTGATGTACTGTTTGGATTTCATAGGCTGGTGTCGGAATAATAAATGATAAACTGATGGGCCAAATGAGAAGCAGCGTAGTATCCACTTTCTGCGCTCAAGGTTGTAGATTCAATTTCCGCATTGGGACGGAATCTTACCGAAAAATACGTAAGAATTATACCTATGAGTACGTTACAATAGTGTGATTTTATTTCAAACTAGCTTCTGCCCGCGACTTCGTTCGCATGGAAATCGTAAGACATCACAATATACTACAATAATAGCCATATTTTTATAAAACTTCCCTGTATACTACGTTTGTAGTTTTATTCTCAGCAGCCAAAATATACAGAGAGTCAGGAATGGTGACTCGGGAGCAAGCGACGTAACAGTTGTCCGTGTGAGAAGCAGCTTATCCTGAGGTCGATACCCGCAGCCTTCAGCCTTCAGTGTCGGCCCCTGTGACTTGTTGATCGCAAAGCATACACTCCCAGAGAACTGCACGCGCTTTAACTGGTAATTATGGGGAATTTGTACTTTATACGCGCTATAAACACTGTCTCACCATCGCCACAACCTGTTAGAATTTCCACCTCGATGACGTTTCTCTGCAAAAACATGACTTTGAGCTGGTTTCCGTTACACAGATATACAACCGGAAGTTCACTTGCCATTTGTGAATTGAGAAATTCTACGGGGTGATATTTGGCATCATCTTCCTCCACATCAGTATTAATGGAGGTGTATATCACTTCACTCCCTTCAATTTGTGAGAGAATACTGTGGTTGATCGCTGCAGCTTGATCATCTTCGGAGTTAAAACGGAAACACGCCTAAGAATTCTCTTGGAACGGTATTTGACTGATATCCTCGTATATCAGACGAATAAGATCTTCTAAAGTGGGATCTACTCTACCAAGAGTCTCTGGTAGAGTGCTTTCACCAATTTTTAGAAGACCATCGGAGAATACTTGAGCATTTGAATTACCGCCAAGCCGAACTCGTATGATGATGGTCAAGCGCAGTTTATGAACTCTCGACCATAGAGTCGACCTTTTCAACGAAGTATTCACTTTTTTTGTCAAAACTGTGACACCACCCATCATATCTTGGTTTCTGCGGATGTCCTGCAGGGTTCTGTTTACAGTTTCCACTGCTTTCCTTTTTGCCATAATGCATTCATCCCATACGACGAAGCGCAATCCCCTAAGCACACATCCCTTGTTACTGTTGCGTGACACCCCACAAACAGGCGTTTCGTTGCTCTCTAAATCGATGGGAATCTTAAACATGACGTGCGCTGTTTTGCCACCAGGAAGCAGTGTGGCAGCGATTCCAGAAGATCCACACACATACATATTTTAAAATCGCTTGGACAAATCTGCTGTCAAAATCTGTAAAAAAATCATTTTATTCCTACAGTCTTTTGCTCTAAAATGATCAGAATACAACCTTGAATGTTTTGTGACTGTAAAGTACTTGTAACTTAGTAGTTTCCCATAGCTTACGAAGTTTTCCATTTTTTGTGTATTAATACATTCTATGAACTATTACATACACAATCCAAAAAAAAAATCGTTTTACAAAAAGACTTTTAAAAAAACAGATGTAAATCGAACTTACTACCCCGGGCGGCCTACCACCAGCTCATAAAGCAGTATTATTTTAATGTTACTTCAGTGGGAGAAAGAGATGGAGCTATACATCCTGTAGAGCTTCATCTCTTTCCCACACTGAAGTAAACTAAAGTAATATTAAAATAATACTGCTTTTGAGCTGGTGGTAGGCCCTCAGGACTTCAAATCATTCGTCCAACCGCTTACTTATTCGCTTTGTTGAAAGTTAGCTAAAATAGCCGTTCCTATATAAAAGGTAGCGTGATGATAATCATTTAAAAAGTTAAATCGGTAACTACCTATCTACAATATCCCAACCTTTTGGCGCGTCCTTTTACAATTTGCAGAGAAAAATACGAACATGATGTAATATTGCTCATCTCCCATAGCAAATAGCGTGATAGTTTATGCCCTACAGTTGGTACAGACAAACATTCTAAAAACTTTATTTTCCGCATAAGAATCGATCCCATACCTCGTAGCAATAACTTTCTTTAAAAAAAATTAACTTCGCTACGATTTTATTATATCTATAGATTATAGGAACATAATCAAAAAAAAAAAATCGTATAACAAAATGTGAAAAAAAGAAAAAAACTGTAGGTGGGAATCGAACTTACAACCCCACGTTTGCAAAGCAACCGCTCAACCGTTGAGCTAATTGCTTTGTTGAAACTTGTCTAAAATAGCCGTTCCTATATATTTCATGATTGACTGCTTAGTTCCATAAAGGTATAGCGTGATGATAATTATTTAAAAAGTTTAATCGATAACCATCTACAATATCCTAAAATTTTGGCGCGTTTTTTTCCAAAAATACGAACATAATATAATATTGCTCGTCCCCCATAGTAAATAGCGTGATAGTTTATACCCTATAGTTTGACCAGACTTATAGGGAACACCTATGCAAAATTTTAACAGAATCTATCCGGTAGAATTTGCGTCATGCTAGAACATAAAAATACAACATAATGTAATATTGCTCGTCCCCCATAGTAAATAGCGTGATAGTTAATACCCTATAGTTTGACCAGACACACAGGGAATATCTATGCAAAATTTTAACAGAATCTGTCCGGTAGAATTTGCGCCATGCTGGAACATACATACAGACAAACAGACAAACAGACAAACAGACAAAAATTCTAAAAAAAATATTTTCGGCATTAGAATCGATCCTAGACCTCATAGCAATTACTTTTTTTCAAAAATATTCAATGTACAGTTTTGACTTCGCTACGATTTTATTATATGTATAGATTTAAATGTCTTTTATGTACTGTATTCTAGGATTTTCATTTTGATCTTATTTTTGATACTAAAATGTATTCGATTTGAAGTAACTTGAGCGACGATTGTACACAAAAGTGTGCTGCAATAATTAATTAATTATTTTAGCTTTGACTTCTTTGACCAATTAAATTATTACTTCATCATAATCATCATCATCAGCCTATAAATGTTCCCACTGCTGGGACACAGGCCTCCTCTCTGTGAGATGGGAGTAGGCCGTAATCTACCACGCGGGCCCAATGCGGGTTGGTAGATGTCACATGTCTTCGAATTATTACTTATTTTCTTTTATTTCATTATTTACATATAAATTATATTTTTAAATATTAGAATAAAATTATATAAAATAGAATATTATTACTTATACTTATTAATTATTTAATTTCAGTTATTTAATTTTAATTATTTAATTTCAGTTATTTAATTTTAATTATTTAATTTTAATTATTTAATTTTAGTTATTTAATTTTAATCATTTAATTAATTATTATTATCTTAAAGAGGTAAAATATGCTTGTTTGTAAGTTTGTATGTTGGGGGTAATCTCTGGAACTACCAGTCGGATTTGAAGAATTATTTTTGTATTACATAGCCCATTATTCTTGAGAAAGGTTATAAGCTCGCGGACGAAGTCGCAGGGAGAAGCTAGTCACGTGCTAGTCACTAATTATTTCCTTACCTTTAAAATGGTTTTGAAATAGGTATGGAAAAATCAAATCAATAACGACATAAACTGGATTTACCTATAGGCATTTATATAAACCCCTATAAATAAATTCCCATTATTACAAAATAATAGTAACCTTTACCTATAATAAATATCTACACTGCGTGCATAGAATACAAACCCCGATATTTTGTAAAGACTTCCATGTTTTGACTGAATAAAGTACGCAGGGTTTCCTCAGAGGGTTCCGTTCGCTCATAAATTATACATTTTTACTTTCATTCACCTCGTTAGGCCGTTTAAAGTGAAGCGATTTGGGTGTCTTGTTACTAAATCAGCGTAAAATACATTACGTAGGAAGAACATTTTGCTTATTTAGGACCTTTTCGGTGGAGGACAATGGGGTGATTATAAGACGCCAAAATCTAATGGATGATACGGAAAAAGATAAAGTTATCGAGGATATTTTGATTATGTAGAAAAACGTAGTTTTATGTTACATCATCTTGCTAGGAAGCGTCTATCATACCTTCAGTAAGTTTATCTGCCTTCAAACATAGCTATGTGTGTGTGATTCTGTGTGTGTATGCTAGTTTGAAATAGGTACGCGTTTCGTTGAAATTGAGGGGCTTGTGGTTAAGTAATGATAGCCACACGGGTCGATCAATCAGGTTAAGCTACGCTTGCCGCGGTTGGTCCATGGATGGGTGACGATCTTTACATACCAAGACCCCTCCGTGCTTCGGAAAGTACGTTAAGAAGTTGGTCCTGGCTGTCATTCGTGGGTTGTCAGAAGCCCGAAAGGCTGACAACCAGTGTTACCTGGGGGTATCGTATTATCGTATTACTAGTAATTGGGTTATAGAGGTCAGATAGGCAGACGCTCCATGTAAAATACTGGTATTCAGCTGCATCCGGTTAGACTGAAAGCTGACCCCAATGTAGTTGTGAAAAGGCTAGGCAGATTATGACGCGGTCCGTCACAATTAAGAGCCACATCTTTAAAAATTGGTCTCAAGCTATCGCTATTGCTAGCCCTATATAATGTTTATATTGTTACATCAACGTCAAGCTAGTTTAAACTTTTCACATGTTAACGAAAATTTGAAACATTCAGGTACTCGAGAAAATCCTTTGTTTATATAAAATCAAGTATGCGTGGCAACAGAACAGATTCTCTCATACATAATAAATTCTTCCTATGTTCCAGTCTGGTTTATGCACATAATTTCTTACTTTACTTTTGACTTTAAATTGAAGCAGTGTTGAAATTTTGAGCTGACCTTAATATGTAAATACTTATCTATACTCCGTTTGAAATAAGATTAGACATTTAAACAAACCTTTTTTACAGTCCGTTCAACCGATTTTGACTTCTATACCGTAGGCATAAGGATGGCATTAAAAGCAAAAACAGTGGTTACAAACCAACTGTTTACTGCAGCTGTCATTTGTCATGCCACCAACGCAATAGAAGTCAAAATCAGTTAAATGGACTGTAAAAAAGGTTTAGTTAAACGTCTAATCTTATTTCGAACGGAGTATAGATTAAAATCACACATAGCCTCGGCAAGGAGATTCCTTGTGAACTTATGTTATTAAGATGTATGTTGACTTGAAAGAGCATGGCAGTTAAGAGTATGTCATGCTCACTTAAATGTCTCGCTGATGGTGGCGTATGTGTTGGATCATTCAGTTCCCTACAAAATGGTTGAGCTGGATGGTGCTGATCCATGCGTCATGTTCGTGAACGGGCACCGTCAGTTGAAACTGGTCATCTCTTATCTGCCAGAGCTTATTTTTAATCTTATATTTTCAATTGCTTTTGATTATTTTTTGTACATTGTTCTCACTTAAAGAAGCAACAAGAATAATGTACCAAGGATTTTGTATTATCTATATTTAAATAAAAGAGTGTCCTTGGAGTTTCTTGCCCGTTCTTCTCCATAGGAATCCACGTTTTGGAATGGGCAACTAGCTTCGACTTTCTGACTAACTGACCAACTCTTTGACAATTCAAAAGTGCCTGTAAATGGTTTAGTGGAAATAAATGCTTTGAGTTTGTGAACCACATACACACATAACATAACATATTCTTCGAGATTAGGCAGAGGTGTACTGTGAGGTTTTATCATGAGATGTTATAACTTCATGCTGTACAGGCTGGCAAGAACGCTGTACGTCATCCGAACAATCTGACAAAATTTATTTAAATTTGGATTTTGAGAGGGTTTTCACTTGTTGATAAAAAAATTAGAGTCTGGCCTCAGCAGTCGCGGCGCGCGTGTTCGCTTATAACATTGTTCTAATTGGTTTAAATATAATCTTGCTCTCCAAAAGTTATTTGATTTTTACACTGTCCCGGTCCTGAGTACCGCAGCCAAGCGTGGTGCTGACAGTACCTATAGTACACCCACATTCTGCCAGTTATGTTTAAGTCCCATGTAATAGGGGATGAGCTCGTGGTTAAGCCGCACGGGTCGATCCATCAGGTTAAGCTACGCTTGCCGGGGTTGGTCCGTGGATGTGTGACCATCTTTACATACCCGCACTTCTCGTGCCTCGGAAAGCACGCTAAGCCGTTGTTCCCGGCTGTCATTCGTGGAACTTTAACAGTCGTTACGGGTCGTCAGAAGCCCGAAAGTCTGACAACCAGTATTACCAGTGATAGTTACTCGCTCCATATAAAATACTGATATTCAGCTGCATCCGGTTAGACTCGAAGCCGACCCCAACATAGTTGAGAAAAGGCTAGGCAGATTGATTGATTGATTGATTGTTTTAGGGGGCGAGCCTATTGCCATCAACCGGGCACAAATCCAGACTCCGGATTGCTACTTAGGAATCTAGGACTCCAGACAAACCACTCCATCACCGCCGAACCACTTTACAAAATATATTTTTTTTTACCACAATCAATACACGAACAGAGTCTAAAACTATCAAAAAAATTGCTGGAAAAAAACCACATAAAATTTTAACTAAAACACCTCCGGCACACATTATCAGTTTAAATTGTTTAAAATGAAGTATGTAGTGGAATTGTTGCCAGTCCATAACTTATCTAGTAGATTTCTAGTAGCTAGGGCAATTAATTTTCATTGGAAGACTTTTACGGCACTACAGATGATAAATTGTTTCAATGCTGGACTGGGGTCTCAGAGCGATACGCTTACAGATCGTGAAGAAAATTTGATAGATAAATAGATAGATATATAAATCGTTTATTTAGTGCACACAAAAGACAGCACAACATACAATAACACGATAAAATAATAACTAACGCTCCGCATCGGTGTCATTGCGGTGAAGCTGTCGACAGTCTCGGGCACCATGGCCTGTCCTGCTGCAGGAGCGCAAGTCGCATAGCACGGCACGCCAGCATCAACGACATTATTCGTCGAGTCTTTGTCACCGCCGGCGTACCAGCGGTATTAGAACCAAACGGCTTGGTACGTGACGATGGGAAGAGACCAGACGGGATGACGTTGTTGCCTTGGAAGATGGGTAGGCCTCTGGTGTGGGATGCGACCTGTGTCGACACCCTTGCGCCATCTCATGGTCCTAGCACGGCGGCCTGTGCTGGCGCCGCTGCTGCGGCTGCTGAGACCCTCAAGCGGCGCAAATACTGTAACCTTATTGGTAACTACAGTTTTAAGCCGTTTGGGGTCGAAACGCTCGGATCATGGGGCCCGAGTGCGCGTCTCCTTTTTAAGGATATTTCTCGTCGACTGGTCGACACTTCACGTGACCAGAAGGCTGACACGTTCTTTGGCCAAAGAATTAGCATTGCCATTCAACGTGGCAATGCTGCCAGTCTTCTGGGCACGTTTCCGGATGACAGCGATGCGGACGAATACTTCGACGCCTAAGTGTCGTTTCGTTTTTATTATTTTTATTTATACAGGTAGTTAGTTAGTCTTTTAATTTAGTACCTAATGTAAATAGTTAGCTGTGTTAAAACTGTAAAATAATAAATTAATCTCCCTAGTTATTATTATCAAAATAAAAAATAACTAATTAGCTATTAGGAAATAGCCGCAAGGTGACAATATACAAACAAATAAAAAAATAAAAAGGAAGAAAACAATGATGGATCACCTCGCTTTGTAAATGAATTGCTGATATCAGTAAATTACCTGTTCTTTCTTTGTTATGTAGTTAGTAACTAACCTGGTGTCAGAATTTTTATGCTGCCCATGGACCTCTGACTTGGCTTCACATACCGTCGAGAAATATCTCTCAGGCAAGCCGGTTTCCAGACGATGTTTTTCTTCACCATTTTTTAAGCAAGTGATAATTATACAATACGCACATGAATCCTAAAAGTCAGAGGTGCGTGCCTTGGGTTCGACCTATGACTTCGCAGTCCGATGGTCACACCGCGGGCTATCACTGCTGTGATAAGATAGCAAAGGATGTTACCTATAGTAAATTTTTCTTTTGTGAGTCTTTGGGTGACAAACAAGCTGGCAAGCCTATTTGGTGGAAAGTAGTCAGCACCGTTAACTCCAATACCAGAAGCATCGCAGGTTTGCTTCCATCCTAGAGAAAAAATTAAGTGTCGCATTGTGCATACGGGCACCCATAGCCTTCCAACTGATATACAGCACAGACACAGTATACAGCATAATAATTATGTATAATCAAAATACTTGAGTCTTCTTAAATACTACCTTCAAGAACACAACGCGAATTTTTTCACCACTTTCTCGTCTAAAACTATTATAGGAACCGAAAATAAATCCGGACTAAACTCGAATAAAAAAGAGGAAAGAGTGAATTTTAACTTTAAGCCGCTTTAGCGCTCAATAAGAAAATTGAAGCACTTATAGAATCGGCTCAGTGCTTTACTGTCGCAGCGCTTTTTATCCCTTTCACTTGAATTTTAAAGTATGTGGGTCACATTGGAACATTGTTTGTTTTGTGAAAGATATACGAGAAAGATACACAAATGTTTGAAAACTACACGTTCTATGGTAATCAGTTATTTAAAATAGTCCTTAAAAGTGATGAATATAAATGTTGATGGATGAAGAGGGAGCGGAAGACCAAAGAAAAGATGGATGGACTGTGAGGAATGATATGAAAGAGAAGGGGGTGAATGATAGCGTGATGGTTGATAGGGGAGAGTCGAAAAAGAAAAAGTGGTGCGCCAACCCCACGTACCATGGAACAAGTACAGGAAGAAGAAGACCGCTTTATGTGCAATCTTTAAATACCTACGTACTTGTTGTCATTTCCGCAGATGCATTGCTTGTCTTTAATGCATATCAAGTAAACGAGGAAACTGCATCTGATTAAGCTGGAAGCCGACCCCAATATTATGTAGTTGAGAAAAGACTAGGCAGATGATGATGACGATGATAAACGAGAAATAAACATAAGGTACATTAAGACTAGAAATTCAAGATGTTTTCATCATCATCATCATTTCAGCCGAAAGACGTCCACTGCTGGACATAGGCCTCCCCCAAGCACCGCCACTTCGACCGATTCTGTGCTTTCCGCATCCAGCGGATTCCTGCGGCCTTCACAAGGTCATCGGTCCATCTTGTGGGAGGCCTTCCAACGCTACATCTTCCAGTACATGGTCGCCACTCCAGAACCTTTCGACCCCATCGGCCATCCGTTCTGCGAGCAATGTGCCCTGCCCATTGCCACTTAAGTTTGGCAATTCTTCGGACTATGTCGGTTACCTTGGTTCTCCTGCGGATCTCTTCATTTTTGATTCGATCACGTAGGGAAACTCCAAGCATAGCCCTCTCCTTTGGGTGACTTTTAGCCTTCTGATAAGGCCCATTGTGAGCGACCACGTTTCAGTACCATAGGTCATCACTGGCAACACGCACAAGATCTTTTGATGTCATGTAATAACTCCTAACCCACAGGTAATTCAAAATTGACTATAATAAATACTTTGATAATGTAACTGCTCGTCTTTAAGAAGCTTAACAAGACCATTTTTAATACAACATATAGCAGGAAAAGACGAATCAAAGTAAATAACTCCGACAAAATAAAACGGAAACAAAAGAAAACGCGTAAAGATAAAACGGGGACCAAAAAAGGCGTTTTATAGTCGTCACAAAACACTGATTGAGGTCGAATCTCGTAAAACTTATAAATCAGAGCTCAACAATACCTTGGGGCCTGCCAACCCCCTTAAACTTTGGATTTACGATCTGTAAGCCGTTGATGTTGAATTAGAAATCCATGCTGATTTCAGTGGTTGTACCTAATTTGTCTTGCGAACCTACTGGGGATGTTGTAAATCATGTTTTAGGGACAGACGTATCAATTTAGTTAGGTATTCGTGAATATGGTGATCAATGAGACGGCACGGTTGGCGCAGTGGCTAAGCGATTGACTGCTTCGCTGCGAATGCGGGTTCGATTCCCGCACGGAACAAATATTTGTAAGACCTACAAGTAGTTGTTCCGGGTCTGACTGTTTGTGTATGTGAGTTTAAATATTTGTGAACGCACCCACAATTCAGGAGAAATTCCTAGTGTGGGGCAACGTTTTAAAAAAAATAAAAAAAACGTGTGGCACTCGGGGACTGCCGCGGTAAAGCTATTGCATAGCATTTGTAACCTCTATACTTCCTATTTGTCAACGCTACACTTAGGATGATGATCCGGGGAACGTAATTTTTGTTTTATGTCATCATCCGTCATTACATGGTAGGCGTTAGGTTTTATTTTCGTTACGGAATTTCTTGATTCGGTCTCCGCGCTCAAAGCCCGCGATAAAAGCTATGCAATAGCTTAAAAATAATAACGATCGCTTGGACCCTGATATAACTACAAGAAAGGACCTTTAGTAAATCGTTTATCAGAAGAATCTTGAAAATGTAGACGATAACAATAATAAAAATCCCAACTTGTAAAACTAACTTAAGGAAAAATAACAATGACCTTAAAAGTTCCAAACCCTGAAAATACAACGAGAGCTATTGTTTTTCTGGGCCCAGCAAAAAATAGACAAAAACTAGTGATTATTTCAGGAGATTCATTAACAGTAGGCATCCTCTTGTCTGGATTTTTTTACAACCACCAAGATAATCACATTTTATTGTAAAAGCTCTTAAGTTAGCTTAGCATTGTCAATCCTGTACATTTAACTGACAGTTTTCGATTCATTAATCACTGAATATTAAAAATAATTATCAAGACACACATCGTTAACGCAGCTTGAAACTCTGCTTACCCACAAACAACGCGTGTAGATAAACAATTGACGACGATTGAAATTAAAGCTCTCACACAACAGTCGACGCACCGATTTATTGGGTAATCAATCATTTACAATGGGATGTAAACGTAAGCGTATGTAGGGTAGCCATAAGTACAAAGAAAGTAGGACAGTTTTCTCTGGTTCACCTTTTTTCCATTAGGATTTGCCAATAGAAGTCCGGAGCCTAGATTTATGCCCAGTTTGCGGCAATGGCGATTTTAGGCTTATATTAAATCGCCAACCTGTCTTGTGCAGTAGTGATCAATGCTAGTGCCTTCTCTGTATGAGAAGAGGCTTTTGCTCTGCAGTGGGACAGCAATAAGTTGGTTGAATAGCAACTGGCTCACCCCCTAATAAATGGGACTTATACATTCCTAACAGTCGAAATATGGATGGACCTGCATACACCTCTGTTCAACCACAGATGAACACAAATGGAACACTCCGCATTTTAGGAATGAAGCTACAAGTACGCGGCGGGCTTGCCATGTTGGACCAATTGAGTGAGTGTAACGTAGTCAGTAGATCTGATTAAGAGTAACGCGATAGAAAGAGAGGCAACTTCTAGGTGGAATTAGCGCTGTGCGACCTGAATTGCACTTTATTGTGTCGTAACAAGAGTCGCTTTTTATTTAAATGATTTTTCGGAGTGTCTCATCTGTGGTTCAACACTCCCGAGGAAAATGGGCATGATGTTATAATATGTTATGTCATTCTCCAATATGCCGAAAAGCTTTCGGTTAACCACTTAGCCATATAAATATTTGTTCTCCAAGACACTTCGCCAATCAATTAATAGATTAGTCTTCCTTATTTGTTAAGATGAACACAAAATGAATACAAGCATCACAAACGTAGTGTCTGTGTCTAAGCGCAATATTTTTTTGCTTTTTCTCTTGTTAGTTTTAACTTAATGCTGATTAAATAATTCGTCTGCATTCACAATTTTTACGCAACATTTTACTCATTCACATAATTTACGATTTGTTTTAAGCGGTTTGATATTATGAATTGATTGTTGTTTTTTTTTTTCTTAAGTTTGTGTCACTGAAAAGATAATCCATGATGTGAAGTTTAATAAATTAATCATGTACAAGGTAATCTCGTAAAATTGTAAAGTAAAAAACTTTTTACAAAAAAAAAACAACCGACTTCAAAAAAACACTACAAAGTGAAAAATAACTTTAATTTCGGAAGTCGGTGTCTTTGGTTTTTAATTTTCGTTCTTTGTCACCGACTTCCGAAATTAAAGTTATTTTTCAGTAATCGCGTAACAAACATACAAAAAAAAAAAAACATACTGTCGAATTGTAAACCTCCTCCTTTTGGAAGTCGGTTAAAAATATCCACCTATCATCCAAAATCTTGGTCGTCCCAGTCCATACATCACGGACAGTACCGAGTGCTCAATATTACGCGTTTAGTGATGTACGCCATGTATTTGCGTACGAAGCACTTTTGACAATACGTAACACTTCAGAAAGCTTTCCTATTGATCTCGCTTTCTAGTGGAAAGGCTTTCTGACATTATCATTGATACCTATGCAAATGAAAGGTACGATAATTTCATAACACACTCACAATGCCTTTCATTTTTAAGATTTATATGTTCGTCGCGTATGTTTGTTTTTTTTTTATGTCCACCGATTTCTCCGTCAATTGTGGACCGATTTTGAAAATTCTTTATTTTGTTTGAAAGGGTATGCTCTCGAGGTGGTGCCACATAAATTTTATTAACTTTGTTTTGATAGTTCTTGAGTTAGCTTCAATAATACGTACTTTTTTCCACTTAGTATGTGGATGATATGATAAGTTCCTGTCACTGTTATTTACATAGTAGGTAGTGGTTTTCGAATTTGTGTGGGGTAGGCACTACAACTAAAAAGTGAAAAATAAAAACTTTTACAAAAAAAAACAACCGACTTCCAAAAACACTACAAAGTGAAAAATAACTTTAATTTCGGAAGTCGGTGACAAAAAACGAAAATTCAAAACCAAAGACACCGACTTCCGAAATTAAAGTTATTTTTCACCTTGTAGTGTTTTTGGAAGTCGGTTTTTTTTTTTTTGTAAAATGTTTTATACAGTTCAACAACGTTCATTGCGTTAGAAGCAATGGATTAGGAATTTCTTTCAAAGTACTTTGAATTATGATTGAAAGTATATTACACAATTAAGGTGCTGAATATTGTCAGCCCTTTTCATCCTTCTACCAAATTAAGGCTTCTCAACGACTAATTTCATCAAGGTCAAAGATCAAACTGCTATAGATAATCACCATGATGGGGAGGGTCCCTGGAGGGTGAGTGATGTGGCAGCATTTACATCGCCACATACAAACTTCGCATCATACTGACGTCATGCGAAATCCTACATCGCGCAAGCAATGTTTACCGCGCGATCAGCATATATGTCAGATTCGGTCATTAGTACGGACACGAAACGAATCGCAAGCGTGCCGCTGGCGACAGGACGTGATCTACCCGCATCAACAGCGGGCGCTTCTACAGAGTCATGATTTTTTAAGGCCACGGCGAGGACGGATTCAGCCTCGGATTGCATCAGAGTCAAGACGTCGCGGAACTGTTCTCGATTCGTGGTGCTCAGTTATTGTGTTCGTTGTAATTTGTGATCATTGCGTTAATTGGTGATTTTAATAAACGCCGTCGCACCCAGTGTGTGTATAATTTAGCTAGTGTGATTAATTTGATAGTAAATTATAATGTGATCTGAACTGCAAACTGTTTTTCTATTGCGCATTAACCAACACTACCCACACTACGCCCACAGTAGTTAAAATATCGCTGATAATAACGAAAGAGTCACGTACCCGTCTCCGACATATAACTTCCTGACATGAATCATCGGGCAGTAGCCCAACAGACACAACACCCGTCTGATCGGAGAATCGTCCCTTTTCTATGGAGAATGAGTGAACTTTATTACACCCTGTTCCATATACCTCTATAATCGCAATTCCATCTTATACCTGTACCTACATTGTTGGCAAAATAAATCTGAATCTGAATCTGAATCTAAGACAATTCATTCATTAGCATTTCATCACCACTGGTCTCAAAAAAACTTTTTACAAAAAAAAACAACCGACTTCCAAAAAACACTACAAAGTGAAAAATAACTTTAATTTCGGAAGTCGGTGTCTTTGGTTTTGAATTTTCGTTTTTTGCCACCGACTTCCGAAATTAAAGTTATTTTTCACTTTGTAGTGTTTTTTGGAAGCCGGTTGTTTTTTTTTGTAAAAAGTTTTTATTATACACTTTTTAGTTGTGGTACCTACCCCACACAAATTGGAAAACCACTACCTGCTATGTAAATAACAGCTGTGACAGGAACTTATCATACCATCCACATACTAAGCGGGAAAAAGTACGTATTATTGAAGCTAACTCAAAAACTATCAAAGCAAAGTTAATAAAATTTATATGGGACTACCTCGAGAGCATACCCTTTCAAACAAAAAAAGAATTTTTGAAATCGGTCCACAATTGACGGATAAATCGGTGGACATACATAAAAAAAAACAAACATACGCGACGAACATATAACCTCCTCCTTTTTGGAAGTCGGTTAAAAAGGTGAAGGAAAACATCGTGATAAAACCGGCATGTCTTAAAACCAAACATTAGAAGACGTGTAACATTTACCAACACGAACTGGGTCCGCGTGGTGGATCACGGCCAACTCCCTCTCACCGAGAGGAGGCCTGTGTCCCAGCAATAGGAACATTTTATGCTGATCATGCTAAGACGATCGATGATAAAATGAATACCCCTCGTTATAAAAATGGTTCGGTATCTAACACGGTACGGTATCTATTTTATCGGAGAACTTTTTATCCCACGTTAGAAAAGCACTCATGCGAATCAGACAAAAAATTGACATTGTTCGATCGTAAAATATGTATGAGTTATTGGTGCCATATGTCAAACCCTTCCATTTCATTGGCTTTTGAGGGTCGTTGTATGTCACTTTGCCTAGATAGATAAGGATAGAAGGTTTTTAGATTTCAGCCACTCACTTCTAACTTAAAAAGTACTTACGGCGGCTTATGAAATCTGCAATCTATTTATCCCAGACAATTACTGTCGTGGCAGTAAACACCGCTTACTGGCTCTTCTATCATTCCGTACTGTTGCACACTCCAAGTCACCTATTCCTCGGACATTAGCCGCTATTAACGCTCTCCTGACCTCAAACATAGATCTTGATATGTTTGCGAATGAATAGCAGATGACACTGTCAGTTTTTTTTTTTTTTTGAGAAGCATACATGACCGTGTTCAATAAATTACATGTTTAAATAGTGTAAAATTGGCTTCGGCCGTTCTATTTAAAATAAATAAATGAACATAGCAGGCACAGGGTAGGTACTGTAAAGGTTGTCAGCAAAAAGAAACTTTACATCATACAGGCAGGTAGATAAATGACTCTGGTTGCATTTGATCACTCAAGCGAATTTAGAATTAAGTTTCAAAATTGAATATGCGGCGATTGTTTTTATAAAACAACAGGTTATGCGCGTAAAAATGAGGACGTGCTCTTGAAATAAATAGCGAAAATTCAGTACTGCTTTCGCCTACTCCATATAGAATCTATTCGCTTCTATAGGTACCTGGGGTAATGGCGCTTATAATATTATGGTCGTTAATATAAGTTAGGGCACAAAGTAAGCACATAAGAGTCAATTTACCATCACAACCCGTTAACCGTCACAATCAATTAATTGCCGACACAAAATAGTTCACGTATTTTTTTATTTACTTTTTGCCATTAATTCTCTTTTTGTCATATTCTTTTAAATCTCTCGAATCTATAATAGATTTTTATGTTTTGCCCCATCCTTTCACAATAATTAATTAACTGATTATGTTTAAATACCGTGTGGTGGGAACCTGGTGATCTGCTATACAGGTATTCCTAGTGCAGGCACGAGTCTCTCACAAACTATTGTCACATAGTTTTTCAAGCTAATGACTAAATTATAAGATGCCATTGTTTGTGAAGAGAAAATAATTTTTTCTAAAACATGTATGGAAATATTGTAATTATTTTCGAAAAAAGAATACGCGATGTATCGAATTTACGGTCAAAGAAAATCAAATCCATTGCAGGCGCGTTTTTTGAATTTGGAACATTACAACGCTCCAGCAATGTTGTATGAAATGGCGTGCTGGGGTTATTAAATACTCTTTGATTGGATCTCTTTTATCATTCTTGGCATACCAAAGTAAGTCTCTTTGCTTAGTACAAATTGCGTTCACGTGGCTGTATAGCTATAAATGCATTTGCCTTTCGGCACAGAAGATAAATAGAAAATTGGCGGCAAAGCTGAAAATTCGTCTTGATTTGTTATCATACTATAAATGAGTTCCAACGGTTCAGAGAGTGAAATAGAGATTGATTGTACTCCACCAGATTTAAGATCAGATTTTTTTTTCAAATTGGCAATGGAAAACCTGCTTCCAGCGATGTCAAAAGAAAAATACATGAAAGTTTATGAAAATTTTATGATTTGGAAAAACGAGAAAAAAGTGAACATTTTCTCCGAAACAGTATTTTTGGCGTATTTTAATGAGATTGCTAAAACTAAAAACCCATACATATTATGGGCAATTTATTCCATGCTGAAATTTACGGTTCTTGCGGGGAGCTTGTGGCTAAGTAATAACAGCCGTACGGGTCGATCGATCAGGTTAAGCTACGCTTGCCGCTGTTGGTCCGTGAATGGGTGACCATCTTTACATACCAAGACCCCTCCGTACCTCGGAAAGCACGTTAAGCCGTTGGTCACTAGTCGCCGGCTGTCATTTGTAGATCTTTGACAGTCGTTACGGGTAGTCAGAAGCCCAAAAGTCTGACAACCAGTCTTACCAAGGGGTATCGTGTTACCTAGTCACTAGGTTGTGGAGGTCAGATAGGCAGTCGCTCCATGTAAAATACTGGTATTCAGCTGCATCCGGTTAGCCAAACATAGTTGGGAAAAAAGCTAGGCAGATGATGATGAAATTTACAGTTCATGTTAAAAACGGCATTAACTTGAAAAATGATGGAAATTTAACTACTTTTATTTCCCTGCATTCTTTTGAGAAAAGCACTATATACGAGTATGCCTCGGCAGAAATGGCAATTGCCTGTCTCGTATTAGTGAAGTCCTCGCCTATGGCTCGGCCTTCAAACTCATACTCGACCTGCAATTGCCTATTTCCCGGCCTTTGCAATAATGTACTAATTTTAATCAAAATAAAAATTCAATCCATAAATAAGAGCCACATAATCACATACCGATGTATTCTATCAGTTATTTGACAGGTCTGTTGAAACGGGTTCAAAGTAAACTTTGGACACGACCGATGTTTCCCGAACATGACCGAACAAACCCGATCCGTGGACCCTAAACCACAGACTAGGACAGATGGGACACTCCGCAAAATTAATTAAATATAAAGCGACTCTTGCTTCGACACAATAAAGTGCAATTCAGGTCGCACAGCGCTAATTACCGACAGTTATATTCACCTAGAAGTTGCCTCTCTTTCTATCGCGTAACTCTTGTATCTTCTGACTACGTTACGCTCACTGAATTGGACAAATCGAGCCCGCCGCATTCCTATTTGTAGCTTCATACCTAAAATACTGAGTGTCTCATCCGATATTCATCTGTGTCTAAACTATATATCTGGATATTGACTGTGCTAATATCATTAGGATTTGTTTGAGCCAGATAAAGGCTTCTAGTTTTCAATGTAATTGAATATTTTCGAGAGATTTGAGGCTTAATATGTTTTGGGATCTGAGCGACCTCATTTGATGGAATAGGGTTATTTTTGTATCAACATTGGGTGGTAGAAATATGTCTTTGTCCACTTTTAAAATTCTGGTAAAAACAATTTCTCTCTCCTTAAACATCATCATTACATATAGTTCCTTGCTCTTGTTTCATGATTATAATTTTATGTATATATCTGTTATTTATCTAATATATATAAATATTTATATAGGTAATTATATGCTTTATGTATCTGTTGTATATGTAAATGGTACACCACTGACTACCTGCAGTATTGTCTCTCCTTTTCCATTTAAATCCATCCAAAGGTTGTCTGTAAAAGATCGCTTTTAGCGATAAGACCGCCCTTTGTGTCACCCAATGTAAAATTTCTATGTTAATGTCTGTAATTTTATGGTGTACATAATAAGAATATTCTAGCTAGAAATATGCTTTGATTTTCTTCAACGGTGCTATATACAAGCCTATCTATTTTATTTTTTAATCTGACAGCTCAAACGGTGACAGCCAAAGACATTTGAATATAGTGACAGCTTAATTCAAGCTCACTTCATCCAAGTGAGACTGCCTACTGCTGAGCATGAGGTCCTGGGCTCAATTCCCGGGTCGGGCAAAGTGTTATTGGGTTTTCCATCTGGAATTTCCCAAGAATTTTACAAGTCTGGATTTGTGCCCGTTTAATGGCTGTAGACTCGCCCCTTACCACTACCACTGACTTAACTGGTGAAATGTGGGTGTACTTAGGCACACCTCTGCTCATCCCTTCGGGGAAGCAAAGCGTGATGTTATGTTCCCTAGGCTAGGCTACCTCAAATTCAGCAAAGCCAAAGTTTTTTATGCTACGAATGACAAGTTCAAACCCTACATTGAACAAATATTTTTTATAGCAACCGAATATTACTTGGTGGCCATATTTTTCGGGTATAGCTCGTGTTTGTCATATTTCCCTAGTGTGCCCACTGTACGTGTATTCCAGAATTTATTCGACAGAAATATTTCGTCTCACTCTTATCTCGCTTGAACACTTCTGTTTGCGAAGTGAGAGAGAGCGAGACTGAGTGGCGGGGAGAAGGCTCCATGGCGCCGATAGTTTAGGTATCTGCTTTATATTTAGTTTAGTTATTATTCGTAGTTTTATGATCTAATTTAAAGTATTGTTTGTACTATCTCGTCTTGAGAGCAGTGATGGCCCAGTGGTAATGGCCCTGACTTACGAGTTGTAGGTCGTGTGTTCGAACCCAAGCAAGTGCTTTACATTGTGTAAATAATTTCATCACCACTGCTCTCAAAACGGTGAAGAAAAACATCGTGAAGAAACCGGCATGTCTTAAAACCACAAAATCGAAGACATGTGACATCTACCAACCCGCCAAGGCTCGGATACCGGTTAAATTTTCAAACCGTTATTATGTACTTGACGCAAAAACCTTTACATTCGGTTTCGTTCTTATATACCGGTTTTTATAAACCGGTTTTGGAGGAGTTTTTACATAAAGGTTTTTTCGGATTAAACGGTTCAGAGCAATATTAACCGGTTTTTGTTTAGTTTTTATTCAGCGTGGCATCTTTACAAGTTGCAAATTGCAACGCGTTTACCAACATGCCGCTCGTCGACTAAACCGGTTAATTTAGGTTAAAATAAAGTTCTTAAAACGTTCACGTTCTTAAGAAAAGTTCGGAGTAAAACTCAAATAAACTGATTTTAACCGGTATTTTTAAACCGGTTCCGAGCCTTGACCTGCACTGGGCCCGCGTGGTAGAGCGCGTTTCTTGAGAATTTAATAGCCTAAGATCCGACCTAGAGACGACCTTCACCCATAAGTATTTTATAGTATGTTAAAAAATATATCGCAAGTGGATCGGCTGAAAATGCCTGGCCAGGCTATGATTACAAAAAAAAAACAAAAATGCCTTTGTTAAATCCTAAATTAAAAGCAATACTTCACACATAGCGGACACATTTCAAAGAAACATGCTCGTTAAATTAACTAGCCTTAATGTTGTAACTCAGCAAGGCTACATAAACCCAACACACTACAGTTACACATCTTTATGGTACTGTCAACAAAATAACAACCCACTAATAACAAAATACAACACTAATTACGCTACTAAACCGTTAAATGGCGAAGTTATGGACATATATAAAACGTAAAAATGTCTGACATAAACTTAAAATGGCGGTCGACGCGTTTTATGTTCCCAAGTTATGTACTGTATCGATATATTGCTTATTTTTACACTTGATTGAGTGAGGGTAGCCTGGTTTTTTGCTAATAATAAAGCCTGTGCCCGAGTATAAATAAAGTTATAAATAAATTACAATGTTATGCCAATAATGGTAACTAGGACAACGGCATGGCGTGTATGATGATGGATGTAAGGATCGTAGCAGGTGGTTCGACTGGTGACCATCAGATTGCCAAGTCATAGGTCTCGAGTTCGAACCCAAAGCACGCACCTCTGACTTTTCGGATTCATGTGCGTATTGTATAATTATCACTTGCTTCAAAGGAAAACATCGTGAGGAAACGATGTTTTTTTTTTGTTTTTTTTTTTTTGTGTGGGAAATTATCAAATAACCTCTTCCGCTCTGGGTGGAGCGGGAGGGCGTGTCAGACTCTTACTGACTAAAACCCACCCGTGTTCCTTCAGTTGCCATATTGCCGGGGGCCACGATTTCCCTTTCGACCTTATTCGCAACCTGGGCAGGCATCTGCCCTAGCGGACCCCGTCAATTCTGCTGACATCTCTTTGAGGCGCGCGTCGACCCCGGCTTGGTCCTTATCGGGCGGCGAGCTACCTATTGCTCACCGTCCGCAAGCCCGCGTCTACGGTGGGAGAGATATTTCTCGATGGCATGTGAAGCCAAGTCAGAGGCCCATGGGCGAATGGATACCAGGTTAATCACTAACAACGCAAAAGGAAGAAGAAGCAGGTGGTGTTCTATAGTTAAGTATGTAGGTCAACGGTCCACCTAATTGAAAAAGGTTGCGGCAGCTTAAGGACAGTCGTCGTCTGCAATACTTAGGGGATTTTCCGATGAGTTAAAGACCTCAGAGGCAAAATTGGAAAATCTCACGAGTCTGTTAATTTATGGGTTTACCAACCCTTCAGACGTTTTTGCAAACAAAATTCCGTAGATCCGTGTCCATCGATTATCTATTTTGATAATCACACTATACTTTTTAGGGTTCCGTACCTCAAAAGGAAAAAATGGAATCCTTACAGGATCACTCGTGTGTCTGTCCGTCCGTCTATCACAGTAAATTTTCTCCGAATCTAATGAACCGATTCAAGGGGGCAATTTTTTGCTCAATGTATTGTGTAACATATTATCAAATAAAAGGGCTTATTTCAAGAATCTCAAATATATTTTTATTTTATTTTAAAATAAATACTTTCAAAGATATATGAAAATTCCGGAATTTTCATAAAATTTTCATAAAACCCTTCATTGTACGTGGTCCGAAACGTTCTTGGACAGTTTTTTTCTTGAACACAACAAAATACCTACTTGTCTCCTTATTTACATCCCAACCCACCGAAATATACAGAAACTAAATAACAAATACGTTATCCTTTCCTACATCCAATCAAGTATTCAACCTGTCCAGTAAAGGTACACAAGGATATAATTCAATATCCGTGATGGATAGCATTTCTCATAGTTCCACGAAACATTTCCAATTTCTAACGGTAGTTTATTTGGCATTACGGTTCACTCTTGGGTATTCACAAATTAATAGGTTAGTTAGGCTTGAGCTACACTATATATATTGTTAGTGTAAAGGCTGGAATACACATCATGATAGTAAAAGCATACTTGTTTGCTACTTTGTAGCGTAGGTAAGGCGCTATCTAATTTTAAAATATTGACCAAAATCTTTTTAAGCTATTGCATAGCTTTTATCGCGGACTTTGAGCGCGGCAACCGAATCAAGAAATTCCGTAACAAAAATAAAACCTAACACCCCCCACTCCGCCTACCATGTAATGACGGTTCCCATGACAAGGTGATGTTGTCATGGGAACGTAATTGTTTTATGTCATCACGTCATCATCCCAAGTGTAGCGTTGACAAATAGGAAGTATGGAGGTTACAAATGCTATGCAATAGCTTTACCGCGGCAGTCCCCGAGTGCCACACGTTTTTTTTTTTTTAATTGCTTGTCGCAAGTGATCCTAGGAGGTTATCGGCTGCTTAGCCGGACTTTCCTGTGGCTGCCTCAATAAATTAAGGCCTCCAGCCAGGACATAAAACGTACGGACCTCGGCTTAGGGTGTCGCTGGGGGAGGACCTAGTATTTGCCGGTCTCCTTACGATGTTTTCCTTCACTGTGCAAAATACAAACATTGTCAGGTTATAAAAGTTGAACCCGTACCACACCACAGTACTAAAAAAGTAACAGGCTCTCCCAAACCGGAGAGTGGTCTCGATTTAAAAGAGCGCTAGCTTTCTTAAGGCTCCGTGCCGCCGCACCGCACGAAATCACTGATTTTGATCAATTTTGTTTATTCGTTGTGAGAAAGGGGACGAGAATTTAAACAAAATTATTTGTGATTTGAAAAGTCCAATTTTTCGTCTTGTACATAGGGGAAAGGGATTTTTGAAATAAATTAAGGATTCGTGGGAAATCACTAAAATTCGCAACAAGTTTTCCAAAAAATGACGCGAGACTGACGTTTGATCGTTTCGTTAGAAGAAACTGCTTTTGATGTTGAAAATTAAAAAATATCATCAACATCATTATATGGTCTACTTGTACATAGGGGAACCACTTTTTTCAACTTTCATACAAAATATAGCAGAAAAAAAATGTTGATATAACGTAACTTTCTCAAAACTTCAAGCCAAATAAATATTTTTTTCTAATACTTAGAAACACTTTAAGAAATTTTAAAAATTAAATATTAATTTTAAGTTAATTGTTTAATAGAATCTAAATTTTATTTTATAAATAAACAATTACTTCATTACGTAAATAAATGGCAAAGTGAACTATATAAACGATCGCGGAAAATCTATTCCGTCAGTAGCGAACGGGCCTTCCCAGCGTGAGGACGTATCACTTTGCGTCGCAGCACGCACACACGCACGTACGTGTCCGATGTTAACATATTCCAGAAATTGTACGTCGACTACCACATTTTGATCCGCATTTTATTTTAAAGTACTTTGCTTGTTTTTGAAGAACATTAAAATTTTGCATGCCTGGCAATAAATAAAATACCGGTGTACGTGTGTTCGTAATTCTTCTTATCCTAAACGGCTTGACTGATTTAGATGTTTTTTTTTTTTAATTCATTTTGTGTAACTTGGATGGTTCATAACTATAGTTGGACTCGCGTGGCGCTGTTGTCGCAGGACAACATCTGCCTGCTGGGTTCACTAGTTATATTTTGACTTTAGATTTCATAGTTTTGAATGATTTTTGGTAGGGGAAAAAGTTATGGGTTCGCGTCACCGATATGCCCGCGCCGATATGCTGTTGTAGCAATAAGTGAAGTATTTTTGGAACGAAGTTCTTTAACGCTACTGAAGACTACTTTAAGTCAAAATAAAGATCCAAGATGACGGCTGCGAACATTTAAAAATATTTCGTCATGGGTATCGTTTTCATAGTTTTCGAGGATGCTAAAGCTGATAGTGAGGTCAAAATATAAATCCAAGATAACGGCTGTGACAATATTCAGATTTTTCGTCATAGGTGTCTTTTTCATAGTTTTTGAGGATTCTAAAGCAGATTTTGATGTCAAAACGTAAATCTAAGATGGCGGCTGCGAAAATTTTCACATTTCTTCATAACATCACGCCATCAATTTCAAAGTGTTGGGCCCTTTGAAATTGATGGCGTGATGTTATGAAGAAATCTCATTTCCGCAACTTTTTCGCGCAAGTGGGTTCGCGCAAGTGTCTTTCGCGAAAATGTCTTTCGCGCAAGTGTCTCAGATCCCTTTATGGATACTGGTGCCAATTCTCTTGTCACAAATTAATGCCTCAAAACTAGACTAAAAATCACCAAAGTTTCGTTCATTCCTGTCAAACGATGATTTCCCATCGTGAAATAATTATAGAATATATTTTATTTTGACAGCAATAAGATGGCAATATGGTGCCGATTCTCTTGTATACCGAACTAAACTTACTAAACTATCACTAAAAATCCTTATTTTTGACTATGAGAATCTCAAAGCTATTCTGCAAAATAAATTCTCTAAATTTAAAAATAATTTTGACACATCTAAATCGAATTTGACAACCGCGACTCCACACGTGATACCTAACCACGTGAATCTTTTTAGAGACGGAGGCGCGCAGGGGGGGCAGCCTCGACGTGTTTTATATGGATTTTTCACTTTTTGTGTGGAAAATAAGAAAAAATATTACCTACATGTAGAGTGTTAGGGGTTTAAAGGTTTTATAAAGGGTGTCAAAATTTTAATTATTTTTGCGATTGGACACACCGTTTTCGAGATATAAGCAAAAGAAAAAAAAAAAAATCAGTACTGTTTTTTCATCTGAAGTCGAGGTGTTGGTGTGAATTTTAGTTCATGACAACCAATTTTATTCCACATGTTTTTAGTCGCGATTAAAAATAGTCATATTTAGTTAGAAAATCTAAATTTTAGGTTAAAAACGTCAAATTCAGAATAGCAAAATTGCCATTTTCACTAAACTAATATCTCAGTGCCATCTTAGTGCTGTCAAACTAAAATATAGTTAAGTTGTGTCACTTTAGTCTATTTCAGAATGGGCAATCGTCGTTTGACAGGAATAAAACAAAATTTTGGTGATTTTTAGTCTAGTTTAGAGGCATTTGTGACAAGAGATTCTCTTGTCACAAATGCCTCTAAACTAAACTAAAAATCACTTTAGTCTATTTCAGAATGGGCAATCGTCGTTTGACAGGAATAAACGAAATTTTGGTGATTTTTAGTTTAGTTTAGAGGCATTTGTGACAAGAGAATCTCTTGTCACAAATGCCTCTAACAACTTAACTAGATTTTAATTTGACAGCACTAAGATGGAACTAAGATTTTCATTTAGTGAAAAAAGCAACTTTACTATTCCGAATTTGACGTTTTTCACTTAAAATTTAGATTTTCTAACCGAATCTGACTATTTTTCGCGATTAAAAACGTGTGGAATTAAATTGATTGTCATGAACTTTAAATTCACACCAACACCTCGATTTCACATGCAAAAACAGTACTGAATCTTTTTTTTTTCTTTTGCTTATATCTCGAAAACGGTGTGTCCAATCGCAAAAAATAATGAAAATTTCGACTCCCTTTATAAAACCCTTAAACCCCTTATACTCTACATGTAGGTAATAATTTTTCTTATTTTCCATACAAAAAGTGAAAAGTTCCATATAAATCACGTCGAGCGTGCGCGCCTCCGGCTCTAAAAAGATTCACATGGTTAGGTATCACGTGTGGAGTCGCGATTGTCAAATTTGATTTAGATGTGTCAAAAATTTTCTTAAATTTAGAGAATTTATTTTGCATAATTGTGCCGATTCCCTTGTTCACAAACTAAACTAAATTTAAGTGCATCTTTTTCTTTCTATTTCATTAAGAAAAGGACAGAAGATAAATTTTAGTTTAGTCCTGTCAAATTAATCAGCTCTTGACGTTAATTGACGTAATTTTAGTCGGCAAGTTTTTAATCACATCTAAACTTGTATGGGTGGTGATTAATTTGACAGGACTAAACTAAAATTTATCTTCTGTCCTTTTCTTAATGAAATTGTAAGAAAAAGATGCACTGAACTTAAATTTAGTTTAGTTTGTGAACAAGGGAATCGGCACCAATAGCTTTGAGATTCTCATAGTCAAAAGTAAGAAATTATAGTGATAGTTTAGTTAGTTTAGTTCGGTGTATAAGAGAATCGGCACTAAACAAAATTTTAGGTGAGAAAAGTCAAATTCAGATTGGTGCCGATTCTCTTGTCACAAATGCCTCTAAACTAAATTAAAAATCACCAAAATTTAGTTTATTCCTGTCAAACGACGATTTCCCATTCTGAAATAGACTAAAGTGACACAACTTAACTATATTTTAGTTTGACAGCACTAAGATGGCACTGAGATATTAGTTTAGTGAAAATGGCAATTTTGCTATTCTGAATTTGACGTTTTTAACCTAAAATTTAGATTTTCTAACTAAATATGACTATTTTTTTATCGTGACTAAAAACATGTAGAATAAAATTGGTTGTCATGAACTAAAATTCACACCAACACCTCGACTTCAGATGAAAAAACAGTACCGAATATTTTTTTTTTCTTTTGCTTATTTCTCGAAAACGGTGTGTCCAATCGCAAAAATAATGAAAATTTCGACACCCTTTATATAACCCTTAAACCTCTAACACTCTACATGTAGGTAATATTTTTTCTTATTTTCCACACAAAAAGTGAAAAATCCATATAAAACACGTCGAGGCTGCCCCCCCTGCGCGCCTCCGGCTCTAAAAAGATTCACGTGGTTAGGTATCACGTGTGGAGTCGCGATTGTCAAATTCGATTTAGATGTGTCAAAATTATTTTTAAATTTAGAGAATTTATTTTGCAGAATAGCTTTGAGATTCTCATAGTAAAAATTAAGGAATTTTAGTGATAGTTTAGTAAGTTTAGTTCGGTATACAAGAGAATCGGCACCAATAGCGAATTTTTCATTTTCACTAAATTAATAACTCATTCAGTTGCAAAAACTGTACTTTATCTTTTTTCTGTTCTTTTGCTTATATCTCGAAAATTGTGTCTTATCGCAAAAATAATGAAAATTTCGACCCCCTTTATGAAACCCATAAAACTCAACATGTAGGTAATAATTTTTCATGTTTTCCATACAAAAAGTATAAAATTCCATATAAAACAGAATTGTTATAAATATACTAAACGAATATATACAAACATTCCAGACTTATTTCATAAGCGTACCTACGTAACTTAACAAAATACCGTCTATAGGATCAAAACTGTTTAAGCGATCACTACGCTCGATGTTTAGGCGTGTGTGCGTGAACGGTGCACACAAACATAGCATCGCAAGAATTTACCTAAACTCTGTCGAGTGAAGTCACAGCCAGGAGCCTTAAGTAACCCACAGATATTAATAATCACCGTTGACATTTTGGATAGGTACCTCGCTTTACACTATGAAGATATTCAATAATGTGATATTAAACAACATGCCTACCACAGCATTTTTCCTGTGTCCTAACCGAAAGTAACTGTCTCGCAAATACGTGTTTACGCGATCGTTTATCTAAATAATGACATATATACGCGACTTGATTGATCACGCGAGTATGTCATTTTGCGCGATGATCACGTATTTGCGTGACAGATATTTCGGGTAGGACGCGTCTTTAGGTACTTAGCAAAATAATCCATTTGAGCCAGAAACACTACACGCTGGTTGCGACGCCAATAATAAAAAGAAATAAAGTTATCTCGATTCTCATGACTACACAGTAAAAATAGAAAAAGAACATTTTCCAATACAAAACTAACAGAACTAGGTAAAATCGCATTTACGTTTACGATTTCTACGTGATTCCGATCAGGCTATTTTTATTTCGCTATTTTTACGTCTGTTTCGAGTATCATAAGAAAATGTTCAGGAACGTACGTATCGTCAGCTGTTTCTTGTAAAATTGAAATTCAAGGACTTGATAACGCCTTTGCATAAAAAGATGTAAAAAGTTTAAAAGAACATTGGTTCTATTGTAAGAGAAAAGTAATTTTCATTAGAAAAATATTAGCTCTTCAAAGAATTTTTGTCGCACCGTTCTGCCAATGTGTTTATTCTTCATCTATGTCTTATCGTTTATCTAAAGAATTGGTAGATACTGTTTTGGTAAAGAAAAAAGCTCATCATTTATTATTCAATTATGGTTATTAATTCTTTAATGAAATTTGTAACAAGGTTTCTCAAAAGTTAACATAACTTTTAGAACATGACGTTGGCTGTTGGAAATTGGCATGGGCTAAATGAGCGTTTTTCGATTTCATTCGGTACAGTACGCCGCACGTAAGCCAACTTAAAGTCAAAGTGCTAACAACGACGTAAGGTCAACTGTACAGTACAATAGTACTGTCTCAATTAAAGAGAAGTCTCAATACATTTAGGACATCACTACCTCGACAGCACATAATGATGAGACAACAAACATGCTCTCCCAAACAGGAGAGTGGTCTCGAATTAAAAAAAAAACCGGTCAAGAGCGTGTCGGACCACGCACAATGAAGGGTTCTGTAGTTGGGATGAATTTATCCCAAAAACAAACTTAACTTTGTAGTTGATAAACATGTTCTCCCATACGAAATGTATGGGACAACATGTTTTTGTAACTACAAAGTTAAGTTGGTCGATTATTATTCGTTAACTTGTAAAGCCTACTTAGCTGTGATAATTTTCCTTTTAATTTCGTTATATAAACTACTACTGTGATTTTTTTCACACATCCAAAACCAACCATTTAGCTGACATTTAGCTGACACTTGACTCTAACAAAAATTAGCACTTTAAAGCTTAATATTTCGCAAACGGATCCCTGAATCCAAAAATGGTTTACCCAAACTCACAATGTTTTTGAAGGACCTTTCCAATGATACCCCACATCATGGAATAAAAAAATCACCACTTTACGTGTATGGGGAGGTACCCCAAAAAAAAATGTTTTTCATAATATTGTTTTACCGCTTTGTCGGCATAATTAATATGTATACCTATACCAAATTACAATTTTATAGTATTAAGGGTCTCGGAGCTAGACTGCGGACAGACAGACAGACAGATAGACGGACATGACGAAACTATAAGGGTTCCTTGTTTACTACGAAACCCTAAAAAACCGGTCAAGAGCGAGTCGGACTCGCGCACCGAGGATTTCGTATCATTTTAAATTTTCATCGGCGAGGCCTATATTCGTCAAAGAATTTTAACACTGCCCACTGCGGTGTAGAATATTGCAGTTTTAAGTCAGCGCCACCTCTTGACCAACAGAAGGAACTAATTTAATTTTTGTTGATGATTTCTGAAAAAATCTGCTATTCAGGGGGAAGCGTCAGGGTAGCCCGCGAAATTCAAATTTCCTTACGTTTTCTACATTTTGCAGGTCAGTGTCAAGTTTTATGTTGATTAAAATATGATTCGCGGTCGTAACAAATATGGCTTTACTCAATTATAATCATTACAATCAGCAATACAACTCCATAAGTTAGCAAAAGTGGCAAATGTCACGATTTCATGAAATTATATCACTTTTGACACCTTTATCTTTTTCTTAATCATTATTGCTGATTGTAATGATTATAATTAAGTAAAACCATAGTTACGACCGCGAATCATATTTTAATTAACATAAAACCTGACACTGACCTGCAAAATGCAAAAACCGTAAAGAAATTTTAATTTCGCGGGCTACCCTGACGCTTCCCCCTTAAGAGACATCGTTTTATTTTTCCTGTAATCTTTACATAAACTTCTATCACATAAAATAATTTCAGATTTTTCTCTATGCAAACTTCGGAGATAATTTTCATTATCTCCGAAGTACGGGACAGGACGGTATTTTTTTTTACAGTTTTCGTCACAACGCTATCCCCGGCGAATGAAATGGTAATTAAATTACTGTACTAATGGTAGTTAAATTTGAGTTACCACAGATATTAATAATCACCGTTGACATTTTGGATACGTATGGCTTTACATTATAAATATATTGAACAAGGACATCACTACCTCGACAAAACATAAAGAGAAAGCTAGCAAAAGCTATACGCTTATTCAGTTTATATAAAAATAAAAGGTACTGGTAATTTAAAATATGCAACCAACAAAATGAAAATGAAACTGACTATTGTCTGGCCACCATATTAATTAACAAAGTGCCTGTCTAGACTTTCAATTACATGGAAAACCATAATAAAGTAATAATCGAAACGTTGCACTGTCTTTTGCACTGCTTTGTTTAATAACATGACTGTCCATATAGGTAGGTCCTGTACTTATACAAGATGGAGAAGACAATTAGATTAAATTTCGTATATCTAATGACGTTCCCAGTCTGCATACAATAATTCAACCAAATACAGGGCCAAATATATCGACGCCAAAACTGTTAACATTAACAGTACGGACACGAAATGAATCGCAAGCGCGCCACTGGCGACATCAAGACTGATCTACCTACACCAAAAAAGGCGCGCTTCTACAGAGTCGTGATGTTTTAAGGCCACAGCGAGGAGGGCATTCAGCCTCTGGTCGCATTGGAGTCAAGACGTTGCGGAACTGTTCTCGATTCGTGGTGCTCAGTTATTGTGTTGATTGTAATTTGTGATCATTTTGTTAATTGGTGATTTTAATAAACGCCGTCGCACCCAATGTGTGTATAATTTAGCTAGTGTGATTAATTTGATAGTAAATTATAATGTGATCTGAATTGCAAACTGTTTTTCTATTGTGCATTAACCAACACTACCCACACTACGCCCACAGTACCTAGTTAAAATATCGCTGATAATAACGAAGGTCACATACCCGTCTCCGACATATGTGACAACTGATTTTTTTTTAAATAATCGACGAAAAATTTCAACGCAGGGGATTCAAAATCATGTACTGAATCCATGGTAACAGTTTTCGCGTCGATGTCCCTGCCACCCTGTCCTTAATCCAATAGTTTAATCACTATATTTAGTTAAAGATTAGCAAAACCCATAGTCGGATAACAATAAAAATTCTAATGCGTCTCGTTAGTAACAGTTGAACTCATAAAAGAAACAATGAAGAATCGAAACTTAATTATTAGAAACTTTTTCGATCAGAACGCAAATAGAATTACCAATAATTTAAGCTTACCAAAAACTTCCTTATCATAGTATAGACGCGACCTACATTATTAAATATTACCCACTGGAGGTACAGTAAAATACACGAGGAGAGTTTCTCGCCAAACGAGAGTCGAGAATGTCCGTGCGAGTCACGTCCGCAAGACTTGCTAGTCGATTGTTGCTCTATTGTGTTTAAACTTTTATTAAACGAGAAGCAAGAAGTCGCCTTTGAATAGGGACATTATGTCATACAAAATTTGTCAGGCGACTTAAACACCTTCGCCTTGCGCCTTCCGGTATCACCCGAGTGGGTCCCGATCCCTTGGGGGCGTTGGGACGGTATTGTCCTGTGCCCTAACCCAGCGAACCGAGACATGGTCTACCTAAGTGCCAAACCTCATCCGGATTTGTTCAGCCGTTCTGGCGTGAAGGCATAATAGGCAAACAAACACATAAACAGAATTAACGCAATGCGTCGCGTAAAGTCTCCTGGTCATGATGGTCTCAACATTGAGCATCTTCGCTTTGCTGGTCCGCATTTGCCAAGAGTGTTGGCTATGCTTTTTACTTTTTGTCTGGGTCATGCTTATATGCCAAGTGACATGATCAAAACAACAGTGGTGCCTATAGTCAAAAATAAGACTGGTGACATGGGCGATAAGAAGAACTACAGGCCAATATCTCTTGCCACAGTCTTGTCAAAGGTGTTTGACGGTGTGCTTGGCGCTCAACTTAGCAGTCACATACGTATTCACGATAACCAATTTGGTTTCCGTTCAGGATTATACACTGACAGCGCTATATTGAGTGTAAAGCACACTGTGAAATACTACACGGATCGCCACACTCCAGTTTACGCCTGTTTCCTTGACCTGAGCAAGGCTTTTGACTTGGTTTCCTACGACATTTTATGGAGGAAGATGGAAAAGGTAAATTTGCCGCCAGAGGTGACAAATACTCTGAAATACTGGTATGGAAACCAAGTCAATAGTGTGAGGTGGGCGGGTGCCCTGTCTAGGCCGTATGGGTTGGAGTGCGGGGTGGGGCAGGGGGGGTTATGCTCGCCTACGCTATTCAACCTATACGTGAATGATCTGATTGAAGCGCTTAGCGGCATGCGTGTCGGGTGTCATATTGATGGCGTGTGTGTTAATAACGTGAGCTATGCCGACGACATGGTGCTGCTGAGCGCGTCAGTCTGCGGGCTTAGGACACTCGTGGCCACTTGCGAGCAATATGCCAGACTGCATGGTTTAGCATATAATGTTAAGAAGAGTGTGGTCATGGTCTTTGGGGCCAAGGGTAAGTACCCAGAAGCTGTACCTGCAGTTAAGTTAAGCGGTTTGCCCCTTGTGAGGGTAGACCAATTTAAATATCTGGGTCACTTATTGACCACTGGCCTCAAAGATGATGAGGATATTGACAGGGAGCGGAGGGCGCTGTGTGTGAGAGCTAACATGATTGCCCGCAGATTCAGGCGTGCCTCTAAGGAGGTCAGGCGCACTATATTTAGTGCTTACTGCACGTCTTTTTACTCTTGTAGTCTGTGGGCTCATTATACTCAGAAATCATACGGCGCCCTTCGCGTCCAGTACAATAATGCATTCAGGGTGCTGATGGGGTTGCCTCGATACTGCAGCGCATCAGGGATGTTTGCTGAAGCACGCGTTGACTGCTTCTACACTGTGATGCGGAAGCGGTGCGCATCCCTGGTTAGTAGGGTGCGGGGCAGCACCAACAGCATCCTGTCTATGATAGCAAGCAGGCTAGATTGTGCGTTTGTGAACCACTGCTGCAAGGTATCGGCTTGGCCTGTCACCTTGCAGCAGTGATGTCACAAATTGTTTCTGTGTTTTAATTGTTTCTGTGTTTTAATTGTTTCTGTGTTTTAATTGTTTCTGTGTTTTAATTGTTTCTGTGTTTTAATTGTTTCTGTCTTAATGTTTTGTCGCGAATTGTTTCTGTGTTAATGTTTTACTAACGTATTTTGTAAGTTACTAACACTATGAGTCTTGTTACTTGATTTATTGAATAAAATTATAATTATAAATACCTAATAAAAATAAATACACTTTCGTATTTATATTTAATATTCTGGCAGGATATTAAAGGATAACACATTTAACGAAATATGCTAATTATAACTCACACACTACACACCCTCACTCTTCACACTCTCACCCATACTCACACATAATCACACGTAAACGCGCGACTTGGCCCTTTTTCTATGCATAACGCTCATTCATTTGCAAATCATTCTTTCTTTTTATTTTTGTATAATTTTAAGTTACCTATTTATTTAATTTTTCTGCATGTTTACATTGTCTACATTCAATTGCATAAGATAATGATAAGTGGAAGCGCGGAGTCTCCTAATACAAGCAATTCCTTGCTTAAAAGGTGATCTCCAATATTATTGTGTCTAAATGCCTTTTGTAATTGAAATAAACAATTTTATTTTATTATTTATTTATTTAAACAAACTGTCTCAAACACAAAATACAATTTTGTTTACATTAACGTTTAGAAAAGACGATTCTCGCTATTTGTCATGCGAGTATCGTACGTAGGTACTGTTTACACGCATCACGTTTTTATCACATTTCGATAATCGCCTACCTATTCGCAGCGTTAAACTTTCTCCGTGTAAATGAATCATAATGCGTGTCGTAAGTTATCACAAAGTAATTAACTTCGGTAAACTTGTTAACTTTGTAACTAAATACGTGGGCAGCAGTTATGAGCAAAAATTAAGTTATTTGCACGTATACTCATAATTTATATTTTGTAGCTTTACCTAAGAATAAATAGTTATTGTGTTAGTTTTAGTAATGTTGGTTTCTCTTGTTTGTTTAATTAATTCAAATTTGTGTTTGCCTTGGTCTCTAATTATTTTATTATTTATTTAATTTTGTTTGCAATATTATTGTCCGCCTGGGTATACCACCACTGCTAGACAAAAGCTTGCTCCGCCATGGCTTCGGTCTAGAGCCAATGTTAACTATTGCTTGTTGGTGTTACCCAGAACGTCCAACCACCTCTTTATAAATAGTAATAGCCTCATTAGCAAATGCGTACTCAACTGAAAAGATAAATGTTGAAATACTTTAGTTCAAATGACTATCCTTTGTAAACTCTTCAGCAATTATACATTTGACTTGGTCACCACTAATGTCATCAAACTCGTTTAGCAATAGAATAGTTCTAACTCCAAAATTGCTGTAATTTAAAAGATGGGGTGATAAAATCCAACAAGTATGTACAAGAGATAGCAAAGGATGTTTGAAGACCATAAAGGCTAACCCCCATAAATACGCTACAAAGTTATACACCATACTTTATGGGGTAGAACAGTAACGTATAGTTATAATAAGAGAACATTAAGTTTGGTTGTTCGGGGTTATAGGCAGATGTATACTGATCGATCTGCATATCTATTCATAACTATTCGAAACGCTTCCGTACCGAATCGGACATATCACTCAATGTTATCGAAGGAGTCTCTAGCGCTCTAAACGCTGCGCTGTTCACAAGCCCGAAAATTTTACCAGTTTAAATTTAATTGACGACCGCTATTCTTACGAACTATTTGCTGTCGGGTGTAGGGCAAATCAGATAATCGAAAATATGTCATTTTCGATACGATAGTGTGTGGTAATCAGGATCATCATAACCATCTTATCAACCACATCAACCAAATAATCATAATAACCATTCTGGGCTGTCATGCAAATGCCTGTGGTAATCAAAACTGTCTTCGTTTATCCTTTAAATCCAAACAGACTTCCAATATAATAAGGAAGTAAGTAATTTTGAAAACCGCAAATCAGCAATCGTAATTTGGGTCGCCGTAGATGTACCGACGCGGCGACATGCGACGAAAATAGGAAAGGCGGAAAACCAGGTATGGTGACGCAACTAGGGAGAAACCATGTTGAGGAGTGGACTATGAAAGGCTTAGCTTATAAACCTGCCCCTCGTTTAAAAGGCGACTATACATTCAAAATAGTGACAAAAAACATGCACTTTGTTTCACAAATTCCTCATCGATTTTGGCTCAAACATAGCAACTGTTACCTAATATATGGACGATATTACCAGCCTGATGCTATTGTCAGGCGAATTAATAGGCACATACAAATCACAGACCCAATATCCGAGGCATGTGGAACGTCGATATTTGTTCAAACATTCATCAAAGCTAAATAAAATGGCGCGCGAAACGATATTTTTTGCTAAATAAAAAGTGTTTTTATCTAACATTCAGGGTTGTGTGCAGACTTGATTTGTATGCTGTGTTGTTTTTTTTTTTGCTATTCAATTGTTTCATTAGTTTGTTAACCCACGGTTGCTCCGTGTGTTAACCGCTTAATTATATTTAAACATGGAACAAAATTCTGGTTTATGGTGGAAAAATGACGTAATTCGGAAGAATTTGGCCTTTTGTACACACGTTTTTCTTGCCGTGTTAAACTACGGTTTTTTCGCCGTGTGTAGGCACGGTCGTCAGTCTTGTTTGGATCACTATGGAAGCTTGTGGACAGACACGTTTCTTCTACGGTGCGATTTACATACCGTACCATAAAGAAACCGTGCCGTGTACCAAGAGCATAGTATAAAGACCGGTTAATCCGGTAATCTCAACCGGTTTCTCACGAGAAACGGGTCGAGATTTTGTTAAGTGTGCGTGCGGCGACGCATAGATACTATGGCCCCACACATACAAGCCGCGCGCGGTGCGTTTGTATGAAGATAGCTTACTACCTCTCTTTATACTATGCCAAGGGTTATGATGTGTGCTGTTTTTAACCTCTGTCAAGAGAAACCGAAGTATTGTATCCGGAGGGTTCGTCATACCTTTACACTGTGTTACGGAAAAGGTTAACGCATTTTTTCCGGTCCCCCGCGTTCAGTCTTCAATATTAGCACGAGCATTCAATTAACCTACATAGTTTTAATTAAAATCTAAGATATAGGAAAATTTATAAATCACTAGGAATGATACCCTCGGAAGAGAAAGGATGGCGTCACATGTTTATGTGCTATACACCACCACTGAACTAAATATATTGTTATCTTTTAGAAGCAACCTATCAAACAAGAAACGGTAAAACTTTAGACTTCTATCCAAATTCTTAAAACTACTATCATCATCATCATCATCATTGGCAGTCTTGATCACTGCTGAATATAGGTATCCTCCCTTTTGTGCTAAAACTATTACATACAGGGTGGCAATTTAGTCACCTGCATCCATCAAGGGGGTGATTCCACCCATCATACTAAACAATTTTCGCTGTGAAACTTATATCCGTCTTGGGAAAAAAGAACAAATTCCTATACAACAGTGAACTGAATATATCGATGCATCCATGTTTTTTTTACGAATCGTATAATGAGTTTCATAGGGAAAGTTGTTCAGTAAGACAGGACATCACCCCGTTATCGCATGCAGGTGACTAAACCACCACCCTGCAACTTTTTTTCTGTGTCATTTGATTTTATTCACATTTTTTCTATTCGATATTTGACATAGAATTTCTCAATGTTCGTTCAATTTTCAATACAAAATACAAGCGTATATTTATCAAAAATTCAAACGGAATGTTAGCTGAACCGACGTTTTTTATTGAAACAAAAATAGGATTTCTGTATGATCGACGCGTAAAACACGTGAATACGGGATTTGTATTGAACGAACCGTTTATATCCGATACGTATGAAAACCGGAATGAAATAATAATAGTGAAGGTCGATCGGAGGTAAACGGAAACGTGGATAGAAGTTTTAATCCCCGCGGTGAACAGTATAAACAGTTTTTACAATGAAGAGGTAAATGGTTGTACAGAGACTGATTCAATCAAAGTAGCTGTTAGTAGAAGAACATAATTGGAGTTTTCTAACATGTTTTGGCGCAGATCTATTACTGTTAAATCATTTTGAGCCGGACTGGTTTAAAAAACGAAACAGTGACCCAAATGAAGCTTAGACTAACAATTTAGGCACGTTGGGCATTTTTGAAATAGGAAAAAACAATTTAACTCGCGACACCGTTACCGACACCTCATTTTTGTAAACGCCAATGTGCTCTTTATTTAGATAAGGTTACGGACCAATGTTTTATATAAGTATTTTTCTTCCACAAAGGCGATCTTGTTCAAGTTTTCACTTCTGTTGGCACTCCCGGAGTGCTACTGTTTTTTTTTTTTTTTGTTATAGAAAATGGTAAACCTTTTTTTGTAAAGTATTTCGTTAAACAAAGTGAAAACTCACACAATGTTCTCATTTCAAAATAATTATCATCTTCCTCGCGATCCTTAATACAGGTTACTATGTAACCTAGCTAGGACGCTAGATTCCGTCATTTGTTACTCTTTTCTGATTATCCATAAATTGTAAATTATATTTATTGTAACTGACTGTACCACACTTTTTTGAAATAAATAAATTATTAAAAATTATTATTAAAATCTACAGTTCCAGAAGGACTAAGATCGATTACACATTGAAATAAATACACTTCCCAAAAATTGCATCTTTATACAAACCTGTAGTAATTGAGGATCTGCGCGAAGACTCCAGGATGCCTATCGAAGAAGTACTCGTTGAGGACGGGGTCATAGTTGGCTAGCGCCTCTGTGAGGCGGGACAGTCTGGTGGCAGGGATCTTCTTCAGCGTCGCCTTGTACGTCTCGTATCTGAGGAAGAAAAAGTATTGTGGTTAAGATACCCGTGTTCCTTCAGTTGCCATGTTGCCGAGGGCCATGATCTCCCTTTCGGTTTTCTTTGCAACCCCGACAGGCATCGGCCCTAGTGGACCCCGTCAATTCTGCTGACATCTCTTTGAGGCGCGCGTGGAACACAACGCGTCGTCGACCCGGGCCTGGTCCTTATCGGACGGCGAGCTACCCATTGCTCACCGTTCGCAAGCCCGTGCCTACGGTGGCCGAAAATCGGCCTACGATTCCCGACGCACAGGGTGTCTCCTTCTGCGGCGGTTGGAGGCCTCGGACTTGTGCAGTCCCAACTGCCGGATCCTGTCGACGATTAAACATGACCACCTAGGATATGTTTCTACCTATCTCTGACTGTTTGCAGTAATGTTGTGTTAAGATTTGGAAGGACGTTAGGAAGGAGGAAGGAGGTGCTGATGAAATAAAATTTGCACTGTATAAGACATTTCAGCTTTGTGGATGCAGTCCTCATAATAAGCGGTGGTAATCTTTTTTCTGTTACACTTTTTATCAAGATCAATCTTTATCCAAGTACGGAGAGGTGGTCGCACCGTAAGAAATATTCAAAACAACAACTAATAAACTATTATTACCTACTAGAGTAAAATATATCCCCTAACAGTTGTTACGAGTCGCCCAAAATTTATATAAACTGACCCAAGCTTTGGTTAACGGTGCGCGGTGTAGCCTAGTATATAATTGGTTTAGCCGTCACTTCGTGTAAAATCCTCCCGGAATATCAGTTTTTGGTTAGATTAGAGGCTGACCCCATTACAGAAACAACACGGGCAAATATAGTAGTTACAAGTTTCACTTTAATCCCGTTAAAAGTTAACTGTTTCCAGTTTCCTGATTGTAAGTACATAAAAACCTTAGTCATGCTCTAACGGCCCTCGTTTAAGAGCCGACTGACAGTTTAACTTACTGAGTTTATCCAATAATGGCAACCGTTCCGGGGTGAAAATATTTACGTGACCTTTTTTTGTACGTGTAAAACTTTAAGGATGTTGCAGCTTCCAATACAAAACAAGTTGAGTTGATACAAAGAATTTTGCTTTTAGTTGGTGACATAAATCTTAGTTTTGAGGGTTCTATACCTCAAAAGAAAAAAACGGAACCCTTAAAGGATCACTCGTGTGTCTGTTTGGAAGGCTGGCTGGCTGTCCGTCTAAAAAAAAATCTGCAGTTTCATAGAAAAGTGCAATACCTACGCGGTCAAAATGTATGGAAGAGCTGATTCCTTTTTAGGGTTCCGTAGTAAACAAGGAACCCTTATAGTTTCGTCATCTCCGTCTGTCTGTCTCTCTGTCCGCGGTCTAGCTCCGAGACCCTTAGTACTAGAAAGCTGTAATTTGGCATAGGTATACATATTAATTATGCCGACAAAGTGGTAAAACAAAATTATGAAAAAAAAATTTTTTTTAGGGTACCTGCCATACACGTAAAGTGATGATGTTTATTTTTTATTTTTTTATCCATCCATTTGTGGTATCATTGGAAAAGTCTTTCAATAACATTGTGAGTATGTTAAAACTATTTTTGAATTCAGAGATCCGTTTGCGAAATATTAAGCTTTAAGGTGAAAATTTTTGTTAGAGTCAAGTGTCCCCCCCCCTGCCAGCTAAATGGTTGGTTTCACATATGTGAAAAAATTTACAACAGTAGCTTATATAACTATATATAAAAGAAAAACTATCACAGCTGAGTAGGCTTTACAAGTTAACGAGTAATAATCGACCAACTTAGATTTGCGGTTGTAAAAACATGTTCTCCCATACAGAATGTATGGGAGAACATGTTTCTCAACTACAAAGTTAAGTTTGTTCTTGGGATAAATTCATTCCAACTACGGAACCCTACATTGTGCGTGGTCCGACATGCACTTGGCCGGTTTTTTTTAATAACCGACGAAAAATGTCAACGCAGGGGGCTTCAGAATCATGTACTGAATCCATGGTTTCAGTTTTCACGTCGATGTACCACCTTGTAAATACTTGTCGTGTGATAAACTCTGCTTGCGCGATGCAGGATTTTGCGTGACGTTAATTTGACTGTGTGATGCGTAGTTTGCATGTGGCGTTGTATATACTACAAGTGATCACCGTGGCCTATGGACCTCTGCCATACTAGAGGCATCACAGGTGCCTTACCATCACAGAGACAAAGATAAAATGTCTAATGTGCCTGTAATATATTGGTGCCCAAATACTTAAAACTTAAACTCATTTAATCTGCTTTGTGGTAAAAATAGGTATGCTCAAAATGAATTATTTCAAATAGACACTTACGGGCGACGAAGTATTATAAATATTAATAATACCAAACTATTATTGTCACTGCAGGAAAAAGAAAGCTGCTTCTCATACACAGAAGGCATGAGCATTGGTCACCATGCTTGCTCAAGAGAGGTTTATGATTTCAAACTTATACAACGATCTATTATAATTGTTTTATCTAAAGACAACCCTCTATATAGTTTCGACACCTACTCTTATTAAAAAAGAGGAAAGTTTTCAAACACCTTGTTTATCATCTAAATTACACCAAAACAGCATAGCAATTATAATTTTAACCGGTGCAAAGTTCTACAATGGAAACTATTGCGATTAAAGGAGCTGCACTTCATAATACAGTTACAACTTCCCCGAACTACCCTATTTGCATAAATAGAAGTGCAAATGTCGTTCTGTCTCCTCTACCGATCTTTATTTCTCCTAATAAAGTTTATTCTATTTATATGTATGTTTCTGTGTATTTATTATTATATTTTAGAGTTATTTTCGAGTTATCAATCCCTAATGTTGCACCAGCTATGTTTTGTCTCTGCATCACCCTAAGGTTGACTGGTAGAAAATGCCTCAGGCATTAAGTCCGCCTTTGTACAGTATTTTTACTCATGCATAAACTTTAAATAAATAAATAAAAGTGGAAGATGGTAGTTTATTAGGTAGGATAATCTCCTTTATCTTCGTGACGTAAGTTTGAAATTGGTATTATTGGTTTTACATAATAAAATAAAGGTGGGAACATGTTATAGGACTGCTCGTGCATTCATTAAATCTTTGTTGTATTCCTCTCGTGGCTAATACATGTTGTCTTAGAAATAGTTTAGCCAAAGATATAAATATGTCTAGATAGACAGTCAAAGCTGTGAACTCGTCAAAAAAAATCCATCCAACTGTTGGCCGCTAAATGCACGCACACTAGAAAATCAGATTAACGTAAGGAACTACTAAACTAATAATAGGTGATGAAAGTAGGACATCATGAATATAACACAGCAAATATATTTTCGTCTACGCCAAAATTCACACGAAAGATACTCGGGCCTAAAATGCTGCCCTGAGGAACTCCCTCTAAATTCAACATGCTCGAACAAGTTCTTCATTCATTCCCAGAGCAGCAATACATACTTGTGAATTCCCGAGGTGCGGAACCAATCCATACCAATTGATCTGCTAAGTGGTGAACTTGCTCCAGTGTTGGTCTGAACCTAACTGTGATTTCCCATGAGTCGTCCGAAATGTGTAGTTTTTGTTTGGTATTTGAGATGAATATGACTATCTCTTTTATTGACGTCATACGGTAAATAAAAATGGTAATTAAACATAACACAACACACCACACACACACTATAGTACACTCACATTTCGCCAGTTATGTTTAAGAACCATGGAACAGGATGCGAGCCTTTTGCCTAATTAAAATTGTTTTAATTTTAGTTTTTAATGTTGTTGACAAAATAACGAAAAATGCATACATTCTAAAAAAAGGATTCTTTCGTTAAAAGCCAGATGAACATCAATTCCCGAAAGCAAATATTAATGTTCTGACCTACAGTTTAGCCAGCTTTAACACTGCAGGCACCAGACACCAATTTGATTTAATTCGGAGCTCCAAGATTTTGATCAAATAACTCTGGGTACTGGGGAACTCTCTCTAATTGACTAGCTGAATACTATTTTATGAAGTGATATACATCATTCAAGCTGCAAATAAATGTCGATCAACGAAACCTTTCATTTTGATATAAGGCCAGAACACGTTGTTTCAATATTTATATCTAACACCATTCTCTAAAGACCGGTCTAGATTTCTTCTCAATGTATTATTTCTAAGTGGTGGAGGTGAGTGTGTATTCACACTTATCGTTCTTCACCTATGTCTGATTTCCCTCGAGAGGAATCCATGATTCCTTCACAAATTGTACAAATGGACTCTCAATGCCTACACATATGAATTCTGAATTTAGTAACTTGGCTTTAACTGAAAAGTTGAATACAATGGCTTTGTGAATATATGTGTAACTTTATTTAAAAAAACTAGGTCCATGTTCAAATAACGGTGAAATAAATACGATTCATTGTTTTTATTTGACTGTTATTTGAACATGGACCTACTGCTAGATTTTCGGAATTTTACATTCGTTGAAGTTTTACTCGTATATTTCAATGTATTCGGCTCGTATATGTTTCAGTTTTTAACCGACTTCCAAAAAGGAGGAGGTTATATGTTCGTCGCGTATGTTTGTTTTTTTTTTTTTATGTATGTCCACCGATTTCTCCGTCAATTGTGGACCGATTTTGAAAATCCTTTTTTTGTTTGAAAGGGTGTGCTCTGGAATTGGTCCCATATAAATTTGATTAACTTTGTTTGGGTAGTTTTTGAGTTAGCCACAAAATACGTATTTTTTTCCCACTTAGTATGTAGATGATATGATAAGTTCCTGTCACTGGTAGCAGGTATAGTGGTATTCGAATGTGTGTGGGGTAGGTACCACAACTAAAAAGTGAAAAAAAAACTTTTTACAAACACAACCGATTTCCAAAAAAAAAAAACATTGCAAAGTGAAAAATAACTTTAATTTCGGAAGTCGGTGAAAAAAACGAGAATTTTTACGAGTGTGATAGATAGTTGAATCATTGTACCCGACTGTATTTTTTATTTGAAATACTATATTTTCAGTGTGGTCTAATATCTTATATAAAAACTTTTTACAAAAAAAAACAACCGACCTCCAAAAAAAAAACACTACAAAGTGAAAAATAACTTTAATTTCGGAAGTCGGTGTCTTGGGTTTTGTATTTTCGTTTTTTGCCACCGACTTCCGAAATTAAAGTTATTTTTCACTTTGCAATGTTTTTTTTTTTGGAAATCGGTTGTTTTTTGTAAAAAGTTTTTTATTTTAAAGGCTCGGAACAGACAGGCACAACACGAAGGTATGACGCGATTCTGGTAGAAAAATTTCCATTAAGTTTTCATAGAAATTGTTCTACTACAATAGCGTCGTGCCTATCTGCGAGAGCGTTAACTGTCGTATTGTTGCATGTTGTTTTAATTCTAAAAGAGTAGCTTTCAATTTACTCAGATATGGAAAAAGAAATCATATTTAAATAAACTTCAGTCTCCGTTAATAAGATGTATGAAAATATGTTGAAACATTATGAAGAGATTTACATATAACAAGACAGAAACCAAAGTTAACAAGTCTGCGAATAAACATGCTCCAATTTCCTAACATTTAAGTAAGTACTTACAATTCCAAAAACATCACAGAAGTTTCTCGCAGCACAAACATTTCATATTTTAGCATATTCTTATGAACTAACGGGTTAGTCCCGCTATGGTATGGTCCCGGTATGGCACCCTCTTAAAATACCTATCAAAAAGTCCCGCTATGGTACCCATCTTTTAGATCTACGTTAGACAATAGAAGGTACAACTGAAAAGAAAAGTGTATCTATAAATAAATACTTTTAGGAGTGTATCAATAAAACGTCTGTTTGCGATATTAAATCAGTCTTTTATTAATTCAAAATATTTATAAAAAAATATCAAACAGTAAAACGAAATATTAATTGCAATGTAATTTTTAAAATAATCAACAATATTAATTACCAATAATCAACAATAAAAAAAATATAAAAAATCCACATCTCAGAAAAGTATTACTGTAAATATTATAAACTACAAATAAAAACAACATCCAGACATAAATATTAGTTACAAATAATCAACATTGAGAAAAGGCAGTAATTGTAAATTTATATAAACTACAAAAATAATCAACAACCAACTAGACAAATATATTAATTACAAATAATCAACATGGAGAAAAAGGCGCAAATTGTAAACATAAACTACAAAAAATAATCAACATCGAGAAAAAGTATTAAACATTTTAATAGGCTAAAAACAAAATTAAAATAAACTATTTTTTTAAATGTTCTGATCGAAATATTGACTTTGATATGTTAATCAGAAAATCACCAATGGAGATAGCTTTATTTTCGTAACTTTTTGTTAGCTTTTGAATCTGGCGGTCGATTTCTATACTTGTTCTTTTTCTTGAATTTATAGGTGATCTTTTTAGTCGAAAGCTATAACAAAAATCATCAGTTATTTAAGTTAAGCTATATTTTTTTCAGTAACCGTCTGTAATAGAAGGCGACAACCAATAATATCTACCAAAATAAATAAAATCAAATCCATTTTCAAATTCTTCTATGTACTCATATTATGTAAAAAAATATATATCTGCTTTTAAAAATATTATATCTGCTTAAAAATATTGTCTAAAAAATACAACTTACTTGGCTTGTTTTATATCAAAGTGACATGTGTCGTTGCCAATTGTTTGCAGAAACAATAATAAACTGGGATTTTTTCCAATAATTTTGTTGAATCTGCCATTCCATGATTCCGCCAAGTTAGTTGTTCTATGGCGTTCATTATGGCAACACCAAATGAGGTCTGGATATTCAAGCCACTGAGTGACAAAATAGTCATTGAATTTGGTCATAGCTTCATCGTCGAAACTGAAAAAAATACTTATTAAACGTTCGTACTTGTAAAGCAATGAAATTAACAGGTCCTTACTGATATTGTTGTTCTTTACTTTTTTGCCATATAATTAGAGTTAAGTACTCAAACATCATTTTGGAAAGTAACCAAGATATTATACCTATTTTCCATTATATGCAGCCAGCCGTCTTCAATATCTTGTTTTGGCAAAAACGCCAAGCCTATGCATTGCTTAACATGGTTCGAGGACTCTTCGTGTTCCATGAGATTTAAAGATTTCGCTTTTTTGATAACGTTCTTTTGAAAATGTACGTTACATCCATTTATTTTGATATCAGGAAAAATCTTCGCTGCTGCATTTATTACTCCTATTTCATAATCGAAGGTAAATTTCGATGGACGCCATTCAGGCAAAGTTTGTTTAATCAATTCGAAAACTTTTTCATAAGTTTTCCCTTCTTTGTTTTTTAACAGAATATAAAATAATGGTGCTACATTCGTGGATAACTCAGTGCTTCCCATGTCTCCATGAATGACATAAACTTGTTCGAATGGGTTTGGGCAGCCGTCGAAAGTGCCATCACCAAAGTAATGCGTTACACATTTTATATGTTCCTTTACTTCTGTCGAGGAAAATATAATTATTCGATTACAGTCTTCATTACAATAATCAGCCAATACATACTTATTAAATTCTTCTGGTATTATAATTTCTTCCACATTCTTAAATTGTGTTTTTGGTACGTTCAACGACTTATTTCGGTGTCTGTATAATACTGTTTTTAATTTTTTATAGTCAGGAACATTTCCTGTAAGGTGTAACCCTTTGTCTTTTAAGTTACCCATGTGTTTTTCGAAAATTTTCTGTACTGATCCGTAATTTGAATTTACTTCTTTTTTGCACTCACTTATAGCCATTTGAACTTCATTGTCTTCAAAATGTGGCACGCACTGATCACTGTGTTTATAATCTTTAATTATTGTATTATTGGTATTCTCAATAGTTATATATCCACTACATTTAATACTATTTCTCCTATTTACACAATGCCAAGTACTTGAATTTTTATTTTCTCTGCGTTTAATATATTTATGTCCGGCACGTAATAAAGTTTTTCCACCGCGTCGACTGTCAATAATTATTAAATTTACACCACGTGAACTACTTGACCCAGACATTGCAATAGATAAACTAACAAGCTATCCTAATTACTCATATCGCAAAAGTACAGCTGCAAATAGCAAACTAAACCCGGAATAATACTGTCTCTCTCTATTTTCATAAAAACAAAAGGGAAGAGCTAGATACGAATTCGAGGAAGGGCTCGTCTCTATTGTTTTACGAAAAAACCGGTTGGTCAGGTAACTACCTGAAGTGAAACGACAATTACCGAGCGTGATTTGTTTAAAAAATAGTATTAATAAATATTATCTTGCTTAACTATAATAGTTAAGAAAAGATATTTTTTATTAATACTATTTTTTTCTTAACGCATTGTATAACTTTTCTTTACAACAGTACCAAAAACTGAAGGGTACCATAGCGGGACTTTTTGATAGGTATTTTAAGAGGGTGCCATACCGGGACCATACCATAGCGGGACTAACCGGAACTAACTATCTTCAAATTGTTAGTCTAAGATTTTAGCATTCTGAGTTCATCAGAGTATTAGGTAGATGTTATTCCTTTTAGAGGTAAGAAAATTAGTCTGGGTTGCTGTCCCGAATACGGTGAAGAGGACTATTTTATTCCTTATAATATATCTCAGCCAACTTCAAGAATAATGGCACGATAATATTCAAACATTTCACATGCATCTTTGAGAGTAAGCCCAAAGTTCCGACAGCCAGTCATACCAAGGGGTATCGTGTTACCCAGAAACTGAATTGCGGAGGTCAGATAGGCAGTTGTTCCGTGTAAAATACTATCATTCAGCTGCATCTGGTTAGACTGGAAGCTGACCCCAACATAATTAGGAAAAGGCTAGTTATAGACTGATTCAACATTTTGAAATCATTCTCGACACAATCAACGCACTAAAAGCCTCAGACAAATCGGTTTGTGTGTTAGTTCACACTTCAAAGCATTTCAATAATAGCTCTCGGTTTAAAGCTCGCTAGACACAGTTAATGATAAATTGTTGTTGCAGGAAGGATTTAGTATCAAACTGTCTGTAACAGTTAAACTGTTATAGGAAAAGTCTGTATATCTGTATTTATGTTTGTTGAAAAGGAACGTTGGTGTAATCGGGTCGATATGTGACGTTAAGTTGTTCTTATGTGGATGGGTGATCATAGTTTTTACATCAAGATCGTGCATTGAAAACTGACATCTCACCCAGGTAATTAGCAACATAAAAGGGGCGGGACCTCCTGAAGGTCGTTTCTGACGGCCAACTCTAGCATCACGCGCGCTCTTTGGTCAAATCAAATAGCGCGCGCTTCCCCGGCGTTCTGTTACACACTTCCGCCCCTTTTCACAAAATCACTCCCACAGATTACAGGTCAGCCATTTATGTACTGTGATTGCAGGAAAGAAAGAGGAAAGATGTTACACATCCAATCATAATCTCACCTCTGGAAAGGCACATGTTAAGTCAACGTAACTTATATAGTGACTTCTATTAAAATCCAAAACTCAAATTAGGGACAACGTGATTATTTCAGAGATTTTCAACATTATTTTGTACTAAGAATATTTTAATGTTAAAACAATTTTAAAAACTTCAAAGGACGTTGCCTATAAAGCTTTTTTTATCCGTTAAATATACCCAAAAGTTTCTGCCTATTCATTCGTGACAAATTTTAATTTGGATCAGATTTTTTCGGTCGTTAAACTGGGGTTTCATCAGAATTTTGATTACTGAATCGCAAAAATAACCGACGTAGTCTCTTTAGGCAACTTGTGGATGGCAACAAGAGGGTAAGCAGTATTGTTCTACTGTTCGCTATTTCCGAATAAATTAAAATCGCCTACGCATTTGCCAAGAGTTGTGACACAAACATTGATTATGATGTCCTTAATGACTTTTGAAACCGACTGTTCCACCTTGACAACACTGGTATTCAGACGCTTTTGGTTAGACTAGAAGCCGACCCCGGTGGAGGACAGATAACGCCCTCTTCCAGCCTCCTTAAACAGACATACTTGGGGACATTCGTCGCCCCCCATCACACAAGACCTGAGATGGCTGTGCGAAGCGTTCCACGAGCGCCTCTCTAAGACGTAACGGGGGACTTCAATACCCCCCTTCGGTCCCCCTACGGGCCGGGGCCCGCAGCGCGCGGTCAGCCACCAATCCGGGGCAGCAGAAATCGCATTCGCTCTCACAGCCCCCTGACGCAAGTGTGCGAGGGAACACCGGGGTGTGGTTTTAGTCAGTAAGTCTGAGAGACCCCTCTGCCCACCCCAGGACGGAGGATATCCATGAGGATTTCCATGCAGAAGAAAAAAAGGAAGCCGATGCCAATAGAAAAATCAAAATCAAAATATTTTATTTCACATAAACCTACATGGGCACTTATGAAACGTCAGAAGCTAGGTGCACGGTTCCAATTGGTCGTTTCCTATGGAGAAGAGCCGGCAAGAAACTCCACGGTTACTCTTTTAAAAATAATTGGCTTTTACAATACTTTCAAATAACAGTGTTTCTAGGTATGGGAGGACAGTGTAGGTCTTTCAATAAGTACCAAGTACTTAACAAAATAGAAAATGATCGACAGGTCTACAATCCACTAAGCCTACAGCGTTCTCACATTCACAAAATATGTAGAAAAGAATCTATACAAAAGATAAATAACTAATAAAAGTAAAAAAACTATTTTAATAAAACGCAATTATATGATTGCTATTACAACTGTAATCAATCTGAATAATTATCATGTCACTAATAAAAAGTTGAAATTAAATCGTAGGTATATAATGTCAAATAATAGAATAGTAAATATGTCAAGGACGAATGTAAAAAATAAATAAAAATAAAGATTAAAATAAACATGGTAATTTGGGAGCAGTTAATAGACTCTTACTTATTTATGCCGTTAATGAGGTACAAGGGAAGTCACATGTGCAGAAGGAATTATTGCCAAACTTCCTTGTCTTCAACATAATCTTTAATTTCATAATATGCTTTCTTGATAAGGCACGTTTAATGTGGGTTTTGAACTTCCCATCGCTAAGTTCTGTCACATAGAGTTGGGAAAAAGCTAGGCAGTTTAGGAAGATGATAGTGCTTTATGAATTTTCAATCAACGGCGGGGAATATCAACTCCGATCAAGAAAGCGGAGGTAGATAGTTAGTATTAGAAATACATTAAAACACGAGCAAAGTCACAGAAAAACCCTAGCAACTTTCGTGTTGTGTTGGCAACACGTCAAACCATGGTTATCGTGCAATAAATCCCAATTAACTAGCTATAAATCAACTGCAAGTGTTCAAGGTATCTGGGCAAGTATGGCGGGAAACGAGAGAATTTGAAAATAGTTAATGTAACACGTCTTTTAGCGTCGACACGTTGGGAGAAATATGTGTTGGCTTGTTTGGAATTTTTAGTCTGAACGAAGAAGAATCTACGTTAAATTTTCCGTATGAAACCTTATTTCTCGAAATTTATTATACACCCAACATCAGAGACATAAGACCGTATTAATAGTGAATATTCAAACCTTGGACATAAATTGTGAAATTGGTGTAAAGTGGGTTATTTTTGTGTGGAAGAAAAAAACACCAATTACTACGGACTACGGTTAGATATTGGCGAAGATGGTTTTAATTTTAAACACATTCCGATAAAAAGAAAGAAGAAAGTTTTGAAGTGAAAACTTCTTAAGGCACGTTGGGCATTTTTGAGATGGGAAAAAAAATTAACCTTCGACACCGTTACCGACACCTCATTTTTGTAAACGCGATTGTACTCTTTATTTATATTACGTTACGGATCAATGTTCTATGCAAGTATTTTTACTTTAAAAGTTTTGGAAGTATATTTTTTTTGTAAATCGCGATTGTTCTCTTTATTTAGATAAGGTTACGGACTAATGTTCTATACCAGTATTTTTCTTCTACCAAGGCGATCTTGTTCAAGTTTTCACTTCTGTCGACACTCCCGGAGTGCCAGGTTATTTTATATTTTTATTCCTTTATAAATCGATCGCTAAACCGCTCAAATTAAAAGTTTCTCAAACAACCTAACCAAAATTCAAAAGTCATTTATTCAAAGTAGGCTGAGAATCAGCACTTTTCCCCGACAGTCCCCCAAAACGCCCACCCTTCACCACTTCCTAGTGCTTTAGCTGGGAAGAAGAAGTGGCGCAACAAACTCCCCAGCAGCACAGCTGTCTGTTCAAGTTAGAAAAACTTGATTCTATACAAAACTGTACTTATGCAAAATAACCGATTCACACACTCATCAAAAGCCTTTCAAATCATTTCTACAACCTTGATCTACATTACGATATATTTCTTCCGCTACATAACGTTCTTCAAACGTACATGACCGGGAATTGAACTTGAGACTACGCTGACGTGTATAAAAACTTTATGACCGACCTTTCCTCATATAAACTGTATCGGTCGTATATTTATTTATATGTTTTTGGTATTTTTAGTTTCGATATCCAAATGGAAGGTGATATGTTATGTGTCTAGATGTGTTTGACATGTGACCGAAGCTGGTTTTTGCGTTACGTAGTCTTGACTTCAATTTTCGGATTGGAAAAAGTGTTTTTAGGTTTTTCATATTTTTCTGCTGGAGCAGCCGTAGTCTAGAGTGTCCGGTATATAGGTAAACCCCCTATAGCATGGGGCTTCTAACAAATATATGTCGGATCCGGTCATTAGTACGGACACGAAACGAATCGCAAGCGCGCTGCTGGCGAGATTACGTGATCTACCCACACCGCGTGCTTCTACAGAGTCGTGATGTTTTAAGGCCACGGCGAGGAGGGGATTCAGCCTCTGGTTGCATCGGAGTTAAGACGTCGCGGAACTGTTCTTGATTCGTGGTGCTCAGTAATTGTGTTAGTTGTAATTTGTGATCATTGTGTTAACTGGTGATTTTAATAAACGCCGTCGCACCCAGTGTGTGTATAATTTAGCTAGTGTGATTAATTTGATAGTAAATTATAATGTGATCTAAACTGCAAACTGTTTTTCTATTGCGCATTAACCAACACTACCCACACTACGCCCACAGTAGTTAAAATATCGCTGATAATAACGACAGTCACATACCCGTCTCCGACATACATGTACATGTCCAGATATGGGTGTTATCGATACTCCTCTGGCTATCTGTTATCAATACACAGGCGTGATGTTTTGTTATTATAACTCTTTTTTTCCTGCATCGTCGCTAGTTTATGCTAACTTCTTAATGTGTCAGCTTCTTCCTGAATCTGGCCGACCTTGAACTGTGACCTTAACTTTGTCTTAATTTATCAAAGTACCCGGACAAATGCTACCTTGTGGCTACCCGAAAAATGTAAACATGATTAAGGCATTAGCCCCCTAAGATTAAGACCATTTAACATTGGTCGACTGCGGAAGTTATGTTGGTCCATTAGAGTTAATTTTCTTATGGGTATGGGTAATAAAAAGAGCAAGACTGCCGATTATAAGGTTCTAGGTTGAAATTTAGCTTGACCAAAGCTATATTAATTTTTTGCTATCTAAAATTTTCACATATTGGTTTTTTAATGTAATAAAAAATATTTCATTAGGATACGGATAGTGTGGGATATCCCCCAGCTAGATGGACCGAGGTGACTGGGATAGACTGGATGCGGAAGGTGGATATGGTGGTATGTCCAGCAGTGGACTTCGATAGGCTGAGTTGATTGATTGATTGATAATAGAATACACTTTTGCACTTATAAACATTTTAGTTTAAAGTCGAGAGCAGATATTTGGCAGTTTTTGAACTTTAAAAGCTGCAAACTCTGAAAACGTTTCTTACACCTCCTCCTTAGCTTCGATTTCTGAGCTAAGACAAGAGACTGCCTGTCTATCTATATCTTTAAATTTACAGGCGTCATTCTTATCTGGGTCACCAGAAAAATACCGACAAAATTTGCCAATTTAACCCAAAAACAGGGTTCACGAAACATTTCATTATACCCCAAAAAAAAGTAAAATTAATCACGATGCGTACAAATGGAGCAGGGTTCAACAAATTATCGACGAAAACGTTAACGAGCCACCGTTAAACCCAAAGGGTTCCGCACAAAACCCATTGAGGATAAGGAAGTTTTTCCTTTTTTGTAGATATAAGAACGACTTTAATTGGAGTTTCAGTGATTTCTTTTTATTACGTTTTTTCTTTAGCTTAATAGAAATTTATATGAACGAGCCGAATGATCTTCTTAGCGTCTTCTTCGAAGCCAAATAGAGTCGGCCCAGAATCTGGATACGTGTTCGGACCTACCAGTAGCGTCCATTAGTTCCTGTAACGAGCAGACAATAGGACACGATGGACACGATATTAAATGTCCCATTGTTTGTGGAATAAAGTCAAAGTCAAATAAAGTCAAAGTCAAATAATTTATTTCAATTAGGCACAAAAAGGCACTTTTGAAAGTCAAAAACAAAAAATAGAATTGATTCTAGTCGCCCCATCAAAAAGGTAGTTTTCGTATGGAGAAGAATGGGCAAGAAACTCCACCGTTACTCTTTTAAAATGTTTTACAATATTTTGTATACATTAATTATATAATTATATGTGAAGACGATGCACCTGAAATAATATTACTATACCACAATAGGTAAAAACAATTAAAAATGAAGCAATGACAGAAAAAATAATTATGTAATGGATACATGGTGTTTACATATTTACAAGCACCACATTTACTCTCCAGGGCGGATTCATCTGTGAATTTCCACATTAGCAGCTTTTCCGTGCTTCGGCCAAGATGAGCCCAGAGTCTAAAGATTTCCAGGTAAGGCAACGCAACTCATATCCAGGTGGGAGATTTTCAACAGATGGCCGAATGATGGCAAATGCTTAGCAGTTAGCCTTCCAAGTACGAAGCTGTTACTGAAGTCTGTGGACACTTGCAACACCACGGGACCATCGGGGTAACGCATATCTTAAAAAACAAAATCCCGTGCACACGATCCTTTTTTTTCGTAGGTAAGCGTTACTATAGTGGCCGAGCGCTACAAGCAAGAATAGTCCTTACAGTGTACAGATATGCGTTTCTTCGATAGTTTCTTACTATGTAAGACAGTTTTTAGTAGCGCTGTTCAAGAAATCTTTTAAGCTATTGCATAGCTGTTATCACGGGCTTTGAGCGCGACGACCGAATCAAGAAATTCCGTAACGTAACGAAAATAAAACCTAACACCCCCCACTCCGCCTACCATGTAATGACGGTTACCATGACAACGTGATGTTGTTATGTCATGTGTTGTCATGGAAACGTAATTTTTGTTTTATGTCATCACGTCATCATCCCAAGTGTAGCGTTGACAAATAGGAAGTATGGAGGTTACAAATGCTATGCAATAGCTTTACCGCGGCAGTCCCCGAGTCCCACACGTTTTTTTCAACTGTATGGCGTCAATATCCAGTTCGAAAAGGTGCCTGCCATGTGCTTGCGTGAAACGTATTCGTATGAAAATTTTGTTCCGTGAGTGAAATTGAACCTATCAAATCAGAATTTAACATTGTTTTTGCCAGCAAAAATATCTTTGTTGAACTTGATATACTTGCTGTGACCTCTAAACGATTCTTTCACAAGGAACTGTACGTGTTTTTCCTAGCTAGCTATTTCAGAATCAACAAGTAAACCTTCCTTTGCCTCTCAGTCCTTTTCACTAAACCTTTACATCACTGTGTACCAGTTTTCAAAGCACAAAGATAAAACCACAGCCTAGAAAGAATTTTTAATAGCCTTCCAAAAACACGAGTTTACCCACACGTAGATAGACTGTGGTATTTTAGCGGACTGTGGTTTTTTGTGGCTTAGTTCTGCGGCTGTTCTGTATTCAATTAGAATCTGAATAATAGAAGGCATGGAGTAGTTTTTAATAATAGAATAGTAAAATATTCAGAGGAGTTTGGTTTGTGCAAAATTTGAGCCTAAATCATAGAGTAGTGGAAAATTGTACGGACATTGGAGCCTAACCTGTCAGGAAGGCTATCCCAAACGTTGATCAAATTGTATTTGGTAGTGACAGGTGTCGTATTGTGGGTTTGTTTATTCTGTTGGAACATTGTGAAAGTGTTTTGTAACCTATTTGCAGAAATAAATTATTTATTATTTAGTTTAGGCAAAAGTAAAATGATATTTTTACTTTGTTTTCTGGTTCAAATTTATTCGGGGTTGGCACAAAATTTCTGTTTTTTAAATACTTCTCTATTAGTCGTAATTCTAGCCATATCATCTTTTATACAGTCCATCCATCGTTTCTTTGGTCTTCCCCTACTCTCATAGCCATCCACATTTACACTCAAAAACTTTCCTTACGATATTTTTCTCACTCCTCCGCATCACATGCCCATACCATGACAACCGAATTCCACACAAATTTTCAGTCACCGGTGCCATTTTCAGACTTCCTCATATATAGACTCATTCCTTATTCTATCCATTCGCGCTAAACACTAAACAAATACACAACAAAATATTACATTCTGTCTTGAAGGACTTTGGATTTGTATTGAATCAATTTTAGTCTCAAAAATATTTTCACTGTATTTTATAATGACAACTTAAACCTCTCATTCCACCAAAGTATATCAACAACATCAAAAACCCCAAAAAAAAAACACACACGCCCACACAGAACACATACATAAACATTACAGGCGTACCTAATGTTATGAGTGTGTGTGTGTGTGTTCCATCAAATTTCAAAACCACAATAAAAACACATCTAAAATCAATATTCACCTCCATATTCCCTTCAGCACTTCAACGGCACACTTTTATGAATAAATACGAGGTAAACGGCACGTTTGATGGCATGAGAGTCCCATGACGCCGTATAAATTGACTAAAGTATTGCCGGGTCGCGCCGTATGTCATCCGTGTTCCTGCGATGCTCAAACTTGATATGATTAAGGGCTTTTAGCTGTGGGAGGGTCATGGGAGTAACAGTGTAAGGGAGGATGTATGTGCGTATTCAGATACGGGTCCGCTTATGAAAAATTACAACGCTTTTCGCAATTTAAAAAACGCATTTATTGCGAAAACGGGTTTTATAATATTGTAGCGTAGGGTGTGTCTCTACGGCGGTGATCTCTCGCGTCCGGTCCTGATTCGGGCCATGGTACGGAGCGAAAGGAAATGGCAGGTCGTCGCCTCCTTCTGCGAAGCGGTAATGCTCGCGAAGGAGGAGGCGGAACGCGTGAGGGAGAGGCAAACTTCGCGCCCTCACACCCCTAACCGCCGCAGGAAGAAACGCCCTGGGCGTCGGGAATCGCGAGCCGATTTCCGGCCACCGTAGGCGCGGGCTTGCGGACGGTGAGCAATGGGTAGCTCACCGTCCAATAAAGACCAGGCCCGGGTCGACGGCGCGTTGTGTTCCACGCGCGCCTCTTAGACGAACACGGGTGGGTTTTAGTCAGTAAGAGACACGCAAGTTATTTGATAATTTCCCACCCAAAAAAAAGCGTGTGTTGCTAAATTCAAAGCCACATTTTTTTAATTAATTATCATGTGGCTCTACCGGGGAGTAGACAGAAACTGCAGACCGCCATCTGTTATGATCCTTTGCCTTTGCTACATCCAAGTCCATATATCTGGTCATACAAGAGCCGGCTGCCAGGACTACGTAGTTGACTTTTTACCCGACTGTGGCGGTGCCCTACTGAAGGGTCATGTTTTTGAAGGACATAGAATAGCTATAAGCATTATTGTACCTACATCATTTAAATAAAACATCATAATACATGAATACGCATGTACACACGGCTACACATCAAGTTATACATTTCCAGTATAAGCTGACCTCGCATTGTACGGAAATCCTATAGAATGCGAGATCAGCATAAACTGATGTGTATAGCTTGATGTGTAGCCGTGTGTACATTTTCTACAATTGGCGATTTTATCACTAATAGTAATAAGATAAAATTATTTATTATTATATTATGAGAGGGGCTTGTAGCTAAGTAACAACAGCTGCACGGGTCGATCGATCAGGTTAAGCTACGCTTGCCGCGGTTGGTCTGTGGATGGGTGACCATCTTTACATACCAAGACCCCTCCGTACCTCGGAAAGCACGTTAAGCCGTTGGTCCCGGCTGTCATTTGTAGATCTTTGACAGTCGTTACGGGTAGTTAGAAGCCCAAAAAAGTCTGACAACCAGTCTTTCCAAGGGGTATCGTGTTACCTAGTGACTAGGTTGTGGAGGTCAGATAGGCAGTCGCTCCATATAAAATACTGGTATTCAGCTGCATCCGGTTAGACTGGAAGCCGACCCCAGCATAGTTGGGTAAAGGCTAGGCAGATGATGAGGAATAAGATAAAATTATATTATCAAATATCTACCTTATCTACGTTTGCAATTAATTTGCCAAACATGTAAACAAACACTAGTTTCGGGAAAAAACAACTGTAATGCCTACACATAAAGTTCAGTTTGCGCAACTTCACATTTTTAATGACTTTTTCAACAGTACTACTCAGTCTGAAACCAACTTTATTCACACTGATATTAAAGTTGATGTTCGTTTATGTGGAAATAACATCAATTGGAAACAAGGTTATAAATAGACCTTACAAAGTCCATAATGAAATAGCAAAAATCACATCACCTATTTCACTTCAACAGATATACAGGGTCAAATTAAATTTGCTAGTAAAACTCCGAAGACGTGAGGGTTATCGTTATCTAAACATTATGTTTTCCCTAATATGAAAAAAAAAACTTGTATAGCAAAAAAAAATTTTTTTTTGGTCATTCTGACCCTGTACCCAACCAAAATAATTTTCGACCTAGCAAAAAACCAAGCTTTCCTAGTCGTAGTAATTTAAAACTCAAACACAAAAACCTAGTTTTTATCGACAATGAATGGATGTCGGCGCGAACCCTCCATTCGGATGCCACCCTTAGAAAAGAAAACGCACCAGTGCACTATGCGATCTGGGTCAAGGTTCCAGAGGCTTGATAAACGTAGATGTCAGTTTATTTCATGTAATTACTGAAGCCAGTGGAAATTTAAATGGTGGTAACTTTATTTAATGTAGTGGGAAAAATAATTTGAAGGCGATTCCACCCGTAAACAATCTCTATGACCAAAAACCATTTTGAAATATTTTGTTTTTTGGCATAGATACCATAGTATTAGTGGGTATATTATTTCTTTCACTATTAGAAAAAGGCATGCACTTAATCGAACCTCTAATAATTCCCATTTTGCGCTCCTAAAATTATTGTTGAACACTCTAATAATATAATGTAATTGTAATTGCAACCAACTTCGATGTAGCTCTCGCCGGCCGCTACAGCAGCACCGTTCGCTTCGCTCGCTCGGCTCGCGTGCGATTTTTCACAGTTGTAACCTAACATAACCCATTTGATCGGGGTGTGATTGTGCGGGGCGGGTTGGAATTGTGTCCAACCACGCGAGAGCCAAATTGGTCGTAGTAAGCTTACTACGACCAATTTGGCTCTCGCGTGGTTGGACACAATTCCAACCTAACCTAAACTGGTTTGATCGGGGTACCCTTGCTTAGTTACTACAACGAACTGCGGGAAATGAAAGAAAAAAGAGGCTCAATTATTGAAAAAAGTGTGCATCATTAGAAGCACAAAAAGGATTTAGATTCAAATTCAAAATATTTTATTTCACATAAACCTACATGGGCACTTATGAAACATCAGAAGCTAGGTGCACGGTTCCAATTGGTCGTTTCCTATGGAGAAGAGCCGGCAAGAAACTCCACGGTTACTCTTTTAAAAATAATTGGCTTTTACAATACTTTTAAATAACAGTGTTACTAGGTATGGGAGGACAGTGTAGGTCTTTCAATAAGTACCAAGTACTTAACAAAATAGAAAATGGTCAACAGGTCTACAATCCACTAAGCCTACAGCGTTCTCACATTCACGAAATAGAAAAAAATCTATACAAAAGATAAATAAATTAATAAAAGTAAAAATCCTATTTTAATAAAACGCAATTATATTATTGCTATTACAAAAATTATAATTATTAAATTATATTATTGCCTCTAAAAACATATTGACATTAGAAAGTTTTTAGAGAGTCATTTAAGTATTTCCCTAAGAAAAGACACCACTATTATATAAACAAAACAGTATTACACAACAGTACACAATAGGTAGGTATTCTAGTTGAAAAATCGCCGTGAAAAAAGAGGGTTCATAGATTCAGAGAGTGATAAATCAATTCATAGTTTTCATATTTTTTCAGATCTTCCAAAAATCTCAGTCTGGATTTGTGCCCGGTTGATGGCAATAGACTCGCCACACATGGGCCTTGAACGTAACTGGCGAAATGTGGGTGAACAATATGGATACCTCTGCCCAACTCTTAGGGGAAACAAGGCATGATGTTACATTTATGTTATGTTCCCAAAATCGTAGTAACTAAGTAAGAATCGTAGCAGCACCCGTTTTGTATTTTCTGCCTACTCCCATAAGAATATGTGTGTTCCCAAAATCTTTTCATCACACTTCATTTAAAACCACCACAGCTTAACAATTCCCATCAATACTTCCTCCATTCCATTCAACGCGGCCTGGAATCCAGATCAATGCTGAATAAGTCCAGTGAACTGGAATCATCGCTTACCGAGTTGATGCGATTCGGGAAGCCAAATGTGGCTGCCAACTGCTGGCACTTATGTGTTATTGTAGAATAAAAGCGAGTGCATGGATTTTATTAACCGTTGCTCTTTTCTAAAAGGGTTTGTTTATGACAGAAAAATCTCTATCCCTGTTTTCCTGGATACACCAAAGATTTATCTGGAACTAGCTGCGCCCCGCAGTTTCACCCGCATAAGTCTCGATCCCGTGGGAATATCGGGGTAAAAAGTATTCTATATCCTAATCCTGGTCTACCAATCAATCTGCCTAGCCTTTTCCCAAATATGTTGGGGTTGGCTGGCTGCCTTTCTGACCTCCACAACCCAGTAACTGGGTAATACGATACCCCTTGGTAAGTCCGGTCATGGTCATGGTCTACCCATGTGCCAAATTTTATCCAAATCTGTTCAGCTGTTTTAGCATGAAAGCGTAACAAAGGAACAAAACTAACTCACTTTCGCATTTATAACATTAGTTAGGATGTGCAAACTGCCCCAGGTTTGCACGACTTAACAAAACAGCAGATTTCTTTATTATAGGTTCTTATGTAAGTATCAATCTACTTAGCCTTTTCCCAACTATGTTGGGGTCGGCTTCCAGTCTAACCGAATGCAGCTGAATACCAGTATTTTACATGGAGCGACTGCTTATCTGACCTCCACAACTCAGTAACTAGGTAAAACGATACCCCTTGGTAAGACTGGTTGTCAGATTTTCGGGCTTCTGACGACCCGTAACGACTGTCAAAGATCCACGAATGACAGCCGGGACCAACAGGTTAACGTGCTTTCCGAGGCACAGAGGAGTCTCGGTATGTAAAGATGGTCACCCATCCACAGACCAACCCCGGTAAACGTAGCTTAACCTTATGAATCGACCCGTGCGGCTGTTATTACTTTTCTTATGTAAGTATAATAATATTAATGTCTTATACACATAAACCTTCCGGACGAAATTCTCTTAAATCAGCCTACGATGTTTCCACTGCTGGGACACATGCCTCCTCTCTTCGAGCTAAAAAGACTGATGTAGCTTTGTTCTGATTTATGGGACATCAATACTGCCCTGCTAAGCCCAAAGGCGGTATCTCTGAGATACGCCCTTTTCGTTTTTTTTGTACCATTCAATAGCTTTAACAATTTCCCATCTAATGGTATAAGCGAAATAGTGCTATCTAACTTAAAACATTTAAAAAAACCACTAAGAAGTTTTTTATATCTCCATTTTTCCATACAATACAATTTACAAAAAGTCAATTTTCTCAAAACTTACTCCGGTTGAGATACCGCCTTTGGGCTTAGCAGGGCAGAATACATAAATTAATGGTATAATATTAGTGGTGTCAATGCTGCTTCCTATATCACCATGGATGCTATATGAGGAAAATGATATAAAAGCCACGCTCTTAAATGTTCCGACACAAAATAAATGTTTTACTCGTTTTTAATACAGGATGTTTGGCAGAACGTTGAAAATACGAAAATGGTGGATAGGTGGGGTCATCTGCTACTTACTCAGCCCTAATTTATTTGTCCTTTGTTTTTTTTTTTTTTAATGCAAGTTAAAATTGAAAGATTTAAGTATTTTTTACATCTTTCTGTAAGTTTGAGGACTCATAACTTTTTTTTTTAGCTAACATCTGAATAAAACAATAATTTTATAACAAAAATATTTCCTGTTTTACTCATTTTTAATAAAATTTACTTAAAGTGTAAATTTTATTTTTTTAGTTAAGAAAGTGGTGAAACTAGAAGAAAGCAAAAAAAAATTTTTTTTAATATCCAGGTTCCATGGCCAAATAATTTAGGGCTAAGTAAGTAGCAGATGACCCCACTTATCCACCATTTTCGTATGTTCAACGTTCTGCCAAACACCCTGTATACGTGTTCCTTGGTCAATAAAATCCGCCAAAATGTAATTTTGAAATTCTTCAGGGATTTCAACGTCAATAGGGTTGTCGTGAAATAGTTTGGTAATTTTACCGGCTTTATTTCGTTGACGGTACATTGGTACACTATTACTACTACTATTTTAATTTTGTGACACATTCTTCATAAATTGTTGGCACTGGTTGAAACTCCTTGCAAGCTTCTTCCCGCATGTTATATGTCATTCTTGCCAATATCTTGAACGCAAGTGTAATTTTTTTACTTAATTAGTTGATTGCGGTTCTGAAAAACATAGACACTTCCTAGCAGTCGGGACCCGTATCTACATACATATACCTATACATAATACTCGGGCTTGAGATGGACATGAGTTTGTCAATAAAGTGATCAAGGTGTGACCAAGGATCTTGAACGAACTGCGAACTAAAAAAACTAAAAAGGATTGTGTGGTTTTATGAAACCACGGTAAAAGTGAAACTTCTATAGGCGCCGCCATATTGGACTTGGCTGCTCTGACGAGCGCCTTTCACTTTATCCCTACTCCGCGGCCGACCGTCACGCGACATGCAACACACAGACGAAAAAGTTTGAGACGATGTAATAAAAGTTTCACTTTTATAACAGAACTAACTCCTTGAGGTAACAACCAGTTTACTCACTTGAATCATTACAGATCACAAGCATCGCATTTGAACTGACCGCAAAGCCAAAGTTCGTTTCCGTTTGTGTACGTTTTGTTTTTATAAAATTTATACCCATTATATAGCAAGACAACCCCACCCTTTCTATTTTGCCTGCCGGGGGTTCGAAGAAAACCGATAGGGAAATCGTAGCCCCCGACAACGGCAACCGAAGGAACTGGGGTTTTAGTCAGTAAAAGTCTGACACGCCCTCCCGCTCCGCCCAGAGCGGGAGAAGTTAATTGATAATTCCCCACCCAAAAAAAAAACCCTTTCTATTTATTAAATTAAGATACATTTAGACCGAGCCATTGATGTAAATTGATGAACCGAGCACATTACTCCACTTCTTGTTAAAAATAGTACATGATGTCATTGACATTTGATGACAAACAGGAAAATTTTGTTATATACAACCATGAAATAACTTGCAAAGAATTTCAACTAGTGTCAAAAAACTCTTCAATGTCACAAATAAAACCTATTTAACAGTTTTATAACTATGCTACTATTTATATACGAGTAGTTTCATTTCTATTTTTTGTTATGTTGCCAAAGAAATGTGTTAATGTTGTAAATGTGGACAAGGTTGCGTGGGGAGAGAGAAGTCAAAATCAGATAGAAGCTTATCAGCGTGAATGTCATGAAATATTAAAATTAATTGACTTCCCACACGAACTTGGTGAATGCTGTGACAGTATGTGTGACAACCCTAGTCACAAGACTGTTATTGAGAAACTGTACGCAGACATCGTACATGCTTTATTTAGGTGAGGCTGCTGTCATAGATCGGGGAGGCGGCAATAGGTGCTCTAAGCGGGTTATAGTTGGCTGGCACAAACATGTTGCAGAGGGAGGCTAGGCATAAGGACATGGTACGGCAAACCTTCTACTGGGTTACTTTATAACGAAATGCGTGAGACTAGAAAAGTCTTTAAGTCAAAGTTAAAGTGCTGCCAGGATCATGAAGACCAAGTTTAAATAGACATTCTAGCTTCACACCACGCTAAAAATGATTTTCGCAGTTTCTAGAAATACACGAATAAATTGAAAACCAGACCGGGAATTCCAGCGAGCATCGATGGCATGAGTGAGCCTGAGGATATTGCAAATCTTTTTAAAGAAACATTTCTTGTAAAATCTCTTCTAGGACCCTCACGGTCTGTGCTCAAGGTTGTGCCTGGCATGGAAAAAGGGGTAAAATTTAGGACCGCGGAGATTGCTCCGACTATTAGACGTATATCAAGGGGTAAGTCCCCCGATCATGACGGGCTTAGCATCGAGCACCTACGATGTGCTGGCTCTCACTTACTTAGGGTGCTTACTATGTTGTATGACTTTTGTATGAGTCATAGTTACCTGCTCGGTGAGATGATGCGAACAGAGGTAGTGCCAATTGCTAAAAACAAAACTGGTGACCTCGCCGACAGCGGTAACTATAGGCCCATTTCATAAGCTACCGTGATTTCAAAGGTATTTGACAGCATGCTTAATACACAATTAAGTAGTTGCACCACTATTCAAGATAACCAGTTCGGATTCAGAGCTGGGTTATCAACAGAGAGTGCGGTGTTGTATCTTAAGCATGCTGTGACGTACTATGCGAGACGAGGGACGCCTATTTATGCTTGCTTCCTGGATTTGTCAAAGGCATTTGATCTGGTTTCCATGATGTGTTGTGGGGTAAATTAGAGCGGATAAATTTATCCACAGAACTTGTTAACATTTTCAAGTTTTGGTATGGAAACCAGATAAATACTGTACGATGGGCTGGGGCGTTTTTTCGTCCTAACGCGTTGGAGTGAGGGGTGAGGCAAGGTGGATTGAGCTCACCAACGCTTTTCAGCCTACGTGAACGAGTTAATTGGCAAGCTCAGCAGTGCCAAGCTCAGATGTTATATAGACGTTACCTGCGTCAAAAATGTCAGTCACGCGGACGACATGGTACTGCTGAGCGCGTCAGTCTGCGGCTCGAGAAAATGTATTGCTCAATGTGAGGCGTATGCTAAAGTTCATGGCTTAGCATACAACACTGAGAAGTCGGAGGTCATGGTCTTTGAGGCTGGGGGTAAAAGTCCTGATGCGGTACCGCCTTTATTACTTTATGGTACACCTTTGCCGAGAGTCTACAAGTTTAAGTATCTTGGTCATATATTGACTCCCAACCTCAAAGACGATGATGACATTGAACAGAAGCGGAGGGCGTTGTCGGTTAGAGCGAACATGCTGGCTCGCAGGTTTACACGATGCTCATTTCCTGTAAAAATCACGCTCTTTCGAGCCTACTGTACTGATTTTTACACGTGCAGCCTGTGGGCTAACAATGCATTTAGGATACTGGTGGGGCTGCCCCGTTTCTGTAATGCGTCAGGAATGTTCGCAGATGTGCATGTAGATTGCTTTTACGCAACAATGCGTAAAAGGTGCGCTTCCCTGGTGCGCAGGATGTGGGGTAACTCCAATAGTGTCATAAACATGGTTGCGAGTCGCGTGGACTGCTACGTGGGTCACTGTTGTGCCGTCTCTCATGGGATGTCGAAGCGGTGACCAACCATTATTGATTGTATTGTTTTCCTTGTTTTTGTTTAGTGTCTGTATTTACTAACATAGTCGTAAGTTTTACTAACAATCTTGTTGAGTCTTGGTTACTCCAATAAAGAAAAATTCCTATATACCTCTTCATATTCAACAGTATACAGCGTGGCGCTTTAATGGTGACATTAATTTAATTTAACACACGTATATGGATTAGCGTTTTCTTTTTATGGAGATATTTTAATTTAATTAAATTTTATTATTTATTGATTTATTTTAAATTTTCTAAAATAGCATCTTGGTGCAACTACTTAACAACTGTAGCGCAGAGGTCATTTACCGGGATCATGGATCATAACATCGCATCAATGAAAATAAAACGAATAACATGCAAAAAGAAAGCGAATTGAAGGAAAGACAGAGCACTATGTCGGCGAGCGTTTGAAAATTTTAATTTTTCAACTAACGAATTATTTTTTATTATTATATTTTTATGATTACTGGCCACTAGCCCTACCCGTGTGTTAAATTAATGTCGCCATTGTAGCGGCACGTTGTATACTAAATTGCGAATTGATCTGACAAACGGGAAAAAATATCCCATTGGAAAGATTAGTCTGACTGTCAATCTGGCCACTGGGAAAAAACCCGTCAGGGCCGTTACCACTGGGGCAAAACTGCTCCCCGCTGCACATGAATACCGCATCAAAATCCGTTGTTTAGTTTAGAAAAACAGCGCAGTCACACAGATAGACTTGAAAATCGATTTTGTTTGAGACTATTTATAGATGCTGCGCCCCGCGGTTTCACCCGCAAAAGTCTCGATCCCGTGGGAATATCGAGATGAAAAGTATCCTATGTGTTAATCCAGGTTATAAACTGTGTGCCAAATTTCATCTAAATACGTCCAGTCGTTTGAGCGTGAAGAAGAGACAAACATACACACACACTCACAAACTTTCGCATATATAATATTAGGGTGATAGAAGAAGATATAGACAGAGACGCCCTAAGCTCAAGTGTTCTGTGGCTTTATAGGTACACGAGGCAAACAGCTCTAGGAAGCTTTACATGAAGTTAGCCTCTCGTCGACGAAGCCTTTCTCAATGAGACTTAGGTACTACCCGAAGTCTTAACTCCGGGTAAAGGAACAAAGCAGTTCTTTAATAATCAAGAACCATACTGAAATAGGTTTCAATACGTTACTATACTCCTTTTGAAATAAGATTAGACATTTAACTAAACCTTTTTTACAGTCCGTTCAACCGATTTTGACTTCTATTGCGTTGGTGGCACGACAAATAACAGCTGCAGTAAACAGTTGGTTTGTAACCACTTTTTTTGCTTTTAATGCCATCCTTATGCCTACGGTATAGAAGTCAAAATCGGTTGAACGGACTGTAAAAAAAAAAAACAACCAACCTCCAAAAAAAACACTACAAAGTGAAAAATAACTTTAATTTCGGAAGTCGGTGTCTTGGGTTTTGTATTTTCATTTTTTGCCACCAACTTCCGAAATTAAAGTTATTTTTCACTTTGTAGTGTTTTTTTTGGAGGTCGGTTGTTTTTTTTTTTTTTGTAAAAAGTTTTATTTTTCACTTTTTAGTTGTGGTACCTACCCCACACACATTCGAATACCACTACCTGCTACCAGTGACGGAAACTTATCATATCATCTACATACTAAGTGGGAAAAAAATTACATATTTTGTAGCTAACTCAAAAACTATCCAAGCAAAGTTAATAAAAATTATATGGGACCAATTCGAGAGCACACACTTTCAAACAAAAAAAGAATTTTCAAAATCGGTCCACAATTGACGGAGAAATCGGTGGAAATACATAAAAAAAAAAAACAAAAACAAACATACGCGACGAACATATAACCACCTCCTTTTTGGAAGTCGGTTAAAAAGGTTTGTTTAAATGTCTAATCTTATTTCAAACGGAGTATAGTAACTTATACCTAAGCTAAAGTTAACACTTACATAAGTAATTGCTAACTTAAAACTTTCCCCACAATTCCTTTGTAAGGCTTCACTGCTTTCAAATTATAGAAATAGCTTACACGTGACTTTGGCTCTGAATTAAAATGGTTATACAACATTTTCCGGTTTTAACACACACCACCAGACACCCCAATTAGAATGTTATGTTATAACCATAATACTTACACAGAATTTTTACTATCCTATACTATTAAACGAGCAATATTTATATCCTCGACTGCCTCGTTGGTTTAGTGGTCGCAAGCATGAGGTCCTGGATTCGATACCCGGGTCGGGCAAAGTGTTATTGGGTTTTTCTATCTGGAATTTCTCAGTAGCAGCCTGGAGTCTATATTTGTGTCCGGTTGATGGCAATAGGCTCGCCCCCTATTACATGGGACTTAAACATAACTGGCGAAATGTGGGTGTATCTGCTACAGGGACACCTCTGCCCAACCCTTCGGGGAAACAAGGCGTGATGTTATGTTATGTGTTATTTATATATATATTTGTTTGTGTATGCATGACCAAATTTGAAATCGCGAAAAAAAAATCAGCTGATTCATACATTTTGACGAGTTATGCGAGCGTAAATGTAGGGAACCACTGTTTCTTTTTTTTTTCGCGATTTCGGGTTTGGACCTATAGTAAAAGTTATTCATAATGATAAGTAAAGTCACGTGTTTAAGTATGCGCACTGGTTAAAAAAATTCCCTGTACAGATTTGCACGACACCGGAGGATCCTCCCTTTCTATAGAAGATGAGTGAACTTTACACCCTGTTCCTCATACATGATTGACACAGTCATAGATGTGTAGCTACATCAGAAGATGGCAGAGAATAACTTTAGAATAAGTAATTCCTTGCTCCTTGTTATTACATAAAAGCTACTTTTTGATTCGGGATTCGAAGATTATTTCGGCCGAAACGTTAGGGATAAATATAGTGTATTTTGTTATCTTCACTCTATAACATGTTTCAATCCTTTGAAAATAATAATTTGGTAGGTTGATGGCAATAGGCTGTCCCCCTATTACATGGGACTTAAACATAATTGGCGTTGCGTGGGTGTACTATAAATACATCTCTGCCCGGGTACAACAGTCGTGATTTTGTCCTATACTATTAAACGAGCAATATTTATATATATATATATTTCTACCTACTCACGTTCTCGAAATCGGCTCCAACGATTTCGATGAAAGTTGCAATATAGTGGTTTACGGGGGCGAAAAATCGATTAAGCTATGTCCCATATCTGGGAAAATTTATTTTCTCCGTATTTTTACCCGAGCAGAGCTCAGTCGCCCAAACTTCAGAACAAGATAATGAATAATGACATGACAATAATGACATTAGAATAATGATCATGGCAGCATGGAATTAGTAGGTACTATACAGTGTGTTTGGCAGAACGTTGAACATACGGAAATGGTGGATAGGTGGGGTCATCTGCTACTTACTCAGCCCTAATTTATTTGGACTTGGCAGCAAAAAAAAAAAACAATATTTTGGTTTTTTTTTTAATCTTTAATGTTGGCAGATTCTTACAAAATTATTGCTTTATTCAGATGTTAGCTAGAAAAAAAGTTATAAGTCCTCAAACTTACAGAAAGATGTAAAAAAACTTAAATCTTAATTTCAACTTGCATTAGAAAAAAAACTAGGGGGCCAGGGCCGAATAAATTAAGGCTGAGTAAGTAGCAGATGACCCCACCTATTCACCATTTTCGTATGTTCAACGTTCTGCCAAACACCCTGTATATGGATTAGTATACTATTAAATAAGCATTCTCTATTTTCACCAGAGCAGAGCTCGATCGCTCAGGTACTTATGTATAAAATATTGTTTATTTATTAAATTAGTTAAAGTGATTGTAGGAAATAATTGTGGTCACACTGCAAATCTACGCACGCACACTCGCACACGTATAAGGGTCTAGTATCATAGTTCGTTCATTTTGGTTTGTTTTGACTGTACAGCGGAAGTGTAACTTTAACTTACGTAGTTTCGATTTGTATATTCTAGAATCTTCATTAATATATTAACGTATACATAACATCACGCCTGTATTGCCCGAAGGGTTGGGCAGAGGTGTACCTATAGTTATACACCCACATTTCGCATGCTTGAGTTCCATGTAATAGGGGGCGAGCCTATTGCCATCAATCGAGCACAAACCCAGACTCCAAACTGCTACTGAGAAAATCCAGATGGAAAAACTCAATAACACTTTGTCCAACCCGGGAATCAAACCCACGACGTCATGGTCAGCAGTAGCGGTTGCGACCACTAAACCAACGAGGCAGTTTAATATCATCGTAGCGTACCTAATAATGGTTCATTGTTTCGGAAAAATTCTTATTGGATAAGTAGTTGAAAACCGGCCAAGTACGCGTCGGACCACGCACAATGAAGGGTTCCGTAGTTAGAATGAATTTATCCCAAGAACAAACTTAACGTGGTAGTTGAAAAACATGTTCCCTCATACATTCCAACTGCTAATGTAAGTCTGTACGCACAATATCGAGTGATTTACCATATTATTTTAAGACCATAGACTTCTTATAGGTTTTCTTGTAATTTATAGTCATTGAACTATTCTCTGTATTTTTTTCAAGATTTTACGCCCAATAATTTCGGAAATTAAATTTTCATCTATTTTCTTACATATTTTGGGGCCTCTGCGAGTTGGCTTCGGCTCCTCGTACGCCTTCCAAAGATCCGGGACCCCTGGGTCCCGAGAAATGTCAAAGACGTATAAATATTTATTATATAAAATAATATAAATTAAATTTTCATCTATTTTCTTACATATTTTTAGAAGTATTATAAAATTATAAAAAAATATATTTGAGATTCTCGCAATAAGCCCTTTCATTTGTAATGTCACACGGTACAGTTCGCAAAACTTTTTTTTTCTTCTTTTTCTCTCAAAAGTGACCCCCATATTCAAAATTCATTTATTTCCGTTACACGTCCATATTTGGGTCACAGAAATACATATGCGAACCAAATTTCCACTTAATCGGACCATTCGATTTGAAGCAACCTGGCTGTGACTGACGGACAGACAGACACACGAGTGATCCTATAGGGGTTCCGTTGTTTTCCTTTTGAGGTACGGAATCCTAAAAATAATTGTAGGTATATTTTTCTGGATCAAACTGAATTATTATCCAATCTATACTGACCGAAACGAACTATGCTTATCCGAAAAGTTTCTAAATAAACCTAAATACTAAAAAACACTTTTCAATTAATTAACCATCAAAATCTAAAGAAATGCGATGAAACGCGAAAACATCAAGAATGCTTTTAAGAGGGTTACAAGTATGCCTTGACCTTAACCACTGGCTAAAAGGGTTCCAGTGTTAAGATTTAAAATTGAAGCTGAGAAGATATTTCTGGATTCACAACCTAGACATGTAGTTGTTACTACAACTTAAGCTCTTCACAATGAGCTTCATATAAGTGCTCATACACACGAGCGGCAGTTGTCAACGGCAGAGGCAACTGCAGTCGTCGACACGTAGGCAGCTGCCGTCGACTCGTCGACGAATGAATACTGATTGTTTTTTTTTTATTTTTTTACTATGGCCTTTCGCAGTTGTGACCACTAAGGTCTTGGCTGCTTAACCGGATTTTTCCTGAGGTGGCCTTAAGCTTCTACACTTAGAGCCTCCAGCCAGGAGCTTTTAAAATATAGTAAAGTAAAATTAAGCGAGTGCTCGCTAAGGGCGCCCCCTGTGGGGTACGCACCTGGAGGAAAGAAGGGACAGGCTGGATCAAACTTAGATTTTCGTCATGATTATTATGCGGGGTATTTAAAGCTACGTGCTCAGCTGCAACAACTGCTGGCACCTCGTTTTCGAACAAGGGTCGGGGGGGAGTTTCATTGACTCGGGGGAATATAGTTAGTTCACTCCGCATTTTAAGTATGAAACTTCAAGTACGCGGCGGGCCCGTCTTGTCGGGCCAATTCAGTGAATGTAACGTAGTCAGAAGATATAAGAGTTACGTGATAGAAAGAGAGGCAACTTCTAAGTGAATATAACTGTAGGTAATTAGCACTGTGCGACCTGAATTACACTTTATTGTGTCGTTGCAAGAGTCGCTTTTTGTTGAAATGATTTTGCGGAGTGAACCGTCTGTATTTATCTGTGGTACGGTGCTCAAATACATGAGTGTCACGTTGTCGACCAGCCGTAGACGTGACGACAGCCGCTCGTGTATATTAGCACTAAAACTAGATTGGACTTGTTTTGGTCTAGTGACTAGATCTGACTTTGGATTGTAGTTTCTTGTAGAGCGCTACAAGGATCTTTTGTCGCTTGAATGACATTGACAGTTATTGGCAAACAATAGGGTAGTTTCCTAGGTAAAAAAAATAAAATTCTATTTAGTCCGTCTTTCAGATAATAAAAGAATATTAGACACGTATTTTTTGCTTTATCGTAACTAAAAATAACTTAGAAAAAATAAAGTTTAATAAAAAACTGTAACCCGACTACGGGAAAATAAAAATGATCAAAAAAGTACGAAACAAGCAAATATTTCAGACAGAAATCAAGACATAGGTACAAAAATGGTCAAAGTAAAGCCGTGGTCGCATGCCTGTATACCATGTTGGTGCCAGGAACACCTACAAAATTATAATGGCATCATAGTCATGTTTGGTAAATATTTCGAATTAATTTAAAAACTTTTAAATAGACATCTAAGTATTTATGAATAATAATTTCACATTATGATATTACAATTTGGTTGAATTGACAAGAATCCTACAGCTATGGTAAGGTACTTAATACGCATCTCCCATTTTTCGTCAAAAAATCCGTCATTCACCGAAAAATAAATAAAAACACCAATACCACACAAAGTCAAAAGCTTTTTATAACGCCTGAGGCTTTAAATATGTACATTTTCTCAGTAAAACATCCACATTTTTTCGGCACTCAGTAAACAGATTTATTTCAATCATAAACTCAAGGAAACACCATCAAAAGAAACAAAATAAACATTTATACTGAAGTACGATTTATTTCAATTTCTTCCTTATTATCCGCAATTTATTTAAAAGGACTTCATTTAAATATAATTAATTCATATTAATAGAGATTTCAGGAAAAGTAATATCATTTTCGGCTTGACGAAAATCGTAAATTAAAACAAATGACTTTTACGTCACTAGCAGAGTTGGTCAGGAAATAGTATCAAGTAGTCTCTAAAGTACTTATTGAATCGTTCATAGAGGCTGGATCTCTTCTTTTCGAATCTATGGTAAAACACGTTAAACGAGTTGGACCCAGTAGGTGGCCACGCCAATCGCGGCATCAGTGGCATTCTTTAGGTCCTCACAAGTGCAGGTGTGTGGACACTTTGGACACTCTAGCATATGGGACATGGTTTGGTCAGGAGCACCGCATTCGCACTTGGTATCGGTGGAATCTGTTATCCCCCATTTTGCTAGATTGTGCCTGCAGCGGCCTACTCCGAAGGCTGGATAATTTCCGTAGACTGAATTTAAGTTTAGGTAGGTACTGGCAAACTGTGATGGCCTCGCCTCTAATGCACGAGGGTGTAGGTTCAAATCCGGGCACGTACCAATGTGACATTTTCAATTCATATGTACTTTTAGAGTTTATTTTCGACATTACTGACACGCGCGCCGGTTGCGAGTACTACGCACCTGACCATTCTGAAGAACATCACCAATCAGGGTCACTCTGTGTGTGTGTGTCTGTGTGGCTTCTATATAATAAGTTCGAAATTAAATAATAATAATTATTTATTTATTTCTTAGCACAAACTACAGAGTGTCAGTACAAAGTCACAATTTTATAATTAATTTGTGGAAGACTGGTGCCTAAACTAAGTTTTTTACAAAACCTGTATGTCAGGTCACCAGGCCCCTTAAAACAAAGTTTTACATTTTTATTGTTGTACTAGAGACGATCTGATTCGCATATAAAATCGAAATAGACAATCCAATATGGACGGCTTAGGAGTAACAATAGACATTTACATAAATAATGATAATCAGATAAGTATGAAACATTGTTTAAAAACTTATCAAGAAACAATTCATGATAATCTTTTATCAAAAATATCTATCGCATTGTTTATACGCATAAAAATGCAATAAAGCGAGGTACAGATAAAAGGAAACTGGAGAATTCAGCCCGTGCGAAGAAAATATTCACGTTGCATCCACATTCTAAGGATAAAGCGAAGCGATATTCAGCGTATGAAGTAAAAGTATTCCACACTAGCCTTTTGAGAATTTAATTTTTCGGTATTTTGGCAAAATTTCAGGTACCAAATAGTTCTGACATTTTTCATCAAAATATATTGAATCGTTTGCTAATCAATCATTAACAATCAACTGTGTAAATTATTTCATCACCACTGCTGTCTAAACGGTGACGGAAAACATCGTGAAGAAACCGGCATGTCCTAGAACCAAAAATTCGAAGACATTATGTGACATTTACCAACCCGCACTGGGCCCGCGTGGTGGATTACGGCCCACTCCCTCTTACAGAGAGGAGGCCTGTGTCCCAGCTGTGGGAACATTATAGGCTGATTATTTATTTATTTAACCGTTTATGTACACACATATAAACAGATAAGAAGAAAGGAACAGAAAAATACGTACAAAGGTGATGCTTATTTCTATAGAAATCTCTTCCAGCATACCTGCGATAGGAAAGTAGTTAAAGAGATGTAGACAACGTGTGTAAGAGTAGAAGAGAAAACAGAATACATAAAATAAAACTTAACTATTACTAAAACTTATTATGCTATGCCTATGCAATCAACTCAGTATATCGCAGTCCACTGCTGGACATAGGCCTCTCCCAGGCTGCACCACAACACCCTGTCCTCTGCCTTCCATATCAAGTACTTCCCAGCCACTTTTTAAAGTCGTCGATCCATCTAACTGGGGGAGGTCCAAACTACGCTTGCCGATACGCAGTCTCCACTCCAGGGGGTCTACCACAAGCTCATAAAGGCCGAAGGCCCCCAGGACTCGTCGACTCCACCGGCCATCGGTCTGTCGACAAACATGGCCAGCCCACTGCCAATTCTTCACTAATGTTATTACTTCTTCCAAAAACACAAATGTTATCCATTATATTTCAGTTTATCGTTTCTTACGTACTCCCACACTAATCTACACACCAATTGATGTGATCGGCCTGTTCTATAAACAACGAAGGATAACAAAATACTGCTGTGTTTGGATGGCGCTGACCGTTTTATTGGTTCGTAAAAATGTGTGGGAAATGTCGGAAAATATCGATTGGAATTAGTATATTTAATTTGATTTCGTAAAACTATCTAGAATAGAATGATCAGTTTCCTAGTAACTGCTTGCTTATTTTTAACCGACTTCCAAAAAGGAGGAGGTTATATGTTCGTCGCGTATGTTTGTTTTTTTTATGTATGTCCACCGATTTCTCCGTCAATTGTGAACCGATTTTGAAAATTCTTTTTTTGTTTGAAAGGGTGTGCTCTCGAATTGGTCCCATATAAATTTTATTAACTTTGCTTGGATAGTTTTTAAGTTAGCTACAAAATACGTATTTTTTTCCCACTTAGTTTGTAGATGATATGTTAAGTTTCTGTCATTGGTAGCAGGTAGTGGTATTCGAATGTGTGTGGGGTAGGTACCACAACTAAAAAGTGAAAAATAAAAACTTTTACAAAAAAAAACAACCGACCTCCAAAAAAAACACTACTAAGTGAAAAATAACTTTAATTTCGGAAGTCGGTGGCAAAAAACGAAAATACAAAACCCAAGACACCGACTTCCGAAATCAAAGTTATTTTTCACTTTGTAGTGTTTTTTTTTGGAGGTCGGTTGTTTTTTTTTGTAAAAAGTTTTTTATAACTGTAGACTGATATTGAATACAATTATAATGCTTTTTCCCACAGACACACAAAAGTGAATCATTGTTTATCGGAACCAATGCGTTTCCTGAAAAACTCAAGACATCACATACACATGTCATCTTATGGAATCATCATCATCATCAAATTTTCTTGTTGTATGTTGATTGAAATATGATTCGCGACCGTAACGGATATGGCTTTACAGAATTATAATCATTAGAATCAGCGATACAACTCCTTAAGTTAGAAATGGCCTCAAATGTTATAATTTCATGAAATTGTCATTCAATAGGATTAATATGAAATAATGAAATATATTATATGTGTAATATGATAAAGATGTTTGCTCTTTCTGCTGGTAATTCAAAAAAAATTGTTCTCAAACCACTTAGTCATTAACTTAGTAAATGCCTTGATGAGTTTTTCTTTGTTTGCTAAATCTTTTGTTTTACTATTTAGCACAAAAAAAATTCTAATAAAATTATTGTAGTTTGTAAGTTTTAGTTTTAAATAGCATGGTTTGTAAAGTTAATTTTTATTTGTATTCCGTGGAAAATGTTGTTGGTTGCACATTTGACCGTATTTTTATTTATTCGTGTAAAATGTAATATGTTACAGTTTGTTTTCCCAAATAAATTAAATTAAATTTAAATTAATTAGAGCTGTGTTGATGATTTTTATGATTATAATTCCATAAATAAATATATGAACCGCCAAAAAAATTGATTTTCGTGGGCTACCCTGACGCTTTCGGTTTATTATTATAATGTTTGGTAAACTCTGAGATTGTTTCGACATTTCTGCTCAGGGATCAGTCAGCCAGAAAATGCCGACGCCATCTTTGTTGTTAAAAAAAAATTATACAAATAGACTTGAGCAAGTGTATTAGAAGATTTACTTACTTAAATAAACATTTCATTTCAACACTGCTAGGCCTTGCGGACCGAATTCAGAATAGAATATTAGATTTCAGATACTAGTAATAGAATTCAGAATAATTTTAATACTAGAAATAAAGATAAAATAGATCAACCATTTTTCAGATTATCCAAAGGACAAACATCTTTTATGGGGTACTGTGTTAAATGTTACAACAAAATACCTTGTGATATATTACAGTTAACTGAAAGAAAATTTAAAACTCATATTAAAAGTACTCTTTGTAAACAAGCATATTACAAATTAGAGGATTAAATCCTAGATAAGAATGCTTGGAAGTATGCTGGTCTAGCTCCATAGGACATTTTAGAGTCTAGACAAAATCAAACTGGTTGCTAATTTAATTGTGTAATTAAATATTATAACTTTTTTTTTTACATTCTTTGATTACTTGAACTCACACACTGACTAATTAGTATCACTTGTAATTTTTTTAGGAATATCGTATAGGTACCTACTTTTACAATGCTTGTAAATATGTGAACACCATGTATCCATTACATAATTATTTTTTCTGTCATTGCTTCATTTTTAATTATTTTTACCTATTGTGGTATAGTAATCTTATTCCAGGTGCATCGTCTTCACATATAATTATATAATTAATGAATACAAAATATTGTAAAACATTTTAAAAGAGTAACGGTGGAGTTTCTAGCCCATTCTTTTCCATACGAAAACTACCTTTTGGAAGGGGCGACTAGAATCAATTCTGTTTTTTGTTTTTGACGTTCAAAAGTGCCTTTTTGTGCCTAATTGAAATAAATTATTTGACTTTGAATAGAATAGAATATATTTATTGTAAAATATGAGTATTCATCAAATAATATGTGACAATCTAAAGCTCAGCACTCGCGTGTGCAACCACAACCGAAAATAGATGAAAGTAATAATCTAGAGATCCAAAGACATAAATCTATTTACCAAAAGCTCTCACTCCACAAAGCCACAGACACTCATATCTTCTTCAAAAAGGCAGACGGTATCCATTAGAGCCCTGAGTGGCACTTCTAGTGTGATCAATCAGCCTTGGTGCCTCAAAAGGCAGGCTGTCAGTACGGAAGAACTGACTTATTGGAGGCACTGAAGACCTTTTTATCATTACAAAGGAAAGGATACGTGGAAACGAGGGTATGTAATATGGAGGCCTAATGCTTGACTGACATTCGGGTAAGTACTTGGTACGAGACTTCACAAACATGACCGGTATCGATATCAAATGACGTTAGATACGTGATTTTCCGTATTTTAATCCTATCCTATCCTATATTTTTAAACAAGCAATATTTGTATATATATATTATTATACATATTTGTAATCACGTTCTCGAAATCGACTCTACGAATTTCGATGAAAGTTGCAATACAGGGATTTACGGAGGCGAAAAATCGATCTAGCTAGGTCTCTTATCTGGGAAAATTTATTTTCTCCGTATTTTCAACCGAGCGGAGCTTGGTCGCCCAAAGTTTAGAAAAAGATAATGAATAATGACATGAAAATAATTACATTAGAATAATGACATTAGAATAATTACATTAGAATAATGACATTAGAATAATGACATTAGAATAATGACATTAGAATAATGACATTAGAATAATGACATGGCAGCATGGAATTAGTAAGTACCTACTATCATGGCAGCATGGAATAAGTAGGTAATACGTGGATTAGTATGAACTTTCCTATATTATTAAATGAGCATTCTCTATTTTCACCAGAGCAGAGCTCGGTCGCACAGGTGATTTTGTTATATCATATTTCGATATCGCTGCTATGAAACTTCACAGACCGTCAGGTCTTTCTTCGTTAGTTAATATATTTTGACCCTGGTTTTGCCTGACATTTAGGCCTATTTGGACCAGAAATCACTAAAGCATTTAGTAACAGTAACAGAGCTAATCTGCGTTAGTATTTTATTTGCCAAACATGTAAACAAACACGAGTTGTAGGAAAAAAAACTGTAATGCCTACACATAAGGTGCAATTTGCGCTACAACTTGATATTTTTTATGACTTTTTCAACAGTACTAGTCAGTTTAAAATCAAGTTTAACAATGCTGGTATAAAGTTGATATTTGTTTTAGTGGAAATAACATCAATCAGAAACAAGGTTATTAATTGACCTTATGTTTTAAATACGTTTTAATGGTAAATGTATTTAGCGATTTGTGGTACAAGTGGGCCATAAAGTTAATAGGTTGGACTACACCGGGAGTGTCATAAAAGTAGTAATAATCTACGAAATCTTTTCAAGACACACGTTACGTGAAGAATAAAATGCTACAGTTCGATTCAAACTTAATGGCCGCTCTGAAGTGTGCTACTCGCTGCGCAGTACCCCACCCCTCACCCCCGCTGACACGTGAATTCGTTACTGCGCAGCGACTCGCCTCATGTTCCAACCCGCCATTAAGTTTGAATCGGAGTGACTTAAGGCTGATTTACATTGATTCACTAGATTAAAATTTTATTAGTTGCCGGCTACTCTATCCAAATTCAGCGCTTGGATGCTGAACTGGATTGAAAAGTGTTTAGCATAATCCTAAAACGTTCCCATTACTGAGACACAGGCCTCCTCTCGGTGAGAGGGACTGGGCCAGAATAGGCCTATGTCCATTTTTTTTTGTCCTTCTTGTAGATTATTAAAAAATATTGAACACGTATTTTTTTGTTTTTTGTCGTAATCAAAAGATTACGGCTACACATTGAGTTAAAATGTGACACGACGTCACGCCTTGCTAGATTTAATACTGAGTTGTGACGTAGCGAGCCAACTTAAATGCGTGTTTTCTAAGTTATTTTTTATTAATATGACAAAGCAAAAAATACGTGTCTAATATTTTTTTATTATCTGAAAGACGGACTAAATAGAATTTCTTTTTTTTTACCTAGGCAACCATCGTATTTACCGCGCGGGCCTAGTGCGGCTTGGTGGATATCACATGTCTTCAAATTTTTTGGTTCTAGGACATGCTGGTTTCCTCACGATGTTTTCCTTCACCGTTTTGAGAGCAGTGGTGATGAAATAAAGTACACAAAGAAAAGTGGTAGTTTGCGTTCGAACCTAGACACGGGCCACCACTGCTGAAAAAAATTCACTTTGGTCACTGGATTCCGCTGTATTGAGACACTGGATCAATGTAAATAATCCTTTTTATTTATGGTTCCTAACATTTCAACTTTCTAAGTTAACACCTATTACTTTTTGCCCTTTGCAACTTATCTTACATTGTCGCAAAAGGTATAACGTGTGCTGAAACTCAAAGCGCTGCGGTACTATCCGTGTAGTGAATACTAATGCCTTATTTTTATGCCTATGTTCCATTATTGGATAAAGTATGGATCATCCGTGGACTGTTTGTAACGTGCTAGGATTTTAGTTGGATGTTATTTTGTTTTAGGGGAAGTAGGGAGAAATTAATAGAGATGATATTGGCTGCGCGAGTTCGATTCGCGTGTCAGATATGGTTTTTAATAGACTTCCAAAGGAGGAGGTTCTCAATTCGACAGTATGTTTTTTTTTTTTTGTACATTTGTTACGCGATTACTCCGCCAATTATGAATTGATTTTGATGATTTTTTTTTGTTTGGTAGGTTAGGTTAGGTTCAGAGGTGGTCCCATATATATTTTATTAAGTTTGCTTGTAGTTTTTGAGTCAGCTTCAATAATACGTATTTTTCCCACTTAGTTTGTAAATGATATGATAAGTTCCTATCACTGTTATTTACATAGCAGGTAGTGGTATTCGAATTTGTGTGGGCTAGGTACCACAACTAAAAAGTGAAAAATAAAAACTTTTTACAAAAAAAAAATGCAACCGACTTCCAAAAAAAACACTACAAAATGAAAAATAATTTCGGAAGTCGATGGCAAAAAACGAAAATTCTAAACCAAAGACACCGACTTCCGAAATTATTTTTCACTTTGTATGGTATTTTTTGGAAGTCGGTTGTATATTTTTTGTAAAAAGTTTTTTGTTAAATATTCGAATGCTGTTTATATTAAGTGGTTGCGCTTACATGGGCAATTAAAATTGCGAAAAATTTGTCAGTTTATATACAATTTTGGTATTGACGTAAATTGTTCAATTTTGCAAAAACGCCATAGATAGCCATAATCGCTGAGAATTGAGAAATTAATTAAGCGCATGTTTGTATCTGGTTTCAGGTTTTCTATAGGTAGTGATATCTCAAGTTGATCAGTCTGTAATAATTTTTCAGAACAAAATCTGAATTAATTGAAAACAGTCATTGTCAGATAAATATATAGAGCACAATACAACAAAACCACATCACTCACGAATGACAATGAAATAAATAATAATTTTGCTCTAATTCAATTCAAAATATTTTATTTCATATAAACCTACATGGGCACTTATGAAACGTCAGAAGCTAGGTGTACGGTTCCAATTGGTCGCTTCCTATGGAGAAGAGCCGGCAAGAAACTCCACAGTGACTCTATTAAAAATAATTGGTTTTTACAATATTTTCAAATAACAGTGTTAATAGGTATGGGAGGACAGTGTAGGTCTTTCAACAAGTACCACATACTTAACAAACTCAAACTCAAATCATTTATTTCAATTAAACCATTTACAGGCACTTTTGAATTGTCAAGGAATCGGTCAGTCAGAAATAGGTATGAAGCTAGTTGCCCATTCCAAAGCGTAGTAGGTACCTATGGAGAAGAACGGGCAAGAAACTCCACGGACACTCTTTTAAATAAAAAATTGTTACAAAATATTGGTTACATCATTCATGTTGAAATTATACATGTGAGAACAATGTAGAAAGACGTGCACGTTAGAAGCGTTTGTAATAAAAAGATTAAAAAAAGAACAATTCAAAAAAAATTAAAATAAGCCCTGGCAGCTAAGAGATGACCAGTCCCAACTGACGGCGCCCGTTCACGAACATGACGCATGTATTAGCACCATTCAGCTCAACCATTTTGAAGGGAGCTAAATGATCCAACACACGCGCCACCATCAGCGAAACATTTGAGTGAGCATGACATACTCACAGCCGCCAGGGCACATTCAAGTCAATGCAAGACATATTACCCGGTAAATGGTAACTCTTTAGTACATAGTGCTCACATAGTGTGCTATGCAATTATATAATACAAAAGAGATTGAGTTTATACAATGCAAAGATGGTCTTACAATGTTCAGCAGCTCCAACAGTATTTGCAAATGTTAATCAATTAGTTGTGGTTGTGGAGCAGGACCAGCATTGTAAATATGTTTTAATCGTTAAAAACAAGCAAAAGTGAGACTGCGCTACGTAGTAGGTATCGCAAGATGTTACCAACGTGCAGTTAATCAAATCTTAATAAATAGTAACGATTTGTAATTCCACTCTTATGAAGAAAAACAAGTACAACGAAATATTTATATTTTGGATTTCTTCGAAGCTCGATATCGATATATGGTGTTGGCGTTGAAATAAATCGCTCTATGATTTCGTTCAAAGCACTATGCACTGCTATTGGAATTTAAAATAGGTTAATTACTGAACTATTGTATTACTCTTATTTACGTTTATCAAGTGTGAAAACGGAAAAGTATAAAATAAAAAAATAAAGTTTAATAAAAAACTGTAACCCGACTACGGGAAAATAAAAATGATCTAAAAAGTACGAAACAAGCAAATATTTCAGACAGAAATCAAGACATAGGTACAAAAATGGTCAAGGTAAAGCCGTCGTCGCATGCCATTATAATTTTGTAGGTGTTCCTGGCACCAACATGGTATACAGGCATGCGACCACGGCTTTACCTTGACCATTTTTGTACCTATGTCTTGATTTCTGTTTGAAATATTTGCTTGTTTCGTACTTTTTAGATCATTTTTATTTTACCGTAGTCGGGTTACAGTTTTTATTAAACTTTATTTTTTTATATTGTAACATTTTAAACAGTATCCCATGAAAGATGAATCTACTTTAGCCAGTCTGAAACCTGGTTGAACTAATAGGTCCCTATTTCTAGTACTATAATTATGTCTATCACCTCTTTTGCTAAAAAGATGTAAATTCTTTCTTACGTACATGATGTTTTCATAGATATATTGACAAGGTACCGTCATGATGTTAATATCCTTAAACAGTTTCCTTAGAGAATCGCGCCTGCGGAGACAATATATGGCTCTGATCGCTCTTTTCTGGAGAATAAAAACAGACTCGATGTCTGCAGCCCGTCCCCACAGTAAAATACCGTAGGACATGATACTATGAAAGTAGCTGAAATAGACTAGCCTCGCGGTATCTACATCAGTAAACTGACGGATTTTTCTGACAGCATATGCTGCTGAACTTAGCCGTCCTGCAAGAGATGTTAAATGAGGACCCCATTGCAGCCTTGAGTCGAGCGTGATCCCTAGGAAAATAGTTTTATCAACGAATTCTAGTTTCTCTTGATTCAATACTATCTCACAATCACTACTTTTGACATTAGGTAAAGAAAATTTTATGCACTTAGATTTTTTTCCATTTAATACTAAATTATTAGCAGTGAACCAATTTTGGACATGCAGTAGGGCGTTATTTACGTCGTTAAAATATGTAGCACGTCTATCTAGCTTAAAAATTAAAGAAGTATCGTCAGCAAATAACACCATTTGTGGTTGATTTTTTAATAAATGGAGTAGATCATTAATATATACTAAGAAGAGGAATGGACCCAATATCGAGCCTTGTGGCACACCTATTTTTACTTTTAAACCTAGTGAATTGATACCGTTTATTTGCACCTGCTGTTGTCTATCATTTAAATAAGATTTTACTAAATTTAGTGCAAGTTTTCCAAGTCCGTAATGCTCTAGTTTCAAGAGTAAGGTTTCGTGATCGACGCAATCAAATGCTTTGGAGAGGTCACAAAAGATCCCTATGGCATCCTGGGCCTCTTCCCACGCGTTAAAAATGTGTCTAACAAAATAGAAAATGGTCAACAAATCAAATCTCAAATCAAATCTCAAATTCTTTATTGCGTACCATAATGTATATAGTTGGTAGGGAAATAATTATATTGGACACAATCATGGACCCTGTTGGGCACAGCATAGATCAAGTAGAAGAGAGGAGGAACAGCACTGGTCGTTTAATATGACTTTTTAGTTACCTAAGTAGTTAGTAAGTTATATATTTATTAATTACAGAATTCAATTTAGGAATTATAATTGTGGTTTTATAAATTATATACGTTTATTTATTTAGTAACCTTACAATAACCATTTTTTTTATTTTTTTTATTATTGTTTTATTTACTTATTATTATTTTTCAAATCTACAGTCCACTAAGCCAGCGTTCTCACATTCACAAAATAGAAAAGAATCTATACAAAAAATAAATAAATTAATATTCACACTATTCATACATAACATTTGTAAAATGCGTATTGTGGTGAAATGTTGGTGTACTATAGGTACATCTCTGCCTAACCCTTCGGGGATTACAGACGTGCTTTTTCAGCATAAAAAACTGTATTTAATAATACTTATAAAAGTCTAGGTTCAGTATTAAAATATTTACTCTAGAATTTCTTAGGGGTTAATTATCTCGTGGGTAGTCAGCAATAGTAAGGCGTTAATTGCTTGGAAGACCTAATTAATAGCTCCTGGCTTTTGTCGGGCTTGCACTAAATTATCTGTACGATAAACTTTTAATAGGGTAGGTAAGCAGAAATGCTGGGTAGACGTTTTCAATTAAGCTGCCTGTCCACTGGAGCGGAATGAGGCAGCGGAGCGAAGAAATGAAAATATTTTATTTCACATAAACCTACAAGGGCACTTATGAAACGTCAGAAGCTAGGTGCACGGTTCCAATTGGTCGCTTCCTATGGAGAAGAGCCGGCAAGAAACTCCACGGTTACTCTTTTCAAAATAAATTGTTTCTACAATGTTTTCAAATTACAGTGTAAATAGGTATGGGAGGACAGTGTAGGCCTATCAACAAGTACCAGGTACTTAGTAAAATAGAAAATGGTCCACAAGTCTACAGCCTACAACGTTCTCACATTCACAAAATCTAAAAGAAAAGAATCTATATAAAAGATATACAAAATAATAAAAATAAGTACCTATTTAAACCAAATGATATGATTGCCACTACAGCTGTAACAAATCTAATTTGATAAAAAAAATACAGAAAATTGTAGGTATATAATATCAAATACTGAAAAGATTATGTCAATGAAGTATGTAAAAAGTAAAATAAAATAATCATCGTAATTTGGAAGCAGTTAATAGACATTTACATTGTTATGCCGTTAATGAGGTACCAGGGAAGCCACATGTGCAGAAGGAATTATTGCCAGACTTCTTTGTCTTCAACGTAGTCTTTAATCTTATAATATGCTTTTTTGATAAGGACACGTTTGATGTGGGTTTTGAACTTTCCATCGCTTAGTTCTGTAACAGACTTTGGCAACTTCAGAGCTCAGAGCTCACTCAGAGCTCTGAGCTCTGAAGAGCGGCAGTTCAGAGCTCCACTGCTATTGGTTAATATTGGCACATTTCTCTACTCCGCTGCCTCGCTCCGCTGGCAGCCTATCTATGGTAAGTCGGCAATAGTCTGTTTGCATATCGCTACTTAGATTAAAGTAGATAAAACCGACAGTTACATAACGTGGGATTCAAACCATGACTGGAAAATATGGATGACATCTAAAAAAAATTTAAGGGAAAACTTCTTTAGGCGCCTTGGGCAAGAGATGGGACTAAACCATTGATTTCGCGACACCATAACGACACCTCATTTTTTTAAACGCGATTGTGCTCTTTATTTAGATAAAGTTACGGCCCAATGTACAAGTATTTTTCTTCCACCAAGGCGATCTTGTTCAAGTTTTCACTTCTGTCGGCACTCCCGGAGTGCCACCACTTTTTTTATTTTGTCCGTCATTTTTATTATGAAAAAATAACGTACACGTATTTTTTTATGTTATCAAAAGATTACGGCGATACATTGAGATAAAAATTGTGCCATGACGTCACGAGTATGTAGATTTTATCCTTACTGTGACGTGGCGACCCACTCTCCAACTTTAATGCATTTTATTTAAGTAATTTTTTATTAATATAATAAAGCAAAAAATACGAGTCTAATACTTTTTATTATGTGACTGACGGAGTAAATAGAATTTCTTTTTTTTTCCGAAGCATCATGCCTATTGTCGGTTTGATTAACACAGAGATGCTTCGGTGGACGAGTGGTAAATTGAAGCGTGTCACCATTTTCTTGCACTATAATATGTCACAAATAACGTAGGTATAGTAGGTATGACGGCTTCGAAGGTGACCCGTGACAAAAGTTGTGCGTTTAATCAACGCACTTTAATAAACGCCACAAATTTATCTACCGTCTCAAGACGCTGTTGGCGCGGCTATTCCGTGCTTTGGATATATGCACAGCTCTACCTTTTTAAAGCTATTGCATAACTTTTATCGCGGGCTTTGAGCGCGGCGAATGAATCAAGAAATTCCGTAACGAAAATAAAACCTAACACCCCCCACTCCACCTACCATGTAATGACGGTTCCCATGACAACGTGATGTTGTCATGGGAACGTTATTTTTGTTTTATGTCATCACGTCATCATCCCAAGTGTAGCGTTGACAAATAGGAAGTATGGAGGTTACGAATGCTATGCAATAGCTTTACCGCAGCAGTCCCTGAGTGCCACACGTTTTTTTCTTCTCCCGCTCTAGGCGGAGCGGAGGGCGTGTCAGACTCTTACTGACTAAAACCCACCCGTGTTCCTTCGGTTGCCCTGTTGCCGGGGGCCACGATTTCCCTATCGGTTTTCTTCGCACCCCCGGCAGGCATCGGCCCTACCGAACCCCGTCAATTCTGCTTACATCTCTTTGAGGCGCGCGTGAAACACAACTCGCCGTCGACCCGGGCCTGGTGCTTATCGGACGGCGAGCTACCCATTGCTCACCGTCCGCAAGCCCACGCCTACGGTGGCTGGAAATCGGCTCGCGATTCCATGCACAGCTCTACCTAACCCTACAGGTAAAACAGGCGTTATGTAGAGTAGATATATAATTCCAATTAGCCAACTGACAAAGAAGTTGCATTTAAAGCACAAAAGAGCCATGCCATGCCTCAGAGCCATGTTCAAATTAAAAACTACCGATAGTTGTAAGTCCTATTTCATACGCTATAAAATATTGACATTGGCATCTCTTTATATTCTGGAATCAGTAATGTTTATTAGATATAATAGTAATTCATTTTCGCGTATGGCAGATAAATTTCCCAGAAACAGGCGTGATCAAAGTCAGCTCTGTCTGCATAGTAGTAGGACTGCACTTATGCGCAAGAGTGTTTTTTGCATGGCCCCCATAATTTATAATAAGTTACCAAAAAGTTGGAGGGAGCTTAATAATATACAATTGAAGAAACAACTAAAGTCATTTCTAACCGCCAAAGCATATTATAATACCACAGTCTATAAACCAATACTTATACAATACCAAATTGTTGAGGCATTTAGCAGTTATGACTGAATAAAGAAACATACATACATGAAACCTAAAACATTACTCTACTTTTTTGGGCAGTTGTGTAAAGTCTGTGACAACCCTAGGTAAGTAATGTGGCCTTGTGCGGTGTCGGCATTTACGCAAACATCAAAGGCGTCGGTCCACTGTTACTCTTAAAGGCTTGTGCAGACTAGCGCGACACGCGACGCGACCCCAAAGGCACCGCTCGTCGCGCGACGAGCGGTGCCTTTGTGTCGCGTCGCGTGTCGCGCCTGTTTGAAAGAGCCTTTACACTGTGATAATACTATGGAATTTCTGACAGAACCACTTATTTTGACATAGATTTTTATTTTGATTATTTTTTTATTGTTTTTATTTAATGTCGACATTTATAATTTATTATTGTTTGCTAAATTCAAGGTGCATTAATAATATTGACTTGATTACCTAAATGATTAAGGCTCCGTGCCGCCGCACCGCACGAAATCACTGATTTTGATCAATTTTGTTTATTCGTTGTGAGAAAGGGGACGAGAATTTAAACAATATTATTTGTGATTTGAAAAGTCCAATTCTTCGTCTTGTACATAGGGGAAAGGGATTTTTGAAATAAATTAAGGATTCGTGGGAAATCACTAAAATTCGCAACAAGTTTTTCAAAAAATGACGCGAGACTGACGTTTGATCGTTTCGTTAGAAGAAACTGCTTTTGATGTTGAAAATTAAAAAATATCATCAACATCATTATATGGTCTACTTGTACATAATGGAACCACTTTTTTCAACTTTCATACAAAATATAGCAGAAAAAAAATGTTGAAATAACGTAACTTTCTCAAAACTTCAAGCCAAATAAATATTTTTTTCTAATACTTAGAAACACTTTTGAGAAATTTTAAAAATTATATATTAATTTTAAGTTAATTGTTTAATAGAATCTAAATTTTATTTTATAAATAAACAATTACTTCATTACGTAAATAAATGGCAAAGTGAACTATATAAACGATCGCGGAAAATCTATTCCGTCAGTAGCGAACGGGCCTTCCCAGCGTGAGGACGTATCACTTTGCGTCGCAGCACGCACACACGCACGTACGTGTCCGATGTTAACATATTCCAGAAATTGTACGTCGACTACCACATTTTGATCCGCATTTTATTTTAAAGTACTTTGCTTGTTTTTGAAGAACATTAAAATTTTGCATGCCTGGCAATAAATAAAATACCGGTGTACGTGTGTTCGTAATTCTTCTTATCCTAAACGGCTTGACTGATTTAGATGTTTTTTTTTTTTAATTCTTTTTGTGTAACTTGGATGGTTCATAACTATAGTTGGACTCGCGTGGCGCTGTTGTCGCAGGACAACATCTGCCTGCTGGGTTCACTAGTTATATTTTGACTTTAGATTTCATAGTTTTGAATGATTTTTGGTAGGGGAAAAAGTTATGGGTTCGCGTCACCGATATGCCCGCGCCGATATGCTGTTGTAGCAATAAGTGAAGTATTTTTGGAACGAAGTTCTTTAACGCTACTGAAGACTACTTTAAGTCAAAATAAAGATCCAAGATGACGGCTGCGAACATTTAAAAATATTTCGTCATGGGTATCGTTTTCATAGTTTTCGAGGATGCTAAAGCTGATAGTGAGGTCAAAATATAAATCCAAGATGGCGGCTGTGACAATATTCAGATTTTTCGTCATAGGTGTCTTTTTCATAGTTTTTGAGGATTCTAAAGCAGATTTTGATGTCAAAACGTAAATCTAAGATGGCGGCTGCGAAAATTTTCACATTTCTTCATAACATCACGCCATCAATTTCAAAGTGTTGGGCCCTTTGAAATTGATGGCGTGATGTTATGAAGAAATCTCATTTCCGCAACTTTTTCGCGCAAGTGTCTCAGATCCCTTTATGGATACTGGTGCCAATTCTCTTGTCACAAATTAATGCCTCAAAATTAGACTAAAAATCACCAAAGTTTCGTTCATTCCTGTCAAACGATGATTTCCCATCGTGAAATAATTATAGAATATATTTTATTTTGACAGCACTAAGATGGCAATATGGTGCCGATTCTCTTGTATACCGAACTAATCTTACTAAACTATCACTAAAATTCCTTACTTTTGGCTATGAAAATCTTGAAGCTATTCTGCAACAAAAATTTTCTAAATTAAATTTAAATATATTTTGACACACTAAAATTATATTTGACAATCGCGAGTCCACGTGGTACTTGTTTGCCCTACCCCGTGAATTTTTTTTAGAGCTGGAGGCGCACAGGGGGCAGCCTTGACGTTTTATATAGAATTTTTACTTTTTGTAAGGAAAATAAGAAAAAATATTACCTACATGTAGAGTGTCAGGGGTTTAAGGGTTTTATAAAGGGTGTCGAAATTTTCATTATTTTTGCGATTGGACACACCGTTTTCGAGATATATGCAAAAGAAAAAAAAAAGATACAGTACTGTTTTTTCATCTGAAGTCGAGGTGTTGGTGTAAATTTTAGTTCATGACAACCAATTTTATTCCGCACCTTTTTAATCACGATTAAAAATAGTCAGATTTAGTTAGAAAATCTAAATTTTAGGTTAAAAACGTCAAATTCAGAATAGCAAAATTGCCATTTTCACTAAACTAATATCTTAGTGCTGTCAAACTAAAATATAGTTAAGTTGTGTCACTTTAGTCTATTTCAGAATGGGAAATCGTCGTTTGACAGGAATAAACTAAATTTTGGTTCTAAAACGATTCACGTGGTTAGGTATCACGTGTGGAGTCGCGGTTGTCAAATTCGATTTAGATGTGTCAAAATTATTTTTAAATTTAGAGAATTTATTTTGCAGAATAGCTTTGAGATTCTCATAGTCAAAATTAAGGAATTTTAGTGATAGTTTAGTAAGTTTAGTTCGGTATACAAGAGAATCGGCACCAATAGCGAATTTTTCATTTTCACTAAATTAATAACTCATTCAGTTGCAAAAACTGTACTTTATCTTTTTTCTGTTCTTTTGCTTATATCTCGAAAATTGTGTCTTATCGCAAAAATAATGAAAATTTCGACCCCCTTTATGAAACCCATAAACCCATAAAACTCAACATGTAGGTAATAATTTTTCACGTTTTCCATACAAAAAGTATAAAATTCCATATAAAACAGAATTGTTATAAATATACTAAACGAATATACACAAACATTCCAGACTTATTTCAAAAGCGTACCTACGTAACTTAATAAAATACCGTCTATAGGATCAAAACTGTTTAAGCGATCACTACGCTCGATGTTTAGGCGTGTGTGCGTGAACGGTGCACACAAACATAGCATCGCAAGAATTTACCTAAACTCTGTCGAGTGAATTCACAGCCAGGAGCCTTAACAATCTCAATGCACGCCATAATATGTGGCAAACATGTCTGAACCTGTACTTTTTTAATGTTATCTTGCATGCACGTTTTTATTTCTGTATGTGTACACATGTTTGAGCAAATAAATATATCTTATCCAATTTATTACGAACAAAAAAAGCTTATTTTCATTCTTCATCTAGTCAAATTAGTTTTCCTCCCACCATCTTAGTAATCAAACCTGAAAGTTAAAATAATATAAAAGCTTGGCATTTACGAATTCCTAATATAATTTGTGGAAACGTCAAAATCTTAGTAAAGTTTCGTGTAACCTTCAACAGGCCCACGTATTTAATTAGTTGTGTAGGTAGGGAGAGCAGTGGTGGCCTAGTGGTAACGGCCGCGACTTACGAGTTGTAGGTCGTAGGTTCGAACCCTTTAGGTAGGTTTACTTTGTGTAAATTATTTCATTACCACTGCTCTCAAAACGGTGAAGGAAAACATCGTAAGGAAACTGGCATGTCCTAGAACCGAAAATTCGAAGACATGTGACATCTACCAACCCGCACTGGGCCCGCGTGGTGGATTACAGCCCACTCCCTGTCACAGAGAGGACGCCTGTGTCTCAGCAGTGGGAACATTATAATAGGCTGATGATGATGTAGGTAGGGAGTATTTTTATATTTTTGGCTTGATTGGTTGGTACCAAGAAGCCGATAGAAGGATCCAGTTGGGTTGGTCAGTGTTTGGAAAACTTCGTCAAATCTTCTCGTCTCCTACCCCGCAGTTTGAAGACTAAGGTCTTCAAACAGTGCGTCCTGCCCGTTATGATATATGGTCCTTAAACATGGACACTGTCAGTCGATATGGTCCATAAATTCAAGGTCACTCAATGCGCTATCGAGCGGGTTATGCTTGGAGTTTCTTTGAAGGATAATATCAGAAATGAAGTTATTCGAAAAAGAACCAAAGAGACTCCAACATAGTTGAGAAAAGGCTAGGCAGATTAAACAACAATGTAATATTATCGTGTTTCTAATGGAACTTCTTTAATTTCGTTTAATTAAATCCGCAAAAATTCTTACGAAATTAATGAAAAAAGATTTTTAAGCTATTGCATAGCTTTTATCGCAGGCTTTGAGCGCGGCGACCGAATCAAGAAATTCCGTAACGTAACGAAAATAAAACCTAACACCCCCCACTCCGCCTACCATATGTAATGACGGTTGTGATGTTGTCATGGAGGTTACAAATGCTATGCAATAGCTTTACCGCGGCAGTCCCCGAGTGCCACACATTTTTTTTTTTGTATATTTGCCTTATTTTGTACTCTGACGTATATTGGTCTAGAAGAGTATTATAATCCTCATACGAAACTGTATCGATTTTTTCCAAAATCTGTGAATGCAGTTAGAAATAAAAAAAAGTTAAGACCAGACACTCTAAAGTCAATTTCCACGCAAGCTGCGGAGCTTGCGTGGAAATTGATTGGGGCCTGGGGACTTGGGGGTGGCCCTATGCACCCTGCCACTCCACTATATGTTAAACGCTAACACATCATCAGTAATAAAGTTGAATATCGCGTAAGCTTTTTTATTGTGTTCGAGCACAGAACTAAATGGCGTCTCAATTCTTATATCGTTTATAACTAACGTAATAATTGATTTAAAGGAAAAATAACTTGTGGCTGGATAATAAACTATATTTTCTTACTATGAATACTTATTTTAGACTTAAAAGCCAAGTAATTTTCATTAAAAAGACAAGATTTTCGAATAAAAATGAATCGAGCGAAAATGTTACAATTACGTAACTCTCTTATACATGGAAAGAAAAAGATCCAATAAATCATATACTAAAATTCTATTTTGACTGTATACGTGACTGTTTCAGAATATGAATGCAAATTAATATACAATTTAGGGAGCCTCCTCTTAAGCAGTCTCCTCAGAATGCAATGAGTAAAACGCAGCTAAATTAATGAAATTCGTGTTGAAATTGTAGGTAGCAACGTATGTTGAATAAGTACGTGGGCAGAAACGTTGGTTGAAAATGGTAACTCTGTGTTTTACCAACATTACCAATTATTTTATTTTTATAACCTCATTAACCTTTAACGAAACTTAATACTAGGAATACCAATTTTTTACGCGTACCTACCTATAGCAGTATAATAATGATGTCTGGATAAAAAAAAGAAATTCTATTTAGTCAGTCAGTCAGATTATAAAAAATGTTAGACGCATATTTTTTACTTTATCGTATTAATAAAAAATGGCAGATAAAACGCAATAAAGTTGGGGAGTAGGGGTCGCTACGTCACAAGTAAGGATAAAATCTACATACTCGTGACGTCATGGCACATTTTAACTCAATGTATCGCCGTAATCTTTTGATTACGTAAAAAAAGAAAAAATACGTGTCTAATTTTTTTTAATACCTAATTTAGCTGACGGACAAATTTTTTTAGTCATCACCCATAATATCGCTTTTATATTTGACAGTACTCAATCTGCCTAGCCTTTTCCCAACTATCTTGGAGTCGGCTTCCAGTCTAACCGGATGCAGCTGAATACCAGTATTTTACATTGAGTGACTGCCTATCGGACCTGCACAAAGAAAGAAAGAAAGAAAGAAAGAAAAATAGGTTTATTTGCCACAGAAATACGTGCATACATAAAAGACAAGAGTTATCAGAGAACAACACAAAGTACATAACAAATCACGAGCATAGAACAGAAATTACTTAGGCGGCAGCTGCACGACATGACTGTGACAAGAAGGCTTCCAATCAGCATGATGCAGTGCTATGGGGACCCACAGCACAGCGCTGATTTTCAGTGGTCACCCGAAAAAAAAAATGTGCGGAAATCAAGTAACTGGAGTAACTGGGTAAGACTTTGGTAAGACTGGTAGTCAGACTGTCGGGCTTCTGACGACCCGTAACGACTATCAAAGATCCACGAATGACAGCCGGGACCAACGGCTTAACGTGCTTTCCGAAATACGGAGGAGTCTCGATGTGTAAAGATGGTCACCCATCCACGGACCAACCCCGGCAAGAGTAGCTTAACCTGATGGATCGACCCGTGTGGCTGTTATTATTTAGCCACAAGCTCCTCAAGTTGACAGTACTGTCAAACATAAAACGAAGGTGTTCATTAGATTTGTAATTTAGAAAGGTTTAGGTAGGTAACAAGTAACAACTACCCAATTCTAAGGACCCACCTACCACATGAAAGCTTTATAGTATTTCACTAATTAATAAGACTAGCATTAAATGAAATTAAAAACATTGCACACCAAAGACATACGAAAATATATCCGTGTTCAGAGCATTACTAGCAGCAATTCATTGAGAAAATCCGAATATCGAGCAGCTAAACTCTGATTATGATGACCAGCACCCCGATTTCGTAACACACTTTCTCAATCACAATCTTAACGATCTTGAAGAAATTTCCTAACTCATTGCTTCATTTGTGTTTGTAAAATTAGTCTGCTCAACAACGTAAATAACGCAATAAATTTTGAGAATATAATATTTTAGTGATACGAGGAACAGGGTGTAAAGTTCACTCATCCACCATAGAAAAGGGAGGATCCTCCGACCAGACGGGTGTTGTGTCTGGCGGGCAACTGCCCAACGGTTTGAAGTCGGAATCTTATATGTATGTCGGTAAACTCTAATTGCGCGATGCAGAATTTGTGTGACGTCTTGTCTACAATGATGCGTAGTTCGTATGTGGCGGTGTAACCGCTACAATATTAAAAATGCATTGCAATTATAACACTGAATTTGATGTTGTATCAGTTTTAGGTGTAGAAATTAATTTGGTAAGTTCCCAAGTACTTTTTCTTACATCTAAAACTAAATATTTGGTGTTACAATATTAATTATTGCATTTTATAATCAATATTTTAGTTCACTAGTTAGCCACATTTCATATTTCCATACAGTAATATTGCCAAATTAATCAAAACCGGTTTTTACAGCTATTTGCGACGTTGCCAACTTTTAGGATAAACGCTCTTATTATAACCGAAGATTAAAAGATACCTACAAATTGTCAGGGTGATAAATTTAAAAATTTAATTAAAATTAAAAATTTCATATACGTTACTTAACTTTAGACTTGGCAGCAATTCCACTAGAAATGAAACATGATCAAAACCTTATGAATTCAATTTAGAAAATTAAATGAAAAACACTTCTATAAAGTAGCGTCATTTGAACAAATCTCGGCAAGTAAAGCAATTAGGAAAATGAAATTGTACTCTTCCAATTGAAAATGCACTTAATAACAACGTGTTTAAGTCTCATTTCAGTTATTCAATTGACGTTTACTTAGTGTTAAATACATTTTTCTCACAAGATTGATGATATTCACAATTTTATCTCCTGAACGTTTCCTTTCAAGAAAAGTTACGGGTGATGAGATGATGTATAAATCCAGGGCTTCCCAAACTTATTTTTGACTGTGACGCCCTTGTGAATTTGCCATTTTTTTACGACGCCCCCCTCTAGCCAAAAAGTACCTACCAGTTGTAGTTCTAGCTCCTAGTAACAAGTTATCAGAAAAACTCCAAATAACAGTTATAATTTTTATTAGAAAATAAGATCAAAAACAAATCATAAGAATAAAAATTAAGAGGTATTTATTTTACTTTGTTGGCTGGCTACTAATGAGAAGGATGTGCTTGCTTTTCTATGCATAGACTCTCAAAACGGGCTTAAGTTTAGAAATCGCCACTCTCATCTCTTTCTCTACATTGAGAAACTGATCTCCAAAATTCAAGCAGTTTGTCGTTGTCGTATTGGAGCTTAAGGCTGGAGTCACAGGACAATTCTTGTAAGTAATTGTTCTTCTTCCTCTATCGACAATGTTGATAGTAGTAAGGTTGACTGGAAAGGGTTTCTAATCTATGTGGATCGCCTCACGACGCCCCTGGGATAGTGCCGTGACGCCCCAGGGCGTCGCGACGCACAGTTATGGATTATACTATAATCCATATAGTAGAACTTACTGTAAAACAAAACCGGGCAAGTACGTGTCGGACCACGCACAATGAAGGGTTCCGTAGTTAGGATGAATTTATACCAAGAACAAACTTAACATTGTAGTTGAAAAACATGTTCTCCCATACATTCGAACTACAAATGTTGGTTTGTACGCACAATATTGAGAGATTTACCATGTTATTTTAAAACCATAGACTTCTTTAGGTTTTCCTATAGTATATGATTAAAGAACCATTCTCTGCATGTTTTTTTTTTCAAAATTTTTAGGCTCAGTAGATTCGGAAATAAAGGGGCGAATGGTCAATTTCCATCTACATGTTTTCTTAAATATCTTTAAATATTTTTTATTTTAAAACCATAAATAAAATATATTTGAAATCCTCGCAACAAGCCCTTTTATTTGATATGTCACACGGCACTTTTTTGCCCCCAAAAGTGACCCAAAATTCATTTATTTACGTTACACATCCGTGTTTGGGTCATAGAAATTCATATGTGTACCAAATTTCAACTAAATTGGTCCAGTAGATTCAGAGAAAATTGGCTGTGACAAACGGACAGACAGACACACGAGTGATCCTATAAGGGTTCCGTTTTTTTTCTTTTGAGGTACGGAAATCTAAAAAGGGGACAACAGGTTTCTGGTAAAAGTAAAATTTCCACATTTAATATCAGTAATTTATAACATACTAGCTGCGCCCCGCGGTTTCACCCGCATAAGTCTCAATCCCATGGGAAAAACAAAGTATCCTATGTTCTTTTCTAGGGCATCATCTATATATGTGCCAAATTTCATTCAAATCCGTTCAGCCGTTTTAGCGTGAAGGCGTAACAAACAAACAAACTTACTTTTGCATTTGTAATATTAAGGATAACATCACGCCTGTATCCCCGAAGGGTTGGGCAGAGGTGTATCTATAATACACCCACATTTCGCCAGTCATGTTTAAGTCCCATGTAATAGGGGGCGAGCCTATTACCATCTATTGAGCACAGATCCAGACTCTGCTACTGAGACATTCCAGATTCCAAGATTTTTCCAGGATTTATATGGTGTACACACGGCCACACATCAAGCTATAAATTTCCACTATAAGCTGACCTTGCATTGTACGGAAATCCTATACAATGCGAGATCAGCATAAACTGGAAATGTATAGCTTGATGTGTAGCCGTGTGTACAAAATAAAAAGTATTCTATCTGTTAAAGATTTCTACTTTTGTACGTAGAGTGCGCCCCTGTGCGCCCGTCCTTCCTATATGGAAGTCTTAAAACAAGAGCAAAATAAATCACTAATACCTACCATATACTATGATGCAAAACTGACTCCATGAATTTCTCTGTAATTTCGGTATCACAGCTAGATTTCCTAACTATGTTAGGGTTAAGCCTCCCCATAACAATGTGACCTTCCATAACAATAGTCTAGAACCACCTGCAGTAAAGCCTTTATGAAATAACAGCCTCGACTTCACTCACAATACCAGGAAATTCTCTTCGTGAAAAATTCTCCAGACTGAATTTCGACCATGGCAACCAATCTCAACGGAGACCAGCCTTCGGCGTGGGATATATTATAGTGCAGGTGTGTATGCGCAGACACAGGTGCACTCTCTCTTCCCTCACTCTCATAGTCCAACGGGATGGCAATCCGACACGACCGGAGAGAGATCAGGCGCAGGACCAACGGCTTAGCGGTCTTTTCGAGGCACGGGGGTATCACACCGTCTACTTCCAAACTCCGGGCTGTTACTAAGAAATTCCTAATTGAAAAACCCAATATCACTTTGTCCGATCCAAGAATCGAACCCAGGACCCCAAGCTTAGCAGCCGCGCTTGCGACCACGAAACCAACAGGGCAGTAAAACTTGAAAAATTCTAAGAACTATACCGATCGTAATAAGGTATTTAAGGGTGGGCAGAAAGACCTCGTACGTAAAGTCTGTCACAAATAGACAACCGAACTTCTCTATTCAGTACTTATGTCAAACATAATCCTTTAGAAGCCTCTTACGACATGACATGTCTTGTGCAAGCAGCTTAGATACTTGTGCTAAGTTGAAATTTAATACTTAGGGTAGCTTAGCACCTGTAGGTACTAAAATACAAGGTGTTTCTTTTGATATCCCATAACACATTAATTATTATATTGGATGGTATTAATGATAAATAAATAATAATAAATAAATACAGAAAGGTAAGCAAACTTAAGTATAATTTACAAAAGTGAGGTCGAAAGTCCAAGAAGAAATGTGACCCCCAAAATGAGACCTTGTCAAATATTTTTTTTCAATTATTTTTTATTTATTTTATTTTTCTTACAAAATATTTCGACAGACTAGACTATATAAAAAAACAGACTAGTTTTGTCCTTAAAAAAAGAATATACTGAACTTCAAAGTTTAAAATACCGATGTTCTGTTCATTCATAAAGTTTAAAATTACGATTTACGTAAGTCAGAATGTACGCTATGATAAATTACTTTATTCAGAATGTTCATAATGGCAATGTACGGAACTTCGAAAGTTTGCTATGACGAATGACTTAATTGAGAATGTTTATCAGCACGATGTACGTAATTTCGAAATCTTACTATGACGAATGACTAAATTCAGAATTTTTACCATCGATATTCTGAGCGAGTTCTAATTCACATATTCTGAGCGAGAATTAATGACGTTCCAACAAAAATTCAATCGGAAATAACAAATAATAATTATAAAAATAAATACAAAAAATTCTATGATTCTCTTTGAAATGCACAAAAAAATTAAATTTAAACAGGATGCTGTTTAAATTTCATTCAATTAGTAATTAGCATCGACGGACTGCCTGACCCGCGCCGTCGTCGTTTTTGTACTTTTTTCTGTTCAAACTACCTTACAATATTTTATAAACTATGTTTTAACCATAAATTGTATATTTCGTTAGCATTAAGATTGCTTTAAAGTGTTTCAACATCCGGACAAACCTATTGAGGTTTTTGTGATGTTCCTGTTTATATTTTGTTTTGTTCCTTTAATTAATAAACAATAAAAAAAAAAAAAGAGTATTTCGCTTTTATGTGTATAGATAGGTGTTAGAATAACTTAACAAAAATTTTGGTAGAGGTTAATTACTTAAGTTCAGTTCATGTTAATTTTGTGTAACTAGCTAGGTACTAACCTGTTAATATTTGAATTACAGTGTCCTTACATCTACCAAAATTTTAATTAAGTTCGGTTGTTATTATTTTTGTTTGTTAGTTTAAATGCTACTTTCTTATTATCATTTTTTTTGTTACTGTTTGTATTTCCAAATAAAATATTTTTCTTTCTTTCTTTCTTTCTTTCTTTCTTTTTTTCACGACTAACGACATCTGTATGTGTACAAAACACCTCTGCTAACCCTTTCGGGAGTAGCAGTCGTGATGTTCCATCCATACAATTTTCAAAATACGTTAAAAATTTTGTCTGTCTGTCAGTCTTTTCAAGCCTTTACGGCTGAGCGGGTTTGGATGAAATTTAAAAACACGGATAGGCCATGACCTGGGTTAGGACATGACTTTTTACCTAATGGTGTGACCGACAGACTGCCAAGTCGTAGGTCGCGAGCTGGAACCCACTAAGGCACGCACCTCTTACTTTTCGGATTTATGTGCGTAATATGTCAAAAACGGTAAAGGAAAACAGCGTGAGGAGAATGCCTGAGAGATATTACTCGACGGCATGTGAAGCCAAGTCAGATGTCCATAGGTGGCTTTAAAACTCTGATAGAAAGAAAGAAGAAAAAGTATTTATTGAGACTCGCACAGGAAATCACAAATTAAACTAAACACCTTCATTAAAAACATTAATAAAAAAGAATAAAAAATAAAAAAGTAAAATTAAAAACAAGAGCAGAGTCCTGTACGAAGCCAAAAGGCTCCTATCTCAGCATATGATGCTACATTAAAAAAAATAAAAATTGTCGCAGCGCTGATATTCTGATAGGGCCCGCAGTGATGTCACGGATAGATAGATAGAGAAACCAGTCACTAACGACACGAAAAGAAAAAGAAGATTACGGTAGTACGTTCCCGTGGGATAATTTCCTACCTCCACGTGGATGACGCCGTGGGCAAAATCTAGTGTTATATATGTATACTCTAGCAATCGTAATTACAAAGTGCAAGGTCCAAGACCCCCAGGTCGGGCAGTCTCCATGGGTTTTCCTACTACGAAAAGAAACAAAAAGAAAGGTACATTTATTCAGGCACAGAACAAATGTTCAGTTGCCGTCCGGAGTTTGGATTTAGGGTCAGTTAATGGTGATACCCTCGACATGGGACTCGTAACATAACTTGCAAAACGTGGGCGTTACTTCCACCTATCCCCTCAGAAGATACAAGCGTGACATTATTTGAATAGACACACTCATTAGAGTGTGTCTATTTACTCGAAGTAATACCACAGATTAGTTGGTTCCACAAAATTATTTAAATAAAAAGCGACTCTTGGCAATACACAATGAAGTGCAATTCAGGTCGCACAGCACTAATTACCTACAGTTCTGTTGACCATTTTCTATTTTGTTAAGTACCTGGTACTTATTGAAAGACCTACACTGACCTCCCATACCTAGTAACACTGTTATTTGAAAGTATTGTAAAAGCCAATTATTTTTAAAAGAGTAACCGTGGAGTTTCTTACCGGCTCTTCTCCATAGGAAACGACCAATTGGAACCGTGCACCTAGCTTCTGACGTTTCATAAGTGGTAGGTTTATCGTGCTTTTCGATGCATGGAGGAGTCTTGGTATGTTAAGATGGTCCCCCATCCACAGACCAACCTCGGCAAGCGTAGCTTAACCTGATGGATCGAACCGTGCGGCTGATAATACTTAGCCACAAGCTCTTCCGTATGCTCCTCCTAGTCACCATCTTCCTGCCCTTGTCCCATGTTACTTGGGGTCGGCGCAACACGTTTTCTTTTTCCACTCTCCCCTGTCAACCGTCACACTATCATTCACTCCCTTGTCTTTCATATCATTCCTCACACAATCCTTCCATCTTTTCTTTGGTCGTCCTCTCCCGCTCCATCCATCAACATTTATATTCATCACTCTTTTAGTCACATGCGTTTCTTCTCTCCTCATCACATGCCCATACCAGGCCAAACGATTTCCTTTCAACTTTTCTGTCACTGGCGCCACTTTTAAACTTCCCCTTATATACTAATTTCTTACTTTATCCGTATGCTCCGCCTAGTCCAGTACATAAATAAACAACAAAATGAAAAAAAAAATACCTAAAGATTATTTTTCCAACCGCCCATTTCGTTTAACTAAACGGAGAGAAATGGCTTCGTTCAGACGGACGATGGATAAACAGCCTTCCCTTATTTAGAAACAAATTGAGGTCTCGAGACCAAAATGTTTACATATCTTTGAGTTACTCCTAGCCAAATTGTATAGAACTGCTTTTAGAAGGTAAATGCCAATCGGCTCTGTTTAAATTTGCTAATCCTTCATTGGTAGGCAAACTACGTGACTTAAGAGATAACTAGGTATGTATTTAGAAGAAGTAATTCCATCACTTAAGGGAGAAATCAATGGAACAGGGTTTCAACTGTGTATTTTATTCTCTGCGCAATGTGGGCAGCCCATTTAACTATACTCCGTTTGAAATAAGATTAGACATTTAACTAAACCCTTTTTACAGTCCGTTCAACCGATTTTGACTTCTATTGCGTTGGTGGCATGACAAATGGCAGCTGCAGTAAACAGTTGGTATTGTAACCACTTTTTTGCTTTTAATGCCATCCTTATACTTACTGTATAGAAGTCAAAATCGGTTGAACGGACTGTAAAAAAGGTTTGTTTAAATGTCTAATCTTATTTCAAATGGAGAGATGTTTTGCTCAAACCAACACAAAAAATAAAAAAAGGTAACAAGTACAAAGTGAATGGGTAAAAGGGAAAGCAAGGTAAAAAAAAACAGTGGCTCTCCGGGAGTGCCGACAGAAGTGAAAACTTGAACAAGAAAATACTCGCATAGAACATTGATCCGTAATGTAATATAAATAAAGAGCACAATCGCGTTTACAAAAATGAGGTGTCGGTAACGGTGTCACGAGTTCAATTGTTTTTTCCCATCTCAAAAATGCCCAACGCGCCTAAAGAAGTTTTCACTTCAAAAAATATATAAGTGGCGAAGTTAAAAGTTAAAATTGCGGTCAATCTGCCTTGCCTTTTCCTAACTATGCTGGGGTCGGCTTCCAATCTAACTGGACGCAGCTGAATACCAGTATTTTACATGGACGCCCTGCCTATCTGACCTCCACAATTCTTAGTGGTCCAGTACCAAGCCTATCTGCACCAGTTCATGTTAACTGATTTTATTTATATATAATGTAGTGGAAACTTCTTTAGGCGCGTTGAGCATTTTTGAGATGGGAAAAAAACAATTGAACTCACCAAATACCAATGTTCTATACAAGTATTTTCTTCCACCAAGGCGATCTTGTTCAAGTTTTGACTTCTGTCGGCACTCCCGGAATACCAGTTTTTTTTACAAGCCGCGCTCCGCGGTTTCACCCGCGTTAGTCTCGATCTCGTAAGAATATCGGGATAAAACGTATTCTATGTCCTAATCCAGGTCATGGTCTACTCATGTGCCAAATTTCATCTAAATCCGTTCAGTCGTTTTAGCGTGAAAGCGTAACAAACAAACTCACTTTCGCATTTATAATATTAAGTTAGGTTTAAAGATTAGGATTTTATGATTTCTGTACACACGGTAAAATACATAGAGATACGACATAATTATAATTTTGAGAACAAAGGTACTGCTTATTTCTTCAGAAATTTCTTCCAACAGACCTGCCTTATAATGATACAAATTTACAGAAAAACGTGTACCTGAAGAGTTTACAAATATCATTTACGTAAATGACAACATTTTTCTCGCAGAGCAAGCCAAAAAGAACGCTAACATTAATTACGTAAATTAATTTAACTTCCCCACACAAAAGCAAATGTTTTAACTCCATTCCTCACGGGATTGCGGGTATTTGCTTTGCTAATCATGAAATATGAACGTATGACCTGAACAAATATATCTTACTAATTCTACTTTGGATAATCCTGAACATTTGGGTTTCATTAGAAAGAAAGAAAGAAAGAAAGAAAAATGCGTTTATTGGCATTACAGCAGAAAAAATACACCTTATAACTATAAAACAAAAAACAATGATTATAATGCCAAAAGGGCCTCAGCTCAGCATATTGTCAGATGACAACACAAAGTGTACCACCTGACGCTGATTTTCAGCTGCAACCCACGAGTGCCATACGCTAGAATAATAAACAGGAAAGTGTGTGTCCGCTTTAATAAATTAAATATCAGAAAAAAATATAATATAATAAAAGATAGGTTAATATAAAAAAATAGCTCACAAAATCAAATATACTGACATGTGTGTGTGTTGTGTTGTGAATAAAATACCCAATATCTGTGTCATAATAACTATCACATTTTATACACCATATCTATTAGATATTTAAAAAATCAAAAACTATCATCTTTCTAAAGTAAGAAGGTAGGTATGTACCTTCAAAGGCAAAATCATGTGACTGCGTTGATCTTCCAAAATTACTTAACATGACAATAATAAATAAGAAAACAGATTATGAACAAAAATTTGAAATTGATAAAATAGGCTAAATTTCTAAAAAATTAACAGCCGGCATTAGCGTTATGACGTCGACCGGTACAGCATATAATGAGATATATATATGATATAAAAATAAAATAAAATAATAAAAATGACTATACAAAATGCAATATTTAAAATGGCAACATTTCGCTCAGTCGGCATGGACTCGCGCGCCACCGGCATAGGTAATCTGTGCGCGAAGCTGTCAGATTTTTTTTTACAACATTTTGACATCTCAATAGAATTTTATTGTGATAATTACGTAATATTAAAGGATGTATTTGGTGATTATTTAGGTAATGTTTTCCTAACCAGTTTCTGCGAAATTTGTACCTGATGGTGCAGATGACAAAATTGGTGACCCCATGTACAGACGAAAGGACAAATTATGAGATAAAACAACAGGTCAATGAGAAAATGGTAGGTGCGATATTATATTCAGATTTATGGATCGTGATTGTAATTAATCTGATTACTATTAAATAAATTGAATTAGATTGGTTAATTATATAAAATTAAGACTATTTTACTTATTCATCATGGAACAATTTTTGACAAGCCGTAGTGTACTGCAGTTGATTAATTAAGTTTATCCGTAAATTACAGAAACAAGGTGGCGTTCCTGAGTATAAGGGATGAATGTGGTAGCGAAACCCACTCCAATACAACCCCACCCACAGAAGAGCGAACTCCCAGCAGCCCACACCCTAGGAGATCCCAAGCCAAAGCCTGCAGGCCATGACCCCTGAGGTAGGTACAGTGAATCAACACAAGAGTACATGATTAAGGTTGAAAGCAAATTCGCTCATGTATGAGGAACTATTTGTGTTCGAAATTGAAGTATTGTACTGATTTCAGGCGTTGCATTGGTGGTTGGAGATCATTCCAACAGTGTGTGGCTGCGAACCTGAAACACCCCCTGAATGCTTTAGTTCTGTGCATTGGCACCGACAGTGGGCATACCATGGAGCGAAGTCTATACTTCAAATGGCTTTTGTATGGAGTGGCATGACTTCTTCGCGGGACATTAACTCCAAAACAAACACAGGCATACTGGATAAGTTTAATTACACGCTCCGTTCTTGAAAGCAGATAGAATAAATTGATACATTGTTTTATATAGCAGATATGTCGGCTCGAACATTTTCAGCCTCCTTTTGATGATTTAATAAAAATGCTCTTAATTTAAATTTGAAAGTTGAGTAACTTTTACTATATTTTATGGGAGGAGGGATATTATTCCAGCATTTGGTAGCTGCGTAGCGAAAACTGCCTCTAAAAGCTGCCGACTTATGCTGTGGGATGGAAAGCTGTTGAGAACATTTTCTGCCCTCACCGATTCTGTGTCTTCTCGTCCACGATAGTCTGTTATACAAATAAGAAGGAGAATGAGACTTAATAACACCAAAAAGTAGACCCGCCAAGTGGAGTTTACGTCTAGCTTTCATTTTTAAAATGTTGTGCTCATTGAAGAAAGGTGTAACATGTCCCCTAAAGGGAACTGTAAAACAGAAGCGTGCACAGGCGTTTTGAAGTCTTTGTATCATTTTTTCTGTTTTTGACAGTAGTCGTTGGCCGTACACCGTGTCCGCATAATTCAGCTTTGATAAAACCAAAGACTCCACAAGCAAGACTCGCAATTCTTCGCTAAGATAGGGACGGGCTTTGTATAAAATTTTAAGTCTATAATAGCAATTACGGATTGACTCAGATACGTGTTTGTGAAAACGAAGTTCCGTGTCCATGATAAGACCCAAATTACGTGCTTCGTAGACCCGTTCGATAGGCTCTCCCATAACAGTCACACAGCTGGCACAGGGTTTAATTTTACGTAACTGGTTTTCAGTTCCAAAAAGCATATACTTGGTTTTGGTAGGGTTCAAGGCAAGCGTGTTAGCGTTGGACCATTGCACTATGTTTTCAAGATCTGCATTAAGATCGTTTAATGCTTGTTCATAGTCTTCTGGCTTAAATGATATATATACTTGTGTGTCATCGGCATAGATATGGTATTTACATTTATTTATATTTCTTATTATGTCGGCACAATACAATATAAACAATATTGGCCCAAGAATCGAGCCTTGTGGAACCCCCCTACCCACTGAGCGAAGACTAGATACAACTATAGAGCCGTCCGCCCGCCGTATTTCAACAAATTGCGTACGATCGCCAAGATAACTTTCAAACCATTTTACTGTGTCCTCGTCAAATCCATAAAAAGCCATCTTTGACAATAATAACGGAACGTTAATACAGTCAAACGCGCGTGAAAAATCAAGCAACACCAAAAGAGTGCACATCCCATTATCCTGAGCTGACAAAATATTGTCCGTCACATCCAACAAAGCCGTGGCTGTACTACGGCCCTTCCTAAACCCTGATTGAACATCTGGGAGGATCTTATTTGTATCTAGAAATTCAACCAATTGCGCACACACTACTTTCTCTAAAACTTTTGAAAGTACTGGCAGTATACTAATAGGTCTCAGATCCTTCATGTCCAATGCATTAAGAGTCTTCGGCAATGGGTGCACTTTGGCAATTTTCCATAACTCAGGGAAAGATGAGGATGTGACAGATGTATTTACTAAAGCAGTTATGGCGTCCAAAGTCACAGGTAGTGTCAGCAATATCATATTTATGTTAAAGCCATCGCAACCTTCAGCATTCGATTTAATAGCAGTCAATATGCTCGCGATTTCCTTGCATGTTGTAGGTCTCAAACTAAACGTGGAACTATTATTTCGTGCGGATTCAAAATATGTAAGCAATGAATTACTAACTGTATCTGCACCCGGCACATTCAGAAAATGGTCACAAATTTTGTCGGGATCGTTAAAATGCAGAGGTAATTCTTTATGTTTAGATGGGAGCAGGGCAGACTTTAGGTTTTTCCAAAGCGCTCTGGGGTCATTTATTTGGCTGTTGATCTTGTGTTTATAGTAAGCTGATTTTTCGTAAAATAGAGACCTAGAAACAAGTGACTTAAATTCTTTGTAATAAATCTTTTTAGAATCAGATTTCTTGTTTTTTAAATACTCTGCATGTGCTTTGTTCCTCAAATGCATCATAAATTTAACATTGTCAGTAATCCAAGGGTAACAATACTCCTTAATAACACTAGTTTTTAGAGGTGCATGGATATCAAATAGTGCCAGTAAGTTCGAGTTAAATTCACTGACCATTGCATTAACATCCTGCAGCTCGGTTAACGCTTTCAAGTTAAGTATCTCGAGATCCTGATCAAAAGATTCCCCAATAATGTCCTTTAGTGGTCGAAAAGTAATGGTTCGCGATGGAATTTTCAGGCGTTTAAAACTAAACTCTCCGGAAATCAACGCGTGCGCACCTAGATCCGGTATTACATCAACTGATACAGAGCGTGGTTTAACATTTGTACAGATGATGTCTATCAGAGAGTTACCATGCACTGTAAAGTGCGTGGGTGACTTTACCAGTTGTTTAAGACCTAGGCAGTTCAAAAATGAGTCTAACTTGTCCGTCTTTGAGTCCGTGTCACTAAACATGTTTATGTTAAAATCACCCATCAAAATCGTGTACTCACATTGCGTTAGAGAGTTTAAAGAACCAGATACAGCGTCTAGGAAAAGATCAACATCCTGCCAGGGCGGGCGGTAGGCGGTACCTATTGCTAGCTTAACTCCGCGAACACTAATTGTGATCCACATCTGCTCGACCCTAGCGTGCAATGGGCTAGCAGAGTACGAGTGGCTTCGAATATTTATACCGTTCTTGATATAAAAACCAACACCGCCACCGCGCCCGTTCTTCACAGACAAAGGGCGCGGTATATGCCGTAGCCTATACCCAGGTACGGAGGGTGCGCGCCCTTCTTCGCCTGTTCGCAGCCACGTCTCATTAATGGCCATAATATCGACGTCCAAACCCAGTAATGCTGCTACAAACTCGTCGTGCTTCGTGCCCAAAGAACCCGCGTTCCAAAAACCAACCTTAAGGTATGCAGTAGACATCATTGAATATGTAATCCACTACCGATAAATAAAAAGATCATAGAATATACTAGATAAGGGAACTCACAGATAGATAAGATATGCATGTAAACAAGATTGTTGTGGCAAATAAATAAAGTGTAGTGTATGTAAATTATTGTAAACGGCATAGAAAAAATATATGAAAATGGACTGGCACCGCGGGCAGCGTTGATTATAAGCATAGATAATACGTTAAATTTACAAATTATATGTAAAACATGGCAAATTAAAAAACGAAAAATAGTAATATGATAACACCGACAGGAACATGTATAATGTATTGTACAATTTATCACAAAAACGATCAAAAACCAGAGGGATGTATTTAACAACGACATGCAACCATGAAATAAGAATAAGCTAGATAGTAAGAAAAACAATGGACAAATTTGAATATACTCGGGTGACACCGTGTAATGTGACAATAAAACATAAAAAACGTTGATAGCAATTTCTACGTTATGCACGAACAAACCTACTGAGAGACGAAAAAACGCGAGATGTCCTTTTTCGTTCTGATGTGCACAGCCGACTTTCCCTCTTCTTTACGAGCAAGTATGCGGCCATCTTTAGTCCAGGTGTATTTCCATTCCAGGCGACTAGAAGCTTGGCGAGTCTCATAGAACAATTGCCTGTTAGTTTTAGTCAGGCGCTCGTTGAGGTAAATGCGGTGTGGCGCTCCCGGCACTTCGATGTCAGCAGTCGTGAGGTTGCGGCGGACGCGCGCGGCTTTCAGAAAATTATCACGCGTCGCGCGTCTTGCGAGTCGGACAACGATGATACGAGGGCGGGGCGCTTCGCCTTCGGTGTGATCACGCCGAACGTTCCCAACACGTTTAGCGAAAACGATGTCCTGTTCTTCGAGTCGAATCGCTAGTTTAAGTGCAAGAGTGTTAATCAACTGAATCGGGTTTTCCCCAGTTGACTCAGTAACACCAGACAATTGAACATCGCTTAGTAGTGACTCTTGGTCACGTTCATTCAGCTGCTGCTGGAGTTCCCCAATTGTTTCCTCCAGTTGAATTAAACGAGGGGAATTCGTCAGCTCAGTATTCTCTTCAAGTTCTTTGACACGATCTTCCAGGGTGTCCATGCGGTTATAGCACTTATTCACCTTATCATCAAGACCTGAGAACTCATCTCGAAACTGACGAATTTCATCTCGCAAGGCGTTAACCTCACTGCGGAGACCACGGATTTCCATCGCAAGGCTGATCTCTTGAGTATCCGGTGTGTTACATTTTATTGCAACTGGGATGACAGCCTTATCAATGGGGCTGACCGCTGCTGGACTGGTGGATGAACTTGTCTCCTCCGTTCCCTTCACAGGGGTTTGGGAGTTGTCTGCCCGTGGCACCTTTGCCTTACAACCAGGGCACATCCAGTTTGCCGAGAATGTTGCTGTGGGGGCAAGGTTTACACAAACCCTGTGATAAAATCCCGGACATTTCGAGCATTTTGTGCCGTCATTCACTGCCAAAAATTTACCGCAAGCTCCGCACTTCGGCATTCTCAATTTTCAAAATCACCCGATCAAACAAACGTAATCAGCAAATTTAAGAAATTCCAAAAAGAGCTCGATACTCAGCGTGGATTTGAACCCACACTTCGTGGCTAAGTAGAGATACAGTCTTAACTGCTCACGCTGTTCGTACACTTAGTAAGGTCGTTAAATTAATTGACCCTATAACAGACGGATGGCAATTACAGAATTAGTGAGGGTGTAATAAAATGTTTTCTAGTTCAAAATCACAAACACCTGCACTGTACTGACACTTTTAGTGATATTTTATAATTTTGTTTTATTATATTACTTATGATGATTTACACTGTTATTGTTTTATTTGAAATAAAGCTATTGTCACAATCACCGTATTTATCACTTACTAAAGTCCAGATTTCACTTCCATTTTATTACGGAGCAAAAAGAAATACGTATACTCAGATTCGAGCGTATGAGCAAACTCGCACATTTAACATGTTATCATTAAACAATAATCTAAAATGGAGTAGGTCTGGTCGGTAGTTTAGATTAAGGAAACATTATGTCGATAGTTATTATGCGATTCAGACATTATGTCGATAGTTATTATGCGATTCAGACATTATGTCGATAGTTATTATGCGATGCAGACATTATGTCGATAGTTATTATGCGATGCATAATGCATATGTCACCGTAGAATTATAAACTTCGTTAGTTTATAATCGATCGGTATTATTTCCGTTAGATTATAAACTGTCGAAAAATTGTGAACTGCGACAAATCATTTACAATTTAACGCATTATTTTTCGATAGTTTATAATCTATGCATGGGAAACCGACAAATTGTGAACTGTAGTGCTATTCTGTAAAAATCTCACCGTGATAACTTAGGTGAAGTGAGCTGCCAATGGTGTCAATCCTTAGCAACTGACAGCTCACTCCACGCTCACTTCACCTAAGATAACACGGTAAGATGGTTACAGAATAGCACTACTTGTATAAAACTTTCTTGCGTCGTAACGCACCTTGCGTTAATATTAAATAGCCTGCCTAGCTGCGAGCAACTTAGAAGTAGCGCTGTCACCGGTCGCTGCTGCGGCACAGCTCGCTTGGCTCGCTCAGCTCGCGCGGTTGGTCACAGTTCTAACCTAACCCATTTCACCCAGTTCACAATTTTTCGACAGATTATGATCTAACGGAAATAATACCGATAGATTATAAACTAACGGTGCTCACAATCTTACGGTGACACATACAAATTTATTTATTCTTCAGAAACCTTAGTCTAATATCTATAAAGGTAGGTAATGTACAAGCGAATGCAAAATAATAAAGGTAATTGATGTACAAAAGCAAATGAGGGAGAGAGCACGTCGTGAGGAAAGTTCTGAATATAAATTTAGCTTGTTATAAAAGTAAACTGCAAAGAATCGATAGATGGACAGTGTGTAAGATGACATAGCTAGTAAGAGGTGAAATACTGAGCTGACGGCTGATACCATTGGAAGAGAAGCTATGCTGCACTCAAGATATAAATAAATGATAAATGATTTTATTTCTGTAAGTAGGTTTATAGTAATAGGTAATATGTCTCGATAGACAGTCAAAACAGTGGTGGCCCAGTGGTAACAGCCGCGACTTACGAGTTGTAGGTCGTAGGTTCGAACCCTGACAGGCGTATGAAGGAAAACATCGTGAGGAAACCAGCATGTCATAGCAGCGGGAACATTATAGGCTGATTATGTGAGACAGTCAAAGATTTGGACACGTCGAAAAAAAATAGCGTCCAACTGTTAGCTCCTAAATGCACGCACACTATAATCCATTTGAAATAAGATTAGACATTTAACTAATCCTGTTTTACAGTCCGTTCAACCGATTTTGAATTCTATTGCGATAGTGGCACGACAAATGGCAGCTGCAGGAAACAGTTGGTATTGTAAGCACTTTATTGCCTTTAATACCATCCTTATGCCTACGGTATAGAAGTCAAAATCGGTTGAACGGACTGTAAAAAAGGTTTGTTTAAATGTCTAATCTTATTTCAAATGGATTATAGAAAAGCACAATGACGTGGCGCGAGTGTAAGACGTAGCTGTCACGCACACCAGTATAAAAAAACGGTCAAGTGCGTGTCGGACCACGCACAATGAAGTGTTCCGTAGTTTGGATGAATTTATCCCAAAAACAAACTTAACTTTGTAGTTGAAAAATATGTTCTCCCATACGGAATGTATGGGAAAACATGTTTTTACAACTGCAAAGTTAAGTTGGTCGATTATTACTCGTAAATTTTTAGAGCCTACTTAGCTGTGATAGTTTTCCTTTTAATTTCGTTATATAACCTACTGCTGTGATTTTTTTCACATATCCAAAATCAACCATTTAACTGGCAGGGGGGGGGGACACTTGACTCTAACAAAAATTTGCTCTTTAAAGCTTAATATTTCGCAAACGGATCCCTGAATCCAAAAATGGTTTTCGCAAACTCACAATTTTTTTAAAGGACCTTTCCAATAATACCCCACACCATGCGATAAAAAATTAAAAATTAAAACATCACGACTTTACGTGTAGGAGAGGTACCCTAAAAGAAAATGTTTTTCATAATTTTGTTTTACCACTTTGTTGACGTAATTAATATGTATACCTATGCCAAATTACAGCTTTCTAGTACTAAGGGTCTCGGAGCTAGACCGCAGACAGACAGACAGACGGACATGACGAAACTATAAGGGTTCCTTGTTTACTACGGAACCCTAAAAAGTTAGCCCGTTTGTTTTAGTACTTTTACAGCGCGACACTCTATCTAGATAGTCAAAGGCTGCGCTGAATTCAAATAATTACTTCGAATTACAAGTTGAGGATAGTAAGGTACTTAAAATAGGTAATACGGGCTGGTATCCGCAACTCCACGTCAAAGTGCGTATTTTGCGTACAATATAGTCAATATTCTCATGGCCTAGTGCCTCGATCGACACCTAAAAAGGCTCTGGCTAGGTAGTTGGGTCAAGGTCATGATGCTAAACCGGTACTGGACACAGGGAATAGGTGAACAGGTATTGCTAAAAGGATCCTACTTTCTATGTATAGCATAATGCGTCAGTTTTTTTACTGTGTTAATATAATAAGTTAGAATTCTCAAGTTATTTAATTACTTTTTCACTCCTCTTGCTCAAAAAGGCCGTACCAGAACGGGGAAAAAATAGCACTTCTTGCTCTAGGGGAAAAGTAATTTCTTTTTAATTTTTGTCTGTTCCAACGAGCCTTGAAAAACGAAAAAGTCTTTATTCTTATGTAGAATAATCATGATTATGAACTCGACTTATTACTGGTTCACAAAAAAAGAAGAACATTTTATTTTTGAAAATGGAACTAAATGCGGCTATCTCTTCGGTAGAATGCGTGCATTGCGTTGCAGCTACAGAAAAAATAAAAAAGGCATTGGCGCGAAATCTTTAGAATTTTTCTCTAATTACGAATTGAATTGGTGACCGTAATAATTTACAACAGTGAAAATGTCATCATCTAGTGAGAACATCTTCACAGAGGACTGAAATTAAGTTGCCAGAAAAAAACATCTCGTTAAATATCCAGAATTGTACAAATTGTACATTTAAATAAAATAAACTATTTAATATTGTATTGGATTATTTTATTTTCTCACAATCGTAGTGAAAAGTAGAGTGTAACACACGGCGCTAAAACCCATTGTAACTTGGTTTCACGGACTATGATTATACTTCAAATTCCTTAAATTTCGTAAAGAGAGGTATACAAAAATTTAAATGTTGTGAATTTTAAAATCATCCCCTTTTTTACCCCCATGGGGAAAGGTTTTTCAAAAACGCTTACTTACGAAATTCTTTATTTCTTACCAAAAGCATAAAACAATATTTTCATATCCCGAACTTAAGAAATGCTTAGTCACACACACAATATTTCCACCCCTATATCACCCCCTTTAGGATTATATTTGAGACAAAAAGTAGCCTATATCCTTCCTCATAGTGCCATATCTAAATTTGTTGAGTGGTTTAGACGTAAAAAGGTAACAGATAGAGTTACTTTCGAATTTATAAACCAGCAATAGACTCAGTTGAACAGCGAAGCAGTCTTTTTAATTCTACGAATTACGGTAGGTATTTTCTTGCCTCGATGCCCGAACAAAATGTTACCTTTGTGAATATTAATATATATAGATAATATTTCCAATATTATCTTCCTTAACTAAAGTGCAACTAGGAGCAGGTGTCAATAAGCCGAATACGTTACCCATTCTTCTTTATTAGCAAGATTCGGGGCTCAGCTGGACCATTTAGAAGATTACCCCAACACTAGTCATATCTTTGTTGAGGAATTGAGGAATGGAATCAATTAACTAATGAATGGAACAGAGAAAGATATTGTTGAAGTTAGGAAAGTAGGTAGAGCTTCTTTTAATTAAAAAGACTTTTTTAAAATCATGTCAATTGTTTCACTGACAAAACACTTAAATTGCTTTGAATTTGAACTTGAATCATAATATTGAAATCGAATATATATTGAATTGGAATCGTAACTTAACAAAAGACATAAAATCAACAGCTTACTACTGAAAATTCTCCAAAAAATGGGTCAACATCATAACACTACAAATTAAAAACTTTTCCAATACCGAACCGCCAATTAAAAATTTTTCACGGTTTCAGGAAACCTGAAAACTGTCCCTACACAACCAATAAAAAACACTGAAGCATATCTTTAAGAAACCTCTTTTTTTCTCAAAACAGAGAGCACGTTACTAATTGCAATCATCTGTTTATTAATAATTAATATTATTTTATAAGACCTCAAACACTATGGTAGCACAATCTGCAAATATATTTTTGGTTCCAACCACGTCAAGGTGGTTTCTTGATTAAGAAATCTTAGGTTTTTGTGAATACTGTAATAGTGGAATATCTGTTTTATTAATTGAATAAAAGTAATTAATAACTACCCACCTTATACCGCCAACGTTCAAAATGATACGATTCTCTCCATCCATTCCTGTTACCTCACTTTAATAAACATTTGAAACTATTATCACAACACTAAACCTATCACAGACAAAACCCAAAACCGTTATTTTTCAAATTTTGAATCGAACCTTTTTTATTTTCAAAAATGACACTTTATCGCGAACGCGGTTTGTTGACGTTTTCTACGCGAATTTTTGCGACGGCGCAGCGCACAGACGCGTGCGAATCCGGCGGCCGTCCAGTCGGCACTGGGATGAAATGAGATGAAGGGGAGAATTTCTACCCCCACCTGTGGCCTGCACGCACTGCAGTCGACCCCTTTGCGCCTTTCAAGTTTATGACAGAGCTACCGGGCACGCTTTTAGTGGTTTTTCATTCAGAATCACTTGATAAATGTTGAATTTGCAAGAGATGATTTTTTTGCGGCTTCTTATTTGAATAACGCCTGCGGCTTTTTAATGCGGAAGTTTTTGAAAAGCTAACATAACATAACGCCGGGGGGCGTTATGTTATGTTAGCTTTTCAAAAAGTATCCCCAAAGGGTTAGGCAGGGGTGTAGTTTTAGAAAAAATCTTTATTCAATAATTAAGTTACATTGTGTCGCTGTTACCTACTCGTCATTAAGATTAGGGTAGGCAAGCGTTTCCTATCCAACTACCTCTGAAAAGAAACACTGAAGCAAACTCAAAAAATTTAATCCTGTTAAGTGTTTCTTTGACGGACATCTTCCTTTCTTTCATCTTTTTCTTTCTTTTTTCTATCTTTTTTCTTTCTTTCTTTCTTTTTTCTTTCTTTTCTTTCTGTCAACACTTTCAGCAGAGTGAACAGAGCCAAAGAAAATCTTACGGATTATAGTTTTAACTATTGTGCACGCTTCCCTCTCACAAACACTTTCTAATGAGGGTTTTATTGTTTTCAGTGTCGTAGGCCTACGCCCTTTATACCCGAAGGGTGCCAAACGGGGCCCTATTACTAAGCCTCCGCTGTCCGTCCGTCTGTCTGTCTTTCAACGGGCTGTATCTCATAAACCGTAATAGGCAGACAGTTGAAATTTTCACAGATTGCCGCTATAATAACAAAGAATAAAAATAATATAAAATTAAACGGGGTCCCCATACAAGAACCGTGTTTTTTCGGCATTTGCTAAATATTGTACCCTGGTCTGGTACGTAACCCTTCAAGTGCGAGTCCGACTCGCACTTGGTCGGTACGGCCACCCCTCTCTCTCACCGAAAGGAGGTCTGTGTTCCAGCAGTGGGAATATTATAGGTTGATAATGCTATAGACAGAATCACAGATTTAGCTACTCTAAATCTGTGGATAGAATACTCAAAAGTGTTGTTCAAAAGTGCCATACAAGGGCGTTTTTGAAATAAATGATTTGACTTTTACTCTTTATGGAACTCTCTCTCTTTCTATTTATGTTTGTCATCATCATCAGGCTATAATGTTCCCACTACTGGGACACAGGCCTCCTCTCTGTGAGAGGGAGTGGGCCGTAAGCGTTGTCTTTGTGGTTAATTCGATGCAGTTGTTGAATTCATTCATTCCTGTTATATTTTTTTCTAACCGAGGTCAATACTAATTTATTGTCTTGTATCATTTATACCTTTCGAAAACTCGTGATTTTTGTACTGTTTTTAGGGTTCCGTAGTAAACAAGGAACCCTAATAGTTTCGTCATGTCCGTCTGTCTGTCTGGCTGTCTGTCTGTCTGTCTGTCCGCGGTCTAGTTCCGAGACCCTTAGTACTAGAAAGCTGTAATTTGGCATAGGTATACATATTAATTACGCCGACAAAGTGATAAAACAAAATTTTGAAAAACTTTTTTTTTAGGGTACCTCCCATACACGTAAAGTGGTGATGTTTATTTTTAGGGTTCCGTTGCCATATGGCAAAAAACGGAACCCTTATAGATTCGTCATGTCTGTCTGTCTGTCTGTCTGTCTGTCTGTCCGTCCGTATGTCACAGCCACTTTTTTCCGAAACTATAAGAGCTATGCTGTTGAAACTTGGTAAGTAGATGTATTCTGTGAACCGCATTAAGATTTTTACACAAAAATAGAAAAAAAACAAATAATTTTGGAGTTCCCCATACTTAGAACTGAAACTCAAAATTTTTTTTTTTCATCAATCCCATACGTGTGGGGTATCTATGGATAGGTCTTCAAAAATGATATTGAGGTTTCTAATATCATTTTTTTCTAAACTGAATAGTTTGTGCGAGAAACACTTCCAAAGTGGTAAAATGTGTGTGTCCCCCCCTGTAACTTCTAAAATAAGAGAATGATAAAACTAAAAAAAATATATGATGTACATTACTATGTAAACTTCCACCGAAAATTGGTTTGAACGAGATCTAGCGAGTAGTTTTTTTTTAATACGTCATAAATCGGAAACCGAAATTTACCTTTCATTCAATGTTACTTGCTGCTACGGAACCCTTCATGGGCGAGTACAACTCGCACTTAGCCGCTTTTTTATTTTTTATCCCATGATGTGGGGTATCATTGAAAAGTTCCTTCAAAAACATTGTGAGTTTGGGTAAACCATTTTTGAATTCAGGGATCCGTTTGCGAAATATTAAGCTTTAAAGTGCTAATTTTTGTTAGAGTCAAGTGTCGTCGACCCCTGCCAGCTAAATGTTTGGTTTTAAACTCAATACTCAATACTTTATTGCATTCCACAATGTATGTGCTTAGGGTAAACATTTGAAAAGAAACAATCGTGGACCCTGTTGGGCACAGCAAAAGAAATATAGTAGAGATGAGGACTTATTGTTTATCTTATAATCTAATTTATTCTAAAAAAAACATTTATTGTGTATTTTATTTGAGTTTTAGAGATTTATCATTTAAATATTCTTGTACACTGTAGTAACATTTACTTAATAATAGATTTTTTAATTTAAAAAATCACAGTAGTAGTTTATATAACGAAATTAAAAAGAAAACTATCACAGCTAAGTAGGCTTTACAAGTTAACGAGTAATTAACGAGTAATAATCGACCAACTTAACTTTGCAGTTGCAAAAACATGTTTTCCATACATTTCGTATGGGAGAAAATGTTTATCAACTACAAAGTTAACTTTGTTTTTGGGATAAATTCATCCCAACTACGGAACCCTTCATTGTGCGTGGTCCGACACGCACTTGGCAGGTTTTTTTACTACATAGGACATGTAGGTAAGGAAAAATAGTGTGGGTGACCAGCAGCCTAATTTTATAACACACTCATCATCATCTGCCTAGCCTTTTCCCAACTATGTTGGGGTCGGCTTCCAGTCTAACCGGATGCAGCTGAATACCAGTATTTTACATGGAGCGACTGCTTATCTGACCTCCACAACCTAGTGACTAGGTAACACGATACCCCTTGGTAAGACTCGTTGTCAGACTTTTTGGGCTTCTAACTACCCGTAACGACTGTCAAAGATCTACAAATGACAGCCGGGACCAACGGCTTAACGTGCTTTCCGAGGCACGGAGGGGACTTGGTATGTAAAGATGGTCACCCATCCACGGACCAACCGCGGCAAGCGTAGCTTAACCTGATCGATCGACCCGTGCAGCTGTTATTACTTAGCCACAAGCCTCAATTTTATAACACACTAACAATGGCAATACCTTTCAATTTGACAATTCAGCAATATTCATTGCGTTACTTACGTTTTCGAGCAGACGATTTTTTCAAACATTATGAAGCATAAGATTATGAATTTCCTTATTATTGGGATGCACCCTTTTGTACCTCGGAAAGCACGTTAAGCCGTCCCGGCTGTCATTCGTAGATCTTTGACAGTCGTTACGGGTAGTCAGAAACCCGAAAGTCTGACAACCAGTCTTACCAAGTGGTATCGTATTACCTAGTTACTAGGTTGTGGAAGTCAGATAGGCAGTCGCTCCATGTAAAATACTGGTATTCAGCTGCATCCGATTAGACTGGCAGCCGAACCCAACATAGTTGGGAAAAGGCTAAGTAAATTGATTTATTTAGCTTTGTACATAGTTTAAAACCACTCTTAAATTGCTCTTGAAACAATTTACATAAAGACAAGGCGCTTATTGCTAGCAGAACCGTATGTAAATATATATCTAACGACAGAACTGACGTAGTATGCGCCTTCTGTGCTGGAGGTTGCGGATTCGTTCCCCGCATAGGAATAAACATTTGTATGGCTAACAGACTTTTTGTTTTGATTATTTTTGTATGTGTTATATCACCTTATGGCACTTTTTTTTTCGGTGGGAAATTATGAAATAAACTCTCCCGCTCTAGGTGCAGCGGGAAGGCGTGTCAGACTCTTACTGACTAAAACCCACCCGTGTTCCTTCAGTTGCCGTGTTGCCAGGGGGCCACGATTTCCCTTTCGGCCCTTATTCGCAACCCCGGCAGGCATTGGCCCTAGCGGACCCCGTCAATTCTGCTGACATCTCTTTGAGGCGCGCGTGGAACACAACGCGCCGTCGACCCGGGCCTGGTCCTTATCGAACGGCGAGCTACCCATTGCTCACCGTCCGCAAGCCCGTGCCTACGGTGGCCGGAAATCTGCCTCTGATTCCCGACGCCCAGGGCGTTGCCTCCTGCGGCGGTTAGGGGCGTGAGGGCGCGAAATTTGCCTCTCCCTCACGCGTTCCGCCTCCTCCTCTTTATGGCACTTGAATGTCCAGTATAGTATGAACAATAGTGGTAGAGGCGTACGAGAACAAGATAACCGACATTGCCCAAAGGATTTCCAAACTTAAGTGGCAGTGGGCAGGGCACATTGCTCGCAAAACAGATGGCCGATGATTGTGGAGAGGCGACCGTATATCGGAAGGTGTAGCGTTGGAAGGCCTCCCACAAGGTGGACCGATGACCTTGTGAAGGCCGTAGGAATCCGCGATACGAGAAGCACAGAAACGATCGAAGTGGCGATGCTTGGGGGTCCAGCAGTGCCTATCTTACAGCTGAAATGATGATGATGATGAGAGGCGCAGGTAGGCATTCATACTTAGCCTTATCTCATTATCATAGACTTAGAGTATTGATTTAGCTTTTAGAATAATGTTTATTGTTTTTACAAAAATATGTTCGTACATAAATCAACAAAACAACTTATCATTCCCTGATCAGTACTAGAAAATATTTAATTAAAATAGTGAGCAAACTAATTATTTTACTTAATTAAATTTACTCAGTTTGATTTTGTGTTAATTATTTCTTAAATAATTTAATAACGTAAACAATAGTAATTGTTTTGATTGATTGTTTGCACTTGATTAAATTGCAGACAGTATTGTTTCCATTATTCATTTGTTTTGAACTTCTGATATTAATAACCGTAGTCTGTTACTTTGAAATACTTATGATTACTTTTTTCAGAGTAATAAATAAGATAGGTCGCGGATAAATAATAACAGCCACACGGGTCGATCGGCAAAGTTAAGTAACGCTAGCTGCGGTCGATTCGTGGATGGGTGACTATCCCATACCGAGACAACTCCATGTGTCGAAAAGCACGATAAACAGTTGCTCCCGACTGGCATTCGTAGATCTGTGACAGATTTTACGGGTAGTCAGAAGCCCGAAAGTCTAACTGACAACCAGTCTTGCCAAGGGAGTGGCGCGAGGAGGCGAAACGCCGGGGCTTAGCTCCGATGCCGCAAGAAATTGCGGCACAGCGAACAGAGCTCCGGCGGGATCTCATGGCGTCATGGAGAGTGCGATTGTCGCAACCCTGCGCTGGGCACGCCACAATTGCGGCGATAAGACCCCTCTTTGAGGAGTGGCTTGAGAGACGCCACGGCGTCCTCACTTTCCGCCTGACGCAGGTCCTCACCGGACACGGCTGCTTCGGGAGGTTCCTGTTCAGGATAAGGCGGGAGGAAACACCTGGGTGTCACCATTGTGTGGATCGGCCTGAGGACACGGAGGAGCATACGGTGGAGGTCTGCCCGGCTTGGGCAGAGCAACGCCGTGTCCTCGTAGAGGCGATCGGCGGCGGAGATCTCTCGCGTCCGGCCCTGGTTCAGGCCATGGTACGGAGCGAGAGGAAATGGCAGGTCCTCCTTCTGCGAAGCGGTAATGCTCGCAAAGGAGGAGGCGGAACGCGTGAGGGAGAGGCAAAGTTCGCGCCCTCACGCCCCTAACCGCCGCAGGTGGAGACGCCCGGGGCGGGAATCGCGAGCCGATTTCCGGCCACCGTAGGCGCGGGCTTGCGGACGGTGAGCAATGGGTAGCTCGCCGTCCGATAAGGACCAGGCCCGGGTCGACGGCGCGTTGTGTTCCACGCGCGCCTCAAAGAGATGTCAGCAGAATTGACGGGGTCCACTAGGGGCAGTGCCTGCCGGGGGTTCGAAGAAAATCGATAGGGAAATCGTGGCCCCCGGCAACAGGGCAACCGAAGGAACACGGGTGGGTTTAGTCAGTAAGAGTCTGACACGCCCTCCCGCTCCACCCAGAGCGGGAGAAGTTATTTGATAATTTCCCACCCAAAAAAAAAGGGTATCGTGTTACCCAGTAACTGGGTTGTGGAGGTCAGATTGGCAGTTGCTCCAAAACTGGCATTCAGCTGCATCCGGTTAGACAGGAAGCTGACCACAACATAGTTTGGAAAAGGCTTGGCAGATTGCTTGAACGAAATTAAGATATCACTAGAAAACGTATTGAGTATTCATTTGACTAAGTAAGATTTTGCTATACAAATCAAGTTTGAGTTTTATTTTTTTTTATTACAAATTGCTTTATAATTCAAGTCACTTCTTCATTTTAAGAGCACTTAAATACACATTCATGTTTAATTTTGTCCCAAAATTAGTAGATTGCATCGTAAATTATACGCATAATTGGCCTCGAATACCATTTACAAACATTAACCCTTTCTAACGAAACAAAGACAATAAATTACATACGCAGATAAAAAAGCTAAACAGGGGTACAGATTACCGTGATAAATCTACCATGATAAACATAAATATTAGACTTACTCGTTATAAATAATAAGGTACAATGTTGCAGACAGAAACTGGTTGCAGTAGTCTGGACGAAAAAGATTTAACTGAAAAAAATAACACAATTCTGTATCTTCAGTGAAAAGTGATATAAACAATCATGATTTTGAGAAAATTTATGTTAAAGTTTAAAAAAAATCGGACTCTTTGTCTACTTCACTAAAATGAGTACTGATTACTGACATTGGTAAACAATATCTTAGAGCACGATTTAGTGTAAGAAGAAACAGATTAATTTGTATAGTTTTTTTATAATTTAAAAAGTAATCCAGTTGTATCACCTAACACAACATATATTAAAGTCGTTTTATGTGTAAATTAATTTAAAATGACTTGAACCATTTTAAATGTTATTTATTGGTTGGTGTTGGATGATTATGTGTACCTAAATATATCAGTTTGTACTAATTCAAATAGATCGCGTAATAAGAGTCACATACATTTGTATTCATATACATAAAGGTACTTGAAATATTTGTTCAGTTCACATTGATATTATTTAAAATATATTTTATTACACATTAATAAATGTAAAAAATGCTTAGTTAGAGCACTTTACATCAAAATAAGCTTGCTCAATTTTTAATCTTAGAGGGGTACCAATTAGACCAAAAAATTGCATTTTTTTAACTGTTAAACTTAGTGTAAAAATATTAAAACTGATATAGGTCAAGATATATCACTTTTCACTGAAGGTACAGAATTATGCAACTATGAGGATACATGGATTTGACAAAGTGCTACTTGACAGTACTCAAACAAAGCATTTATTCCAAACTAGCTTCTGCCCGCGACTTCGTTCGCATGGAAATCGTAAGACATCACAATATACTACAATAATAGCCATATTTTTATAAAACTTCCCTGTATACTACGTTTGTAGTTTTATTCTCAGCAGCCAAAATATACAGAGAGTCAGGAATGGTGACTCGGGAGCAAGCGACGTAACAGTTGTCCGTGTGAGAAGCAGCTTATTCTGAGGTCGACACCCGCAGCCTTCAGCCTTCAGTGTCGGCCCCTGTAACTTGTTGATCGCAAAGCATACACTCCCAGAGAACTGCACGCGCTTTAACTGGTAATGGTGGGGAATTTGTACTTTATACGCGCTATAATCACTGTCTCACCATCGCCACAACCTGTTAGAATTTCCACCTCGATGACGTTTCTCTGCAAAGACATGACTTTGAGCTGGTTTCCGTTACACAGATATACAACCGGAAGTCCACTTGCCATTTAATGCTGAAATGAACCTTTTTGGCGCAGCCGTGAGGCACACACTATTGTTTTAAAAACACTATTTTTTATTTCCACTGTAATTTGTGTTTTGTGTTTCGAGAAATGTGTCCAAATAAATGTTTTTTCTTTCTTTCTTTCTTTTCTTTCTATTTGTAAATTGAGAAATTCTACGGGGTGATATTTGGCATCATCTTCCTCCACATCAGTATTAATGGAGGTGTATATCACTTCACTCCCTTCAATTTGTGAGAGAATACTGTGGTTGATCGCTGTAGCTTGATCATCTTCGGAGTTAAAACGGAAACACACCTAAGAATTCTCTTGGTACGGTATTTGACTGATATCCCCGTATATCAGACGAATAAGATCTTCTAAAGTGGGATCTACTCTACCAAGAGTCTCTGGTAGAGTGCTTTCACCAACTTTTAGAAGAACATCGGAGAATTCTTGAGCATTTGAATTACCGCCAAGCCGAGCTCGTATGATGATGGTCAAGCGCAGTTTATGAACTCTCGACCATAGAGTCGACCTTTTCAACGAAGTTTTCACTTTTTTTGTCAAAACTGTGACACCACCCATCATATCTTGGTTTCTGCGGATGTCCTGCAGGGTTCTGTTTACAGTTTCCACTGCTTTCCTTTTTGCCATAACGCATTCATCCCATACGACGAAGCGCAATCCCCTAAGCACACATCCCTTGTTACTGTTGCGTGACACCCCACAAACAGGTGTTTCGTTGCTCTCTAAATCGATGGGAATCTTAAACATGACGTGCGCTGTTTTGCCACCAGGAAGCAGTGTGGCAGCGATTCCAGAAGATCCACATACATATTATAAAATCGCTAGGACAAATCTGCTGTCAAAACTGTAAAAAAACATTTTATTCCTACAGTCTTTTGCTCTAAAATGATCAGAATACAACCTTGAATGTTTTGTGACTGTAAAGTACTTGTAACTCAGTAGTTTCCCATAGCTTACGAAGTTTTCCATTTTTTGTGAATTAATACATTCTATGAACAATCCAAAAAAAAATCGTTTAACAAAAAGAGTTTAAAAAAAACAGATGTAAATCGAACTTACTACCCCGGGCGGCCTACCACCAGCTCATAAAGCAGTATTTTTTTAATGTTACTTCAGTGGGAGAAAGAGATGGAGCTATACATCCTGTAGAGCTTCATCTCTTTCCCACACTGAAGTAAACTAAAGTAATATTAAAATAATACTGCTTTTGAGCTGGTGGTAGGCCCTCAGGACTTCAAATCATTCGTCCAACCGCTTACTTATTCGCTTTGTTGAAAGTTAGCTAAAATAGCCGTTCCTATATAAAAGGTAGCGTGATGATAATCATTTAAAAAGTTAAATCGGTAACTACCTATCTACAATATCCCAACCTTTTGGCGCGTCCTTTTACAATTTGCAGAGAAAAATACGAACATGATGTAATATTGCTCATCCCCCATAGCAAATAGCGTGATAGTTTATGCCCTACAGTTGGTACAGACAAACATTCTAAAAACTTTATTTTCCACATAAGAATCGATCCCAGACCTCTTAGCAATAACTTTCTTTAAAAAAAATTAACTTCGTTACGATTTTATTATATCTATAGATTATAGGTAGATTATCAAAAAAAATAATAATCGTATAACAAAATGAAAAAAAAAGGAAAAAAAAACCGTAGGTGCGAATCGAACTTACAACCCCACGTTTGCAAAGCAACCGCCCAACCGCTGAGCTAATTGCTTTGTTGAAACTTGTCTAAAATAGCCGTTCCTATATATTTTTTGATTGACTGCTTAGTTCCATAAAGGTATAGCGTGATGATAATCATTTAAAAAGTTAAATCGATAACCATCTACAATATACTAAAATTTTGGCGCGTTTTTTCCCAAAAATACGAACATAATATAATATTGCTCGTCCCCCATAGTAAATAGCGTGATAGGTTATACCCTATAGTTTGACCAGACTTATAGGGAACACCTATGCAAAATTTTAACAGAATCTATCCGGTAGAATTTGCGTCATGCTAGAACATAAAAATACAACATAATGTAATATTGCTCGTCCCCCATAGTAAATAGCGTGATAGTTTATAGCCTATAGTTTGACCAGACACACAGGGAATATCTATGCAAAATTTTAACAGAATCTGTCCAGTAGAATTTGCGCGATGCTGGAACATACATACAGACAAACAGACAAACAGACAAAAATTCTAAAAAAAATATTTTCGGCATTAGAATCGATCCTAGACCTCGTAGCAATTACTTTTTTTCAAAAATATTCAATGTACAGTTTTGACTTCGCTACGATTTTATTATATGTATAGATGTATAGATAAACCATTTACAGGCACTTTTGAACTGTCAAAGTTGGTGAGTTAGTCAGAAAGTTGAAGCTAGTCGCCCATTCCAAAACGTAGGTGTCTATAGAGAAGAACGGGCAAGAAACCCCAAGGACACTTTAAATTACGATCTTACAAAATCCTGGGTACATTATTCTGGTTTTTAAGTGAGAAAAATGTAACAAAATAAAATAATGAATCAGTTTAAAATATAAAATAAGCCCTGACAGTTAAAAGAGAACCCGATGCGCCCGTTCACGAACTTGGCGCGTGGATCAGCACCATGCAGCTCAACCATTCAGATCCTATGTAGTTGTAGTTTATCAGAGTTCACTCGAAACCAATGATATCTACCAAAAACTTTTTACAAAAAAAAACAACCGACCTCCAAAAAAAAACACTACAAAGTGAAAAATAACTTTAATTTCGGAAGTTGGTGTCTTGGGTTTTGTATTTTCATTGACCGACTTCCGAAATTAAAGTTATTTTTCACTTTGTAGTGTTTTTTTTTTGGAGGTCGGTTGTTTTTTTTTGTAAAAAGTTTTTATTTTTCACTTTTTAGTTGTGGTACCTACCCCACACAAATTGGAATACCACTACCTGCTATATAAATAACAGTGACAGGAAGTTATCATATCATCTACATACTAAGTGGGAAAAAGCACGTAATTATTGAAGCTAACTCAAAAACTACCCAAGCAAAGTTAATAAAATTTATATGGAACCAATTCGAGAGCACACCCTTTCAAACAAAAAAGAATTTTCAAAATCGGTCCACAATCGACGGAGAAATCGGTGGACATATACAAAAAAAAAAAAGCATACGTGACGAACGTATAACCTCCTCCTTTTTGATCGGTTAAGTCGGTTAAAAAACTATTATACTGTAACTAAGTTTGACTGAAGATAACATTTATTTTGTGATTCATAAAAATAGAGAAACACTCAGTTTCTTCTTATTCTTTTCACCTGTCAGAAAATGCTTTTGACAGTTCTCTACGGAGTAATTGTGTAACACACTTACAATGGCAATCGATGCCAATGCCTTTAATTTTGAAAAATTTTCAAACCTATGAAGCATTGGATTGTCATAAGGTGGGCCGATGATCTTGTGAAGGCCGCAGGAATCGGCTGGATGCGGAAAGCACAGAATCGGTCGAAGTGGAGGTGCTTGGGGGGTCAGTGGACATCTTTCGACTGAAATAATATTCACATTAACTAGAATAATATTCATTACCAGAATACTCGCGAAATGTGATAAGACAATATAATGTGATAAGACAGCGGTGTGATTTCAAAGAAGATGTAGTGACAAAAATTGAAAAGGGTATGCTGAGATGATTTGGGCATGTTGAGAGGATGAATGAAAGGCAACTAACAAAATGTATTTACAAGGCTGATGTAAAGGGAAAGGCCGGGCTGGATGCCCTAGGAGGACATATACTGACCTTATTGGTGATGTTCTTCAGAAAGGCCAGGTGCGTAGTACTCGCAACCGGCGTGCGTGTATGACCAGATGTATGAACGTAGACGAGGCAAAAGGCGTATGTAAGGATCGTAACAGGTGGCGTTCTGTAGCTTCTGCCTACCCCCATGGAATGAGAGCGTGAGTTTATGTATGTATGTATGTCCTTGCTAAATCTTGAAAAAAGAAAGTTAATTTTTTTTTTTACTCGTTCGAGACTTCGTATCATGTTAAGATCTGTCGTGTCTGATATGCCGCCGTGGACCACAAACACGCGGTTGTTGATGATTGTGCCCAGAGGGAGCCAGCGGTACACGCGTTCAATCAGCTTCAGTAACCGCTCTGCGTTGTGGTTGTGTAAAACAAAAATAAATTATACATGAACCCAGTACATTTTTCCAACTAATGAAGGAGAAAACTGCAGGAATCCACGCGTTATTTCATATTCTTTATGGCACCTCCTTAGGTCATGAGTAGAGATCGGATATTCGGATGCATATTTACCTAAAGTTGAGGTGTTGGCTATTATGGAATGCACTTTTGTATCGAAAAAATCCCGGGATTCACGGATCGACTTTAAGAGTTGTGATTATAGAATCGAATGTATTATATTACTAACGTTCAGGTGTTGGCTAATATGGAATGCACTTTTGTATCGATCGCAAAAATCTCGCGAATCTGGAATTGATAAATTTAGTACTTTTTATATATAGAAATGCTAGCTAATGACTTGTAAAGTAGGTTACCAAATTGGCATAGCACATAGCGACAAACAACTCGGTGTCCTGAGTTTCATAAAAAAGTTTAGTAGGTATATAAATTTTTATGTTAACACCGCAAAAGTTACCTTCATAAGAGGACTGATAAGTCATTTCCATACCATGTATCTGATCAGTTGTGCATTCCCGGATGTTATGGAATTCCGAGATTTATGTAATTTTTTTTATTTATTAAGAAGTCACTTCCATAATTTCTGAGCACAATATTAACTTTAGGTAAATATGCATCCGAATATCCGATCACTAGTCATGAGCTATCCGAATATCAAAAAATATTTGGTCCAGATCTTAAGGCGCAATTTTACATTGTAATAGCGAGTTTTTCAACTCGCTATTACAATGTAAAATTGATATTTGCAATACATACTATATGTAATCATTTTCGTAGCTACGCAAGCTTTACATAAATCAACAAAATATCTTACTATTTCCAAATCTGTACAAGAAATTTTTAAAACCTATGAAGCAATAGATTGGGAATTTCTTTAAAAACTTTCGAATTGTGATTTAATAGTTATTTATGCAACTGTTGTATAATATAGGGTATTAAAACAAGAATGTGGGTTAGTATTACATGAGTGTTTTAATATCTAATTATAACAGTTGCACACAATACTTTATCTACACCCATGATATGAATCCTCTATAAAAGTTTCTGAAACCATTGGGTGTTTGTAATTCAAGATCAAGAATAAAGAAATTCCAACGAAATTCAGTACAACTGCACGTATGTACGTCGCCTGCAGCAGCACATCACACACATGCGTGCAGCGGGTGCTGCTGTCCCCCGCTTGAACGTTGAAACGAGTTGCGTTATGAAATTTAGTACAACATTGTAACACTCGTTTGGATGACGTAATGGTTACTATGACACTGGCTGTCATAATGCTGTCAATAAGCTAACTGTTCCAGAAACTTTTATAGAGGTTTTATAGCATGGGTTTTTAGATAAAATGTATTACACAATTAGGTTGCTGATCGCTTCAACCAAAACTCAATCCAACTAGTTGGGAATTTTGACTGCAACTTCACCACCATACATCTACATCTGGAAAGTTTACATTACAATATTACAATATAATGTTACCCATTTGCAGGAGAGGGTTGAGCATTGTCTGTGCTCGACCGCAGTGGAGGGTTGATATCTGTTTTACGTATATTGTTTAATCATAATGTGATTTCAGCAGATTGTGTAAATTTAATTCACATGGGAGGGTAAGGGACATGCTTATGACGCAATTTGTGGTTGTGTGTTGAAAATCTTCGGTTTGTTTTGATGCAGTGAGCAGAGCGATATGAAATTTGTATAGTGTAGAAATATGCTCTTGCCACAACATTTATTTATTTAGGCAAACCAACTAAATACACATACAGACATTCAAAGTATAATAACATGTACAAAAACAATAGCATTGCATGCATCTAAATTAAATGTAAGCACAGAATTTTATTTAGATCTCACTAGACAATAATCTATACTTCTATACTAATATTATAAAGAGGTAACATTTGTTTGTAAGTTTGTATGTTTGTAAGTTTGTAAGTTTGTATGTAGAGGGTAATCTCCGGAAGTAATGAACCAATTTTAAAAATTGTTTCACCAGTGAAACAATGTAGCTTTCTACCAGTAGAAAGCTTTCTACCAGTAGAAAGCTACATTATTCGTGAGTGCTATAGGCTATAAATTATAAAGATATCACGCATATTAGCCGAACTATCTCAATTTTTGTCTAGCCAGGCGGAAAAAAATTGCTCTTACAACAGAGTTATTTGCATGCGCTGCCTTAACAGTTGTATATAATTGAAAACAATGTATGGCAACCTGGTCCGCTTTGAATAGTTCTACAAAAAAGTCCGCGACACCATATTTCCATCTTTTATATTTTAGTAGATATAGTAGCTTTTATGTGTTAAAAAAAGTATTTTTCGACGTATTTACTTTGGACGATTTTTTAAACAACAAAATATTAGACTTTATCGAAAAAAATAGTATTATGATCACAAGAACATCATAGAGATACGATTTTCCCAAAACAGTATGTCAATTGGTTAAATAGTTTCGAAGATAATATAAAATTACTAAATCGCAAAATGCCGCCGTCCATTCTCGAACCGCATTAGAACATGCTTTGTACGGACGTTTTATCCATTTACCCATAGATGGCGTTGTGCAATTACGTCATTTTTCTGAATCGCGGTGAGACAAGAGTAGCTCGAGTATGCCGTACGGAAGAATCTGCTCTTGAAAATCATCAGCGCCTCTCGAGGAATAGAGAAAATATTTCGCAAGCACGCGCTGGGGAATCTAGCTCCGAGCGTTCACAGCGGCTTGCTAACCAAAGCTGGAGAACATCGCAGGTCCATGCTCGGGAATCTAGCGCTGAACGTACGCAACGTCTCAGTGATTTAAGGTAGCATGTCTCTGCAACAAGGGATAGGGAGTCTAGCGCTGAGCGCTCGCAGCGGCTCGCTAGCCAAACTGTGAGAACATCGCAGGCCCGTGCTCGGGAATCTAGCGCTGAACGTGCGCAGCGTCTCAGTGATTTAAGGTAGCATGTCTCTGCAACAAGGGATAGGGAGTCTAGCACTGAGCGCTCGCAGAAGCTCGCTAGCCAAAGCGCGAGAACATCGCAGGCCTGTGCTCGGGAATCTAGCGCTGAACGTACGCAGCGTCTTTCTGATTTATATGCAATAAAAACAAAACCCTTCTTTTGGCAGTCAGGAAATAAATCATAGCACTCAGTACTAACCGAACTACACTCATAAAAGACGAAAGGATGTAGTAGCTTACTCCCAAAGGGACCGAACCGCTTTTGCACGGCGTCAGTATGCAACCCAATCAGCCTACATTTATAACAAATTGAACGTAAAATTAAGGTTTCACCATGAGGTCTCACACATTTGCAAAAAGATAATAACCGAGTGGCTTAAAACCTTAACATACGACGAAACTGAGCAAGTTTTGGCCAGACTTGGTTAAACAGTTTCTTTTCGTTTCTTTCTTATTAATAATGTATTCTTACATTATTGATGGGAGGGAAATGACGAGATTCATCGAGTTTAATTTATAAATTGCGCTTCGAAAACATCGGCACTTCAAAGAAGACATGCACATTCACACATACAAACACACCCACTAACACACACACAAACACGTACACACACAACAACAACACAAACACTGTTTCAAAAATAAGACGCACATACAGTTTCACATACGCATTCAACTACAGTTACACAAAGAGCTGCAAATTAGTTCATAAGGCATTTACTTTATCTTTCTTCCTAAATTTTATTTTAGTCACCTTTTGTAAACAATCGTCTCAATATTGTTAATAATTAAGGGAAAGAGCGAGATAGCCCCAACACAAGTATTATCAATTACTTACTGGGGATGTCTCATTTATATAAACCATGTAACTATTTTGGGACAAATAAACATTTTTCATTTTTTTTTTCATAATTTCATCACAAGTTAAAATGTTTACCGCCCAACGAAGTGGGCACGGGTCAGCTAGTAATTAATATAAAGATAGATAACAATGTTATTAGAACTAATATCAATAATATTTTATACTTAACATTAACTTGAATTAAATTAAATAACAAACCAAAAACATAATTAAAAAAACACACACACAAAATAAAAAATAAACATTATTGAGCAAAAAATTACATATTATTGAGCGCAGCTCTTTCATTTTTAACCGACTTCCAAAAAGGAGGAGGTTATATGTTCGTCGCGTACGTTTGTTTTTTTTTATGTATGTCCACCGATTTCTCCGTCAATTTTGAACCGATTTTGAAAATTCTTTTTTTGTTTGAAAGGGTGTGCTCTCGAATTGGTCTCATATAAATTTTATTAACTTTGCTTGGATAGTTTTTGAGTTAGCTACAAAATTCGTATTTTTTTCCCACTTAGTATGTAGATGATATGTTAAGTTTCTGTCATTGGTAGCAGGTAGTGGTATTCAAATGTGTGTGGGGTAGGTATCACAACTACAAAGTGAAAAATAAAAACAACCGACCTGCAAAAAAAACACTACAAAGTGAAAAATAACTTTAATTTCGGAAGTTGGTGGCAAAAAACGAAAATACAAAACCCAAGACACCGACTTCCGAAATTAAAGTTATTTTTCACTTTGTAGTGTTTTTTTTGGAGGTCGGTTGTTTTTTTTTTGTAATTTTTTTTTTCTATTTTGTTAAGTACTTGGTACTTATTGAAATACCTACACTGTCCTCCCATACCTAGAAACACTGTTATATGAAAGTATTGTAAAAGCCAATTATTTTTAAAAGAGTAACCGTGGAGTGTCTTGCCGGCTCTTCTCCATAGGAAACGACCAATTGGAACCGTGCACCTAGCTTCTGATGTTTCATAAGTGCCCGTGTAGGTTTATGTGAAATAAAATATTTTGATTTTTGATTTTGAAACTTAGTGATGCTGCCTGAAAATATGTCGAAGTCACAATCGTGAAAAATATCGTTACACTTTCTGAGAATATAGACGAGGGGGTATTAGGAGTACTTGGTTTTGCGACCACCGGGAGCAAAAGGCCTATAATTATGAAGTCTAGCTGACGACCAGGGCGTATTAATATTAATTGAAGATACTTAGAAGCTGTGAGCAAAAGTATGGAAGAACATGACATGTCATCTTCTTCCATACTTTTTTTAGTCACCCCCTTATCAACCATGTCATTTTCACAAACTCCATGCATCATTTCTTTAATCCTCCCCCTATCAAAAGCCATCCCTCACGACATTTTCCTCTTTCTTCCGCATCACAACAGACAACCAATCCGATCCGATCCATGACAACAGATTTCCACACAACTTTTCAGTTACCGGTGCAACGTACAAACTTTTTCTGGTATACTCATTTTTGTAATAATTTAGTTTCCTTCGGCGGTCAGCCTCAGTACCACATTGCTGACTAGCTATACTCCATTTGAAATAAGACATTTAAACAAACCTTTTTTATAGTCCGTTCAACCGATTTTGACTTCTATACCGTAGGCATAAGGATGGCATTAAAAGCAAAATAGTGGTTACAATACCAACTGTTTACTGCAGCTGCCATTTGTCATGCCACCAACGCAATAGAAGTCAAAATCGGTTGAACGGACTGTAAAAAAAGTTTACTTAAATGTCTAATCTTATTTCAAATGGAGTATATTAAGTTATCACGCCATGAATTTATTATTCATCAGTTATAGTCTGTTTCAAAAGTGTCTGATAATAAAAAAGCGGCCAAGTGCGAGTCGGACTCGTCCATGAAGGGTTTCGTAGCAGCAAGTAACATTGAATGAAAGGTAAATTGCGGTTTACGATTTATGACGTATAAAAAAACTACTAGCTAGATCTCGTTCAAACCAATTTTCGGTGGAAGTTTATATGGTAATGTACCATCGAAGAAACCCATACCTATACACCATAAGGACTATTTCTGCTTGCAGCGCTCGGCCGATGTAGTAACGGTTACCTACGAAAAAAAAGGGTCGTGTGCACGGGATTTTGTTATCGATTTGCTTACGTATGGGTTTCTTCGATGGTACATCATATATTTTTTTTAGTTTTATCATTCTCTTATTTTAGAAGTTACAGGGGGGGACACACATTTTAGAAAAAAAGAAAGAAAGAAAAAGTATTTATTGAGACTCGCACAGGAAATCACAAATTAAACTAAACACCTTCAATAAGAACATTAATAAAAGTAATAAAAAAACAAATTAAAATTAAAATAAAAGCAGAAGGTCCTGTACGAGGCCAAAAGGCTCCAATTTAGAAGTGTCTCTCGCGCAAACCATTCAGTTTAGAAAAAAATGATATTATAAAGCTCAATATCATTTTTAAAGACCTATCCATAAATACCCCACACGTATGGGATTGATGAAAAAAAAAATGTTGTGTTTCAGTTCTAAGTATGGGGAACCCCAAAATTATTTGTTGTTTTTTTCTATTTTTGTGTGAAAATCTTAATGAGGTTCACAGAATACATCTATTTACGAAGTTTCAACAGCATAGCTCTTATAGTTTCGGAAAAAAGTGGCTGTGACATACGGACGGACAGACAGACAGACAGACATGACGAATCTATAAGGGTTCCGTTTTTTGCCATTTGGCAACGGAACCCTAAAAATGTAAGCAAATGTGTCAGAAAACTTTGCTGTGGATTCCAATTTGTAGTTCCATTTACAAATTGAGTGTTTTGATTTGATTATTTGAATACTTAAACCCGAAATTCTTATTTCAAATCACCATAAAGAGGTTGTTCACTTGGCAATTGAGGTTAATTTTATAACTTCAATTTTCGTTAATGATTTTTCGACTACAATTTAATAATGTTATTTAAAAAATAATAATTGTTAAAAGTGGTGAGATTTAAGTTGAAATCTTTTAAATTAACATAACATAACATCACGCCTTGTTTCCCCGAAGGGGTGGGCAGAGGTGTCCCTGTAGCAGGTACACTTTTCGCCAGTTATATTTAAGTCCCATGTAATAGGGGGCGAGCTTATTGCCAACAACCGGGCACAAATCCAGACTCCGAGCTGCTACTGAGAAATTTCAGATAGAAAAACCCAATAACACTTTGCCCGACCCGGGAATCAAACCCAGGACCTCATGCAGCAGTAGCGCTTGCGACCACTAGACCAACGAGGCAGTCTCTTGTTTATTGCTTACATTGCTTTTGCTTACATACATACTTGATAAATTACTATGTAGGTACCCTCAAATTGCTTGTACCCTAACTAAAAGCTGCCGTAATCAATCTAACCATATAATTCTATAGGTGTTTGTAGGGATTAATTAACCAAATGACGTTTTAATATACCGCCATTACGGTAAGCTGAGACCACACACCGACATGACAACGGCTTTCATATGTTCTACGTGAATAATTAATTGGCAAAAGGTAAATATAATGATGGTAATAACTGGTTCCTAGTATCGCGTAAGCTCTCCTATGTTTAATCGAAGGTTTCATGAAATAGGGGTGCGGCGAATGTACAAATATCGTCCGGGCCCCCGACTCATGGTAGTATGTGGAACAGTGGAGCTTAAGTCGGCAGGAGTTTGGCATAACCTTCCGTTCTCCCCAGACTGAGGGTCTCCCTATCCATGAGGATTTACAATTTCATTTTTTGAGCCCTCAACATTTGACTGTAACTCTTGGGACCTACCACCTAGAAATACTGACCATGATGTCTTCCTATGCAAACTGCAACTGTCCCTTGATGAAATACGTAAAGAATTAAAATCACTTGATTCAACCAAGGGTCCTGGTCCTGATGGGATTCCTTCGGTTTTTCTAAAAAGCACGTGTGATACATTATGCTATCCTTTACTTATATTATTTAATAAATGTTTATCAAGTGGTGTTTTCCCTGAAGTTTGGAAACAGGCAAATATTGTACCAGTTCATAAGAGTGGTTCCAAGCATGACGTAGCTACCTATCGACCAATCTCTATACTATCTGCTTTCTCCAAGCTATTTGAGAGACTGGTACATGGTAAATTATATCCTGCTATTCGCTGTGTTTTAATAAAAGAACAGCATGGTTTTGTTAAAGACAGATCTTGCATTAGCAATCTCCTCATTTTCATGTCCCAACTGTTTGATAGTCTCGATAATAGACAGCAGATTGATGCGGTGTACACAGATTTTCAGAAGGGTTTCGATAAACTTGACCACACACTACTACTTAATAAAATTGCTTACAATGGAATCAGAGTGGACCTTTTACGGTGGTTTATATCTTACATAACTAACAGAACACAAAAGGTGGTTGTTAATGGCTTTGAATCTAGCTCTTTTTGGGTCACCTCCGGTGTACCACAAGGTTCCATTTTAGGCCCTTTATTTTTTTTTCATATTTTTTAACTTTTTAAATTTTATTTTACAGTTTTAACATAGCTAACTATTTACATTAAGTACTAAATTAAAAGACTAACTAACTATCTGTATAAATAAAAATAATAAAAACAAAACGACACTTAGGCGTCGAAGTATTCGTCCGCATCGCTGTCATCCGGAAACGTGCCCAGAAGACTGGCAGCATTGCCACGTTGAATGGCAATGCTAATTCTTTGGCCAAAGAACGAGCCAGCCCTCTGGTCACGTGAAGTGTCGACCAGTCGACGAGAAATATCCTTAAAAAGGAGACGCGCACTCGGGCCCCATGTTTATTTTTTATTATTTATTATTTATTTTATATATTAATGACATAAAAGACTGTTTTCAAAATTCAAAATTTCTTCTTTACGCGGACGATTTAAAGGTCTATAAAATTATTTCTGATAAAGACGATTGTTTAAACTTCCAGCAGGATTTAGACCGCTTCTCTAGCTACTGCTCTTCCAATAAGCTTCACCTCAGTCTTCCAAAATGTCACGTTATAACATTTACCAAAAATAAAAATATTACCGAGTTCGACTATCGTCTAGCCAATACGCCAATTAGTAAAGTAGGTTTTCTCCGTGATCTTGGTGTTCTGCTAGATTCGAAGCTACATTTGGATGCTCATATAGAAAAAATTGTTAACAAGGCCTACCAAATGTTTGGCTTTGTCATGAGATCTTCCAGGGATTTTCGACGACCTTCCACATTCTTGCACTTATATAAATCAATAATTAGGCCACAGTTAGAGTTTGCAGTACCTATTTGGAACCCTTTTTACGTAAAATATAGTGAACAATTAGAACTAGTACAACGTAAATACCTTCGTGCAATGAATTTTAGATGTTATCAGAATAAAATGTCATACCACTTACTTCTTAAAAAGTATGATCTTCTAACCTTAAAATCAAGGCGGAAACTTCTGGAAGTTATGACTCTGTTCAATGTTTGCCGCAATCATTTTGACTGTCCGGACTTAGTTGGGAGTCTATGTTACTTGGTTCCTCGAACAGTTCATGTACGAGAGGTACGCTCTCGACGTCTATTTGCTACTCGCTTTTGTAAATCCAACGCTGGCTCGCGTTCACCACTTCATCGTTTAGTTGAGACATATAACAGTGAGTTTAATTCAATCGACATTCTTTTTCTTGGTAAAAATGCGTTTAAGAAGCAAATCCAAGCAACCCTAAAGGATCAGCAAAGTATTGTATAATGACGTAATGTTTGATCTAATATCAAGCATTGCGTCATTATACAATGCTTTACGCACACAAACTTGCTTTTAATTTTAATTTTATTTTTTTGTTTCTTTTATAAATAAAAAAATCCAGATATGAGTTCCAGGATAAAGCCGTTTGTATAGCTTTTGTATCTGTGTTACTAGCTAGTTTTTAAATACTTCCTATTGTAATCTGTGGAAAACGTAGTGGGTAGCATAATTGTTCAAAATGTTATATTTAAGATATTGTGACTGTTTTTTATTGTGCTACTGTTTGTTTTTCCTTAAATAAATAAATAAATTTAAAAGTTTTCACGGAATACTGTTTTTTTTTTTTATTTAAACGCCACACAAAAACTTTGTGTTAAATGCTGATATTTTCCTAATAGTTTTATTTTAGCATCAAAGCAAACAGAAGTGTTTCCTCCGAATCCATGATTTGTAAATGATTGTATTTGAAACTAGTAACACCTACACAACTCACACGCGGCGTTTACGCCTACGCCTAGACAAATGCCTACGCTAAACAATAGATAAACGCCTACGCTGAACAAATACTCCGCAAACCAATTAAACTTACTGATAATAAAAAACCGGCCAAGTGCGTGTCGGACCACGCACAATGAAGGGTTCCGTAGTTGGAATGAATTTATCCCAAAAACAAACTTAACTTTGTAGTTGAAAAATATGTTCTCCCACACGGAATGTATGGGAAAACATGTTTATGCAACTGCAAAGTTAAGTTGGTTGATTATTACTCGTTAACTTATAAAGCCTACTTAGCTGTGATAGTTTTTCTTTTAATTTTGTTATAAAAACTACTGCTGTGATTTTTTTCACTCATCCAAAACCAACCATTTAGCTGGCAGGGGGAGGAAACTTAGCTCTAACAAAAATTACCACTTTTAAGCTCAATATTTCGCAAACGGATCCTTGAATCCAAAAATGATTTTCACAAACTCACAATTTTTTTGAAGGACCTTTCCAATGATACCCCACACAATGGGTTAAAAAAAAACATCACCACTTTACGTGTAGGAGAAGTACCCAAAAAAAATGTTTTCCTTAATTTTGTTTTACCACTTTGTCGACGTAATTAATATGTATACCTATGCCAAATTACAGCTTTCTAGTACTAAGGGTCTCGGAGCTAGACCGCGGACAGACAGACAGACGGACATGATGAAACAATAAGGGTTCCCTGTTTACTACGGAACCCTAAAAATCACACAATGTTCACCGAAAAACAGTATCTAAGTACTATTTATTCCGTAGTCCGAAAATCCAGTGGAATTTCATCAACCTTGTGATAAATCAAAAGATTTTAAACAAAACATAACAGTAGGATTCCCTCGGAAATTAACACATGTTTGCGTCCATTTTCCTATTCTCATATGGAACACTAGTTTCCCTTATATTTTGACAAGTTTGTTTGTGATGAAGGTCGAATGGACCCACGTACGAAGGGTTGGCTTCTGTAATTTTTCATTAAAATTATGACTTTTGGTCGGTTACGAATAATTTATAAACAATACCGTAATTAAAAAATTTAGGATTTCAACATAATAATTTCGATGTCTCACATCTATTCTGCCGGGCTGCGAATATGGGCCGAAAGGGAAATCGTGGCCCCCCGGCAACCGAAGGAACACGGGTGGGTTTTAGTCAGTAAGAGTCCGACACGCCCTCCCGCTCCGCCCAGAGCGGGAGAAGTTATTTGATAATTTCCCACCCAAAAAAAAAAAAGAGTCCCGCAACGGCTCATTTGTTTTTTGTCTGTCATGTAGATTATTATCAAATATTGGACACGTGTTTTTTAATTAATCAAAATATACGAGTATTACGACGTAGCGAGTAGCGACCTCCACTCCCCAACTTTAATGCGTTTTATCTAAGCCATTTTCCCCCTTCCTCTCTTTTCTGGTCGAAAGAGGTCGCTGCGGGGTCAGAGCCTCGCCCTTCGCCCGCGGAGGCTTTACGTTGACCCATCAAGATGGGCCCCTCGATTATGTTTGCCTCGGACGGCAATGGAAACGACCACATATTGTTAAGCAATAATGCGTCGGTGTGATTGGTTGCATTGAATATTTCTGTAGGCGCGCCACGACGCCCTTAGTGGCGCCGCTTTCTTCACGACATCCCGGCGGTCTGTCCCCGCCAGGTGAGACCCCCGGTTGCCCGGGGGAGGCCCAGCGAGAACGACCAGCGACGGAGATGCCGACTCGACGCCCTACAGGTATAATATGTAGCTTCCCCCTCTCCCCGCTTACAGATCGAGCCGTTTACGGTTTGAGGGGTAGGCAGTCACGTATGTATGAGCGGTTAGTGTTGTAGAGTAACACCGCTCAGTGTAGACGCACGTCGCGACCCGCATCGCGCCCGTGCGTGTTGTGTATGGATGCATGTATAGTGATGGATGTCTGTATAGTTATGTGACGTGCCTATATTAACCAAGTACACGCCACACAACAGATGTGTGTGTACATCTGTAGAGTCTTATTATTTCGAGTAAGCTGCGTGTAACCTGGATGCAGCTTACCCGAGGCGTCAATCCGGTGCGATGGGGTCAGGGTCCGCTACCAGGTCACGGGGCAGGGCTTTCGCGTCAGGTGGCCGCGCGTGCAGTGGCCGTATCTGCCTGACATGGGGCCAGGCAGATGCATCGGCCCGCGCGAACATGACCTTCGCGAGCCGGCCCACAAATTCATCCAGGCTCTCAATCCCGAGGTCCCGCTTGATGACATCGTTCCTCACGAAACAAGGGGCGTCTAATATGGTCCGCAGCGCAAGATGCTGTTGCGCGCGGAGCAGCCTTCGGCTCGCCTCGCTCGTGAGGGCGAACCATCCCTTTTCTGTAGTGGATGAGTGAACTTTATACCCTGTTCCTCAAACATCTAGAACCTTGTTCTATCATGAGAGAAGCAAGGCCCACTGCAGAGGCTAAGGCATGTTGCAATAAGATGGTTGAAACCGTGATATAGTGATATCTAGGGATATAGCTATATACCGTAATATCTTACTAGGAAATATAACTATGATACGAGCACGATCTAGTAATATAACTATTAGGGCACCCAAATAAGTTAGGTTGGAACTGTGACTAGCTACGTCGAAATTGGTCGCAGTAACAAGATTAGGACACTGCGACAGTTATGAACCGCTTTCATATAAATATGTTACGGTATAAATAGAGCAGTAATAGCCTAGTGGTGTGACCGTCGGACTACCAAGTCATAGGTCTCGAGTTCGAACCCAAGGCACGCACCTCTGACTTTTCGGATTCATGTGCGTATTGTATAATTATCACTTGTTTCAAAAACGGTGTAAGAAAAGAAGAAGAAGACCTTATATATATCTTTATCCCTAGGGATATAACTATATCACGGCTTCAACTATTTTACTGCGACATATACACTGTGCAAGGGAAATCGACCCTGGTGCGTTTAAAAATATGGTACTGAATTCATGATAACAGTTTGCACGTCGATGTCCATTACATCCTGTATCTAGAAGAATAGTGCATTGCATTTCTTGCTAACTGCGTGTAGGCGTTCCTATGCTACTTACGATGTAATCGGTTTCTTAACTAGGTTTTTCTTTACCATACGTCAGATTACACTTACTGTAGAAAGTCGAATCAAAAAGTCACCTTGCCAAGTTTGGTAATCGCAACCTATGCCAATAATATGTTTGAAAACTTTTTGATGAAGGTGTAAATAATTCCTGTTCAAGTAAAATTCTTGCACAATCACTAACTGAACGGAATTTGTAACACATTTATCTGTATTTAGAAGGTTTCAACTTTATTTCTTTCACTCCCCCAACCTTACCATACAATTATTAATTATTAAATTAAACATTACCAAACTTATATCACCACTTTTTTCAACAACATAACATTGTTAAATTTGATAACATTGACAATAATAATTTGAATAACATTATTAAATTTCAATTGAAATATTGTCGACGAAATTTAAGGTTATAAAAACAACCTCAAATTTTCAAATAAAATACTTTAATAAATTAGAATTTCGGGTTTATTTATTCAAATGGTCAAATCAAAGCACTCGTTTACAAAATGTGAGTGTGATTGACCCTACAAATTAGCATACTTACACCTCAAAGCCACTAAAACCAATTTTAAGCTAGGTATTGCATAGCTTTTATCGCGGGCTTTGAGCGCGGCGACCGAATCAAGAAATTCCGTAACGTAACGAAAATAAAACCTAACACCCCCACTCCGCCTACCATGTAATGACGGTTCCCATGACAACGTGATGTTGTCATCATCCTAAGTGTAGCGTTGACAAATAGGAAGTATGGAGGTTACAAATGCTATGCAATCAGTCCCCGAGTGCCACACGTTTTTTTATTTTTTTTACGGTTTGGTTAAACGCTAAAAATATTATGTATCCATAGATACGAATTCAAAGTTATCACTACATTTATTTGGGTTAAAAAGTAAGATAGATGGATATGCTTCTTGCAAAGATAACGTTTTATTTTGTGTGATTACGAAACTAGTTTTCAATGTTGCATTTTCGGTATCAATGTTTATCTAAAAGTTAATCATCTCGATAAGTATTATTTGTATGTTTTCATACAAAATTCTGAATTCTCAAGCATGGTGCCCGATGAGATTTTCCATCCGAATAAACGAATTTAAGCTTTTTAATAAGTAGATATCTATACCAATATTCTATACTTTTTATATTAATATATAAAGCTGAAGAGATTGTTTGATTGTTTGCTTGAACGCGCTAATCTCAGAAACTACTGGTCTGATTTCAGAAATTCTTCCAGTCTTAGATAGCCCATTTATCGAGGAAGGCTAAAGGCATATAATATATCATCACACTATAGGAGCGGAGCACCAATGAAGAATGTTTCAAAATCGGATTTTTTTTTCCCTTTTGAGAGCTTCCGCTTCGTGCGCTGCGTAAACGGTTAAAGTTTCGCAAAAATCATGTATTACAGTATTTTTCTCCTCTAAAAGTTCAAAAAAAAGACCGTAATAGCATATGTCTATCTTTTAAGATTGGCTCACTATAACCTTTTTTATGCCAACCAAATTTGTTCTAAAATAATGCATTATTTGCGAAGGTGTTTTTATAAACATGATATTATCCTTATCCAAATAAATACGCCCAAAGTAATTATTCCACGCGGATGAAGTCGCGGGCAGAAGCTAGTTCCCTATATAGAGCAATGGGGACTCAGTGATAACGGCCCTGACTTGTCATGAGTTCGAACCCAGGCAGGCGCTTTACTTTGTGTAAATAATTTAATCACCACTGCTCTCAAAACGGTGAAGGAAATCGTCTTGAGGAAACCGGCACATCCTAGAAACAAAAAATCGAAGACATGTGACATCTACCAACCCGCACTGGGTCCGCGTTGTAGAGGAGGCTTGTGTCCCAGCAATGGGAACATTATAGGCTGATTATGCAGGCTCCTAACCTTTCTCACACCAAGACTGTAAACATAATCGTTACAAAACTTTATCCCATTCATATTTCTTACTTATCTTTCCTCCTTATACAGCTATCAAGTATATATTCACCATTTTTATCACTATCCTCACGCTCATTTCCTTCCCAGGATGGGAAAAAGTCACATTTAACATCTTTATTGTTGTAACTTTTTCTTTAAGATGGAAGTCCGCCCTTTATCGACCTATTTTCTTACGTCTATGAAGTCTTTAAAAGATTTCAAAGTTTGAGGAAAAAAAACAACAGCTGAGAAAAAGTTCTTGAAAAGTGATGCAAGGAAATGACTTTTTAGAGAATGAAGTATAGAATGTTATTACTGTTTATTATTCGGAAAGTTTAGAGTCGTCCCTACTTCCTTGTTCTAATACATATTTTATCTAATATTTATATTCATTTTTTAAGTTACGTGCAGTAAAAGCAGGGTTGTTCATTTTACAAGAATATGTAATCGAAAAATTATATTATTTTTCCCTACTTCCTTGTTCTTAAACATAAACCAATATTTTTTTTAGGTTACTAGCTGACCCCGGCAAACGTTGTTTTGCCAATTATTTGTTTAGGGTGGACAACCCTTATCACTTAGGGGTATGAAAAATAGATAGCAGCCGATTCTCAGACCTACTGAATATGCATATAAAATTTGGTAAAAATCAGTAAAGTCGTTTCGGAGGAGTAAAGTAACTAACATTGTGACACGAGAATTTTATATATAAGATTGTGTTAATGCGAAGTTTTTCATACTACAGGAAAAAATTATCAGTACAAAAAATATTGTATTTTTTTTATTTTATTTTTCCCCGTTTTTGCTATTCTTGGTGGAACCTTAAGAGGATTTATCCTAAAAATTGGCAACGTCATAAATAGCTGTCAAATATTTACCTGTTTTGATTAATTTGGCTATATTACTGTATGGAATAAAAAATGTAACTAACTAGGGAACTTAAATATTGATTATGGCATTTCATAATCAATATTTAGGTTAGTCACACTTTCAGAATAAACAAACACTCTTAAATCCTTGAGACTACCTAGTGGATTTAAAAAAGTTAACGATTAATTAAAACCAGCAAAAATGATGGCGACGCAATACATTCTCTACTTACTACAACAACTGCAAAGCAAATAAAAATCCGTCTTTCGATAGTTTCTGAAAAAAAACATTACCCTCCTTCTGCGGCAGTCGGGTAAAAACTTTCAAACACACATGAAACAATGCACCTGCCTTTTTCAAATCGGAAAAAAATACCAAACCATTTTTTCTAGGAAAACGCATTGTTACTCAATAAAAAATTTAAGAAGACGATAATATTTCTCTTATCTTTCTTATCACCGATAAATCCCGATAACCTGTCACACGGATGAAATGATTCAGTAGTCAACTATTTACCGTCGGTAATAGCAAGTCAAGATGTTACAAAATTGGTTATATTTGTTGTTGGCGACCAGCGCTGTGTTCTGTTATCCTGGTAGCTGGTTTGACACGCAGAAATTCAAAGTTGGGATTGAATATGACAGTAAGTAGTAATTAATCCATTCTGCTGCCCAGTTGAACATGAACGTTAGAATCGCGGGTGTTGTTCAGATTTGCCTAAATTTATTACAGTTATTTGGTACTGATATTTTAAAAACTAGGTACACCCGCCATCCTGATGTCAGAACCGCGGGCGTACTGCTAACCAATATATGTAGCTAAGAACACTGTATAAGTAAATTTGGTACCTCTTGTGCACCTGCAGAAACACGTAATAATAAACAAAAAAGGATTGTGTGGTTTTATGAAACCACGGTAAAAGTGAAACTTCTATAGACGCCGCCATATTGGCCTTGGCTGCTCTGACGAGCGCCTTTCACTTTATCCCTACTCCGCGGCCGACCGTCACGCGACATGCAACACACAGACGAAAAAGTTTGAGACGATGTAATAAAAGTTTCACTTTAAAATACTGTAAAGTTGCTGCGAAAAGTAAAAAAAACGATTTTCTTTCTTTGACGTTGTTACTAAAACGTGGTAAAATAGCACTTGCACTAAATACGTTTAACTCTAAACACTTTAAAACATAATTCTGTCTTTATCATCTTCAAACGATTGACAGAAAAACGAGTTTTCAATGTGTTTAACGCTAAACGTGTTTAGTGATGTGGTGCAAGCGGGTCTTATAGAAAAAGACAGAATCTCTGTCCGTCTGTTACCTTTTTACGCCTAAACTTCTGAACTGATCGTTATGAAATCTGACTGATAGGTAGTATGTGACCTGGGGCCCAAGTCGGCTATTTTTATAAATTTGTCATTCCAACACGATCCCATTGTCATTTTGCTAAAAGTTCGTAATCTGCTAAATTCATAATGGTCGATCATTGGTCGGTCAATGGTCTTGTAATAGAATTGTGTTATAATGGCAGTGTCGTACAATACGACCAATGATACCGCCTAAGTCAGTCATTCCTTTGTCATTATGTACGAGATTACCAATAAGTGCCATTTCTTTCAATGGAGTGGCAGTGGCTGACCATTGGAAAGTCATAATGACGCCATTATATTAGTAGATTACCAAACTTGTCAAAATCAACAATTATGAGATCAATGATAGACCATTCTGACACTATTGTAATAGTAGACTTGAGGCCCTGGAGAAGGACATAAGCTACATTTGTAGGACCTACGATTGCTACTATGACCAGTTCTATTGCGCAAATTGACTTGCATGGTGTGAACACTTTCAGCCAGTCAAGTTTACACCTTGCCTGTTGAAAGCATGCATTAGAAACACGGTCCAAAATCAATTAAACAATGCTGAAAACCATGAAATGAATGAAACCTGTCTTTAGCATGGTGATCAATGTTCGTGACTTCTTTGTATGAGAGAAGACCTTGGCCCAGCAGTGGGATAGCGACAGACCATGGCCTAAAATCTAAGACATGCTACATACTTGTTTGGATCGGCATCATTACATTCGACAGCAGCCCCGAATCTAGATTTTTTTGAGGTGGGGTCAAAAACTGCCGTCTGCCGCCCCCCGCCAATCTTTTATGGGGATGCGTTAAGTTAGCCCCCACGAAATTAGACAAACAAAAACATACAAAAAAAAAATAATGCGCCAATTCAACAGGGGCGCCAAAACTGTTGAAAAAGAAAAAAATAGAAAGATTACATGTGCTGCGCGTCTCATTTATTGCAAAGTTGCGGTGTGCTGGGTGGTGCACTTGTCTGCTACGCTTGAATTTGTCGCCCCCTGAAGTTGGCGCCCGGGGCACGGGCCCGGCTTGCCACCCCCTAGATCTGGGGCTGTTCGACAGTAGGTTTTTGTTGAACAATAAAGCCGACAAAAAGAAATAACTTACACGATTTTACCGACCGGCTGTGCCGATGAATGCCGAACCTGAAGTCAATTCATAACACATTCTTTGGCGGCTGCTTGATCTTACTGTGGTCACTACATCACAGTTAGATCAAGTGTAGCATTCACTCTCTTACATGTCAATATACAATGGCGCCCATCGGCATGTGCCCACCCGTATTTATCTGAATATTCATGAAAAGTTATTGAAAAAAACTTTTTACAAAAAAAAACAACCGACTTCCAAAAGAAACACTACAAAGTGAAAAATAACTTTAATTTCGGAAGTCGGTGGCAAAAAACGAAAACTCAATACCAAAGACACACACATCCGAAATTAAAGTTATTTTTTTTTGTAGTGTAAAATAAAACCTTTTTACAAAAAAAAAACAACCGACTTACAAAAAAAAATACTACAAAAAATAACTTTAATTTCGGAAGTCGGTGGCAAAAAACGAAAATTCAATACCAAAGACACCAACATCCGAAATTAAAGTTATTTTTTTTGTAGTGTTTTTTTTTTGGAACTCGGTTGTTTTTTTTTTTTGTAAAAGGTTTTATTTTTCACTGTTTAGTTGTGGTATTTACCCCCACACAAATTCGAATACCACTACCTGCTATGTAAGTAACAGTGAGCGGAAGTTAACGTATCATCCACATTCTAAGTGGGAAAAAATACGTATTATTGAAGCTAACTCAAAGTCCATCCAAGCAAAGTTAATAAAATTTATATGGGACCACACGAGAAGCACCAGCTTTCAAATAAAAAAATAATAATCAAAATCGGTTCACCCAGTAGAAAGTTCTGAGGTAACAAACATAAAAAAAAATATAGATGAATTGAGAACCTCCTCCTTTTTTTGAAGTCTTTTATAAATAACTTTAATATTCTATCTTTAATATTTTTCATGTTATTCAATATTTTATGTTTTGAGTAGCGTTTGCCATATCCCTGATGTTATTGGCTAGATTTGGATTCTGTTTATTATTTCTTAAAGCTTATGAGTTATTTTATCGGATTATCTAACATTTTTATTAAAATTTGTCAACTATGAAAAAAAAAACGGAGGCGAAAACATTTTTTTTTTTTAAACAGTGTTTCTTTAAAAAAAACACAAGTGTAGGTTCATAAAACCATATAAAAAAAAAGTCAAGATAGACCCTCCTTTTGAAATTATTTTTTGATAATTTTTCATGAATATTTTGAAAAATTCGGGCGTGCACATGCCCATGCCAATCATAGGCGACATTGTATTCACGCTATAAGTGCAATGGGCCTATTTAAACTGGTGACCTCTGGACCACCTGCGACCACCAGTAGCATACCCAATGGGCCTGTGTCCAAATTTTTTATTTTTAGTCCGTCTTTCAGAAAATAAAAAAAGATTGGACACGTATTTTTTATTTTTTGACGTAATCAAAAGATTACGGCGATACATTGAGTTAAAATGTGGCATGACGTCACGCCTTGCTAGATTTTATACGACGTTGTGACGTAACGAGCCCCCACTCCCCAACTTTAATGCGTGTTTTCTAAGTTATTTTTGATTAATATGATAAAGCAAAAAATATGTGTCTAATATTTTTTTATTATCTGAAAGACGGACTAAATAGAATTTTAATTTTTTTACCTAGGAAACTACCCTATTACCCAGCCTTTTGCTAAACAGTGTTTTATTAGTTACTGCTCTATTACCTATGTTTCCTTAATTCCAGAGTCCCTCCCAATGAAGGGTGGTTCAGACAGATATAGACACAGGAACAACTACGATCCATTCTTTGTCACAATCACAGCCCAATCCAAGGTTAGTCCCTATCATCACTTAAGATACTTCTGTTGGTATACTGGTCTGATAGCCACCTTTTGATAAGAAAAGGTAAAATATTTATAGCTTATCTGACTCAGATCTAGGCTATCAATGGTCCAAGGACAGCAAGGTGACTTCAAGAGCCAGTTTCGCCATAAATACATTGGTGAAATGTGGGTTTACTATAAATACACCTCTGCCTAACACTTCAGGGATTACAGACGTCATAGAATGTTATGTGTTTCGTCATAAAGATTCATGGACACACGTCAGTCACGTCAACGTCAAGTCGCCGATCAGTCACGTCAAAAAATATAGTTACGTAGAAGTTGTAGAACGTTGCCTACACACATCAGTCACGTCTACCAGGCGCTTCTCAGTCGACGTCGCAGTTACACCGCCACATACGAACTATGGATCAAAGACGTGACGTCACAGAAATCCTGCATCGCGCAATTAAAGTTTACCGAGCGATCGACATATATATGTCACCGTATAATTATGAACTTCGTTAGTTTATAATCTATCGGTATTATTTCCGTTAAATTCAAAAAATTGTGAACTGCAACGAACCATTTACAATTTAACGTATTATTTTTCGCTACTTTATAATCTTTCCATGGGAAACCGACAAATTGTGAACTGGTGTCAAACTTGCTTGCGACGTAACGCACCTTGCGCTAATACTAAATAGCCTGCCTGGCTGCGAGCAACTTGGAAATAGCGCTCGCCGGCCGCTACCGCGGCACCGCTCGTTTCGTTCGCCCGGCTCGTGCGCGGTTGGTCACAGTTCTAACCTAACCTAACCCATTTCACCCAGTTCACAATTTTTCGACAGTTTATAATCTAACGGAAATAATTCCGACAGATTATAAACTAACGGTTCTCACAATCTTACGGTGACATATACAAGGTTTCAACTTCAAACCGATGGGCATTTGCCCGCCAGACACAACACCCGTCTGGTCGGAGGATCCTCCCTTTTCTATGGTGGATGAGTGAACTTTACACCCTGTTCCTCATGCCACTAAACCGGCAAGTCAAAACTTGTATTGCTACAAATGAAACATGGATATGATATAGAAGGCGTTACTATGACTGACTGATTATCTGTTTACACACGTCCCTGAAATTGACGTGACTGATCGGTGACTGACAGTTAACGTGACTGACGTGTGTGCATGAAGCTTAAAGCTAAACGCAAATTACAGCCACATCGGACCGTAGCGCATCGAATTTTAAAATGCACGGTGCGATCTGTAGTGTGCGATGGTTCCTCAAAAGTGATGTTGGAAGATTTTTGCGTTGCCGTGCGGCGCCCAAATGTGCGTCACACACACATACGGCGCATTTGTGGCACAGTGTGGCCACTAATACGCCATTCTTTTCAGGATAGTTCTTAGATGATATTCTTCTTTTTCTCACCTACAAGCGGAATATAAGACCTAAGATTTAGGGCGAATTTCACCTATAATACTGAACGCAGTCAGCACATTTAAGAGTAAACACGGCTACACATATACATTTCCAGTTTATGCTGATCTCGCATTGTATAGAATTTCCGTACAATCCGAGGTCAGCTTATACTAGAAATGCATAGCTTGATCCGCCTTGATGTGTAGCCGTGTGTACTGTAAGGTTTTGTCATGAGATGCAACCTCATGCTGTACAGGCTGGCAAGAATGCTGTACGTCATCCGAACAATCTCAATCTGCCTAGCCTTTTCCCAACTATGTTGGGGTCGGCTTCCAGTCTAACCGGATGCAGCTATACCGGTATTTTACATGGAGCGACTGCCTATCTGACCTCCACAACCCAGTAACTGGGTAATACGATACCCTTGGTAAGACTGGTTGTCAGACTTTCGGGCTGCTGACGACCCGTAACGACTGTCAAAGATCCACGAATGACAGCCGGGACCAACAGCTTAACGTGCTTTCCGAGGCACGGAGGAGTCTCGGTATGTAGAAATGGTCACCCATCCACGGATCAACCCCGGCAAGTCATCCGAACAATCTGACGGGATATATTTAATTATTAGATTTGTAATAGTTTTAACTTGTTGATGAAAAAAAGAAAGTTTAGCTCCAGGCGTCGGTCGCGCTGACATGTAACAAATGACAACACGTCATTATATTGCACTAATGGATTAAATATAATCACGGTCTTCAAAAGTTCTTTGATTTCAACACTGTCCCGGGTACCGCAGTCAAGCGAGTGTCTACAGTACCTAGTGTCATTATTTTCGTTGGAATATTGACACACTGACAGCTCTTGAACTCGGGTTTAGATGTGCTGATCGCGTTCAAGGTCATTGGTGAAATTCGCACTTAATTCCTTTACCATCGTAAGGTTGAATGTCACTTGCACAGCATATAAAAGTCTATTCGTCTTTGTGACAAACTTTTCGGAAACTTTCAACCATATTGAAGTTTAAATTGACTACAGACATTGTTGGCAAAAATGGTTAGCAATACGAGGTCGACTATACCTAGGTACTAGTAATAATATACCTACCTACATGACATTTAACATTTCCAAATTCACAGAAAAACTTCGTAATAACCTATCTAGAAGTGACAGCCACAGTTGATGCAGGAGGAACGATAGACTTCAGGGTCATCCGAGGTCAGGCAGGGTCTACCACCATGGTCTTCCAACTGGTCTCCAACCATAGCGACTTCTTGACCTACTCCTACATGTCGTATGGCATCAGGGAAGAAGAGTATCGAAAGGTGATGTCAGCTTCGTATGGTATTCTTTAGGTTAGTAATTTAATCGGCCCTGTTGCAAAAATAGTGACAATCAGATTTTTTTTATACACAATGGTTTTAGTCAAAATATAAATCCATAAATTAATTAATTAATTAATTACGAATAGCGCCATCTGCTTACATTAATAAGAATCAGTCTTGGATAAGGGCCCAACCAGTTCATAATTAGTATGTTTAGTGAATCATAGATGGCGCAAACTACTGTACAACCAGTTTTATAGATTTATTTTTCGTTCCTTCAAAAGTAAGTCATTTACATTTCAAACAAATAAATCTATTACATTTAGATTAAAGCAGGATTCATTTTATTTTGTATGAATAAACTTTTTCAAACGTATGCTTTATTTAAGACTATTCTATCATAGATGGCGCTTAAACTAATTACGAAAAATATACAAATACAGCAAGTTCATTATTTTTCTTTCAGATCGCAAATATCATAACCCTGCCGGTACCAACAAATAAACAACAAATGCTTCATGATGGTTTCAAGATTATCACTATATTATCGTTATTGCTTATTTCTATGTTATAATATTATGTTTTTGCATGACGCTTTGCTAAACGTAATGAGTAAATTAATGTATTTAGGAAACTATTACACCTATGCCTATAAGTAGGTACCCTAGAATATACGAAGATAAGTAATTATGTTATGTTAACAATTATAATTTTATAAGTATTTTAATAAAATGTAAGTAAAATTAAAATATACATTATTGTTTAGTGGAACACACTTTCTTGAGGTTTCATTAAAACACATACGCATAGAGTAAATAAATGCTTACCACGGAATTGAGAATTTAAGGTGCTGGCAAGAGCCAAATTCACATAATAGGGTTGTTTAATTTAAAAAAAATGCCAATTCTATTAGATAGGTTGTGGTTGTGGCAGAAGAGAAAATGTACAGACGCCAGCACATCAACTGTCAAATTTTCCCAATCACCTTTGAACTTTACACTTCAGCGATAAAGTTGAAATCTATTAAATAAATTTGACAGATTGTAGTAGCTTGAAGTGCTGGCTGACTCTATATTATGTATTTTTTTTTTGTTTGCCACAGCAAAAAAGGGAAATCCAATTCAGGAGTCCAGGCTCAACCGTCGCGTTCGCGACTACTAAACAGGCATAGGTGGTGTATGTCGATAATAAAATAAAACCACGAAATAGGAACACAATCTTTTTTACAACACTAATAGATACTTCACCAAAATTAAAATTTTATGACTTGTTTAAAAAGACACCATCACCAAGCCGAAAGTTTCTTCTTCTCGACATTGTGATTTGTTTTGTACTGGAAGCGTGCGGAAAAAATCCAATTTCTACGTTTTTTTATGAAAGCAAGTTTTAAATGTTATATCTAAACATTTGTGCTTGTGCCGCAAACACCGGTTTTTCACCCCAAAACTAAAAGTTATTTCCCAACCATAGATAATATATTATTATTAATACGTTAGATCGGTAATATGGTGAGCAAGGCGAGGCCAAAAATAAATTACACCAGTGTGCGTGTGATGTGCATGTGTGCGAGACAAATAGTGTTGCCTGGCTGCCTCAACTTCGAATATCGATATAGATTGCAGTGTCTTCGTGTCTCCTTATCTGAAGCGGATAAAGTGAATACCTACTGATCTTAATTTTTATAGGAACTAAAATAAAACTACAAACAAAACATGTTGGATTTTTATTTTCCTCTAAAGAGAACTAATTTATTGTAAAAATGTCGTAAGCTTTCCTTGGAAGTATTTTGCAATTTAGCTTCATAAAGTATGAATTTTTGTAAACAACAAAGTAATAAATTTTTGCAATACTAATATCGAACAAAAAGGGCTCTGGATACGACGTGAATTCGAATAACCTATAGGTTTTTTATTTTTTATTACGGCGCTGTGGTAGTGAAACGCGCGTGCATGACAATGTTCTTTTTTTGAAATTCAAGTAGCATAATGAATTTAGTACAACATTATAACACTCGTTTGGATGATATTATGGTTACTATGACACTGGTTGTTTTAATGTTGGCAATATGTTAACTGTTTCAGAAACTTTTATAGAGGATTTATAGCATGGGTGTAGATAAAAGTTTTTACAAGACACAAACAAGACTTTCGTTTAACAATTTTCGAAACACATATTTTTTTTTTTTCATTTTTCCTTTTTATATGTTTTCTGAAAATTCGTTCAGACTGCATACCTATCTCATAAACATCTTAAGCAGGATAAATGAAGCCACCTACGTCCTTCTTGTGTACTCGTATAAGTGAAGGTTTATCGTGCTCAGCCTCTATTTAAGCTAAATCGATTGAAATGAGGTGGATCAGCAGTTGTAGGCCGGGAAATGCAAATTTTGATACGTTTTTTGCAATTTGCAGGTCAGTGTGTCAGGTTGTATCTTGATCAAAATATGATTCGCGACTATAACAGAAATATGTATTTACCGAATTATAATCATTAGTATCATCAATTTTTAGGTACTCCGTTATATCCCTACCTTGGTAAAATCAAGAAAATGTAGATAAAATTAAGAAAAACATGGTCATCAACACCAACCGTTCTAAATCGAAAAAAAATGGTTCATTTCGGTTTTAAACAGTATTTTTTTTCGTTTTTAATGAATTGGTTTAATTGGATTATCTCTTCAAAACCTACGATTTTGTTCAAAATAATCGGGATTTATTTCGTTCACGACTGGCATTGGCCGATAGCTGTACGTGAGTGGCTCGTCTATCTATCTCGCTCTAATCTACGCTTAGGCTATACCTCTCTCTTTTGTATTACCGATCTAACGTCCCAACACTTCCAACAATGTTACTTATGTTCTCTATGTTACTACAATATATAGAATGCGTGGAAGACGGCTTGGTAATGGGTATTTTTATTACATTCTGTATTTTGACAAAACTGGCAAATCTTCATGCTTGTAATTTAACCCAATACTTAGTTGTAGTGATACTGCTAAGTTCTCAAGCAAAACCTGTGCGTGAGCAGATTTTGCTGACCTCCAGTGACGGTTGTAGAAAAATACCTTCCATTTAACTTCATATTGCTGCATAAGAAGTTCTCCTGTAAATAAGAAGAGGTCAGAGGATGGTTAATCTCTATTTGCAATGATACAAATTAAATTACAGGCGAATGCTGTGAGGGAAACGCCTTAACAATAACAAACGTTCGCGCAACGAATGTTTGCAAGACAAATTCATGAAGCAAATGCTCGCGGCGAGCGAGTACTGAATTTAGAGTTGTAGAGCTTAGAATTGTAGCTGGAAACAACAGTCATGTTCGGCAACGGTTGTGTGCTGCAGAACAGTTACGCTAAGTCAATATTTACCGTATGACTTCAAGTGGCTATCTTGTAATACAACGAGTTCAGTTGCTCGAGGAATATGAAAATAAGGACGGTCATGGGTCCAATCTTCATATAGGTCGGCAGCATGCCACTCCATAGGGCCAAAACGCCTTCGTTCTTTATAATGATCGATAACACTTCCATCTGGCTTGCGCCTACATGTGAATTCTGTACTCTGAAACAGATAAGTATTTTAGTCATTGTATTAGGTAAACTAGCAAAAAATATTACTAGTAATGAGAGTTTATAGAAAAGAGTAAGTCCGATTCTACGTCGATAAGATAGTGTGGTCACTCCTCTAAACTATTCAGGCCGTCCTCACATTACACAGCGATGGTAGCGGCCTGTCCGTGGTAACTTATCCCAGTCCTAGAAAAAATTACTAAAGGCTAAGCAAATTCCTCAACTCCCAATAAGCTATTTATGGCAATACCCTTCATTTTGACAATTCAACAACATTAATTACGCCATTTAGACTATCGAACCGGCGAACTTTTTAAACAACAATCAATCTACCTAGCCTTTTCCCAACTATGTTGGGGTCGGCTTCCAGTCTAACCGGATGCAGCTGAATACCAGTATTTTACATAACTGCCGATCTGACGTCCGCAACCCAGTTACTGGGTAAATACCCCTTGGTAATAGTGGTTGTCACCTTCGGGCTTCTGACAACCCATAACGACTATCAAAGATCCACGAACGACAGCTCAGACTAACAGCTTGACGTATTTTCCAAAGCACGGAGGAGTCTCGGTATGTAAAGATGGCCACCCATCCACGGACCAACCCCGGCAAGCGTAGCTTAAAACCTGATGTATCGACCCGTAAGGCTGTTATTACACAGCCAGGAGCTCCTCGAACTTTATTTAACATATGAAGTAATAATGGATTAGAAATTTCCTTCAAAATCCTCCGAATTGTGATTGAAAATATATTACGCAATTGGGGCGCTAGCTAGTAAATGATGGTGCATTACCTCGTTTTGACGATATCGATGGGCAGAGATGCAACAGTTGTGATGAACCCAGCGATCATAGCAGTTACTGTATGTAGATGTAAACCATCGCCCATATAGGGTAGCAGCATCTCTCGACTCTGAAGAAAACTGTCTTTTCAAACCTACATGCACATAGTAGATAGATATTGTAGAAATTAGGAGGCGCTTTCTACACATGCACGCGCACTTGTGTGCACGTGACGTACTCAATACAGTAGTCTGTATTTACGGCGAAAGCGAAAGGTTTATACTGGTAAGAATTGAGCGAATTGAGTTTAAAGACGAACCTGCGCGTACGTGCCTAGTTGAGCGCCATTCACGACCATAGCTCTGCCAACAGTGGCGCTAGCTCCTCTCCAGAGCGTCATTATACCTTCTTCTCGCGTTATCCTACCAAGAGTAACATCAAACTATTGTAAGATAGAAGACGTACAGTATTTCTATTTTCTTAATGTCCCTCGGCAAACTTCGTGTTTCGTCAGTTGTCGCATTCCTATCGGTTGCCCTTTGCACTTGGAGCAGACAGGACGCTCTCAATTGACTTGGAAGTATATAGAGTTGTTAATACTCTTTTAACTTAATGTAATTTATTTTTAAAATGCGAGAAAAGCTGCTAAAGTCGCAGACACGACTGATAGGAAAATACTTTTAAAGCTCTAAATAGTTCACACGCAAAACAAAACAACAATAAAGTATCTAATTAGTTCTGAATTTAAATTATTATACACGATAAATCTATTGATGAATATGGAAATTAGCATTCGTTTGTATTCGGAAATGCGATGATTTCCGAGGGACATTAAGAAAATAGAAATACCGTAAGTGACGTGGCGCCGCTGCGCTTACAGCTGGGAGGATCCGTATTCACGGTAGAACTAATGTAGCGACGACCCAACGTTAGCGTTTTTTTGAATATCGGAATTCAGAGCAGTAATATAGTTATTCCGAAATTCATAAATTTTCTAATTTGGCTAAATTTGGTGAAAAGATAGTATATAGTATTACAACCAGTTCTGAAATTATGTCTCTATCATCGGAATTTAGTTCTGAAATTGAACAAGTTCCGATATTGCATGCTCTAGCGCCGATGTAAGCTCGATGACCGCCGTTTAATAGCGGTATATAGAGTTAATATAAAAATAATGCTGAATGGCTCGAGTTGAAGCGATGCCGATCCGGTACCAAGCTGATAATTGTGATATTATTATCTTTACTCATCTTTTAACCACGATTCGAGCTATTAAAGTGTAAGCTCGATTTACTTATCAATAACAGGCACTTTCAAATTCTCAAATGGCCGTCACATGACACATGGATCAGTACCATTTAGCCCAACCATTTTGAAGGGAATCGAATGATCTAACACATGCGCCGCCACTCATGTTTGTGTTGGCATAATATTCGGCATAAGCCGGGCGGCAAAATCAAATGTTTATTTTGCCGCTGGCTATGCCGAATAATGCTGACCCGAACAAGTCTGTGACGCTGCAGAGAAAAGTGGTTAATCACCTGCTCATAGCATTGAACACGTTTTTATAGTTCCTCTTCATTTCGGGCGGGAGTCTTCCATCCGCCGTCATGCGGATAAGTGCTACTTCGGCCGGTGTCCCGATAAAACCGCCGAAACCTCCGGCGACTACACCCATCCCTACTTTCATTGGAAATGAAGGGACACCGCGTTTTCTGAAAAGTTACATTAACATAAAGTAAATATATCTGAAAGAAAGATATTCTTTCTTTAAGTTAGAAGTATTTTATCTAGTAGTAACATAAATTCAGAATGCTAGGGTGTTTAGGGGTCGTAGGTTCGTACCCAGACAGGCGCTTTACTTTGTGTAATTTATTTCATCACCACTGCTCTCAAATTGGTGAAGGAAAACATCGTGAGGAAACCGGCATGTCCTAGAACCGAAAATTCGAAGACATGTGACATCTACCAACCCGCACTGGGCCCGCGTGGTGAATTACGGCCGACTCCCTCTCACAGAGAGGAGGCTTGTGTCCCAGCAGTGGGAACATTATAGGCTGATGATGATGATGAGGGTCTTTGGTCCCATATATCTTTCATTGCTTCACTTCCACTCTGAAAATAAATAAACTGCTAATACAAAAACGAGAGCTACTTACGTTTTATACATGTCGAATAAAGCGTTAAAAACACCGAGTCGACTAGCTGTGTAGGTAGCCTGTCGGACTAGGGCAGCAGATAAACCCCTATAGAAACCAAAAATTTCCTCTCTCGCCACGATATCCTTGACCACAGATAATGTAGACATATTTCTCCCGGCCGGCCCCATCAACTGCATTCGAGTTTTTAATAAATCGGCTGGTTGTACAATAAAAGTAGCTAGCAAGCTGTGAAGGCAAGAAACATTCTTTCAATTTACAAGAATCATACATTTTTCTGCTGCAAAAAGTTAACATAAGTATTCGGAAACATAAATAATATGGGCCTATTTGGAGAATTTAGCTCTTGTCAGCGCCTTAAGGGCAGCCGTCAGCGCAGATATTAACTTAAATGCAACTGAAATAGAGATGAAAATTGAATGCAATTATATTTCAGAACAGTAGACGCGCACGTATTCCTTGCAACCACGCGCGCACGCTCGAGCATGCTCAGGCGTCGATGCTTGCGAACAGTCGCCGCCGCAGCAAATGACCCCAAAGAGACAAAACTACTAAAAAGGATTTTCAAATGATTCAAAATTGAATATTCCGTATGTCATTATTCTGCTGACGATAGCGCACGCGAGCAGCCACGAGACAGCTCGAGCGTGCGCGCGGATCGTTGAACATCCGCTAGGTCCACTGAGTTTACGCGGTGGATTTTGCTAGAGCATACACTGGCAGTTGCCACGACATCCCAAGGTTAGATGCTTATTTTATACTGAAGATGACGTCTAAGCGAGTAGTATTAATGATTTGGAAAAATATATGTTAAATTAAGGCATTTTCTTAACAACTTAATATGATTTAGATTATGTTTATATTACATAGCGTAATTAATTTGTAAAATTATGTCTAACGCGGGTAAAAAACTGAGAATCACGCAAAAACTGTCAAGCATATTTTTCTGAAACCTTCACCATTTTAAAGAAAATTTTATATTTATATTTTAATATACGTGTTTTATTGATAATGCGTCTAATTTGGGACAGCGCTCCTTGATGAGCGAGTCCTATTACTGGCTGGACGTACGACGCGTTGCATGAGCTCAGCACAGGACACGCAAGCTCACCACTCAAGGTCACTGGCATTTGGTCGCGTCTTAATTATTACTTACCCACTTGTTCCTCCTATAGCAAAGTTCATATAACCAGGCATAACAGGCACTGGTTCAGATCCTTTCTCGACCATTTTGTGGGGTAAATACAATATACGTTAGCATGAAAGTCTTGTCATATTTATCAAAAATATTAAATTAATATTTTATCATTTTGTATATTTTTATAAATAAAAATACGTGTTTTTGTGTTCCTTTTTTTTATTTCACATTGGTTTTTGTCCACAGAGTACTTTTTAATTTTGTCTGAGATTTGTTGCTTCATTGCATCAAGTCAATCGCGTCAATTTGCGTGTCGCACTGACATATTTGTCAGTGCAATACAGTGATCAAAGATCTTGAAAAATAAAATAGATCGTTCTGTCAGAGTCATGGAATTAGTGAGTACTAGATCCTTGATGAAAAAAGGAAGTACAACAATAATAAACTATTGTAGAACAGTAGACCTCGCGAGCACAAACTTTTTAACTACAATTAAAATACTAAAAAGCATAATTATGGTGGCAAGACGATAATTACTTACAAACAGAAATAAACTAACCTGTTAAATACGAAACTTAATTTACTTTAGAAGCTACTTTACATCTAACAAAACTCAGTCACACAAAATGTTCAACGGGAATGTTCCGCTGGATCGCGCCGTCGTTTTCGCTCGCCAAATGGTTAGGACCATTTGGCGAGTGAAAACGACAGCGCGATCTAGCGGTGCACAGTAGCGCCATCTAGTGATCTTATTGTAAGACGTTTTAGAGAATTCTGAAAATTATTTTCAGAAGTCTCCGGTTTTGGGATGAGAAGATGGTCCCAGGTGCTCTACCAATCCCTACCTAGGTAGGGTTTGATGAAGCACCCGGGATTACTAGTAATTAAAGAGCCGATTCTACTGGTAGAAAACTAATACAGTAATAGGTAATACTGAGCAATTTACTGCATTTTGAAGAGTTATTCTGTTCATCACGCCGAAGATCCTCATCAGATCTTCACCAAATTTGTATGATACCAACTAAAAGCTACCTTTCAATTTAAAAAAGAACCATCGAAATCAGATCTCATAATGGGGAAATATCCAGTAGCCCCCTTATTGGACGAAGTACTCCCAATCAAAAACCCCTGATGAAAAAAAAAAATATAAAGTCGTTAAACCTGTAAACCGAGTTTCGTCCAGATCGGTTGTAAAATACGGCCAGAGGAGTACCAACTATAGATGTAAGGCTGGTTTAAAACCAATCCATTTAAAATGAAAAAACCCGTTTAAAACCGAAATAAATCATTTTTTTTTTCGATTTAAGACGGTTGGTGTTGTTGACTATGTTTTTCTTAATTATAACTACATTTCCATGATTTTACCGAGGTAGGGATATAACGGAGTACCTAAAAACTCTGTGTTGGTAAATAGATTTTTTTTTTCATTGTTTTCAACCGATATAAATAATCAAATCAATTTGATTCTCACACTCTCGCACTCTCGTTGACGTCGTCACTGGTGGGTGACTCGACGCAACGTTGCCAGTTCGCCTACCCTAGAGTAGACACACATGCGCCTTCATAAACTGCCTGTACTTTTATTTTTTTAGGTGAGTTTTCAACCGTTTAAAACAATTTATTTGGGGTTTAAAACCGGCAATATATTTAAAACGTTTTAAATCGGTTGTTTTACATCTATAGTACCAACAAACTGACATCCGAAAGCAAATTTTGCGTCTTGAAGCAGAGACGCTTCGCTCGCTCGGTCAATAACGCCATCTACCATCCGCAGTAAGCATTAATCTTTGTTAAAAGTTATAGATTGCGCTTTGACCATGAAATAAAAACAGAGTTTTAGTTTTACTTATTTTTATTTAAAACTTAAAAAACAAATTACTTTCTATTCTTACTGCTTTAAAGAAAGCAATAATACTTCAACAATAAAACTACTCAAAATAGCGCCATCTATTATGTTTTGTGAGTATTACGTGTAAGTATACTTTTTCGACTCGATTACAGATGACGCTAAAACAAATATTTTCGCACAAATGAATATTGTTTTTTTTTAGATTCACAAACTCAGTTAAGAATATTAATTAATCAATCAAGACTACCCATCGACGTAGGAGACACAGATGCTCACTATGAGAGTGAGGGAAGAGAGAGATATCGAAACTACACGTAATAGATATTAATCAACCATTGCTTGCAGCATGTGAAGGAAACCTTTTTTTTGGCTGGGAAATTATCAAATAACTTCTCCCGCTCTGGCTGGAGCGGGAGGGCGTGTCAGACTCTTACTGACTAAAACCTACCCGTGTTCCTTCGATTGCCATGACGTTGCCGCGGGGCTACGATTTCCTTTTCGGCCTAATTCGCAGCCCCGACAGGCATTGGCCCTAGCGGACCCCGTCAATTCTGCTGACATTTCTTTGAGGCGCGCGTGGAACACAACGCGCCGTCGATCCGGGCTTGGTTCTTATCGAATGGTGAGCTACCCATTGCTCACCGTCCGCTGGCTCGCGCCTACGGTGGCCGGAAATCTGCCTGTGATTCCCAACGCCCAGGGCGTCTCCTGCGGCGGTTAGGGGCGCGAGGGCGCGAAATTTGCCTCTCCCTTACGAGAACACGGCGATACTCCGCCCAAGCCGGGCAGACCTACACCGTGTCTTTCGGGCGATTCACTCAATGGTGTCACCCGGGCGTTTCCTCCCGCTTTATCCTGAACAGGAACCTCCCGAAATAGCCGTGTCCGGTAGGGACCTACGTCAGGCGGAAGGTGAGGACACCGTGGTGCTTCTCTAGACACTCCTCAAAGAGGGGTCTTATCGCCGCAATTGTGGCGTGCCCAATGTGAAGGAGACCTGGGTTCTTGACGGAAGTAACGTTTCAAGCAAACAAAAACACGATATAAATAAATAATTAACTACATAATATATTTATTTCCTTAACCTTACAAATGTAGTATTTTATTAATTACATTCATATACTGAGACAAAGCTCCGTCTGTGTAGTTGCCACACTTGTCTACACTGACGCACTCGCCGGCCGCGTCTCGAAGGAGTCCGGGCGCGCATACGCAGCCTCCTTTGCATATGCGGGTGCATATCGGCTGCGGATCCTCGCACGATGGCTCGCATGATCCGTTGCATATGTCGTAGACTTCGTTTTGGTTTAGACATGGCTCTGTAAGTATAAAAGAGTTGAGTATTAGATAGTGTTAAGAATTGTATTAAGTATATGGACGAATTTTATTTGACCAACCAAACTGAACGTGATCTGCACATCTAAACCGCGTACAGAGCTGTCAATGTCAATATGAATGATGACACTGACGTCTGACAGCTCTCGAACGCAGTTTAAAATTGACACAGGAAGTACTGATTGCGTTCAATTTCGTTGGTGAAACTCGCCCCTAAGACTTCAGTGTTTACTATAGTAAACTGCCAATAGTCTAGGACCATCACTTTTTGTTATCCGTCCATCTAGCTAACCAATAACTTAAGACTAGGGGATGCGCTAAGTTAGCCCGCGAAATTCAATATTTTTGTAGGTTTTTGCACTTTTCAGGTCAGCGTCAGGTTGTATGATGATGAAAATGTAATTTACTACCGGCAATAAAAAATACGAACATATTTGAAGAATTATAGCGGTTTATCTATAAACGTTGCTTAAAGTTAAGTAATGATTAGCAACTGTTTAACCATACATTTTTGACGTTTGAACGTCTACTTAACTTTAAGCAAAGTTTATAAGTTAAATAAACCCCTCATCAATACAACATTAAGTTAGAATTGGCCTCAAATGTAATGATTTTAGGTATATACAATTCTGTACATTATTTCTATGTTCTTAATGTCCCTCGGGGATCATCGCATTTCCGAATACAAACGAATGCTAATTTCCATGTCCATCAATTATTAGATTTATATTGTATAATAATTTGAATTCAGAACTAAGTACTTTATTGTTGTTTTGTTTTGATTTTCGTGTTAACTATATAGAGCTGTAAAACTATTTTCCTATCTGTCGTGCCTGCGACTTTAGTAGCTTTCCTATCATTTTAAAATAAATTACATTAAGTTAAAAGAGTATTAACAACTCTATATACTTCAAAGTCGATTGAGAGCGTCTGGTCTGCATCAAGTGCAAAGGGCAACTGATAGGAATCCGACGACTGACGAAACACAAAGTTTGCCGAGGGACATTAAGAAAATATAAATACTGTACGTCTTCTATCTTACAATAGTTTGATGTTACGTTTGGCAGGATAACGCGAGAAGAAGGTATAATGATGACTATATATATAGAGTTGTAAAACTATTTTCCTATCTGTCGTACACACGGCTACACATCAAGCTATACTTTTCCAGTATAAGCTGACCTCGCATTGTACGGAAATACTAAACGATGCGAGATGCTTGATGTGTAGCCGTTTGTACCTACGACTTTAGCAAGTTTCCTACCATTTTAAAATAAATTACATTAAGTTAAAAGAGTATTAACAACTCTATATACTTCCAAGTCGATTGAGAGCGTGCTGTCTGCACCAAGTGCAACTGATAGAAATCCGAGAACTGACGAAACACGAGGTTTGCCGAGGGACATTAAGAACATATTTATACTGTAAATACGTATTTGTTAAGGTCGTAAATCATATTTTGATCAACATACAGTCTGGTACTGCTTCAACCTGCAAATTGCAAAAATACGTGAGAAGAATTTCGCGGACTACATTGGTGTTTTCCCTTTAAAAAGAATACTAACCAACAGGACACTTATCCATAGTCACACATTGATCAATGACCGTGTCTCTGACATATCCTGACTTGCAGAAGCAGCCCATGCCGCAGGCGAGCCCGCAGATCAGAGGTTCAGGTTGTTTGCAGGTCAGGGGGCAGGCTGTGCCGCATGACAGGAACTCCTCGTTGGGGCCGCAAATCTCGTCCTTGCCTGAAAGTTTATTTTTTAAATGTATAAGACAAAATTTTGAAGAAACTTGAGCGCGGTGACAGAAGATGAAAGGTTTTATGTATAAATACAGGTTATGTGTAGGTATCCGGTCATCCACTCATCAGAACTAAGTATATCTATGTACTATTCTGTGGTTTAAGACACCGAACAAGGTCATTAGAAAAATATTGAAATCCGTCGACGAGGTCTTTTCTTTACCTTGTCGACGGATTTCAATTTTTGATTTTTTGTGCTTATGCCTTTTTAAATGTACCTATGTTCAGTTTTGATCATTCTTTAATAATCACTGAACATAGGTACATTTAAAAAGGATTCCAACGAATTGAAAACCTCCTCCTTTTTTAACCAACTTCCAAAAAGGAAGAGTATGTCCACCGATTTCTCCGTCAATTGTAAACCGATTTTGAAAATTCTTTTTTTTGTTTGAAAGGGTATGCTCTCGAGGTGGTCCCATTTAAATGTTATTAACTTCGATAGTTTTTGAGTTAGCTTCAATAATACGTATTTACATTGCAGGTAGTGGTTTTCGAATTTGTGTGTATATTATTGTATCATTTTTTTAGAATCATTTTATTCTAACTTGAACAGACAGCTGTGCTGCTGGGGAGTTTGTTGCGCCACTTCTTCTTCCCAGCTAAAGGCACTAGGAAGTGGTGAAGGGTGGGCGTTTTGGGGGACTGTCTTATGTAATTTTGACGTTCGAAAAGTGCTGGTTCTCAGCCTAGTTTGAATAAATGACTTTTGAATTTTGAATTTTGTGGGGTCGGTACCACAACTAAAAACTGAAAAATAAAAACTTTTTACAAAAAAAAAACAACCGACTTCCTAAAAACACTACAAAGTGAAAAATAACTTTAATTTCGGAAGCCGGTGACAAAAGACGAAAATTCAAAACCAAAGACACCGACTTCTGAAATTAAAGTTATTTTTCCCTTTGTAGTGTTTTTAGGAAGTCGGTTCTTAATTTCTTTTTTTTTGTAAATAGTTTTTTGAAGTCCGTTATTAAAAAGGTATAATAATAATCACAGCCTACACAATGCTTTCTTTAAAAAATCTAAACTTGCTAAAGAAAAACAACTCAAACGTACCAACACACTGATCCGTGGTGACACAGGTGCCGTTATCGTCTCTAAGGTAGCCAGCCTTACAGAAGCAGCCTTCCACGCAGTCCTCAGAACAGATGACCGGACCCTCAGGGTTGGTGCAGTTGAAGGGGCACGCTGAGCCGCAGAGAAGGTACTCCTCGTTCGGGGGACAGTCTTCTGTGAAGTGAGAATGGGATACATTAAACAAATTGTTCAAGTACTTGTCGAACCACGGGCAGTGAAGGTTTTTTAGTTGGGACGAATATTACACACACACAGTATTCATTTTATCGACCGAAAATAAAGTTTGTAAGTATTTTCAAAGTGATTCTCGAAACACTGAAACAATAGTAGATTGTTATACGAGGGGCTAAAATAACCCATTGTAACGAGGTAGTTTTACTCCCGAGCTTTAGCGAGGGAGTGAATAGAAACCGAGTTATAATGGGTTTTAGCGCCGATTTGAACGATTGCGAGAAAATGAAATAGTCCAATACCATATTAAATAGTTTATTTCTTTTAAATTTATGTACAATTTGTACAATTCGGGATATTTAACGAGATGTTTTTTTCCGGCAACTTAATTTCAGTCCTCTGTGAAGATGTTCTCACTAGATGATAACATTTTCACTGTTGTAAATTATTACGGTCACCAATTCAATTCGTAATTAGAGTAAAATTCTAAAGATTTCGCGCCAATGCCTTTTTAGGGTTCCGTTAAAAAACGGAACCCTTATAGATTCGTCATGTCTGTCTGTCTGTCTGTCTGTCTGTCCGTCCGTATGTCACAGCCACTTTTTTCCGAAACTATAAGAGCTATGCTGTTGAAACTTGGTAAGTAGATGTATTCTATGAACCGCATTAAGATTTTCACACAAAAATAGAAAAAATCAAATAATTTTGGAGTTCCCCATACTTAAAACTGAAACTCAAAAATTTTTTTTTCATCAATCCCATACGTGTGGGGTATCTATGGATTGGTCTTCAAAAATGATATTGAGGTTTCTAATATAATTTTTTTCTAAACTGAATAGTTTGTGCGAGAGACACTTCCAAAGTGGTAAAATGTGTGTGTCCCCCCCTGTAACTTCTAAAATAAGAGAATGATAAAACTAAAAAAATATATGATGTACATTACTATGTAAACTTCCACCGAAAATTGGTTTGAACGAGATCTAGCAAGTAGTTTTTTTAATACGTCATAAATCGTAAACTTATCGTTACTTGCTGTTACGGAACCCTTCATGGGCGAGTACGTCTCGCACTTGGCCGCTTTTTTTATTTCTTCTGTAGCCGCAACGCAATGCACGCATTCTACCGAAGAGATAGCCGCATTTAGTTCCATTTTCAAAAATAAAATGTTCTTCTTTTTTTTGTGAACCAGTAATAAGTCGAGTCCATAATCATGATTATTCTACACAAGAATAAAGACTTTTTCGTTTTTCAAGGCTCGTTGGAACAAAAAATAAATAAAAAGAAATCACTTTTTCCCCTAGAGCAAGAAATGCAATTTTTTTCCCGCTCTGGTACTCTACAATGACGGTCTTTTTGAGCAAGAGGAGTGAAAAAGCTTTTCTGCTGTTGAAACAGACAATATCTCTTAGTCTATAATACTTCAAATTGCTTAACATGATCTTCCATTTTATCGAAAAAACTGCAGCATTAATTTTAATATAAATACATGGTAAAATTACCATTATTGTCACCGTAAAAATAAATTGCCTAAAGTATCGGCGCCTTGAAGCCTTCTACTGCCGCTCAGTCTGACTCTCACTCAGTCCACGAGCAGTGTTGTGCGAGCGAGATAAAGAGTGAATTTGACCTGAGGTATTATGGACTTAACCCTAGCTTACCAATTTCCTTCTTTCCAATTTTCATTGCTATGGTATTAATTAATACCACCACCGTTATGCTGGGGCTACATTGTCGCGTTATCGCGAACTTTATATCGTGCGCTCTCTCTCGTACACCGCGCGATGTCTCGCTGAGCAACAAAGAGCACACGAAGTAAAGTTCGCGATAACGCGACAATGTAGCCCCAGCATTATAGTCACCTAGCAAAATGGCTGTGTTGACTACGGACGGATGGACATGACGAAATTATAAGGGTTCCATTTTTGCCAATTTACTACGGAACTCGAAAAAGAAAGTGGTTATCCATTTTGCAAACAGTATCGTAGTTACAGTGTTTCAATTATTTTCGAAAAATAATTATATGACGTAACTTTTAACCAACACAAGACTGACCGATAAATTCTCACCTCCATACCCTCATTCCAATTGGGAACCCAATTAAACTATCAAGTGATATAATCATTTGCCCACTGATCACTTAAAACAAACCCATTCAAGTGTGAACAGCCTCAAAAAACACTCGGAAATCTATTGGAAAACGATTTCCCATTGCTTCTCATAAAAAGAATCAATTAAAAGTGAACTGCTTTAATTAATTACTGGATTCATTTCACAGTTGACTTGCTAATTTACCTTTCAGTTTCATTTGGAAAATCGTTGGCTATGTTGATTGAAAAGATCAAAATGAAATCAATGAAATTATACTCTGTTTATCGATACCCAAGTTTCCCACTTCGTTGTTAGGTGCCTATGCGCATTCAAGTCTATGAGTCACTCGAGTGTCGCTTTCCATCGCTAGACAAAGGGCACTCAGTGTTTCTAACATTTTAAATATAAAAATACAAACGGTACCTTTTTACCAAGAGATATAATTTTGGCGTGAAGAAGAACGTCCTACGAATCTAAAAATCTTTTACGGAAGATCTATTCAAAATGGTGGTCCAAAATTTATGAAGAGTGATGCGTCGTTTTGAAGACTAGCAAGTTAAGTTTTTGTGATACGTGAATAGGTTTTTAGTGCCTGTCTGATTTTTAAATTGGCTTTAGAATTCATTGATCACAAAATCCATTGAAATGTTCTCTAAAATAAAGTCTATTTTGATTGGGTTAAATGTGTTGATTTTTACAATCGATCTAGCAAGAAGTGTCACACTGCGTAAGTATTATTTTTATATTTTTACATCATCAGCTTGCTCTTACATAAAATAAATTCATACCTACTTTATCATATTCATACTTTTTGTCTCCAAATTGATTAACCACTACCAAAACAAATTTGGCAAAGCAAGTGCTCGCACGTGACTAGATTGGGGATCGTGTCCGGGCGAGCGCGGCGCTTGCGGTGCGGTGGGAGGGGATTGCAAGCCGGAGACAACTTAATATGGCATCATAATAATTTATTTGGTAATAAGCCTACATTTTATGGCAATCACAGTGGTTTATTTAGGCAGAAATAGTGCTCGCTAAGATTTGGTGATAATTTACTACATTTGGTGTTCGAATACAGTTTGAAGTGCAGTCGTAACTAAAATAGCTAGTAAGTACTATTGTAATTTTAGACTTTATTTTTCTGGTGTCAAGTATATATTTTTGGTAAAAGAACTAAGGGTATCAAAGCATTTTATGGTGGTCATTATATTTAACCCCATACAATAAATGCGAAAGGAACTCTGTTTGTCTGTCAACCACTGAACCGATGGTTATGCAATTTGAAAGATAGACAGCCTGTTTGAAAAAGACAGGTTACTTATCACCGTGGATAAAAAAAAATACAACACACATTCAGGTGTAGTCGCGAGCAACAGTTCAAATGGCTTCTATTTCACATTATTCATTGCCATTCTATTTTTAAAAGACCACTAAAGAAACTTTATTAGTACTCTTTTATATGGAGGAGTTCATGGCTAAATTATAACAGCCGCACTGGTCGATCCATTAGGTTAAACTACGCTTGCCGGGGTTGGTCCGTCGAAGGGCAACCATCTTGTCATACCGAGACTCCTTTATGCCTCGGAAAGCACGGTAAGCCGTTGGTCCCGGCTGTCATTCGTGGATATTTTATAATCATTACGGGTTGTCACAGCCCGAAAGTCTATCAACCAGTCTTATCAAGGGGTATCATATTACCCAGTTACTGGGTTCTGGAGGTCAGGTAGATAAATAAAATACTGGTATGTTTGTAAACTCTTCAGGTTCTCATTTTTCTGTAAATTATTATCACTATAGCCTGTAAACATGGACTGGTGAAGATTGTCTTGGTACTGGACCGCTAAGGGTTGTGGAGGTCAGATAGGCAGTCGCTCCATGTAAAATACTGGTATTCAGCTACATCCGGTTAGACTGGAAACCAACCCCAACATAGCTGGGAAAAAGCTGGGCAGATAGATTGATACTCTTTCATATCTTTCTTCTCCATCTGTTTTCTGTTCTACTTACCACAAAAATAGGCAGTTCAGTAAACAGTCTCCAATTGTTTTCAGGTAAAGAATGTCCAGTCGGTGAGGTGCACAAATCCTGTGCCTTCTACGACGAGTACACCTGCTGGATACAGAATGATCGGATGGAGAGGGTCAAGTCACCGCCAAAGAGACTTCCGCATTGCAAAGCCGGTTGCTATTGCAAGTAAGACAAGATCTTTCTCTCCGTATTAAGTACAGCTTTGTACACACCAAAAAAGTATCGATACTTTGTGGTATCGAGTACATTTCCATTCGATACCAATACTTTTGTACTCGATACTTTGTATTCGATACTTTTACTGAATTAGTACTTTTTGGCAGGTATCGTATCGAATAAGAAATTAAGTTTTAAATGGGTAATTTTAGAAATTACTCATTTAAAACTTGCGACCTTACGGCTTATGTTTGTTGCCATCTGGTTCACTCGTTCTGAACCTTCTAAAACATTACATCGATCTTTGCTCGAAATTGTTCCTTCCGTTCACAGTTAAATTCCTAACTTTTCTTTCATTAATTTACTAAACTAATCAATCACTCATTCACTCACTCGTTCACCGTTGTCATTTGTTTTTTCATGTCCTGCCCTACTGAAGTTAAACTGACGTTATTTACTGACTGATATTGACCTATGCTCTATGCGCATTAGGCCCTAAGAAAAATACTCGATACCTTGAAGTATCGATACTTTTGTTTCAATACTTTTATGAGTACGATTATTATTTTTTTTCGAAACTACTCATGAGTACAGTATCGATACTTTCTATTCGATACCGTGTCTCTAGATGTTTGCAATATAATTATGTTGGTGCTAGTTTTTAGAAATTTATGTTAGGAGCGGGTCTAAAGTCGGAAAAGTAATGACCCACAAAGCACTTGCTCACCCCCGATTTGTGAAGTAAAAATATGCTTGTAGTTCTCGCAACATGCGACGGAAGATAAAGTTTTTGCTCAGAATAAATCTGCCTAGCCTTTTCCAACTATGTTGGGTCGACTTCCAGTCTAACCGGAAGCAGCTGAATACCGTATTTTACATAGAGCGACTGCCTATCTGACTTCCACAACCCAGTAACTAGGTAATACGATACCCCTTGGTAAAACTGGTTGTCAGACTTTCGGGCTTCTGACGACCCGTAACGACTGTCAAAGATTCACGAATGACTGTCGGGACCAACGGCTTAACGTGCTTTCCGAGGCACGGAGGAGTCTCGGTATGTAGAAATGGTCATCCATCCACGGACCAACCCCGGTAAGCGTAGCTTAACCTGATGGATCGACCCGTGCGGCTATTAGTACTTAGCCACGAGCTCCTCTTTTTTGCTCAGAATAAGAACCTAGTAATTATAGTAGTGCTGAAATCGTGTTATCGTAATAAATACAAAAATAAAAAGCAATTTTTGAAATTGCCTACACTAATTTCTTTAATTAAAAATTATTGTTTATCCTGTATTAATAGAAAATGTGTGGAAATTAGAAGTTACTTCGTGATTGATATATTAATGTCGAGAAAATTTTATTAATTTTCATTCCAAAAAATACTTGCGAATATTATGTAGTTACTCATACAATTTTAATTTTATACCCTTGCCAATTTAATGAAAAATATAATTTACGATTTATTGCTTTACCCCGCGTCCTAACCAAAGCGATGGGTCGGGTAAATACGTGACCATCGGGGTCGTATGTCACTCATTTGTTCGGAAAACGGTAAGGCGCTTTCTATCGGTGCGACCACGCGTTCGGGTGTGTCGAACAAAATGAACGCGACGATCGCTTTGGTTAGGATGCGGGCTTATGCCCGCTCTGAATGGTCTCTAATTAAAGACACACACGATAATTGTTCAGAGCAGTGGTGGCCCAGTGGTAACGGCTGCGACTTGCGAGTTGTACGTCGTAGGTCCGAACCCAGACAGGCGCTTTACTTTGTGTAAATTATTTCATCACCACAGACTGCTCTCGAAACGGTGAAGGAAAACATCGTGAGGAAACCGGCATGTTCTAGAACCGAAAATTCGAAGACATGTGACATCTAACCAACCCGCACTGGGCCCGCGTGGTGGATTACGGCCCACTCCCTCTCACAGAGAGGAGGCCTGTGTCCCAGCAGTGGGAACATTTATAGGCTGATGATGATGATAATTGTTCTAGTGCATTTTTTGAGCCTCTTAAATCTGTTCAGCGTGAATTAGTCTTTTCGGTAGGAAAAATTTTGGCTTCTTTGATTTTTCAACCACGATCAATCAATCTGCCTAGCCTTTTCCCAACTATGTTGGGGTCGGCTTTCAGTCTAACCGGATGCAGCCCACCCGAACACCCCCCGGTAAGTATAGCCCCCTATTTACATCCCAATTATCTTTTTTCAGGAAGGGATTGGTGCGAGAATTTCCCCTCGGCCCGTGCATAGTGGCTGCTGGTTGCCGCAACCGAAAACTTCAGGCGGTCCTGAAGAATTTACCTACGGGACACACTGCTCCCAAACACAATATTTAGTTAATTTTTTCATAGTTTTTATGCAACTCTGCTGGAGTACTCTTATTTTGATTGCTTTAAAATCATATATTTAAAAGAAAATTAAATATGAGGTACAAAAAAATACTATTCTAAACATTTTGTACTAATATAGTTTATCTACACCCATGCTATAAATCCTCTATAAAAGTTTCTGAAACAGTTAGCTTATTGCCAGCATTAAAACAGCCAGTGTTATAGTAACCATAATATCATCCAAATGAGTGTAATAATGTTGTACTAAATTTCATTATGCAACTCGTTTCAACGTTTGTGCGGGGGACAGCAGCACACCACCCGCTGCACGCATGTGCGGTGATGTGCTGCTGCAGGAGACGTACATACGTGCAGTTGTACTGAATTTCGTGGGATTTTTTTTATTCTTGATCTTGAATTACAAACACCCAATGGTTTCAGAACCTTTTATAGAGGATTAAATTCATATCATGGGTGTAGATAAAGTCTTGTATGCAACTGTACATAATTAGGTATTAAAACACTCATGTGATAACCCACATTCGTGTTTTAATACCCCTTATTATACAACAGTTGCATAAATAACTATTATGTTATTGTATTGACAGCAGTGGTGGCCCAATGGTAACGGCCACGACTTACGAGTTGTAAGTCGCAGATTCGAACCCAAACAGGCGCTTTGCTTTGTGCAAATTATCACCACTGCTCTCAAAACGGTGAAGGAAAACATCGTGAGGAAACCAACATGTCCTAGAATCAAATTCGAAGACATGTGGCATCTACCAACCCAAACTGGGCCCGCGTGGTGGATTACAGCCCACTCCCCCTCAACGAGAGGAGGCCTGTGTCCCAGCAGTGGGAACATTATAGGCTGATTATGTTGTATTTGTCTCATGAATAATGTATTTGACCTTAGCCGTTTTATGTTAAATAAATAAATAAATGACCGACCGTTTTCCTACTAAATCCTACTTATGTAATATATACCGGTGCGGTAATCGGGCGCGGTACAAACTCAAACTCAACCTCAAAGCATTTATTTCAATTAAACCACTTACAAGCACTTTTGAACTGTCAAAGAGTCGGTCAGTTAGTCAGCAAGTTGAAGCTAGTTGTCCATTCCAAAACGTAGATCTCTATGGAGAAGAACGGGCAAGTAACTCCAAGGACACTCTTTTAAATCAAGATATTACAAAAAACTTTTTTACAAAAAACACAACCGACTTCCAAACTACAAAGTGAAAAATAACTTTAATTTCGGAAGTCGGTGTCTTTGGATCTGATCAGTATTTTAGTTTTTTGACACCGACTTCCGAAATTATACCCTTTCAAACAAAAAAAGAATTTTTCAAATCGGTCCAGCCGTCTTCGAGTAATCGGGGAACATACAAAAAAAAAAATATCCCGACGAATTGAGAACCTCCTCCTTTTTTTTGAAGTCGGTTAAAAATCCTGGGTACATTATTCTCGTTGCTTCTATACGTGAGAACAATGTACAAAAAATAATCAAAAGCAATTCAAAATATAAGATTAAAAATAAGCCCTGGCAGATAAGAGATGACCAGTCTCAACTGACGGCGCCCGTGTTACAACCCCTCACCTACTATGTAAATGATTGTAATATTTTGAGGCCGAAGCACGCGGGCTCTGAAGAATTTCATACTTACCAGTTGAATGACAAATTATTGTGACGAGAAGAAATACAAACGCAAAAATATGTGGCTTATTGGTGGTTGATTCACACGAATTTACTCGCCCGCAACGGGCGAATCGACGCTTTTAATTTTTTTTTTTTGGGGCGATACGCACTACGTTAATTTTTTTGTGGGCGAATCGACAAAGTTAGTGCACTTTTCTAACTTTACTGCATAAAATTCAAAATGTTACAATTGCCTAATACGTATTTCTGGAGTAAACGATTCGCCCACAAATAAGTAAACTTCGCGCGAATCGCCTCAAGAAAAATGTATACAGGGTGGCAGGGACATCGACGGAAAACTGTTAACATGGTTCAGTACATAATTCTGAATCCCCTGCGTTGAAAATTGCTGTCGGTTATTAAAAATAAAATCTGCTGTTTCATAGAAAAGTGCAATACCTACGCTGATTTAAAAAAAATAATCGACAAAAATTTTCAACGCAGGGTCGTTCAGAATCATGTTTTGAATACATGGTAATAGTTTTCGCGTCGATATCCCTGCCACCCTGTATTATTTATAAGTGTGGATTCGCCTGTTTCAGCCGAGTAAATTCGTGCGAATCAATCAATAAGCCAAATATTTAGCTACAGAAAAATAAGAAATAAATTTTAAAAAATCTTACCTTGAGCAATATAAATACCGGTACTGACAGCCACAAAACAAATAACAAAGAAAATATTTCTCTCGAATATTGCCAGCATTTTTACCGATTTTTTTTTAGTTAACTCAAAACAACCGTCTTTGTCGGTGATTCTAAATATTCTGGTTGTTTCAAATGCACAACCAGGGTTGTCGTGCGACCTTTAAATTGAATAGTTTTTGTTCGATCAATAAAAATGTGTCATCCTTGAGTTTAGTGCAATGAAGCGTGTTGCATTAAAAAAGCCGCTACGTGCGATTCCGACTTGTACACGAAGGGTTCCGTGGTACGAACAATATAACACTAAATTTTTTTATGTGTAACATTTTCTCCCTCGCTTTCGCAATATTTCCTCTCGCTTTCCTGCAATCTGTGAAGAGGGAAATCTGTGGGAGTGATTTCGTGAAAAGCGACGGGAGTGTATTACAGTAAGCCGGGGAAGCGCGCGCTATTTGATTTGACCAATGAGCATGCACGGTGCTAGAGTTGGCCGTCAGAAACGACCTTGACGAGGCCCCGCCCCTTTAATGCTGCTTATTACCAAGGTAAGATGTCAGATGTTACATCATATGCGACTACTACAAAGTACGCTCGTTTTTTTTAAATACTTTTTGAAAAAATGCCGCAATAAACACGTTTCTTGTATGGTTCCTGTTCCTTTCATTTTTAATTTATTTTATTTTTATTATTTGATGTAATAGCGGCTATAGCAGTACACACTCTGTGAAATGTCAAGTATCTACTGGTGATGCAACGAATACAAATACGAATATTCGTATTCGCCGAATAGTAGACATTTACCGAATATTCGTATTCGGCGAATACTAATACGAATATTAAAAAATTAATATGTTTGTACGCAAATCTAATTACTGGCAGACTTAGAAAACGCGCGTCGTCGGCACGTAAAAATACGACGTGACCAAGGGCCTTAACCGCAACGACGATGCGACGGGGCACTCCCCGGCCATACAGTGCCTATTTATACAGTGCCGCGGCCCGGGAGTTTTCCTATCATTACGAACCATGGATTGATTGATTCATTCATTCCTTTCATTTCATTTGTCAATCGAAAGCACAAGTCAAGCAAGAGAGTATTGTTTTATTTATTTTCTGAGGTTGCTGCGAAGTGAAAGAAGTTGAAGTTGAATAGAAAATATCTTCTCGTAAAAGAAATCAAAGTGACATATGGAAACACTTCGATAAATTACCAAGTAAGTAGTTATATGGTCTGTATTTCTTTTGTATGAACAAAAGGTAGGATAGTAAGTCCTAAGTAACTTAGACGAACGTTAATAATGGCTGCGTCCATGTAGTAAGTACTAGACTATTAGTCTTTTATTACCATGGCGAGATATTCATATTCGTATTCGCCGAATAGTAGGTTTGATATTCGTATTCGTATTCGTAAAAGTAGTATTCGTTGCATCACTAGTATCTACCTATTACGGTTCAAAAGATACAGCTCTGTAACAGACAGACGGACAGCGGAGCCTCAATAATAACTCCCTTTGATACCCTTCAGTATGGAACCCTAAAAACAAGCAGGTATGTACATTTGAGATCAATCTAGAAAATGATACAATGGTAAATCAATTTGTTACAAATTGTGTGTATTGGTGTAATGCATTGTGCATTCATGGATTGTTGTTAGATAAGTGTTACAATAAAATACCTAGTGTTAAGTAATTCTTAATGTGGCTTTAAAATGAAATAGTCCACTTAGAGCACCTGTCCGAATAGCACCTGCGCGAATAGCACCTAGCCTAATCCACGAAGAGTACCCAGGTGCTCTTCGTGGTCTAGCTAATTATTGTCATAGTGATTTTTATTACTTTTAAATTTTAAATGTCGCCTATACAAATTTCGTATGTACTATCGAAGAAATGCATATCTATATACTGTAAGAATTATTCTTGCTTGTAGCGCTCAGCAGCTATAGTATCGCTAACCTATGAAAAAAAAGGTTCATGTGCACGGGATTTTGTTTTCAAAATGCTTAGATATGCATTACCCCGATGGTACGTAAGTATGTGTAATTCATAAATATTCTAGTGATTTACGTCAATTTGTCGTGTTATAGCCACTTCATACAACTGTCAAAAAATTACAGTTGTGATTTTGATTATAGTTTATCCTCTCTGAAATGACGCACCCCACTATCGCATTACCCCTAGAAATTCGCATTACCGTATACGTACAATACGTGCCACGAAAGATGAGACTTCGGTTTTTTTAAATGTATATATGGTGTCACTATTGGTTACATCATCAGGTAGTTCATTATACAGTTTTGACCGCGCCTCTCGCACTCTTTCCGCCGCCCCGATGACGCCCCGGCGGGCGCAGACCTCATACCGCTAAAGAGAACCATAAACCGTCTACTGCGCAAGTCAAACCACGTGGTGTGTCAAGTCTCATCTTTAGTGGCACGAACTGTAAATGCGGTTGTGGGGCGCGTCATTTTAAAGTGGACAAGATTTACGGGCAATTAAACGTCGTCACTCGTTGACGCTCATAGCTCCGTCTGCACTTGATCAATACAAAATTCGGCCGGCTTTTATTCGTTCTAAAGCAGGGTACCAAAGCCATGCCATTACCGGGCAGTCTGTAAAAATATTTTAAGTGTCTTTCTTTGTACGATACATTTATTATTAAAAAAACAGTGTCACTCCGGGAGTGCCGACAGAAGTGAAAACTTGAACAATTTTACTGTGCAAGAAATACTTTTAATGAGTGTCGGTAATGGTAACGGTAACAGTGTCGCGAGTTCTTTTTTCCCATATCAAAAATGCCTAACGCGCCTAATGAAGTTGTCACGGCAAAAAAAAATGTTAGCTAATTTTATAATTGAATCAGCTTCACCGTTGCATTAGTCTTGAACTTGACACGACTGTTGTCTGAATTCTGTATCACATTATTATAATGAAACTGAAAGATGTTAGATATTTAAGTTAGTCTTTTAAATAATAAATATTTTCTCCTATCGACATTTTTATTTCTTAGTCCCCGCACTATGCGAGTAATATTCGTAGGTGTGCTTCGTGGAATAGGAAATTAATTATATTAAATTTTTATTTGAAGCCCACCTACGGGTGTGCTAAGTGGAATAATTTAGGTGTGCTTCGTCTGGGTGTGCTTCGTTTGGGTGTGCTTCATGGAATACCTCAATAATAGTCTACAGTTCATTTTTTAATCCCAGAGACTAATTTAACAGGAGCAAATGTCAAACTCCAAATTAAAAAAAAAAACAACAATTACTTGAAATGTCAAATTAGTCTCTGGGATTAAAAAACGAACTTTATATAGAAGTTTTTATTTGACAGTTGAAGTTAGTTTTTTAACCTCAATTTTCCACGATATTTTTCAATTTCAAAATATTAATGTTATTCAAACAACAAAAATCAATCTGTCTAGTATTTTCCCAAGTATATGACTACCCGTATCGACTGTCAAAGATCTATAAATGACAGCCGGAACGTACTTTCCGAGACACCGAGGCAGGTTCTCGATATGTAATGGATGGGCACCCATCCACGAACTGACCGCGCCAAGCGTAGCTTAACCTTCGATCGACGCATGCGGTTGTTATTATTTAACCATGAGCCTTAAAACTTTTTTATGATATTGCTCGCACGGTGCTAGAGTTGGCCGTCAGAAACGACCTTGACGAGGCCCCGCCCCTTTAATGCTGCTTATTACCAAGGTAAGATGTCAGATGTTACATCATATGCGACTACTACAAAGTACGCTCGTTTTTTTTAAATACTTTTTGAAAAAATGCCGCAATAAACACGTTTCTTGTATGGTTCCTGTTCCTTTCATTTTTAATTTATTTTATTTTTATTATTTGATGTAATAGCGGCTATAGCAGTACACACTCTGTGAAATGTCAAGTATCTACTGGTGATGCAACGAATACAAATACGAATATTCGTATTCGCCGAATAGTAGACATTTACCGAATATTCGTATTCGGCGAATACTAATACGAATATTAAAAAATTAATATGTTTGTACGCAAATCTAATTACTGGCAGACTTAGAAAACGCGCGTCGTCGGCACGTAAAAATACGACGTGACCAAGGGCCTTAACCGCAACGACGATGCGACGGGGCACTCCCCGGCCATACAGTGCCTATTTATACAGTGCCGCGGCCCGGGAGTTTTCCTATCATTACGAACCATGGATTGATTGATTCATTCATTCCTTTCATTTCATTTGTCAATCGAAAGCACAAGTCAAGCAAGAGAGTATTGTTTTATTTATTTTCTGAGGTTGCTGCGAAGTGAAAGAAGTTGAAGTTGAATAGAAAATATCTTCTCGTAAAAGAAATCAAAGTGACATATGGAAACACTTCGATAAATTACCAAGTAAGTAGTTATATGGTCTGTATTTCTTTTGTATGAACAAAAGGTAGGATAGTAAGTCCTAAGTAACTTAGACGAACGTTAATAATGGCTGCGTCCATGTAGTAAGTACTAGACTATTAGTCTTTTATTACCATGGCGAGATATTCATATTCGTATTCGCCGAATAGTAGGTTTGATATTCGTATTCGTATTCGTAAAAGTAGTATTCGTTGCATCACTAGTATCTACCTATTACGGTTCAAAAGATACAGCTCTGTAACAGACAGACGGACAGCGGAGCCTCAATAATAACTCCCTTTGATACCCTTCAGTATGGAACCCTAAAAACAAGCAGGTATGTACATTTGAGATCAATCTAGAAAATGATACAATGGTAAATCAATTTGTTACAAATTGTGTGTATTGGTGTAATGCATTGTGCATTCATGGATTGTTGTTAGATAAGTGTTACAATAAAATACCTAGTGTTAAGTAATTCTTAATGTGGCTTTAAAATGAAATAGTCCACTTAGAGCACCTGTCCGAATAGCACCTGCGCGAATAGCACCTAGCCTAATCCACGAAGAGTACCCAGGTGCTCTTCGTGGTCTAGCTAATTATTGTCATAGTGATTTTTATTACTTTTAAATTTTAAATGTCGCCTATACAAATTTCGTATGTACTATCGAAGAAATGCATATCTATATACTGTAAGAATTATTCTTGCTTGTAGCGCTCAGCAGCTATAGTATCGCTAACCTATGAAAAAAAAGGTTCATGTGCACGGGATTTTGTTTTCAAAATGCTTAGATATGCATTACCCCGATGGTACGTAAGTATGTGTAATTCATAAATATTCTAGTGATTTACGTCAATTTGTCGTGTTATAGCCACTTCATACAACTGTCAAAAAATTACAGTTGTGATTTTGATTATAGTTTATCCTCTCTGAAATGACGCACCCCACTATCGCATTACCCCTAGAAATTCGCATTACCGTATACGTACAATACGTGCCACGAAAGATGAGACTTCGGTTTTTTTAAATGTATATATGGTGTCACTATTGGTTACATCATCAGGTAGTTCATTATACAGTTTTGACCGCGCCTCTCGCACTCTTTCCGCCGCCCCGATGACGCCCCGGCGGGCGCAGACCTCATACCGCTAAAGAGAACCATAAACCGTCTACTGCGCAAGTCAAACCACGTGGTGTGTCAAGTCTCATCTTTAGTGGCACGAACTGTAAATGCGGTTGTGGGGCGCGTCATTTTAAAGTGGACAAGATTTACGGGCAATTAAACGTCGTCACTCGTTGACGCTCATAGCTCCGTCTGCACTTGATCAATACAAAATTCGGCCGGCTTTTATTCGTTCTAAAGCAGGGTACCAAAGCCATGCCATTACCGGGCAGTCTGTAAAAATATTTTAAGTGTCTTTCTTTGTACGATACATTTATTATTAAAAAAACAGTGTCACTCCGGGAGTGCCGACAGAAGTGAAAACTTGAACAATTTTACTGTGCAAGAAATACTTTTAATGAGTGTCGGTAATGGTAACGGTAACAGTGTCGCGAGTTCTTTTTTCCCATATCAAAAATGCCTAACGCGCCTAATGAAGTTGTCACGGCAAAAAAAAATGTTAGCTAATTTTATAATTGAATCAGCTTCACCGTTGCATTAGTCTTGAACTTGACACGACTGTTGTCTGAATTCTGTATCACATTATTATAATGAAACTGAAAGATGTTAGATATTTAAGTTAGTCTTTTAAATAATAAATATTTTCTCCTATCGACATTTTTATTTCTTAGTCCCCGCACTATGCGAGTAATATTCGTAGGTGTGCTTCGTGGAATAGGAAATTAATTATATTAAATTTTTATTTGAAGCCCACCTACGGGTGTGCTAAGTGGAATAATTTAGGTGTGCTTCGTCTGGGTGTGCTTCGTTTGGGTGTGCTTCATGGAATACCTCAATAATAGTCTACAGTTCATTTTTTAATCCCAGAGACTAATTTAACAGGAGCAAATGTCAAACTCCAAATTAAAAAAAAAAACAACAATTACTTGAAATGTCAAATTAGTCTCTGGGATTAAAAAACGAACTTTATATAGAAGTTTTTATTTGACAGTTGAAGTTAGTTTTTTAACCTCAATTTTCCACGATATTTTTCAATTTCAAAATATTAATGTTATTCAAACAACAAAAATCAATCTGTCTAGTATTTTCCCAAGTATATGACTACCCGTATCGACTGTCAAAGATCTATAAATGACAGCCGGAACGTACTTTCCGAGACACCGAGGCAGGTTCTCGATATGTAATGGATGGGCACCCATCCACGAACTGACCGCGCCAAGCGTAGCTTAACCTTCGATCGACGCATGCGGTTGTTATTATTTAACCATGAGCCTTAAAACTTTTTTATGATATTGGTAAAGTATCCTAATCCTAACTAATAGTACAAATATGAAAGTTTGTTTGTTACACTTTCACGCTAAAACGGCTGAACGGACTTGGATGGAACTTGGCACATGGGTAGACTATGACCTGGGTTAGGACATAAAATACTTTTAATCTCGATATTCTTGCGGGATCGAGGCTTATGCGGGTGAAACCGCGGGGCGTAGCTAGTAGTATAGATATTTAAAAAAAAACAACCGCCTGCCAAAAACAGTGTTCTTTTAGTAATGTTTTGTTTGATTTAAGGGCCTATGTTGAAAATACATAGTTGTTTGATGGGCGTGACTTATTTCCCCCGCACGCGGGGAGTGGCGGTTCCATATTCGGTGGTCGGCCGCCATATTGCCGCGCTGCCACAAACTTATCTGAACCAGTAGCCAAAAATGGAACTAACAAAATAATTGACTGGAATTTAAAAACGTTACTTACTTAGCATGGGCTTCGGCTAAGCATTATTCTTGTCACTGTCGCACATCTGTCATACTAAAAGTGCATGATAAAGACAGAAACATATCTAAGAAAAAAGTGCGTGCTAAGTAACGTTAATTTATCTCGATCAGAGCGAATTATGGAGTAGACAAATAATACAAAACATTTAATTAACAGCAAAAATATTTCAATATATCACCTTAAGAAAAAAACGCATATTCTCTACGGACATAGAATCTCCTCCTTTTTGGAAGTCGGTTAACAAAGCGCCTCTTGAATCATGAGTGGAGTCATGTATATTATAAAGCTGTTTGATCGAAGCGGCCAGTTGTTTGCGGACCGATCGTGTTACGTTGATTGAATGGACAGACAAACACACGACGTGCAATATAATATAATGTAGAGCTTGTGGGTTCAAAATAAATGTGAACTTCGATCTATCCATTGGTACAATGTATTTTTAAGAGGGATAATCCTAAAAGTTGGCAACGTGGTAAATAGCTGTCAAATATTTACCTGTTTTGATTAATATAGCAATATTACTGTATGGAAATAAGAAATGTGGCTAACTAGTTCCCTAGAATATTAACAATGAATTGCAATAATTAATATCGTAATAACGAATATTTACGGCTAACAAAATCACCGGAAACTGGACCTGGCAACATATAACACGCGTACACTTCGGACCGACGAAAAGATCATCGAACTCGAGGAAGAATTGAGCAGGTTACGATGGGGTATAGTAGGGTTATCTGAAGTCCGAAGAGAGGGGGAGGACTCGATAATCCTCAAATTGGAACTTGCTCTATTTCCGGGAGGGCGACCAGCAGTCCCAAGGTGGTGTCGGGTTTATCGTCCATAAGTCCCTTGTGAGCAACGTGGTGAAGATCGAGAGTGTGTCGACCAGGGTGGCTGAAGGTCGTACAGGTTTACCCCCCGACCTCGTCACACCCCGACGATGAGGTGGAGACCATGTATGAGGATATTTCCAGAGCCATGCATAGCTCTAAAACTCACTTCACCGTTGTCATGGGGGACTTCAACGCGAAACTGGGCAAACGAAACGATGATGAGCTGCGAGTAGGGCAATTTGGAGTTGGACGTCGGAACTACCGGGGTCACCTACTGGCCAGTTTTATGGAGAAGGAAGGCCTCTTTATGATGAATTCCTTCTTCAGAAAACTGCTGATGGTACAACAAAAAATGAGATTGACTTCATTATGTCGACGAAGAGGCAAGTATTCAATGATGTCTCTGTGATCAACGCGGTGAAAACCGGAAGTGATCACCATTGAACTTGAATATCAAGCTGACTGATGAAGTCTACGCTCCGCCCAACACCGATCCAGGTCCAAAACCCCGAGACCTTTCAGCTCGAACTTCAGTATCGTTTCGAGTGCCTAAGGAGCTCCGTGGACGATTATAATGATGGGTTCATGGAAACTGTCCATACGGTCAGGTCCAAGATCTTCAAGACCCGCCGTACAAATCGAAACAAGAAGCTCTCTGATCCTACTTTGCAGCTCATGGAGGTAAGGCGCGAGATGATCCTGCAGTCTTCAGACGATGCGCTCAAATACCGGCGGCTCAATAGACAGATCTCTAAGTCCTTGAAAAGCGACCTGTGCCTCTATAATACAAACCGTATTAAGGACGCGATAGAGCGGAACAAGGGCTACAAGGTTTTTGCGAGAGATCTGTCTATTGGACAGCTTGCGAAACTGAAGACCGATGATGGCAGAATCGTATCCGCCAAACCTGAACTGTTGAGAGAGATCGAGAGTTTCTATGGAATCACTAAATTAATATACTAGTTAATATGTTTCGTTGGAAGGCCTCCCAAAAGATGGATCGATGACCTTGTGAAGGCCGCAGGAATCCGCTGGATGCAGAAAGCACAGAATCGGTCGAAGTGGCAGTGCTTGGGGGAGGCCTATGTCCAGCAGTGGACGTCTTTCGGCTGAAATGATGATCAACGATTGTTTAGTTTTAGATGTAAAAAAAATATTTGGAAACTTTCCAAATGCCTTTTTACACCTAAAATTGTTACAACATCAAATTCAGTGTTATAATTGCAAATTAATTATTAATATTCTAGGGAACTAGTTATAGTTCCCTAGAATATTAATAATTAATTTACCAATATTACTGTATGGAAATAAGAAATGAGGCTAACGCCTCATTTCTTATTTCCATACAGTAATATTGGTAAATTAATCAAAACAGCGAAATAATTTTCATTTATTTGCGACGTTGCCCACTTTCAGAGTAAACGCTCTTAATACATAATATGCATTTATTCTTGATCGAAAACTGTGCTTGGTCGAAATACACACATCCCGAATCATTCGGTCATAGAAAGCAGTGCTTGACACACGCCAGAAAAACTTCATTGTTTTGGTAAATTCAACACAAATAGCTATTAAAATGTCCTCAACAACAGTCATGAAATTCTAACAAAAGCTACAAAGTGCGACTTTTCATGCGTAATTTTTTACTTATTTTTAGGGTTCAATCAATCAATCAATACGTTTATTTGTGAAACATAGGTACACACCTCAAAAGAATAAAAACGGAACCCTTATTAGGATCACTTCGTTGTCCGTCTGTCATTCTGTCAAGAGCCTTTTTCTCAGGAACGCGTGGAGGTATCAAGTTGAAATTAGTATCAAATACATAAGTCTATGGTCCCTTGGAGCTCTAAAAAATCAAGCTAAGTCAACGCAATAAAAGAATACGAACATTTATGTGACATATTTTGATACATGCACAGGGTACTTGCCGTTGACCTAGAATCATGAAATTTGGCAGGAAGCAAGATCTCACTGCACAAGTAATGGAAAATTGTTAATTTGTAGTTTTATCGCATAGTTGGAGAATTGACCGTGACGTAGGTATATACTACAAACTTTTTTAAGTTTGTTTTCGGGATAAATTGATCCCAACTACGGAACCCTTCATTGTGCGTGGTCCGACACGCACTTGGCGGGATTTTTTATTACAATTTACGATTTTTATAATAAACTAGACTCGACAGACTTTGTCCCTGTCCAATTTTCAATAATTCATAACAAAATCTCAAAGAGAAAAGCACGTTCAGTTTTTCCCTAATGGGAAACTTTTTAAATTTTTCTTGTCAAGAAACCCGAATTCAAAATTTTACGAACATTTTAAAACAAAAATTGTCAAATTAGTCTGTCTAGCCGCTCTCAAGTGATGCCCTTATCATTTATTACGCCATTTTTATTCGCATTTCAAATAAAAATTGCGTTTCCATGACAGTCAAGTCAAGTAACAGAAACGTGACCATGTTTCGACGCGGTATGGCGAATCTAACGATTTAAATCTTTGGATCTGCAAGGTGCGTGCCATGGTCAGTCCATGGATGGATGACTAGCTAACTGTTCGTTTAACCTTGATATCTCCAGAATTATTATGACTTGTGACAATTGTTACTTGTAGTCAGATAGCCCAAATCTCGGATAGGTGCTTAGCCTTTTGATATTATTGATAAGCAATTGTATTTTGGATCCTTTGTGCTAAACACGACACTGATAAATTATATGCAGAATATTCCTTACCCATGTTTACACACCCATTTAGACTTATCTAATACATGTCGTATTTATTTATAACATGTATATTGTATTTTATTGACGTTGTTTCCAACATGTATTGGTAACTATTTCGTTCACCTTTTTGACATTTTTGACAGGTCTTATATATGTCGGAGACGGGTATGTGACTCTTTCGTCATTATCAGCAATATTTTAACTACTGTGGGCGTGCGCAATAGAAAAACAGTTTGCGGTTCAGATCTCATTATAATTTACTATCAAATGAATCACACTAGCTAAATTATACACACACTGGGTGCGACGGCGTTTATTAAAATCACAAATTAACACAATGATCACAAATTACAATTAACACAATAACTGAGATCTACGAATCGAGAACAGTTCCGTGACGTCTTGATTCCGATGCGATCAGAGGCTGAATCCCTCCTGAAGCCGTGGCCTTAAAACATCACGACTCTGTAGAAGCGCGTGCTATAGGTGTGGGTAGATCACGTCCTGCCGCCAGCGGCGCGCTTGCGATTCGTTTCATGTTCGAACTAATGACCGGATCCGACATATAAGTATTGTGTAGTTTACAACTTAGGTATTTTAGGTACAAACGATAAGCAAAAACAGAAGACACATCACACAACATGTACATGTTTTGTACAATTCATTTCCGAATCAAATTACTTAAGTACTACCGATAGTCCTAAACTCAAACCTGTATTTACTGAAAACAACTGATTATTGCTAATTCATATACTTTCCTATCATTTACATCTGTGTTAGATCACCCAGAAGTTATTGTCTGGCTGCTATAAAATAAGCAGTTCTATTCTGCATAAAATATTATTTCACATATTTTGGAAATATCAACGGAATGCTTGAACCTAATTGTTCCCGGACTGTATCGCTACATAAATCAATTTCAGTTCCCAAATAGTTTCTCAACGGCTTAACGAAATCCTTACAAAAACATTCAAATAACAACCTTTTGACAACACGAACAGAGTGCATTTTACATTAGTATTTTGAACAATGGAGAGACTGAAAATGAAATAATCATTTTTCATTTGATTCAAAGAGATGTCAAGTAAACACTGGGGGATATTATATGTATTAATTAATTAGGGGTGTTATTTTTACTGGAAGGATGAAAGGGGTGAATACTTCGGAAAATATTCCAGTTATTGGTAGGATTTGGGGGTGTCACGATTTATGCGTTGAAATTTACAAAAACGACGGCATTCTGTTTAATAGGATAAATTAAACACGAGAAAAAAATTAAAAAGTCATAATGAAGAAAAGCACAGTCAAAAATAATGAAGAATTTGCAAAGATTTGTTACGAGCTTTCTTACAAGCCGTTCCCATCGGTAAAGATGACGAAATTCCATACACACTATTAATCAATCTGCCTAGCCTTTTCCCAACTATGTTGAGGTCCAGCTCGGCTTCCAGTGTAACCAGATGCAGCTGAATACCAGTATTTTACATAACTGCCTAGTATGTTATCTGACGTCCGAAATCCAGTAACTGAGGAAATACCCCTTGGCAAGACTGGTTATCACTTTCGGGGGGTTTCTGACGACCCGTAACAACTGTCAAAGATCCACGAATGACAGCCGGGACCAACGGATTAACGTGCTTTCCGAGGCACGGAGGAGTCTCGGTAAGAAAAAATCCTAACCCATCCACGAACCAACCCCGGCAAGCATAGCTTAACCCGATGGATCGATCCGTACGTTATTACTTATTATTACACACTATTTAATAATATATATGTCGTGGCCAGATCTTAGAATTGATCATTTCATGAAATGATCGAAAACTTCATGAAATGGTTGCATTTCATGAAATAGAACATCGACCGCTGGCCACATCATGATGTGGTCTGGCTAGACCATTGAATACTCAACGTTTAACGATATGAACAGTTAAACGTACGACTATTTCACGATGTGGCCAAACATTAGTGATCATTTCGTAAAATAGTTAGATTATCCACCGGTAGAGGCGTTGATGTCGCTTTGTTTTTGTTGTGCATCATGTCGGCGGACGATAATTCGATTAGAAAAGCAATTATAAATATGCAAATGGAAGATAAAAGTGCAGTGAAGTATCGTTATAATACCAATCTACGTGACTTTTATAAAATTCACTCGAAAAACAAGCGCAACCTTAAAAAACCATGTAGTTTGGAACGTATTTCACAGGTTAGTATAATCTTATTAATTATTATATTTCTCCTGGAATGACAGCTATTTAAAATGTTTTATTTATGCATTGGCCCAGATTACTAAAAGTTAATGAATGCCAGTAATATTTGCATGGATACCTTACTTAATGATATGGCCAAACGTCGACTGACATATCATTAAACGTTGACGTTTGAACCATATGGTCAATTTTAGCTAGCCATTTCATGAAACACAACCTTTTTATGAAATGGTCGATCATTTCATGAAATGATCAATTCTAAGATCTGGCCACGACATATACATAATATTTAACCCCTTTAAGGGGTGAATTTTCAAAAATCTTTCCTTACAGCTCACTTACGTTATAAGGAACTCTTTTACACATGCTTTAACACAGCGGTTTAGGTTGTGCGTTGTTTGTCAGGGAGTGAATATATTTATGATTTTTATTAAGTAGGTAGACAAGCCATGGTCCTGACGGGATTAACCACAAATAACTTTTCAGGAGTATTAGGGGGTGAATTAAAAAAAATGCATACAGCTACCGTTTACTTTTAAGCAGAAGTCTAATTACCGACATCCGCGGTTCTAACTTAACTATGTCAATGTCTATTGTCTGTCTCCTTTAGATTTCGGGACCGGGAGAAAGATTTAGCATCAATTGAAACTGCGTCAGTTAAACGTATAGCTGTATAGTTAACTTACAGGATAAAGGCGTTTCTAGTTAAATTGAACAATGAAGAAGCTCATTTGGTTTAGTTATACTTATGACCTTTTTGGATTTAAGCTCGCGATAGAAAGGGGTTCAGATGAGTTTACCCCTGAAACATAAATGGTTTTGGACCCAGTGGCGTAGCGAGGGGGGGCGGAGAGGCGAACCGCCCCGAGCGCCACCATTAGAAGGGTGGCAAAAATAATATGTTTTGTGCGGTCACTGGCGGTCAGTCAGACAATTAATTTTTCAAAAAGTTAACTTTTACCCACTATTAAATGTCCCTCCCGCCTAAAACAATTGTTGCCAATCTCAAGTGCAGTCGGTCCTTGGTTGTGTTTAGACGTGTACATGCACGGCGTTAATGTGTGCGCGCGGGGCGTATGCGGGCACGCACACTGTCACACCATGCGTGTACACGTCTAAACACAACCAAGGGCCGACCGCGCTCGTGATTTGCAAGAACTATAGGTACGGTCCCTTCAAGGAAGTACGTGATGCTTTGACAATTCAAAGAAAGTTATTTATTTCAAATCTAACCTGTTTAATGCAAAATAATGATGACTGTTCTTGCCGAAAAGTTCTCTAGAATTAATGCATGTAATGTAAAAATGTATATGTATACATTAAATTGAAATACCTAAATAAGAGGGCGGAAAAATTGTCTTCCACCCTGAGTTGCCTCTTTTCAGGGGGCCTACCACCAGCTCAAAAGCAGTATTATTTTAATATTACTTCAGTGGAAGAAAGAGATGGAGCTACACGTCCTGTAGAGCTTCATCCCTTTCCCACACTGAAGTCATATTAAAATAATACTGCTTTATGAGCTTGTGGTAGGCCCCCAGGTCCAACTTGGACCTGAAGAGGCAACTAGAATTAATTATATTTCTTGTAAATTTTGACATTCAGAAGTGCCATTAATGTAAGGCCCACATTTCAGGTCCAACACCATTTGAGGAGCAGTGGTGAGCCCTGTGATAACAGCCTACGAACTAGAACTCGTAAGTCTCCTCACTTACGAGTTCTAGTTTGTGGTTTCGAACTCAAGCAGGCGCTTTACTTTATGTAAATAATTTCATCACCACTGCTCTCAAAACGGTGAAGGAAAACATCGTGAGGAAACCGGCATATCCTAGAACCAAAAATTCGAAAACAAGTGATATCTACCAACCCAGTGGGCCCGCGTGGTAGATACAGCCCACTGATCTTGAAGAGAGGAGGCCTGTGTCCCAGCAGTGGGAACATTATAGGCTGATTATGCTACCATTTATGTTACACCTTGTATATTTCTGGGATAGACTCTCTCATGGTTTCTGATTTCTGAATGCTTTATCACCGAGTGTAATATAATGTGTGAATTACACCTATTTAAAGAATCAGGTAGTTGAAAATTAAAGCTTTAAAACTATTTTATCTAACACGTACGGTCTACTATATTTTTCCCATCTCTTTATACACTGAACAGCAATATAAAAATGCCACTAAAGTGCCAAAAGAAATTAAATTTCTCCTAGACCACAAAAGTCAAGTAGATAAATGAAGTAAACAAAATCTTGAAAACAGTTTTATAGGTATTTTTTATGCGCTAAATACGTAAAAAGCAACATTCAAGATGTTGCTTTTTACTTCAAGAAACTATCTTGCGTGGTTTCGGAAATATTTCATGATAAGTTAGTAGCTTTTTTAACCGACTTCAAAAAAAAGGAGGAGGTTCTCAATTCATCGGGATATTTTTTTTTTTTTTATGTATGTTCCCCGATTACTCGAAGACGGCTGGACCGATTTGAAAAATTCTTTTTTTGTTTGAAAGGATATACTTTTAAGTTAGTCCCATTGTCATTTGGTCACGATCTGATGATGGGATCTTGGAGAAATCGAGGGAACTCTTCAAATATTAAAGGCACATCTATAGCGATTTGGGTATTTTTGATGAGCAGTTGACATAAGGCTATTGTAACTTAGATAAATTACAAACCAACCCACTAAAAAGTGAAAAAAAAAACTTTTTTACAAAAAACACAACCGACTTCCAAACTACAAAGTGAAAAATAACTTTAATTCCGGAAGTCGGTGTCAAAAAACTAAAATACTGATTTGATCCAAAGACACCGACTTCCGAAATTAAAGTTATTTTTCACTTTGTAGTTTGGAAGTCGGTTGTACTTTTTGTAAAAAAAAATTATATTGCTCGTGAGTGTGTCATGTTTGTTTCTTAGTTAAAAAATAATTAAGTAAATACATAGATACCTAATATTTCTCGTCTCACAAGCCCTACAATCGTTTCAAAACCTTTCCAATCCGTCAGATGTCCTCTTCGTATGCACAACTCACTATTTGACCTATTTCCGCACACGACAGCGAGGATGCAGCCGTCTTCCACTCTACTTGTCTTCAATAAAGAACCTTCTGCGACCACCTTACATCTGCATTTAACAACAACCTTAATACCAAACCCATAAGAGTAAGAGTCGTCTGGGTAGTACAAGAATAAGTTAGCAAAACGGAATTTAATTTTCAATCCCAGCTCGGTCTGAAAGGATCTCAATTTGATGCAGTTTTACAGATTTTCAATTGGATTCGATGTTTTAGGGATTGTGAAGCTGTTGTTTGTTGGTGAGATGACTTCTTTGTCAATTTGGTTTAGGAGTTGTCAAACAGTTCGACCGCGGTTCGATCTTAAAGTTAAGATTTACGAAGCACATTGTTTTGATGAGTTTGAAATGTCATATACAACAAGTTTATAATACTAAATGTCTGGGGTTGTGTAAAATAATGATGTAAGGGACGTTTTTCTTTTTTAGATACGGAAATTTTAAATATATACCAATCGATAGAGTATTATGTAATAAGAACCATCCTTACTCTAAAATAACTAATTTAATTCCGAATACAATTATTTAACCTCAAAATAGATACTAATACCCAAATGAATCTTAAAGTCGTTACCCCAATATCATAATCTAAAACTGTTTAATAAAACTACATATTCATAATATTTCAGGGATAAGGAAAATAATATGAAACACCAAGATATTTTGTCAGTCATTTATATTTCTTTGCCAACATCAAATTCGATATTCTACACCATACCATCACATCTCCTATTCCCCATATAATATCACAATTCAATCCGTATTCTAATATTTACCATGAAACAATAGGTTACCTTAATTTACAGTAGATTTCCAACCAATACCATGACAATCTATGTTTTTACCGACTCAGCCACTAAGCACATCTTACCGTCACGAGCGCCAGACCCAGAAGACAGGTTCCCGCGATACTCTTGAGACATCGAATCTTTGGATGTTGCCAGTACAATATCCAACAATTACGTATTAATAAATTAAAACCTAACAATTAAGAATAAGAATCATTTATTTGCAGAAAATATAGGTGTTACCAGTTGTAAAAGTTGGTGGTTTAATGTACAGTCCATATTTTGCCTGTTTAGGGCATGCAAATTAATTTTACACTAATATTAATAAGTTCCTACTTATTTTAATAAGATATGGGTACAGAAAAATACTTATTTTCTAATAGACTTTCTAAATGAAGACATAACAACACGCACATAACAGAAATTAAACTTTAAAAAAATATTGTAGGTAACAACAATTCTTTAAACTAAACTAGCAACCCGCCCCGGCTTCGCACGGGTATAAACCTTCCTCTTCAATCACTCTATCTATTAAAAAAAAACGCATCAAAATCCGTTGCGTAGTTTTAAAGATTTAAGCATACATAGGGACAGAAAAAGCGACTTTGTTTTATACTATGTAGTGATAAAACACGCCATAAAACAATATAGAATCTTAAAATAAATATTTTTCTTAATGTTCCAGAAATTCTTGAAAGCTATAATTACAATTTTCTATCAACTGATAGAAATTCTGAGACGAACGGTATTAATAGACCGATCATACTGTGCCTATAATAATTATTATCTATTGATAGTTTGAAACTATTTATAGTCCTACTGCCTCGTCGGTCTGTTGGTCGCAAGCGCTAAGTAGGTACTGCTGAGCATGAGGTACTGGGTTCGATTCCCAGGTCGGTCAAAGTGTTTTTGTGTCATCATGAATTTCTCAGTAGCAGCTCGGAGTCTGGATTTGTGCCCGGTTGATGGCAATAGGCTCGCCGAAATGTGAATGTACTGTCGTAGACCTCTGCTATGTTTTATTATATTGTCGATAGAATTCCTGTAATAAGAACCATCCTTACTCTAAAATAACTAATTTAATGCTGAATATAATTATTTAACCTCAAAATGGATACTAATCCCCAAATGAATCTTAAAGTCGTTACCTCAATATCATAATCTAAACTGTTTAATAAAACTACACATTTACAATATTTCAGGGATAAGGAAAATAATATGAATCACCAAGATATTTTGTCAGTAATTTATATTTCTTTGCCAACATCAAATTCAATATTTTACACCATACCATTACATCTCCTATTCCCCACATAATATCACAATTTAATCGTATTCTAATATTTACCATTAAACTAATAGGTTACTTTAATTTACAGTAAATCTCCAACCAATACCATGCCAATCTATCTTTTTACCGACACATCCACTAAGCACATCTTACCGTCACGAGCGTCAGACCCAGAAGGCCGTTCCCGCGCTACGTTCTGACACATCGAATCTTTGGGTGTCGCCAGTACAATATCCAACAATTACGTATTTATAAATTGAAACCTAACATTCCCAATCGCTTTCTAACCTTATTTGTTTCAAGGCGAGCGTCGCTATATTTGTATATAAATACATACAGGGTGGCAGGGACATCGACGCGAAAACTGTTACCATGGATTCAGTACATGATTGTGAGTGAACCCCTTGTTGAAATTTTTCGTCGGTTATTAAAAAAAAAACTGCTGTTTCATAGAAAAGTGCAATACCTATGCGGTCAAAATGTATGGAACAGCTGATTTTTTTTAAATAACTCATTATCTGTCACGATGCCTCATTGAGGTGGATAACAATTAATATTCTATTGTGTCTCGTTAATGACAGTTGAAAGGATAACCAGCGAAATGTTTCAACGCAGGGGGGTTCAGAATCATGTACTGAATCCATGATAACGTATTCGCGTCGATGTCCCTAACACCCTGTATTTACACACACGTATTTACATTATTTAAAAACACAACCTGTATAATATTTGTAATCACGTTCTCGAAAGCGGCTCTAACGATTTCGATGAAAGTTACAATATAGGGGTTTACGGGGCGAAAAATCGATCTAGCTAGGTCTCATATCTGGGGAAATTTGTTTTCTCTATTTTCACACTCTCGGGACTGTGATACAACGTAGTTATACCTGGATGATATATTTATCTATGTTCACCCGAGCAGAGCTCAGTCGACCAGGTACTTTATGATTATGTGGCAAATAAGTGGTAAATGGAAAAATGGTCTAGTCATCTACAAACATCTAAAATATCAGAAGAATCCCAGTTGCATTGCCACCCCGGAGACAAACTAAAATGTCTCATTTGCCAATAATTACATCGACACATATACATGGGGCACTCAGAAAGTTTGCGATACTAAAAAAAATATACCTACTACAGGTTATCATTTTTTAGGGTTCCGTAGTAAACAAGGAACCCTTATAGTTTCGTCATGTCCGTCTGTCTGTCTGTCTGTCTGTCCGCGGTCTAGCTCCGAGACCCTTAGTACTAGAAAGCTGTAATTTGACATAGGTATACATATTAATTACGTCGACAAAGTGGTAAAACAAAATTATGAAAAACATTTTTTTTTAGGGTACCTCCCATACACGTAAAGTGGTGATGTTTTATTTTTTATTTTTTTATCCTATAGTGTGGGGTATCATTGGAAAGGTATTACAAAAAAATTATGAGTTTGTGAAAACCATTTTTGGATTCAGGGATCCGTTTGCAAAATATTAAGCTTTAAAGTGCTAATTTTTGTTAGAGTCAAGTGTCCTCTCCCCCTGCCAGCTAAATGGTTGGTTTGGATGTGTGAAAAAAATCACAGCAGTAGCTTATATAACGAAATTAAAAGAAAAACTATCACAGCTAAGTAGACTTTACTAGTTATCGAGTAATAATTGACCAACTTAACTTTGCAGTTGCAAAAACATGTTTTTTCATACATTCCGTATCGGAGAACATATTTTTCAACTACAAAGTTAAGTTTGTTTTTGGGATTTATTCATCCCAACTACGGAACCCTTCATTGTTCGTGGTCCGACACGCACTTGGCCGGTTTTTTTTATTCTTACTTGTCAAAGAACTCTCCATTGGCATCTATACTCAAACTAAAACTCATTTCATGATAAATCCATCCGTAATGATATCTTAAACGCGTCGAGATGAGCCTGCTTCAAATTTTGCTATCATGTCTCGGCACTATTCTACCCGAACCTCCTTCTGAGCCTGTGTTAGATTTTGCGGAACCAATATGAAACTATCTTCTTTACCCGAAGATGCCCGTGTAGAATTTCATGCACACTTCCCGATCCAATCTGCAGTATATGCTGAACCTGTTCATATGTAATTCGCCTATTCTCTTGAATTAAAATTTTCGTAGCCAACACGTTTTCTTATATAACAGCCGTCATAGGGCGGCCACTTCTTTGTTCGTCCGCCAAAGTTACTCGACCATGCATAAATTCTTTGAACCAGCGGAAAACAGTCGCTTTAGAAGGGCTTTTGTCTATGAACACCATTCGAAGTCTTTCAAACGATTCTTCTGGTTTTAGTCGACATTTGAAATCGTACAAAATCATCGCGCGAAAATGTTCTCGTTGTAAATCTATTTTTCAGTGAGACAGAGTATTTAGATTTTGCTCGTAAAAAAATGTGGAGTGAATTTCGAATTTGGAATGTTGTGTTTTTTTGTAGTAAATAGTCAAAGTTTTTGACATCGAAACCAGCCAGTGTCCCATAGACAAAAACTGTTAGTCGCAAAACTTTCTGAGTGATCTGTGTATATACTTTTGCTGCAGGTGTAGTAAAAATTCCAAAAGTCGGACAACCAGTCTTACCAAGGAGTATCGTATTACCCAGTAACTGAGTTGTAGAGGTCAGATAGGCAGTCGCTTCATGCTAAATACTGGTATTCAGCTGCATCCAGTTAGACTGGAGGCCGACCTACCAACTTGGGAAAAGGCTAGGCAGATGATGATATAGTTTTTCAGCAATACTGCTTGGTAGTAGAAATAAGTATGGTGCTGGTACTCCCCGGGACGAGTTCCTTCATACAGAGTTCTCTACTAACTACGCGTCAATGCATCCCACGCAACAATGCCTTCGTCCATATTTTTCACACTATCAAACATGGCAAGGTATAACTTTACTACGCCATCGTAAACCATGTCAGCTACCGTATTCAACTAATGCAGTATTCATGTAGTAATAATATAAATTATAAGTTGAGTTAGATGTCAAGTTTATGGTGTGGTGCTGCCATAAACTGTGGGCCGTTATGGTGTTAACTGTTTGAAAGGTTTGAATTCCATGGTGGTTAGCTATGGTAGGCGGGGAATCTGTGACGTAACAAATTATGTCTTTGGTGTCAGTTTTTAACCGACTTCAAAAAAAGGAGGTTTATCAATTCAACCGTATTTTTTTTAAATTTGTTTTCGCGGGTTGCTTCGTCGTTTATGAACCGACTTTGATGATTTTTTTCTTTGTTGGAATAGAGATATTTCAAGGGTGGTACCATGATAAGGAAACCAGGATCTGATGATGGCATCCTAGAGAAATCGAGGGAACTCTTCAAATATTATAGGCAAACCTGTAGCGATTTGGGTATTTTTTATAGTAACTTGTGCAGTTGCTCTTGGAAAGCACCATTTAGTTAAGTGGAACTGATGATAAAGACCACAAATAGCCACCGGAACTACTCAATAATAAGTATTTCACGGGTTGCGATTCGATTAATTTAATATGGTTGCAATGCAATTTGTGCTCGTCACAATGCATATGGAGAAGTGGAGCTAATAGTGAAGTACCAGGAGAACTCCTCAACGATGAACGTCCCTGCATCGGGAAAAGCAATACTTTATAGAAGGTGATGAGCAGTTGGCATTAGGCTAATGTAACTTAGATAAATTACAAATTGACTCACTAAAAAGCGAGAAATAAAAACTTTTTTACAAATAAAACAACCGACTTCCAAAAAACCACTACAATTTTTCACTTTGTAGTGGTTTTTTGGAAGTCGGTTTTTTTTATAAAAAAGTTTTTTGTTAAGATCGTGAGTGGTATTTGTGGTTTACACACTTTACCGAGATGCTCGAATTCGGTAGACCTAATATGGTACCTTTCAAAGTCAGCTTCAGGCAGTCAAGCAGCTGTCTAGGTTATCTTCTCATAAGCCCTATTTATTAAGATAATCTACCCGATTATTTCGAGTGACAACTAGATCCCTAGTATTAAATAGGTACATTCCTTGACCGAGGAATTTTTTCGACACACGGCATGGTTTATACTTGTCGATATACACCGTGAAATTTGAATCACAGTTCTGCAAGAACAAAAGTTATTCAGACCATGGCCTACTACCATTCTACAGCATCCAATAAAAAAAAAACATAATTGGTTTTCGAAAAAACACAAAAAAGACTAAGTTTAAAATGTCAAGATTATCTACTGCTTACTAAATTTCATTTATGGAGGTACATTTCCCTGTAGACAATGCTGTGTCCCGTGCGTGGTGTCTGTGTTGTAGGGAGTAACGATAATCTTGACATTTTAAACTTTGTCTTTTTTGTGTTTTTTCAAAAACTAAATATGTTTTTTTTTTTTATTGGATTCTGTAGAATGGGTAGTAGATCATGGTCTGAACAACGTTTGTTCTAACAAAACTGTGATTCAAATTTCACGGTGTAGTTTCGAGCAGACTACCAATTGCGTATATTGTAGGGAAAACTAAATAAAAGAATAATACACGAAGTATTGATAGCATTACACATGTTCCTAAAGAATCCTATAACCTAACAAGCTGGATATTTCTGCACAGAAATATAAAGCATCCACTCAATTTTCCTTCCGCCGACGTAGATGCATGTCCCGACGTACACGCGACAAAATATAATTCTTTCTCATACAAAACTAAGTTATCGCGCTCCTAAATCGCATTACTGTCTCAAAAGTTGGTGCGAGTGATAAGCGAAGTGCGTTTTTAAATAAATTAGAATGACTTGTGTTGCCATTGCTTCAAAAAGTTAACATCAAATAATCGTCAAATGATGCCTAGTAGGACAGTCAAAACCATTGGCCTGCTCTACATTCTAACCGTTTTCTGAATGCCTGCTAAACATAACTGGCGAAATGTGGGTGTACTATAGGTGCACGTCTGTCTGAACCTTCCGGGTACCTACAGGAGTGATGTTATAATACGTTATGCTCAATTGTCTGCTCAAACTCTGTGATTCTTTGGCTGATGGCTCAAACAACAGCCAATCACAATTTAAATCAGAAAACGAGGTTTAGAGGTTCTTTAAACCTTCTCTTAATCCTCTCGAGTTGACGCAAGTTTTTCGCGAATATTAGCTCATTCCACGGTAAAAAGATAGCAGGTTGATAATACGATGGACTAATTTTACAAGCAAATGCCTATGTGACCTCCACGAACCAGAAACTGGATCACACGATACCCTTGGCGAAACATATTGTCAGTTTTGGACTGTCAAAGATCTACAGACTGACAGCTGCTTACGAGCTTTTCGAAGCAGTTAGAGGTCTCACCAAGCGTTGCTTAACCTTGAAGATCGAGCCGTGTGGCTGTTATTATTTAGCTACGAGCACTTCGGACTTTCCAGGGTATGCCGGACAAATTGAAGCACCGTCTCGTGTGGAGGCTCTTTGATTCCAAGTTCCATTCCGCGATTCGCTCACAACACACACCACAGTATATTTATATACCGCCGAGCGTCTTCCCACTGCATACGAAGAGAACAGCTGTAGTCTGCAATACCGCGTTATTAGATCCGATGTCGAACAAACCTGCTGCAGGTACCACACAGATTGAATGTTCGATTCAATCTATGCGTTTCACTGTACTTGCGTTTTAGTTAAGACTGCGCATTGTGCAAATTGTGCGGTGGTGAAGATTTGTGGTAGTGGTGTTGAGAAGGATGTGGTTAAGACGGTGGTGATTGGTTCTTGTGGCACGCTTAATAGCACATTTTGATTTCCTTTGTGTATAGTGAATATTCTATTCTAGTATTCAAATTGCTATCGCTGGATTGGTTTTAGTTGACTTTCTACTCTTTTAAAATTCAATATATTTTATTTCACATTAATCTACATGGGCACTTATGAAACGTCAGAAGCTAGATGCATGGTTCCAATTGGTCGTTTCCTATGGAGAAGAGCCGGCATGAAACTCCACGGTTACTCTTTTAAAAATAATTGGCTTTTACTATACTTTCAAATAACAGTGTTACTATGGTATGGGAGGACAGTGTAGGTCTTTCAATAAGTACCAAGTACTTAACAAAATAGAAAATGGTCAACAGGTCTACAATCCACTAAGCCTACAGCGTTCTCACATTCACAAAATAAAAATAAAACGCAATTACATGATTGCTATTACAACTGCAATAAATCTGAATAATTATCATGTCCACCAAAGCCACTAATAGAGAGTTGAAATTAAAATTGGAATTATAGTTCAAAACATTATATTATAAGTGCTAGGAGATATCATGTCGTTATGATGATTTTTCCTGGTCTTGTTGAAAGTTTCAGCAAGTTTGAGTAAGGACTAAGCTAAAAGTCACCCAAAGGGCAATGGAGAGGGCTATACTTGGAGTTTCCCTACGTGATCGAATCAGAAATGAGGAGATCCGCAGGAGAACCAAGATAACCGACATAGCCCGAAGAATTGCCAAACTTAAGTGGTAATGGGCAGGGCACATTGCTCGCAGAACGGATGGCCGATGGGGTCGAAAGGTCCTGGAGTGGCGACCGCGTACCGGAAGACGTAGCGTTGGAAGGCCTCCCACAAGATGGACCGATGACCTTGTGAAGGCCGCAGGAATCCGCTGGATGCAGAAAGCACAGAATCGGTCGAAATGGCGGTGCTTGGGGGACGCCTATGTCCAGCAGTGGACGTCTTTCGGCTGAAATGAATGAATGAGTAAGGACTACAAAAAAATAGGTCTAGGAACTGAAATTTCCATTTACCTTCTGACACAAACAAACTTATCAGTCAGACACTTTGACAATATTTTTATTGCCGAATCAGCGAACCAATAAACGAATGGAATGACAGGACAACATAAAAAGGCAATACAAATTCACCTCAATAAGCCTTCCAATAAATCTTACAAGTCTGCCGACCCCCGTTAGGAAAGGTTTTATGAAGGCAGTAACTCTTTGTACTGAGTAAAAACATCAGAAAACCAACTTATAACGACACGCAGACAGAGCAAGCAAGTACTGGCGTATCGGTGGACACACTTAAGCTGGCCTAGCGTAGTTCAGTTTCAATAGAACAAAGAGGTCAGCTTGTACTGCTTTTGTGACCACTGTCGCGCAGCGTACTGTAGTCACGAGCACTACTATGTTTACAATTATCTATGCGACTGTCTTCTTCTAATTCAAAGAGAAAGAAAAAGAGAGAGAGAGAGAGAACACCGGCAGATAAAAACAAAAGAAAATTGTGAAGTGATTACAGTGTCGTGGGATAAAATTGTACACATCGGCCCGAGTACACTGCATGCCAGAGAGAGAGAGAGAGAAAGTGTGAATTTGGTCAAAATGAAAATCTAAAAGGGCAGCTCTGAAAATGTTCAAATTTTTCATCATGAGTATCGTTTTCATGGTTTTTGAGGGTGCTAAAGCCGATAGTGGGGTCGAAATGTAAATCAAAGATGGCGGCTCTGATTTTTTTTTAATTTTCGTCATGGGTGTCGTTTTCATAGTTTTCGAGGGTGCTAAAGCCGATAGTGAGGTCATAATGTAAATCCAATATGGCGGCTTCGAAAGCTTTCAAATTTTTCGTCATGGCTATCGTTTTCATAGTTTCCGAGCGTGTTAAAGTCGCTAGTGAAGTCAAAATGTAAATCGAAAATGGCGGCTGCAATAATTTTGTTTTTGTTTTAAATCATGAAAGAACTTTATTCCTGACGGGGGTCCCCCGACCGCACACATTTTTTTTTCTCCTACTGTATTGATTGTAATTGTATGTTGTTAGGAATATAGTACTTTGGAACCCACAGTCCCACACTACATAGGGCTTATGTCTAGTTACAATCGTTATTCAACGAGAAAATCATTTTGAATTTTGCTAAGTGTATGCATACTTTTGCTCGTGACTGTACAACGACAAGCCCATTGTAGTTGTAGAAGGATATCCAGCTTATCCAGCTTGATATTATATGCGTTTTTAGCAATGACATTAAGTAAAATATTTTCAAAAATAATGCGTTAAATTATAAATGTCAATTTATAATGTAACGGAAATAATACCGATAGATTATAAAGTAATGGTTCTCACAATCTTACGGTGACATCTATAATGTACTTGTAGTATAGTCGACCTCGTAAAGCTTCACCACTTTTGACAACAATTCGAGGTTGCAACTATTTAAGGCGACGATAACCGACTTTTAATGATTTTATATTGAAGATCACGACTAAGCAAGTAGTGTTTATGATTTGAAAAAAATATTATGTTAAATTAGAGCAATAACTTAATATAGGAATATTTTAGATTATGTTTATATTACACAGTGAAATTAATTTTAAAGTTATGTCTAACGCGGATAAAAAACTGAGAATCACGCTAAATCTATCAACCGCATTTTTCTGAAACCTTCACCATTTTAAAGATAATTTAATGATTGATCTTTTATAACACGTGTTTTATTAAAATACCGTTTGTTTTGTGTATAATAAATTAATATGCGCCTAATTTGGAACAGCGCTCTTTGATGGGCGAGTCCTATTACTGGCTGGACGTACGACGCGTCGCGTGAGCTCAGTACAGAACCTTGAGTGGTTCAACCACTCATGGTCACTGGCATATATCTGCGTCTTAACAGTTCGTGTTCAAATTTGTCACTCACCTAAATTTGTGATATTCAGAGTGAACCTTCTATGATATTTATTTTGATAGCATGTTGACCCACATTCGAACTTACATAATTTCGTATAGAGATGTTCTGATTGATTTAGTGGTGACATTGATTGCTAAGTATTTGAGTAATGATTTAATGTGGCGGAGGCTTTACTATTGTGGTTCCGTATTGTCGTGAGGTGGACGTGGTGGGCCACCCTTTATTTTTGGTGGGTGTCAACGGTACCAAAAGGTGGTGGGCAGAATCTATGACAGCGATTATCCCCACGAATTTTTGATTGACTTGATTAAGATTTCCACAGAAACCGTCCATTTTTATGGCATTAAAATGTATGCCTGTCATTCGGGAATATAATAGTTTTCTTGAGTTTATGCAATCATATCCTATAAATAATTAAGAATTAATAGTGAAAATTTACATGAGCAAAACCCACCTTAACAAACTAGTAAATTAAAACCTTAATTGCAAGTGAGAAAAACTAAAACAACTAAATCAATCACACATAATTTTTCAACAAAATCGATTTCAAATCGATTCAATAATTATAATAGAATGTAAAACCACCATCCAACCAAGAATTAAAATTTTAAAGCACCATCGAGTAGATTTCATGAATTTTCAATAAAGGAGTACACATACCACAAAACAATAGGGTGAAGACTCCAGTTTATAGACAATAGATCGGGATAATCTTATGAGAGATTCTTGACGGTGCGGGGATGTTTGCCGCGTCTGGCGTGATATCGACGAGGACGAGGACTGGGCGCTCTACCCGACGTCGTTGAGATATTTCCTATTTGAAGGAATGACGCGCAGAAATATGTGCACTTTAATGGAGTTTAGAGGTTTTTGTTTCGGTTGATTTTTATTTTGTTTGAGAGTTTATTAAATAATGAGAAACACTGAAAAAAGAAGCATGGAGTGATTGCTGTCGAGTTATTCTTGGAAAGCACTATTTGGAGACTAACTTGTTTATTGAAAGTCCAAAGTTTATAGTTTATTTTTATCTATAGTAAATTAAATCAATATTTGTTAAAATAAAGTACTTTGTAGGTACTTAGGTACATAATAATATGTAACAGGTGAGTTGAGTGACATTTGTTTTTTTTTTTTGCGTTGGAAATTATCAAATAACTTCTCCCGCTCTGGGCGGAGCGGGAGGGCGTGTCAGACTCTTACTGACTAAAACCCACCCGTGTTCCTTCGGTTGCCCTGTTGCCGGGGGCCACGATTTCCCTATCGGTTTTCTTCGAACCCCCGGCAGGCATTGGCCCTAGCGGACCCCGTCAATTCTGCTGACATCTCTTTGAGGCGCGCGTGGAACACAACGCGCCGTCGACCCAGGCTTGGTCCATATCGGACGGCGAGCTACCCATTACTCACCGTCCGCAAGCCCGCGCCTACGGTGGCCGGAAATCGGCTCGCGATTCCCACCCCAGGCGTCTCCTCCTGCGGCGGTTAGGGGCGTGAGGGCGCGAAGTTTGCCTCTCCCTCACGCGTTCCGCCTCCTCCTTCGCGAGCATTACCGCTTCGCAGAAGGTGGTGACGGCCTGCCATTTCCTCTCGCTCCGTACCATGGCCTGAACTAGGGCCGGACGCGAGAGATCACCGCCGCCGATCGCCTCTACGAGGACACGGTATTGCTCCGCCCAAGCCGGGTAGACCTCCACCGTATGCTCCACCGTGTCCTCAAGCCGATTGAGTAGGTACCTCAAGTACTTAATTAGTATAAAAGCCATTAAAAGTCATATTAAATCATAGATAGTAGACTTAATGTGACGATTTAATGCGGTTGTAATGTACGCGTCTATTGTTGCACTATGGTTGCACGCTTGCATACTAAACAGTAGGGTAGATGGCACAGTTGCTATTATGTATTTATTTTTCAGAAAGCTTACATTCTAATATGTAGATAAATAATATAAAATTACCGCTTACAGTTGCAATTTATAATCATCCACAAAACTAGGACAAAGTAAATTTTATAATTGAAGACTATTTTGAAAAACCACCTTTGTCAATGATATGAGTTAGTTACGCTAGTTATGAAGTTGTGAAGAAGTTTTTTACTCTACTGTAAAACTAACTTAACTAAGGTGGTTATTAAAATAATGTGTCCAATTGCCTAAAATGTGTACTTTTGGTGACTAAAATGGTAATCCATAATTTCGTATGACATGTAGGTAAAATTAAAAACTTAAAAAAAACGGTTTTCTACAACCAGAGACTGGTATTTATTTCAAAAGCGGTTAAAATAACTTTATTTTGATTTTCAGTCAGTTTTAAATGTGTGAAACCTAATAGGCTGGTCTTCTTGCCAAATGGAACACTCTTGTGAATAGAATAGTTAGAAATCATAATTTTAGATTCATATTTACTACACTGACATTTCGGTCAATGGATTCCAGTCACTCATTTCGAAGAAAGCTATATAGTAAGTTTTATGGAGATGTGTTTGACACAATGATTGACATAAACCACTTTTATTAGTCTAGACACACTTTATGTTTTAGACTAGACATAATCTTGCTTAACTATACTATACCTAGATGAATCTGAAAACAACTAGAACATCAACCACTGTAAGAGTTATGGGTTGATAATTGCAGGAGTTAGACGCATGAGGAGGTTTTTAGTTTAGGACTATTTATGAGAGTTACGAGAAAAGCTTGTGTGTAAATAGTTATTTATGCAACTGTTGTATAATAAGGGGTATTAAAACACGAATGTGGGTTTATCACGTAAGTGTTTTAATACCTAATTATAACAGTTGCATACAATACTTTATCTACACCCATGATATGAATCCTCTATAAAAGTTTCTGCAACCATTGGGTGTTTGTAATTCAAGATCAAGAATAAAGATTCCCACAAAATTCAGTACGACTGCACGTATGTACGTCGCCTGCAGCAGCACATCACACACACATGCGTGCAGCGGGTGCTGCTGTCCCCCGCTTGAACGTTGAAACGAGTTGCGTAATGAAATTTAGTACAACATTGTATCACTCATTGGGATGAGGTAATGGTTACTATGACACTGGCTGTTTTAATGACGGCAATAAGCTAACTGCTTCTGAAACTTTTATAGAGGTTTTATAGCATGGGTGTAGATAAAAGTAATTAGACAACTGAATTTGAGTCAAGTTTACAAAAATACTCCGTTAGTAATCAACAAATTCGCAAACTGGGGTAAGTTAACTGTTACAAACATTGTAATGTCAATACAAATATATTCCACCTCGGACGACAACAGGGTCTCTCACCTTAACCCCGTATCCCGCTATTACGAAACCGGATGCATTTGTTAGAATCAAAGCGGGAAGGGGACAATGGCGTTATAGTAATAATATGATAATTTTGTGCATTTCACCTTCCGACATCCTACCCCTGTGGTGCATGTGATAAGCGGTTAGGGAGATAAGTAATATTATGGAAGACGACTTCGTCCGCGTGGAATAGTTACTTTGGTGCTCCGCTCCTATTGATCTTAGCGTGATGATATATAGCCTATAGCCTTCCTCGATAAATGGGCAGTCTAACACTGAAATATTTTTTTAAATCGGACCAGCAGTTCCTGAGATTAGCGCGTCTGAAGATACTGGCTGAATCTATTCTGTTTATTTTGAATCATGACTATATTGACGTTATTTCATTTAATATTATTGTTAATTGTTGACTTATTTATATTATTGTTTGTTGTACCTTAATTTTGAAATCCTATTGTCTTTCGACCTAATTTGTACACCAGCCATGGTCAAACATGTTGAGCCAAAAAATACCTTGTTACACCTAATAAGCATCATACCATGTACATTATCTACACTTGTTTTTGCAATCAAATGAATCAGAATCAAGCAAACAAACAAACTCTTCAGCTTTATATATTAAAGTATAGATATATTATGTGACGGAGAGGGTATGTGTCTCCTTCGTTATTATCAGCCATACTTTAACTACTGTCGGCGTATTGTGGATAGTGTTGGTTATTGCGCAATAGAAAAACTGTTTGCAGTTCAGATCACATTATAATTTACCATCAAATTAATCACACTAGCAATTCCCACACTGTAGGTACACGACACAACTATACGGAACGCGCGACAATTTCTAAACGTGTTCACTGCTTGACTGCCACCGATGAACTATGCTCAGCTCCGGCCGATCCGAGCGTTATGTTGTAAACTCTTTCGAACGCCGCTAGGCGGCGCTGGCGTCCCGATTAGTCAACACAGTAACGTATTTTCGACATATGGAATAACATTAAAAAATCATCACTGCATTGGCTTGAGACTTTTTAAAACATGCCTGAAAATTAAAGCCGATGCAATTTTTGACATCAATAATTGACATTTCAATCCTTTTTACATGAAACTAGAAAGAAGAAGAAGAGAAAGAGAAAAGATTTGTATTTATTTCTTTTGTAATGTATTAACTTAAACTACTGGACCGATTTAAAAAATCTTTCACTAGGAAAATGCTATATTATCACTGAGTAACATAAGCTATAATTTTATAAAGATATCACGCGGGCAAAGCCGCTGACGGAAGCCAGTCTTTGATAAGGCGAATTAAAGATTGCAAAAAATTTCAGTTTGTGCGTAAGCTATCTGTTCAGTTTGGCATTTCTACGTTGGGACAGTGGCCACACAGAGGTGAATCCCGCGCAGGACGACTGTTTTAATGATTAGCAAGTCACGGGACGATTCATTTCCAGTTTGAACGTCTCCATACAAGCTATTTGACAGAATCGGCGCGAGCGAATTTCGTTCTGCATCCCGCTCGGGATTCTTTTAGTCTGGCCAGAGCTTTATTGGCACGTGGAGATCGTTCGATCGATATGCAACTGTCAAAGATGTGGATCGAGATTGGACAAGAAATGCATTCGCTTCCGCTCATAACTTACTCCACAGGCGACAAACACGTGGCTACATTTATGTTTAAAACATACATTTGTGTCAAAGTGATATTAAGCTGTTTCAGCTAACCGAAGCTTTCAATGGAGCGATGCATTATTTATATAATAGTGTTATTGCTTGTATAATTAGTTGAGGGATCTTCTGCCTATTGTCCTATTGCTGTGATGACAGCCACTCATGCCTAATGGGCTAGCAAAGATTACTGGGGGCACAGAGAACTTGAAAAAGCGGCTTATTGTTTGGCAAAACGACACTTTTAAATAATATTATTCTTTCTTGAGGCGATTCGCACGAAGCTAATTTATTTGTGGACAAATCGCCAACTCCAGAAATATGTATTAGGCAATTGGCACATTTTGAATTTTATGCAATAAAGTTAAGAAAGTTTCTTAACTTTAATACATTTTTTTTTTTTTTTAAGCGAATCTACCGAAAAACCGAAAAAACAGCCGAGACAAATAAGATTCAGGAGACCGTTTTTGTTAAGCTGATATCAAGCGCTTCACTCGATTAAATGTTCAAAGTTTCATTCCACGTTTCTGTTGCATGTTTTTTTTATCGACAAAATTACATACGAAATAACGTTCAACTGCTCCTTTCATTTTATTGTCAATCATTCGGTAGGCGAAAAGATGCCGAGTGCCGAAAGTCCTTCATTATTGTATCGGTTCAATAATGAATACATTTTTCTCTTTTGGTTTATTTTGTGTTCAGACGTTTCAGTTCGAAAAAAAAACGGGAAGCGTCTGATAGCAGCTGAAGCAACTTGGGAGATGACTATGTCCAGCAGTAAATAGACTGGGCTGGGTGGACACTGGTTGTGATGCTTCTTTGATTAAGACTCGCGCAAGTCGCTGAATGATCAAGAGTAGCATATCAGAAAAAAACTATTCGAGTGTCAGGAAGACTGAATGTTAGTTTTTGGTTTTAATGTAATTAAATCTTGTTGATAGGGTGCAGATTATTTTGTAAATGTTTATTTGATTAATTTACATTTTCTGTAACCGACTTTCGGTGCTGTAAATACCGTTTTCGTTTAGTAAATGGAAGTCGATTGCAAACTTGATTAAAATAATATTTTATTCTGGAAGTTGCTTGGCACGCCACCTGTTTGCTGTTTTTAGATGTGATGGTATGGTGTAGAATATTGAATTTGATATTGATAAAGAAATATAAATTACTGACAAAATATCTTGGTGTTTCATATTATTTTCCTTATCCCTGAAATATTGTAAATATGTAGTTTTATTAAACAGTTTTAGATTATGATATTGGGGTAGGTAACGACTTTAAGATTCATTTAGGGATTAGTATCTATTTTGCAGTTAAATAGTTATATTCGGAATTAAATTATTTGTTTTAGAATAAGGATGGTTGGATGCTTTTCCATCTCATCCTTTCCAAAAATACCAGAATCAGAGGAGCAATTCCCGTAATTTTTAAAAACGTTCGCATTTTAATCGCATTCGCAATCTGTCAAAACTACAATCAATTTACCAACATTTGTGACAAGTTTGACAGATTGCGAATTGAATGTGAACGTTATGTCAAAACTTCACTACTTCCTAATTTTACTAAGTTTATATTCTAATTTCTACACAATAAAAATAAACATAATCCCTATTATCATACGTATTGACTTTCCATCCTTCCATGTTAAATGCACATCACGCTTCGGTTAAAACTATAGTGCCATTTAATTGTGTAAAATTCCAGCAGGCAATAAAATATATCGGCAAATAATCGACCGAAGTATTCAGCGAATGAGTTGAACGGCTGATTGAACGTGAACGAATGAACGATACTTTGTAAATAATGTGGCCTTTTGTGTTCGATGAGAGCGACGAGATTTAAGAGCGTTTATTCTGAAAGTGGGCAACTTCGCAAATAGATGTCAAATATTTCGCTGTTTTGATTAATTTGGCAATATTACTGTATGGAAATAAGAAATGTGGCTAACTAGCGACCTAGAATATTAATAATGAATTGCAATTATAACACTGATTTTGATGTTGTAACCGTTTTAGGTGTAAAAAAGGCATTTGGAAAGTTTCCAAATACTTCTAAAACTAAATATTCGGTGTTACGATATCAATTATTGCATTTCATAATCAAAATTTTAGTTCCCTAGTTAGCCGTATTTCTTAATTCCATACAGTAATATTGCCAAATTAATCAAAACAGGTAAATATTTGACAGCTATTTACGACGTTGCCAACTTTTAAGACAAACTTTTAAGACTTTAGCAGGTTTAATTTAACATGCACGGATTTCAAACTACTTATTTTTAGGGTTCCGTAGCTCAAAAGGAAAAACGGAACCCTTATAGGATCACTTCGTTGTCCGGCTGTCTCTCTGTCTGCCTGTCAGTCCGTCAAGAATCTTTTTCTCGGGAACGCGAGGAGGTATCAAGTTGAAATTAATATCAAATACGTCAAGTTTTTTTTTTTTTGCAAACTAACGTTTGCAGTTGGATAATTGACCGTGACGTATATCGATGTATGGGAGAACATGTTTTTCAGCTACAATGTTAAGTTCGTTGGCAGATTTTTTTGTGATTTATGGCATTAAATGGCTGAAACAGAGAATTTTATATTTCTCTTCATACTGGGTTCGTTACAAAATAGCTTTCTATAACCAGTGATTGAAATTAACTCAAGAATTAGCTTAAGATTTTGTCATTAACATTATAACTGACGAAATGTGGGTGTACTTAAATCAGCCCTCAATACAGGTGTGGTGTTCGTATTCTATTGTTATGTTATTTATTAAAACTTTATGCACAAGTAAAAATAATGTACAAAGGCGGACTTAATGCCTAAAGGCATTTTCTACCAGTCAAACTTAGGGTGATACAGAAACAAAATATGGCAAGTGCAACATAAATGACAGATAACTTGAAAATTTATACATACTAATACATTTATACATAAATACATACACATAAACCGAATAAACTTTGTCAGGAGAAATAACGATAGGTAGAGGAGAAAACAAATCCAGCAAATCAGCGCTGCAAAGATTTTGCCAACTTTTCACGAATATGTTCACGTGCTTTCACTTTGAAAGATAACCGACTGGTTGCCATCCTGATGTTCAGAGGGAGCGCATTCCAAAGAAATATGAAGATGGCTACAATATTCTATTGAAAAAACCGAGCAAGTGCGAGTCGGACTCGCACACGAAAGGTTCCGTACCGTTTTAAGATCGAGTAAAAAAACGCCGAAAAAAACATCTATGTATGTTTATTAACTTCTTTTTTTTGTTATACTGACAACAAAAATTGAAAATTTCAACTATCTACTAAGAGGTAGACAGTTGACATTTTCAATTTAACCGTAATTACGGTTCATGAGATACAGCCCGCTTCCAGACAGACGGACGGACAACGGAAACTTAATAATAGGGCTTAGTAATAGGGTTCTATTTGGAATCCTATTAACACTGTAATTTGAAAACATTATAGATACCACTTATTTTGAAAAGAGTAACCGTGGAGTTTCTTGTCGGCTCTTCTCCATAGGAAGCGACCAATTCGAACCGTGCACCTAGCTTCTGACGTTTCATAAGTGCCTTTGTAGGTTTATGTGAAATAAAATATTTTGAATTAAATTTAATTTAATCTTGTAGCGTTATCATCCAATCCTTACTTCAAATAAACTACGACCTATTTTTATCCCCTACTTTAATTTGACTAGTCATTCATATAAAGATAATTATGGTCTCAGATGGTTTCTAACTAGAAACCAATAAGAATAACTTTCCGAAAGCTGTCCATCAAATCACCATTAAGTGCAGTGATGGACGGGTAACGAGGGAGCGAGATGACAATAAAAAGAAAGAGATAACAGATGTAGTTGATAAATGATAGCTATGGATCAAGGGAGATGTGAATCGAGATAAAAATATAACTTTATGGATTTTTAAGTGTAGTTTCTGAACAATCCATAAAGTTTCGTATTTGAGAGAGTTTATTTTTAAGTAAGCGACAGAACTGTAGAGTAACTCTCTAAAAATTGTAAAAACTCCGCAAAATGTGTGAAACCCTGACATAGAGCTTTCGATTTATGTGAGACCAATATTGAGACTAGAAGTAAACTTTTAGGTACTTACAAAAGCACTAAGTAGGTACATTCAGCAAAAAAATACCATTAACATTGTCACCATTATCATCAAAATTGACACAAAATGATTCTATGAACAGCTTTTCATATTATATAATAATTTCATTTCATTTATTCATAAACCATATAAATTGTGTTGAATAATATAATTAATAAATATAATACATATTTAATATATATTATTATTTTATATACAACGTTAGTTTTTGTTTATACTAAACCTCTTAAGGGGTCATTGTTCTCATCATTATGAACAACTTTCACTATAGGACCAACGCTGAAATCGCGAAAAAAAAATCAGCTGTTCCCTACATTTATGTTCGCATATCTCGTCAAAATGTAGGAAACAACTGATTTTTTTTTCGCGATTTCAGCGTTGGTCCCACAGTGAAAGTTGTTTATAATGATGAGTACAATGACCCTTAAGAGGTTTAGTATAAACAAAAACTAAGCTTGTATATTTAATATAATATAATTGTGTGTCAGTAAGAGTCTGACACGCCCTGCCGCTCCGCCCAGAGCGGGAGAAGTTATTTGATAATTTTCCAAACAAAAAAAAGGCATAGCATGCAATTTACATACAAATACAAAAAACAAAATACAACTACTTATTATTAATTATTCGTTAACATTCAAATAAAGTGTCAAAAAGCTTCAAATGTAATGTCAAACAGTTTATAATATTACAATGACAAAAGATATATTAAATGTCGGCAAATGATTCTAAATTATATAATATCAAATTTAAAAAAAAAATAATAACAGCTTAGAGTTCTGAGTAAACATTATGCTCGATAATTAAGATTTGAAAAACTGAAGTGTTGACTACTGCTAGATTCTGGGTCCGTGGCTTAGGCCCCCAGTGGTCGAGGCACCTGTGGCCGACGCCCCCGATTCGATTAATTTAATATCTTAATTTTTTTGTGCTTTTTCACTTAGTACAGTAAATGAGAAAAGTGTTTCACCATAATAATAAAACATTTTTCCTTGCTTTTCTCCATTAAAAGCATATTTATTATGTACAGTGGACAAAACTTAAGCATGCTCAGATGCTTCAGACTGAAAACCAAAACATTCCTGTGAGCAAACGAAAGAACAACACAAGAAAGAATGAAAAAATTATTGCCAATTTGACTGAACAGTATGAAAACAAAAAAATACCACGACCATGTTTTTAGAACAAATCCGGCCATATGTGGCAAGCCGTCCAAAAAAGTAATTTTTACTTACTTAGTGAAAAGAGATGATTTTGCTTGTATACTATTTTTGAGTTTTAATTTTTGATGTTTAAATTTTTATATTTGTTTAAGTTTTTACAGTTGATTTTTTTATGCTTACAAAATTTCAAAACATTCCACATGTAACAAAATTTGTTACTCTACGAGTACGTTTGTTTTTAAGCCTGATTGCTATTAAAACTGACTGTAATAATTAGGTAAAATTATTCTCATTTGTTTAAGGTTTCACAGTAGATTATGTTTATTTATTATTGTCACAAAGATAAAAAGAATATTTCACTATGTAAAAAGTTAGTAGCTCTGAAATTTTAAGACTGATTATTTAATATCACTATCTTATTTTATTACATTTGAGACTATAATTAAGTTACATGATTCTCTTGATTATATAGGTGATGAAATCTGTAATTTACATACAATTTTTACTAGATTTCTTATTGAGATAAATAAATAAAAAATAACTATGACTTTCATTTTTCAAAACATACATCCAATATAAAAGCATTTCTATGTTATAAATAAAATTATGATTTAATATTATACATATACTTACAATCAATATACATTTATTATTTTTCTAGTGGTCGCAAGCACTACTGCTGAGCATGAGGTCCTGGGTTCGATTCCCGGGTCGAGCAGTGTTATTGGGTTGTTCTATCTGAAATTTCTCAGAAGCAGCTCGGAGTCAGGTTTTATGTCCGGTTGATGGCAATAGGCTCGCCCCCTATTACATGGGACTTAAAACATAACTGGCGAAATGTGGGAGTACCTGCTACAGGGACACCTCTGCCCAACCCTTCGGGGAAACAAGGCGTGATGTTTGTTATGTTATGTATTTTTGTTTTGTGCTTGACAGTACATTTAGTCATAAATTGCTTTGAATTAAATTAATCGAATCGGAGGCGTCGGCCACAGGTGCCTCGACCACTGGGGGCCTAAGCCACGGACCCTAGATTCTGACGTTAATTTTGTGTTTTGTGTATTGATTTTTGTTTTTAATATGGGTCTAGGACCTGAAATAAATGAATTTTATTTATTTATTATTATTTAAGCTTTCCTCTGTATTTGTTGACCATATTTAGACCAAATAGCTAAAGCGTTTTTCATGTTTGATGTACCTAAGTGTTTTAATTATGCAGACAGACTTTCATAATCTAAAAATATCATAACTAATTAATAAGTCAAATTTAATGCTATAACGACTTTGATTAATGAGTACTGAGCGGCGATATCTTCAGATCAAGATGACGTACCATAATCATTAATTATTCCATAATTAGGTTTTATATCCTTATATCTATTCTTGACTGACATTAATATTGTCTAATTGTGTTCACTTTATTATCGTTTGGTGACTTTTTGATTGAATCAATTTGAAGTATGGCAATAATATTCCCCTATATAGGTAAAAAACCGGCCCAGTGCGTGTCGGACCACGCACAATGAAGGGTTTCGTAGTTGGGATGAATTTATCCCAAAAACAAACTTAACTTTGTAGTTGAAAAATATGTTTTCCGATACGGAATGTATGGGAAAACATGTTTTTGCAACTGCAAAGTTAAGATGGTCGATTATTACTCGTTAACTTGTAGAGCCTACTTAGCTGTGATAGTTTTCCTTTTAATTTCGATAAATAAACTACTGCTGTGATTTTTTTTCATACATATAAAACGAACCATTTAGCTGGCAGGGGGGGAACACTTGACTCTAACAAAAATTAGCACTTTAAAGCTTAATATTTCGCAAACGGATCCCTAAATCCAAAAATGGTTTTCACAAAATAACAATGTTTTTGAAGGACGTTTCCAATGATACCCCTTACCATGGGATGAAAAAAAAACATCACCACTTTACGTGTAGGAGAGGTACTTACCCTAAAAATGTTTTTCATAATTTTGTTTTCCCACTTTATCGGCGTAATTAATATGTATACCTATGCCAAATTACAGCTTTCTAATACTAAGGGTCTCGGAGCTAGACCGCGGACAAATAGACAGACAAACGGACATGACGAAAGTATAAGGGTTCCTTGTTTACTACGGAACTCTAAAAAGTGATCTATCTATTCTGTAAAAATAATCTTGAATTAGCTCTTTTCTTCCTCTGCATTATTTTCAGAAGATTTTCTCATATTTTTTAAAGGCAATTACTTTGCTGAAGCAAAACTGCACTTGATATCTGACTTGTGAAGAATCTAAAATACTTGATTATAAAATGGTCCCCCGTTAGGTGTATCTGCTCTAGCAGCATTTATGAATTACTAGCTGACCTAACAGAAGTCCTGTCCAAGCAATTCCCGTAGAAAAAAGCACTTTCAGTTTTTCCCTAGTTTTCCAATTTTTCTGGCAATTTTTCCATTTTTTTTTCGGACTATTAAAAACTAAATAATTAACCAAATCGGTCCAGCCGTTCTCTAGTGATTCGCTTACCAACGAACAGCAATTTTTTTTTTTTTTTTTTTCACCTAATTATTTTCATCTATTTAACAGGATCAACGCAACAATACTATCAGCAAATCAGTGCCATCGGGAAAAATAGTCATCATCATCAGCCTATAAGTGTTCCCACTGCTGGGACACAGGCCTCCTCTCTGTGAGAGGGAGTGGACCGTAATCCACCACGCAGGCCCAGTGCGGTTTGGTAGATGTCACATGTCTTCGAATTTTCGGTTCTAGGACATGCCGGTTTCCTCGCGATGTTTTCCTTCACCGTTTTGAGAGCAGGGGTTATAAAATAATATACAGTGGTCTAGGTTTGAACCTACGCCCTACAATTCGTAAGTCGCGGCCGTTACCACTGGGCCACCACTGCTCTGAAAAATAGTCACTTAACGAAAAAAAAGAAACTCAGCGTAAGTCACAAAATCTTAAGTGAAACGTATCTACATCCCAAAACCCAAGCCATTGTCCGCAATAAGCAGAAAGTTCAGACATAAAATAAAACACAATAAGGGGGCGAATTCAACCCTTGGCCAACTTTTAACACACCCCCTTTTATAGTGTCTGTATTTTATGGGGCCATTCAAGTTTTTTGGGAGTGTCATTCAACCCTTAGAATTTTGGCGTAAGAAAGAATTGCGTTGTCATTTTTAAAGCCGGGGTTTTTATTATTTTTTAAATGCTAAACTTCTTCATTAAAATATGAAATGGAACTGGTCACTTTGAACAAGCTTGCATTAAGAAATTAAAAGTGATTACATGAACACATTATTTTGAATAACTGTATAAAATAAACGTATATGTCACGGCTAAAACCCTAAGTGCGGCTACACCTAGTTTTAGCCGGCTACAACTAGGTGCGGCCGGTAGCAGTTGGTTAAATTTAGTTGTAGCAAATGAAAATGGTTGAAGAGTAGGTTAGGTTAGGTTAGAACTGTGACCACATAACACACCGCACGAGCCGAGCGAGCGAAGCGTGCGGTGCCGCGGCAGCGGCCGGCGAGTGCCAGGGTCCATTTAGGCAAGTTTAACTAACTGCTACCGACCGCACCTAGTTTTAGCCGGCTAAATCTAGGTGTAGCCGCACTTCGGGTTTTAGCCGTAACATATATATTTCTTTATTGGACTTCCAACAGAGGCTGTATAATTACATGCAAATTATACAAGAATCAAAAACGCTTCTGCTGAGCATTAGGTCCTGGGTTCGATTACCAAGGTCAGGCAGAGTGTTATTGGGATTGTCCATCTGGAATTTCTCAGTAGCAGCCCGGAGTCTGGATTTGTGCCCGGTTGATGGCAATAGGTTCGCTCCCTATTACATGGGACTTAAACATAACTGGCGAAATGTGGGTGTACTATGGGTACACCTCTGCCTAAACCTTCAAGAGGTACACCTCTGCCTAAACCTTCAAGGATTACAGGTGTGATGTTTTGTTATGTTATACAAGAATCGGGACAAATACTAGTGTGAGCTTCCAATTAAAGGAGAGCACATCGTTCACGAGAGAAAACTAGAAGAAACGTTATAAAAAATAAAATAGCGCCGAAACTTAATATTGCTGAACATTGCTCTAAATACCAAGCAGTAGAATTATTTAATAAGTTGCCTACTGACTTAAGATCATTGATTTACAAAGGTACACTATTCAAAGCCAAACTTAAAGCATTCCTGTTGAATAAATGTTTATATTCTATATCTGAATTGGTGACAAATGATGGTGAATAGTTTTTATATTTAGTAATTTACCTTTTTGACATTAAATATACATTCAAGACATTGTTCGATTTTTTGCATTTTAGAGAATAGATTTGTACGAATTTGACATGATAATATTTACAATAATTTATATAATTACTATTTACAATCTATTGAGATATTAATTTATCATATAAGTTATTGATTTTATTTTTAGTGAAATTTACTGTTTGATATTCATAATTTATTGTTTTTAGCTGTAAAATATTAATTAATGTACTACAAAATTCAAACAAAATGCGAATTGTTATATGAATAAATAAATAAATAAAATACTTAAAATCTAGGTACAATGAGTTTGACAAGGACGAAAATATTTTAATTAATCAAAAGTTTGTGTGCTCGTGTAAGCTGAACTAATTAGTGTACGTACATTCCGGTAAATGCAGTAGTGGGGCGCGTCATTAGCAGCGGCGCAGCTTAGACGAGCTCTACACGAAAATCATAGAAAGCAAAACAAAGTTAAATGTAAAATAGTACCTAAGGGTACAAAATAATACAAACATAGTACCTAATTAATTTTGGAAAATCCAAAAGTGCACGCCTCATAACGCTTATTCAAAAACAGAAAAATATTTAAACAACTTTTGATGAAGTATGTTTTGACTGCTTTTTTACCCATCAATATGGGTAAAATTTATCTCCTCGCAATCTTTACGTACTGTCAAAGACTATTTAGGTTTGCTTTATTGGTTGCTAGGCAACGGAAGGCAGTCGAAGTTGTAAAATAGATGCAGATTAATTTTTTCTAATATAATTATTAGTTCGTTTTTAGGGTTCCGTAGTAAACAAGGAACCCTTATAGTTTCGTCATATCCGTCTGTCTGTCTGTCTGTCCGCGGTCTAGCTTCGAGACCCTTAGTACTAGAAAGCTAATTACATACGGCACGGTTGGCGCAGTGGTTAAGCGATTGACTGCTCCGCTGCGTGTCGCGGGTTCGATTCCCGCATGGAACAAATATTTGTATGACCTACAAGTAGTTGTTCCGGGTCTGGCTGTTTGTGTATGTGAGTTTAAATGTTTGTAAACGCACCCACGATACAGGAGAAATTCCTAGTGTGGGGCAACGTTTTAAAAAAAAAAAAAAAAATACATATTAATTACGCCGACAAAGTGGTAAAACAAAATTATGAAAAACATTTTTTTTTAGGGTACCTCACATACACGTAAAGTGGTGATGTTTTATTTTTTATCCCATAGTGTGGGATATCATTGGAAAGGTCTTACAAAAACATTATGAGTTTGTCAAAACCATTTTTGGATTCAAGGATCCGTTTGCAAAATATTAAGCTTTAAAGTGAACATTTTTGTTAGAGTCAAGTGTCCCCCCTCCCTGCAAGCTTAATGGTTGGTTTTGGGTATGTGAAAAAATTCACGGCAGTAGCATATATAACGAAATTAAAAGGAAAACTATCATAGCTAAGTAGGCTTTACAAGTTAACGAGTAATAATCGACCAACTTAACTTTGCAGTTGCAAAAACATTTTTTACCATACATTCCGTATAGGGGAACATATTTTTCAACTACAAAGTTAAGTTTGTTTTTGGGATAAATTAATCCCAACTACGGAACCCTTCATTGTGCGTGGTCCGACATGCACTTGGCCGGTTTTTTTTCATATTTCTACTGCATTAAATCAATTTTTGAAACAGTATTAATCTCCATTAAATTATCTATACATCATCATCATCATTTCAGCCGAAAGACGTCCACTGCTGGACATAGGCCTCCCCCAAGCACCGCCACTTCGACCGATTCTGTGCTTTCCGCATCCAGCGCATTCCTGCGGCCTTCACAAGGTCATCAGTTCATTTTGTGGGAGGCCTTCCAATGTTACGTCTTGCGGTACGCGGTCGCCACTCCAGAACCTTTCGGCCCCATCGGCCGATCTATATAAATTAAGAAGGTTCTGTATAAGTACTAACAGGAGTGTAACAATAAAAACAGTTGCAGAAACGAGGCAAAACATATTTTTCGATCACAGAGTACTCTCTAATGCTTCACACTACGAGTTGTGCAATAAAAATTAGTAACTTACTTCTTGTATATTATATTCCATTTGAAATAAGATTAGACATTTAAACAAACCTTTTTTACAGTCCGTTCAAACGATTTTGACTTCTATACCGTAGGTATAAGGATGGCATTAAAAGCAAAAAAAGTGGTTACAATACCAATGTTTACTGCAGCTGCCATTTGTCATGCCACCAACGCAATAGAAGTCAAAATCGGTTGAACGAACTGTAAAAAAGGTTTAGTTAAATGTCTAATCTTATTTCAAACGGAGTATAGATTATCATCATATCACTCTATCACCATAAGAAATCATCGGATCCTCCAATGCCCACTATAATGAACGATCGAAAGGTGGATGCTATAGCAAGATTAATGATGGCAGTTAGTTGTTATTAGCAGACAGGAGAACACTGCCAACTCCCCTTTACGTAATACGTCAATTGCCTTTACGACAACCACGGTTGTGAAGGTGGATTTAGGGATATTTCGAACCAGATGGCCAAGACCACGACCCTGTGGTCGCACTGACCAGGTAAACTATAAATACATTACTATATTTACAATATAAATGTACAAACAACTAAACGTCATAATCTGTCTAGCCTTTTTTCCCAACTATGTTGGGGTCGGCTTCCAGTCCAACCGGATACAGCTGAATACCAGTATTTTAACATGGTGCGACTGCCTGTCTGACCTCCACAACCTAGTTACTAGGTAACACGATACCCCTTGGTAAGACTGGCTGACGGTTTAACGTAATTTTCGAGGCACAGAGGGGTCTTGGTATAAAGATGGTCACCCATCCACGAACCAAACGCGGTAAGAGTAGCTTGACCTGATCGATTGGCCCGTGCGGCTGTTATTACTTAACCACAAGCTCCTCAAACAAACAACTAAACGTACAGAGTTCAATTTGTTCAGAAAGACTGCAGAAACGATTTTAACTAACTTTGAGTGATTTAAGTATGGACCTTTTTTTTATTTTCTTGGGGAAACCTTAAAATTTTTACCTCACTAAAACCACCCCGGTGGTCACCATCTGCACATGGAAGGGGCACCGTTACCTCTCAAAAGACCAATCCGGAACCCCCTCTGTGCAGCGCCTGTTAGGGTACATCTCTGGGGAAACTATAAAGGGGTCTCCCCGAAACTTAGCTGTGCAAGTGTGACAGAGTCCCCAATCTAAGCGCCCGTGATCCCTAAGGTATGGACCTACAACCGATTTCCACACAACATTTAGAGATTCAATCAAACTTGTATAAACCGGTAGTTACCCAAGTAAATCTGAACCTGACAATAGCTGTAAAACATTTAACTAATGTGCCTCAATTAGTATCAACAATACAGCAGTCTTCACGCTTCGACAGTACCGGTATTAACAGAAACCATTTCCTTTTCACAGGTGGTTAGCGCTGCTGAATGGAAACTTAGCATAACAGATTTAAAAACGTTTTAATGCATTTTTTTTGTCATATTGCTCCGTTCCTTTCCGAGATTTTTTAGGAACTTTACTGTGTCCGATGGAGGTTTTGTTTATGCTTTTAGACATTTGTGTGGATAAAGTGTTTGCTAAAATAATGGAATAATCCGGTGGTACTGCACTTTACGTTGTGTTCTTTGTCTTTTTAGTGTAAAACGTAGGAAAATATTTTGAAATGTTGTTAGAATAAATAAGATTGCTTCAATTTTACTTTGTTTTTTTTTAAGTGAAAACTTCTTCAGGCGCGTTGGGCATTTTCGAGATGGAAAAAAGCAATTGAACTCGGGACACCGTTACCGACACCTCATTTTTGTAAATGCGATTGTGCTCTTTATTTATATTACGTTACGGATCAATGTTCTAAGCAAGTATTTTTACTTTAAAGGTTTTGGAAGTATTTTTTTTTGTAAACGCGATTGTGCTCTTTATTTAGATAAGGTTACGGATCAATGTTCTATACACGTATTTTTCTTCCACCAAGGCGATCTTGTTCAAGTTTTCACTTCTGTCGGCACTTCCGGAGTGCCACTGCTTTTTTTTAAATGTTTTTATGAGCGTGTTTTCATTATCATCATCATCATTTCAGCTGAAAGACGTCCACTGCTGAACATAGGCCTCCCCCAAGCACCTCCACTTCGACCGATTCTGTGCTTTCCGCATCCAGCGGATTCCTGCGGCCTTCACAAGGTCATCGGTCGAAGTGGAGGTGCTTGGGGGAGGCCTCATGTTTTATTTTATTTTAATTTGTGATTTTCTGTGCGAGTCTTAATAAATACTTTTTCTTACTTTTTAACTACTTTCATAATAGTTGACAAAACGTATACCTATATTTTTTATCATGTGACAGATAAAGGTACTTATTTACAAATGAAAATAATTGTCCAAGTTAGGTAATTTAAACTTAATATTAAAAAGAGAAAACATTAGATTTTTAGTATGTTTGTTTGTTGCGCTTTCACGGTAAAACGGCTAAACGGATTTAGATGAAATTTGGCACATGAGTAGACTATGACCTGGATTGAGACATAGGATACTTTTTATCTCGATATTCCCACGGGATCGAGACTTATGCGGGTGAAACCGAAAAGCATAGCTAGTAGGTAATATAGGCTGGTGTAAAACTCCACGTCAAAGCGCGTATTTTGCGCACGAAATTTTCAGCATTTATGAATGCGCACCATTTTCAGTTTAGTAGTCAACCAAGTCCAGAATAATCTGTCGTTAACTGATAAATAATATTCTTTATTTCACCAAAAGCCATCACAGTACAAGAATCAAAAACTAAGAGCATAATTATAAGACTTATAATTTTAGTGGCATGAGGAACAGGGTGTAAAGTTCACTCATCCACCATAGAAAAGGGAGGATCCTCTGGCCAGACGGGTGTTGTGTCTGGCGGGCAACTGCCCATCGGTTTGAAGTTGAAATCTTGTATGTATGTCGATCGCTCGGTAAACTATAACTGCGCGATGCAGGATTTGTGTGACGTCATGTCTTTTTGATGCGTAGTTCGTATGTGGCGGTGTAACCGCTACATAATTAGGTCACAATAATTTTAATTCCCTGACTCCTAAACTAGGTGTATAGTCCGTGCAATCCACGAAGACGCGCCCCACTCCGCTCCGCGCCGTAAGTTCAGCTTACAGTACAGTAATCGCGCGCGTCTTCGTGGATTGCACGGACTATATGTGCCTGTGTCTTAGGAGTCAGTGATTCTCCATAACAAACAAGACAAAACCACAATATAATAATGATAAATGTATGAACCAGCAATATTCAAGAACTAGCTTCTGCCCGCGAATTCGTTCACGTGGAAGTCGTAAGACACCACAATATACTACAATAACAGCCACATTTTTATAAAACTTCCCTGTAGTAGTAAACGTAGTATCCTTTGTAGTTTTGTTCTCAGCAGCCAAAATATACAGAGAGTCAGGACTGGTGACTCGGGAGCAAGCGACGTACATTTGTCCGTGGGAGAAGCAGCTTGTTCTGAGGTCGACTTCAGCCTTCGGTGTCGGCCCCTGTGACTTGTTGATCGCAAAGCATACGCTCATAGGGAACTCCACGCGGTTAAACTGGTAATTGTGGGGAATTAGTGGTTTACGTGGCTAAGATTACCCCTCCCGCTTCGGCATTCCACACCCCACGCACATCTGGAGAGTACTTACCAATTTTAAACACCTTATCTATTATTTGTAACCCGTTTTTTTAACAAGCCATTCGTAGTGAGACAATTTAAATTCGTAAGCCTATCGACAGGTTATATTATTATCATGACGGATTATCATTCATCATAGCTCTTTTTTCAATGATCTGTTATGATTTATTAAATTAATTCCGTTAATAAACTGTTCACAAGTGTACTATGTTAACCGTTTCTTATGTAAAATATAGCTAATTTTATCTCAGGGGACCAATAGGCACCTGAATAGGTGCCGAATCTTTAACTTATATTGTATATATATTAGAGGGGACGAATGGGTACCTTAAAAATAATATTTTTCAGCTTATTCCGCAAATGTTTTAGTTTATAATCACTCGTTTTACAAACATTTATTTAACTAATGCTTCTCTTTACAAATGTTTCGCATGATATTTAATCATTTATACATTTTTCATTTAATATTTAGATTCTTTTGGAAAAATCACGTTTCTAATAAATATCACTTTCTTTTTTTTATTTAAACCAATCACAAAGTGATTATGGTTGCAATTTCCATTTGGGTCAAATAATTTATAGGCAAGTACTGAAGTTCTTTAAACCTAATAAAGTATTTTTTTCTAAATATTCTAGTCGTTTTTGGCACTCGCCGGCCGCTGCCGCGGCACCGCTCGCTTCGCTCGCTCGGCTCGTGCATAGGGGGTCACAGTTCTAACCTAACCTAACCTAATCTAACTACATAGTTCGGTTCCGGGTAGCTTTTTTTCTGTTAGCTCAAGTCGTAATGGCATTTAATTTTTATTGTTGTTATTTAATGAATTTCATTTTTATGAAATTGCGTAATGCAATATGTGAAACGTTTTATTCCAAATGTTGTTTTATGAGATAACATGAATAAAAAATGAATTATTTGTCAAGTAATACGTTATTAAAACAAAGTTTATCGAATAATTAATTTCTTAAGTGAATTATTTGGCAAATTTGTTGTTGTATAATAATGAAATAACAAATCATATTTTTGCCAATCGTTATTTGTCAAATGAAAATTTGTAAATTAAGTTTTGGTGAAATGACTGGACACCTATTAAGCTATACCTATTTACTACACCATTTGATTCTCGCTACACGCCAACCAAACTTATCGACTGTCTCTATCTACTGTCTTATCGTGGCGACACCCTTAGTCACTGCACACACTAACTTACATCTATATCCCCTGCTAAGCTAAAGGGCTGGCACACACGGAACTAACCGCTCAGTAATTCAATTCCACCGTCTAAGGCGAGTTACATAAGACTGCAGCACGATATATGCGTCGAGTATGGTTAGCAAAATGAATAGGTGTGCAGGCTGCATGCATCTTTTGTATTGCTGTTTGAGTCGGATGAAGAAAGTGATTTTTTAAAGCCAAAACCTATTGTGTGCTTCATTTCATCATACTAATAATATTTACTTTGGTCATAAAACAGATCGTTAAATTATAACGGTGATTCCAACAATTTTTTTTTACACCTTTACTGTCGAAGTTTGAATGAGTCTCATCTTTTTTGTGCCGATTCGAAGCCTTCGCTTAAATTTTGATTTTAAGGTTCATAATCAGCCTAAAATGTTCCCACTACTGAGACACAGGCCTCCTCTCGGTGAGAGGAAGTGGGCGGTAATCCACCACGCGGGCCAAGTGCGGGTTGGTAGATCCTGAGGATGCCTCGTTGAGAGGTGAAACACGTGTCGATTTATTTCAAGAGTATTTTTTGGCTCTTTAGAAATAGCTAAGTGGAACAGGTTACTAAATATATCCACGTCTATTGTATTTTAGATGTCACATGTCTTCAAATTTTTGGTTCTAGAACATGCCGGTTTCCTCACGATGTTTTCCTTCCCCGTTTTGAGAGCAGCGGTGATAAAATAATTTACAAAAGTAAAGCGCTTATGTATGGCTTCGAACCTACGACCTACAACTCGTATATCGCGGCTGTTACCACTAGGCCACCATTGCTCCTCAGCTCTGGTGCTTAGTTTCAATGACAGGTCTACAAGTATCCTTCTTCTTCATCGAGTCGATGACACTGTTAACTTTTATTGGCCCAATACTTCGCCACTTCCACACCTACTACAATACGTAAATTTGTCGCTTGCCTGCAAACTCTATTCTTTCGCCGTGTGTACCTAAATACCTAGGTCGTGCCATTCTAAATGTCAACCGCTACAAATCGAATGTTAATGTCTTTTGAAAGTATCATACTTCCTAACGTTTCCTTATGAGAATTAACCTGTGTTGCACAAATATGTTGGCGCTGTATTACTAGGGATTACAGATATTATATAAATTTAAATACCTTATTAGTCTGGGGTTAGGCGACTCTTAGTTTTAAGGTTAAACCTAAAGCAGTAAATTATGCTTTCTACTTAAGGGCCTATACTACCTCAAATGGCTTAGCATAATTCTCCGTTATATCGAAAATACTGCAGCATTAATTTTGAAATAAATATTTGTTAAAGTTAAGGATTAATGTTAAGTAATATGTTAGACGAAAACACGAACAATCCAAACTGAACAATCAACCACTGCTATTAAAAAAATAATTCAAATTATTTAATAAAATTTTGCATAATAACTGAACTTACTATAAAGCAGCAACTATGTTTTTTACTTATTTTTTAAATTACCATTTTTTTCGCCGTAAAAAGCAATTACCTAAATAATTGGCGCCTCGGAGCCGCCAGCACCCCACTCCGTCTCGCTCTCACTCAGTCCGCGAGCAGTATGGTGCGAGCGAGGGAAAAAGTGAATTTGAGCTGAGGTAGTATGGGCTCTTAATATGTCGTAGTTACGTTATTCCTGCTTACCTTTGTACAGCCTTTACAACATATTTTTTGGTGTGACTAAAGACTCTGGAGGAGCTCGTGACTAAGGACTAACAGCCGCACAGGTCGATCCATCAGGTTAAGCTACGCTTGCCGGGGTTGGTCCGTCGATGGGTGACCATTCCTACATACCGAGACTTCGCCGTGCCTCGGAAAGCACGTTAAGCCGTTGATCCCGGCTGTCAGTCATGGATCTTTGACAGTTGTTACGGGTCGTCAGAAGCCCGAAAGTCTGACAACCAGTCTTACCAAGTGGTATCGTATTACCTAGTTACTGGAATGTGGAGGTCAGATAGGCAGTCACTCCATGTTAGATACTGGTATTCAGCTGCATCCGGTTAGACAGGAAGCCGACCCCAACTTCAAACAATACAAGTTTGACATAGCATAACGCCTATAATTCCCGAAGGGGCAGACAGAGTTGTATTCTACATCCGCTTTACCACCGTATCATATCCTACTATAAATACGAATCATCATCAGCCTATAATGTTCCCACTGCTGGGACACAGGCCTCCTCTCTGTGAGAGGAAATACGAATACTAAATAAATAATAATAAATAATTAAATTAAATAATCCTACTAATATTATAAATGTAAAAGTTTATGAGGATAGATGGATGTTTGTTACTCTTTCACGCAAAAACGACTGAATGGATTTAGATGAAATTTGGCACGTATGAAGTACGTTGCCGTAAAAAAAAATACACCTAACTATTATGAATTTATGTACTCACAATGATTTACATCATGCTCACAATAATAATTGCTAATAATTTCAATGTCTAATTTATCCGATTTTTTTATTATTTATTTCGAACATTTAATTCACATTTAAACTAATGTTATTCAAATTTTGTTTTTAAATTAATTCTGATAGTAGATCAGAATTAATTTACTAACTGTTAAAAAATAGTGTTAAGTAAACAATAATATTTATGATTTTATTACAATTGAATTGAAATGTAATTTTTTATTATTAATAATGTATTTTGTAAAAGGGATGATGTCTGGGCAAAAAAAAAATCTATTTAGTTCGTCAGTCAGATAATAAAAAAATTCTAAACCCGTATTTTTGATTCATCATATTAATAAAAATGACTTAGATAAAACCACGGTCACAAGTAAGTATAAAATCTACATACTCGTGACGTCATGGCAAATTTTAACTTAATGTATCTCCATAATCTTTAATTAACTTAAAAAAAGAAAAATAAGTGTCCAATATTTTTTAATAATCGACAAGACGGATAATTTTTTTTTTTTATCATCTCTATTGTAAAGAATTAATAAAAAAAGCTTTTATTATTATTATACGTAAATAAATATTAATACGTTGCCGAAAGATACTCCTGACCTCCACACAGGCGAATCCACATGAAAAAGTTAGTTCAATTATAAATTCCTTTCCCATTTATCAGCTTACTTTACAAGCAAAACGAGAGCGCTCAAATAATCATCTCCAGCCTAAACTATCGCAGCAATTGAACGAAACCAAACTCACTAACTGTTCGTAGTTAGTAGCAGTTACCAGCAAGCAGTCAGTCTGCGAAGTTGCTGGTAACAATCAACAACTATAAACTATCAATCTGCGCCTCAAGGAGCTGGGTAGAGAGTTAGGTGACTGTAACTACTTCGTAGGTAGTAGATTTTGGACTGTAATTGTTCTTGTTGTTGATAATTGTGAGGTGCATTGCATTATGTACGGGGTTATTAAGTGGGTTGTAACTTGAAGTGAGGGCAACCGAAGTTGTGGATTACAACTAAGCAACTTTGTATTATGAGCCTGTAATTGTCTCACTGTATAGTACCTAAAGATTAATAAAAAAAACTTTATTAAAGTTATTTTTCGCTATGTCGTGTTTTTTTTTTGGAAGTCGGTTGTTTTTTTTTTCTGTTAAAAGTTTTTATTTTTCAGTTTTTACTTGTGGTACCTACCCCACACAAATTCGAATACCACTACCTGCTATATAAATAACAATGACAGGAACTTAACATATCATCCATATACTAAGTGGGAAAAAAAAAAACGTATTATTGAAACCAACTCAAAAACAATCCAAGCAAAGTTAATAAAATTTATATGGGACCACACGGGAAGCACCAGCTTTCAAATAAAAAAAGAATCATCGAAATCAGTTCACCTAGTCGAAAATTCTGAGGCAACAAACATTTTAAAAAAATAGAGTCGAATTGAGAAACTCCTCCTTTTTTTGAAGTCGGTTAAAAAGAAGATACATTGAATATATTTATAAATATATTCAATGTATCTTCTTTTAAAAACTGATACAATTTTAAGAAGAAAATGCTATTATAGTTTAAACGAATATTTAAACGAGATAAAATAAAGTGCTATGTAAAAAAAACCTGATATAATAATATTAGATTTAGATCAGTAGACTATAAGCTAAGTTTTTTCAAAGCTTCCTCTCTCCTATTATTTTGCTGTGCCCGACAGGTGGGTCCACAGATGATCACATATAATTTTAACTTACTACCAAGTACACATTGTGGAATGCAAATAAAGTATTGAGTATTGAATATTGATTGCCTTCTATACATACTTCCCTGTATATTTATCTTTATAATTTTTATCGTCGGTTAATTCAATTTATTTATTTATTCAAGTAACCATAACTCATTTGTTAGTAAACTTATAATACAACTAGCTGCGCCCCGCGGTCTTCACCCACGTAAGTCTCGATCCTGTGAGAATATCGGGATAAAAAGATATCCTATGTGTTAATCCAGGTTATAAACTATCTGTGTGTTAAATTTCATCTAAATTGGTTCAACCGTTTGAGCGTGAGGAAAAGATAAACATACACACACACTCAAACTTTCGCCTTTATAATATTTGTGTGTTTTTTTTTAAATACATACAAACACACATAAACTCACGCCTTCTTTCCATGGGGGTAGGCAGAAACTACAGAACGCTATCTGATACGATCCTTACTTACATAGTCCTTTTGCCTCGTTTACGTTCATACATCTGGTCATACACGCACGCCGGTTGCGAGTACTACGCACCTGGCCTTTCTGAAGAACATCACCAATAAGGTCAGTACATGTCCTCCTAGGGCGTCCCCGACCGGCCTTTCCCTTTACATCAGCCTTGTAAATACATTTTATTAGTCGCCTTTCATTCATCCTCTCAACATGCCCAAACCATCTCAGCATACCCTTTTAAATTTTTGTCACTACATCTTCTTTTAAATCACACCGCTGCGCTGTCTTATCACATCATTCCTCAGCCTATCATTCATAATCAGACCACACATGCTTCGCAAGGAACGCATTTCCACGGCATTTATTCTACTTTCATGTTGTTTTTTTAAATATTTTTAATAATAAAATATTCCTAAAAAATATTAAATTGATACGTAAAACAAACACTCTGTACACGCGCACTTGTGACACAGAGTGTTTCTTTTACGTATCAATTTAATATTATAAAAAAATGGTACTACATATTTTGTTTTAGCATGTAGGGACGCTATGCTATTGCGGGTTAAAAGGAACGCTTCTCGTTAAATAACATACTGTATATTAAGTATAGATTTCAGCTCGCCGACTAAACATCCTAAAATACATTAGTACTGCCTACAAAACAATAATACCTACTAGCGATAAAAATAAACTAGTACGGTGTGCAAATAAAGCTAGTTTACATTATACAGCGTTTAAATCTGTTTGTTTTGCCCCCATTACATGCGGAACTGTCGTGTTTATGTTGTTTTTGTTCGGGAATACGGGCTCCTGATTTCGTGTAAATAGTGTAATAGTGTGTGTGTATAGATGTTGGTCTTGTGGGATGGGTAGAGTTCACCAAGCGATCAAGAACCTAGATTGGCCGTATTTAGACTTCTTTCTACATTGTTCTCACTAGTGTTGTAAAAGATTTAAGTCTTTTAGTCTTCATTTCGAGTCTTAAGTAGATTTTCAAGACTTGGTAAATGATAAATGATTTTATTTCTGTATATAGGTTTGTACAAACACTTTTACACGTCAATCATATTTTAAAAACTAGATGCAGTCGGCATTTCCTATCTGACTACTCTGAGAAAAAAGGCCGAAACAAACTCAGGGGTCGCATTCTCTTTTAAAGTCCAGACATAATCTTGGTCAGAGAGACTAATAGTCTCCATGAGTCACGAGTCTTTTGACTCCTATGAGTTCTTTGAGTCTTTTAAGTCCTATGAGTTCTTTGAGTCCTATGAACTATTTGGGTTCTTTGAGCCTTTTGAGTCCTATGATAAGTTTTTTGAGGCGGAACAGATAAAAATAATCTAAATAAGACTTTATTTTCCACATAATTATTAATTAGTTTATGGTCTCGATAACATGTTAAATAAATGAACTGATATACACACATACTTCTACTTAATTTTATTTTCTTTCTCATTCATTTACTAATATACCTCCAGATACGGACTCGGATGACTCAGTCCTAAGTTCTTTTAGACAAGGCTCGAGTCTTTCTATAATAGACTTCCTCAAAAGGACTTAAAGGCATTGAATATTTTTTACCCAATTTTAGTTTATTGTCTTCAAAAACAACTCTGAGTCTTCAAGGAGAACTCAAGTTTTATTATTGTAAGACTGAGGACTCAAATTTCTTACAACACTAGTTCTCACAACATGTAGCCATAATTTCAACATAGAACGATGTAACCAATATTTTGATTTAAAAGAGTGTCCATGGAGTTTCTTGCCCGTTCTTCTCCATGAATCTACTACGTTTTGGAATGGGCAACTAGCTTCATCTTTATGCTTGACCGACTCCTTGACAATTCAAATGTGCCTGTAAATGGTTTGATTGGAATAAAAAACTTTCGATCTAAAGAAAAATGTTATTCTGCCGCCTAATCTACGTATGTACTTATTAAGGAAGTACGCCTTATCAATAACATATCACTATCATTTCGTCATTCTCCATTCGAACATTAAACTACAATTCCATATTTACGTTCCGTAAGTTCGAAATTCAAATGCAATAAAACGGTCCGCAAGATGGCGGCCGTAAAACGCGTGCGTCATAAACTTTTGTTGAAAAACGCAATGAAAACTAACTTAGCGTCCTACGACATCGTAAATCAATAGTTTTCGAAAGTTATTTGGAAAGTCTTGTACTTTATGTCAAAGAAGAGTAACTACTTATGTATAAATAAGAAAAGGTAATTGTTTCAGGACCGAAAAAAATGGCGCAAACGAGCCACCAACCACAGCCACCGGCAGCCCAGCTTTTTTTTTTTGAGTGGGAAATTATCAAATAACTTCTCCCGCTCTGGGCGGAGCGGGAGGGCGTGTCAGACTCTTACTGACTAAAACCCACCCGTGTTCCTTCGGTTGCCCTGTTGCCGGGAGCCACGATGTCCCTATCAGTAGCCCAGCTAAAGCGACAAACAGTTCATATGCTTTTTCATACGTTTTGTATGGATTTGTCGCACACGTGTGGTCATCCGCTACAGCAGTAGGTCTGAACACTGCAGCAAGAAGCGACAGCCACCGGTGGCTGTGGTCGGTGGCTCATTTGCGCTGAGCCTAAATGCGTCTGGTGCACACTAGCAAGGTATTTTATCTCCTATCCTGCCCTCTGTGCCGCAAAACATGCAGTCAAGGTGATCTCTGCGCTGCCACTAACGACGTGCTGGAGGTGGCGAAGTTTTGGGCCGGCAAGATGTCACGCTGTCGTGCCATCGATACGAAGAAGTAGAGTCGACTGACTATCGAGTATGCACCGGTAGTTCACACCCTTGCTGATGAGTTCTTGAGATTCCTGTTATTATGTGTGGGTTTGCATTTCAAGATAAAAAAAATAGGGTCTTGACATCTGGGGCCTCTTTGTTAAGAGGGTGCAATCGGAAGGATTTCTGAAAGTTGTCAACGTTGCAAATAGCTATCAAGTATTTCACTGTTTTGATTAATGTCACTAATACGTGCTATGTTGAAATGATTACATACTAGCTAATAATTAATATCGTAACACTTAATTTGACTAATTATTTTGTTTTAGGAGAAAAAAATTAATTTTCGAAATTTTCTAAATGTTTTTCGTGATCAGGGGGCCTACCACAAGCTCATAAAGCAGTATTATTTTAATATTACTTTAGTGTGGGAAAGAGATGAAGCTCTACAGGACGTATAGCTTCATCTCTTTCTCCCACTGAAGTAATATTAAAATAATACTGCTTTTGAGTTTGTGGTAGGCCCCCAGACCATTGCATACCTTTTTGGTTGTTACATAAAGCTGGAAAACGATAAAAAGAAAATGCATAGGTACAAATATAAAATAAAATAATCATGGCGTAACTTTGTGACCAAGCCCTAAGTCGTAAATCAATTTATGCTTACTTAATTTCTTATGTAAGGTATTTTAGGTCACTCTTGACTTCCTTATTCCAAAATCGGTCAGTCACCCCAAGGGGCAGTGATAACACGTGCATCGGTTAGTGCAGCCGGTACTTAGCTATCGTTATCAATATTTTGGGGGTAAACAGAGTAAAGGTAATTGAAACAGGTGAGCACTTATATAGCATTGATTGATATGAGTAGACCCCTAAACTAATATTTTTATTTTATTAAAAAAAAAGATTTTATTTTTTGTATGTTTGTTTGTTACGCTTTTACGCTAAAACGACTGAACGGATTTGGATAAAATTTGGCAAATGGGTAGATCATGACCTGGGTTAGGACATAGGATACTTTTTATCCCGATATTCCTACGGGATCGAGACTTATGCGGGTGAAACCGCGGGGCACAGCTAGTGTGGTATGTTTTTAAAGAGTTTTAGAAATTTTATTACTGTATGGGTGTTGCCTTTTTCTTCTGTTGTGTGAAATAGTTAAATGGAAATTAATTTCCAATATGTGTTTGTGTTTTTTGTTTTTTATGCACGTATTTCTGTGACAATTAAACTTAATTTTCTTTCTTTCTTGAAAAGTTATACGACCAGAAGCTATAACCTAGTGTCCTAACCGGTGACAATTAAACTTATTTTTCTTTCTTTCTTTCTTGAATAGTTATACGACCAGAAGCTATAACCTAGTGTCCTAACCGAAAGCGATAATCGCAAGAATACGCTATCGTTTACCTGAAGTGCGACGATCGCACACTCGCGCGACATGTCACTTTTGGTTGGGAAACGGCCAAGGAATTAAAATCAAAATTTTCTATTTCACATAAACCTACAAGGGCACTTATGAAACGTCAGAAGCTAGGTGCACGGTTCCAATTGGTCGCTTCCTATGGAGAAGAGTCGGCAAGAAACTCCACGGTTACGCTTTTAAAAATAATCGGCTTTTACTATACTTTCAAATAAACAGTATTACTAGGTATGGGAGGATAGTATAGGCCAATAAGTGCCAGGTACTTAACAAAATAGAAAATGTTCAACAAAATCTACAGTCTTCTAGTCCAACAACGTTCTCACATTCACAAAATTGAAAGAATCTATGTAAAAAATAAATAAAATATTACTTAATAAAAACCTATTTAAACAGAATGGCAAGATACTCGTATAAAGGTCGGGAGAAAAAAAAATGGAAAGAGTAAATTAAGTATATATAGCTAGATAGCAATTTATAAATTAAACGAAGAGCTTTATATTAATCACCATTTTTTTCCCCACCACAACCAAATGACCACCATCGTCGACAAGTACCTATTTAAATTTTACTTACAGCTAACAAAATTATGTAACTTTTAATAGCCCGTAACCATAAATTGTACCATTTTAATTATCTTTAAGCTGTTTAATGATCTCGTAAAATGTCTGCTTTGGCTATCGTAAAATATTTTGCATAAGTAACATGGCTACGTCCGTTTGCAATAAAACATTCATTTATTATATTATGAAATATTAATGGCATGTGCGTTATGCAAAAATAATTATAAATTCAGGAATAATTATGAGTCAGGCGATGGATTGACATTATGTCACTTCATAGGAAATGAATGAACGAAGAGTTATTAGCAGGAACTATGATATAAGTTTTGTGTAAAGAATAGAAATTATAAGCACTCAAAGTAGTTTTGAAATATTAATTTACGCTTTTGCTTAAATGAGTGAAAAATCGTTGCAAAACGTACTAATTCTTGCGAGTTTATTAAACTCTATTTTTTTTTATGGATCATAAGATAAGTCTTTACATGGAATAAAATTGTTAGAGTCTATACTCCATTTCAGGGTTGTAACGGATGTCATATAACGGATGAGGATGCGGATGAGGATATCGAGATAATCGGGTTTGAAGATGCGGATGAGGATACGGATATTGGAAAATTCCTTATTGAGGATGCGGATGAAGGTGCGGATGCAGATGTCGTACAAAAAATAGCCCTTGTTTTTTATAGTATTTATATTTATATAGGTTGTAATTATTTGGTAGGTAAAAAAATTGAATACTAATAATTTTTGTAAATAAAGAACTTCTACCAAGTTACGTAGCGACAATTTAATCAACAATAAATAATCCCAAATTCAATGAAGTCAAAGTAACGTACGTGTTATACGAAACTAATGAGCAGTTTCACTTGATCGGGTTATATTTTAGCGATATAAAGCGCTGTCGTCTAAGGTTTTGTGGTACTGGAACGCATCTGATTCATGGAACGTAAACATTTGGCCCACGATTTTAAAGTAAGTTCACGCTGACGTTGTCTCTGCTGTCTTTCGAGTTTCGAATGCGTCTGTTTGTTTGTGGTGTTTTCGCGGATTAGGTTATATTGTTTGTTTGTAATTAGATGTGTGTGTTAATATAATTATAACCCTGCAAAAAAATAGTAGGTACTCAACTGTTTTTATTTTATTTTACCCAAAGATTTCAAATCCCTGAATGTATGTTTACAAAATTTATAGCTTCTCGTGACGGGGACTTTACGTCGGCTAACTCAGATTGTGACATGTGACACCACAGTCGTGCCACCAGTGCCACGTGCGGCCGATCATCTGTCATAGGACAAGGACATTGCGAATTCAGCCAATAGTAACGCGTAACTCACTTATCGGCCCGCTCATTTACCTTGGCGCGAGTTTTTAATCCACTATTTGTGCGAACAAGGTAGGGTCACATCCTCATAGAAATTATGAGGATGCGGATGAGGATGCGGATCTTTTAAAATCAAAAGTTGAGGATGCGGATGTTTTGCGGATATCAAAATTTATGCGGATGCTCCGCAGTTGCGGATGCGGATACGGATATCCGTTACAACCCTGCTCCATTTGATATAAGATTAGACATTTAACTAAACCTTTTTTACAGTTCGTTCAACCGATTTTGACTTCTATTGCGTTGGTAGCATGACAAATGGCAGCTGCAGTAAACATTGGTATTGTAACCACTTTTTTTGCTTTTAATGCCATCCTTATGCCAATAGTATAGAAGTCAAAATCGGTTGAACGGACTGTAAAAAAGGTTTGTTTAAATGTCTAATCTTATTTCAAATGGAGTATAGTTTGATATAATGTCCACATTTTTAGCTATACAGAATATTGTATCAATTGCATGCAAAATAATTAATAACGAGTTTAAAGGTGAACTATAGAACGTCGCAAATTTATTGGTAGGTAATACAATAATAGTCATTCAGATCATACATCACAAACATTTTCATTAATACCTGTATATACACATTTTTGTTTTCAACTTATAGAAATCATTAATGTCATAAAAATTATGTCTATTCAGCCATTTAATAGTTTGTATTTAAATGAGTTAGCATTATTTAATAAATTTAGTTAATAATTATAATATCGATTTAAAATGACATAATAATGTTGACAAAAAGAAAAACTCACTTGTTTTCGAATGAAGTAAAACAATGATGTGAAACACCTACCTATGTGGAACATGGGTATCTATTATAGACCACCCAACTGCTCCCATGGGCATCGTTGGAGAAGACTAAAGGATTTATACTAGCTATAGAGCGTAGCAATCACCTACCTGTGAGCTTGTGTGTTTTTAAGGTTCCGTACCTCAAAAGGAAAAAACGGAACCCTTCTTCGTTGTCCGTCCGTCAGTCTACCAACACATTTTTTCATTTTTCAAGAACACGTTGAGGTATCAAGTTGAAATTGTAGGCCTATGGTCCCATGGAGCTCTAAAAAAATCAAGCTTCTTAAAAAGTCAACGCATTAAAAAAATACGGCCATTCATGCAACATATTTTGATACTCGCAAATAAATCAACTTAGAATCATGAAATTTGGCAGGAAGCAAGGTCTCACAGCACATGTAAAGGAAAAAGTCCGAAAATCGGTAATTTGTAGTTTTATTGCGATTAAACTTACATTTGCAGTTGGAGAATTGACCGTGACGTATATCGATGTATGGGACAACATGTTTTTCAACTACAATATTACGTTTGTTTTCTGGATATATTGATCTAAACTACGGAACCATTCAATTTGGCCGGTTTTTAATACATATTATAGTGTACTCTTTCTTCACTAATAACATACATAAACTCAAACCTTCTTCCCATGGGGGTAGGCAGAAACTACAGAACGCCACCTGCTACGATCCTTACATACTCCTTTTGCCTCGTTTACGTTCATACATCTGGTCATACACGCACGCCGGTTGCGAGTACTACGCACCTGACCTTTCTGAAGAACATCACCGATAAGGTCAGTATATGTCCTCCTAGGGGGTCCCCTCCCGGCGTTTCCACTCACATCAGCCTTGTAAATACCTTTTGTTAATCGCCTTTCATTCATTCTCTCAACATGCCCAAACCTTTTAAGCATACTTTTTCAATTTTTGTCACCACATATTGTTTTATGTACTTAATAATAAAACACAAAATAGGTTTAATTAACATACGAATTAATTATAATATACTTTGCTTTATATTATTATAAAAGATTACTTAGACATGGAAAGGGAGCGCAGGGCGCTGGCTGTGCGGGGAAATATGCTAGCACGCAGGTTTGCTGGTTGTTCAACATCGGTTAAAATTTTACGTTTTGGCGTTTTGTCAAATATTTTACACCAGCAGTCTGTGGGCTAATCATACCCAAAAAGCAGACAGCGCACTGCGCATTCAATATAATAACGCCTTCAGGGCGCTGTTGAGGCTTCCACCTTACTGTAGTGCGTCAGGGATGTTCGCGGATGCGCACACTGACGATTATTTCGCGATCATGCGCAAAAAAGTGGCATCCGTGATACGCAGATTGAGGGGAAGCAGCAATAGCATTCTGAAGGTGTTTGCAGAAAGGCTAGAAGGGCCTACAATGGATAGATTTATCAAACTGCATGTCAGACATGGGACTTGATGAATCTTCCTCCTCTTATCTTGGCTATATTTTTATTGTGTATTTGTGTTTTTATTTTTGTACTCATGTGTGTTTAAGTTTTACTACTAACATAGTTTTTAAGTTTGTACTGATTACTAACACGCTATGGGCCGTCGACGCCTGAAAATAAACAATTTTTATTAATTATAATAATAAAGCTCAGTTTAATTGCAGCATCTTGAGTCGTCTGTGCAACACGAGCCGCCTATTAATTATTGTATTTACTTCATTTCCTTCTTTTTCAGCCACTTTTTTGTTTCTAAATATTTTTTAGTTTTTTTTTTTACATTTTTATATTTCCGATCGTATTTGTGACCATAGCTTATCTTTGATTCTTCTTTATTTTATAACTCATATGTAATTTAACTAACAAACGATATCTATCTTATTTATCTTGCACGCACTATTGATTTCTCTGTTAGTGCTGTGCACTTCTGTAAGTGACGAATTCATAATTTCTAAAACAGTATGTGATTTTTGTTTGTGTATGCCTTAGTGAATAAGTCGTTGAAGTGCCATAACATTAAATAAATAAATAAAAATAAAGCTACAGTTCAAATTAGGTACTTAACTTGGTAAAAAGTGACCAAGGGCAGCTTTTACTATTGAGGTAGGATTCGAATCGGTTTTCGAACGACGAAAATTGTTGGATTTTTTTAATGTCTGTTTAAAATAACTATTGAAAAATAATAATAGGGGGTTGCGGTAAATATGCGGTATTAAAACCGGTAAATATGCGGTGTTTTGATTTAGATTTTAATTTTGGTATTGATTTTAATTTTATGTGATTTAAATTTTCGTTTTAAATTCGATTTTAGATTTTAAATTAGAATTTTGTTGAAAACATAATTATGTTCGGTGAGTATAAGAACTCATCTAATTTTAAGCAGGCAATCAACATCAAATAAGTAATTGTAAAAAATTGATAAAATTGAAATTGGTGAAATTGGTTTATTGGATATATCTCATATCTTTGTGTCGGTGTATTCAATTGTTGGTGAGCCAAATAAATAAAATAAAATGAAATAAATAAGGAAAAAAATAAGGCACCCAATACTGCTTTCCTTGTTACAAAGATTTGTAATAACAAAATCATAATGCAATGGATAGCTAACAAGTAAAAAGCAACAATAAAGTGATAATTTATCATCGTCCGCTGTAGATGTCGCTTCAAGCGCTCGCGCCGTCAAAACATTATAATTGATAGATCGAAAAATATTACAGAAAAGATAGCTTAGTTGTTAGGTGTCGGCTTGAATGGCGTTGGACACGAGTTTGAGTCCCGGTTAGAAAGTTTTGTTGAGGAAAGTTTACATAGTTTCAATTACCTATGAAATGTATAAGTTTGTGGAAAGATTGAGTATTGGTTTTAAGTGTTCCAGTTTTACTCGCATAGAAATTCTTAAGTTGTTCTTTAGAAATTCAAGGTTCCTAAAGATTGTGACCAAAAAGGTCAAAACTGTCGCTCTGTCAGCATTTCATTGGCTAGTGTGGAATAATTCCACGGAATAGGTTATGAACTGCTCTATAACCTAATAGCTGCTTGCATATGGAGGTGAAAAATGCTGGTTGTAATCTAGGCAAAAATCAAAACAAACATTCCAACTTTTTTTATTAAAAAGAAATCATAATTTTGAAATTGGAACGCGGAACGCACTGTGTGGTCGCATACACCACGCCCGGTTAACGATCTAGCAAACTGTTAAGTTAATCCGCAGATAAGCGTCGCGTGACACAAGCACCATTGTTCTAACAGAATAGATAATTTACGCTGACAACGTCGCCGGATTACTGGAGTTAGCGTTGTGTAATATGAGCATGGTGGCTTCTTGCTTGTAGACTGGTTAGGCTTCGGAGGAAAACACTAGTAATTGCAGTTATCGTTTACTGAGTTTGAGTCACAAAATGTCTTCATAAACGCTTCGCTTTGGCAGACAAACTGCGTTCGTGAATCCCTGCTGATTTATACATTTCATATTTTACCAGTAACTGGTTTAGGAATGAGAGAGGGGGAGTTTCCAATCTTCCTTATGTTTCTTTGCAAAAATTTTTGCACTGTTAGCTTAGAATAATAAGAGCATTATAGTTACTATTATTTCTGTGTCCACAAACTTCATCCGGGTCGTCTCGATTTCATGTGTATTTACATTATCATCTGCAGCGGAACTCATTTGCATTATTCCCAATAAGTACAGCCATCATGTCTTTCCATTTATAAATAACACACCAAGAATACCCATCTCCTCATCATCCCACAATACAAGTCAACTGAAGTGAATTGATTGCCATCGGTGCACAAGGGCGGCCGACCAGCTATCTGTCACTAATCCAAGGGGATGTCTTATCCCAAACCATTACTTTGCTTTTTATGAGATAAAGCACACTTCATTAGGCTTTTGGTAGCAAAATATTGGGTGTTTGTTAAAATGATCGAAAATGGTTAATAATCGTACATTGACGGATCACTGAATACTTAGAGTGATCATTGTGGAGAATAAGGCGATGTGATTCAGTCGCTGTTCGGGCGTCTCCGACCACTCGGCAATCTTCGGCTGCTGTCGGGGACAGCGGAACCCTAACCGTCCCTAACAGTCGCCAATGCAGAATAAATAGAAAAAGTCTTTGATGCTTATCGCGATCTCGTCTTCTTTTTCTACTTCTTCTTTTGTCTGTGTGGTTAGTGACTAACATGGTGACAAAGTTTTAATGATAGATCGCCCGGAGTCCTGCCAGCAGGACTTTAAGTACTTCCGAAAGGACGCAACTTTTTTCGGTCACAGTACCGTAATTATATACACCACAAATTTCAAATTTGCACGAAAATATAGAATATTTTTGTCTCTTTCATATCGTACAAGAAACGGTTTCTAAACACAACTGACCTTCCATCAGCAAGCGATGGCGCATGGGGATAGCGCGTTCACGCTCGCGCGACTTATGTCGATGTCCGGGCACCGAAAACGCATGTAGTTGTCAACATTTCGGTATTCCAGCGTATTCAATTTTTTTTTTTTACTTTCCTGAATTGAATTTCTCTGACTTGGCTTCAGATGTCGTCGAGAAATATTTGAAGCATGTGATAATTATACAATACGCACATGAATCCGAAAAGTCAGTGGTGCGTGCTTTGGGTTCGAACTTGAGACCTATGACTTGGCAGTCCGACGGTCGCACCACTAGGCTATCACCGCGTTTCTTTCGAGAACTCGTTAAAATGGGTCATTTTGTCTTTGGTCTTTCTTTTTGGAATTTCTTTTCTAAGGTTTCTTCAATAGCATCGTCACATATAGCTTGTAAGAAACCTTTAAATAAATTGATCAATTGAAGTCGATTGTCGCGTCAACTCTTCGCGCGGTAAACTCTAATTGCGCGATGCAGGATTTGTGTGACGTCAGGTCTTTGATGTGAACTTCGCATGTGGCGACGTAGATGCCGCCTCAGTCGCCGCAGTCACTAGTTAATTTACAAAAGCCTGTCACTAGGAACACTTTATCGATACAAAGAAAGAGCCTCTTAATTAAAGTATTACGGTAAACAGTTTATTGGCTATAAACACCATTAGCACATCGCGGGCGCTTTTATGTTCCTTTCTCTGTGAAACGTACCGGCGGCATGTACGTAACACCTGGATTTAGGGTTCCGTACCCAAGAGGTGCCAATGGAACCCCTTTACTAATGTTCCGCTGTCCGTTTGTTAGTCACAGGGCTATATCTTTTGGCTATGCACTTGAAATTTTCAAGTTTTCGAGTATGAAAGCCAGTCACAGACGCAGCTAGATAATATAATATTAATATACTGTGCTATATATTATATTATACCAAGCCACCACAAACGTAGTTATACTATAATACATATTTTTGCCCTCATTTGTTCTGCGGTTATACCATCATCATCATCATCATTTCAGCCGAAAGACGTCCACTGCTGGACATAGGCCTCCCCCAAGCACCGCCACTTCGACCGATTCTGTGCTTTCCGCATCCAGCGGATTCCTGCGGCCTTCACAAGGTCATCGGTCCATCTTATGGGAGGCCTTCCAACGCTACGTCTTCCGGTACGTGGTCGCCACTCCAGAACCTTTCGGCCCTATCGGCCATCCATTCTGCGAGCAATGTGCCCTGCCCATTGCCACTTAAGTTTGGCAATTCTTAGAGCTATGTCAGTTACCTTGATTCTCCTGAGGATCTCTTCATTTCTGATTCGATCACGTAGGGAAACTCCAAGCATAGCCCTCTCCATTGCCCTTTGGGTGATTTTTAGCCTTCTGATAAGGCCCATTGTGAGCGACCACGTTTCAGTACCATAAGTCATCACTGGCAACACGCACTGGTCAAAGACTTTCGTCTTGAGACACTGGAATGTGGGACGAGAAGATATTGCGTAGCTTCCCGAACGCTGCCCAGCCGAGTTGGATTCGACGTTTGACCTCTTTCTCGAAGTTAATATACCATAATATATATTAATATGTCTTGCTATATCTATCCTCATATTTTGGTGACGTAATAGAAATATAATTATGTTATAGCTCCATCTGAGGATTACTATGGAAAATGTCTGTATGGCCGCTATAACAACAAAAATAAAACAAAGTTAAAAATTAAAGGGCTTCCCCATATAAGAAACGAAAATATGTGGTGTTAAATATTGTACGCTGGTACGGAACACTTCGTGTGCGAATCCGGCTCGCACTTGGCCGCAATATAAGCAATGTGCGATATGTGGTGCAACTTGACCATAAACTTGGCGAAATCTAGGTTTAGCAGTGACGATCTTGTGTTAAATTGATTAAATCTCCAAGTGCGGAGTGTCTCTAGCAACTGGCGAAAACATCGTTAACAACGAATTATTTTTAACGTCAAGAACAGCGAAATCAATTGTTCAGTTAAGTACAGTCAGCCTCACAAGAATGTTCATTTGAGTGTCTTTAATCTGTGTTTGATAATATTGTGTTAATGTGTAGATACAATTAAGTACCCCATGTGTTAAGGGTGTGTCCAAATATTGAGCGGCAATCGTGCGCAGCTGCCGCGCGCGGCCTCCGCGGTGTGTTTGGACGACTGCCGCGCGCGAACGCTTCTGTCTACCTGCCGCGCACAAACATTTTTAGGAAACATTCGTCAGTAAATGTATCTGGACGTATTTCTGCGGACGTATTTATTAAAGGCTAGGCAGATTGATATTGCCATATTCAGCAAGCAGCGTGTCTCTGATGTGCCGCGCAGTACTGCCGCGCAAACATTCGTCGGTTTAGTTCTAACTAGAGCGCGGCAGAAATGTGTGCTGCAATTGCCGCGTGTTGCTTCCGTGCTCTTGCCGCTCAATGTTTGGACACACCTTTATATTTTTTGTGCTGCATATAATATACATATGTATACTTATACGTTTTTGAAAATTCTATAGCTGTTCATACTAACCGTTCGTACTTTGTTGTAGTTGTTCCGGGTCTGGCTGTTTGTGTATGTGAGTTTTAAATGTTTGTAAACGCACCCACAATACAGGAAAAATTCCTAGTGTGAAATTCCTAGTGCGCAAAGTTTTAAAAAAAATATAAAAAGCCTAGCCCAATGTAACTAGGACTTTCCTCAGGCTCGTGTGGTGAAAAATGGATCACTCCTTGCTACATAGTCACGGTTAGGGTTACCATCTGATAGGCATTTGCCGCATTTGACAGACATTTTACGGTTTTAGACAGGCGTGCGGCCGGCGCTAAGGATAAGACAGGCATTTTTGAATTTTCCTAATAAATACATAATTGAATAAAGAAAGGAATCACCTGACAATAGAGTTGGTAAAAGTGTTATTAGTAACTCAAAAAAAACTTTAAAAACGTTTCGTGTGAAGATTTTAGAAAAAAAAAAGAACTTTTGAAAATACATAATGTCTTCGGAAACATCACTCAGTGGTAAGTTCGTTTTTTCTAATTTAGTTTAGTGGTCGTAAATTGATCAAACTATTGATTTAGAATAAATGTCAATCTTTAAAACTATCTGTTGCGTATTATCTATTTTAAGACGTACAGTTTTTTTACAGTAGACAGGCATTTTTCTGAAAAATCTGGCATTTTGTACATCCTAGACAGGCATCCTTACATAGATGGTAACCCTAGTCACGGTAATAGTTATGTTTATGCCTTTGTGAGATGAATATAATTATGGAAATCCAAAAGACTTCGATTTAGCCTGAAGCAGACGGACTACCTGAAACAATTATGAAATTGAACCAGCGTATGAAACAAACAATGTAAATCAATGTGCGATCGAACAACATAAAGCGAACGATTGTATCAATTAGCCGCCATTAATGTGACATCGACAAACATGGCGCCCGGTGCGCGGGAAAATTGGGAAAATGGCGATGATTTCGAATTTGTAATACGAATATCATGAAAAAAGTACTTGTGTAAATAAATGTGATAATCACATTTAAACGTGTTTTTTTGACACATGATTAATTTGACAGGACCAAACTAAAATTTATCTTCTGTCCTTTTCTTAATGAAATAGAAAGAAAAAGATGCACTGAACTTAAATTTAGTTTAGTTTGTGAACAAGGGAATCGGCACCAGTGTGTGTTCTGTAGAGTGAAAGCAAAATAGACATCTGATTGAAGTAGACATCGTGCAAACCAAAATATGTTCTTCCAAATACTTAATTTATTATAAGAATCTAATTTACAAGTCTTACCTACGTCAATTTATTTGACTGAGTGTTGGTATTTTGGCCAACCAATCACAACAGTTTCGTACTAAAGTAACTGTTCTGATGACCGCATAGTTTGCAGACATTTGCATCCATTTCCAACTATTTGTGGCTTGTTCTTTTTCGTCGAGTCGATGGTACACACGGCTACACATCAAGCTATACATTTCCAATATAAGCTGACCTCGCATTGTACGGAAATCGTATACAATACGAGATCAGCAGAAACTGGAAATGTATAGCTTGATGTGTAGCCGTGTGTACGTACGACAGTGTACTAAATGTTTTAGCCCAAATTTCGCCACTTGGCAGCTAAAGCTGCATTTTGTGGGGCACAGACGCAGACGGTAGGATAGGAGGTGGAACATGTTTGCGCCACAGCTCCCCATCTCCCCTTTGTTGCTTGTTGCAAATCAAACACGGAAGCCTCGTAAACATTACGATTCCGACCACGGCATCCATAACAATTGACGTCTTTATTATGTTATTAGACAAACACAATAAATCATTGCAACGATCAATTATCATAAAGTCACGCTCGATCAGTTGTTTCAATTAGCCGCCATTACTGTGACGTCACAACATGGCGGAAAGCGGGAAAATTCGCTATAGTCGATGTTGTGTTCCTGTAATATTTGTCATGATTGAATATTAAGCTAATAACAAGCAATAGCAATAAAAATCCTATTAGGGAAATTACTATGAATATAACAAATTAAAAGAATGGGTATAAAACAATAATGGCGTCCTTCGTCCGCCAAGATTTCATGTGACGTCACAAATATGGCTTGAGTTTATTTTTTTATTATTTCGTGTTTTTTATTGTACTCTGTCATTTAAACTTCGCATTGACAAAATATTACAAAAGTTCGGTAAATATTACAAAGATTCATATAAGTTGTAGGTTTTTCTCTTGGAGTAGGTAAGCTACCACGAGACCTAAAACCAATTTGATTGGATTACAAGGTCAAGTTAAATTATCAAGCGAAACTCCGCAGACCTGATGGGATATCTAAACACGACAAAATAAAAAATAAATATATTTTTTTTTTTTTGGGTAAACGAGCGCTAGTTCTTTTGTTACTTGAAGTATGAGTTAAGAAAATCTAATTTTACACAAAAAAAATAACAGATTTTTAGAGTTCCGTACCTCAAAAGCAAAAAACGGAGCCCTTATAGGATCACTCGTGTGTCTGTCTGTCTGTCCGTCTGTCACAGCCAATTTTCTTCAAATCTAATGGACCGATTAAGTTTAAATTTGGTACACATAATATATGTATTTCTGTGGCCCAAATATGGACGTGTAACCAAAATAAATATTTTTTTAATACGGGGGTCACTTTTAGAGGGCTCGTAAAGTAACACCCTATGAGCCTTGATGCCTGACAATAAAATATTTTAAGCTATTGCATAGCTTTTATCGCGGGCTTTGAGCGCGGCGACCGAATCAAGAAATTCCGTAACGAAAAAAACCTAACACCCCCCACTCCGCCTACCATGTAATGACGGTTCTCATGACAACGTGATAAAATAATAATAATAAAAACTTTATTCATATAAAAAGGTAAAACACTAAATACTAATTTGCTAAAATGGACGAAAAATTCAACTATGTTATGTGCCTGAACTAAGTCATCCTGTGTTTCAGGCGAGGCAAGGTATAATAATATTTCTAAATAATCACATCAATTATAAAAATCTAGTCATCTAATAGGTATGTAAAAAAGTGTAAATAGTACAATAAATCCTACTTGCTAAAATCTTAGTAACTATCCTTACTTAGCTAAACTTAATTAGCACAATATTTAATTTATTTAAGTACAATTAATAGTTTCTCTGTATCTTCATAGGACATACTTTGAAGAGCTTCCTTGAGAGTTCTTTTACAATTATTATAATTTAGAGAATAAATTTTAGCTCTCGCATTTAGTGTGTTATAAAGTAATGGTCCTAGGTAGACAAAAAATTTGGCTGCGAAGGCATGTTTTGTACTTTTTGTAGAGCAAACTATGTGACGTGATGTGTGTCTGTGTGTGTGTGCTATGATGTTGTCATGGGAACGCAATTTTTGTTTTATGTCATCATCTCAAGTGTAGCGTTGACAAATAGGAAGTATGGAGGTTACAAATGCTATGCAATAGCTTTACCTCGGCAGTCCCCGAGTGCCACATGTTTTTTTTATTTATTTTTCATTTATTATTGCGTGATTGACTAACAAACACACAAATATACAACTTTCACATTTATAATATTAGTAGGATAGTAGAATGCATCCTTATTTTTTACTCAAAATATATTAATAATATACCGTACCGTTCAACGAACAAGTAAAGCCTACTTACTTCCCTATAAAAATCGAATTACGTAAGTATTAAAATCCAATAAAAACGTAATCCTTTGTATCACGGAACGGAACGGAACACGGTACACAGATATATAACTATAAAAATATCGTTACGTCGCATTATCGTCTATAAAGTGGAATTACCTGAAAATATTCTATAAATAATCGTTTTACGATGACTTGGGTTAAAGTACAGGTTATGAATAATAAAAATGGGTAAGAATCCGATCCAATTGAATATTTTGAATTAATTTTGAAGTGAAAACTTCTTTAGGCGCGTTGGGCATTTTTGAGATGGGACTAAACCATTGATTTCGCGACACTGTTACGACACCAGCTAAAGACATCAACGCATTGATTACCGCGGTGCCGATTTTTTTTTCAAGTTTTCGGTTCTGTTGGCACTCCCGGATTGCCACTGTTTTTTATATGGGTCAAAAGTATTAAGTGAAAAGCTATTAATATTTTAAAGTTATCAACTTATATCCTACTAGCTGCGCCTCGCGGTTTCACCCGCATAAGTCTCCCGATCCCGTGGTAATTATATTCCCATCGGAATAAAAATTATACTAATAAACGAACAATATTTGTATATTTGTTTGTATATATATTTGTACTCACGTTCTCGAAATCGGCTCTAAAGATTTCGATGAAAGTTGCAATATCGAAGTTTACGGAGCGAAAAATCGATCTAGCTAGGTCTCATATCTGGGAAAAATCGTTTTCTCTATTTTCACAGCCTCGGGAATGTGACACAACGTTGGTATGTTTATTTCTATTTTCACCCGAGCAGAGTTCGGTCGACCAGGTACAAATTCATTATACCTTACATAGTTTAGATATAGTTAAATCTACATATCCACTTATGAAACGTAAGAAGATAGGCGCACAGTTCCAATTGGTGATTTCCTATAAGAAACTCCACGGTTACTCTTTTACGAATGATTGACTTTTACAGTATTTTCAAATGACAGTGTTAATAATAGTATCAACGGGTTCAGGATGTTGATGGGGCTACCCCGTTTCTGCAGTGCATCAGGTATGTTCGCATAAGCACACGTCGATGGCTTCCACGCCATCGTCAGACGGAAATCTGCCTCTTTGCTCTGCAGAGTGCGGGAAAGCTCCAACTCCATCCTGAAGACCATAGCGGGGAGGTACGATTCTCATTTGTTAGGTGATATTGTTCGAAGATGTATATCGAACAACAGCCTTGTTTCAAAATAGATAATAAGTTTACTAACATTATAAGTTATCTTTTTGTTTAGGTACTAACCCATATATGTATGTATGGATGTTGCTTTTCCGAAATAAAGATTTTTTTATAGGCATGGGAGGATAGTGTAGGCCTGTCAACACTCAACAAGTATCAGGTACTTAACCAAAATAAAACGCCTAAAAACCGTACTCTAAAGCCGTGTACCCACGAACGAACAAGAACATGGTGAACACAAACATCGAGATCGAACACTTTGTTCAGAGATGTGCGTACATACTAGAGATGCAACGAATATTCGGCAACTATTCGGTATTCGGCCTATTCGGCCATTTTTTCCAGTATTTGGTATTCGGCCGAATACTACTTACTATTCGGCCGAATACCGAATATCTTATAAAAGGAAATAAAAAAGCAATTTAATCAAAACATTTATTTATCAATTAATCATTAATTGTGAAAACAAGAGTATTAATGTTTTTTTAATATTTAAAATTAATTAAAGGCAAATTGTGATGAATAAAAACAAGTTTTTCAGCATTTGTTGGAAAGAGACGATTGCGCTTTTCTTCATACACAATACCTGCTTCTGAGAATAGTCTCTCACTATAAACACTACTGCACGGTGACGACAGGTATTTTTTTTACAAATAATATAAGCTCCCACAGCGAAGCCATTTTAGACAATATACATTATTTTTTAAATGCGATATCATAAAATACAGCAAGTTGTGACACGACGTGCCGGCTACTGAGCCAAATACTCCCCGCCTCGTCACCGCCGCACGCACTGCACCAAAACGTGTCGTAACTTGTTCGCGTGAAGTGTACTGGATCTCCCGCCGAATATTCGGCAGCCGAATATTCGGTATTCGGCTGAGACCGCCGCCGAATATTCGGTATTCGGTATTCGGCCAAATCACTATTCGTTGCATCTCTAGTACATACCACTAACGTACACACGGCTACACATCAAGCCATACATTTCCCATTTCCAGTATACGTGTGTACATCAAACACTGTCTTCGTCAAAAATTTTCGTGGCGATCCAATTTCGAATCCATGGCTTTAAAGAGATCGAGGTGCTTGAGCGCGAACTGTGTTCGTATGATGTTCGTGTTTGCTTTGCTAATTTACGTCCACACGTACGAACTAAATGTTCTGTTTTCGATGCTCGTGTTCACCATGTTTTGTTCGTGTAATATACGTTTTCGAATCCATAGCTACTAAAGAGAGCGGAGGTCTTAGTGTGAGTTCCTTTTAACCATCTCGACTTTACGCATCGACCGTGTTCGGCGCTCCGATTGGCCCTGCACCTGTGAAGGCCAGTGAAGGACCAATCGGAGCACCGAAAGCGGTCGAAGCGTAAATTCGAGATGGTTAAAAGAAACTCACACTAGGGCCTCTAGTCAGTTGAGCGCGAATACAAGTTCGTGTTCGCTTTGCTAATTTACGTCGACACGTACACACGGCTACACAACAAGCTATACATCTCCAGTATAAGCTGACCTCACATTGTACCGAAATCCTATACAATGCAAGATCAACATAAACTGGAAATGTATAGCTTGATGTGTAGCCGTGTGTACGTACGACACTGTACTAAATTTTTTAGCCCAAATTTCGCCACTTGGCAGCTAAAGCTGCATTTTGTGGGGCACAGACGCAGACGGTAGGATAGGAGGTGGAACATGTTTGCGCCACAGCTCCCTATACAATGCAAGATCAACATAAACTGGAAATGTATAGGTTGATGTGTAACCGTGTGTACGAACTAAATGTTCAGTTTTCGATGCTCGTGTTTACCATGTTATGTTCGTTCGTGCGTACACGCCTTTAGGTCTCCTAGAAACTTCTTTCTAGCTTACATTTTAACAGTCTATTTTCGCTCTAATATTTACACTTGCAATTTTACTTTCATGCCTCTACAACTCACCAAAAATCCACTCAAAACCAAACCAACCCAATTCACTTTAACGTCCAAATCACTTTACATTTCGAAGTTAGCCAAACAACAAACAAAACCGGGCCGTTTCAACCAATCCGAACAAATGAGAGGCCAAACTTCGGCAATAAGTCAGGCCGTTTTGTGTACGACTGTACGTCAATAGGAACACCTGGTTATTGGCGCAAGTTTGTAGTTAACTGTACCTACTGTGAGGGTCCCGGAATGTTTGGAGATGAATTCGTAAGGGAGAGTATAGTAATGACAATGAGTTATTATGTCGTATTATCTAATTCTACAAGCCTTCCATATGAAAGCTCGTCTTGGGAGTTTGCTGGAAAAACAATCATCTTCCTTCCAATCTAACCGAATGCAGCTGAATACCAGTATTTTACATAGAACGACTGCCTATCTGACCTCCACACGATACCTTTGGTAAGACTGCTTGTCAGATATTCTGGCTTCTGATGACTGTCAAAGATCCTCGAATGAAAACCGGGACAAAAGTCTAAAAGTGCTTTCCGAGGTACGAAGGAGTCGAGACTCCTCCATACCGAGGTGTACTGTACAGTGTACTATACCGAGGTGTACTATACAGTGTACTGTACAATATACTATACAGTGTACCTACTACACAGTGGTGTATTATACAGTGTACTATACCGAGGTGTACTGTACAGTGTACTATACCGAGGTGTACTATAAAGTGTACTATACCGAGGTGTACTGTACAGTGTACTATACCGAGGTGTACTATACAGTGTACTATACCGAAGTGTACTATATAGTGTACTATACCGATGTGTACTATATAGTGTACTATACCGAGGTGTACTGTACAGTGTACTATACCGAGGTGTACTATACAGTGTACTATACCGAGGTGTACTGTACAGTGTACTATACCGAGGTGTACTATACAGTGTACTATACCGAAGTGTACTATATAGTGTACTATACCGATGTGTACTATATAGTGTACTATACCGAGGTGTACTATACAGTGTACTATACCTAGGTGTACTATAGGCACAAGAATAAAAAACGAGATAGGTTACACTTCTGCATAACCCTTCAGAAAATACAGTCGTGATATTATAATATCTTACATAACATAACATCACGCCTTGTTTCCCCGAAGGGTTTGGCAGAGGTGTCCCTGTAATAGGTACCATCGAAGTAACGCATAACTATACACCGTAAAGACTATTTCTGCTTGCAGCGCTCAGCCGCTATAGTATCGCTTACCTACGAAAAAAAAGGGTCGTGTGCACGGGATTTTGTTTTCAAACTGCTTACAGTTATGTTTAAGTCCCATATAGTAGGGAATGAGCCTATTGCCATCAACCGGGCACAAATCCAGACTCCGAGCTGCTGCTGAGAAAAATCAGATAGAAAAACCCAATAACACTTTGCCCGACCCGGGAATCGAATCCAGGACAGCAGTAGCGCTTGCTACCACTAGACCAACGAGGCAGTCCTATATTTTTGTATTTTTTTAAATCTTATTTACCAATAAAGGGTGCAATGATCCGAAAAAAAAACCGAATAAAAATAAAGAAGCCTGCTACAAAATTGGCAGGCAAACTGGCGTGCTTAATACAGCTAATTGACGTTTTTATTCATAGCGGTGGACTATTAATTTTTATAGGGTAACGAATAAAAATGATTTTCATGTTTTGTAGGGAAATCCCTTTCATAAAATTTATTGAAATGAATGAAGGATCATGTTAGTTGATTTGGCAGAGTGGCTGAGGGATTGGCTTTTGCTCCATTGGTCGCTAGTTCGAATCCTCATAGTGCACAGTGCATAGTGTATGACTTATCTACAGAAACTTGTCCTGATTGTCAGTGCCGGCCCGAGAATTCCTGGCGTCCTAGGCGAAAGGCTGGAACGGCGCCCTTTTAAGAAAATTCGTGACAAAATAAAACTATGTTCTTTCTTTTTCGTGTGGTTGGTGACTAACCTGGTGTCAGAGTTTTAAAGCCGCCCATGGGCCTCTGACTTGGCTACACATGCCGTCGAGAAATATCTCTCAGGCGCGATCGGTATGCGATCGCGGTCAAACTATAATAGTCAAATAAATTTTGAACAAAACATTATAACATACAACAAGAGAAGCAATTTTAAAATTGCGATTTTTTAGCAATGGAGCGAGTTGAGGCTATCAACTAAACTCGCTTTTGATTTCCAGATGAACCGTACCGGTGGTGTCCATGAGCGCATTTTGGTAGAAAAATGTGTAAAAAATTGGGAGTATTTTCAAGTTGTAGGTAAATAAAAATTAATGTTAAGTATTATTTTTTAATTGCGATGTCGATTGCCGCCCCCCTAATACGAGTGCCCTAGGCCGTCGCCTAGTTCGCCTATATGAACGGGCCGGCCCTGCTGATTGTGTCTATAAACGTATTCAAAATACAGAAAATAAATCTTGTTTTGGAAAAATATAGCTGGATCGCTGTTGGTTCAAGAAATAACTATTTAATTTATTTTTAAAAAACATCTGTTACCGCTACATCAAAAGTTCTTAAAGGACTACTCATACTTAGCTTACAAGTTCAGCCCCAGGAGCATCTGCCACCCAAACGTGACCTGTAGTGACCTATTTTGAAAACAATCAATCGACTGCGGGCCTAAGCAGGCCGTTTTTTTTTTGGGTGGGAAATTATCAAATAACTTCTCCCGCTCTGGGTGGAGCGGGAGGGCGTGTCAGACTCTTACTGACTAAAACCCACCCGTGTTCCTTCGGTTGCCCTGTTGCCGGGGGCCACGATTTCCCTTTCGGCCCATATTCGCAGCCCCGGCAGGCATTGGCCCTAGCGGACCCCGTCAATTCTGCTGACATCTCTTTGAGGTGCTGCTTGCAGGCACAATCTAGCAAAGTAGGGGATAACAGATCCCACCGATACCCAGTGCGAATGCGGTGCTCCTGACCAAACCATGTCTCTTATGCTGGAGTGTCCAAAGTGTCCACACACCTGCACTTCTGAGGACCTAAAGAATGCCACTGATGCCACGATTGGCGTGACCACCTACTGAGCCCGACTCGTTTATCATATTTTACCATCGACTCGAAAAGAAGAACAAGAAGAAGCTTACAAGTTCATATTTGCATATTTTACAACATTTTAATAACAAGACATAAAAAAACGAATTTTCCCAGATATGAAGCTAGATCGATTTTTCACCCCTATATTGCAACTTTCATCGAAATCGTTAGAGCCGTTTTCGAGAACGTGATTACAAATATATATATTTGTCGGATCCGGTCATTAGTACGGACACGAAACGAATCGCAAGCGCGCCACTGGCGACATCAAGAGTAATCTACCTACACCAAAAAAGGCGCGCTTCTACAGAGTCTCGATGTTTTAAGGCTACGGCGAGGAGGGCATTCAGCCTCTGGTCGCATTGGAGTCAAGACGTCGGGGAACTGTTCTCGATTCGTGGTGCTCAGTTATTATGTGATTTGTGATCATTTTGTTAATTGGTGATTTTAATAAACGCCGTCGCACCCAGTGTGTGTATAATTTAGCTAGTGTGATTCATTTGATAGTAAATTATAATGTGATCTGAACTGCAAACTGTTTTTCTATTGCGCATTAACCAACACTACCCACACTACGCCCACAGTAGTTAAAATATCGCTGATAATAACGAAAGTCACATACCCGTCTCCGACATATTTATATACAAATATTGCTCACTTAATAGTATAGGATGACGACATTATGATAACAAAGAAGCTCTAAAAATAACAAGGCTGTCCTTGGTTGCCATAGTACAAGTGATATAACTCACTATGTCAAGATCTAACAAAAACATTATCTCATTTATCAACACAACCTACCCCAACACTGTTTTATGGTCCTTAATCATAATCAATGTTACACACCTACTTATGTAACAAAATAAGCTAAAATAAACTTTATTCACTGAGAGTTAGGGTTGCAGTCGACTGCTTTAGTAATGTTGTTTACAAAAATGTCACGATTTTTGTTTTTTAAATAGAATCAAGGGAAAATCAACTCTGTCTCTCGGAAAATAAGGTCGAGATAACAAAAGCACCTTCTAGTGTTGTTTTGTAGGACGGAAAAAACTCGAAAAAACCAACATTGACAGATCGTAAAGTATGTAATCTGAATTATGAAGAAATAATGGTAATGCCACCCGGGTTTTCTTGTAAAAAATTTAAGCCTACTATTTCGACGACTGAAAACTTATCTGTTGCTGTCCAAACATACTTTTGCAATGCATGTGCTCGAAAAGAGCGTTTTCCAAGCAGCTAAACTATGCGGAAACTGTCACTTTTTTTTACTTAGTGCTTTTTACTTTTCTGTTTTTTTTAGTTTTTTTTTACTCCGTCATCAGCCCGAGGCAGAGTTTTTATTATTTGAGAAAAAAATACAAAATAAATAAGGATGATGATGATGATGACGATGCGATGGCGATGACAATGGTCGAAGTCGAAGTCGACGTCGAAGTCGAAGTCGACGTCGACGTCGAAGTCGAAGTTGAAGTTAAAGTCATGACGATGGCGATGATGATGATGAATAATATTGTTTATATTATTTATTAACGTCAGCTAATATGTCAGATGTTACACATTATATGCGACTAATGTAAGGTTCCCCCCTTTTTTTTCCTCACACAATGCATAGTAAAACGTTGTATGATACACGTGCGGAAGATGATTTCCGACTCGTGTCGACTTATAAACTTGCTCGCTTCGCTCGCTCGTGAATAAAAATGCCACTCGTCGGAAATCATCTACTTTCCGCACTTATAGCATAAATAACTATTTCATGTTAACTTTTGTTTGTTTCAGTTCGACTCGCAACCTCGCTGCGTGATGGACTCTGTTCGAGATCAAAAAATGTCGGGCAAACACGAAATAAACTTGTGTTAGGTTTCAATTTATAAATACGTAATTGTTGGATATTGTACTGGCAACACCCAAAGATTCGATGTGTCAGAACATAGCGCGGGAACGGCCTTCTGGGTCTGGCGCTCGTGACGGTAAGATGTGCTTAGTGGATGTGTCGGTAAAAAGATAGATTGGCATGGTATTGGTTGGAGATTTACTGTAAATTAAAGTTTTAACCTATTAGTTTAATGGTAAATATTAGAATACGATTAAATAGTGATATTATGTGGGGAATAGGAGATGTGATGGTATGGTGTAGAATATTGAATTTGATGTTGGCAAAGAAATATAAATGACTGACAAAATATCTTGGTGTTCCATATTATTTTAGTTTTATTAAACAGTTTTAGATTATGATATTCATCATTTCAGCCGAAAGACGTCCACTGCTGGACATAGGCCTCCCCCAAGCACCGCCACTTCGACCGATTCTGTGCTTTCCGCATCCAGCGGATTCCTGCGGCCTTCACAAGGTCATCGGTCCATCTTGTGGGAGGCCTTCCAACGCTACGTCTTCCGGTACGTGGTCGCCACTCCAGAACCTTTCGACCCCATCGGCCATCCGTTCTGCGAGCAATGTGCCCTGCCCATTGCCACTTAAGTTTGGCAATTCTTCGGGCTATGTCGGTTACCTTGGTTCTCCTGCGGATCTCTTCATTTCTGATTCGATCACGTAGGGAAACTCCAAGCATAGCCCTCTCCATTGCCCTTTGGGTGACTTTTAGCCTTCTGATAAGGCCCATTGTGAGCGACCACGTTTCAGTACCATAGGTCATCACTGGCAACACGCACTGGTCAAAGACTTTCGTCTTGAGACACTGTGGTATGTGGGACGAAAAGATATTGCGTAGCTTCCCGAACGCTGCCCAGCCGAGTCGGATTCGACGATTGACCTCTTTCTCGAAGTTGGACCTACCTAGCTGGACAATTTGTCCTAGGTAAACATACTCGTCCACAACTTCGAGCGTAGCGTCTCCGATCTTCATGGGAGTGGGTGTCACATGGGCATTTGACATGACTTTTGTCTTGTCCATGTTCATTTTAAGACCCACTCTTTCGGAGGCTCTACTGAGGTCATCGAGCATTGTACTGAGTTTCTCCATGGTCTCAGCCATGATAACTATGTCGTCGGCAAACCGAAGGTTAGTGATATACTCGCCATTGATGTTGATGCCTAGCCCTTTCCAATCCAGAACCTTGAAGACATCCTCCAGTGCAGCGGTGAACAGTTTCGGAGAGATAACGTCTCCCTGTCTCACACCTCGCTGCAGAAGGATAGGTTTCGAGGTCTGGTCCTGGAGTCGAACTGACATAGTGGCGTTTTTGTACAAACACTTTAGCACCTCGATGTACCGATAGTCGATCTGGCACCGTTGAAGAGACTGCAGCACAGCCCATGTCTCGATCGAATCGAAGGCTTTCTCGTAGTCCACAAACGCTAAGCAGAGAGGCTGGTTATACTCTTCGGTCTTCTGTATAACCTGCCGCAGCGTATGTATGTGGTCTACGGTGCTAAAGCCTTTACGGAATCCGGCTTGTTCGGGAGGCTGGAAGTCGTCAAACCTGCGCGCGAGACGGTTCGTGATAACTCTTGAAAACAGCTTGTAGACATGGCTCAGAAGTGTGATGGGCCTATAATTCTTAAGCAGGGCATTGTCGCCCTTTTTAAAGAAGAGTACCACCACACCTCTGTTCCATGCCTGTGGCGTTTGACCCTCGAGTATGACGGAATCGAAAAGCTTCTGGAGGGCCTTAAGAACAGGTTTTCCCCCGGCCTTCAGGAGTTCAGCCGTAATTCCGTCATCACCCGGCGCCTTGTTGTTTTTAAGTTGCTTCAGAGCCATCCTAATCTCGTACAAGCTGACGTCCGGGATGTCTTCGGTATAGTGTCGGGTCAATCTAGCTCTTGGGTCGTTTGCTAGATTCGTAACGAGGTTACTGGTTGACGTGTATAACTGTCCATAGAAACTCTCGATCTCTCTCAACAGCTCAGGTTTGGCGGATACGATTCTGCCATTATTGGTCTTCAGTTTCGCAAGCTGGCTCTGTCCAATAGACAGATCTCTAGCAAATACCTTGGAGCCCTTATTCTGCTCTATTGCGTCCTTAATACGGTTCGTATTATAAAGTCGAAGGTCGCTTTTCAAGGACTTAGAGATCTGTCTATTGAGCCGCCGGTATTTAAGCGCATCGTCTGAAGACTGCAGAATCATCTCGCGCCTCTCCTCCATGAGCTGTAAAGTAGCATCAGAGAGCCTCTTGTTTCGATTTGTACGACGGGTCTTGAAAAACTTGGACCCGACCGTATGGACAGTTTCCACGAACCCATCGTTATAATCGTCCACGGAGCTCCCTAGGCACTCGAAACGATTCTGAAGTTCGAGCTGAATGCTCTCGGGGTTTTGGACTTGGATCGGTGCTGGGCGGAGCGTAGACTTCATCAGTCGAGATCTTTCCAGCTTGATATTCAAGTTCAATGTGCCTCTTACCATACGGTGATCACTTCCGGTTTTCACCGCGTTGATCACAGAGACATCATTGAATACTTGCCTCTTCGTCGACATAATGAAGTCAATCTCATTTTTTGTTGCACCATCAGGGCTCTGCCAGGTCCACTTTCTGTGCTCACGTTTTCTGAAGAAGGAATTCATCATAAAGAGGCCTTCCTTCTCCATAAAACTGGCCAGTAGGTGACCCCTGTGGTTTCGACGTCCAACTCCAAATTGCCCCACTCGCAGCTCATCATCGTTTCGTTTGCCCAGTTTCGCGTTGAAGTCCCCCATGACAACGGTGAAGTGAGTTTTAGAGCCATGCATGGCTCTGGAAATATCCTCATACATGGTCTCCACCTCATCGTCGGGGTGTGACGAGGTCGGGGCGTAAACCTGTACGACCTTCAGCGAATATCTTGCGGATATTCTGAGTATAAGGTACGCCACCCTGGTCGACACACTCTCGATCTTCACCACGTTGCTCACAAGGGACTTATGGACGATAAACCCGACACCACCTTGGGACTGCTGGTCGCCCTCCCGGAAATAGAGCAAGTTCCCGGATTTGAGGATTATCGAGTCCTCGCCCTCTCTTCGGACTTCAGATAGCCCTACTATACCCCATCGTAACTTGCCCAATTCTTCCTCGAGTTCGATGATCTTTTCGTCGGTCCGGAGTGTACGCGTGTTGTATGTTGCCAGGTCCAGTTTCCGGTGGTTATGGTAGCCGGATCTCTTCCGGGGATTCTTCGCACCCCTTGCCTCACCGTGGCCTTGACCGCTACCGTAGCCAAGGGCCGGTGGGCCGCCGGGCACTAGGGGCCGTTTCTTTTTGGTGCTTTTCATTTTTGGGGGGGGGGTATGCCATAATCGCCACGCTTGGCAGGCGGGTTGGCGATCGCAGTATGGTGTTAGAAATGCATAGAGAACGCTGCTGCCCATTCTCTAGTAAGTCCCTTAGTCGCCTTTTACGACACCCATGGGAAGAAATAGGGTAGTGCTATTCTTTAAGTCCGGCACCACACGGACGGATGATATTGGGGTAACGACTTTAATATTCATTTGGGTATTAGTATCTATTTTGAGGTTAAATAATTATATTCGGAATTATATTAGTTATTTTAGAGTAAGGATGGTTCTTATTTCACTTGTGAGTAAAAGATAACGTTATATCTGTTATAAGAAGGAGAACAGTTACGAACGTTAAAACAGCTATTTTTTGAACTTGTTTAATTGTTACAGGTAAGTAACCTGACACGATTTTAATATACAACCTCCGCGAGTAATAAAAGTTATACTAGAGTCGCGTCCGGCCTGTCTGGGAGCCTTAAATTGACGGCATAAATATGAGACAAACATTGAATTGTATTGAGAATAGAAGAAGTAGGAGTCAGTTTTGCTGACAGACAAGTGTTAATTTAAATGTTTTAAATGAACTTAAAGATTCCAATAAATTATCGAAGTTACACTACAAACTGGCATTTTATTTCTTACAAGTACCGTTAGCTCGCCGAGAGCTACTTCTAGCCACTTCTGCCGACTCGCAATGGTCAGTTTCCAGAATTTAGTTTTTATTTTATTTTGACACTAATCAAAGAAACGATGGATCAAGAACGGCTAATGACGTGATGATTGATGGATTCATAAAAACATTGTCTAGCATGTTAATAACATAACATAACATCACGCCTTGTTTCCCCGAAGGTTTGGGCAGAGGTGACCCTGTAGCAGATACACCCACATTTCGCCAGTTATGTTTTAAGTCCCATGTAATAGGGGGCGAGCCTATTGCCATCAACCGGGCACAAATCCAGACTCCGAGCTGCTACTGAGAAATTCCAGATAGAAAAACCCAATAACACTTTGCCCGACCCGGGAATCGAACCCAGGATCTCATGCTCAGCAGTAGCGCTTGCGACCACTAGACCAACGAGGCAGTTTGTTATGTTAATAACTACATGTTAATAACTTCCGATTACAGCTTTATATAGCTTCATGTAAACGGGCACGCCCTTTATACCTGGAGGCTTTTATTAAGTTCTGTTTACGTTTAATTTTTATTTTTTTATTTCTGCTTGAGTATAGTTCTCGATGTTTTTGGTTGGTATATTGGCGTGTGCTAGCTGACATATGGCCAATAATTTATCATTTAATTTTGCATACTATTGTATAGAATCATTTTTTTTTCTAACTTGAATAGACAGCTGTGCTGCTGGGGAGTTTGTTGCGCCACTTCTTCTTCCCAGCTAAAGGCACTAGGAAGTGGTGAAGGGTGGGCGTTTTTGGGGGACTGTCTTATGTAATTTTGACGTTCGAAAAGTGCTGACTCTCGGCCTAGTTTGAATAAATTACTTTTGAATTTTGTAACCTTCAGTCTCAAGCCGTCAATCTGTCTACACAACGTGTTGCGTTTTCCGATACTGTCCGTAATTAATTAATGTTTTAATAAACTTCTTAACGTAATTTAATACAGTCGTTTTGTTATAGAAATAGGTACTTATGATAAAATCTTGCTTTTGTAACTTTCTTTGTCTTCATCCGCCTAACATTGTAAGATCCTTTTTAAGCCAAATTCAAGACTGTTTTAGCGCCGCTTTTTAATCGTCAGGTAACTTTTGTCTGAGGAATAAATATGACAGGTTGACAGATTTTGTATAGAAAATATGTCAGAAAAACATAAACAGGTTTTATAACAGAACTGGATTTTTTAGGGTTCCGTGCCTCAAAAGGAAAAAACGGAACCCTTATAGGATCACTTTGTTGTCCGTAGGTCTGTCTCTCAAGACCCTTTTTCTCCGGAACGCGTAAAGGTATCAAGCTGAAATTTATATCAAATACTCAAGTCTACTGTCCCTTGGAGCTGTGAAAAAATCAAATTACTAAGCCAACGCAATCAAAAGATACAGCCGTTTATGCTGTAAATTTTCGACACTCGCAAGGGAATTAAAACCTACAGGGTACTTCCCGTAAACTCAGAATCTTGAAATTTGGTACGAAGCAACGTCCTATAGCACAATTATAGGAAAAATTGCGAAATGCATAAATTTTTAGTTATTACATCAAATTTTATAATAAAAATATTTTTAATAATTTTAAACTTACTACCCCTTTCCTCATGAACGCGGTTTGTACGGAACTCTCAGAGCGCGAATCCGACTAGCACTTGGCCTGTTTTTTTAAGCATCAGCAGAAAAAAAAATATAATATGACTGACTAAAACAAATGCATCTCCAATTTTTACTTCAAACCGCAAAAAACACAACGTCTTCACCCAGATCTGTCCACAAGTCCATTAGGTTTTCTATCACATTCCAATGACATAATGACACAAATGACAAAAATGTCATTACGTGTGAAAGAGGTGTCGAGACAGATGTCTGCGCAGATAATGTTACTGAAGTGCTTTACTTTACAGTGGTAATTATGCAGATAAAAGTGCGAAGTGGATAACCACATAGCCAAGTATGATGAGCAGTTAACTGCATAATGCTGAAATAGACCAGTGTTGTATTGTACAAGGCTGCAGGTAATTGAAGAGCTGCAAAAACGGGCAAACGGACGGGTCCGGTGCCAAATTTAAATGTCATTTATTCAAACTAGGCTGAGAATCAGCACTTTTCGAACGTCAAAATTACATAAGACAGTCCCCCAAAAATGCCCACCCTTCACCACTTTCTAGTGCTTTAGCTGGGAAGAAGAAGTGGCGCAACCAACTCCCCAGCAGCACAGCTGTCTTATCAGTTAGAAAAACTTGATTCTATACAATTGTTATTATGCAAAATAATTTACATTACGCAACACATAACATTAAATTAAATTATTTGCTACTAGCGACCCGCCCCGGCTTCGCACGGGTATAAACCGGGTTATTATACATATAAACCTTCCTCTTCAATCACTCTATCTATTAAAAAAAACCGCATCAAAATCCGTAGCGTAGTTTTAAAGATTTAAGCATACATAGGGATATAGGGACAGAGAAAGCGACTTTGTTTTATACTATGTAGTGATATGTTAGCTAGCACACGCCAATATACCATCAAAAAACAGGACCATCGAAGTAAAAATGGTGCCCCGGTACAGCTCCGGCCTGTGTAAACGTACGTACGTACATTTACGTACGTACGGAGCGACACGACACTGGTAATTGTTCTACCGTGAAGTTTTCTTAGAAATTGTTTTTTTTTTGAGTCGCGTCGCGCCTTTCTGCCGTCCTTTAACGTTATTTCAGAGAAATTGGCAAAAAACAAAAAACGAGGGAATCGTTGTTTCTTAAAAACTATGATTATTGGACACATCAATTGATATTCCTTTCTGTTTATCCTAAAGAATCCTTTCTGTCCAGAAACTCTTAAAGTAGAAGTGTGGGTTAGACGCTTTCTAGTGATGGAATCACCATAAATTATGTTACTTAACGGCCTACAAAATTTTCATATCTCTGGAACTATTTATAGTGTAAAAATGTTTCTTAGACAGTAAGATAGAGAATTTTAAACTCTATCACTTTCAATTAAAAAGTAATAAACCGGCCAAGTTCGTGATGGACCATGCACATTGAAGGGTTCCGTAGTTGGGATGAATTTATCCAAAAACAAACTTAACTTTGTAGTTGAAAAATATGTTCTCCTAAACGGAATGTATGGGAAAACATGTTTTTGAAACAGAAAAGTTAAGTTGGTCGATTATTACTCGTTAACTTGTAGAGCCTACTTAGCTGTGATACTTTTCCTTTTAATTTCGTTATAGTTTTCCTTTTAATGGGACACTTGACTCTAAGAAAAATTAGTACTTTAAAGCTTAATATTTCGCGAACGGATCCCTAAATCAAGAAATGGTTTTACAAACTCACAATGTTTTTGAAGGACCTTTCTAATGATACCCCACACTATAGGATAAAAAAAAAAACATCATCACTTTACGTGAAGGAGAGGTACCCTAAAAAATAATGTTTTTCATAATTTTGTTTTACTACTTTGTCGACGTAATTAATATGTATAACTGTAACAAATTACAGCTTTCTAGTACTAAGGGTCTCGGAGCTACACCGCGGACAGACAGACGGACATGACGAAACTATAAGGGTTCCTTGTTTACTACGGAACCCTAAAAATTGGCCATTTGAGGGTTAACGGCTTTCTAGTTAAAGGACGGCAGTATGTATGTACGTATGCACCTACATGAAGCCTTAAACTGCTGCCAATGCAGCATTCTTCACCCTAGTTACGCTCCAATACTCAAAACTATATTCCTTTAGCTTTTACTACATAACCCAGCAAAACATGCCTCAAATACTTCCCATATCAACAACACTTTACATCGCTATCTCATGGCTGATGGGGTACATAAGTGTCATGGTGAATGATTGACACTTGTCTTGTCTTTATCTTCACGGCTTCTTATCTGTTTGAGGATGGGAAGAGCAAGGAATGTCAAGGAATGTGCTATACTTTCCTGAGACCTTGTGTATTTGGGAACATGATTTTTTTTACGAGGTGATAGTTTTTAATAGGAATCTCTTTTAAGTATGACAGTTAGAAACAGTAGAGAGGGATGTGTACAACAATAAGTTTTCAGATCCACGTGAAAAAAAAAAGGCCTTTTGTGGTCCATGCAGTTTTCATCAAGACGTGTCCCCATGTTTCTAGTACATATTCTTAATTTTAAGAGGAAATGCGGTCATGTAGGTAATAAAAATAATATTAATTTGGGCAAAAGCAGTACTCCTGGACACGGCTCGCATTGTCAGGAGGTTCCTCTCTCTGGAGCCCTGACCGCCGGTAGCTTGGACCCTGTTCTCGATACCGGTTGGCTACTAGTTTTATATTTATAAGTGTTTTTTTAAGTGAAAACTTCTTTAGGCACGTTGGGAGCTTTTGAGATGGGACTAAACCATTGATTTCGCGACATTGTAACGTAACGCAATTTACCGACACCGTGGAGTAAAAGACATCAAAACGTTGATTATAAACGTCGATTTTAAACTTATTTATTTTTATTTTTTGTTTTTACGCCTGAAACTTTTTCCATTTCTTCAAATTGGGATTTGTTTATCTTTTATTTTATTTTTTTAAACAGTAATTGTCATTTGGGCTTGTGGCTAAGTAATAACAGCTGCACGGGTCGATCGATCAGGTTAAGCTACGCTTGCCGCGGTTGGTCCGTGGATGGGTGACCATCTTTACATACCAAGTCCCCTCCGTGCCTCGGAAAGCACGTTAAGCCGTTGGTCCCGGCTGTCATTTGTAGATCTTTGACAGTCGTTACGGGTAGTTAGAAGCCCAAAAAGTCTGACAACCAGTCTTACCAAGGGGTATCGTGTTACCTAGTCACTAGGTTGTGGAGGTCAGATAGGCAGTCGCTCCATGTAAAATACTGGTATTCAGCTGCATCCAGTTAGACTGGAAGCCGACCCCAACATAGTTGGGAAAAGGCTAGGCAGATGATGATGAGTAATTGTCATTTGTAAGTGTTACTTAAAATAAGCATGCTAGATTCACATCTAGTAGATGTCAATCAGACATATTGTTTTGTAGCTATTCTACTGCATTTTGTGATTGTACATCAGTTTTGTGAATTATAATAAAAATAAAAAAATTAATTACCGCGGTGCCGATTTTTTTTTTCAAGTTTTCACTTCTGTCGGCACTTCTGGAGTGCCACTGTTTTTAGATTAATATTCTAATATTTAAAAATATAATTTATAAATATTTAAATGAAATAAAGGAAACATTAATTTTAGAAAAAAATCAACAAAAAACGAAACATAGGGACATAGCAGGTAGACATTAAATCGTAAAAAAATATTTGGACTTGTAGATATCATTAACTAAGGAGAAAACGGGAATGCCTTAGTTTCGAATGAACGCCAACGACCTGTGTGTTCTCTTAACCTTTCCAATGCTGTCCGGTTTCCCATTAAAGATTAAGAACTAGAAAGAAAAACACCGATTCCCGAAGGTAATACACATACTAAGCGGGCCCTATCATCAAAAATAAATCATCCATTACTCCGTACATCTCTGGCGCCCCCATACCGTGTTACCACGTCGTTAAGATACCGTACATTAGAACACGGGGTTAAGATAGTGTTAACTGGTTGATAAGCTGGTTTAACGTTAATTTGATGGCTTACCTACTGGAGTATAATAATGTAATAGGTGAGTTGGTGTGTGGTCCTGGTTTACGAGATGAAATGGGTTATGAACTTATTCAAATTCAAAATTATTTATTTTGGGACAACATCCAAAGGTTAGTATACAAAAAACTTAGAAACTATTGTTAGTACTTAAATACAATTACAAAGGACAACACTCATTACATAGATTCTATACATAAATGCCCCTGTGCTGAGACATTCCGCCCCGTCCAGATAACCAATAGGGAGATATTGTACCTCCCTAAAAGATCACCAGACGAACGAAATACCTCAACACAAGTGTACGTACATCTTCAACTATGGCTTTCAAGACGCTGATGTGACTAAAAAAAAAAATGGAAAAAAAAAGAAAGAAAAATTTCCATATTATAAGTATTTGCTGTCAGTGTTTTTCCGTGTAAAAATAAAAATTATTGAGCCCATCAGTCAGATAATAAAAAATATTAAACACATATTTTTTGCTTTATCATATTAATAAAAAATGTCATAGATAAAACGCATTAAAGTTGGGGAGTGGGGGTTGCTACGTCACAATTTAATATAAAATCTACATACTCGTGACGTCATGGCACATTTTAACTCAATGTATCGCCGTAATCTTTTGACTACCTAAAAAAAGAAAAAATACATGTTCAATATTTTTTAATAATATACCAGAAGGACAAAAAAACATTGTTGGTCATCGTAATATTGTAGAGCAAAAACATATTCCCCGAACGGAGAAAAAATCTCTTGCACAAAACATATTTAATGTCGACGATCTCGCCTCACTCGCCCCCTCTCACAGAGAGAAGGCCTGTGTCCCAGTAGTGGGAACATTTATAGGCTGATGATGATGATGATCTCGCCTCTCTACAGGAGCCTTGGGAGCCTTCATGTTCTCCAATGCTTTACAAAAAAAACATAAAAAGACCTGAATTGATTGCGAATATGTAAAAAGCTGGATGAGGAGATGGAGCAGTAGTGGTCCATTGGAATCGGCCGCAACTTACGAGTCGTAGGTTCTAACCTAGATTACTTTGTGTAAATTATTTCATCACCACTGCTCTCAAAACGGTGAAGGAAAACATCGCGAGCAAACTGTCATGTCCTAGTACCAAACATTCGAAGACATGTGACATCTACCAACCCGCACTGGGCCTGCGTGGTGGATTACAGCCCACTCCCAGAGGAGACCTGTGTCCCAGCAGTGAGAACATTAAAGGCTGATTATACTGAATAATACTATGTAAAGAGCGAGCGTGGTGACAAATATTCGTTTTTTTTCAATGATAAAGACTTTCAAATTTCGGAAGTCGGTGGCAAATAACGAAAATACTAAACCAAAGACACCGACTTCCGAAATTTATGTTATTTTTCACTTATAGTGTTTTTTTGGAAGTCGGTTGTTTTTTTTTTTTTTGTAAAAAAGTTTTTATTTCTCGCTTTTTAGTGGGTCAGTTTGTAACTTATCTAAGTTACAATAGCTTAATTTCAACTGCTCATCACCTTTTACAAAATATTGCTTTTCCCGATGCAGGGACGTTAACTCCTCAAAGATTAATCTTTGAGGAGTTCTCCTGGTACTTTACCATCAACTCCACTTCTCCATATGCATTGTAACGAGCATAAATAACTTGGCAACCATATTAAAGTAATCGAATCGCAACCCGTGGAATACTTAGTATTGACTATTGAGAAGTTCCGGTGGCCATCTGTGGTCATCATCATCAGTTCCACTTCACCAAATGATGCTTTTCAATAGCAACTGCACGAGTTACTATAAAAAATACCCAAATTGCTATAGATGTTCTTATAATATTTGAAGAGTTCCCTCGAATTCTCTGGGATGCCATTATCAGATCCTGGTTTCCTTATCATGGTACCACCCTTAGGATATTTCCTTTTAAGCAAAAAAAGAATCATCAAAATCGGTTCATAAACGACGAAGTTATCCGCGAACACACATAAAAAATAAAAATAAATACGATCGAATTGAGTAACCTCCTCCTTTTTTTGGAGTCGATTAAAAACAGAGGCCTTTGCCCTGTAGTACGATAAATCCATTCTAACCATCTGATATTGTTTATACCAGTAAAACTTGCACTTTATGAGTATACCAGCACACAAATTAACGTTAATATTACAGTTAACAGATAGATAAATGACGCTGACAACACTATCCACGTTTTTCTGCACGAATACCATCACGCTAGTGCTAATCAGGGCGTTCCCAATAACGTAACACATCGGTTTTTACGTAGCGTGACATCACTCGATAAATAACGGTTTCGCTAACAACGTCAAAGTGTGCAATCTCGAGAAAGTGCACCTCTATCTCATTAGAACTATCGTGACGATCGATTGTATCTTTGGTCGTAAAGAAATTGAAAAGAGTTACTCTAATAAGACAGTTGTTATCGATGAAAGTGAGTTTATACTGACTAGTTTATGCAAAGTTGTAGAAAAAAATAGTTATAATAATCATCATCTGCCTAGCCTTTTCCCAACTATGTTGGGGTCGGCTTCCAGTCTAACCGGATGCAACTGAATACCAGTATTTTACATGGAGCGACTGCCTATCTGACCTCCACAACCTAGTTACTAGGTAACACGATACCCCTTGGTAAGACTGGTTGTCAGACTTTTTGAGCTTCCAACTTCCCGTAACGACTGTCAAAGATCTATAAATGACAGCCGGGACCAACGGCTTAACGTGCTTTCCGAGGCACGGAGGGGTCTTGGTATGAAAAGATGGTCACCCATCCACAGACCAACCGCAGTAATCGATCGACCCGTGCAGCTGTTGTTACTTAGCCACAAGCCCCTAGTGATAATAATAAAAATTGTTTATTGGTAATAATAACAAAATTGTTTATTGGTAAAACAAGTACAGGTATAAACAAATTTTTTGATTGGATCCTCCTTTCAGGCAGATAGTGCCTGTATTAGGAGAGTCCGCTCTTCCATATCAAGACCTGTTATATAAATAGCAAATCGTATAATGTTTATGCTAAAACTACATAAATTAACATTAACTTAAATTAAATCAAATGTGTGTATGTGGGGTGTAAGTATGTGTGTGAGTATTGTGAGTGAAAGTGCAGCCTGTAGGTGTGTGTGTACATGAGTGTGAGGATGTGTATGTGTCAAGGTTTCAGAAGTGTTTCGGTATCATTGTAGGTAAGCTTTTGTATCCATTCCATAAAATTTTTTTTTACTTTCATAGTAGTTTTTGGGATAAATGTAGATGTATTTATTGATTTTATTATATAGCGCAGCAGATCGTTTACAATTTAGTAAACGATAAATACGAGCATACTAGCAAACAAAGTCCTTGTCCTAGGGATATTTAATATCATATCTTTCCTTCTTTTTCTCAATATGCCAGCATCATTGGAAAGAGTTAGCCAGATAACGAACTATTTTAACTAATGGAACGAACTATCGATTTTTGAATCGGAGATACAACTATCGTTTAGCACTTTGGTTAACATTTTTACGACAAGCACAGTAATTAGTATTACCCATAGATAATGAAACTATTTTACCTACTTTCTGCATTTAGTCAAAAGCTGTTATTTTGACACTACAAACAGATACTTCAATTTTATTTATTTGTATGTAGTATGTATAGTTAAAGATGATGATGAAAACCCTAACTAAATAAAACAATATCAAGTTCTATTATGGTACTAATGAAGTCGAAACCTGCCTATTACAACTACAACATTTCGTAGATGAAAAAGTAAACATGTTTTCCTCCAAATTTTAACAAAAATACCCGATAAATGATGACAATTAAACAAGTTCAAATATCCCATTGAAGAGAAACATCTGCGACCAACCCTCGCTACCCCACGGGTGGTGGGGTAAAAAATACCCCAAAAAAACTAACAGTGAGACAAATTAGGTTTCAAATGACATATAATTGCTTGGGTTTATTTATCTGTTTGTCATTTTTGGGACTATGGTATAAATAAATATTTTGTTGAATCTAAGAATGGTATTTTAGGAAAGGAATACATGAATAGTAATATACTTACTTAGATTTTTATTTTTTATTGTATAAGAATAATTTGATTACAAAATAAATTTCTAAAAATAATGATATCGTATGCTTACTCTAACTAGAATACTTACCATAGTATTAAAACAGTGGTCCCCAAACTAGGCAGCGCCTGTATCTTGGGGGCCTGAGTTGCGTTATCTTAAAATTTTTCGGGACATGTTTGCGTTAGCTATTTAATTTCAGGATGTTTGAAAATGGACAGAATAGTTAATTAAATAAGGATAGCGAACTATCAAAATAAAAATAAATTGATATTAAAAAATAATATAATATTAAAAAATAATATCCTCCTGACCGAATTTCGGTTATGGCACCTAATCTCAATGAAGACTTATCAAGTAGGTACAGGAGATATTAATTGAACGGTTTTTGTTGTCAACAAACAAACAACAAAAACCGTTACTTACTTATACAAACAATTGTAAAACATTTTAAAAGAGTAACGGTGGAGTTTCTTGCCCATTCTTCTCCATACGAAAACTACCTTTTGGAAGGGGCGACTAGAATCAATTTTATTATTTTGTAATTTTTGACGTTCAAAAGTGCCATACATGGGCCTATTTGAAATAAATGATTTGACTTTGACTTTGACAACTATACTCCATTTGAAATAAGATTAGACATTTAACTAAACCTTTTTTACAGTCCGTTCAACCGATTTTGACTTCTATTGCGATGGTGGCAGGACAAATGGCAGCTGCAGTAAACAGTTGGTTTGTAACCACTTTTTTTGCTTTTAATGCCATCCTTATGCGTACGGTATAGAAGTCAAAATCGGTCAAACGGACGGTAAAAAAGGTTTGTTTATACATATATCTAATCTTATTTCAAATGGAGTATAGAGCGTTTGAAAAAAAAAAAAAAAATTGATGTTGATGGCAATAAGGTTCGCCCCCTGTTACATTGGACTTAGGAGGAGGCTCCCTAAATTGTATGTTAATTTGCATTATATTCTGAAACAGTCACGCATACAATCAAAACGGAACTTTAGTATATGATTTATTGGATCTATGTATGTATTTCTCTCCATGTACAAAACAGTTACGTAATTGTAACATTTTCGCTCGATTTTTTTTTTCGAAAATCATATCTTTTTTTAAAGATTACTTAAAATAATTCAAGATTACTCGGCTCTTATTTCTAAAATAAGTAGGTATTCGCAGTAAATATACCTAGTTTATCCAGCCACAAGATATTTTTTCTCTAGATCAATTATTACTTTAGTTATAAACGAAATAACAATTGAGACTTACGTCATTTAGTTCCGTGCTCGAACACATTCAAAGAGCGCATGCGATATTCAACTTTATTACTGATGTGTTAGCGTTTAGCACATAGTGGAGTGGCGGGATGCATGCGGGCGGAGCTTGCTTGGAAATTGTCTTTAAAGTGCCCTGGCGAAATATGGTAGGTGCACCTCTGCCTAACCCGTCTGGCAACACAGTCGTGATGATATGTTTATTTTTCATTAAAATATTATAATAAGTGCACAGACACAGGTGCACTCTCTCTTCCCTCACTCTCATAGTCCGATGGGACGGCAATCCGAAACGACCAGAGAGAGATCAGGCGCAGGACCAACGGCTTTACGTGCTTTCCGAGGCACGGGGGTTAGCACCCAACTTCCAAACTCCGGGTTGTTACTGAGAAATTCATAACTGTCAAAGTCAAATAATTTATTTCAATTAGGCACAAAAAGGCACTTTTGAACGTCAAAAACACAAAATAGAATTGATTCTAGTCGCCCCTTCCAAAAGGTAGTTTTCGTATGGAGAAGAATGGGCAAGAAACTCCACCAAAAACCGACTCCACTGAAAATCCCAATAGCACTTTGTCCGACTCGGGAATCGAACCCTGGACTACACGCTCAGCATTCGCACTAACGGCAGCGAGACCAATGGGGCAGCCAAATATATGTATTACAATGGAATACAATATCCCTAGATACAATGTATGTAAGACTAAATACAACCAAGACCCCAATTGCATTACGCATTTTCTATTACATTCCGAAGGAATTTGAAGGTTTCTAATCTATTCGTCATATACATAATTATGTTTGAAAAATTCGTCTACTCGACAGCGTAAATAAGGCAATGAATGTTGTTGAATTGTCAAAATGAATGACATTGTTATTATAAATGTGTTTCGGAATTACCCCAAAGTTTCTATTAGAAAGGTTTTTACGCTTGAATGTCACAAATATACGTAGCAGAAGCATAATCAGCCTATAATGTTCCCACTGCTGGGACACAGGCCTCCTCTCTGTGAGAGGGAGTAGGCCGTAATCCACCACGCGGGCCCAGTGCGGGTTGGTAGATGTCACATGTCTTCGAATTTTCGGTTCTAGGACATGCCGGTTTCCTCACGATGTTTTCCTTCACCGGTTTGAGAGCAGTGGTGATGAAATAATTTACACAAAGTAAAGCGCCTGTCTGGGTTCGAACCTACGACCTACAACTCGTAAGTCGCGGCCGTTACCACTGGGCCACCACTGCTCTTATATTTTGACATGAATAATGTAAATTACATTTGCCTGATTGTTACACGGCTGATCAACTCCGAAAATTGACTGACAGGAATGTAACCGAATACAGTGTAGGATATCATAAAATCAGTTATTTTAATATCAATATTTATGGAGCGTGGTAATAATGAAATATTGCAACTGCCTATTCTAAATACTTAGTTATTATTTTTTAAATTAATAATTTCATGCAATAATGCTTGGAGTTTCCCTACGCGATCGAATCAGAAATGAAGAGATCCGCAGGAGAACCAAGGACATAGCCAGAAGAATTGCCAAACTTAAGTGGCAGGGCACATTGCTCGCAGAACGGATGACCGATGGGGTCGAAAGGTTCTGGAGTGGCGACCACGTACCGGAAGACGTAGCGTTGGAAGGCCTCCCACAAGGTGGACCGATGACCTTGTGAAGGCCGCAGGAGTCCGCTGGATGCGGAAAGCACAGAATCGGTCGAAGTGGCGGTGCTTGGGGGAGGGAGGCCTATGTCCAGCAGTGGATGTCTTTCGGCTGAAATGAAGATGCAATAATAAAATGTTATAACAAGCAGCAAAAGCAGTTTTTATTACAACTAATGTTACAGTATTTCTATATTCTTAATGTCCCTCGGGTATCATCAGATTTCCGAATACACACGAATGCTAATTTCCATGTCCATCAATTATTAGATTTATCGTGTATAATAATTTGAATTTAGAACTAAGTACTTTATTGTCGTTTTGTTTTGATTTCCGTGTGAACTATACAGAGCTGTAAAACTATTTTCCTATCTGTCGTGCCTGCGACTTTAGTGGCTTTCCTCCCATTTTTAAATAAATTACAATAAGTTAAAAGATTATTAACAACTCCATATACTTCCAAGTCGATTGAGAGCGTCCGGTCTACACCAAGTGCAAAGGGCAAGTGATAGAAATCCGACGACTGACGAAACACGAGGTTTTCCGAGGGACATTAAGAACATAGTTTGTCTGTTAATGTTTATGCCTTAGTACTAGGGTTGCCAACATTTCTTCGGCGAAATATAGTATTTTTCAAAATAAGCTATAAAAAAATATAGTACACTTCAAAAAAATATAGTATTTTATGGAAAAAGCTAAAAATAGACAAAGATATTTTTGTTAACTGCCTCGTTGGTCTAGTGGTCGCAAGCGCTACTGCTGAGCATGGGGTCCTGGGTTCGATCCCCGGGTCGGGCAAAGTGTTATTGGGTTTTTCTATCTGGAATTTCTCAGTAGCAGCCCGGAGTCTGGATTTGTGCCCGGTTGATGGCAATAGGCTCACCCCCTATTACATGGGACTTAAACATAACTGGCGAAATGTGGGTGGGTGTACCTGCTACAGGTACACCTCTGCCCAACCCTTCGGGGAAACAAGGCGTGATGTTATGTTATGTTATATTTTTGTTACTTTTTTTTTGCACTTTTTTCACTAAAAAATCTATCTAAAATTCAAGTGTCATAATGCAATTAATTACATTAAATGTTTAAATTAATGTAAATCAAAAGCTTATCTTTTATAATGGGATACGCTTCTGTTTCTTTCTTCTGGCCATTTCGTATTCATAACCGAAAATATCCTTTCTGTGAATGCCGAAGTGGCGGGATAAACATAATAACTTATTTTCAGTATTTTTCAAATATGCTGCCATTTTTGAACTTTTTTTTTTTTTTTTTGGGTGGGAAATCATCAAATAACTTCTCCCGCTCTGGGCGGAGCGGGGGGGCGTGTCAGACTCTTACTGACTAAAACCCACCCGTGTTCCTTCAGTTGCCGTGTTGCCAGGGGGCCACGATGTCCCTATCGGTTTTCTTCGAACCCCCGGCAGGCATTGGCCCTAGCGGACCCCGTCAATTCTGCTGACATCTCTTTGAGGCGCGCGTGGAACACAACGCGCCGTCGACCCGGGCTTGGTCCTTATCGGACGGCGAGCTACCCATTGCTCACCGTCCGCAAGCCCGCGCCTACGGTGGCCGGAAATCTTCACGTGATTCCCGACGCCCAGGGCGTCTCCTGCTGCGGCGGTTAGGGGCACGAGGGCGCGAAATTTGCCTCTCCCTCACGCGCTCCGTCTCCTCCTTCGCGAGCATTACTGCTTCGCAGAACGAGGTGACGGCCTCCCAATTCCTCTCGCTCCGTAGCATGGCCCGAATCAGGGCCGGACGCGAGAGATCGCCGCCGCCGATCGCTTCCACGAGGACACGGCGATGCTCTGCCCAAGCCGGGCAGACCTCCACCGTATGCTCCACCGTGTCCTCCGGGCGATCCACACAGTGATGACACCCGGGCGTTTCCTCCCGCTTTATCCTGAACAGGTACCTCCCGAAACAGCCGTGTCCGGTGAGCACCTGTGTCAGGCGGAAGGTGAGGACGCCGTGGCGCCTCTCTAGCCACTCCTCAAAGAGGGGTCTTATCGCCGCAATTGTGGCGTGCCCAGCGCTGGGTTGCGACAATCGCACTCTCCATTCCGCCATGAGATCCCGCCGGAGCTTTGTCCGCTGTGCCGCGACTTCTTGCGGCATCGGAGTTAAGCCCCGGCGTTTCGCCTCCTCGCGCCACTCCCAAATGTGCGCGAGGACCTTTGCCTCCAGATCCCATGGCGGCCATTTTTGACCTGTAGTTCTGTAAGTAAACTCATTCCTTTACTTTTGCAAAAATTTGATTTAATATTGTTATTTCAGAGTAGTAGAGTAGCGTTCTATTTTTTTTTTTTTAATGAAAGATTTGTTCGTTAGATTTCAATGTTAAATATATAGTATTTTTGCGTACTATATATTTCTTCAACAGTAAGCGGACTCGAAATATAGTACGTACTATAAACAAGAAACCATGACAGGTTTTTAATAACTGATCTTTTAACATATGAAGTTAACGACGTAGGATAGCATTTACCAGGAGTTGTCATCGTATTTGTGGTTCAGCAGCTTCAATGTCATCAGGATTGTGCCGGAATATAGCAGTTCGTCGTTAACGTGATACTGCAGAGGCTCCCCTGACTTAATCTATGTCATTAGAAGATAGTCGCCACGCAACCATCTATGAACGCATCGATGCGATGGTCTGCTAGTTATAATTCAAATTCAAAATATTTTATTTCACACTAGCGGACTTCACGCGGTTTCACCCGCGTAGTTCCCGTTACCGTGAGAGTTCAGGGATAAAATATAGCCTATGTTACTCGCTGATAATGTAGCTATCCATTGCTGAAAGAAGTTTTCAAATCGGTCCAGTAGTTTTTAAGTTTATTCGTTACATACAAACATACAAATCTTTCCTTTATTATTAGTATAGAATTAGAATTAGTTTAGATAAACGATTTGACTTTGATGCTTCGTTGTCTAGTGGTCGTAAGCGTTACTGTTGAGCCAGGTCCTAGGTTTGATTCCCAGGTTGGGCAAAGTGTTTTTGGGTTTTCCATTAGGAATTTCTCAGTAACAGTCTGAAGTTGTACCCGGTTCATAGCAATAGGCTCACCCCCTATTAACGGTAATGCCTGCGGATATTTTTCTGTGTTATTTAATCATATTTATTCATATAATTGGTTGTATAGTAGCATAATATTTTAAATACTATTTGTTTTATTTTATTTTGTTATCTATTTATATTTAATTCATTAAACCTATCTTGGTTTCCGTACGACTTTTTCGGGTGACCACTGAAAATCAGCGCTGTGCTGTGGGTCCCCATAGCACAGCATCATGCTGAGCGGAAGCCTTCTTGTCACAGTCATGACGTGCCAGCAGCTGCCGCATATTTCTGTTTTGTGCTCATATTATATTTAAATCTAATTGTTTTATTTTTTTATTCTTCTCTCTTTTATGCACGTGTTTCTGTGACAATTAAACTTATTTTTCTTTCTTTCTTTCTTTCTTTTTCTTTCTATTACATGGGACTTAAAGATAAATTTCGAAATGTGTGTATGTATATTAAGTACCCTCGCGCCATCCCATCTTCCTAGCACTGCGAGTTGTGCTGGGGCGGCTGCTGCAGGTGCAGAAAACCTCAAACGGCGCAAATATAACAACCTTACCGGTAGCTATATTTTTGAACCGTTTGGGGTTGAAACACTAGGGCCATGGGGTCCGAGTGCTCATCGATTATTCCGGGACATCGCCAAGCGGTTGGTCGACTCTTCACGTGACCAAAGGGTTGGCCAATTTTCAGGCCAAAGAATTAGCATTGCCATACAACGTGGCAATGCTGCCAGCCTTTTGGGCACCTTTCCCACCGACAGCAATTCGGATGAATTTTTTGATGCCCAATGATTTGTTCCTATAATTTATTTTATTTTTTCCTCTGTATATAGTTAGTTCAATTATTACTTAGTAGAATTATTAGTAGAAGGAGAACTTACGTCAAAGTTGTTTTGAATAAATTAGAGTTTTGTCTGAAGTTTGAAGTTCCGTGGATAGTCTTTTACTGTATGTAACTTTGACTGCGAATTAAGTACACCTCTGCGCGATGTTATATTATTTTTTTGCCGAAACAACGACGGTTTCAAAACCGACTTACAAATCATTACAAAGCTAGAGAGTGGGTTGCCTACTCGTACATCCAACAGTACACACAAGGCATCAATAGTTCAGTACCGATGACAAAAAAAGTCAATCACATGCCTCCGTCCTGGTATCGATTGCACGCTGCGCTCTGGTAGCATTCATTGCCTAGTGCCTACAGTTACGTGTACGGTTAGCAAAAACAGTGCATTATTCCACATGTGTGTAAAGATAATTCAAAATTTAAAAATCAGCATAGGTATTCACAATCCATTCGACAGGTTGTCGTATCGAAAACTAAAACCCGACTACTGAAAAATCACGCTCTAAAAAGTATGAAGCAAAAAAAAATTTTTACAGAAATTAAGACATAGGTACAAAAATGGTCAAGGTAAAGCCATGGTCGCATGCCTGTACACCTACAAAATTATAATGGCATGCGACCACGGCAAAATTTTTGGGTTTTGGGTTTGTGAACAACCCTCCAAGAGAACTCCTTTGATAACATTGATTGATGTTCGATTGGGCACGGAAGCTTAGCGAAGGATTGTGAATAGCTATTCTGATGTCAGTAAGATAAAAGACAAAGGTAAGTGTTCGAGTCAACTTTTCGAAGTCCACTCCTCGACATTCACCAAAATTCTACACTAGTAAGTGTATTTAAATCTACATTTTACACACCGTAACATTGGTCAAAAGGAAGCGCCTCAAAGGATTTTTGCACACTAATAATCCAAATTAAATGCATGATGCATTCGATCTCAATTCTGATATTAACTTTGATTAAAAAAATGTGTAATTTATTAAATCCCCTAATATTCTCATGAAAAATGATAACAGCAAAAAATATTCCTAACCTTTTTTGCCAACGCTACCGCAATAGGAAGGGTTTAGCGGTTACCGAAAGCCGAAATGATTTATAAAAGGCCTCATTTGAATCCGAATGGGCTTTCGGCCTCAAACCTTACCTTTGACAGATAAATAGGATATTTTTCACATGTAAAATAGCCGAAAGTTATCGGATATTGGATTGTTAAAAAAGTCCGGGATTACCCACCGTTTGGGATTAAGGTAGCGCAGGGGTAGGGGAGGGTTGAATATTCGGTTGCCAAAGGTTGATTAATGTTGGTTTGTAGGATATCTTGCCAAGGATATTGGGCAGTTCAATTGGAAGATATGTACAGATAACTTATTGATATTTTCTTACAAAGGGTTTTGTATGTGGAGATTCGGGGTTCGTAATCTCTTTTTGGCTTGATGAAAATGGTTATGTATTTATATAAATACTATCAATTTCATTTTCTGAAAATAGACCAATCCCGCTCTTCCTGTGTGGGTCTTAAGGTTCCCACAGACAGGTGCGACGCGACTACCAGAATCGCGTCGCACCTTCGTATCATGCCTGGCTACGGGAGCCTTTAAAAAGTAACAAAAGCCTGGACGCGCACCGTGAGCGCCCAGTCCAGGTCAAGCTCTCCACTCAATTAGAGTTGGCGCAGGAAAAGAGTGCCTAAAAGGAAGAATTTTAGAGAGGGCTGTGCCCTGGAATAGAACATTATAAGCAAGTAAAGGATGGGTAGCATTACAACAACAAATTTTAATCAATTTAATCAAAACAACAAAATTCAAAAGTCATTTATTCAAACTAGGCTGAGAATCAGTACTTTTCGAACGTCAAAATTACATAAGACAGTCTCCCAAAACGCCCACCCTTCACCACTTCCTAGTGCCTTTCGCTAGGAAGAAGAGGTGGCGCAACAAACTCCCCAGCAGCACAGCTGTCTGTTCAAATTAGAAAAAAAATGATTCTATACAGTAGTGTGCAAAATAATTTACATTATGCAACACAAAACATAATTTAAACGATAAATTATTGGCCATAGCCTTAACGTTTGTGTTTATGACTAGCCCTTAAGCGCAGCGACGGGAGACAATACTCCCGCCAACACCCTCGCGCCCAGCCTTCGGACAGTGGACGAAAGAACTCGAAAGCGTACGTCACGACTCGCGAAACGCTCGTGTTAAATTATGTCAGCTAGCACACGCCAATATACCAACCAAAAACATCAAGAACTATATACTCAAGCAGAAATAAAAACTAAACGTAAACAGAACTAAATATCTAAATAAAAGCCTCCAGGCATAAAGGGCGTGCCCGCTTACATAAAGCTATTTAAAGCTGTAATTGGAAGTTATAAATGATAAACTAGGACCATCGAGGTAAAAATAAATAAACAGTTAATTACTAGTTACAATAACAAAACCATGATCGACAAGACGACCAGTCACCACAAGTAGCACCCGTTCACGAGCATAACGCAAAAATCAGCCATTACCCCCCTCGCCATAATTGAGGGAAGGAGGCAACAAGTTACTATAAGCAATGGCTAAGTATTTGTCAAAAGTTTTGACTGTTTCAATATCTGCCTAACGTTTTCCCAACTATGTTGGGGTCGGCTTCCAGTCTAACCGGGTGCAGCGGAACACCAGTATTTTACATGGAGTGACTGTCTATATCATCTCCACAACCCAGTTACTGGGTAACACGATACCCTTTGGTAAAACTGTTTGTCAGACTTTCGGAATTCTTACTACTCGATAACAACGTTAAAAGATCTACGAATGACAGCCGGGACCAACGGCTTTACGTTCTTTCCGAAGCACGGAGAGATCTTGCTCGGAATGTACTAGATGGTCACCCATCCACGGATAGACCTCGGAAAGCTTTGCTTAACCTTGAAGATCGACCCGTGTAGTTGTTATTATTTTACCACGGTTAATAAAAGTATCAAACATGGTGACAATTTAATCCAAATGCAATTTCACTCGCATAACCACTAACAAGAACTATTCAAATTCGAACAATCTGTTATTCTGAAAGTTGGCAACGTCGCAAATAGATGTCTAATATTTCACTGTTTTTATTAATTTGGCAATATTACTGTATGGTATTATGAAATGTAGCTGACTAGCGAACTAAAATATTAATAATGAATTGCAATTATAACACTGAATTTGATGTTGTAACCGTTTTTACTCAAAAATGCATGTAATGTGGTCATTATTTTGACAACCTTGTTTGAGCAAAATCGACCTTGCCGTTCTGTTTCAAGGAGCGGCCGGCAAAGTTTTGCTGGTCGCTCTAACAGGCCGGCAAAACATTGCCGGCCGCTATTTTACGTTTCAACGTTTTAAAAAATCAAATGCAAAAAGATTTTATTTAAAACACAGCTGTTTGTATTTATAGAGATAAGTAAAAAAAGATTTTATTCCATATTTGGCTGTATAGTTCCAACTACCATTGTTAAAAAAAAAAACAAAGAAGTAACAAAAGCACCGTTCAGCGAAAATTTTATTTTTATTTAGTGACTTTTTTGCTAAAAATGAGCTCTCAAAGCGAAAATTATTCCGATTCAATGTGTTTAACACCGCCAGACATTAAAGATGAAGCTAAATTAGTGGTTGAAAATTTAATACCGCGAAACTCAAAGGAAAAAAATATAAGCTTGCATATGAAAAATTTGTGCAGAGGAAAATCAGTAGGAAATCTAAATCTTTACTTGCTGGTTTTATTTAGATTAGGTACTTGCATTTTTGAGTAAAGCACTATACAAGCCTTGGCCCATTATGACTGCTTCGCTGGTCACGCTATGATTGCCTCGAGCTAGCCTAGCTACGCTCTAGGCCTTCCAGCTTGGCCATCATTGCAGCCCTTGCTGTCCTCGCTGTAAAGGCCTCGACCTACGGCCTCGGCCTTTATCTCAGCTCGTCCATCAAGTGCTGCACGCTGACCACGCTGTGTCGGCCTGGAGCTGCGCTACGCTGCGCTGTCGGCCATCATCAGCGCGACCAGCAAAGTAGTCATTATAGACCGCGGCAGTAATGTACTATAGGTGTAAAAAAGGCATTTGGAAACTTTCCAAATACTTTTTTTACATCTAAAACTAATTGTTCGGTGTTGCATTTCAAAATCAATATTTTAGTTCGCTAGTCAGCCACATTTCATATTTCCATACAGTAATATTGCCAAATTAATCAAAACAGCGGAATATTTGACAACTATTTGCGATGTTGCCAACTTTTAGGATAAACACTCTTAAAACTATTCCCAATAGATACATGGAAATACTTTTAAAGAGTTAAGCTGAATGCACAATATCCGTACTAACGATGAGTGGACATATTTGAACAGAGTAATGTAATGATGATAGAAATGCATGTGTCGATCGCACGTGCTTCGGTTGACCGCAGCACGTGCGCTTGAAGTATTGATATGTGTATCTAATGATCGACTGGGTTTAGATTTTAGGTAGTTGTTATTTTAGTAGTTTTGAAATGAGAGAGTCGAGATTTGAGGTAAGGTAAAAACGAAAAGAATATCAAAGAATCACTACATAGTATAAAACCAAGTCGCTTTCTCTGTCCCTATATCCCTATGTATGCTTTTAAATCTTTAAAACTACGCAACGGATTTTGATGCGGTTTTTTTTAATAGATAGAGTGATTGAAAAGGAAGGTTTATATGTATAATAACCCGGTTTATACCCGTGCGAAGCCGGGGCGGGTCGCTAGTTGATAATAAAACAGAAAAGTTACTAATGCATTATGATCTGCTAAAGTCCGTCGTATCCATGCCATTATATATGCGAAAGTAAGGGCTTCCGCAGTCAGGTGCGACGCGACAGTGTGACGCACCTCTGTTTGAACAATTTTCATGAAGTTTTCATAGAAATTCTTCTACTAGAATTCGCATCGCGCCTGTCTTCGGGACCCTTTACTCTATCTGTCTATCTGTTACCAGCTGAACGGATTAGGCATATAGATAGACCATGACTTGGGCTACGCTAGGATATAGGATACTTTTATATGTCTTTATTTTTTTCTTTTTTCCCGTGGTATAATTTCCGACCTCCACGTGAACCAAGCCGCGGGCAAAAACTAGTGCACAATAAATGAGTTAAGACTAGGCATTCCAAAGACAATTTCCACGTAAACTCCGCCGCCATGCACCCTGCCACGCCACTATGTGCTAAACGCTAACACATCAGTATTAAAGTTGAATATCGCGTGCGCTCCTTGGTCGTGTTCAAGCACGGAACTAAATGTCGTAAGTCTCAATTCTTATTTCGTTTCTAACTAAAGTAATAATTGATCTACATAAAAAATATATTATATCTGGATAGTAAACTATATTTTCTTACTGTCAATAATTACTTTAGACATAAAAGCCGAGTAATCTTGTTTTTGTTTCAAATGATCTTTTAAAAAGATATGATTTTCTAATAAAAAATAAACCGAGCAAAAATGTTCCAATTACGTAACTGTCTTACATGGGTAGTTCTTCGAAATTTGATTCTTCGACTGATTCATATGGCCAAAATTTAATTTCACTTTCAGCTTTGTAACACATGTTCATATGAAAATAGGTATACCAAATAACATATATTTGAATGAGGGACTCGTTTTTATAAAGTGGTTTTCAAGATATCGATGTTCAAATATTTTGTGCCCAGACTAATCAGAAACAGAAATAAAAATCATAAACTTTATGCAGATGGGCTCTGTATTAAGAAAATATTCATATTTTAATAACAACAATAATATCTTCTATATTATCTTCACCAATGGCGTGAGACTCTTTTATCCGTTTATCATATTGAGGCCTTTTAAACACGAAAATATCCTCATCGTCAGAATCTGAGCGATCATTTACGCTTTTCTGATGAAGGGTCGATAGTACATCTCTGGTGAATTTTGGAGTTACAAGTTTTTCATCGATTGACGAAGTCTCCATCCAAAAGTTGTCGTCATCGGGAAGGTCAAGGTCTTGTTGGGGTGTATCCGTATCCTTTCCAATCTGAATTTCGGCACCCCGAAATTCAGAATTTCCCGTGTCCTTTTTCAGAATAATTCCACACTAATAATCGCAAACTTGAAAAATACCAGTGCATTTTCGCCATTTTGAATTATTGAAATGGTTATAGCTAATTAAATATAACAAATAAGACTAGAACTACTGACTTGTATAGGTACAGTAAAAAATTTCACAAGGAGAATTACGCAACAAAAGCGCTCCTTTCGTGCTGGAGAGGCGAAAAACTAATTTATTTTAAAATTCATATGGGGTTTTGACTATATGAATCAGGCACAGATTAATCAGGATTTTGCCTACAATCATGCATAACTCATCATACATACAGACTTCAGTATTGTCATGTTTCTACACGAATCTATAACCCAAGAGCATCACACGAAACTTAGATTTAAGTTTTAAAACAATAAAATAAATTTGATAAAGTAGGCAGTGTAATCAGAATGCCACCTGAACCAAGCACAGATGAATCAGATGTTTACTGTCGTAACACCGGGATCTAAGCCAACCAGCCGCACGTCCACCTTCTAGGTCGTCCGTTGTACGACTGGCTCCCCCCCGCGCGGAAAGCCAGACTCTCATTATTATTACCCGACTAAGTACGGTCAAGCGCAGCTTACGCCACATTAATCAGTATTATACGCCGGACACTTCTTATTTACATATTTTTAAACACACTAACGTAGTTATAACTAATTCTCATTTTTTTTGTAAGAGGACAATTCATTTCCTTTCGATATAATTATAATTTATATTGATTTATCAAAGGGAAAATGCGACATCGACCATTTTGTTCCAGAAAATGGCAAACGGACGCGTTATATGAATCAGAAGAACAAACTTCAAATATTTTTATTCTGTACCTAGACAGCAATTATTTGAAAAATATAATTTGTCCCAATTAGGGATATAGATAAACTGTACAAAAAAAAATTACATGTCGTTTTGTTAGTTGGTTACAGAAAATATACCCATAGAAATCGAAAATTTTGTCTCTGAAGAATTACCCACATATGGAAAGAAAAAGATTCAATTAATCATATACTTAAGTTCCATTTTAATTGTATGCGTAACTGTTTCAGAATATTAAAATGCAAATTAACATACAATTTAGGGAGCCTCCTCTTAAGAACTATCACGTTAAATTTTACTGTCATTCAAATGTGTTCTCTTTGTGCGGTCGCACCTCGACCTCATAATTCGGCGGTGAATTAATATGATTTTATAGTAAAAATCTAGCTGCAAACATATCCTGTACCAGGTCATGGTCTACCCATGTGCCAAATTTCATCTAAATCCGTTCAGCTGTTTTAGCGTGAAAGCGTAACAAACAAACAAACACTTTCGCATTTATTATACAGGATGGCAGAAGATAAATTGTGAAGTTCCCTTTAGAACACTTCAGTAATAATTGTAATTATCATAATCCCGACAATATTCTCCTCATATTTGCTTATATCTATAGATAGGTACCTACTTCACAAGTTACAATATACCTATGATACACCATTGACCAATGTATTTGTGTCCCATATAGATAACATAATAATTAATCCATAGCCCTTTGAACTGATTGGGGACGTTTCATTCGGCGTCGAGGACTCTCGGCCTTTCAAGATGGTGGATAAGCGATATGAGTCTATATGTTCGGGTTTAGAGTACCAAGACATTTGGTAGAAATGTTGTTGATAGATTTATGTTTTTGGGTTCCGTAGTAAACAAGGAACCCTTATAGTTTCGTCATGTCCGTCTGTCTGTCTGTCCGCGGTCTAGCTCCGAGACTCTTAGTACTAGAAAGCTGTAATTTGGCATGGGTATACATTGTTTTTATTTTTTCTTTCCCATGGTGTGGGGCGGAAAGGTCCTTCAAAAACATTGTGAGTATGGTGAAACTATTTTTGGATTCAGGGATCCATTTGCGAAATATTAAGCTTTAAAGTGCTATTTTTTGTTAGAGTCAAGTGTTGGACCCGGGCCAGCTAAATGGTTGGTTCTGTATGTGTGAAAAAAAATCACAGCAGTAGTTTATATAACGAAATTAAAAGAAAAACTATCACAGCTAAGTAGACTCTACAATTTAACGAGTAATAATCGATCAACTTATATTTGCAGTTACAAAAACATGTTTTTCAACTACACAGTTTATTATTTACATTCTTCCTTCTTTTCAAATATAATATTAAAGTTAATTAATTATTAATTATTTACAAAATAAAAATAGATATTATATACTAACTTAACTAAAACTATTTACAAACTAAAATATAGCGTCGAAAAATTCATCCACATCGCTGTCGACTGGTAATGTACCCAAGAGACTGGCCGCATTGCCACGTTGTATGGCAATGCTTAGCCTCTGGCCAAGGTAAAAACCAGCCCTTGGGTCACGGGAAGTGTCAAATAGCCGTTTTGAGATGTCACGGAAGAGGCCATGGGCACTCGGACCCCACGGCCCGAGGGTTTCAACCCCAAACGGCTCGAAAGTATAGTTACCAATGAGGTTATTATACTTACGCCGCGCCGCTTGAGGTTTTCTGCAGCCGCAGCAGCAAACTACAAAGTTAAATTTATTTTTGAGATACATTCATCCCAACTACGGAACCCTTCATTGTGCGTGGTCCGACACATACTTGTTTTTATTTTTTTATGTGCTAGCCACCCGCCCCTGCTTCGCGCGGTTTTTACGACTTCACAAAACATCGAGATTGATTTATTCAATGTAAGTTGTATTATGCACATAAACCTTCCGGAATAAAATCTCTAAATGATGTTGGAAACCGCATCAAAATCCGTTGCGTATTTTAGTAGATTATCACGGTCACACAGACAGACACAAAAAGCGAGTTTAATCTAATCTAATATTTTTAAAAAGAAAAAATGTTTGATTTTTTGTATGTTTGTTTGTTACGGTTTCACGGTAAAACAGCTGACCGGATATAACATAACATAACATCACGCCTTGTTTCCCCGAAGGGTTGGGCAGAGGTGTACCTGTAGTAGGTACACCCACATTTCGCCAGTTATGTTTAAGTCCCATGTAATATGGGGCGAGCCTATTGCCATCAACCGGACACAAATCCAGACTCCGGGCTACTACTGAGAAATTCCAGATAGAAAAACCCAATAACACTGCCCGACCCGGGAATCGAACCCAGGACCTCATACTCAGCAGTAGCGCTTGTGACCACTAGACCAACGAGGCAGTCCGGATATAGATGCAATTTGGCACATGGGTAGACCAAGACCTGGGTTAGGACATAGGATAGTTTTTATCCCGATATTCCCACGGAATCGAGACTTATGCGGGTGAAACCGTGGGGCGCAGCTAGTTTATAATATTCATAAATAAGTCGAGTTGGTCAGTTGTCCTATCGGTAAAAATGACTTTTCAAAAATCCTCCCTTAAGAACGCGGCGACGCATAAATTGCCCATACAAACGTAATACCTTAATCATTTGCAATTTGGGAATATTTCCACCATTATGTTGTTATTTGGATTTAGATAGTCCCACATACTCCCACAGACTCCTACATTTTTTTTTTCCAAAAAACTTTTCTAAAATGAAGTTTAAACGAATGTAATTTCACACATTTTTACGGCGTAAATGACATGTCTTCATATTGTTTTTTCTGTGGTATAAACATCAATGTTTATAATATTGTTTCTGCAGAAGCATAGCTTATATTATCAAGTTACAAATTATCGAAAAAAATGGAAAAATATTAAGTTTTCATTCATCATTTTTGGTATTACGGAACACATCCAAATTTATCATAAATCGAAAGCTAGTAGTGCTATCGCGTCAAGCAATAATTGTCAATGTGTGCGTGGTAGTATTGCTCACTGTAGGTGTACCGTGTTTATCACTCCGACAGGCACTCACACTAGCGCAATGTGCTTGGAATTGAATTGTGCAAACATCTCGATTTGTAGTTGCGAGGCTCACATTTGTTATAAAAGTAAATCTTGTACAAAATTTCATGCTTCTAGAGACCCTGCGGTTTAAGGCGGTGCATTGTCTATCAGTGAATTTAAAATTGTGCACTCGTGCCACTAGCATGTGCATTCGCAGCACAAGGCATAGCCAAGTTATTCGGCTTCGACGAGGGAGCAGCCTTACCTAGACAAAACTGATGTACATGTAGCCGATGAACTGAGAAGACGTCGATTGCATTAAATCGCTATAGATAAATGAGCTTGTGTTATGTTATGTTATGTAATGTTATATTCCGATGATGTAAATGTAAAATTTAAAATTGTGTCGTAGTTTGGGAAGCTCAAACTGTGAAATGGTATTTTCCCAAAAAAATACTGTAGCTTGTGTAGATCACGAATTGTGTACGTTCAGAAATCATTCATCATCATCATCATCAGCCTATAAATGTTTCCACTGCTGGGACACAGGCCTCCTCTCTGTCAGAGGGAGTGGGCCGTAATCATCCATATACTTAGTCAAACAATCATAGATTTATGGCACCAAAGTATAAAGTTAATCTTTCGACCAAGGGAATCTATATAGGCAGCTCCTTATTTGTGTCCATCCCAAAATAATTAAAAACAATCTACTCCCCGAAATTCCATCCAAAAAACCCTTTACACAAACTCCTTAACGAAATTAATGTTGTTTTGATCAAAGTCGAACATGTGTTCTCATATAAAGCCGTCCTTATGCGAGGACGAGCCGTCTGGAGATATATTAATATCTCGGGATCGTTCTGTAATGCACTGCCGTGTGTCACTTAGACTGAGTGATGGATGACGTTCATTTTAATTAGATTTGAAATTGTAATGAGTTTGAGGTGTCATAATATCGCATGATTCAACTCTGTGCCTGGTGTAATTAATTTTGTTTTTAGCTAGGGTCTGTGACTAACCTTTTTTTTTTGAGTGGGAAATTATCAAATAACTTCTCCCGCTCTGGGTGGACCGGGAGGGCGTGTCAGACTCTTACTGACTAAAACCCACCCGTGTTCCTTCGATTGCCATGTTGCCGGGGGCCACGATCTCCCTTTCGGACTTCTTCGCAGCCCCGGCAGGCATCGGCCCTAGTGGACCCCGTCAATTCTGCTGACATCTCTTTGAGGCGCGCGTGGAATACAACTAGGGAATGCAATCTCGTACGAGATTTCCGCCTAGCGAGATCTCGCGAGACTCAAAACCCAGTCTCGCGAGATCTCGCAAATTACGGGATCTCGCGAGATTGGGAGAATCGCAATTAAAACATATGCAAATGCTTGTTTTAAGAACTAGTAATTGACATGATATGTAATTAAATAGAAACTGCGTTACTTAGTTATAAAAATAATGTAAGTTTTATTTTAAAAATCAACAGAGTACTTATTATTTTGTCTCTAACTCTAATAACATTTGTTTATGTTTATAATTATTATACCTACTGTAGCTAATCAGTTCAAATTCTTACAATATTGGTAACAAAACAATAATTATCTATATTTAGTCTTTTGTAAATTATTACTTTAGTTTCAATAATTAAGAGTAATAGGAACATTACTTATGGTAAATAAATACAACAAAACAAAAACTTAACTTCACAAGTTCTTAAATAAATGTTGTGAGATCGCATTAATCAAATAAAAGAAGTTTAAAGTAGAAGTCAGATGAAGTTATCAAGGTACGGAAAGGCAAGTTAGTTTGTCTGAAAATGGCTCCTCAAAAAACACATCATGTCGAGAGTATCATCTGACAGACGACTTCTGATTTTGCATGCCAAATACTCTGCTGCTGAAAAAGCTCGTTCTGCCTCAACACTTGTGGGAACCACAGTTGAGAGGCAGTTATGTACGAAGATTAAAAGTTCCCCTCTTACTCCACCAGCTTCGTACAAATTCATTTCTTTTTTTATTAAAATGTCTAAAGTATTTGTTGTAGAATTCAGGCCAGGATTCAGTTCGCGCGCAGCCGCGCTATGAAATACACGTCGTCACGCTGCATTTGTCGATCTCGTTATCTCGCGAGATCTCGTACGAAATTTGACGAGATACAATCTCGTAAAATATGGCCGGGATCTCGCGAGATCGGGATCTCGGCGAGACGAGATTGCATTCCCTAAATACAACGCGCCGTCGACCCGGGCCTGGTCCTTATCGGACGGCGAGCTACCCATTGCTCAGCGTCCGCAAGCCCGCGCCTACGGTGGCCGGAAATCTGCCTGTGATGCCCGACGCCCAGGGCGTCAGGGGCGCGAGGACGCGAAATTTGCCTGAGCCGCACGCGTTCCACCTCCTCCTTTGCGTGCATTACTACTTCGCAGAAGGAGGTGACGGCTTCCTATTTCCTCTCGCTCCGTACCATGGCCTGAACCAGTGCCGGACACGAGAGATCACCGCCGCCGATCGCCTCCACGAGGACAAGGCGATGCTCTGCCCAAGCCGGGCAGACCTCCACCGTATGCTACAGCTAACGCAACTATATTAACATGATTGTAGCGCCCGACCGAAAAACTGTTGCCCTGGAAAAATATCAATTGCTAGTTACGACAGTTAGCGGGGAGGGCGACGATATGAGTATACTCAGAATAGTGGATAATATTGCTGCAAAGGCAGAGATTGGAAGCTTAAATCTTCTACATTTTGAAAACCAATCCAATTCTTGAGAACGAAAGCAAAAGGAGTATGTAAAGACCGTAGCAGGTTGTGAACTTTCTGGCTAACCCCATTTGAAGAAGGTGTGAGTTTATTTATGTATGTATGATTCTAAGATACGCTAGAAAGTAGTCCATGTTCCTAATCTTATATCTTCTAAACTTATAATATTACATTAGCCACAGTTACTTCGTTCAACCAATTTATTATTTGTTTATTTATTTATCTAGACCTTATAACTATCATTACAGGTTCATCACCTAATGCGATAGCACGGTCTCTTATATACTGTCTTTATATAATAAAAATCATTTACTATTTAAAATTATTAGGAACTTTAAGTTCGATATACTAGCTGCGCCTCGCGGTTTCACCCGCGTAAGTCTCGATCCTGTGGAAATATCAGGATAAAAAGTATCCTATGTGTTAATCCACGTTATAAACTATCTGTGTGCTAAATTTCATCCAAATTGATCCAGCCGTTTGAGCGTGAAGAAGAGACAAACATACACACACACACAAACATTCGCCTTTATAATATTAGTAGGATTACAGGTCCTAGAATCATAACATTACTCACAACAAATAACATATAGGAACATAACTTTGATAAAATAAAATAATAAATGTATAAGAACAATCCCGCAACCTTTCATTTAATAACTACCTATCTAATTAAATCTAGACACGCGGCAGCGTGTCGAGCCAAGTACTAGGCAAGACACGGCTGCAGTGTGTTATATTACACGAACCATTTGGAGCCACTTTTGACCCCTTAATAACTCAAAATCTATGTAACATAGACTCATGAAATTTGGTTTATTTATAAAAACCCCTGAGATTAACTAGAACTCCAAATTTCATAAATAAAACTCAAACGGTTATTGAGATATTAACGTATAAAAATCGGCATTTTTATCAACGACCCGTCACTAGACATCAAAAACATTTAACCCATTTCCGGGTGACCTAGAAAGTTGAAAAGAGATTTCCCGAAAGCAGGCCCATGGTATGATACTGTGTCAAAGCTTATTTATCAAAAATTATGTCGTATTTTTTTCAAGTCGTTTTATGAAAATTTATTTCTTCTAGCATTAGAAAACCTAATAAATATTTATTTTGTTGATACTTAAAGAACTACATCCGCCATTCAATCCTAACCTGAATGTTGCCAGATGACAGACTAATCCAATAAAATAATTTGTAATCGATTGAAAATATCGATACTAACCCACATGGAGTAGGTGGAGTATCCACTACACGAGTATGTTTTAAATGCTATTTATTATACCCAAATACTGTAAAATTATGATTTTAAAATAAATAAAATATTATATGGTCTGAATATACTCAACAACTTAAAAGTGTTTCGAGGCAGTAATGTTATTTTATAAACTACCAGTGATCAGAGTAAGTAGATTGATTTGAGGTCAATGAACTGGCACGTATATTAGTATGGATACGCCTCCGGGATTCCGGGATTTTGAAATTATTAAGATTTTTTAAGGAATTTCAAATGTTGTAATGTGTAGAATAAAGAATACATCAATATGAATAAGAAATGTTCAACCCTTTTGCTGTCTGTTTAATAGTATATAGGTGATCGGACTCCAAGAAAAGGATAGATATACTATAAAACAATATAATATATTTTAAATATTTATCTATCGCATTCTATAAATTTCTAATGTAGTAGTTTAAAAATCCTTACTTTAACAATATTTGATTCAATCCCGTAAGTACCAAAATGAAATCCCGGAAAAAAGGCTTATCCATGTTATGATTTCTATGACTATTCATGATGCGAGTACGTAAAATCAATCTACCTACTCCGATCACTGATAATCACCCAATCGATTTCGTCAATCGATTACCAAAATAATTAAACCTGGTAACACTGACACCATGCATAATGTCAAACTGTCAAAAATAATCTGTCAGATCAATGGCATTGTTGGCTGTTTGTTTTACGTTGATTTGAATTTATTTTTCCGTATTTACTTTATACTTATATTACGTTACGATTTAATGCTGTCAATTTAAATTGAAGCCAGAGGAACTATTGCTTATCTTTCCATGGCCCTGGGTAAGTTTATTATGTTTTCTAAATATTTATAAACACCGTCGTATTGTATAACCTCATTGATTTTAGCAGCCTATTAGTAGAAGGCCTATGTTCAGTCAGGGGTACGTCGCGCGTCGTCAGCTGTAAATGTCTATAGTATGATGTAATTATATAGGATAAGTAAATACACTGAATTTTTTTACCTTTTTCAGGTATGACGATGACATGTGTTATTGCAAGACTTGACATTATTGATTATATTATCTACAACTCTATCCCAAGTATTACTTGCTTAGAAAAATCTAAGCATATTATGTTATGTATGTGGCATGTCAACTGCAAGTCACAGAAGTCATCAGGTTAGTGTTTTTAAAATGGCAGAATTACTATGAGTGATATAATTATTATAAAAAAGTAAATAAACAACAATAAGAGTATTTTCTTACTTTCTAGGTTAGGTATACATTTGGATAAAGTTTGTCATGCTTACTGAGAGAGGCTGCTACCAGAGATGTTTATAGGCAAGCAAGTGATGATAAAAACAGAGCCACCCTAGAGTGTAAAAGATTTACCCATAATAGATCAAAACAATAATCTGGCTACGCTGCTTTCATACCATGACTGCGTTATGAGAATGAAGCTGAAGCCGTTTTAAATTCTATGAGAAATAAAATGTTTTTAGTATTTAGGTATTGTTGTGTTATTTGTTAAAGTAAACCTTCCTATAGAAGCACTGAAAATGCTGCTGCCAATGAGATTATTCATCTTTAATTAAGAGAGTTGGCTAAAATAATGTTTATGCCATTAAATCTTTCATATTTAGCGCGCAAGATTATTAATTTACCTTTATAAAATTCAAGTCTGTAAATGCGATAATCGCCATTTTGATGACAGTCGAGGTCGAGGCTAAAAAACATAAAAATTGGGGATTGCGAACATCCAAACTCCACCATAAGGACAGCGACTATTACAACATTTAATTATTTGACGAATTCATCCATTTTTCAAGTTAAATAAGTAGTAGTAATGAAGTTTTTGATATCAAAAGTCGAAGATTCGCGCCAATCGTGCGTGTTTACATTTTAACTTTTCACAATTAACACACATACACATATCTGATACGACTTTAAATGTGACAAATGTGATTAAAAATATTATAAGTAACTAGAAAATGCCCAGATCTTTACTTATTATACGAACACATGTTCAATAACACGTAATATTCATTACTACTACTCAATTTGTGTTAAAAATCGTCGATCATTGTTTTTTTTTTATTGTAATGATGTGCGAAAACGATTATGCCAAACGTTTTTTTTTTTTCAATTTTGATTGTCTCGATTAATTTATAATTATGTCGAATGTCTGAAATCTATACTTGAAAATTAAAATAAAATTGTTTTAAGCATTAAATACAATAAACATTGTTTAAAATAATTATTTATACTTTTCTAGTGTTTAATCGTTTTTAGGACATTCAATATAAAACGAGTCAACACATAGAACGAGGATAGATACTTACCTCATTTATTGAATTTCGCGCCGAATTGTTTCTATTTATTTGAATTTAAATTCGGAACGTTGTTCAAAATTATTTTTAATTTATTGGACAATTATTTACTGTGGATTTTATTTTTGATACTTTCTGATATAGAATGCCTAGTATACATTTTTTAGGTAGGCTTAAGAAAATTTTGTTTGGGAATGATGTTAAATTAATTATATAAATTAGGTAGGTATTCCGCAAACACTTTTAAATGACGTCTATATTTTTAAATTGAAACTTTTATTACATCGTCTCAAACTTTTTCGTCTGTGTGTTGCATGTCACGTGTCGGTCGGCCGCGGAGTAGGGATAAAGTGAAAGGCGATCGTCAGAGCAGCCAAGGCCAATATGGCGGCGCGTATAGTTCGCAGCAGCTGACCGTGTAAAGTTTCACTTTTACCGTGGTTTCATAAAACCAACAATCATTTTTTTTTTAGTTGTATGAGTTTGATAGTATTTGTTTTTAATAGGATAATCTTACTCGAGTAATAGAAATTGTTTATTTTTGAGGTAGTTCCAAAACGAAATTTAAAAAAAACTGCCCAAGTGTATGTCGGACTACGCACAGTGAAGGGTTCCGTAATTGGGATCTAGACACGCGGCAGCGTGTCGAGCCAAGTACTAGGCAAGACACGGCTGCAGTGTGTTATATTACACGAACCATTTGGAGCCACTTTTGACCCCTTAATAACTCAAAATCTATGTAACATAGACTCATGAAATTTGGTTTATTTATAAAAACCCCTTAGATTAACTAGAACTCCAAATTTCATAAATAAAACTCAAACGGTTATTGAGATATTAACGTATAAAAATCGGCATTTTTATCAACGACCCTGTCACTAGACATCAAAAACATTTAACCCATTTCCGGGTGACCTAGAAAGTTGAAAAGAGATTTCCCGAAAGCAGGCCCATGATATGATACTGTGTCAAAGCTTATTTATCAAAAATTATGTCGTATTTTTTTCAAGTCGTTTTATCAAAATTTATTTCTTCTAGCATTAGAGAACCTAATAAATATTTATTTTGTTGATACTTAATAAAGAACTACATCCGCCATTCAATCCTAACCTGAATGTTGCCAGATGACAGACTATTCCAATAATTTGTAATCGATTGAAAATATCGATACTAACCCACATGGAGTAGGTGGAGTATCCACTACACGAGTATGTTTTAAATGCTATTTATTATACTCAAATACTGTAAAACTATGATTTTACAATAAATAAAATATTATATGGTCTGAATATACTCAACAACTTAAAAGCGTTTCGAGGCAGTAATGTTATTTTATAAACTACCAGTGATCAGAGTAAGTAGATTGATTTGAGGTCAATGAACTGGCACGTATATTAGTATGGATACGCCTCCGGGATTCCGGGATTTTGAAATTATTAAGATTTTTTAAGGAATTTCAAATGTTGTAATGTGTAGAATAAAGAATACATCAATATGAATAAGAAATGTTCAACCCTTTTGCTGTCTGTTTAATAGTATATAGGTGATCGGACTCCAAGAAAAGGATAGATATACTATAAAACAATATAATATATTTTAAATATTTATCTATCGCATTCTATAAATTTCCAATGTAGTAGTTTAAAAATCCTTACTTTAACAATATTTGATTCAATCCCGTAAGTACCAAAATGAAATCCCGGAAAAAAGGCTTATCCATGTTATGATTTCTATGACTATTCATGATGCGAGTACGTAAAATCAATCGACCTACTCCGATCACTGATAATCACCCAATCGATTTCGTCAATCGATTACCAAAATAATTAAACCTGGTAACACTGACACCATGCATAATGTCAAACTGTCAAAAATAATCTGTCAGATCAATGGCATTGTTGGCTGTTTGTTTTACGTTGATTTGAATTTATTTTTCCGTATTTACTTTATACTTATATTACGTTACGATTTAATGCTGTCAATTTAAATTGAAGCCAGAGGAACTATTGCTTATCTTTCCATGGCCCTGGGTAAGTTTATTATGTTCTCTAAATATTTATAAACACCGTCGTATTGTATAACCTCATTGATTTTAGCAGCCTATTAGTAGAAGGCCTATGTTCAGTCAGGGGTACGTCGCGCGTCGTCAGCTGTAAATGTCTATAGTATGATGTAATTATATAGCATAAGTAAATACACTGAATTTTTTTACCTTTTTCAGGTATGACGATGACATGTGTTATTGCAAGACTTGACATTATTGATTATATTATCTACAACTCTATCCCAAGTATTACTTGCTCAGCAAAATCTAAGCATATTATGTTATGTATGTGGCATGTCAACTGCAAGTCACAGAAGTCATCAGGTTAGTGTTTTTAAAATGGCAGAATTACTATGAGTGATATAATTATTATACAAAAGTAAATAAACAACAATAAGAGTATTTTCTTACTTTCTAGGTTAGGTATACATTTGGATAAAGTTTGTCATGCTTACTGAGAGAGGCTGCTACCAGAGATGTTTATAGGCAAGCAAGTGATGATAAAAACAGAGCCACCCTAGAGTGTAAAAGATTTACCCATAATAGATCAAAACAATAATCTGGTTAGGGCCAGAATCAAATCGTGACATGTGAGCAGCAGGACTTAGTGTACATAATTATTGATAAGTGAGCAAAATAGGACAAACTGTTTAAGAGATCATCATTGCTTATTACTGTTTTGTGGGAAAGCGTACATCTACCATCTACCGTACCTACGCTGCTTTTTTATGAGAATGAAGCTGAAGCCGTTTTAAATTCTATGAGAAATAAAATGTTTTTAGTATTTAGGTATTGTTGTGTTATTTGTTAAAGTAAACCTTCCTATAGAAGCACTGAAAATGCTGCTGCCAATGAGATTATTCATCTTTAATTAAGAGAGTTGGCTAAAATAATGTTTATGCCATTAAATCTTTCATATTTAGCGCGCAAGATTATTAATTTACCTTTATAAAATTCAAGTCTGTAAATGCGATAATCGCCATTTTGATGACAGTCGAGGTCGAGGCTAAAAAACATAAAAATTGGGGATTGCGAACATCCAAACTCCACCATAAGGACAGCGACTATTACAACATTTAATTATTTGACGAATTCATCCATTTTTCAAGTTAAATAAGTAGTAGTAATGAAGTTTTTGATATCAAAAGTCGAAGATTCGCGCCAATCGTGCGTGTTTACATTTTAACTTTTCACAATTAACACACATACACATATCTGATACGACTTTAAATGTGACAAATGTGATTAAAAATATTATAAGTAACTAGAAAATGCCCAGATCTTTACTTATTATACGAACACATGTTCAATAATACGTAATATTCATTACTACTACTCAATTTGTGTTAAAAATTGTCGATCATTGTTTTTTTTTTTATTGTAATGATGTGCGAAAACGATTATGCCAAACGTTTTTTTTTTTTTCAATTTTGATTGTCTCGATTAATTTATAATTATGTCGAATGTCTGAAATCTATACTTGAAAATTAAAATAAAATTGTTTTAAGCATTAAATACAATAAACATTGTTTAAAATAATTATTTATACTTTTCTAGTGTTTAATCGTTTTTAGGACATTCAATATAAAACGAGTCAACACATAGAACGAGGATAGATACTTACCTCATTTATTGAATTTCGCGCCGAATTGTTTCTATTTATTTGAATTTAAATTCGGAACGTTGTTCAAAATTATTTTTAATTTATTGGACAATTATTTACTGTGGATTTTATTTTTGATACTTTCTGATATAGAATGCCTAGTATACATTTTTTAGGTAGGCTTAAGAAAATTTTGTTTGTGAATGATGTTAAATTAATTATATAAATTAGGTAAGTATTCCGCAAACACTTTTAAATGACGTCTATATTTTTAAATTGAAACTTTTATTACATCGTCTCAAACTTTTTCGTCTGTGTGTTGCATGTCGCGTGTCGGTCGGCCGCGGAGTAGGGATAAAGTGAAAAGCGATCGTCAGAGCAGCCAAGGCCGATATGGCAGCGCCTATAGTTCGCAGCAGCTGACCGTGTAAAGTTTCACTTTTACCGTGGTTTCATAAAACCAACAATCATTTTTTTTTAGTTGTATGAGTTTGATAGTATTTGTTTTTAATAGGATAATTTACTCGAGTAATAGAAATTGTTTATTTTTGAGGTAGTTTCAAAACGAAATTTAAAAAAAACTGCCCAAGTGTATGTCGGACTACGCACAGTGAAGGGTTCCGTAATTGGGATGAATATTTACGCATAAACATTGCATAGTATCAATTTTATCGACTGCAAAAATAAGTTTGTATTTCTCGAAAAAACTATAACAAACAAAGTTAATTCTGCGGTTGTAACCGAAAATAAACTGTATCTCAAAAATTATTGACTTCAAAAGCAAAGTCACTTAGAAACATCTTAACATTTTAATTATGAGATCCAACAATACACGCTTTATATGCATAGATTTTTTTCATCTCTCGGTTATATGTAAGTATGGAGAATGCCACCCCCACTATTATGTGTATCGTAATTTCACTACACCATTGTTTAACGGTGCAAAAAATACACCTTTTTCAAAATTTTCATCGATAGAGTGTAAATAGTCTCCTTGTTAAATGACTGTATGACATCCGGACGCACGGACAGACGAACTTGACGAAATTAAGAGGTCCGTTTTTAGGGTTCCGTTAAAAAACGGAACCCTTATAGATTCGTCATGTCTGTCTGTCTGTCTGTCCGTCCGTCCGTCCGTCCGTCCGTCCGTCCGTCCGTCCGTCCGTCCGTCCGTCCGTCCGTCCGTCCGTCCGTCCGTCCGTCCGTATGTCACAGCCATTTTTTTCCGAAACTATAAGAGCTATGCTGTTGAAACTTGGTAAGTAGATGTATTCTGTGAACCGCATTAAGATTTTCACACAAAAATAGAAAAAAAACAAATAATTTTGGAGTTCCCCATACTTAGAACTGAAACTCAAAAAATTTTTTTTCCTCAATCCCATATGTGTGGGGTATCTATGGATAGGTCTTCAAAAATGATATTGAGGTTTCTAATATCATTTTTTTCTAAACTGAATAGTTTGTGCGAGAGACACTTCCAAAGTGGTAAAATGTGTGTCCCCCCCCCTGTAACTTCTAAAATAAGAGAATGATAAAACTAAAAAAAATATATGATGTACATTACTATGTAAACTTCCACCGAAAATTGGTTTGAACGAGATCTAGCAAGTAGTTTTTTTTTAATACGTCATAAATCGTAAACTTATCGTTACTTGCTGCTACGGAACCCTTCATGGGCGAGTACGACTCGCACTTGGCCGCTTTTTTTACGGATTTTGATTATCAAGTTTACAATTGGCATGAAATTGATGTCTATGACAATTGATCTACAATATTATTATTATTTGGAATAGCCGCCATCTTAAAATCCAGAATGTCCATCTAATTCGATATCAGCACTATCTCCCGAAAACTATGAAAATGACAGTCATGACGACAAATTTTCAAATGGGGTTAAAAACTGCCACTTGCTCACTTCAGATGGCGCTGATCTCCAGCGTCTTATAATTTGACAGCTAACTATACATTTTTGATTCGAATGCCAAAAGTTGATGTAAATTCCTGAATTTCATGACTGAATTCAAAACACCCCGTCGAGTCAACTGATGTGTCACGTGTCAAAATCTTGGTCCCTAATGTTAGGCGGCAGTGAATTCATTTCATTCATTCTCTGATCTCGAAAAACGTTGTTACAAACCTCAGGTCGGTATGTTCAAGGTAGTTGGTAGGTTGGTACTATGCTTGAGACGTTTTTGAATTGATAGATTGTATGACTATTGTTTTAGGGACTATTGTCGTTTAATTTTTGACCTCATTGACTGCACGATTGGCGCAGTGGTTAAGCGATTGACTGCTGCGCTTGCGTGTCGCGGGTTCGATTCCCGCACGGAACAAATATTTGTATGACCTACAAGTAGTTGTTCCGGGTCTGGCTGTTTGTGTATGTGAGTTTAAATGTTTGTAAACGCACCCACAACACAGGAGAAATTCCTAGTGTGGGGCAACGTTTTTAAAAAAAAAAAAAAAAAAAAAAAAAAAAATTAATATAAACTTAGGAATAGTTAAGTCCATAGTGAGGTCAAAATGTAAATCCAAGGGGCGGCTGCAACGGCGGCGGTGATCTCTCGCGTCCGGCCCTGGTTCAGGCCATGGTACGGAGCGAGAGGAAATGGCAGGCCGTCACCTCCTTCTGCGAAGCGGTAATGCTCGCGAAGGAGGAGGCGGAACGCGTGAGGTAGAGGCAAAGTTCGCGCCCTCACGCCCCTAACCGCTGCAGGAGGAGACGCCCGGGGTGGGAATCGCGAGCCGATTTCCGGCCACCGTAGGCGCGGGCTTGCGAACGGTGAGCAATGGGTAGCTCGCCGTCCGATAAGGACCAAGCCCGGGTCGACGGCGCGTTGTGTTCCACGCGCGCCTCAAAGAGATGTCAGCAGAAATGACGGGATCCGCTAGGGCCAATGCCTGCCGGGGGTTCGCAGAAAACCGATAGGGACATCGTGGCCCCCGGCAACAGGGCAACCGAAGGAACACGGGTGGGTTTTAGTCAGTAAGAATCTGATACGCCCTCCCGCTCCGCCCAGAGCGGGAGAAGATACTTAAAAAAAAAAGGGGCGGCTGCAAAAATTAAATAATTAAATCATACGTGAGAAGGAACTTTGTTCCTGACGGGGTCAAAGTCAAAGTCAAATCATTAATTTCAAATAGGCCCATGTATGGCACTTTTAAACGTCAAAAATTACAAAATAATAAAATTGATTCTATTCGCCCCTTCCAAAAGGTAGTTTTCGTATGGAGAAGAATGGGCAAGAAACTCCACCGTTACTCTTTTAAAATGTTTTACAATTGTTTGTATATGTACGTACATTTGTTAAATAATAATTATATGTGAAGACGGTGCACCTAGAATAAAATTACTAAACCACAATAGGTAAAAATAATTAAAAATGAAACAACGACAGATAATTTAATATGTGATAGATACACGGTGCTCACATATTTACAAACATTGTAAAAGTAGACGATTTTCCTAAAATTTTACAATTAATAAGTCAGTGTGTGAGGAAGTAATCACAGAATGTAAAATCAATGTCATAAAACACAAAGTAATAAATTTTACAATTAAATTAGCAAACATTTTGATTTTGTCTTGATTGTAAATTGTCCTATGGAGCAGGACCAGCATGTTTCCAAGCACTCTTATCTTGGATATAATCCTCTAATTTGTAATATGCTTGTTTACAAAGTGTATTTTTAATATGAGTTTTAAATTTTCTTTCATTTAATTGCTAAATGTCACAAGGTATTTTGTTGTAACATTTAACACAGTACCCCATAAAAGATGTATGTACTTAAGATAATCTAAAAAATGGTTGATCTAGTTTATCTTTATTTCTAGTATTAAAATTATGTCTATCACTTATTTTATTAAAGAGATGTGGATTTTCCTTACATACATAATATTTTCATAAATGAATTGGCAAGGTACCGTCATAATATTAATCCTTTTAAAAAGTTTCGTGAGAGATTCGCGGCGACGTAGATTATAAATGGCTCTGATAGCTCTCTTTTGCAAAATAAAGATGGATTCAATGTCAGCAGCCCGACCCCACAGTAAAATGCCATACGACATGAGGCTCCCCGACTGCATACGTTTTTTTTAATAATAATACTTGCCGCGCCGGCTCTGCGATCTGACATCATTGCGGAAAATTGTAACAATTGTTACGAAAGAAATACCTACATTCTTACACAATATTGCTACGCATATTTACAAAAAGAATTTAATAGATCACGTTTGATTGACGAATAATAATAATTTCTTTACAAAAAGTAATGATATCCCATCAAAAACATAAATGTGAAAATGGGAGCCAAATTCCATAAATATGGTTGTCGACTTCGTCGACAAAAGAATTGAAATCTAAATGGGTGCCAAGTTCTGTAGATAATCCTGAAATTTATTTATAAGAACATGCAACTTTCTAAAATAAAATTAAAACACAAATTCTTGTTTTTTCTGCTATAACAATGTTTGCTATTTAAAAATATAACTTCTTAAATTTGAACAGTCGAATTATTTACACAAAGCACTTAGGATAAATTGAAGCTCAAGATTTGACTTGGCTAGTTTTTACCAGCAAGCTGAAATTTTAGAGAAAGAAGATATTTTGACCTTACAGTTACAATAAGAAACAGTAACTTGCGCATAACATAAAGAACAAATATATAAATACGCCTAGGTAGACAGTCAAAGCTGTAAACAGTTACAATAAGAAACAGTAACTTGCGCATAACATAAAGAACAAAGATATGAATATTTTACTTTATTTATTTGGCTCACCAACAATTAAGTACACCGATACAAAGATATGAGATACATGCAATAAACTTATAGACTAGTGTACAAATTTCTTACAGGTAAGCACATCATGAATTACTTATTTGATGTTGAGTGCCTACTTAAAATTAAATAATAATAATTAAATATGCCTAGGTAGACAGTCAAAGCTGTAAACTCGATAAAAAATAGCGTCCAACTGTTAGCCGCTTAATGCACGCACACTAAAAAAGTAAAATTACAGCACAATGACGTGGCGCGAGTGTAAGACGTAGCTGTAATGCACACCAGCATAAAAAAGTTACCCTGTTTGTTTTAGTTCTTTTGCACCGCGACACTGTAGACAAATATAAAGATGATAAATTGATTAGCCAAATATAAGATAACTTGTATGTAAAAACTAGCCAAGTCAAATCTTGAGCTTCAATTTATCCTAAGTGCTTTGTGTAAATAATTCGACTGTTCAAATTTAAGAAGTAATATTTTTAAATAGCAAACATTGTTATAGCAGAAAAAACAAGAATTTGTGTTTTAATTTTATTTTAGAAAGTTGCATGTTCTTATAAATAAATTTCAGGATTATCTACAGAACTTGGCACCCATTTAGATTTCAATTCTTTTGTCGGCGAAGTCGACAACCATATTTATGGAATTTGGCTCCCATTTTCACATTTATGTTTTTGATGGGATATACTATAACACATATGTTACGAGACAATAAAACACATTATATCCCACAATAACATAATATTACACTAATCTACATTAATATCGCCGCCCCCGCAGAATAAACGCGTAAGTGCTATTGCGGCGATTTTGATGTTAATCCATATTCGTTATGTATAGGTCAAAATACATCACTTCAATTTTTTCCAGATTTTTACATCAATTATTTACGAAGTTACATACACACGATATACCGTAACATAATGTTATAATTCCGACCTTGATGATATAAAAACTTAATTACCTATCATATAGTACATTATCAGCATTTTTTCGACTGCACCAGAATAAACGAGTAATAGCCCATTAACGGTATCACTGTACTGCGAAAAACGCAAGTAATATTACATTGCAAAACAAAAAAAAAGAAAATAAGAAAAAATTACTCAAAGTAACATTAACGTTAAAAAAAAAACTAAAACATTTCTGAAAATGTTTTTTTTATCAATGACTCAAAAACAGTAACTGTTGAACACTTAACATTAATTAGATTATCTACAAAAAAAAATCTTTTAAATGACGTAAAAAACAAACTTCTATTCGGTGTAGTCATAAAGTTATGGATCAATTTAGGTTTTTTATTTTTCCTGTAAAATTGACTTTTTACACTTGCGCGTTTATTCTGCGGGGGCGGCGATATATTCTCCCTTAATTGTTCAACTAAGCACCAATAAACAAACAGAAAGAAATGAAACAAACTTAGAAACCCATCTGAATTCACACCGCCACCTCTTAAAGCGGTATCGATTCCATCCGAATCCCATACCCATATCACACAGCCAGTCCATATTACACAACTAGCCCATATTATACAGCTATCATGCCATTTGGCTTGCACCCATATCCTCATTTGGCATCAAATCGGATGCACGTGTTTATCTGCTAGTTCGATGCCCATTTCCGGACATTTTGTTTAGTAGATCGGGATGAGGTTAGCCTAATATCGGCTTTGGATAGGACGAGGTTTTTGATGGATCCTGTTTTGTAAGCTAAGGAGGTAATGATTTACGAGGCCTTTTTAACTATGTGGTTCAAATTATAGGGATAATTTGTGGTGAAGACTTACGTTATGAGTGGAGACCACCTCATCGACAAGTTTAAAAAGATATGGTTGAATAAATATTCACTGTTACGAATGATCACTCTAACCATTTTAGAGAAAACATGGAAGGTAAGGCGAAGATAACCGACTTCTAATGATTTTATACTGAAGATCACGTCTAAACGCGTAGTGTTAACAATTTGGAAAAAATATATGTTAAATTAGAGCATTTTTTAAATAACTTAATATATGAATATTTCAAATTATGTTTATCATGGCGTTCTGGAATTGAGATCTAGGCGGCTGTTACTTGATGCTATGACACTGCACGGCATATGCAATAATAAAGACTGTATTGACCTTACAAACAAATTGTGTTACAAGGTACCCAGAAGTGTTATTCGAAGGGGGGTGCGCGTGCTTGAACTGTTCCATACAGATATATGCAGGACTAACGCTGGGGAACGTGCACCTCTTCGTCGCCTTGTTAATTCTTACAACACGCATTTTATGGAACTGGATATATTTTGTTTATCTAAGCAATTATTTAAGAAAATGGATATTTTCTCTGGATATTTTGTTAAGCGAGTAATTTAAGTTAAAGTAAGCTAAGCTAACACAGCAATATTGTGGCAGCGACTTAGGTTTTATTTTTATTTTAATCACTTGTCTTTAGCACTTCTTTTAACCTTTTGTTAAAACGTGGACAATGGTTTGGGTTACATGTTTGTTAAATCTTAGTTTATTTCTCTGTAATTTGTAGCATGTAACTGTTTTTTGTCCCTAACAAATAAATAAATAAAAAATAAATAAATCATACATACTGAAATTAATTTGTAAAGTTATGTCCGCGGATAAAAAACTGAGAATCACGCAAAATCTATCAAGCGTATTTTTCTGAAGACTTCACCATTTTAAAGATAATTTAACCATTGACCTTTTAGTATTACGTGTTTTATTAAAATACCTTTTTTTATGTATAGATAATAAATTAATAATGCGTGTAATTTGGGACAGCGCTCCTGGATGGGCGAGTCCTATTACTGGCTGGACAAAACACGCAAGCTAACCACTCAAAGTCACTGGTATATATCAGCGTCTCCAGCGATTTAAATTCTTTGCAACTAATACTTCTGGGTTATTTCAATCATTTCGACTACAATAAAAATCATCATCATAATAAACATCCATTCAAAACTAATCAACCGATCTTCATCATTCGTATCATCCGTAAACATCCAGCGGGTCCTCCAAATCTAATTTAACAAATAATTAAAATTGTAAATGATCCTACTTCATCATCCTAATCATATCTTCACGCTATAACGAGGGGTGCTACCCAATTAAGAGGAAGTCAACCGTTGCCAAAGATAACGCGGCCTGAAATTGAGGGGTACAAAAACGCGTGGCAACTATGTAGCATGTGTTGCTAATAATGACGTGACAAGCGGGCATTGGAGTGTTATTAGAGATTCTGGATAGTAATGCAGGAATAGTAATTTTACTCAAAAATGCATGTAATGCGGTCATTATTTTGACAACCTTGTTTGAGCAAAGTCGACCTTGCCGTTCTGTTTCAAGGAGCGGCCGGCAAAGTTTTGCTGGTCGCTCTAACAGGCCAGCAAAACATTGCCGGCCGCTATTTTGACGTTTCAACGTTTTAAAAATCAAATGCAAAAAAAAATTATTTAAAACACAGCTGTTTGTATTTATAGAGATAGGTACAAAAAGATTTTATTCCATATTTGGCTGTATAGTTCCAACTACCATAGTAAAAAAAAAAAACAAAGAAGTAACAAAGGCGCGGTTCAGCGAAAATTTTATTTTTATTTAGTGACTTTTTGCTAAAAATGAGCTATCAAAGCGAAAATTCTTCCGATTCATTGTGTTTAACACCGCCAAACATTAAAGATGAAGCTAAATTAGTGGTTGAAAATTGAATACCACGAAACTCAAAGGAAAAATATAAGCTTGCATATGAAAAATTTGTGCAGTGGAAAATCAGTAGGAAATCTAAATCTTTACTTGCTGGTTTTATTTAGATTAGGTACTTGCATTTTTGAGTAAAGCACTATACAAGCCTTGGCCCACTATGACTGCTTCGCTGGTCACGCTATGATTGCCTCGAGCTAGCCTAGCTACGCTCTAGGCCTTCCAGCTTGGCCATCATTGCAGCCCTTGCTGTCCTCGCTGTAAAGGCCTCGACCTACGGCCTCGGCCTTTATCTCAGCTCGTCCATCAAGTGCTGCACGCTGACCGCGCTGTGTCGGCCTGGAGCTGCGCTACGCTGCGCTGTCAGCCATCATCAGCGCGACCAGCAAAGTAGTCATTATAGACCGCGGCAGTAATGTACTAATAATGAAAATGATGCTGTCGTTTTTAATTGGGTGTAATGACTATAATGGCTACTGGTCCATGAAGACGCTAATGAAGGGTTGATCTAGCGATCCCTGAAGCGAAAACTCATCGATATGTGTTTTCTGCCCGTCCCAACCTACGGTGCTCAGACTTGGTCGCTCACCGAATCGCAAAAGTTCCGCCTTGGGGTTTGCCAAAGAGCAATGGAGCGCAGCATTCTAGGTGTAAAACGAACTGACAGAATACGCAACACCATGCTACGCTCCAAAACAGGGATCTTAGACGTAGGCAAAAAGGCTGCCAAGCTAAAATGGGATTGGGCGGGTCATGTCAGCCGCATGCATCGTGACCGTTGGGCAACAGTCGCCACACGGTAGGTGCCTGAGAAGAGCCAGTCCAGGAAGAGGTGGCGAGACTACCTAGACGCGTACCGCAAGGATTGGATGGAGGTGGCCTTAGTAAAGGATGCATGGAAGGATTTGGGGGAGGCCTTTGCTCAGCAGTGGGACAGTGTAGGCTAACATAAAAAAATTACACCACTAATGACAAAAGTGACGCTGTTGCTTTTGCAACGGTAAACTAAGTGATAAATGCAGGAAGCTAGTCAGGAAGTGAGTCATGACATGACATACAACAATCAGACAGGTACCACAAAAAATAATGGCAGGTAAAAGAAGGTTGGCATGGACAGATAACGTCAAGATATGGACTCTCCTCCCCACAGAGTGCGTTTCCCTGAATTGAAGTCTAACCTTCACTAATTTGAGGAAGAAGAAAAATCATGGGCTCCAATGAAATGTAGTGTGTTCTAATAGTGAACAGCTCACGACAATCATGGACAAGATTGTCATCATTTTAATTTTTAGTCACATAGGCACAGGCTTGATTGGCGATGGCGATGACGGTTGGCTAATCTATGAAATCACCAAGCACGTGGTGGAACAAGGAATAATCTCAGCGCCATAAATTCCTATACTTCGGTATCCAAGTAGTCACATTTTAGGTCTTAAACTCCGGACGGACTAACAATTGGTAAAAGTTTTTTAAGTAGCAAAGGTTCTCCTTGAAATGCTCTTTCCTACCTATATCTTAATGTACCTATATCTTATGGCTATTAAACGCCAATAAAATTCCTAAACTTCGGTGCCCAAGTAGTCAGCTATTTAGGCAATTAACTCCAAACTGACTAACAATTGCCAAAAGTCGTGTTAGTAGCAAAAGTTCTCCTTGAAAAGCTCTTTCCATTGGTATGTATATCTTATGGCTATTGAGCTTTAGGGCAGATACCCGTAGTTTGGTGTCCATTCTCCTTTGTGTAAGCCCAACAGTGGACTACGTTAGACAGAATACAAAAACAATGAAAAAAATTTAGTGACTTTTGTGGACATGATAATTATTCAGATTGATTACAGTTGTAATAGCAATCATATAATTGCGTTTTATTAAAATAGGTTTTTACTTTTACTAATTTATTTATTTTTTGTATAGATTCTACATATTATTTTGTGAGTGTGAGAACGCTGTAGGCTTAGTGGATTGTAGACCTGTTGACCATTTTCTATTTTGTTAAGTGCTTGGTACTTATTGAAAGACCTACACTGTCCTCCCATACCTAGAAACACTGTTATATGAAAGTATTGTAAAAGCCAATTATTTTTAAAAGAGTAACCGTGGAGTTTCTTGCCGGCTCTTCTCCATAGGAAACGACCAATTGGAACCGTGCACCTAGCTTCTGACGTTTCATAAGTGCCCATGTAGGTTTATGTGAAATAAAATATTTTGATTTTGATTGAATGTGAAGTGTGAACATATCGTATACAAATAAGACATTTATGTCTCCATTTGTGTCGTAGTCTAAAGATAGCTTAAAGTCAATTCTAAGTTGAGCCGTGTTGGCAACTTAAGTTACAAACTTGTTTGCTTGCTCTACGAGTGTACATGTTAAGTTCTACATAGTATCAATTTGTAAACTAATGCGGGTTGTATGTATTGAAATGTGCTAAAGTTAATGTATACTTCGACTTTTAATCATATTCAGTAACTTGACTGAGGAATACCAGTTTCTGACAAATAAAAAGGTAGTGAGGGAAAAAAGAATGAGCAAAATTGGCAAAAGGTTAAAATTTACTTACTTACATGGATAGTTTTAATTGAATTTAATTACTTAAACTTAAAAACGCATTATATTCCCGAATACCCGAAATACCCGATAGAATAATATGAAATGGGAGTGTTTGTTCGTTGTAACCTGCATTTATTTGAAAAGCTGCGCTCTCGCCGTTATCAGAATACCAACCATGTTACCTCTCATAAAACCGCATTTTTCGGCAAAAGTGTGTTAGGTATGGCCCCAAAAATATATAATATAATAAAAGCAGAGTTTCTGGGATCCTTTAAGAAGTATTTGTTTAAATTCCTTTTAGATAGATGTTACTACTCCATCACTGAGTTTACTACTGATAAACAGAGGTATGAAGATTCCGACTTGCTAATTAGACACTTATGATTATATTTATTGACTAAGTATGAATGTGTTTATTTGTCTAAAATTGTATGACCTGTTTACATAATTGACATATTGTCTTAAATTGATATTATTATTTCTTTTAATGTAATCTATTGACATGCCACCTTAATTGTAATTACTTATTTGTGTTAATTTTGTGCGCCATAAATATTGCAAAACATAGTGCGCATATTATAGACTATACTATCTGTAACCATACCTATGTTTAACAAAATAAATGATTGATTGATTGATTGATTGAATAAAAACGAGTCCATTCCACTGTATAAAAAGAAATTGTCAGTCTTATTAATTGATAAATGTTATCACTACATTTATGAATTTCTAAATGATAAAACTTTATAGTAACCTAATTAATCCTGACATCTTTAAATCTGTATTTTATTTCATTGAGCTTATTATAAGAATTTTCATATTGACAGTATTTTTAGACTATTAAGCACTTGTACTTAATGTTTGCATGCCTAATTTAAGGTAGAAAGTATAAAGACAGGGCCGTCTTAACCATATTGTGCGCCAGGGTGCGAAAATCAGCCTGCGCCCCCCTTGCCAACGAAAAAAATACTAAATTTTAGTGTTCTATTTTTTTTAAGTATCTGAGTACTTCACAATAAAATAAGGTACATTTTCAACACCAAATTCAATTTTTCTGGCTTTTAAGTTGACAAAATGACTGACAGTCTGTTTTGAAATCTACGTTCGATTTCAAAACAAATCGATCGACATCGACTCGATCGCCTTGCGCCCCGTAAGACCTAGTGCCCGGGTGTTACGCACCCCTTGCACCCCCGGGTAAAGACGACCTTGTATAAAGATCTCTAATTATAAAACATCTGCATTTTTTGTACCTACTTTCTATGCAAATAAATAGTTATTCTGTTATATTCTATTCTATTCGTTTATAAAATTACAAGTATAACATCACTTAAACAATGAGTAACAACTGACTTTACGTTATTTGTAATGAAATAAACAATGATATAACTTTGCAAACATTTGGCAAAAATTTGCGGTTGGTTGCGAACCGATGGGCATCAACACAAGAGAATAGATTAAAATCATCTTACAATACTATCTCTTCTACTGCATAAAACTATCTTTTCATCACTCTCAGCTCTCTGATCTTAATGAGTGGGTCAGAAAACCTTAAGAAACACCCTGCTTAGAAAGACTACACAATAACATTTTATGTAGAACGCTGTTGAATCAAAAACAGATGTGACTTCGATCCCTGTCTACCCCAAATTAAACATTGAACCATGAAGATAAATAAAAACATTGACATCCCCCCATGCAGTTAATAATGTCGTGACAGACGGACATTTGATGTTGTTATTAGAGATCCCGTATTGTAATGTGAAACATCCATCTTTGAGGAAAATTGTGTTAATAGTTACAATCTTTTACCCATTTCTATGACATAAAAGATAGAGGAAAATATATAACTAATCAATAGCTTTACAAAACATATTGTCTTGATCAAATAACAAGGCTTCTTTTTGTAAGTAGTTTGTATTCTCCTTCTCTCGAATCGGCACGATGCAATCTATAAAACAACAGTTCAGTACCTGGGCGACCGAGCTCTGCTCTGGTGAAAATAGAGAATGCTTATTTAATAGTATAGGATAGTACCTACTAATTCCATGCTGCCATGATAGTAGGTACTTGTAGCGGTTACACCGCCACATACGAACTACGCATCATAGACATGACGTCACACAAAATCCTGCATCGCGCAGTTAGAGTTTACCGAGCGATCGACATACATACAAGATTTCAACTTCAACAGTCGGGCAGTTGCCCGCCAGACACAGCACCCGTCTGGTCGGAGGATCCTCCCTTTTCTGTGGTAGATGAGTGAACTTTACACCCTATTCCTCATTCCATGCTGCCATGATTATTATTCTAATGTCAATAATGTCATGTCATTATCTTTAAACTTTGGGCGACCGAGCTCTACTCGGAAGAAAATACGGAGAAAACTAATTTTCCCAGATATGAGACCTAGCTATATCGATTTTTCGGCCCCGTAAACCCCTATATTGCAACTCATCGAAATCGTTAAAGCCGATTTCGAGAACATGAGTAGAAATCTATATATACAAACAAATATATATACAAATATTGCTCGTTTAATAGCAGTTCATAACATAATATCACGCCTTGTTTCCTCAAAGGGTTAGGCAGAGGTGTACCTACCTATAGCACACCCGCATTTCACCTGTTACGTTTAAGTTCCATGTAATAGGGGGCGAGCCTATTGCCATCAACCGGCCACAAATTCAGACTCCGGGTTGGCTTTGAGAAATTCCTAATGGAAAAACCCAATAACACTATACCCGACCTGGGAATCGAAACCAAGACCTGTTGCTCAGTAGTACCGCTTGCAACCACTTGACCAAGGAGGCAGTCAACAATTATACAATGTTGCCCATGTGCATGCAAAATTTACTTTAAAGGGTTTTTACTTTCAAAAAAAGTTGTTGTTACTCACGACGCCATTACGATTGACAGTGGCGCTGGAATACCTAATATCTGGGACTACGTTTTACTTTTAATTTACTTTACTTTTATCCAATTCTATTAATTTTTTCAATTTTCTTATTTTTTTTTTTCAAAAATCCCTTATGGAAAAAATTCCCTTGTGGGGCTCGTGTTTTTTAAATAAATACCGTTTTTTTCTTTTTTGAAAAATTTCTTTACCTCCGTTTTTTTTTTTTTTTTTACATAGTCGACAAATTTTTTGTAAAAAATGTTAGTTAATCCGATAAAATAACTCATAAGCGTTTAGAAATAATAAATAGAATCCAAATCGAGCCAATAACATCGGAGATATGGCAAACGCTATTCAATCGAATAACATGAAAAATATAAAAGATAAACCCCTTTTAAAGTTAATTTTCGAAAAAAAAATATGAATATTTAGAAAAATACGGGCGGTCACATGCTTATGGGCGACATTGTATTGCAGTTCATGTCGTAAATATGTATTAAGTTGAATGATAATACCAATGAACAAGTTGATAGCGGATCTGCCTGCCCGAAGTGCGCTAGGCGTAAAGTCAGGTAAATTAATCATTGTACCAACTAAAATTATCTGTATATCAAATCTGCCATTCCTTGACAATTGTTTGAAATGGCTATAACACGGCAAATTGACGGAGTGTGTCAACTTCTGTCTGACTGCACATTGAATATTACCACTCACAGAGGTTATTTCAATGAACCGTATAGTAACTCCATAAACTTTTTCAAAGAATTAAATCAAACAGTCAAATCAAATCAAATATTTTATTGGAACAAAAACAGGTTTACAATTTTATATGTTTGTTAACAGCTACATTAGTTTTAAAAAACTGTGTTGCAGCCATTAGCGCCCACCTCCGAGAGGGGAGACGGTGGCGTTCCAACATTAATAACATTTATAATACAAAAACAATAAAATAAAAATAAATTTGATATAAAAGAACCTAAAGTAAGTAGGTATATCAACCAATTAACTAAACTAAAATTTAACCTTTCAATTGTCAATATCGAGACACAATAGAATTTTAATTGTTATCCACCTCAATGAGGCGTCGTAACAGATGATGAGATAAATAAGATTACATTTAATTACTATTATTTTTAAACAATAGAATACAGCAGAATGTAAGTTCGTAACTTCGAGGTATATAACTGCATTCCTCACCTCAGACATTACTAACTTACCCACAAAAGGACCAGGCCCGGAAGATACACGAACACATTCCTAGCATGAAATAACATCACACACTTTAAGACAACAAATAACCTCTTTGGCGCCAAGAACAATGCTCAATATACTTGTTACTTAAAATTACAACCTTATACAAACCATCTTCCTGAACCCACAAGAGAATATTGTCCTATAATCCCGGGACAATACAATCCAACATAAGGATGAGCGCAGACTGAGTCAAGACTTGCTATTTGACAGACGCGACAAAATCAAAATAAGAATACCTATAAACACACGGGCGCTTTTTTAACGCGAGATTTCTTAACGCACATTGCATTTTCAACTCTCGGTGTCAAACCGAATGTTGAGAACCCAACAGAGTGCATCCCTAGCACGTTGAAAAAGTGCAAACATGGATTTTCAACTCACGCCACTAAGCCGAGCGTTGAAAATCCAGTGCGCGTAAAGAAAGCTCGCGGTAAAAAAGCGCCCATGAGTTTTTTTCTCTTTTTAGGGTTCCGTAGTAAACAAGGAACCCTTATAGTTTCGTCATATCCGTCTGTCTGTCTGTCTGTCTATCCGCGGCTTAGCTCAGAGACGCTTAGTACCAGAAAGCTGTAATTTGGCATGGGTATGCATATTAATCACGCCGACGTTAAAATAAAATCATGAAAAAAAATATTTTTTCAGCTCTCAATAATCCCATAGTGTGGGGTGTCGTTGGAAAGGTCATTCAAAAATATTGTGAGTTTATGGAGACCATTTTTGGATTTAAGAATCCGTTTTCGAAATTTTAAGCTTTAAAGTGCTAATTTTTGTTAGAGTCAAGTGTCTCCCCCCTGCAAGTATAATGGTGGTTTTGGGTATGTGAAAAAATTCACGGCAGTAGCATATATAACGAAATTAAAAGGAAAACTATCACAGCTAAGTAGGCTTTACAAGTGAACGAGTAATAATCGACCAACTTACATTTGCGGTTGCAAAAACATTTTCTCCCATACAGAATGTACGGGAGAACATGTTTTTCAACTACAAAGTTAAGTTTGTTCTTGGGATAAATTCATCCCAACTACGGAACCCTTCATTATGCCTGATCCGACACGCACTTGGCCGGTTTTTTACTTATATTGCACCAATTCGTATACCACTACTTGCTATGCAAACGACAGTGACTGGAGGCATTAAAACATCATCAAGATACACAAACCACTTTGTGTATCTTGATGATGTTTATATCAATATGATCAAATACAAGCTAACTCAAAAACGACCCAAGCAATGTTAATAAAATTTATATGGGACGACCGTGCAAGCTTCTTCTACCATATGAAAAGAATTTTCAAAATCGGTCTACAATTGACGAAAATTTCAAGAACAAAAAAAAAATATATACCTACCGTCGAATATATAACCTCCTCCTTTTTAAGAAGTCGGTTAAATAGTCCCAAATTGCCTGAACGGACAACCCAAGATAGATTATCACATGTGTGAGCACTGTGACCATGTAACTTTCCATAAAGATACCATTTACTGGGTACGTCTTTCATTGACTTGAATGTGCCCTGGCGGATGAGAGTATATCATGCTCACTCAAATGTCTCGCTGATGGTGGCGTGTGTGTTGGATCATCTGGTTGAGCTAAATGGTGGTAATCCATGCATCATGTTCGTGAACGGGTGCCGGCAGTAGAGACGGGTCATCTCTTAGCTGCCACGGTTTATTTTTGAATTGTTTTTATATTTTTATTACGGACGCTTTTAACGTGCACGTCTTTCTAAATTGTTCTCACATGTATAATTTCAACACGAATGATGTTACCAATATTTTGTAACAATATTTTGATTTAAAAGAGTGTCCGTAGAGTTCCTTGCCCGTTCTTCTCCATAGGTACCTACTACGCTTTGAAATAGGCAACTAGCTTCATTTTTCTGACTGACCAACCCCTTGACAATTCAAAAGTACCTGTAATTGGTTTATTTGAAATAATTGCTTTGAGTTTTTTTTTGAGTTTTTTATCTTGAGATAGATTGTCTTGGCGCAGGAAAGTCAGGAGACCCGATCCGAAAGAATGAAAAAGAGGAAGGACAAACAAGAAGAGGAGTCAAAATAGTCTCATAGTCAGCATTGTCAAGAGATAATAATTATGGCTAGAAAGAGTGTGAGATGACGGTGATAGACATGTAGGAAGAAGATATTATGCTGATATTATGCTTATTAGAGGGTCAACCTCTAATAAAATGAGATATGGGTACGACACTGATGATAATGAAGATGACAGAACGATGATGATGACATCATCGTCCTATATCCTGGGTTGGTCCCAAGTCCGATCTCAAATAAATTGAAATAGAAAAGAGTAACCGTAGAGATTCTTGCCGGCTCTTCTCCATAAGAAACGACCAATAGGCCTGTGTCCAAACATTTTTTAAGCTATTGCATAGCTTTTATCGCGGGCTTTGAGCGCGGCGACCGAATCAAGAAATTCCGTAACGTAAATAAAACCTAACACCCCCCAACTCCGCCTACCATATAATGACGGTTCCCATGACAACGTGATGTTGTCATGGGAACGTAATTTTTGTTTTATGTCATCACGTCATCATCCCAAGTGTAGCGTTGACAAATAGGAAGCATGGAGGTTACCAATGCTATGCAATAGCTTTACCGCGGCAGTCCCCGAGTGCCACACGTTTTTTTTTGTCCGTCTTGTAGATTATTAAAAAATACGTGTTCAATTTTTTTTAATAATCTACAGATTACGGCGATACATTGAGTTAAAATGTGGCATGACGTCACGCCTTGCTAGATTTAATACTGAGTTGTAACGTAGCGAGCCCCACTCCCCAACTTTAATGCGTGTTTTCTAAGTTATTTTTGATTAATATGAAAAAGAAAAAAACACGTGTCTAGTTTTTTTTTTATTATCTGAAAGATGGACTAAATAGATTTTTTTTATACCTAGGCAACTATCGTATTGGAACCGTGCACCTAGCTTCTGACGTTTCATAAGTGCCCATAAAAAGCAGTGATAGACTAGTGGTATGACCGTCAGACTGCCAAGTCGTAGGCCTCGAGTTCGAACCCAAGGCACGCACCTCTGACTTTTCGGATTCATGTGCGTATTGTATAATTATCACTTGCTTCAAAAACGGTGAAGGGAAACATCGTGAGGAAACCGGCATGCTTTTATTTTTTTAAATCTTATGTGAAGCCAAGTCAGGGTTATATGAAATAAAATGTTTGATTTTGATACCAATGAGTCAAAATATAAAGATATAAAATTTTAGCAGTTCTCTCTATAATATGCAAAACTGTTTTATTTCTAGTGTGGACTCTGTCTAACACAACCTACCCCACAACATATGGGTCATTTTCTCACAGTCAGACCATCGCCAGTATGTCTAGGAATGCAGTCATTTCCGTCCAGGCATGTCTAACTTATGGCCTAGACTAGTTTCACCCACGGCGCCACCTATGGGAGACTGATGGCTGTTTATGGTAACCAGCTTGGAAATAGTAGTGTGATGGCGTAATGTATGTTAGTGAGTTAAGTTGAATTGTGCGTTATGGTGTTTCATTTATTAATATAATTTAAGTACTATCATATATTTCTATTTTCATAATGTCCCTCGGGAATCATCGCATTTCCGAATACAAACGAATGCTAATTTCCACGTCCATCAATTATTAGATTTATCTTGTATAATAATTTGAATTCAGAATTAATACTTTATTATTATTTTGTTTTGTAGTATCGTGTGAACTATATAGAGCTGTAAAACTATTTTCCTATTTGTCGTGCTTGCGACTTTAGCAGCTTTCCTACCATTTTTAAAATAAATTACATTAAGTTAGAAGAGTAAAAACAACTCTATATACTTCCAAGTCGATTGAGAGCGTCTGACCTGCACCAAGGGCAACGGGCAACTTATAGAAATCCGACGACTGACCAAACACGAGGTTTGCCGAGGGACATTAAGAACATATTATGTACTGTACATTTTATTGTTACTAAAAATATTTAGCATAGTCAACCTCGTAATTACTTCAACACTTTTGACAACAATTAACAGTAAATTGAAACTTCATTAAGGTTGAAACTATCTAACTGTAACACATCACATAGACAAATATACCTGCCGTTTCGTTTTATGCCGTGTAAGCGTTTTCAACGCGAACGGTTATAAAGCAAAACGAGGTTGACGATACATACCATACTGGATTTTATTTTAAGTGACTATTTAAAAAATTCTAAATAGGTATAAAAATATTATTGAAAGAGTCAACTACATCTATTGACTCTTTTATTTACATGGAATTTTCTTGTAAAAATACGTTTATTACATTACTAAATAGGTACCTACTGTTTACCGAAGTAAGCTTTAGTGTAAAACCCTACCCTTGGCCGGAGACGAATTGATTGTAGTTGAAATTAAAATATTAACTCAATATAAATTATCTACCGCAACCAATTCTTATTAATACAGCATCTGTTCAATTGATCCAATAGTTAAAAACTATTATAAATTGACAACGTTCGTCTGTCGACATGTTTTATAAATATTAATTCTGTTTGCCCCACACACTGCACCCCACGGCGATATTCATTAAGCTTAATAAGAACTATTAATTCGTTCAATATGCTATTTATTTAGTTTTTTTTCTCTTGTTATCTAAAAAGGGGCTTGTGGGTAATTAATAACAGCAGTACCGGTCGATTGAAGTCCGTTTTCGGATGGGGGATTATCCATTACATATCGAGACTCCTCCGTGCTTCAGAGAGCACGTTAAGCCGTTGGTCCCGGCTGTCATTTGTAGATCTTTGACAGTCGTTACGGGTACAGAAGCCCAAGAGTCTGACAACCGATTTTAGTAACGGGTATCGTGTTACCCAGTAACTGGGTTGTGGAAGTCAGATAGGTAGTTGCTCCATGTGAATTACTGATAGTTAATTGATTCAGGATGACCATGCGGAAATCCTTTATAAAATATATAGACGTGGATATATTGAATCCACGCAGAGTGACTCTGCATCCAGCGTTTGGTGTGGCGACACGCCGTGTTCGGGTTCGCGACAAGTCAATCGTCATCCTGAGGATGCCTCGTTGTTGGGTTGAGTTGAGGATGTCTCGTGCACTAGATGGCCTCGTGGCCGTCTCGTAATAGGTATGGGAGGACAGTGTAGGCCTGTGCATCGTCCTGTGTGGTCTACCAACTTAGTTTGCTGCACAGATCACACATTTTAAACAGGCACAAACTGCAAACCCATATTATACAAGAATCACACGACCTGCTTGCAAAATCACAGCAAAATTACCAAATTCTTGGAACAGGCCCTGCAAAGACCACCAATGCACCGAATTTCTCAAAATCTAACATAAACAAAAAGAGCCGTCACATTGCTATGGATATCTTGTACAACAAACGTGGCTAAACACAATATTATAACAGAATTCCTAATCGATTTAAAGAAGTATTTACATTGATATACACAAAGCAAAAAGGTTCAGAAATCCCACTTAGAACCACAGGCCTAGAATGTGTAGGAAAATACACACTGACCAAAAATTTGTGTTATCACGGCAAAAAGATTCACATGTTTTATACACGCTTTAGATAGATTTTCTCAATTCGCTATTAGTTGAGGTCGATTCCATTACGACCTAATAAGTCGGCATCATTTTACTACGTGACCTATCCGCGTAACGTCCGTGAGCAACATGACTATTACAGGAAACGAAAGTTTAGAGCTACTTATTTGTAGTTAGGTACAATGCTCTAAATTATGAACGCCATATAAATTACAGATGTATAGGCTACAGACAAAAACTTCTGATATCCTGAAACTGAAAGTGATGACAAGCCAGACCCAGAAAATGGTGGCTGCTCGACGTATCGTCGTCAGATTCCGCGTCAGCAGTTTCGTCGCCAGCGCATCCGTCGTTTGCTGAAGTTGCAGAGCGTTCCACCCGCGTGCCCCGCAGCCCCGCGCCCGTCAATGCAGCTCCTCCACGCAGCGCTGCCCGAGCTCCTCGCCCCGTCCCGCTGCCAATATCTACAGCCCCGGCGAAACCTATACAAAAGGATTTCGCTGGCGTCACCGTGAGTGCCCCAGGCGCTCCAAGTATGCAACCTACGCCAGAAAAGGTGTCGAATAGATCGGATGCTGAGGGTTTCGTGACAGTGCATAGGAGGAAGCGCTGACTGCGAACAAACAAGAACCGCTGTGGCAAAACTCCTACAGAGTTCGAAGTAAGCTTGCGTGCCGCAAAGCCGAATACACTGGTGTACATCTCCCGCCTACACTACACCACTAAGGCGGAGGACATCGTGGAGTACGTGCGCCAAAAGACGAGGTACACGCCGAGGGTGCAGTTACTGGAGTCGCACCGCAACGTCAACTTCAAGGCCTTTGTGGTGCGAGTACCGAATTGTTTTCTGTCCGTCGTCATGGAGGAATACTTTTGGCCGCAGGACGTGGTGTTCCGTCGCTTCCGCGGACAAGTACCACAGGACAGCACAAGGACAAGCTAGTGAAGTGCTACTAACATGGTTTTAAGCTATTTATTAACACAAGTTTCTAAGTTTTGTTTTAAACATGTATTTGTAGGTTAAGGTATTTTTCTATGGGCCTGCGACGCCTGAAATAAATGGTATTATTATTATATTAAAAGATGGAGTCTTTGTGGCAATTTTTCCACTGCTAGATCATATCAGTAAGAATGTTAACATATTTTAACGAATGGATTTTCTGAACGTATTCCTTCATATTTAAACCGAGCTACATTATGATAACATATTCACGACGACCAGCCAAAGGGATGATCAGAATATTAAGACTCGGACATTCCTGTCCGTATGACTAAGAGCTTCTCTGATAACGATCTTGGATTGCTGACTGTCTGTACGTATCGTTTACTATAGTTTGACCAATACCGCTGTACCGCGCCTTAGGAGTAAACGTCAGAAGCTAGGTGCAAGGTTACAATTGGTCGTTTTCTATAGAGAAGAGCCGGCAAGAAACTCCACGATAAAGATAGTAGAAGCCTAGTTTAAAATAGTAGTATATGGTAGAAGCCCAGACCAAATAAAAAACCAAGATAGAGCACTGTCAACAGTGACGTGAGGCCGGTTTCGTAAACATGTGTGCACTTAGTGAGGTGTAGTTTGATTGTAAATTGTTGTAAATGTGTGCGTGTGAACGTGTATGCACAGAGCGGAGGTGTAATTTTAGCATGCTTCACTGTATTGTTCGCAACGCTATATCTTGGTTTTTATTTGGTCTGAGAATAGAAGTACCTATTCGTAAATCAACTCAGTCCAATACAGTTCCATGGTTAGTACGTAACTGCTCATAAATATGAAAACCTTTTAATTCAAAAGCAACTCAACTCAGAATCACAGTGTCCACTTAACCCAAACATAAGTTGGAAACAGCATTTTTCTCCGAATTTGAAGTTGGTCGCCTATTCAAAGTTTCCAAAAAATTACTCCAGCTCGCAATGAAGTAATGATGCAATAGTGAACCTAGGCATAGAACAGGGCCTTATTCTGATACTCTTCGTGAGTTCCTCCTTTCATAGAAATTAAGACACAGATATATGACAGTGACCTTGAATGGTTAGCTTGCGTGTACTGTACTGAGCTCACGCAACGCGTCGTACGTCCAGCCAGTAATAGGAGTAATTAGATAGTAAGGAGCGCTGTCCCAAATTAGACGCATTATTCATTTATTACACGTAAAAAAACGGTATTTTAATAAAACACGTATACTAAAAGATTAGTAATTTAATTATCTTTAAAATGGTGAAGTTTTCAGAAAATACGCTTGATGGATTTTGCGTCATTCTCAGTTTTTTATCCGCGTTAGACATAACTTTACAAATTAATTTCACTATGTAATATAAACATAATCAAAAATATGCCCATATTAAAATATTAAAAAAATGCTCTAATTTAACATATATTTATTCAAATCACTAACACTACTCGTTTAGACGTCATCTTCAGTATAAAATCATTAAAAGTCAGCTATCGTCCCCTTAAGCTAAAAACCGTAGCTTCGGTAAGAAGCAAATCTTTAGGTATTGAAGGAGGTGAAGCGATAGTAGTGCATCGCGATAAACAAATACGGTTGAAAATGGCGATGCGTTTGATTATTATAGTTGAATCTCGTGTCCGCCAATAATATGACAGTTATTTCGCAGTAATAATTAAATTAAAAAAAAAACACACCAATAAGTTAAAACCTTTTTACATATTTCTTTAGTTGGTAAATTTACCTTTTTAGGGTTCCGTAGTAAACAAGGAACCCTTATAGTTTCGTCATGTCCGTCTGTCTGTCTGTCCGCGGCTTAGCTCAAAGACTCTTAGTGCTAGAAAGTTGTAATTTGGCATGGGTACATATTAATTACGCCGACAAAGTGGTAAAATAAAATCATGAAAAATATTTTGTTTTCAAGTACCTCCCCTAGACGTAAAGTGAGGATGATTTTTTTTTTCTCTCAATAATCCCATAGTGTGGGGTGTCGTTAGAAAAGTCGTTCAAAAACATTGTGAGTTTGCTGAGACTATTTTTGTATTTGGGGATCAGTTTTCGAAATATTAAGCTCTAAATTGCTAATTTTTGTTAGAGTCACCTGCAAGCTTAATGGTTGGTTTTGAGTATGTGAAAAAATTCACGAAAGTAGCATATATAACGAAATTAAAAGGAAAACTATCACAGCTAAGTAGGCTTTACAAGTTAACGAGTAATAATCGACCAACTTACATTTGCGGTTGCAAAAACATACAGAATGTATGGGAGAACATGTTTTTCAACTACAAAGTTAAGTTTGTTCTTGGGATAAATTCATCCCAATTACGGAACCCTTCATTGTGCGTGGTTCGACACGCACTTAGCCGGTTTTATAGTTACAAATAAATGAACAGTTGTCACTCAAAACATTGAGCATTTCGTTTTTTCATGGTCTTTCTTGCGGTTTATTTTTTCAAGCTGCTAGATCATTTCTATAAAATATCTTTGTACCTATAAATAAGTCTTTTTTGGACTTGTAATATGTAGCAATACGGCTAACTATGCGATGAAAAAGTGGACGTCTTACGGTGTCCCTACTTGGGCAGTGCTATAGATCCTAAAAAACCACCACCAACTCCTATTCCGACTTATACAGCCTACTCTGAAAATCCCTTTAACACAAACAACACCAAGCTAATGGACTTACCTTGTATCCCTTAGTACCAACATAACGGCTCACTTCCGCATCCTGTGTGTAACTTATGCTAATGTTGGCAGTCCCGAATTAGCTGGACTTAATTGCTGGTACAAAATTTATTTGTGTACGTGATTTTTTTTCATTATGAGGTTTCTAAGGGCAAAGGATTTTGAAGAGATTTACCGTTTAACAATCCTCTCTCAACGAAGTCTCTGAGTTAAAAAACCTCACAGTTGTTTAAGTTGTGACATTTCCGTGATAATATGATAAAAATAATTATATACACTGGATAAACTTCTTAAACTTAATTAAGTAACAAACTAATTAAATATCTAGTAATTTACATAAATAAATAAAATTGAAGTATCTGTTTATAATTTCAAAATAACAGCTTTTTACTAAAAACATATAAAAGTGTATACGGTAATTACATGAATCAAAACAACCAACTTTAAATTTTTTTGTCTGTCTGTCTGTTTGTTCCGGCTAATTTCCAAAACGGCTGGACCGATTTTGACAGAATTTTCACTGGCAGATAGCCGATTTTATAAGGAGTAACTAAGCTACTTTACTTTTGGAAAAAGAATTAAGGTCTACGCAGGCGAAGCTGTGAGCAGCAGCTAGTCTAAACTAAACAATATCGATAATTTAATTGGATTATTGCAAACTGACGAACGAAAGCTTTTTTAATGCGAAACAAGAATTATTTTTGGCATTAATCTAAACGACGATTTATTTATTAATCACCTAAGTATACAACTCTGAATTTAAAATATGTATGTATTGCATGCCATGTCAGTAAAATTGGCATTTTGCCACAACAAATACATAAGCACCTAAATGCACAACACAAACCATTAATAATGAAACAGATCAATAAAATTCATTTCAATTTAATAACCCTGAAGTTATCCCTCTCCGGTCCCCATGGGAGTTCACCGTCACACTATACAAATTAATTTGTAGTTCCCCCACTAGTTACAAACAAACAGACAGCAATAAACTTCTTTGTAGTCCACTTGATGTGACTGAAGTATCATGTAACATGACAATTTATAGTTAATTGTTGGTGGATCAATATTGTCTGAAAGTTTAAGGACTGATGAAGATGTGAATAATTAAAAAAATGCATTTTACCGAAGGCAATTTTTTTTTTTTCAAAATCTTTACTTAGATAGATAGATAGACAGAATATTCTTTATTATGTACACCATAAAAATTACAGACATTAATATAGAAATTTTACATTGGGTGACACAATGGGCGGTCTTATCGCTAAAAGCGATCTTTTACAGACAACCTTTAGATGGATTTAAATGGAAAAGGAGAGACAATACTGCAGGTAGTCAGTGGTGCACCATTTACATATACAACAGAATACACAGATACATAAAGCATATAATTACCTATATAAATATATATATTAGATAGATATACATACAATTATAAACATGAAACAAGAGCAAGGAACTATATGTAATGACGATGTTTAAGGAGAGAGAAAGTGTTTTTTTACCAGAATTAAAAAAAAAACTACAACGTTGTTTCATATCGTTGCTCGGCATCCAATACTTACCGCGAATATGAATTTTTTTACGAAAATCATTTTTAAATGCAGGATCACATATTTGAACGTGTAGAATGAAATAAGTAAAACAAAAATCTGACTTTCGTAAAAAAAAAAAAACACATTCGCGGTATTGGATGCCGAGTGACGGACGTATGTAAATTGAGGCAGCCCCAGTAAGTTACGATAGTGCTTGTATCGGAGCTGTCTCACTTTACAATGATGAGGCAAGTAAGTAAAATGTAGATAAATTAGAGGTATTTTTGACAGATCGAGATGCGAATGTTCTTAAAAATACGGGAATTACTGATAAAATAGTTCTTCAATGAACTTGTTCAACATGTTCTTCAGTACATATTACAAAAATTGCTGTTTTAAGCTAAATATCTAAGTATGTTGGTGAATCGGAGCAAATTCACGACATAGATTAGAAGGGTTAAAAACTATAACCTCTCACTTTTCGACCCAAAGACATCGAAGAGTTTGGGTCCTTTATGAAAGACAGATTGCAAAATCTCAACTGCACTTAGCCCATAGCAACTTAAGATTATATAAAATCCGCAGTTGGTAGTCAATGCACTCTACCGAACACAGATCACTGCATGGCACAGGCAAACTAAAAAACAGTACAATGGACGATGTAAGCATGAGATTTTAAGGACATCAATCCATTTACTTCAAGAAAACTATTCGTATCGCTTTACTACTGGGATCAATCAATCTATCGTTCAATCAATCTATTGGGAATGAACGAATGAACGTCACAAAGCAATTAGTTCTTTGTTCTCGGAAACAAATAAACGATAACATGTAATAACATAGAAGGGGGTTGTTATATTGAAGAGCACTTCATAATAACTTGAGGTACAAGTGTTACTGCAGCAAGCTGATTCATAGTTACTGGTAATATAGTTAAAGTAATAATCCCTTGCTCGATAACGAGGTGCCAGCAGTTGTTGCAGCTGAGCACGTAACTTTAAATTCCCCGACTAATAATCATGATCAAAACTTTGATCCAGCCCGTCCCATCCTTGATGTCCTCCTTCCGGTTGACGCCCTAAGCCGAGGTTCGTACCCCACAGGGGGTGCCCTTAGCGAGCGTTCACCTAGTTTTAATAAGCATAGTTGAATAAACCCTGGCTGGAGGGTTTAAGTGTAGTAGCTTAAGGCACCCACAGGAAAGCCCGGTTAAGTAGTCATGATCTCAGAGGTCAATCACGAGATACCCTACAAAAAAAAAAGTTACTTTAAAATTTATACTTTATACTTTTGTATGGTCAGAATCTAGTCCTACCTATAAGTAAAGAAAGCGATCAAACAGACTTAAGCAAAAATTATATCATCGTTGTCATCCGAAAGAAGGCGCCATCAGCTGGACATCATTCAAGAAATCCACAGTACAAAATAAATACAGCTTTCAAAGTACTACTAAAGTTTTGTGTTACATAAAAAAAGCGGCCAAGTGCGAGTCGTACTCGCCCATGAAGGGTTCCGTAGCAGCAAGTAACATTGAATGAAAGGTAAATTGCGGTTTACGATTTATGACGTATTAAAAAAAAACTACTTGCTAGATCTCGTTCAAACCAATTTTCGGTGGAAGTTTACATAGTAATGTACATCATATATTTTTTTTAGTTTTATCATACTCTTATTTTAGAAGTTACAGGGGGGGGGACACATTTTACCATTCAGTTTAGAAAAAAATGATATTAGAAACCTTAATATCATTTTTAAGACCTATCCATAGATACATCACACATATGGGATTGACGAAAAAAAATTTTTGAGTTTCAGTTCTAAGTATGGGGAACTCCAAAATTATTTGTTTTTTTTTTCTATTTTTGTGTAAAAATCTTAATGCGGTTCACAGAATACATCTACTTACCAAGTTTCAACAGCATAGCTCTTATAGTTTCGGAAAAAAGGTGACATACGGACGGACGGACGGACAGACAGACAGACATGACGAATCTATAAGGGTTCCGTTTTTTGCCATTTGGCAACGGAACCCTAAAAATGGGTTGAAAAGCTTTAAAAAAAAAAGTGGCGCTACGGGAGTGCCGACAGAAGCGAAAACTTGAACAAGATCGCCTTGGTAGAAGAAAAATACTTGTATAAAACTTATGAAATAGTTGGTCTGTAACCATATCTAAATAAAGAGCACAATCGCGTTTACAAAAAAATATACTTCCAAACCTTTAAACTAAAAATACTTGCATAAAACATTGATCCGTAACGTTGTAGCGGTTACACCGCCACATACGAACTACGCATCATAGATATGACGTCACACAAATCCTGCATCGCGCAGTTAGAGTTTACCGAGCGATCGACATACAAGATTTCAACTTCAAACCGAGGGCAGTTGCCCACTAGACACAACACCCGCCTGGTCGGAGGATCCTCCCTTTTCTATGGTGGATGAGTGAACTTTACACCCTGTTCCTCATACCCCTAAAACGTAACATAAATAAAGACCACAATCGCGTTTACAAAAATGAGGTGTTCTAACGGTGTTGCGAGTTCAATTGTTTTTTCCCATCTCTAAAATTCCCAACGCGCCTAAAGAAGTTTTTACTTCAAAAAAAATAACCAGAGAAAAATAAGGAAAGTGGGACTCATGGGTACTGGTCCTCGCTAAAATAATAGCATCCCAAGCTTTCCATAATCCGTCCATTTAGCGTGACCTCGAGCAATCTTGGAACGCCACTGTTTACTTGTTCTCTGTTATTAATATTTTAGCGCCACGCCTCCAAAACGACATCGCCAGATACTCCTTAAATATCTGACATGGAGAATTTAACCCAATTATGCTAATTTTAATAGTCAACCACCAATTTAGTAAAAAGCCAAGCTCAATAACACAAAGACAACTCGAAATAACTCTCGCAAATAATTTGGTTTTTTAACCGACTTCCAAAAAGGAGGAGGTTATATGTTCGTAGCGTATGTGTATGTCCACCGATTTCTCCGTCATTTGTGGACCGATTTTGAAAATTATTTTTTTTTGTTTGAAAGGGTATGCTCTCAAATTGATCGCATATAAATTGTATTAACTTTGCTTGGGTAGTTTTTGAGTTAGCTACAAAATACGATTTTTTTTCCCACTTAGTATGTAGATGATATGATAAGTTCCTGTCACTGGTAGCAGGTAGTGGTATTCGAATGTGTGTGGGGCCTACCCCACACACATTCGAATACCACTACCTGCTACGTTGCTGCCTGCTAGTTTTTATTTTAAAATAAAAACTTTTTACAAAAGAAACAACCGACTTCAAAAAAAACACTACAAAGTGAAAAATTACTTTAATTTCGGAAGTCGGTGGCAAATACAAAACCCAAGACACCGACTTCCGAAATTTAAGTTATTTTTCTCTTTGTAGAGTTTTTTTTTAAGTCGGTTGTTTTTTTTTGTAAAAAGTTTTTTAATATGGCGTTCGAGAAATGTCATGCTTTTTGTAATAACACTAAAAATTAATGACACTTCAATCAGAATAGGTAGCCTGCGCACTCTATATATGGCACGCGTCTGTCACAGTCTGAGTGACAGACAAACGGACAAAAACAACGGATATTGGTGACACGTGCTCTCATAATTTGTTCACCCCCTATGCTTAGCTGGGGTGAGGGTAAGCACCAGTTGCATGGGAAACTAATAAATATAGTGACAGAATGGGGTACAAATTAATATTGTAATGTAAAATTCTTTGTTGTTTATTGGAAAGACAATTTTCAAAGAGTTCTGACTGATTCAAGACTGTTTTTAAGGTTCCGTACCTCAAAAGGAAAAAACGGAACCCTTATAGGATCACTCGTGTGTCTTTCTGTCCGTCTGTCACAGCCAATTTACTCCGAATCTAATAAACTGATTAAGTTGAAATTTGGTACACATATGTATTTCTGTGACCCAAATATGTACATGTACTTTTAATAAATGAATTTTGAATATGGGGGTCACTTTTCGGGGGCAACGAGGGAAAAAAAAAAAAGGTTTTTGCAAACTGTGCTGTGTGACATATCAAATGATAGGGCTTATTGTGAGGATCTCAAGTATTTTTTTTTTTTAATAATTTTAAAATAAATAATTTTTGAGATATTTAAGAAAATAGATGAAAATGTACAATTCCCCTCATGTCCGTGACTACCGCAGGACCACCAACGCCAATCGTTTCCATATTTAGTAAATAATTAGTACCCAATTGGTACTAATTAGTGCTCGAACGACAGAATTGGTACCTTAGTAGTTTTCAAGAAACTCGACTTTGAAGGCGGTAGTCACGCTCCCTTCAGCAGGACCACCATGAGCGCCGAAAAAGGGGGCATGCTGAAGCTATTCTAAGTATACAAATAACACTAATCGACAAATTAATAGTTTTGTTCTCCCACCTAAGGAAAATATATATATTTTTAATCTTCGTAGCCAACGTATAAATGCACGATAAATAAAAAGTCGAAGTTAGCGCTTGTTGTTTTTTAATCATTATATTCATTATTTTTAATGAAAACAATGAATTATAATATTTACAATGGTTTAAAAGATCCCGATCGCTTAAATGTTTTGGCTTTTCTAGTGTAGGACGACCGGCACAGACGGTCCACTGGAAGTCTTTGTAGTTTATTTTGTCTAATACAAGGTCTCATCACTTCATACGTTTCTTTTAAATTAGCACTGTACGCTACAGGAACGCACGGAAGTTTGTTACCATTATTTAGAAGCACGGCTTTTAAAGTAGTCTTAGAGGAGTCGATGAAAAGCCACCATTTGGAAGAAACATGCTTATAACATCATTACAAAACACTAGGCTTTCCTCTTTTGAAAAAAAAAAAACAAGAATAAAACTGTGAAGTTTGCGATATTCCGGGTTCGAGCAAATTCCCCTTAAGTCGTGATCCTAAAAGTTCGGCCTTTTCTTTCGATAGATTCAGATCCCTGGATAGATCATCGAGTCGTTCTTGGCTCAATAGGACTGGAGCATTGCTAGTAGAAGGGTCATGAAACTCTGGATCAGAGGACTAATCTTCCGGGCTGTCTGATGATGTCTCATTGTCTAGTGATGAATGCATTGGCAAATCTTCATAACGGAAAACAGCTTTGTCAACCGAACTCACGTCGGAATACTTCAGAGTATGTTTCTTTTTCCTGTTTTGCCCTTTGAGATCAGTGAGACAAAAATAGCAATCAGTAATATGATTTTTTGGTTCACGCCAAATGACCGGTTTCGTAAAGGGCAGCATCTCAATTTTTTTATGAGACCAATCGGTTAGGTTTTTGTAGCAAGTTATACAGCAGAAATGTGGCAACCACGATTTATCTAGATTGGCAACTCTAATTTTAAAATAGTTTAAATAACACTCTTCGATATACGGAGTGATAGACTTTTTTTGGCCATCTGTTGTGAACTTTCCACACACATAACAAAACTGATCGGGGGAATTTATGTAACTGAGTAGCATTTGTATAGCTTAATGTCTTGCGTTTCGAACACGACTGAACTTGTTTCAATAGTTTGCTTATTCTGTAAAGTATCGTAAAAAACAAAAGTGTAAATATGGAGAATTCACGCTAGTCATTTATCTTGATAACGGGAGCTAAACAAACGTAAGTATTATTATTTTTGTAGTAAGGTGAAGAATACTTAACAAAAACAATATAAATCGCTTAGGTGGGAGAACTGTTGTTGAATAGTGTAATTAGTACCCTTAAATGTGATTCATTGCGAAAAAAAACGGAACTAAAACATTTGTATTTACCGAGAAATCAACGATGATAACTTTCGCGCGCTCGTTCAGCAGGACCACGACTTTGAATGTTGATTCCAAGTCTGAGAAGCTCAGCAGTTGGCAGTTGGTGGTGGCTCTGCAGTTTCGGAGATTAGGAGGGGAATATTCCCCTCCTAATCTCCGAAACTGCAGAGCCAAAAATTTTGAAAAAAATACAGATAATTTTTCTTCACTCATAGATTACAGGAAAACCTATAAGAAATCTATGGTCTTAAAATAACATGGTAAATCTCTCAATATTGTACGTACAAACTTACATTTACAGTTGGAATGTATGGGAGAACATGTTTTTCCCCTACTGGGATAAATTCATCCCAAATTCCCAACTACGGAACCCTTCATTATGCGTAGTCCGACATGCTTCCAGTTTATCCGATTGCAGCTGAATCAAGATATTTTTATGGAGCGACTGCCTATCTAACCCCCACAATCCAGTCACTGAGTAACATAATATCCCTTGGTAAGATTGCTTGTCAGACTTTCGGCTTTCTGACTAGCCGTAACGACTGTCGACCCCTTTAGTCAGACTGCCTTGCCTTTATGAAAACAATGATGGCTCGCACATAAACAGTCTCAAATACCCAATCAAAGTTGTATATTCTACTGAAAAAAATGTTATGACACGACTCCAAACAAAACTGTTATGTCTGCCCGTCTACCACAGACAATGATTCGTAAATCCAAAACAGAATCTTACTACTTTTCGTCGGTTCTTTTTCACCTCAGCATCTCAAGCAGGTTTTGCTGTGTACAGACAGTGAGCAAAATTAGATTTTGCTGCGAGCGTGAGACAAAGTTTTTTTTTTTTTTTAATGCCGACAACTGTACTGGGTCTACTCACAAAATTCGAAAGATTTAAACTTCACTTTGATACGAAAAAAACGAGAGATAAAAACAAGTCGATTAAAAGTTTGATTTTTAAATTCCATACATTTTAGGCCCAAAAAAGAAACAAACAAAACGTTCGGAAACACATATAACCGTATAATTGCAAATCATCTGTGGTTTTAAATGTAAATTATTATATTTTATTCTAAATAATCGAATTATATTTTTTTATCAATTATAGATAATGTTGAAGAAATAAATACGAAGTTTATCATGTATCTACATAATTATTTATTGTTTTAACAATCTTTAATATCTTGGCAGAATACCGCGGGTGCAGTTTCAGAACGCATCTTTAAATAAAAAATAAAGTTTAATAAAAAACTGTAACCCGACTACGGGAAAATAAAAATGATCTAAAAAGTACGAAACAAGCAAATATTTCAGACAGAAATCAAGACATAGGTACAAAAATGGTCAAGGTAAAGCCGTCGTCGCATGCCATTATAATTTTGTAAGTGTTCCTGGCACCCACATGGCATACAGGCATGCGACCACGGCTTTACCTTGACCATTTTTGTACCTATGTCTTGATTTCTGTCTGAAATATTTGCTTGTTTCGTACTTTTTAGATCATTTTTATTTTCCCGTAGTCGGGTTACAGTTTTTTATTAAACTTTATTTTTTATTTTATACTTTTCCGTTTTTACGCTTGCTAAACGTTCCGACAACGTAAATAAGAGTAATGCAATAGGTCAGTAATTAACCTATTTTAAATTCCAATAGCAGTGCATAGTGCTTTAGACGAAACCATAGCGCGATTTATTTCGACGCCAACACCATACTCAGAAAATTTTACGACTAACAGTTTTTGTCTATGGGACACTGGCTAGTTTTGATAACGATTAAAACTATGACTCTTTATTTAAAAAAAACTCAACATTCCAAATTCGAAATTCCCTCCACATTTGTTATGAGCAAAATCAAAATACTCTGTCTCACTGAAAATTTAATTTACAACGAGAACATTTTCGCGTGATGATTTTGAACGATTTCAAATGTCGACTAAAACCAGAAGAATCATTTGAAGGACTTCGAATGGTGTTCATAGACAAAAGCCCTTCTAAAGCGACTGTTTTCTGCTAGTACAACGAATTTAAGTGTGGTCAAGCAACTTTGGCGGACGAATAAAGAAGTGGCCGTCATAGGGCTATGACGGCTGTTACATAAGAAAACGTGCTGGCTGTGAAAAATTTAATTTAAGAGATTAGGTGAATTACATATGAAGAGATTCAGCATATACTGCAGATTGGATCGGGAAGTGTACATGAAATTCTACATGGGTATCTTCGGGTAAGAGTTTCATGCTGGGTACCGCACAATCTAACGCAGGCTCAAAAGGAGGTTCGGGTATAACGGTGCCGAGACATGATAGCAAAATTTGAAGCAGGCTCGTCTCGACGCGTTTATGATTTCATTACGGGTGAAAATCATGAATTTATCATTTTTGTTCCCCAAAATAAAAAGTCAACTCAAGGGAAAACAGTTTTCATCACCGGAAGATGCACTGGCTGCATTTGAGAAAGGGATTAAAGGTGGGAGGTGTCTGATGCGTACTGGAAAATGTGTAATGAAAATTGGTTTAGACGCATGAAACTGTGATAGACGCCAATGGAGAGTTATTTGAAAAGATTTAATAATAAAACATAACCTGTAGTATATTTTTTTTTAATACCTATCGCAAAATTTTCTGAGTGCCCCATGTACATAGACAGACATGTGCTTCGAAGAAATCCAAAATACAAATATAATCGTTACTATTTATTAAGATTTGATTAACTGCACGTTGGTTGCATCTTGCGATACTTCGTAGCGCAGTTTCACTTTTGCTTGTTTTAACAATTTAAACATATTATTTACTTTGAAAGTATAACATTAAACACATATTTGTAATGTGCTCGTCAAGACCTTTCTTTTGATACCAAACATGTCATGATCATCTCATTTTAATTTTTTTTGAGGTTAGAAATTTACGTGTAAAGTCCACCATATTAAATTTAGGGAAAATTTATATAGCCTATGTCACCCGGACTATTATTACGAATGTATTGATACCTCATTCACCAAAATCGGTTCAGTCGTTTAGGCGCTACGGTGGAACACACGTAAAAGCAAACATACATACATACATACATACAAACATATAAACATACATACATAGACTGCTAAAATCATAACCCTTCCTTTTGGCTTTGCCGTAGTCGGGTAAAAATAGCGGGATGTTTTGTTAAATTGTTTTTATCTTTTGAGCTAGCCACAAAGTTCAATACACGTTGGATAAAATATAAAAATAAGAATGAATAAATACGAGTAAGTCCAGTGACGAAGTCTGCTATTTACCACCGGAAGAATTAAAGCAGCATGTAAAAAATACAGAACTAAGTTCATATTCATATTTTAAGTCTCCTACCTGAAAAGTCTTGCGAAAAATATCCGAGCAATGGAGACAATACAAAGGGTGCAAACACTTTTTCGGAAACTGTACTGTTATCGTACTTCATTGAATTATCACAAACGAGGCAACCATTTACAATGTGGAGTATTTACTCAATGTTGAAAGCCACAATAAAGACAAAAGATGACGTCGTGTACGTTGAAACCTATCCCAAACTTATTGCATTTTTGAAAAGAATGTCAGTGCAATAATTTTACTTTTAAGTTTTAATTTTTTGATATACTTTGTTTTACAAATATACCTACATGTGGTTAAATGTTTACCGTGTTGTATTTTTTTACCTTTAGATACTACGAATAATGTATTAATATTTTCTCGCTGTTGAGGTGAAAAGTTGTATGTGTTACACGAGACCAAAGTTATTTGCGTCTCTTGTCGATTTGTGCCTCTGTCGTCCCACTATCTTGTCCCACATTCCAAAGAATTCCTCGTTCGTCCCACTTGAGTTTTAAAGTCACCACTCGTCCCACATTCCTGGCAAATTCAAAGTACAGTTGACAAAAAATATTGTACTATATCTTCCAATAAGTTACATCATCATCATCATCAAGTTAAATCATCATAAGTTAAAATGTTTACCGCCCAACGAAGTGGGCACGGGTCAGCTAGTAATTTATATTATAGTGGAGTCTCGGATTGAATTAGTTCATCAAATTTTCCGCAACATGAGGTTATTTATCTTTCTGGTCAGTCAGGTTTTTAGGCTGACTGTACAATTAAATCAAATTTAACTCATATGAAAAAAATGTGGGACGAGCCAGGCATACGAATTGGGACGAGCGGGGAATAAAATATTGAAAATTAAGTTTTGGGACGAGCGAGGCATACAAATTGGGACAAGTGGGGAATTTTTTATGTGGGACGAGACTCTGTGGGACGACCGAGGCACAAATCCTCTTGTCTTTGAATCCCTCGCTGCGCTCAGAATTCTAACTTACTTAGGCCGCATTCCGACTTACGCCAAAAGAGATAATATCGCGAATCCGACCAAATTTAATAGTCACAAAATATAAGGGTTATTGAGTAATAATTGTGACTTTGAACTTTAGTCGGATTCGCGATATTATCACTTTAAGCGTAACTCGGAATGCGGCCTTAGAATCACTCGCTACGCTCGTAATTCAATTATAGAATCCTTCGCTTACCCGGGATTCAAAATCAACACTCGCAGCAAAAACAAACTTTGCTCTCTTGTTGCACAAATAACTATTGTATACCACACAAGTACTTCCTTTAAGTTTCTTGTCCTTCAATTTCAACCAGTTGGAATTTTGCCGACAATAGCACCAAGTTACTGATAAAAAAAACAATGGCACTCCGGGAGTGCCGACAGAAGTGAAAACTTGAACAAGATCGCCTTGATGGTAGAAAAACATTTGCATAGAACATGGGTCCGTAACCTTAACTAAATAGAGAGCACTATCGCGTTTACAAAAATGAGGTGTCAGTGACGGTATCGTGAGTTCAATTGCTTTTCCCATCTCAAAAATGCCCAACGCGCCTAAAGAAGTTTTCACTTCAATTGTTAGTTGTTGACTGATAAAATCTTTGGGTTTCTTTCTTAATTAACCTTGTTTATCAGTGTCGCGAATGGCAATTTTCCTGTAACTTAAAACCGACATAACCCTTGCAAAGGCTATGTAAATATTTATGTTGCATCATTCATTCACATGTCGATTTTCAAATACTGAGTGCCTAAGCATATTTTCAATGTAGAAGAAAAACAAAGTTATTTCCAAGACAGTATTTTATTTTATTTCGGACCCTTATTACACCACCTGGCAAGACAGAGTACAAAAAATAAATTATTGTTTGTCAAGTTGATCTAACACCAAATCTTTTACTGAAGTCCCTGCCAATTGGCCCTGTCATAATAAAAAAAAAACGTGTGGCACGCGGGGACTGCCGCGGTTAAGCTATTGCATAGCATTTGTAACCTCCATACTTCCTATTTGTCAACGCTACACTTGAGATGATGACGTGATGACATAAAACAAAAATTACGTTCCCATGAAAACATCACGTTGTCATGAGAACCGTCATTACATGGTAGGCGGAGTGGGGGGTGTTAGGTTTTATTTTCGTTACGTTACGGAATTTCTTGATTCGGTCGCCGCGCTCAAAGCCTGCGATAAAAGCTATGCAATAGCTTAAAAACAATTGCGACAAAAACGCCAACGAATAAGGTATAACCAAGACATCACAGACAAACAAATTAAAAATCCGGAGTCACAAGTCGTGATAAGGCTAAAACGAACACTTTTTTTTGTGTTTGTCTTTATGTCCTTTAGAGGGCGCCATATTCGTGTTAATGTGACGTCACATAGCTTATAACCAGCGGACGATCAAGACGCTTCCAATGATACCTCATTTGTCAAATTATAATAAGTACCTAGTTTAAAAGTTATGAGGGAACAGATGAACATACATACCCACATACATACATACATACTAGTCAAAATCGTAACCCTCCTTTTTGCTTCACCGTAGTCGGGTAAAAAGTCAATTTGGATTTGTTTTCCTCACTTATTCGGAGCGATTACATTTTTCACTAAATTGGAAGAGTTTTAAAACTTATTAAACTTATTGCTTGCCTCGTTGGTCTAGTTTTAGCAAGCGCTACTGCTGAGCATGAGGTCCTGGGTTCGATTCCCGGGTCGGGCAAAGTGTTATTGGGTTTTTCTATCCGGAATTTTTCAGTAGCAGCCCGTAGTCTGGATTTGTGCCCGGTTGATGGCAATAGGCTCGCCCCTATTACATGGGACTTTAACATAACTGGCGAAATGTGGGTGTACCTGCTACAGGGACACCTCTGCCCAACCCTTCGGGGAAATAAGGCGTGATGTTATGTTTATGTTTTTTTAAACTTATTAAGCTATTGCATAGCTTTCATCGCGGGCTTTGAGCGCGGCGACCGAATCAAGAAATTCTGTAACGTAACGAAAAAAAAACCTAACACCCCCCACTCCGCCTACCATGTAATGACGGTTCCCATGACAACATGATGTTGTCATGGGAACGTAATTTTTGTTTTATGTCATCACGTCATCATCCCAAGTGTAGCGTTGACAAATAGGAAGTATGGAGGTTACAAATGCTATGCAATAGCTTTACCGCGGCAGTCCCTGAGTGCCACACGTTTTATTTATTTTTTTAATTTGCACCAAACCCTAAGCCCATACGCTTGAAAGCAACTTTCTATTTGTTTTCTTATGACATCCAGATCAGACATGTCATCACCAATTTTCCTCAAATATAGAAACAACGTTTTTTTCGTGAATTCAATACAGACTCCTCATAAGAAAACCCCACTGTTTGTCCTTTGAAGTGACGCTATCGCTATGATCTTGTTTTTTCCGTTACTTTACAAATATCTTGACGGCTACGTAAGTAGGTGAAATTGCCTCGTTTAGGGGAACAGGGGAAGTTTTCAGAACCCCTGTTGCTGTGTTATTGGAAGGTATTTTTCCTTATGACGTGATATTCGAGCGACAATCTATATTTATACTATAAAGAGGAAAGATTTGTATTTTTATATGTAACGAATAAACTTAAAAACTACTGTACCGATTTGAAAAATTCTTTCAGTAATGGATAGCTACATTATCAGCAAGTAACATAGGCTATATTTTATCCCCGTACTTCTACGGGAACGGGAACTATGCGGGTGAAACCGCGTGACGTCCGCTAGTTTGGAATAAACTGTTGATAGTGACGATTCTTTTTGTATTTTGGTTTAGTAGTCATAAGTGTGATTAGCTGTGTGTAGGATCTAGGGTTTGATATCGTCGGGTAAAAGGTTTTCCGAGATGTTTGGATTTGTGCAATGTTAATGGCAATAGCCCGTTTTTACTTGAGACTAAAACATAACTAGCGAAGTGATGTCGCAGGCTCGCAGATATCATTTACTAGGAATGTAACGATTCCGATTCCGATACCAATACATACAGGATGTTTGGCAGAACGTTGAACATACGAAAATGGTGGATAGGTGGGGTCATCTGCTACTTACTCAGCCCTAATTTATTTGGCCCTGGCCGCCTGGATATTAAAAAAAATATTTTTTTGCTTTCTTCTAGTTTCACCACTTTCTTAACTTTAAAGTGTATTTTTTATTAAAAATTGGTAAAACTGGCAATATTTTTGTTTTTTTTTTTTCTTTAATGTTGGCAGATTCTTATAAAATTATTGCTTTATTCAGATGTTAGCTAGAAAATAGTTATGAGTCCTCAAACTTACAGAAAGATGTAAAAAATACTTAAATCTTAATTTCAACTTGCATTTCAAAAAAAACAAAGGCCAAATAAATTATGACTGAGTAAGTAGCAGATGACCCCACCTATCCACCATTTTCGTATGTTCAACGTTCCGCCAAACATTCTGTATAATCAACAGTTTGGCGGGACTGGCGGGAGAGCCACACAGCGCATGCTTAGCGACATGGCAACACGGCAATGTTTGCAGTTTTCTAAGCGTTGGCTGAGCGATGTATTGTATGTCATGCTCACTCAAATGCCTCTCAGATGGTGGCGTGTGTGTTGGATCACTAAGTTCCCTTCAAAATAGTTGAGCTAAATGGAGCTGATCCATATGTCATGTTCAGGAACGGGCGCCGTCAGTAGGGACTGGTCATCTCTTAGCTGCCACGGTTTATTTTAATTTTTGGATTGTTTTTGTTTTTTATATTTTTATTACGGACGCTTTTAACGTGCACGTCTTTCTGCATTATTCTCACATGTATAATTTCAACATGAATGATCTAACCAATATTTTGTAACAATATTTTGATTTAAAAGAGTTTCCGTGGAGTTTCTTGCCCGTTCTTCTCCATAGGTACCTACTACGCTTGGAATGGGCAACTAGCTTCATCTTTCTGACTGACCGACCCCTTGACAATTCAAAAGTACCTACTTACCTGTAATTGGTTCATTTGAAATAAATGCTTTGAGTTTTGAGTTTTGTTTCGTGTCTGTTCCACGTCACCGCTGTTCGTGATTCTGTGTGTCAATCGCACCATTAAAGTGGAGTCATTTTCATAGGTAACATTTGACGTCTGTCAGTTTTATCTTCATAGTGAGGTGACCTGCTTAAAAAAATCGATTAAAGTGAATGAATCGATACGGACTTGAAACATATGTGAATTTCAAAAATCATCAGGCGAATCCCTGTCCCATTATAATTTTTTCTTTCGTAAATTTAAGGAGCAAAATAAGACAAGTACATAATTTAACTAAAAAATTGCGTTTATTCAGTTGTTTTCTATTTAGTATTTTTTTGTATTTTTATAGTTAGTTAAAAGAATAATAAGTATAATTATCTTTTATTATAATCACAACGTGGTTATTAATTTATGGTGATATTTCTTCACAAGTAATCATTGCATTCGATTCTACTTATCAGCTTTCGATTTTTAGAGTAACATCCCTAGTGTTTAAAAAGAAAAAGGGTTAACTGACGCAACATTGTAACAACGTTCAGTTCTTTAAATCAGAAATTGTTTAATAAGTTCAGAATGGTTTATTAGTGAAAGCAAATCGTAAAATTACTCGTATCGGTCATTATTACAATAAATATGTAATCGTTATTGAAAAAAGTTAAGCAATTGTGCAGTTCTAACAAAACGAAAAAATATATTATTTTATGCCCGCCGTTACAAGGTTACGTTGTTGAATTTTGATGAATTGTCAAATGTTACCTATTAAAATGACTCCACTTTAAACAGTTGTGAACGAAATACAAAAAAAAAATACATACAAACGCCCGAGGTACCATCGAGGTAATGCATATCTAAGCAATTTGATAACAAAATCCCGTGCACACGACCCTTTTTTTTCGTAAGTAAGCTATACTAAAGCAGCCAAGCGCTGCAAGCAAGAATAGTCCTTATAGTGTACAGATATGCGTTTCTTCGATAGTACATACTTAATTATTTATTTGATTTATTTCTACTAATCCATCGATATCGGTATCGGTATCGCCGATTATTTACTACATTACCTAACCGGTATCGGTATCGTACCGGGAAAATGATGTATCGGTACATACCTACAATTTATAATACAACTTTGCCCACCCCTAAGAGAAATTATAGGCGTGAAGTTATGTTCTGTAATACTTATAATGCATTCTTGCTCATTCACAAACAAAACAACACAACTGTTTTTTTATCGTCATTGCGAGAACCAGTTCCTACAATGCCGTGACGACACAAAGTCGTCCTACACAGCGTTGTTGCTTGTATATTTAACAAAAAACGAGTTTTTCACATACCACGGCACGATTACGTTCGATCGCGATAACATTATTATGCGGAGTCACGACTTTCTATCGTGCGTGTTACCGTCACGATTATCTATCGTAAATTATCCGTCCGTGAACTGGCGTTGACCTCGTTCACGTCCCGCTACCCTCGCCCCGCCCGCGCGCGCCTTTCGTTCGTTAGTAACAGACTGACGCTTGCGCGAGGAGGACGTATCACGTAAAACAAAATGGTGGACATATCAGCAGAAGAGTTAATTCCTCTTGTGGAACAAAGACCCGTTATTTGGGATAAGAACTCTGATGAGTATAAAGATAAAGCCTTGAAAACTGCTGCTTGGAGAGAGATTTGCTGTGTTTTTAATCCAAACTTCGATAAATTGAAACAAAATGAGATGAAAGATTTTGGTAAGTTTTTAAACCAACATTTTATAAAATATGTGAAGTTGTGTTCTGCCAAGATACAGTTAGTGAAACAATTATTATAGTCATACCAAATACCGCAATACACTGGGTTCTCCACAACTACTGAGGACGCAGATTTAGGGATGCAAAGTATCGATATATATCGTATCGATATTTTAAAAAAACAATATCGAAGAAAAGAAATCGATATATCGATATTTTTGGCACTTCTTGCATCCCTACCTGAATGAAAATCACCCTGAAAATGGAAAATGAAAAAAAAATTATTTTCTTTCTATCAACATCTATTGTGTTTGTTTTTACTATGTTAGCTTATTCAAGTATTTGTGCCCACTCACTTGTTGATATTTTCTTTTTTCCGAGAAAAACAAGCAAAGTCACGCCACAGTTAATAAAAAAAGTACGGCTCTGATTCCCAGCGATTTTAGTTGGTGGCGACAACGATGTTGCTACTGGCAATATATCGAATTTGATACATTTTCGATACTTGATATTTTATATCGATACATCGATATATCGAAACAATTAATATCGCCTAAAAATATCGATAAATCGGACAAAAAATATCGATATGTCGAAATTTTTTCTGCAAGCCTACGTAGATTATGTTACGTTGACGTCTCTAAATTAGCTGTCAGTATATACCTTATGAGATAGCGACAATCTTTGACAGTCACTTACTTAGTTACTTCGCCAGTACACTGGGAATATCTAATATATTCTATTCTATATTTATTAAATGGCAAGCAACGCCGATGTCGACTATTCTGCCAATGTCTAAAGTGAATTTGAAAAATACGTGTGCATGTAAAAAAAATATTAAAAGAAAAACAACAACTGAAGACACAAATAAAATTCTTCGATTGATACAGTGTTGAACACAATGTAGATCTCGTTGGTTTATTACGGGAATGAAACAAACAAAAAATAAATAAATATTATAACTGTTAAAACATAAAATATATGAATAGACAAAATAATTTGTAATTTTATTTTATTGTGACGGATGAAGGTCATCACTCATCAGTTATCTTAGTCGGGTTTACAAAAGAATCATACCGTGAAAAAGTTTGCATGCGCGAAGGAGATAGAGAAAATACATTTCTGTCTCGTTTACTCTCACTACTAAATGTAATAAGCCCACGTTGGCACGGTCGTAAAAATATCGCGGCGGGATTTTTTCACACACTGGATCTTCAACGCTCTGCTTAGCGCCGAGAGTTGAAATCCAAAAGTGTGTTTTTCGACGCGCTGGGATGCTCTGTGGAATTCTCAACGTTCGGCTTAACACCGAGAGTTGAAAATCTAGTGCGCGGTAAAATCCCGCCGCGATATTTTTCCGTGCGAACGTGACCTCAGTGTGCCCTTGTCATTATTATTGAATGACTAGTCTATTACTATACTCTGTCTACGATTGAGGATATGAACAGAACACTTTGTTTATCCTCGAAGTTGGTACACACGACTACAAGTCAAGCTATATGATTGTAGCCCATGTGTAGCCGTGTGTACCAGCCTTCTGCCAGCTTTTCACTTATGTAAAAAAAAGTCATTTAAATATTCCACAGATTAAAAATACTCCGACATTAAAATTACTTTTAAAAGAAAATAAAATTATTACATGTTGTGTTTTTTTACAGCTAAAACCGTGAACACAAAATGGGTATACATACGGGACGCATTTATAAGATCACAGAAGAAAAACATGCGACCAGATATTGTAAAGAAATCAAAACCATACGTTTATACGAGTTTACTGAGTTTCTTGAATAGCGTCAATGAACATCGGACCAGAAACAATTCTTTTAATGAAAGTCAAAGCAATTCTTGGGATAGCAGCAGTAACGACGATGCAGGTGCCGAAAAGAAGTTCCAATCACCTCCAGCTAAAAAGCTTAAAATAGAAAATGTAAGAACAGTTGATGAAAACATGACACCGTTTTATGAGTCAAGATCAAGTGACCAAGATGAACACCCACACATATCCTTTATGAAAGGAATTTTGCCATCTTTAGCAACATTTAATGATGACGAAAATTTGGAGTTCCAGGCTGGTGTAGTAGAATTGATTCAGAAAATTAGACGAAAACGCCACCTCCATGAGGAATATCCCTACGACATCAAAGTCTTTGAACCCTGAATTCTTTGTTGGCTTATTAATTTTTTTTATAATTTATTCTTATCTAAATTAATATTTTATAGAGAAAAGATGTGATTTTTTTGTATCTAAAGTAATAATATTTTATAGAGAAAAAATTTGATTTTTTATATTTAATATTATAGAGAGAAAAGATTTAATTTTTTATACGTTTGTTTATTACGCTATCACGCTAAAACGGTTGAACGGATTGAGATGAAATTTGGCACATGGGTAGACTACGACTTGGATTAGTACATAGGATATTTTTTATCTCGATATTCCTACGGGATCGAGATTTGTAAAACCGCGGGGCGCTGCTGGTATATGTGCGAGTATGTATAATTTTTAACCATAAGAAAAGAAATAAGCTTTTATTCAATTTCTGTGGTAAAAAAGTTGTAACATTGTTAAGAATTCAGCACCCGACATGAACCCTGAAAGGACACAGCAATTTTTACAAGATTAAATGTAAATTAATATTCATTTTAAATAAATCTTTAAAACTCTATTGTCTTTTTATTAAATACATAAGTAGGTAGGTAGTTGTTATTTCTAAACATGGGTAAGTAACTAGTAGTTATATACTATATTTTATGAGGACTGTACATTAAATGTATTTACTTACATCTTCGAAAAACTCTTGCATTTTTTATTCAATATTTATTAAGCTTATTTTTTAAATCTTATATTACCTAATCTAGGTATTAATAAATAAAGGAATAAAAAATAAAATACATATCATCATCTGCCTAGCCTTTTCCCAACTATGTTGGGGTCGGCTTCCAGTCTAACCGGATGCAGCTGAATACCAGTATTTTACATGGAGCGACTGCCTATCTGACCTCCACAACCTAGTTACTAGGTAACACGATACCCCTTGGTAAGACTGGTTGTCAGACTTTTTTTGGGCTTCTAACTACCCGTAACGACTGTCAAAGATCTACAAATGACAGCCGGGACCAACGGCTTAACGTGCTTTCCGAGGCACGGAGGGGTCTTGGTATGTAAAGATGGTCACCCATCCACAGACCAACCGCGGCAAGCGTGGCTTAACCTGATGATGGAAAAAAAAAATGTAGTGATAAATATGGTACGGAACCCTTCGTGTGCGACTGGAGTTTATCTATTCCATTATTCCATAGATATTTCTATGATAAATATTCGATGTTCAGATTTTTCATTTGAACTAAAAAAATAAAAACTATTGAAAGTTTATCTGAGGAAATCAGAAATCAAAGGACATTTTTAAGCCGAATGCAATCCATAATTGTCACGCACCAAGAAATCTGTAGTCAACACTTACATAACATCACGCCTGTATTTAAAGGGTTGGGCAGAAGTGTACACCCACATTTCGCCAGTTATGTTTAAGTCCCATGTAATAGGGGGCGAGCTTATTGCCATCAACCGGGCACAAATCCAGACTCCGGGCTGCTACTGAGTAATTCTAGAGGGAAAAACCCTATAACACTTTGCCCGACCCGGGAATCGAACCCAGGACTTCATGCTCAGCTGCAGTAGCGCTTGCGACTTGTCGACCAACGAGGCAGTCCAAAGAATAGTAACTACCTTCTGTGGGAATCGTCATCACAGATCAAGAACACCACGTACTTACTTGCCTACTTTTCAAAACCATCATCGTCAGAAGAAAAAATGCTACAAGTAAGTTAATCGCCACTTAGCGCTAATGATCTTTCGGTGAAAGGTGTTAATACAGAAGGAATAGGTAGAAAGATTAATTTTACAAAAAAAAAAAAAAACGTGTGGCACTCGGGGACTGCCGCGGTAAAGCTATTGCATAGCATTTGTAACCTCCATACTTCCTATTTGTCAACGCTACACTTGGGAATTGGGATGATGACGTGATGACATAAAACAAAAATTACGTTCCCATGACAACGTGATGACCGGGGTTCCAAGTAAACTGACTACCTAATGAAAGAAGAACATAGGTGGCACAAACTATTTAATTTTAAAATCTAAATACAAACTAACACCTTAACAACTACAAATCTTCATCGGAAACGAAAAACTAACAAAATCTTTAACGGAAAATTAACCATAACAATGAAAAACAAAATAAAAGTTAACAACATGCATTAAAAAATCTTTGAACAAATACAAAAAGAAACCCCTGTAGCCGGGATCGAATCCGAGGACAAGAAAAGTCGATCCACCGTTGTGCCTCGAGACCGATCGGTTTCTTATTGACTGTGGCGAATATGTTGAACCGTCATTACATGGTAGGCGGAGTGGGGGGTGTTAGGTTTTATTTTCGTTAGGTACGGTTACGGAATTTCTTGATTCAGTCGCCGCGCTCAAAGCCCACAATAAAAGCTATGCAATAGCTTAAAAAATTATGAATTTCCGATGTAGGATCCTTGCGCACAGTTTGTAAAATACTTACAACTTTTCGATATTCCAAGTTCTTTCTAAGTGAATCTAGGACAAATGATAAATGATGCATATTCTGAAAATCTGTTTTAAAACTAGATGAGGTCTGTATTCCCTATCTGAGTACTCTGAGAAGAAACATCGAAACAAACTCAGAGGTCATAGTCTCTTTTATTTAAAGTCTAGACATTATCTTAGTCAGATCATGTGAGGACCATGCAGATTTGTATGTTTGAGGGCCAAAACCACACAAGAAAGATCCACACAAATTTGAGTGGACCTGTGCACTGTGCAGTCATTGTACACATGTGTCATTAACATTGTTTGACTCGCCACTGTGCGGAAACCTTTGGTAGGCTGAAATCGCCAATACATAGTTAGCTCTGCCGGGGTTGCGAATAAGGCCGAAAGGGACATCGTGGCCCCCCGGCAACATGGCAACTGAAAGAACACGGGTGGGTTTTAGTCAGTAAGAGTCTGACACGCCCTCCCGCTCCACCCAGAGCGAGAGAAGTTATTTGATAATTTCCCGCCCAAAAAAAAAAACATAGTAAACAGGCCTCAACAAAGGCCTCTTAACACACGTAAATAATGAGCATTGTCAGTCTTCCCGTGTGAAAAGAGGCCTTAAGGAGCAACTAGCCGATACTTTTTCCATCCAAATTTCGGGGGAGTTTTACTCCACTGTTACCAGGGACGGTTACCGTTACAAAAAAATTACCGGTAAAATTACCAAAACATTTCGTTATGTTATGTTAAATATTTAACGTTAAAAATAACGTTAAATCGTGTGATTTACCGGTATTTAAATAGCGTTACTAGTAGCGTTATTTGGCTAAAAACTAGCAACATCTGGCGACGTTGCCAAACCGAAACGCGCGGCGCGAATTTGTTCGGTTCTCCTAAGCGGAGCGGCAACAGCTAGCATTTTACGACGATTGGAGATACCTACTAATACAAGACGACTCGCGTTCGCGTTCGAGACATCGCGCGTGTTTTATTTCAGATTCAGACGGCGCACAGCGGCACAGACTGACAGACGTTCACGGAACACGTACGCCGAACATACCTACTGCCTTAGATTTATCAAATTACATAGTGGTTTGTGTGAAAAATATTATTATGGGCCGAAAGAAGTGCAACAAAGTGTACCGATATTTCAAGGTTTTCAAAGAAAATAATAAATCTACTTGCACATTGTGCAATAAAACATTAAACGTAAGTACTTACTTACCTTCCTACTTAAACTGTATTATTCTAATTAAGTATATTAATTAAGGTATGATTCCGAACAACGCCTCAAGGCTTGTGCAGACCAGCGCGATACGCGACGCGACACACGCGGTGTCTTTGTGTCGCGTCGCGTGTCGCACCTGTTTGAAAGAGCCTTCACGCGGCAGTGCTGCTGCGGTATTGCTGCCGCGTCGGTGCTGCCTGCCGCGTGACTCCGAGCACCGCTGCACGGCAGTGCTTTTCATGGTTTACTTCTCAAAAGTTGTCAACATTCACGTGTTATTGCTGTGATGAACGCCCGCACTACTGGTCTGTCGCGGCGGCAGGGCAGCAATGCTGTCGCAGCAATGACGCGCAACATTGCTGCCGTGCTCGGAATGTAATCTCTATGAGTGTGAATGTAAACCTATAGAAAATGTATGGGGACCAATAGTGACGCGCAGCAATGCCGCGGTAGCACTGCCGCGTCCGGCGTTGTTCGTATACCTATTTATGTAGGTATTTAAGTAGGTGTAGGGTGTAGGTAGGTAAGGTAGCGATAAGGCCGCCCATTATATGTAAATAAATACAGTCGACCACATGTCCCTGGATACTCTTTCACTACGAAAATTCTCTTTCTACCTACGTAATAAAGACAAATTGTCAGAAGTAAAAACTAATGTCTTAAGGGGAAGCGTCAGGGTAGCCCGCGAAATTCAAATTTTCTTACGTTTTTTGCATTTTGCAGGTCAGTGTCAGGTTTTGTGTTGATTAAAATATGATTCAACAATCAGCAATACAACTCCATAAGTTAGCAAAGGTATCAAATGTCATGATTTCATGAAATAATATTTTAATTAACATAAAACCTAACACTGACCTGTAAAATGCAAAAAAAGTAAGAAAATTTGAATTTCGCGAGCTACCCTGACGCCTCCCCCTTAACAGATTTACCTACGTCTGACTCCGGTTATACGAAAACCGAAACCGATGTTATTTTGTTAGCGTTTTGGTCGTAGTTGCATTTTTGTTTTTACCCGACTATGGCAAAGCCAAAAGGAAGGGTTATGATTTTAGCAGTCTATGTATGTATGTTTGTATGTTTGTATGTATGTATGTATGTTTTTACGTGTGTTCCACTGTAGCGCCTAAACTACTAAACCGATTTTGATGGATGAGGTATCAATAGATTTGTAATAATGGTCCGGGTGACATAGGCTATATAATTTTTCCCTAAATTTAATTTGGTGGACTTTACACGTAAATTTCTAACCTCGAAAAAAATTAAAATGGGATGATCATGACATGTTTGGTATCAAAAGAAAGGTCTTGACGAGCACATTACAAATATGTATATAATATTATATTTTCAAAGTAAACAAATATTTTTAAATCGTTAAAAACAAGCAAAAGTGAGACTGCGCTACGTAGTATCGCAAGATGTTACCAACGTGCAGTTAATCAAATCTTAATAAGAAGTACCGATTTGTAATTCCACTCTTATGAAGAAAAAGAAGTACAACGAAATATTTATATTTTGGATTTCTTCGAAGCTCGATATCGATATATGTATGGTGTTGGCGTCGAAATAAATCGCTCTATGGTTTCGTCCAAAGCACTATACACTGCTATTGGAATTTAAAATAGGTTAATTACTGAACTATTGTATTACTATACTCTTATTTACGTTTAACAAGTGAAAAACGGAAAAGTATAAAATAAAAAAATCAAGTTTAAAAAACTGTAACCCGACTACAGGAAAATAAAAATTATCTAAAAAGTACGAAACAAGCAAATATTTCAGACAGAAATCAAGACATAGGTACAAAAATGGTCAAGGTAAAGCCGTCGTCGCAAGCCATTATAATTTTGTAGGTGTTCTTGGCACCAACATGGTACACAGGCATGCGATCACGGCTTTACCTTGACCATTTTTGTACCTATGTCTTGATTTCTGTCTGAAATATTTGCTTGTTTCGTACTTTTTAGATCATTTTTATTTTCCTGTAGTCGGGTTACAGTTTTTTAAACTTTATTTTTTTTGGAACTAAGTTCTTTTATGCGGCTTGTAAACTTCAGAAATCGTTACGCTAAAACGTGTTGATACTTGCGACTGTCTTCTTCTAATTCAAAGAGCAAGAAAGAGAGGGAGAGAGAACGCCGACAGAAAAAACAAAAGAAAAAACATATGAAAAGAGTAAAGTGATTGGGATTGACAGTGTCGTGGGATAAAATTGTGCAAATCGGCCCAAGTACACTGCATGCCGGAGAGAGAGAGAGAGAGAAAGAATGAATTTGGTCAAAATAAAAATCCAAGATGGCGGCTCTGACAATTTTCGACGGCGACTAGAATCAATTCTATTTTTGTTTTTGACGTTCAAAAGTGCCTTTTTGTGCCTAATTGAAATAAATTATTTGACTTTGACTTTTTCAAACTTTTCATCATGGGTATCGTTTTCAGGGTTTTCAAGGGTGCAAAAGCCGATAGTGAGGTCAAAATAAAAATCCAAGATGGCGGCTGCGAAAAGTTTCAAATTGTTCATCATTGGTATCGTTTTTATAGTTTTAGAGGGTGTTAAAGCCGATAGTGGGGTCGAAATATAAATCCAAGACGGTGGCTGCGAAAATTTTAATAAATTCGTCATGGGTGTCGTTTTCATAGTTTTCGAGGGTGCTAAAGCCTATAGTGAGGTCAAAATGTAAATCCAAGATGGCGGCCGTAAAAATATTGTTTTTGTTTTAAATCATACGTGAGAAAGAACTTCGTTCCTGACGGGGGTCCCCGACCGCACACCTTTTTATTTATTTTCCCCTTCGGGGAATACAAACGTGGTGTTATGTGTTACGTTATGTTGCATTTTGCATTGTTTTTATGATCCTGAGCCATTACTTGCAACTTAGTAGATACTATGGAACCCTAAGTTGATGATAAAAGACATGCATGTTCCACACGCTCTCGACAATTTTTTCTAACCATATTTTAATTTAAAGATATACATTTGTGATTACAGACTCTACATGGAGCAAATCTTCTGAAACACCTCAAGCATATTCACAAAACCGAATATAATGAGATTGTGGTACTTAATAGTGACAGTTCAGTGAGCAGGAATATATCATCCGAAAACTCTCAAATTATACACAAAGAATGCCTGAATTTAGTAACTATCCACGGTCGTCCGATGGCAATGCTAGACGATCGAGCATTTCAAAATATACTATCAACTATACCTGATTTAAATATCACAATAAATTCTAAAAATATCAGACAGAATATAAATGACTCAGCGGCATCCTTGCGTATGGATATAGCCAACGAATTGCGAAATAAGATGATATGTATTAAAGTAGACATCGCATCACTTTCTACAAGAAGTTTTATGGGAGTGAACGCTCAATATGCCAAAGATGGTATTATTGTTATTAAAAACCTTGCCATGATTGAATTGCTTCAGCGCCATACGGCTGAACATCTAAAAGAACAAATAAAGTTTATTTTACAACGTTTTCGTATTGGTCTGGAAAATATTTACAGTTTTACTACTGACAACGGCGCCAATATGTTAAAAATGAGCCGATTAATTTCGGAAGAAGACTGCGATGTAACAAATACTGCAACACAAAATAAATCAGTAGACTCAAGTACTTCCAAAGCAACAGAAAGCAATACTGAAATTTTTGATTGCATCAGCGAGGCTGAGTATCTTGATCAACATGTTGACATTGATAACAATTCTATTGCTTCTAAATCTGATTCATATTTTGATGCAGATGTTGGTTTTTTAGTTCTACTTGTTCTGTACGTCTGAAACACCGAATTTTACACATCTGCAAGCTGTAATACAGTTTTAGATATTTTTGTAAAAACCGAATTTGAACCGGAAAAGTTCAAAACAAAAATTAATTTAAAACTGTATTAGCAGCTTGCTAATGTTTATAGTTCGGTTTTTCAAAGGTAAAGAACATGTAGAACAAAAAACCGAAACTAAACTGGTAAAATTCAAAACCGGTTAACTTAAGTGGTTGTAACAGCTCTATGATATGTCTCGCTGCAAACTTTAGGTATTTTCACACACCCAATTCCGATCTCTGGTGATGATGCTATTTCGTAGACAAAATTTAAAATAAAAATTGATTATTTATTTCAGTTTTCAAAGTATTAGTACCTACAGGTTATGTTACTTTTGACATAAATATTTCCTTACATTAAGTACTGCAAAAAAAAAATCGTATTTTACTTGTGGATGATCCATTTAGTATCACACAAAGAAATGTATGAACCGTAATTTTGGGTGCGATTTTGAATTCAAATATCAATCGGGCATACTTATAAATAATTTGTCATTTAGAGCTCAAAGTATAAATCTGTTATTTTATTTTCTAGACATACCTACTTCAAGTTCTATTAAATAGTGAATTATGTTTTCAAATAAACTTTGTTTTAATTATAAATTTTTAAGCTTAAGCCAAAATCGCCATTGTTCTTTATTTAAGACTTTTCACAAGAAAAAAAAATAGACAGCGGGTAGTCTAACTCGCGCTGATATTTAAGGCGTTTTTTATTCTCTGACGTACTTTGTCGGATTTATTCATGGTCGGCTTTCGGCATTGTTTTCCTGTCGTCTATCCTGTGTCAATCTTCGTTTTAGTGTTTTACTCAGCAATTGTTGATGGATAGAATAGGTATGGACGTAATCTAAGATGAATGATTTCACCAGATTGTATCGTGATCAAAATATGATTCGCGACCGTAGCAAATATGTATTTACAGAATTATAATCCTTAACACATCTCCCTAAGTTAGATTTGTTCTCAAATGTCATGATTTCATGATAAATTCATTCACTAGACCAATTCTAACTTAGATGTATTAACCTCTCGTATGTCGTAATTACAGAAACAATTAAAAAACTATTGTGTCTCGCGTGGATCCACGTTCCGGGCGGCATACGAATGGTTAATGATTACAATTCTGTAAATATATATTTGTTATGGTCGCGAATCACATTTTGATCAAGTTACAACCTAATACTGACCTGTAAACGTAAGAAAATTTGAATTTCGCGGGCTACCCTTGCGGATCCACCTTAAATGTTAACGCGATTTAGACTGAGTACTATAGTTTCAGCGATACCTGTACCGCACCTTAGAAATGCGCGGCAAGGCGGGGAGCGGGACGTCCTTGAGCGTTTACGAATGAGCGGCTTGCACGGCGCCCCGTCTCGCCACGCACATACCTAAGGCGCAGTAGAGCGGTTTCGTAAAAGTAAAGCCTCATTTACACAAGAATTTCACGAATCGGACGGCATATTGTTGCTAGGCAACACAATTTTGATTACCCTAAGCGATTTGTACGTTAATATTGTTGCCTAGCAACAAACTGCCACTCTCATTCGGGACTCGCATTCGAAACTCACCTAGTGTAAATAAGGCTTAATTGTGATTAATAATAATAATTAGATGCTAAGTAAAGATAAATAATATCAAAAATAATCAAAATGATCGCATCTCTAATAATCTCACAATTTCAAACATGATTTGACGCCTCTTAATCTGAGGTACATTCGAAAGTTCTCGGGCAACAAACATACCAAAGTATTCGTTGGCAACTTTTAAGTTTTCAGGATCTTCTGTAAGTAATGTTTGAGTGCAGGCTTCGTTAGATGATACATGTGGACTTGTTATGTTACTATTGCCAGGGTCTGTTTGTGTACTTATGTCTTTGGCTGTGATCGTATTATTAACTGTATCTGGTAAATTGACATATGTAGATAAATTTAACATCATTGTTTCCTGGCTGTCATTTTGTTGCTGTGATTGTTGTGTAGGAATATCCCATCGTTGACTGTAATCGTTATCCTCGATTTGGCTTTCTAAAATAAAAATAAACAAGATTAATATGTTTTATTTAAACAAATTTATTTATTGCTCACACTTAATGTAAGTAAATACAATAATTTGTAACTATCAACGAGCGATTCAACCAGTGGGTCCTAATTGCGTAACTTATTTTCGTAAAAAAATTTGCCTAATTTGTTTCATTTTGACAGTTCAACAACATTTATTGCGTTATTTACGTTGTTGAACATATTTTTTTTCCAATTTATGAAGCAATGGATTAGCAATCTGTTTCAAATCGAAACAGATTATGATTGTATTGTATTACGCAATTAGGGTACAGGGATCGGAAACCGATTAATTTTTAAATTCGGTTTTGGTCATTGACGTCGAACCAGGAACGATTGCGGTTTAACCGGTTAATGGGAGGCACCGTTTTTTTTTACAAAATCCGGTTTTGTCGAACAAAATTAACCGGTTCATTTGAGTGTTTACGTTTTGAGTTTGAGGCAACTCTCTTACACCTACAATATAACAAAGCTCTCACAATATAAAAATAACAAAGGTATACAACCTACATTATTATAAAAGCGCGGCGGCGTTCGAAATATTAGGCTGCTTGTTAAAATCGCAGCCTGCTATGTAATCTAATATAATAATAACATACAAAACATTGGACGCTTTAAATATAGCTTATCGTTTAACGCGCTTTTGAACTCTAGTCACTGTGAAAGTGTGAACACGTCTAACAATAATAAGAGACGATTGGGGAGCGCCTCCACCGCGCTGGTCGTGCGAGCGTGTTACCCACAGTAGCAGCCAGTTAACGTCTCGTGTTGTTGTTATTATTTTCCTATTCACCGCAGATGCAAGACGTATCGCTGAGCGTCCAGCGTGTCATTTAAGCACTAAGTAGATAAGTAGTAGTATCTGTTAAATCAGATGCCTAACTATAATGACTTACCACCATGATGACAATCTTCAGGAAATGGTGATTCGGGTGATTCCAATTGGCTTTGGGTTTGTGATTCAAAAATCATTACACTCGGTCTCCGGTTGGCTAAAATAATAGCACAAGGAAATTTAGTTATTGCCATGGACCAGCTACGTAAATATTATAGTCGCTGTCAAGGTCAAATTTTATCCAGAGACGTGTGGTCAACAGTACATACAACCTGTATAATATACAGGTACATATGTACAGTCGACCACATGTTGACCACATTATGTTTACTGGCCAGTGTTTTAAGTCACAAAATTTAAATAATATATAAACTATGTACTTACACATTATACTGCTCTCGTAATCTCTATTTTTATCAAGTAAACGTCGCCGATGCAGCACAGAAACAATATTGCATACACGCCGAAGCTAATCGTACTAAGACCGAAAGACACTAGTCTCTCCACCGTCTTCGTTAGAAAGAGATAGGTGCATAAATTACCGGTATAAGAATTGTAACTTTTACCGGTACTAATATTAGTTATTATATAACGTTAACCGACTATAGGGTTTCGTTAAAAATATCGTTATTTTTTTATCGTTAACATAACGATAATTGGTAACGTTATGAAATAAATAACGGTAATTCGGTCCCTGACTGTTACACATTGTACATCCAAAGTAAAACATGAAATCGTTTTGTCTTATTATTAATTATTTTGTCTGTACAGAAGCAGAATAGTAAAAAATAGCAATTCAAAAGTTATGAGCCAACAAAGATTCGTTTTTCCTGCTAATTTTAACGCAACTTTGGGAGTAAATAAGTAATAAAAGAAGTATAAAATCTCCAAAAAAAAGCTCGTTCCGACAAAGCTCAATTGTCGAAGATTATAATAAACTTTATTCGTAATTGATTTATGCAGTAGTTTTTTCATAAATCTCTACCTTCCAAAGGACTTTTCGTAATTTTTTAACGCGCTCGTTTTACTAAAATCGTTCTGAACGGTGTTTGTGTGCGTGCGAACTAGAGTTTGTGCATGTAGACCAGCGTCTAACTGCTCATCGCTGATACTATCTCTGTCGGGCACGATGCCAGGTGAGATAGCGTGCTTTTAGACCAAGCCCACCAATGAGTTCGAGCCCGCGACTAGTTCAACCTTAATTTGTCCAGAGCATTATTTCTCTGTATTGGAAGAATTGGCTACACCATTCCACGAAACCTTCGGTAAACAGATTAAATCTTCATTAGACAAGTTCAAAATTATTAGTGTTCTACCCTCCTTTTAAGAGAAACTAAACATAAAGCATTAGTGATAAATAGTCTCTAAAAACAAAACGAAATTCAACGCATTTCTTTCCAAATAATTTAAAAACAGAACTAATGGAAGTTCTAAATTCGAACGACAATGGATGCGCACGAGTCACAATTGCGTTCTATTTCGGTTGTGTGCAAGCGCATATCCGCCCGATTGTTTACGAGACAAGGGTGGCTAGGGTTGTGCAGTGTCGGATATCTGCAGCTGGCGGATAGGGATGTAGTATAATTATTGGCGGATATTTTGTGTTACCTGGGTATTGTGAAGAGGTGAGAGGTCGGCGGTTAAAATGTGGTGTCAATTTAAGATCAATTACCCAGATTACTCGTTACATTTAAATCATGTTCCACGCGGTAGATGTCGTTAATATTTTTCTTGCCTACCATGCACTAACCATGCAATTTTCTTTGATTTGCTAATTGCTACAAAGAAGTCCCAGTCAGTCGTGTAAATATTGCTGGGTGCATATCATTCAATTACTTTTTCTTACATGTTACAGACATTACGAGATAACTTTCTATACCTTCACTGAGTCGCGATTATATTTTATATTCTTCTTCTTGTTTTCGTGTGGTAAGTGACTAACCTGGTGTCAGAGTTTTAAATCCGCCTATTGGCCTCTGACTTGGCTTCACATGCCATCGAGAAATATCGCTCAGGCCGGTTTCCTCACGATGTTTTCCTTCACCGTTTTTGAAGCAAGTGATAATTATACAATATGCACATGAATCCGAAAAGTCAGAGGTGCATGCCTTGGGTTCGAACTCGAGACCTATGACTTGGCAGTCCGACGTCACACCACTAGGCTATAACGTTTTAATCTAGTGTCAGAGGTTTTATGCCGCCCATAGGCCTCTGACTTGGCTTCACATACAGTTGAGAAATATCTCTCAGACATTCACCGTTTATGAAGCAAGACGTGTTAATAATTGTCTACGTTAAACTTATATGTATTATTATACTTAGATCTAAACACGTCTATTACGACCACATTTCTACACGACATGATAATGACGATTACTTTGATTACTTCCCTAGTTTCTTTCAATCACATGATTAAGTATTAGAAACTGTTTCTCTTTCTCGATTAAAAGATGCCTCCACGAATTCCTCGAATGACGATATTAATACATCCGGAGCTCCCGGACGGAGCACCCTGACCTGTGAGCTCCACTACCTTCTACAAATCCTGTTGACTAGCTTAACTTTTTGCCACAGTATGACCTAATTTCATGTAAATATTTGAGGACCGATCCCTTCCACCTATATATAACCCGTCAGCCGGCAAAGCAAGAGTGTACAGGTATCTTGTGGACACGCTCGTTCTATTGCAGACCTCATCCAATGCTTACCATTCCATCAGGCATCGAGGTCAGGAAAACAGGCAATAAAAATACCGTAAGGAATGGTCCTGTTTCGGCACCTCACCAGTACCTACGTTTTCGAAATTTTGAAGCACCGCCATCGGTTATATAATATACAATATGTAAAAAAAACCCTGTCCAATCTGAAAGGGGCACATAGGTACTGCAATAACATTACCAAAAAGTAATAAAAAAACTTTTTATTATTGAAAATAAAAAAGTTATTGCTATTTAAGGGCCTATTCACACCACGTTTTTTAAACGCGCTGTCGACGCGCTTTTGTAGCGAATTAGCGATACAGACGCGATACGCACGCGAGTCAGACACAACCCAAACTGCTCTGTAGGATAAAAGCGCGCCGTCGGCATCGACGCGGGTTTCTAAAACGCGCGTCGACGGGGCGTTTAAAAAACGTGGTGTACACAGGCCCTAAAATTCACATTTTAAGTAGGTACCAAAGTTACCCGAAATCCACCGAAGTCATAAGTTATGACTTTTAGATACCCGCTAAACGTCGGCCTCCCGCGCCTCATGTAATACCTACATATAACCCGGTAAAATTCCCCATTGAGAAAAAAAAATACGATTTATATTTTTCTTTTTTCCTGAAAATTTCCTCATAAATACTTTCAGTACTAAAACTCCCCTCACGGATCGGACATGTTTTTTTTTTTTCGCGCAAAAGCTGACTGTAGTCCAAGGTCAGCCCGGGCTCGACCAAAGCGGACACGAGACGAGAGCAGAGATGCGTTTTAAACAATCAATAGAATGTCTTTATTCACACATCTATCTCCACTCAGCTTCAGTGGAGACCACTGAGCGGAGATATATCATATTTGTATGGCGCGATCGAAGCGGAGATGTGAGATGTGAGCTGTGCCTCGCCGATATTGAGCTGGGCGGCGGTACAAAGCGGAGATGTCAGCTGTGCCTCGCAAGCTGGCGACGGCGCGCAGCGGAGACGAGAAGAGATGTGAGCGGCGGGCAGTGAGCGGTCAACATCCAACACTCGCCGCACGCAGCTCTGTTCCGCTCTAGCCAGCACAGATCTCCGCTCTAGTCTGGCCAGTACGCATCTCTGCACAGCTTCGGTGGATACACCCTAGCTGAAAAACATCTCTTCTCGTCTCCGCTTCGGACATCTCCGTACATCTCCGCTTTGGAGGAGTCCGAGCCTAAGGTGGTCTACGAAGTGCGTCGAAATTAGTGATGTACCGGATATCCGTATCCGCGGATATCCGAGGGAGAAAAAAGATCTGTATCCTGTATCCGAATCATCATCATCATCATCATCATCAGCCTATAAATGTTCGGCCTCCTCTCTGTGAGAGGGAGTGGGCCGTAATCCACCACGCGGGCCCAGTGCGGGTTGGTAGATGTCACATGTCTTCGAATTTTCGGTTCTAGGACATGCCGGTTTCCTCACGATGTTTTCCTTTTCGTTTTGAGAACAGTGGTGATGAAATAATTTACACAAAGTAAAGCGCCTGTCTGGGTTCGAACCTACGACCTACAAATCGTAAGTCGCGGCCGTTACCACTGGGCCACCACTGCTCAATACTATAGTAATAGTAATTTATTTTCTCTCAAAAAGGTACAAATTCGGTACATGGTATACTGGGTTACAGGCAGATTCAAACCTTTGTGAGAGCTGGAGTCTATACTGGGTTCGGGACCTGTATGACAGATCTCCAGGCTCACACACTATATACTGTATAGTATCTGTATACTGTACTGTAATATAAAATATTCGTTCAAGATCCGCCAAAAAGTAACGGAGACGTATACAGATCTTTTTTCTCCCTCGGATATCTGCGGATATCCGCGGATATCCGCGGATACGGATATCCGGCACATCACTAGTCGAAATCTCGAAATTATCTATCCAAGAACTTACATTACTTAACTTCAGCACTTTCAGTATCCACTTCCCTCGATCCCCTTTGTCTATAAATAACAAAAATCATTACAAAAATATCATTAAACCCATATGTTAAGTATTTGCGCACGCGACTTCGAGTAGGGTGAGTGGCCCCATTCATGTCCCCGTCATTAGGGTTCTGCATTGACCAAAACAATTTATTATCGCGCACCTGGGGTTCCGTTTGATAAATTGTTGTATTGTAATTAGTTTTAATGATTAGCTAAACGTGTAGGATCGGGTGTAAATGATAGGGTCGCGTGGTGGTGATTATGGGTGATTGTGGTTATTAAAGTTTGCGTCAGCTGCTGTACGCAAAAATTGAATGGGTTCGAGTTTTCTGGTGTTTGTAGGACCGCCTACAAACCAATTAAACCAACCATTAACCAATTAATTACCTACCCTTGCTAGTACCGACTAGCAAGGGTAGGTAATTAATTGCAGTAATTGTAATATCTTATTTCTCTTTCATCTGAAAGTAGACTTTTTTTAAACGTACCTTGTTTTCAATTGCTACTTGGCGAAGAAGAATAGCGAACGAATACCTTTCAAACAGTTGTTGTACTCTGTATGTTTATGCTATACACAACACACATTCATTACAAGACTTATATTATTATGTCGTTATATCTTAGTTGTTACTTACCAGTTAATACATGTTCGCATCAGCAAGGTGTAATTAATTAGGGATATTCACGATAATCCCTACCCTACATACAGGCTGAATGTAACTACATGACATAATACATCCAAGGTATTATAATGATATGTTATGTAGAGGGATTTTATTTCAATTTAAAAAGAAATTGATTGTGTTTAGTTATTGGTGCTCCTACCTTACGTAGAATATGGCACTTATTTAGCCCCGAAAACGCGAAAAGATGCTTAAAAAATTTGCCACGTCGCATCAAGTCACATGGCTTCTGTCTTAACAATATCATCACGCCTCTATACCCCGAAAGGTTAAGCAGGGGTGCTCCTATAGTTCACTACACCCACATTCAGCCAGTTATGTTTTAAGTCCCATGTAATAGGGGGCGAGTCTATTGCCATCAACCGGGCACAAATCCAGACTCCAGGCTGATATAAAAAAAATCCAGATGGGTAAACCCAATAACACTTTGCCTGAACTGAAAATCGAACCCAGGACTTCATGCTCAGCAGTAGAGCTTGCGACAACAGAAAACGAGGCTCAGGCAATCATAGAAGACGCATCAAGGGAGATGATCTCCAAAGAATCTCCCTAAGGGTCAGAGATAGGGTTGCCAACCCTACTATAAAATGTCGCCCATGTGCCCGGCCACATTTTTCGGAATATTCATGAAAAATTATAGAAAAATAACTTTAAAAGTCTATCTTGACTTTTTTTTCATTTTCTCAATCAAAAAAATAAATATGATTTTATGAAATTGTGTTTTTTCTCCTCCGTTTTTTTGTATCGTCAACAAATTTTAATAAAAATGTTAGTTAATCCGATAAAATAACTCATAAGCTTTTAGGAATAATAAACAGAATCCAAATCGAGCCATCGGAGATATGGCAAACGCTACTCAAAACATCAAAAATTGAGTTTTAAGGTTATTAAAAAAAGGACATGATTATTCAGAAAAATACGAGCGGGCACATGCCGATGGGCGACATTGTATAGTATCCTACAATATTAGAGATTTAGAAATTTAAAAAATATAGTAGGCGAACTACTATAATTTTATTTCAATACGAAAAGGCGAGATGATCGCAATAGGACCAGTATTAATTTCATAACACTGAATGGTATTTTGTTACCCTAATTATTTAGAGTGTAAAAATAGTTAGGAAAAATTAAAAAAAATTAACATGTTTATAAAAGTTCATAGTAAGTATTAAAAAAATATGCATATACAGAATAAAAACGTTTTTGAAACATACCTACTACTTATATATATATTTTTTTCATCATCTACTATATTTTTTACCATATTTGATATAAAAAAAATTGGCAACACTAGTCAGAGACGACGAAAGCAAATAAATCTAAAAGCCGATAATATTGTAGATAATAGCGACATCTGACTAATACTAGGGGCCAAGGGGAAGGGGAGATATAGTCATTATTACTTTTAGATAGTTTTATGGTGCTACTTATTGTGGAACTTCGGCTGCATTCGGGAAAATTCGGATGTTCTTCGTGTTGATTTTCTTACAATGCTTCTTTTCTAAAACCAATGTTGTTTATTTTAGCAGTGTTTCTTCAAATTTATTATAGTTTTTACTACAGTTTTTATTATGTGATACTAAACATATTTCTTTGATCCGATATATCCGGTATTAAGTATAATTTTACTACTACCTTTCATAGAAGAAATGGTTTGAGTTCAGTCACAGATTATCAAGTCACAATAATCATATATTGTTATATTTTATTCGAAAATAAGACCAAGTATCCGGCACAAGATGACAATCCGGCCATGCGCCGGATTGTCATCCAAAAAAACTTTTTGTAAAAAAAAAAATCACTTTTTAGTTGTGGTACCTACCCCACACACATTCGAATACCACTACCTACTACCAGTGACAGGAACTTATCATATTATTATCTACATACTAAGTGAGAAAAAAATACGTATTATTGTAGCTAACTCAAAAACCACCTAAGTAAATTTAATAAAATTTATATGGGACCAACTTCAGAGTATACCCTTTCAAACATAAAAATAATTTTTAAAATCGGTCCACAAATGACGGAGAAATCGGCGGACATAAATAAAAAATAAAATAAAAAAACAAACACGCTACGATCATAATAACCTCCTCCTTTTTGAAAGTTTGTTAAAAATGGCCGGGTACCGGATAGTGACCGGATATCCGTTGCTACTCTTGTTATAAGTAATAAGGTTTATTCTAATTGCGAAGAACTTATTCTAATTCTACATTTCTTAGCCTTGCAGAAAAGTTTCAAAGATCAAAATTGCAGTTTAATATTTCTCCGTACCTCTGATACCCTTTCAAAAGAGCTACTAGCAACTCTGCCTATACCCCTGCACTATAAAAATTTCCCACGATAAAACTGACTTTACAATATTTGGAAAATGCTTTAAAAGAGACTGGCCAACGCTTCACTGAGCTACGTTCAAGAGCACTTGAAACTATCCTCTCGACCAAAAACCAACTTTATCACTACAAAAATAAAGTCCTCTTTCGAAATTTCACGTATCAATCCACTTCCGACATAATGGTTGTTGGAAATTGGATTTAGTTGCGTCGAAATAAAGTGTTATTTCAATTGTAATGTCCTAGAAGGTTTTCAACGCTTTTAAAAGCCGTGGTTTAACAGGATAAGGTTAATTTTAGATTTTCTTCTGTTTAGATAGTATTGAATTTGTAATGGGATCTGCTTACCCTCACTTGGAATGAGGAAATGCATTTTGCATTACTTATCTGACTTGGGCCAAGGGGTCTAAACCTAAGCGAACCAACGTGCTGGGACGCACTCTCGTCCCAGCGCGTTGAATAAACACACTTTTGGATTTTCAACTCTCGGCGCTAAACAGAGCGTTGAAAATCAAGTGCGCGATAAAATCCCGCTGCGATTTTATTACGTCCGTGCGAACGTCGGCGAACGCAGGAGAACCAAGGTAACCGACATAGCCCGAAGAATTGCCAAACTTAAGTGGCAATGGGAAGGGCACATTGCTCGCAGAACAGATGGCCGATTTGGTCGAAAGGTTCTGGAGTGGCGACCGCGTACCGGAAGACGTAGCGTTGGAAGGCCTCCCACAAGATGGACCGATGACCTTGTGAAGGCCGCAGGAATCCGCTGGATGCGGAAAGAACAGAATCGGTCGAAGTGGCGGTGCTTGGGGGAGGCCTATGTTCAGCAGTGGACGTCTTTTGGCTGAAATGATGATGATGATGATGATGAACGTCGGCTTAGGCATTGATATACCTTAAATCGACTCCACTTCAAGATATTTCATTTCCAAGAAAAGGCAAGTCCAACAGTAAATATCTTCAGCTTCCAGCCTATTTAACTAAACAGATAACGAATAATACTGTAACTCGCAAAGGAGAGCCTACAAATTGATACATCAATAATTACACCATTAACAAAGAAAACACAAGGCAATTTCAACCTTAAAGCTTAGGGAATAGATGAGAAAATTGTAGGAAAGTAAGTGTGGGTAAAAGAGACATTATTTCAAGTAAATAGCGAAGGGAGGAACAAAAAAGTTAGTAATAAACAGGACGCAGAAGTAATAAATTATTTCCATTTGCTCTCACAAGCAATGAAAGTAGAAATGTTTTCTGTAATCAGAATGTAGGTTAAGATGTCTGTCTGTACGGATTGTAAAGTCAGGGACATTATATTGTTGCAAAGCAACTACCAACCAACCAACCACCAACTACTACCAACTTAAATGTAAATGTCAGTCTTTGACAGTTACATAATGGCTTTATACGGCAAATTGACGTCTGGCTGTACTGCCGGGGCCCTGGATCTCGTAAGTCCAGGCCTGCTATTACTCTTATTCTACTTCTTTCAAACAGTCAAAAATAAATAGGTCAGGAATGAAGAAAAGTTAATACGTACAAAGCAGCTGAAATCGGACTAAAACCTAGTATTTGTAGAACACTTGAGAAAACTGTACAAGATATATGAACACACTCGTGTGGAACTGGGTACGCCCTTTCCGCTCGCGTATAAACCGAATATATTACAGCAGTAAATAGAATAAATACTTGACTTTGTAATAGATTTATCGATAGAAAAGAATTCTTTGCCAGTGAAAGGTGGCCATATTCCGGTTACATGGTTCATGGAAAACAAGTGGCCTAAATTATGCTGCCGTCTCTCCGTCCAGAGCTCCCTGAGCAGTCAGTCCCGAAATCTTGCTGTTGACTAGCACAGTTAAAAAATGTGTAGATAATTCCTCCACCCCATAGATGAAAAGTATGAAATTGAAAAGCCAACTTTCAAAGTTAGCTTTAAGAAAGATCCTTAACCTTTTCCATGTATGTACAGTGACCAACACCTGTAAATGTGACCAAATAGAACGCTCTGACAACATCAAGTATTTTAGGGTTATATTGGACAGTCTCTTGTCGTGGAAAAAACAGGTTAATTCTGTTCTGGTTCGAGTCAGGAGATTGATTGATTTATTTAAAAACTTTTTACGAAAAAAAAACAACCGACCTCCAAAAAAAACACTACAAAGTGAAAAATAACTTTAATTTCGGAAGTCGGTGTCTTGGGTTTTGTATTTTCGTTTTTTGCCACCGACTTCCGAAATTCAAGTTATTTTTCACTTTGTAGTGTTTTTTTTTGGAGGTCGGTTGTTTTTTTTTTGTAAAAAGTTTTTATTTTTCACTTTTTAGTTGTGATACCTACACCACACACATTCGAATACCACTATCTGCTACCAATGACAGGAACTTAACATATCATCTACATACTAAGTGGGAAAAAATACGTATTATTGCAACTAACTCAAAAACTATCCAAGCAAAGTTAATAAAATTTATATGAGACCAATTCGAGAGCACACCCTTTCAAACAAAAAAAGAATTTTCAAAATCGGTCCACAATTGACGGAGAAATCGGTGGACATACATAAAAAAAAAAAAAACATACGCGACGAACATATAACCTCCTCCTTTTTGGAAGTCGGTTAAAAAACTTCGAGCGGCTGCTGATTTTCAATCCCTAAAAATGGTATAATTTACCTCAATCAGTTCTCAGTTACTGCATAACTACATGGGGGGGAACCCACAAGACAACCATGTTCCGGCTAGAGAGGGCTCAGAGAGCAGTTTTGAAAAAACCTATTAGATTTCCAACCTCTGAACTGTACTCACTTTGGGAGGTCCTCACAGTGAGACAGTTATTCGTCCTACAAACTGTTTTTAAGAAACACCTGCTTCTCCCTTACGACCCTCAACCCCTAACAAAGAAGCGACGTGCCGACAGAGTCTGTAAGACTGAGCGCTGCAGGTTAGCGTTGGTTGGTCGCCACTTCAACCATATCAGCTGTAAACTTTACAATGACACAAATATAAAATGTAATATTTACCCTATGACTAAAAGTCTATTGAAGAGAAAAGTGACTGACTGGCTTAAATCCTTGTCTTATGAAGAAACTGAGCAACTTGTGGTATCATAATCACGGTAAACACACACACACACATACACACTTCACCCCACCTCCACTCTACACACTTATACTACATATTAACCTCCACATAGAGTATATTCTGTTTTTATTCCATTCTTTTTTTATTTATTTTTTGTAATTATTTAATTAACTTTCTTTGGGAAGTCTGGAACAATGTCTTTGTGTATATAATTTTAAGAGTTGGGCGTTGATGGCTGCGCCACTGTATTTTATTTTTGTGGCTATCTTCATTTTCCTATGTAAATTGTAAACTTAAGTTGTTCCAAATTAAACTTTTATTCTTATTCTTTCTATCTTAATAAAGATTTTATAGCGAAAGTAACACGTGACGTTTTACAGCAACTTCCCGGTTGTGTGGTTGCGTCTGAGTCTATAATATACGCAACACTTGCACGCTGTCGGCTGTACTGGCACACTCAAGTACGTAACGCTCAAAAGCCTGAGCAAAAAGCTTTACACGGCGTGCTGTTAGGGTGTGAACATGTTGATGAGAGATGGCGATTTAACAGACGTGTATAGAGATATTTGTGAAAGCAACAAAGAACCACCAATATTCCAATTCCCAACGAACGTTACTTAACTACTAAATAAAAATTGTTTAGTCACAGCAAAAATGCATTGAAACATATATTTTTTAAGAGCTTACAGGATAATTTTATGGCGCAAATCTTTGACGATGCATTCAATAGCACAATATAATAACGCATCTAATACATCTGGAATCCTGCTAGCATTCGACAAAGTCAATGTGAAGGAATGCTGTTGCCCATCATTATAAATTTACCCGATTCCTTTATATGAAGCAATTTGGCGTCTACCCATTCTATCCACTTATGTATCCAACCCTCTTTGTAATAGGGATGGTTGGTTACTATAAGTTGGAGGTAAGGCGCAATTTCGCTCTAGTTAAATATGTTTTTATGGTTTTTCGTGGTATGCTGAATAATCCTCAAATACTAGAATCTTTGGGATTCCTCGTTCCAAACAGTAGGCTGCGGCAAGGGCCGAGAGAGAGGCTGTTTAAAGTCCCGGTGGCCCGTACAAAGTTTGCACCAGTGGGGCGGGCAATAAAGATACTCAACAGCGTCTCTCTGCAAGTGGATATCTTTACATGCTCATTGGCGGAATTCCAGAGGGTGACACTTAACATATTGTCCTCTGTATGACTTGTGCCACACAGTGGATATTGTGACTACATTTCTATATTGGGTTGTACCTGTTAAAAAAAATTTATGTGTGAATAGTAAATAAATAAATAAAAAAATAAGTTTGATACCTTAGCCAGGGGAATTCAGGGGACAAAGAAACAATTAAGAAACTTGAGGAGACTGAATATTACTATCGCAAGACACAGCCGGACAGTGATAAACTCAAACCATCTCAACGTCGCGTCGCTTCATCATTGAACTGGAATGACAAGAGAGGTACTTATCTGGCATTTATACTGAACTGGGTCTATTTGGCGCAGCCCTCAGAGGCACACAATACTGTTATTACTTAAGTATAATTAACGAAGTATTTTTCAGATTTTTTTTTGTTTTCTTATTGTGTACCTTTTAACCTGGATCAGATAAATGTATTTTTCTTCAGTCATTAATTTACCCGCTTCCGCTCCCGCTCCGCTCATCACGCAAACCCCACTCTATAGTAAGAGGCTGAAGCTTTGTTTCAAAAGGCTCGCCTTTGAAGCTAGTTGGACATTGTTCTTTTGAGAATGTCACGTCACTAATCACATAGTGATGTACCTTTGTTTCTGTAAAAGTCTTTAATTAAATATGTTTGCAACAATGTTTTGGTTTACTATGTTTATTATTGTTCTGCAACTGTTTAGTTAGTTAGGGGAATGTCCTTCACTTCTTACCTGGGGGCTAAAACGGCCGCTTTGGCAGAATCATAATATGATAATATTTATGAATCATAATTAAAAGTCACAAACTGACAATTCATAATTATTATCTGCGTTCAATTCATACTACGCAATTCATCTGTTTGACAGTTTTGTATTTTAATGAAATAACATTAAAACTGTAGAAATAAAAAAATAAAAATTTAATTTGATTATTAAATAAAAACTTGAAGTCGGTGTCTTTGGTTTTGAATTTTCGTTTTTTGTCACCGACTTCCGAAATTAAAGTTATTTTTCACTTTGTAGTGTTTTTTGGAAGTCGGTTGTTTTTTTTTTTTTTGTAAAAAGTTTTTATTTTTCCCTTTTTAATTGTGGTACTTACCCCACACAAATTCGTAAACCACTACCTGCTATGTAAATAACAGTGACAGGAACTTATCATATCATCCACATACTAAGTGGGAAAAGTACGTATTATTGAAGCTAACTCAAAAACTATCGAAGCAAAGTTAATAAAATTTATATGGGACCACCTCGAGAGCATACCCTTTCAAACAAAAAAAGAATTTTCAAAATCGGTCCACAATTGATGGAGAAATCAGTGGACATACATAAAAAAAAAAAAACAAACATACGCGACGAACATATAACCTCCTACTTTTTGGAAGTCGGTTAAAAATGTAAAGAATGATGAACCGGTAAAATTACGGTCTTTTTTTCATGCGGCAATATTTACACCAATTATGAGTATGATGGTGTGGGATGCAACGTGATGCAGGTGCGGAAAACCTCAAACGGCGCAAATACTCCAATCTTATTGGGACTTATATGTTTGAGCCGTTTGGGGTTGAAACACTAGGGCCATGGGATCCGAGTGCCCACCTTGTTTTTCAAGACATCGCCAAGCGGCTGGTCGACTCTACACGTGACCAGAGAGCTGGCCTATTCTTTGGTCAAAGAATCAGCATTGCCATACAACGTGGCAATGCTGCCAGCCTTTTGGGCACTTTTCCTACTGACAGCGATGCGGACGAATTTTTTGATGCCCTATGATTATTTCCCCCCCCTTTTATATACTTGTACATATTAATCATTATTTTAAGTATGATAGTTTTTAAATAATGTAAATACGTGTGTAAATTATGATTCTGATATGAATTGAATTGAATATGATTCAGTTAATATGGGTCACCATAGAGGAATTGCTAATGATCTGCTGGGAATTCAGAAAATGAATTGCTTTTAGTGTAGCCATTTTAAGCCCACTGGAAGCACCTAGACATTTGTAAATGTTCTAGTAAATGGAGGAGCTCGTTCGTGGCTACGTAATAAACTAATAACAGCCGCACGGGTCGATCCACTTGCCGGGGTTTGTCCGTGGATGCGCGACCATCTTTACATACCGAGACTCCTCCGTGCCTCGGAACGCACGTTAAGCCGTTGGTCCCGGTCCCGGCTGTCATTCGTAGATCTTTGACAGTCGTTACGGGTCGTCAGAAGCCCGAAAGTGTGACAACTTATCTTACCAAGGGTACCGTATTACCCAGGTATGCTCGTGATTTCATAATAAAATTATGTACTTAGATCTATTTTGTTTTGTGTAATCAGAAAACAAAATAGTCTAAGTATTTTGTCTTTTTGTATGCGCGTGTTTCTGAGACAAAATTAATCCTATTCTTCTTTCTTCCAGTTACTGGGTTGTGGAGGTCAGATAGGCAGTTGGTTCATGTAAAACACTGGTATTCAGCTGCATCCGGTTAGATTAGAAGCCGACTCCAACATAGTTGGAAAAAAAGGTTAGGTTTTTTGAATCGTGTGACTGTTCTGTCTATTATCCTATACTATTAAACGAGCAATATATATCTACCTATATATATATTGCTCGTTCTCAAAAACGACTCTAACGATTTCGGTGAAAGTTGCAATATAGGGGTTTACGGGGGCGAAAAATCGATCTAGCTAGGTCTCATATCTGGGAAAATTCGTTTTCTCCGTATTTTCACCCGAGCAGAGCTCGGTCGCCCAAAGTTTAGAACAAGATGGCTACCTTAAAATAATGACATGGCAGCATGGAATAAGTAAGTATCTATTAGCATGACAGCATGGAAATAGTCCTGGGCGTCAGGAGTCGCAGGCCGATTCCCGACCACCGTAGGCGCGGGCTTGCGGACGGTGAGCAATGGGTAGCTCGCCGCCCGATAAGGACCAAGCCCGGGTCGACGGCGCGTTGTGTTCCACGCGCGCCTCAAACAGATGTCAGCAAGAATGACGGGATCCGCTAGGGCCAATGCCTGCCGGGGTTGCGAAGAAGTCCAAAATGGAGATTCACAATTTACCACCCAAAAAAAAGCATGGAATTAGTATTTACTGTCATGGCAGCATAAAATTGGTATGAACTTTCTAAATGAGCATTCTCTATTTTCACCAGAGCAGAGCTCGGTCGCCCAGGTACTTATTTATTTATTTAAACTTCATGAACAGCAGTGGGACTTAATGCCAGAAGGCATTCTTAACGAGTTAGCCTTTGGGTTAAAGTTAAAAGGACAACACTATGATAAGTGTACAAACATTGAAAAAATAACTAGAGCGGACACGGGACAACCCTAAATAATGAGAAACTCGAAGATGAAAAAGTTATCGTAATTTACCTACTTACTAAATAATTTAACACGTTTTTTGACTAAAGGCTCCTGCAAACTGGCGCGACGCGACACCGGTACTTGTTCTACCGTGAAGTTTTCTTATAAATTGTTTTATTAGAGTCGCGTCACGCCTGTTTGCGGGAGCCTTTAGTGTGTGTGTTTTGTTATCTGATAAATTATTTAGAGTAGGTAGGTCATCACATGATTCAACACAAAAAAAACATTGTTACTCAATATTATCTAAGCTAAGGTAAAATTCTGTCGTGTCCATAAACACATTTTCCCAAAAAACTGACCCAAAACTGGCACAACTCGAAATAAACAAAAAACATGTTGCAATCGAAAACATTTTTCGTCCAACAGCAGAAGTTACACAACTCAGAAATTCAAAAAAACGCGGCGCTTCGGATCGGACTCCAAAGCGAAATAAAAACGGACATAAAACTTTTTTTTCTATGTTTTTGCCAACGACCTCTCGTTTCGTATAATATTCATGGCCCGTTTTTTACACCTTACGCCTTTTACCCCGCATAAATGTGAATTATATCATTTTTACCAACATTTTTGTGCAAAAATATCGGAAAATTGGTTATTCACATGAGAATTCTAAGAGAATGACCTATGTATGTTCTCTTTTATTGTTTGTTTCGAATTTAATTTAGTTTTATGTTGTAGATTATGTAAGTACTGTAGGTAGTATAGCTGCTGATTAATAAGAAAGCTTATGAAAATGAGAATGTCAACACATACATATATAGGTCTATAATTTTTATTGACTGAATTGATACGTCTTTCTAGGTAGTATACCTATGTATGTAAAAATAATACATAGTACTTACATCATTTTGTAAATATTATTAGCTACTTACTCAAATAATTATGAAAGAAAGAAAGAAAGAAAGAAAAATAAGTTTAATTGTCACAGACACACGTGCATAAAAAAAGAGAACAATACAATAAAATAAAACAATACATTTAAATATAATAACGAGCACAAATAGAAATATGCGGCAGCTGCTGGCACGTCATGACTGTGACAAGAAGGCTTCCACTCAGCATGATGCTGTGCTATGGGGACCCACAGCACAGTCAAATAATACGTCATATAATATTAAGGAGCTCGTGGCTAAATAATAACAGCCGCACAGGTCGAGCTATCAGGTCAAGCTACGCTTGCCAGGGTTGGTCCATGGATGGGTGACCATCTTTACATACCGAGACTTTTACTTTTTAGGGTTCCGTTGCCAAATGGCAAAAAACGGAACCCTTATAGATTCGTCATGTCTGTCTGTCTGTCTGTCTGTCCGTCCGTATGTCACAGCCACTTTTTTCCGAAACTATAAGAGCTATGCTGTTGAAACTTGGTAAGTAGATGTATTCTGTGAACCGCATTAAGATTTTTACACAAAAATAGAAAAAAAACAAATAATTTTGGAGTTCCCCATACTTAGAACTGAAACTCAAAAATTTGACAAAGTGGTAAAATGTGTGTCCCCCCCCCTGTAACTTCTAAAATAAGAGAATGATAAAACTAAAAAAAATATATGATGTACATTACCATGTAAACTTCCACCGAAAATTGGTTTGAACGAGATCTAGCAAGTAGTTTTTTTTTAATACGTCATAAATCGTAAACTGCAATTTACCTTTCATTCAATCTTACTTGCTGCTACGGAACCCTTCATGGGCGAGTACGACTCGCACTTGGCCGCTTTTTATCTTTGACAGTCGTTACGGGTCGTCAGAAGCCCGAAAGTCTGACAACCAGTCTTATCAAGGGGTATCGTTTACCCAGTTACTGGTTTGTGGAGGGGTCAGATAGGCAGTCGCTCCATGTAAAATACTGGTATTCAGCTGCATCTGGTTAGATTGGAAGCCGACCCCAACATAGTCGGAAAAAGGCTAGCTTGATTGATTTTTGACTTTTTTTTGTTTGTTTTTTTATGTCTTTTAAGAACATTATTACCCGTTTTTCAAGTAGAAAGGCTTATCTTACGCAATAAAATAATTAAATAAAAGGCCAGTTTACTTTTTTTCCTTAATTAAAATGTAGATTGATAAGTAGGTTCTTTCTACGTTTTCATTAAATCTCGTATAGGAAATATACCAACGGTAAAGTGCATGAAGGAAATGAATGAGCCCAGATAATATGGCAGGCTACGCATAATTTTGTACTTATATTTTTTACTTCATCTTACGCGTTTTATTAAAAATATGTAAATTATAAGAAGTCCTCCCTTGCTGCAAACATCGTAAAAATTATATGAAGCACTTTTTATACGCATTAAAAACCCAGAGACTTAAGTATGCACTTCGATAAACAAAAAACAAAACACACTCATCGAAGAAATGTTTTTATTTTTAAAACATTATTATTTGAATTTGGAACACGTGGCCCTAAACAAAAACGCGCCAACACAATTTGTGCAATGATTGTACTAAAACTTAATGCGTGCCATGTGGTCATTCCCGGTCATGCCATCGTGGGTCCGCTAACTTCATTCTGATCTCCCATCCTTCTCTCACAAATAGTTTTCCATTCAAATTGTATCTGTGCTTTCTCTCGCTCCCGCGCGGCCGTCAGTTCGCGTCGAAGCGTAGAGCGTGGTGGATGTATGGCTCTTTGCCGGCACACGTGACAACTTTCGTAAAAAAACGTTTTAAATACTTTTTTTGAAAGTACCGCGGTGTTTGCGCGAGTGTCAAAACAGTTTCTGTGTTCAGTGCGTTGGATTTTCGTGAGAAAAATATTTTTGTTTTGTGCATATTTTGGAATGTTGCAAAGATCACAGGTAGTCGCGCGGTTGTGAGCGCGAAGTGAACGGATTTCTATACGGTTAGTATTATTTTTCTCTTATCAATCTATTGTCAGTACTGTTTCTACGTAGCTGTTAAAAGTTTTTTCGATAAAACATACAGTTTTATCGTTATCGGAGCGAATTTGTTGATATGCTCTGATGTAAACTTATCTGTTTGGACAACTGAAAAGTACGTAAGTAAGTGCAATAAATTCAAAGATACCCGCATAATGAGTTTCATGAGAAATCCAAGGTTTTCCATCAATCGATTAGTGGTTTCACACAATTGTGTAAATACTAATTTGATTTAACATTTTATTCATGATGTAAAAACTTGAAGGTTAACGTTTAAAGCATTATTTGTGCCTGTTCACGCAAAAACTTCGTCTATTCACGATGATACCTCGTTCACAGGCAGTAATTGGCTGGAATAATATTTACATCATTATAACGATACGTTATTCAAAGAAGTTGTTTATTTAGTCGACAAATAATACATAATATATTTATCTATTAAGTCCAAGGGTAAATAACTCATGGAACTTACCCAGTTGGCCCGTGACCACCTGTTTTGTAATAAAATAGTTTTGAAATCGGCTTCTGTTCACACTATGGGCCATGCTGGACCGGTTTAGCAATTAGCTTTCATTGAAATCGGAAAACTTCTCAGATAGATCTCCGATAGGTACCAAAAAGTTAAGTAAATCTAATGATCTAACTATGCAACCAAAATGCCTCAAAGGACATTGGTCAAATGGTCATAGGTACGTTCCAATTTCAACTTTCAAGTAATGACAGTACTTACGTACAGGCTGGCCAGAGTTCGAAACTTAATCCGAGAAATCGTCATTGAGCGTATCACAAAAAAAAAGGATTGAAAAGTAACAGGCGTTAATGAAGAAACTATGTTGGATTTTGTGCAGAGAGTGCTCTATGTGAGCCCCGCCCCCCCTGCTCTGAGACAAGGTGGGTGGTAGGTATTATCGTTGTCATTTTGTGAACTGTAAGATAAGAAAGAATATACAACTAACTAGGTACCTACTTAATGTTTTCATCACCGAAAATGACAAAACAGTTTCGCAGCATCGTGTTGCTGGCTATTGTTTCAACTTAGGTATAAATTGTGTAACTTCAAACTTGAAATAGAACTGAAAAAAAAACAAAGACGAGGTTTTAGTTACAACGTTACAAAATATATTTTTTATATTATCTCGCGTTGCAAAAATGAACGGTTCAACTGCGAAAATGGTGTAACTCCAATTTTGCAATTTTTGCGTCATTTAAAAAATTAAATGTTATCAAATTATTTTATAAATACAATGAGTATTAAAGATCCTTACACACTTATAAAATGCACGTCATCGTATCTCTTTTTGTTTTCATGTAATTGGAAAGATTACTACATACTCAACATAGCCTCGTCTATTGATTTGCGATAGGCACGTCTTAGGCCGATAATATCGGCGCCGTAATTATGTACTCGTCAGTTTTAATTGTAATAGGAAACTGTGTTGTTAAAGGCAATGTTTCTTGTCTCATTAATTTAGAAGTAATTGTGTTGAAGATTTTAGATAACGTTTACCAAATAATTCTGTTGCACCTACATTTCGCCAGTTATGTTTAAATAGGTACCTTGTAACAGGGGGCGAGCCTATTGCCATCAACCGGGCACAAATCCAGACTCTGGGAAAATTTGAAAGCTTCGAAATTCCTCGGTACTGTTGAACTGACGCATTTTTTTTTTTTCTTGGAATAATCAAACGTTTTCTGATGTAATCTCAACCTGCTTTGCAAAAGCCTCCGTTAAAATCTGCTAACTACAGAAACTACAAACTTCTTTGTTAACAATCGGAAGTCTAATAAAGATTTAATTGCTTGAAGCTCAATTTCTATATTCCCGAAACTTCTTAATACCTAATTGCTAATTCTGAAGGGCATTTAGGCAATTTTGTGCTACATTGATATTCGGTTCCCAGAATCCCCAAGATCCTAACATCAAGATACACACGTACAAAATCTATTTAATAAAGCAAAGCCAACCCAAATACTAAGTCCTCATATTAGGGTCTACGGTCATAAAACGCGGGTTGGCTTTGTAATTAGTTTTCTTGTTGCTTCAGCCCATACAGTTTACCGTTACACAATGAAATAACGTCCCTGGGGCGCCTCCACCAAATATCAGTCACCGTTTACGACTTGTGACAAGATGGTGACTTTAAGCTTGAATAAAGTCCTGTTAATTTCAATATTTAATTAAAAAGTAAAAAAAACAATAGTTTTCTACAGAAAAAAGATCATCAAAGATTTAGAAAACTGGAGAAGATCGATCAAGATGGCGCTGACAATCCGACTCTTGGGATTTGTAAAACCAGGTAGACAATCTTGGACGGTGAGCAATAGGTAGCTCGCCGTCCGATAAGGACCAGGCCCGGGTCGACGGCGCGTTGTGTTCCACGCGCGCCACAAAGAAATGTCAGTAGAACTGACGGTGTCCACTAGGGTCGATGCCTGCCGGAGTTGCGGGAAAGTCCGAAAGGGATACCGTGGCCCCTGGCAACACAGGCAACTGAAGGAACACGGGTGGGTTTTAGTTGGTAAGAGTCTGACACACCCTCTCGTTCTACCCAGAGCGGGAAAAAGTTATTTGATAATTACCCGCCCAACAAAAAAAGGCAGACAAAAAGGCTGCCTGGTAGCAGCAAAAACAGTAATTGCCTTAGATTTAGTTTTCGCCCATAGAATTTCTCTGTGAAAATAATAACTTGAGTTAAGTTGTAATCATTTGATTCGGTATGTCTTCCATGCGAAGTGTACTTGGTCTTTTCAAGTCTCCTACGTCAGGTCATGCTTATTCTCTCCAGAATTCGTATTACATAATCGAAATCTCGTAATAATCCATGCAAATAGCTCCAGCTCAGGGTGTTAATATCAAAATACACACCTTGAATATTGTATTCAATTAACCGCAGAGGTTTTGCGGTCGAATCGGCGATCAATATTACTTGTAGTACCCACTTCAACTTGAAACTAATATGCCTTTATTGACTCTGTTATTGTATTTTACTTATGTACTCGTAGTATATTAAGGCTTGTTACATAAGTACTTATGTGCAGACGGATTTTAGTACCTATCAAATGTTTGTTAACTTTTTGATTTGATTTTTGACGTTTTAGAAAAAATACATTTGTACTTAGCCTTATTTTTTTTTTTTGATAATAATAATAATATTTGTTTTTCTTTGCGGTTCAGTATTCAACAATGCTAAAACCATTTGCTGACGCATTAGTAAAAAATCATACCTTTTTTTTAATATTTAAAATGTTTAAGACATGAAAAACAATATCGGGATTAGTATCTTTGTATTCTATTCAAGATACAATCGACACCTTGTTAACAAGTACCAGAATTACAACTTGACTTGAATCACAAACAGCTGATCGGAATTCCTTTGTATAACCGACTTCTTATATCAAATCCACACGAAAAAAACCTACAAAATATAAGTAGGAGGTGTTTGTTACCTTCTGTTAGAAATGTGACTGACTTAAACTAAGTATTTTTCTATAGAAACGATATAATAAACAGTTCTTTGAAACAAGTGGTCAGGTAGGCGTTCTCAGAATTCTCGCCTCATATTTCAAAAGGTGCCTCAGTGCAATGTAATTTATTAAACTCTTCGACTTTGTGGGGTTTTTAGACTAAGCTAGGGTGTTTTCCCTGTGGTCTTTGCTGAGGTTAAAGCCCATTTTGTACGTTAATTCGTTTATTTAATGGGTCACTTTTGCATTTTGGATATTACTCTGTCGTGAGTTCGTGACTCGCGCTAGCAAAGTGGAATAAGTATTTTTAAGATTTTTTGTTTAAAATCATTTTTTTATGTGGATCTTTGTAGTACTTACATGTAGATTGTTTTTTATCAACGAATCAAGAATGTGTAGGTACCTAATAAGTGTAATAAGATAACAAAAAAAGAGAAATGTTTGAGCTAAGCTACATTTTTGTTACTACTTTAGTAAACTAGGTTAAACTTTTTATATTATATTCGAGTGTTTCGACATTATTCCAGTAAACTCTTCATTAAACGAACGTGTGAAGGTACACGTGTTCAGAAATGAAAATAAATTGCTTTATGTTACCTTCGCGATGAACGTGTAAGTAGCATAAAACGAGAAATGCTGATAAGAAATTACTTATGAATACATAATAATTATACACGACTTCTACTCTTTCCTTTTATTTGATTTTATACAGTTACGGTACTTTATGCATTAATTTTTTGGTATTAAAAGCGACAATTGCTGACCAGTACCCTAAATGCATAACTTATTTTCGTAAACAATTTTGCCTAATTTGTTTCATTTTGACAGTTCAACAACATTCATTGCGTTATTTACGTTGTTGAGCAGATTTTTTTCCATCTTATGAAGCAATGGATTTGCAATCTGTTAGATTGTGATTGTGTTGTAATACGCAATTAGGGTACTGAGGCATCAGTTCCATCAAGCCAGAAACCTTCAGACATTGTTTTTTATTGACAGTTTTGACGGTACGGACGGACGGGAAGGTAGGTTTTTTTTTTGTTACGAACATATTTTTTCTTACGTTTCATAACTTCGGTACGTTCACCTCTTTCTCCTCGCCATTGTTTCATCAAAATGACGCCTCGCGTTCCTTATCGCTTAGTGCCGATTGAGTGAAAAACAAACTTTATTAGGAGTTCGTTGCTCCATGTCATGGTCTGCCGAACTATTACGAAGTAAACCGAACTTTAAATAAACACCTTATTTACATAACTTCAAACAAACCGCGTTCAAACCACTTGTAGCCTCTTTACAGCTTTAAAGTCAATAATAGTCTTCTTTTAAAACTACTACAGAATAAATATCGCGTACATAGTAGGTTAAGTGTGCATTAATCAAGTAAATACTGAATACAGGTAGGTATTCATTTATATAATTCGGTCGAGAAGTCTTATTCTCAAAACATCAGTTACAAATAACATTATCGAGGTGTCACTCCGCAACTTTTTTGAGTAAGATTTGAAGTAAAGTTTACAGAATGGAACTACAGGAACTGAACTGCATTTATCATCATCAAAATCAGATCATCACTCAAAACCACACTTTTGACTAAGGAGGTAGAGATGAGAGATGAGACCTTTATTTTAAAAAACACGGGATAATACCATTCACCAACGTAGCTCAAAAATGCGACAATGGTGTCGATTCCCTTGTTCACAAACTAAACTAAATTTAAGTTCAGAAAGAAAAGGACAGAAGATAAATTATAGTTTAGTCCTGTCAAATTAATCAGCGCCTGTCACTACTCCATACAAGTTTAGACGTGATTAAAAACTTGCCGACTAAAATTACGTCAATTTACGTCAAGCGTTGATTAATTTGACAGGACTAAACTAAAATTTATCTTCTGTCCTTTTCTAAATGAAATAGAAAGAAAAAGATGCACTGAACTTAAAGGAGATGTTTCATTTTCGGCCATAGAGTGTACGTTAATGTAAAAAAAGGAAAAAATTCCACGAATTGAGGAAAAATATTCTTTCCTGTTTATTCCCCTGATTACTTCGGCACAAAAAATAATAGTTTTACAAATTATTGGCATATTCTATTCATCATGGCGTCGTTTTACTTGCATACTGCTTTCGTCCAGAAATCATGTTACATTTTAACATAATAATATCACGTAGACGTCATTTAAATAAATATGAAAGGCATGTATTTCTGTACTATATTAAGATAGCTATCATATACAACTTTTTTGATTTATTAGAAAGTGTGATTCATCATAAAAATAAAAAACTGCTTTTGTGGATTGTAGATTTGTAGGTACTTCTGGACGAAAATGGCTAGCTATCGATGGTCGTATTTCTCCTGACAGACGTCAATCATTTTCGGTTTTTATTTTGTGCCCAAAAAGCATTAGATATTATGGAAAAAAACAGTCTTTATTGTATTTAGGGGTTCGTTTCCCAGGTTTTCTAAAGTGTACATGTTATGGCCGGGGTCCCATACAAAAATGAAACGTCTCCTTTAGTTTAGTTTGTGAACAAGAGAATCGGCACCAGTTACTATTTTTCTTTTTACCGGTCGTTATCGAATATCGAGAAGTCGTGATTCTATAACAATACCTAATCTTGAAATATCCACGTATTGTTTCACTAACATTGCACACTTATCGCTGATATAGAACAAACACACACGGCTTATCTTATGGCTTTAATGACGTCATGAAACATGACCAAGGTACATACAGCGAAGGTCATACAATTGTGCGGGCCACAAAGGTTTGCCCTTTAGCCCTTTGAATAACAAATGTTACAGCTATTATATTAAATTACGAGTTCGTATGGATCTGTGTGTATAGGAAATTGATTCAGGAGTTTGCGGATATTAAAATATGGACGTCAAGTATATAAAGCCATAGGTTTGTTATCAAAGCCTTTTTGTTTTTTGGCAGAATGACTTGATATGATGTTGTCTGCCTTTGAAGACACTACAGGTACATTTTTATCCTTCTTTTCAGAAATACATAAGAAAACAATTTTGTATTACTTTCGTGTTGTTTGTTTCATGTTTGTATTCAAATAACTCGTTATCATATCTATTTTATCTATTGATATAAAACTCTTTCTGCATCAATAATCTTTAAGTACTAAAGTCTGCTAAAGCCTAACAAAACAGCTCCTAAGTACTTAAGTTCCCAATATAATCTATAGCCTAGACTTTACCGTTTAAGTCAAAGTAAATATTAATACATTACAAGAGACGGAGTTAATAATCTCGATATCTTCATAAATCTTCCAGTTTTAATCGGTTTACCTACCGCAAAGGAGAGCTAAGAAGACGGCTATTAAAGATTGTAAATATTTAAATATGTACGATATTGATAAACTTTTGATACTCGAAGGAAAAATTTCAATCTTCTGTAGATTTTTTTTCTCTTTTTATTTACTGAAATGGACGTTAATAGCTTAGAAAGACGTTAAATACATAACCTCCTACTCTTTTTAAGTCGACTAATAAAGTGGTTGTGAAGTAAAGCCTTAATTTATCTTTTTCTGTACCGATTGAGTAATACCAGTGATTGAAACATTCACACATCCGAATACAATTCTAGCTCAAGCAATTTTATCTCGCCAAAAATTAGCTTAACAAAAGAAAATAATAACTCATGCTTGACGGACACCGTAGACAGACTCACAATTCCGTGGAAAATTTTAAAATCATTTGATTAATTACCTTTTGAAGAATCCCGAACCATTCTAAAGATTGAGATTTCATAGTCTTGAGACGAAGACAAAAAACGATCCATTAAGATGTTCTTATAAGCCAAAACAGGTTTTAGAGGAAGTGGCAAAAAAGGCGCGTAGCCTAACTGGTTAAGACTTAAGATAATTAAACGCATGACTTTGAAGAATTTTAGCAATTAACAAAAAAGTTCGCTTCGAGTTTTGATAGCGTGCTGATGTTTTTACGATGCAATTTATTTTAGCTTGTTTCTTGGGATTCAATAAAAGTCAGTGATAAATAAACTAGATTGCTGTTTGCTAAGCGTGCGTGGTTATTTACGTATTTTTAAAGACGCTGCGACTACTTCACTTTTATTTCTTAATCTTCTTTTTTCGTGTGGTTAGTGACTAACCAGTACCCTAATTGCGTAATACACGATCAATCACAATTTATTTCAATTTGAAACAGATTGCTAATCCATTGCTTCATAAGTTGGAAATAAAATCTGGTCAATAACGTAAATAACGCAATGAATTTTGTTGAACTGTCAAAATGAAACAAATTAGTCATAATCGTTTATGAAAATAAATTACGCAATTAGGGTACTGGTCTCAGAGTTTTAAAACTGCCCATTTGCTTCTGACTTGGCTTCACATGCCGTCGAGAAATATCTCACAGGCATGCCACTTAATGTTACTTAATTAAAATAGGATTAATAATAATACCTTTTTGTTAGATATTTTTTCCACCCTGCATACATCGAAATCAATAACAAAAAGATAAAACTAAGTGATAAAACTTGTTCTCCATCATACTAAAGTTACTTTGTGTTCAGAAACTAGAAAAATAATTCCACATAAATCTCGGGCTAATATGTACAAAGTACACAATTCTCGATATTATCGCTTTATTATTCAGCAAAGTAATTACGAAGTTAATAAACTAGACTATTTACATGCTCCGGAAGCAATGTTATTAAACTTATTAATTTTATTCTTTATTTAAGTGCGTTAAAAAAATATTTGTTGAAAATAATAATTATTAAACTTATGCAGGTTTGTTTTTCGGCTGGTAGTTACGTTAGTGAATTTATTTGGGTAAAAATGGCGGCTTATGTTTAATTTTAATGACAGTATCCTTTTGATCGATATTGGTGCCGATTCTCTTGTTCACAAACTAAACTAAATTTAAGTTCAGTGCATCTTTTTCTTACAATTTCATTAAGAAAAGGACAGAAGATAAATTTTAGTTTAGTCCTGTCAAATTAATCATCGCCTGTCACTCTCCATACAAGTTTAGACGTGATTAAAAACTTGCCGACTAAAATTACGTCAATTTACGTCAAGCGCTGATTAATTTGACAGGACTAAACTAAAATTTAGCTTTTGTCCTTTTCTTAATGAAATAGAAAGAAAAAGATGCACTGAACTTAAATTTAGTTTAGTTTGTGAACAAGGGAATCGGCACCATTGTATAAAATTGTTAGAACTTGAATAATTACATTTTCTCAATGTTTTAGGACAGTGGTAACGACCGCGACTTACGAATTGTAGGTCGTAAGTTCGAACCCAGACAGGCGCTTTACTTAGATAGCTTACTAGCTTCTGCCCGCGACTTCGTTCGCGTGGAAGTCGAAAAACTACAGCCCATGTTACTCGCTGATAATGTAGCTTTCCATAGGTGAAAGAATTTTTAAAATCGGTTATGTATTTTTTGAGTTTATCTATTACAAACAAACATACCAAAAATCGAATCCTTTCTCTTTATAATTTTAGTTTAGATTTCATCACCACTGCTCTCAAAACGGTGAGGGAAAACATCGTGAGGAAACCGGCATGTCCTAGAACCAAACATTCGAAGACATGTGACATCTACCAACCCGCACTGGGCCCGCGTGGTAGATTACACCCCACTCCCTCTCGAAGAGACGAGGCCTGTCCCAGCAGTGGGAACATTATAGCCTGAATATGATGTGTGATTGGAGTAGACAATGAGCTTCAGCCTCCTTGGAAAAATGAACTTCATTTCAAAGTTTCGAAGGTTTTCTTTCATTTCAAAGGTCTTCGTAAGAAGACCTTTTAGCAATTCACGTTTCTGCTAAAAACCTCAAACTTTGATCACATATTTGTGTACCACCAGTCATGCCACGATTTATAATTAGGTATGGCAATACAACCTTTGATCATAACTCTGCAACAGTCATTGCGAGGTACGTGGTTCTTGATTTTTACATTTACATTTAAGTAAATAATATTTTATACTTAAACTAGCTGACCCGGCAAACGTTGTTTTGCCATATAAATGTTTGTGGTGAACCACCCTTATCACTTAGGCGTATGAAAAATAGATTACGACCGATTCTCAGACCTACTGAATATACTAATAAACTTTCATAAAAATCGATCAAGCCGTTTCGGAAGAATATGGCAACTAACTTGTGACACGAGAATTTTATATAAATAGATATAAAAACCTCTTGGTCTCTTCTTGGTTTTTACATTTAAGTAGACATTATTAAATGTAAAAACCAAGACAATGAATCAGATAAATAAGAGAAACAAGACAAGTCTTGTTCCTTTTTCTTTTTCATTTTAGATAAGTAGGTATTTTAATTGTATTGGATATTTTATGAGGTTCCCATGTTCAATTAATATTTGCACACCAGAAACCTGGTAGAGTATGACGGAAACCTTTTTGACCTTTACTGACTATAAAAACCTACCCGTGTTTCTTCAGTTGCCCTTTTGCCGAGGGCCACGATCTCCCTTTCGGTTTTCTTCGCAACCCCGACAGGCATCGGCCCTAGCGGACCCCGTCGACACGTAACCCGACGGAAACCTAACGATGTATGTTGTATTTGTCTACTTAAGGCTCTTGCAGACAGACGCGACTTGACACCGGTAGAACAATTTCCTTAAAGTTTTCATATAAATTTTTCCACCAAAGTCGCGTCGCGCCTGTCTGAGACTATATGTAGGTAGTCTGCACTAACCCATATTCTTGCGAATAAATGATTCTTATTAAGATACAATGTCTGGCTGCTTCAGTAATTATAATTATTTTAATGATCTAAACTAAAGTCTAGACTCATTCTAACCCATTCATTTAAATAACCAAACCAACTAAATGAACAAACGACCCTCTGATACTAATATTCATTCACAATTCTCGAATAATAATTAAAAAACCTAATTACTACAGTCGGACCCGGATATGGTCCTACATTATGTATTATTATCACAACTTTATTATGTATTATTTATTATGTAACTGATTTATAAAGTCGATATAAAGTAACAGAACTGTGATTGATTGGCAATATTAACTGTAAGTAATGAGAAACTATTAGATTTTAGCACTGTGTGTTGCTCGCGGCTTCGCTTGTCTGTCTTGTAGTAGGTACCTATGTAACTATCTTTTTCGGTTATATAATACCTATACTCCATTTGAAATAAGATCAGACATTTAAACAAACCTTTTTTACAGTCCGTTCAACCGATTTTGACTTCTATACCGTAGACATAAGGATGGCATTAAAAGCGAAAAAAGTGGTAACCATACCAATGTTTATTGCAGCTGCCATTTGTCATGCCACCAACGCAATAAAAGTCAAAATCGGTTGAACGAACTGTAAAAAAGGTTTAGTTAAATGTCTAATCTTATTTCAAATGGAGTATAGGTACTTATAATTGTTACGAATTTTCCCTGTTGTTTTATTTTTTATCTGAAAAAAGTTAAAAAACAATGGAATGTTTTCAAGTTACAGTACAACACAACTTAGATGTAGCATCGGCAAAATTCGTAAAACCGATCACCACCTGAACTGAGTGCGCCTTCAAAATCACCAATATTTATTACTGCTTTAGGTGAAAATTATCTTTACGCAAACGCAATAACTTATGAAGTCATAAAACCAAATACATTCGTAAAATTTAAATGAATGTATGCATCAAATTTATGCTACATTTAATTGTGTCGTTCTGTACTGAGCTTGATAATTTTCCGACTAATGATAATTAAAGAAGTAATGTTATTTTTGTAAATCGGACTTTACAGGTTAAAAATATTTTGGGTGGTCTGACTCCCATTCAAAAGTCACCAGCGTAAGATTAATATGATAGAACCACGGCGGCCAAATCGAATGGCAGTCCCTAGCATCAGGTGGAATGCCAGCTCGCTTCAAGCGGACTAACCTAAGTTTGTACGGTGATATTTTTACAGGATAGACCGACTGGATTTATTTGGGGCTTGTTGTGCTTGTCACTAAGTAATAATAATGGATGGGTGACCATCTTTACATACCAAGGCCCCTCCTACACGTTAAGCCGTTGGTCCCGGCTGTCATTTGCAGATCTTTGACAGGTGTTTACGGGTCGTCAGAAGCCCGAAAGTTTGACAACCAGTCTTACCAAGGGGTACCGTGTACTGGGTTGTGTAGGTCAGATAGGCAGTCGCTCCATGTAAAATACTGGTATTCCACTGCATCCGGTTAGACTCGTAGCCGACCCTAACATAGTTGGGAAAAGGCTAGGTAGATGCAAAACCGACTGGATTTAAAGTAAATGCCTGCTTGTCGAAATCTAAGCAAAATGCTAGGAGACACCTTCATAGTAGATTCTTCTTTTCTTCATTTACATTGCTACAAGAATCTTTTGGCATTTGAATGACGTTGACAGGGTGGCGCTGTTGGTAAACATTTGTGAAATATGTTTTGGGCAATGTATGGGAAAAGCAAGATGGCGGCCTTAGTTCCGATAATGGCCACGCGCCAAAAGATTCCTGTACTGCTGCTATACATCTTGCTATTCCAAGGGCCTATTAGGCTCCACTTCGCTCAAAAGGCTGGTAATGCCTCATTAACGGACTCACGACTAAAAGTTTAAGAAACTGGTCGTGAGCTCATTATCGGCATGTCACTTAGTCTACGTCTTTGTACTAAATTAAAAGGATTTATTTACATTGGGGACTTCCAGTTCTTCCTGACTCTTGATACTGTTTTGAGGTCTTATAGAATACAACTATCCTCAATACAGTAATTACAAATGTATGAGCATGATCATCGACGTTTTTGCTAGAACAAAGAAGTCATCATCTGCCTAGCCTTTTCCCAACTATGTTGGGGTCGGCTTCCAGTCTAAGTCAGTCTAGTGCTAGAACAAAGAAGTAATAGAGTCAATTCCAATCGATATTTCTATTCCTTGTCCCACCTCTAGCAAGTCTTATTTTAGATCGTGACATTTCTATTATTTTCTTTTACAACCTTATCCTATAGACAAGGGTGAATTTGTCTTACAAGGTGAAACTGAATTGCGTAAAGTCGGTTTTCGTCTACACAACAAATAATCCCATATTCGCGAAACACCTCGACTAATTTGATAAGACTATAATCCATCAAACTCGACACCATAACACAACTAACTCCATTGTATAGATACGAGAACTTCTCAGAATAAAGCTTAAACACACAGTCCCAGGTCGACAAGGCAATAACAATCTCTCGATTACCATAAAGTCATAAAACATATTCAACACGCAGCCTTAGAATAGGAAATAAATAAGATATGTCATAATATGTCCATAAAAGAACAGGATTACGTCATCAAAGTCCTTTGAATTCTACCTGAGGTCTGAACTCCTTTATAATTTTAAGTTTACTTATTGTAGGAAATGTGACGTCATTCGTTTGTGAATTCCTTGGACCTTGGTTTGAGGATGTTGATAATTGCAAGTAATTTCGTTTCTTCAGAGGTTTCCCAAAAGATGGAGGTGATAATTATGTTACAGTTACTCTTTTAATTACGGTTTTTAGTCCCAATAGAGATGATTAGTAAAAAAAAGAAATTCTATGTAGTCCGTCAGTCAGATATTAAAAAAAATATTAGACACGTATTTTGTTGCTTTATCATATTAATAAAAAATTACTTAGGTCCAAAATCAAATACTTTTCCCAAACACTTTTTTCAAGAACATCTATACTCCATTTGAAATAAGATTAGACATTTAACTAAACCTTTTTTTTATAGTTCGTTCAACCAATTTTGAGTTCTATTGCGTTGGTAGCATGACAAATGGCAGCTGCAGTAAACATTGGTATTGTAACCACTTTTTTTTTGCTTTTAATGCCATCCTTATGCCTACGGTATAGAAGTCAAAATCGGTTGAACGGACTGTAAAAAAAGGTTTGTTTAAATGTCTAATCTTATTTCAAATGGAATATAGCTTCATTAGAATTTGTTGCCTTGATGATGAGTAAAAATTAAACTTAGATGGTCCTTTTTATCTGTTTCGTTTTCCACCTTACCTTCTTCTTACGCTGATGCTTCATGAATGTTACTTAGTGATAAAATAGCTATTTACTGGTGAAATATTTTTTTGAATCGATCCAGTGGTTTTTGAGTTTATTCATAACAAACAAACAAGACACCACAAGATGTCCACAAGATGGACCGATGACCTTGTGAAAGCCGCAGGAATCCGCTGGATGCGGAGAGCACAGAATCGGTCGAAATGGAAGTGCTTGGGGGAGGCCTATGTCCAGCAGTGGACGTCTTTCGGCTGAAATGATGATGATAAAACAAACATACCTAAAATCAAATCTTTTCTGTTTATTATAATTAGTTTAGACTATGATAATGAATTCACTTCATCGCCTAAGACAACTAAACTGGCCATAGAGCGAAGAATACTTTCCCGTTCTATAATCTCTTCATTCTTCTAGCCAAACCAAACAATTTAATTATCCCTATGACACTATCACACAATTCCTATCAATCTACTTGATATTCTACAAACACACCAACTGCAGTCAGATCTAGATCCAGGCAAGGTAAACTAGAACATTATTAAAATGTCAGTCTATCTAACAGTTATCTAGAATCTATCAAAAGTGAAGGCTAAGCTAGATACATAGGCTCCCGGAACTAACCAACAAAGATATAATTTGTCACGGGCTGTTTGAAACTGATTGGTATCAAAGTTAGTGACAATGAAATTGGCTAGACATGAATTTTATAATTACCTAGCTTTTGTTTGATGGTCAGAAAAAGTGACACTAATGTTTGTTTTTAAGCACTCGAAACTGTCAATCGGTGAAATGTAGTGTACTCGACTAATGAAAAGTTTAGATATTTTTTTCACCTTTTTAACTTTTAGGGGTATGAGGAACAGGGTGTAAAGTTGACTCATCCACCATAGAAAAGGGAGGATCCTCCAACTAGACGGGTGTTGTGTCTGGCGGGCAACTGCCCATCGGTTTGAAGTTGAAATCTTGTACTGATTTACATCCGTCACATCACACTTTCAGGTCCAGTTGAAAACCAGCGTCAGGCACTTATTGTTGTCTGGCATTTTTGCTGAACTGGGCCTTTTTGGCGCAGCCGTGAGGCGCACTCCCCTGCTAATTTGTTACATCGCACTTAGCACGATTTATTTGATTAATTTTTTTTCATTAATATCTGCTGTTAATAATATTGTGTGCTTTTTTGGTCTGTGCTAAATAAATGTATTTTCTTTCTTTCTTTCTTTTATGTATGTCGATCGCTCGGTAAACTCTAACTGCGCGATGCAGGATTTGTGTGACGTCATGTCTATGATGCGTAGTTCGTATGTGGCGGTGTAACCGCTACAAACTGTCATTTCATGAACGTCAGATCTAAAACGTTACTGACCAGGTTCTCCAGTTCAGCATAAAAAATGGGATATTTATTGAATAAATTTAAATTTATCCCTCAGCACGTGTAGCTTGATTATTCTTCCGACGACAAAACCCGTTTTGTCTATTGTGTCTATAGTAATTTTGTCTATTCTTCCGTCGACAAAACCCGTTTCTATGGTGGTACCTAAAATCTAGTGAACCGTCAGAATTTTAAACTAACTTTCAGTGTGCTAATGTATTATTTATTGCATTATCTCTCATCCGTCATCATAACAATAACATCTCGCCCTATATCCTCCGAAGGGTTAGGCAGAGGTGTACCTAGTAGGTACACCCACATTCCGCCAGTTATGTTTAAGTCCCATGTAATAGGGGGCGAGCATATTACTATCAACCGGGCACAAATCCAGACAGCTACTGAGAAATTCCAGATGGAAACCCAATAACTCTTTGCCCGACCTGGGAGTCGAACCCAGGACTTTACGCTCAGCAGTAGCTGATTCCAACTACTAGACCAACGAGACAGAGAAAGTTTATGAATAAAATATTAGATAAAAGAAAAAACAACGACAACAATGCGTCCATATTTAGCCAACGCCCCTCGAAGGTCGTTTAGAGACCCAAACGATCGAAAAACTATAATTAACTTAATAATTATAAGAAACGAAACAGCAATGTGACACCGAAATAACTCCCTCACGCCTTGCCTAATGGGTATGCACAAAAACCATAAGATCCAGCCCAAAGAAAAGAAAAACTTAACGTAATCAAAATAAAGCATCTTCTCAATTGGCTGGTGTAAAATTCTCTTGGGGTAACGCTGCTGTTGGAAAAGGAACTGTAAGGAGATGGGGATGAAGTTGAAATTCGATTGTAGTGAAACCAAATTCTCATGGGAGAAATATCGGCGCTTCCCGAATCTTGGGCTTGAATGTTTAAGTAAATAAAACATGGCGTTGTTGTGTTTGATCATATGTACCGTGAATGTATGTGACGCGATCGTATTTGCTTTTATTGGCTACTTTGTATAGTATAATATTTATGGTCGGAATACCAGTAACTTGAGCAGTTGTGCCTGAATACCGTTTCAATGAATGAACCGCTGTCTGTCTTCCTCAACTTAAGGGGACAATAACTGACTTTTAATGATTTTATACTGAAGATGACGTCTAAACGAGTTGTGTTAATGATTTGGAAAAAATATATGTTAAATTAGAGCGTTTTCTTAATATTTTAATATAGCCATATTTTGGACTATGTTTATATTACATAGTGAAATAAATTTGTAAAGTTATGTCTAACGCGGATAAAAAACTGAGAATGACGCAAAATCTATCAAGCGTATTTTTCTGAAACTTTCACCATTTTAAAGATAATTCAATTAATGATCTTTTAGTATACGTGTTTTATTAAAATACCTTTTGTTTTACGTATAATAAATTAAAAATGCGTCTAATTTGGGACAGCGCTCCTTGATGGGCGAGTCCTATTACTGGCTGGACGTACGACGCGTTGCGTGAGCTCAGTACAGAACACGCAAGCTAACCACTCAAGGTCACTCTCATATATCTGCGTCTTAACATTACCATCTATAAAATCTAGACCCAGCCGTGTATGATCCAACACTTTTCCAAATCTGGGTTTCCCCACTTTAAGCTGCATAAGTTTTCGAGTTTATCTTAGACACCCACTGACAAACGTTGAAAGAAAACAGTTAAAAGCAGAACCTGAACGATTACGCAACTTATTTTCGTAAACGATTTTGCCAAATTTGTTTCATTTTGACAGTTCAACAACATTCATTGCGTTATTTACGTTGTTGAGCAGATTTTTTTTTCCAACTTATGAAGCATTGGATGATAGCAATCTGTTTCAAATCGAAACAGATTGTGTTACGTAATAAGGGTACTGGATTTCATAGTCTGAAACGCAATTAACAGGTGACTCAATTCCTGTTCCTTGAGCAAAGAAGTGTTTATTTTGCCTTGACATATAAAGTGATATATTAATTGTACTGTTCTTGTAATTAAGCTACACCTTACCAAGTAACCATAAATATCTTAACACACCTGTATTCCAAAACTCAGCAAAACTCAAACAGAAAACCCGTTAACTTATGCCAATATATTATTTTAATACTTCACAAGCTCCGTCTTTGGCAGTCCTAAGTCAATACAGGTCGGCCTTGGTAGCTGGTGCCCGGAGACTTGTTCAAATACCAACAGGTGGAGCGAATAGCAGGTACTATGCAAATTATATGTGAAATGTTACAAGGAAATGTGACACATGGTGACAAGGAACGGAGTTTTTAACCGACTTCCAAAAGGAGGAGGTTCTCAATTCGACTGTATGTTGTTTTTTTTTTTTGTATGTTTGTTACACGATTACTCCGTCAATTATGCATTGATTTTGATGGTTCTTTTTTTGTTTGGTAGATCATACTTCAGAGGTGGTCCCATATAAATTTTATTAACTTTGCTTGGGTAGTTTTTGAGTTAGCTTCAATAATACGTATTTTTTCCTCACTTAGTATTTGGATGATATTATGATAACTTCCTGTCACTGTTATTTACATAGCAGGTAGTGGTATTCGAATTTGTGTGGGGTAGGTATCACAACTAAAAAGTGAAAAATAAAAACTTTTTACAAAAAAAAAAACGACTTCAAAAAAAACACTACAACGTGAAAAATAACTTTAATTTCGGAAGTCGGTGACAAAGAACGAAAATTAAAAACCAAAGACACCGACTTCCGAAATTAAAGTTATTTTTCACGTTGTAGTGTTTTTTTTGAAGTCGGTTTTTTTTATATTTTATTTTTTTTATTGGAAATAAGTAAAAGGAATACCAAATGAAACTTCTGAAAGTTACCATGTTCAAAACATATAAGTTTGTTATACATGGTGATTATTTAAGAGGGGCTTGTGGCTAAGTAATAACAGCTGCACGGTTGGATCGATCAGGTTAAGCTACACTTGCCGCGATTGATCTGTGGATGGGTGACCATCTTTCCATACCAAGACCCCTCCGTACCTCTTGATTCCGGCTGACATTTGTAGATCTTTGACAGTCGTTACGGGTAGTTATAAGCCCAAAAGTTGACAACCAGTCTTACTAAGGGGTATCGTGATACCTAGTAATTAGGTTGTGGAAGTCAGATAGGCAGCCGCTCCATGTAAAATACTAGTATTCAGCTGCATCCGGTTAGTCTGGAAGCCGACCCAACATAGTTGGAAAAAGACTAGGCAGATGATAATAGGGTGATTATTTAAATCAAAACCCGGTAGAGAACCGATATAAAATTCAGTCTATTATTTCACTAAGGTTTGACTTGGAGTCGAAGCCAGCACGTTATCGTAAAATACTGGTCATAATAATGAAGTCTTTCTCAACACATTTAATTTATCAGCGAAACTAAAACCAATTTCATTCTTCACGAAACAGAGAGTTTCTGATAACTCCATTAACATTAAGTAACGGCAGAAAAAACAACAAACGTCAATAAATAAAATACCGAAACGTGTGATTTAATTGTCAGAGAATACGATACAAAATGCACTTTCACATAACTTCACGTAAGTAGCGGCTGCGCCCGCGCAAGACACTTATCTCAATCGTAATTAGTGTAAAAAATCGAAAGTGATCGAGATTGGTCAATCTTGTGTTAATCAAAGTTAATCAACGATTGATGATGATAGACTACATTGTTTATGCCGCTGTTAAATTAATCAGTAAGTATGTTAAAAATAATGAAGTGACCGAGTCAGTAGTGCATTGTAGAATTGTAGCTATGCCATTCATCATTTCTCCACTTACATTGACTGTAAAGTCAGGAGAAAAGAGAACCTACCTTACAATGACGCAAGATTCAAAATCGATTTTCTCCTAAAGTAATGATAGAAATTTCACCAACAAACAAGTATTATGAATTAGGGCATTTCTCAAAGTCGCAATAATTGTTATTTCACGAGGAAATCACTTATAAATTTTGCGTAATCTGCCTAGCCTTTTCCCAACTATGTTGGGGTCGGCTGTTAATCTAAGCAGATACAGCTGAATACCAGTATTTTACATGGAGCGACTACCTATCTGACCTCCACAACCCGGTTATTGGGTAACACGATACCTCTTGGTAAGTGTTAGACTTTCGGGCTTATGACGACCAGTAACAACTGTCACAGATCCACAAATGACAGCCAGGAACAACGGCTTAACGTGCTTTCCGAGGCACAGAGGGGTCTTGGTATGTAAAGATGGTCACCCATCCACGAACCAGCCCCGGCAAGCGTAGACCTGACCTGATGGATCGACTCGTGTGGCTGTTATTACTTAGCCATGAGCTCCTCTCCAAGCTAGTCCAAGCTTTACCCAGAGTCTTATACACATACCTGCGCTCATTATTTTATTAACAGTTCATTTGAGATGGCCCAAAAACAGATTCTATAACTCTTAGTTACGACAGTGAAAAATCCAAACATAGCCTGATAGTAAACGATCACTGAATCCTGGCATGAAACAGAGTTGGTCCTAAGATGATCCCTAGCAACACCCAATCTTATCTGAACCAAAACAGACTAAAATAACAAAGTTTAGTATGTCTGTAACTCTGTATAGCTAACAAAAAATCCGTGTAGGTATTGCCTTTGCAGAAGTTTCTCGGAAGGCCTTCTACTGACATATTCGCAGCATAACACCAGGAAAAACCCATTCAAATATCGCTTTTAGGCATCTTGTGAGGACATTTTACCTTTCATGACGTCAGCGCCTACAATAATACACTTTACTGTTCTAATTCAGTTCTTCTGGTCTAAGAGACTGTTCTTAGTCAATTCTCAATGTTGAAGAGTCTTCATGAAGGAACTGAGCCTGATATACTGAGATGAAACTTAGCGAAAACTTACGCGTCGATCTGTCAAAATCACGGAGGAGCGAGCCTATTGCCATCAACCGGGCGCAAATCCAGACTCCGGGCTGCGACTGAAAAATTCCAGATGGAAAAACCCAATAACATTTTGAGCGACCCTGGAATCGGACCCAGGACGGATAACTCAGGACCTCTCAAGAGTAGCGCTTGTGACCACTAGACCCACAAGGCAGTCAGTGGTGTTGAATGATATTCAAACGTTACGATTGTCAAGAAAAACAGTTTTGAAAGACAAACTGTTTTAGTATTCATTAATTTCTTATTTCTTTATCATATTCAGAATGTTTACTGTAAGCAGGCCTTAGGCTAAGATGTTCGGGTCAGATAAGAAGGTCAGGGGTTCAAATCCGATTAAGTTAAATTATATGGCCCAAGCGGATTCAGCTTGGGAGGGCAAATGTAAATCATGTTCCTAGGAAATTATGTTAAGCATTGGAAATAAGGTAAATAAGTACTTATTTGGAGAGACTATTGAGGAAATTGAGTCATTTTCATAGTCTGGGTTTTATGGCTATAAGTAGGAAACCAATTTTTTTAAATTACAAAAAAATTGTGGAATTTTAAAGCCGTACGTACGGGTCGATCGATCATCGATCGAAGTAATTTTATTGAACAAAATTCAAAATAATATAAAGAAAACAAATTTAAGTGTCGATTCACTTTTCGGGTGAGTGAATTCGTGAGAATCAAGCAATAAGCCAAAACCCAAATTTATGAAATAAGTGATCAAATAACGCACCACCGTTTTAAGAGCTTTTAACACTTAAGTGCATACGGAATCAAAATGAAAACGCAATACCCAAAATTCCTACTTGACGAGCTGAATGACTATCTCAACCCTATAACAATCCCAATAACATTCAAGACACGTACTATCTTTAAAATACTATAAACAAAAACAAGAAAAAACAAATCCTGTAGTCCACCTGCTGTCATAAAAACACGGCAGGTGTGGTTGTGTCGAGTTTATTGCAAAAAACCTTTACACCTGGTCAAGCTAACCGGTTAACTAGCAATCTGTGACTACAGTTAACTTTGACGCTGTTAAAGTTAAATTAACTATAAGACATTAACACGCGTTTATTTCCTGGGAGAGTTTAGTTAGAGATGTGCTACTCGTAAGTACATTCAAGGAAATTGACACTCTTCGTCAATTTGCCGTGTTATAGCCATTTTATACAACTGTCAAAGAATGACATTTGTGATTTGAATATACGGACAATTTAAGTTGGTAGGTAGTCAATTTACTCGGCAACAAATTTCCCTAACTTTACCTTCTTGTAACGTAGCTTAAGCCAGAAATTTCCCAGTGAGCCATTACTTTTTACTGGCGACTATCATAAAATGAGACCTAACTTAACTTTTGACCCAACTAGAAATCGAATTGAACACGGTAAAAGTCGTAAGTTGCGTTCATTAATTATTCTGGTACTATGAACATTAGGTTTCTTCCACAAAACTTGGACCTACAATATCTCCATTCCAATGATGTTGTAAGTCATCACCCTTGGTAAGACTGGTTGTCAGACTTTCGGGCTTCTGACTACCCGTAACGACTGTCAAAGATTTACAAATGACAGCCGGGACTAACGGCTTAACGTGCTCTCCGCGACACCGAGGGATTTCGGTATGTAATGGATGGTCACCCATCCACGGAGCGACCTCGACAAGCGTTGCTTAACCTTGAAGATCGACCAGTGCGGCTGTTACTATTTATCCACGAACCACAAACGGTTTTTTTATAGCCTATTTTGTGTCCCACTGCTGGACAAAGGCCCCCACCTTCGCCGTGGTCTACCTCGACGGCGATGTCCTCCTTCAGGCGTCCAGTGTGTGACGATCTTTGCTCATCTCTCCGGGTGCATTCATGCGACGTGGCCGGCCCACACCCACTTCAGCCTGGCTGTTTTTGCTCCAATATCCGCTACCTTGAGTGTCATTTATTAAATTTCATTTTTCTTGACCTTGAGTGCACATATCTTTGAACAGCTTCTTCTACCCCTTAACCCTTCTCCACTGCTATCTATCATAGATCATCATAACACTCTCAATCATCGTCTGCATCAATCAGCTTCGCTAATACATGCACATGCCAATAGCCAGCCCGGAACCTGGGACATTCATCTCACTTATTGGAAACTATCCTGACATGAACATATCAATCATGAAGCTATAATTACTGATTAGGCATGATCTGTGTATTAGGATTTATGTGTTAATTGACTTAACAGACTAGATTTGTAGACCATTTTCTATTTTGTTAAGTACCTGGTACTTGTTGATAAGCCAACTGTCCTCTCATACCAAAAGCCATTTAAAAGAGTAACCGTGGATTTTCTTGCCGGCTCTTCTCCATAGGAAGCGACCAATTGGAACCGTGCACCTAGCTTCTGACGTTTCATAAGTGCCCATGTAGGTTTATCCTTACATATTATAAAACAAAGTCCCCCGCTGCGTCTGTCTGTCTGTCTGAACGCGATAAACTCAAAAACTACCGAACGGATTTTTAGTGTATTATTCATTACGGTTTTGTGTAAATTGGCTGAAATATGACGATCATTGTTGAAGTAGTCGGAAAAAATCATGCCGACTGGGAGCTTTACTGGCGTGCGCTGAGTTAACCGAAAAAGATACATCAAATTTATGTTCTACGGTATTGTTCATCTTAAAAAGTTCAACAAAAAATCCGCGATGGCATATGTATCTTCTAAGGATGACCCACAATAACCATGTTTATCTTTTAGAATTTGATAAAAATTTAATTGTTATTTCTGAAGCTTTTTTGACCGGTATAGTATTAAATATTAATCCTTATCCAAAAAAATATGTTATTTAAATTAGGCATTTAATTTAGATTAAAATATGCCTTATCATTTAAATGAATAGTTTAAAAGATATCACAGTTTCAAAATTACGCGTAGCAACGCGGGCGCAGCGGTAGGAGTCAATGACCTTTTCCTCTGTTATTAGGTATGAAATCCTGGTAGTACGTTCCTGTGGGATATTTTCCGACATTCATGCGGGCGAAGCCGCGGGCAAAAGATAGTATGAACTACAATGTTTGGATTTGATTTGAATTTTGATAATCTAGCTCAAGGTGTAATGCTATAACTGGTTTTATTTAGCATTAGTTGAAGGATTCCGGTTAAGCTAGTATTCATGTTTTTTTTTTTTAATATATTTTAGAGCATCATCGTCATAGATTTTACTAAGTAAGCACAATCAAATCACCATCTTGGATATAATAGTGGCTTAGTGTAATAATATCATCACCACTACTCTAAAACGGTAAAGGAAAACATCGTGAGCAAACCAGCATGTCCTAGAACCAATAATTCGAACACATGTGACATCTGCCAACCCGCACTGGGCCCGCGTGGTGGACTATAGCCCACTCCTTCTCACAGAGAGGAGGCCTGTGTCCCAACAGTGGGAACATTAAGGCTGATTAAAGTGACAACAGGTCTGATAGTACAGAATGCGCCGGCGCCGTATGTAGAGGCTATTATCTTAAGTTACTTTGTAAGTACATAATAACTACATTTACTTTATTAAACTAATACTGCCTCGTTGGTCGAGTGGTCGTAAGTGCTATTGCTGAGCTCAAGGTCTTGGTATCGATTCCCGGGTCGAGCAAAGTGTTATTGGGTTTTTCCATCTGGAATTTCTCAGTAGCAGCCCGGAGTCTGGGTTTGTGCTCGATTGATGGCAATAGGCTCGTCCCCTATTACATGGGACTTAAACATAACTGGCGAAATGTGGGTGTACTTTAATAGGTGCACCTCTGCCTAACCCTTCAATACTCAATACTCAATTCTTTATTGCATTCCATATGTCATATGTAGTGATCGGATATTCGGATGCATATTTACCTAAAGTTAATATTTCGCCAAGAAATTATGGAAGTGGCTTCTTAATAAATAAAAAAATTAACACAAATCCCGGAATTCCATAACATCCGGGAATGCACAACTAATCAGATACATGGTACGGAAATGACTTATCAGCCCTCTTATGAAGGATACTTTTGAGGTGTTAACATAAAAATTTATATACCCACTAAACATTTTTTACGAAACTCAGGACACCGAGTTGTTTGTCGCTTTGTGCTATGCCAATTTGGAAACCTACTTTACAACATTAGCTAGCATTTATATTTTTAAAAAGTACTAAATTTATCAATTCCAAAATCGCGAGATTTTTGCGATCGATACAAAAGTGCATTCCATATTAGCCAACACCTCAACTTTAGGTAAATATGCATCCGAATAGCCGATCTCTAGCATATGTCTTCGGGGTAATATTGGCGTGATGTTGATGTAAAACTAAAAAGCTCTTCATGTGACGATAGGAGATTATTACCTCATACGTGACACCCTCATGTCTATAAAATATTACGGCAACAAGATGATCAGGTTTGTCCAGTTTTTGCTTTATTTAATAGTTCGCTACAATGTTATTAGTCAAGTTCAGAACGGGTATTTATTATTGTTTTTATGCAATGTCAGTAAACTAAGATTATAGGTTGAAGAGCTACTGAGCAGGAAGGAGGAATGTAGCCATTGACTGATTGACTCATACGCTCGCTCATTCTACTTTCACATACCTACTGAGAACTTGAGACCCAATTCAAAAGTCGATATTAACGTTGTTTCTATGCAGTTTCTTTCTATTTATATGTGCTAGGTCTTAATAAATACCTATATAAATCAATTGGTGTTCGTTAGTCTCGCTAAAACTCGAGAACGGCTGGACCGATTTAGCTGATTTTGGTTTTGAAATGTTTGTCGTAGTCCAGGGAAGGTTTAAACGGTGAGAAAAAAAATATGAAGAAAATTCACGGTTTCATACATTTTGTGTGGATCGGCTTTTTTGATATCTAGGTAGGGTAGAAATATTAAAATCTTAAACATGCACATTCATTGACTGTTAGGCGGAACGAAGTTTGCTGGGTCAGCTAGTAATTTAAGAAAATAATTTGTGTTCAATTTGAGACTTAAATCTTAACCTTTCGACCGCCTCTGCACCCAATCTTTTAAAACATCAGTCAACATTCATTAAATTCTCTTAAATCTCTCTGAGATTATAAACCGATCAATGCTGTCAATAAATTGTATTTAAATATTAGAAAACCAGTCATATATCTGCCTTTGTACAGAAGCGACAGTTGCCTATATTAGTTATTAGCTACAATGAACAACATTTGACGATAATGACCATGTTCCGGAGAGAGTAGCACAAAAACATGCGTTTCTAAGCTTTCATTATATATTCATTAAGGTCAGAATGATCTGAGAGAATTTATTATATCGACAGGTGTATTATTATTATGTTTATTTACGTTTATAATACATACATGATGATCTAAACATGTTTTTGATCGTGAAATTAAGTAAACTTATAATCTACATAATTATAAGGCACCTTCTATTCAAAATCAAAAATCAAAATATTTTATTTCACATAAACCTACAAGGGCACTTATGAAACGTCAGAAGCTAGGTGCACGGTTCCAATTGGTCGCTTCCTATGGAGAAGAACCGGCAAGAAACTCTACGGTTACTCTTTTCAAAATAAATTGTTTCTACAATGTTTTCAAATTACAGTGTTAATAGGTATGGTAGGACAGTGTAGGCCTATCAACAAGTACCAGGTACTTAGTAAAATAGAAAATGGTCTACAGCCTACAACGTTCTTACATTCACAAAATCTAAAAAAAAAGAATAGAATCTATATAAAAGATAAACAAAATAATAAAAATAAGGACCTATTTAAACCAAATGACATGGTTGCCACTAAAGCTGTAACAAATCTAATTTGATTTTAAAAAATATAGAAAATTGTAGGTATATAATGTCAAATACTGAAAAGATGATGTCAATGAAGTATGTAAAAAAATCATCGTAATTTGGGAATAGTTAATAGACATTTACATTGATATGCCGTTAATGAGGTACCAGGGAAGCCACATGTGCAGAAACAATTATTGCCAGACTTCCTTGTCTTCAACGTAGTCTTTAATCTTATAATATGCTTTTTTGATAAGAACACTTCTCTCTCTATTCTTCTGTTATAACATCTCTTGCGGGGCGGTTAAGCTCCGCCGCTTATGCTGTTAGAAAGATAAGACAGTTAACAGATGTAGAAACCGCGCGTTTGGTCTATTTTAGCTACTTCCACAGCATTATGTCATATGGCATTTTACTGTGGGGTCGGGCTGCTGACATTGAATCCATCTTTATTTTGCAAAAGAGAGCTGTCAGAGCCATTTATAATCTACGTCGCCGCGAATCTCTCAGGGAACTTTTTAAAAGGATTAATATTATGACGGTACCTTGCCAATTCATTTATGAAAATATTATGTATGTAAGGAAAAATCCACATCTCTTTAATAAAATAAGTGATAGACATAATTTTAATACTAGAAATAAAGATAAACTAGATCAACCATTTTTCAGGTTATCTAAAGTACATACATCTTTTATGGGGTACTGTGTTAAATGTTACAACAAAATACCTTGTGACATATTGCAATTAAATGAAAGAAAATTTAAAACTCATATAAAAAGTACACTTTGTAAACAAGCATATTACAAATTAGAGGATTATATCCAAGATAAGAGTGCTTGGAAACATGCTGGTCCTGCTCCATAGGACAATTTAGAATCAAGACAAAATCAAACTGGTTGCTAATTTAATTGTAAAATTTATTATTTTGTGTTTTTATGACATTGATTTTACATTCTGTGATTACTTCCTTACACACTGACTTATAAATTGTAAAATTTTAGGAAAATCGTCTACTTTTACAATGTTTGTAAATATGTGAGAACCATGTATCTATCACAAATTAAATTATCTATCGTTGCTTAATTTTTAATTCTTTTTACCTATTGTGGTATAGTAATTTTATTCTAGGTGCATCGTCTTCACATATAATAATTATTTAACAAATGTACGTACATATACAAACAATATTGTAAAACATTTTAAAAGAGTAACGGTGGAGTTTCTTGCCCATTCTTCTCCATACGAAAACTACCTTTTGGAAGGGGCGACTAGAATCAATTTTATTATTTTGTAATTTTTGACGTTCAAAAGTGCCATACATGGGCCTATTTGAAATAAATGATTTGACTTTGACTTTGACTTTGTTATTCTCATTACTATACGAGCAAATCGAATATAATATCGTAGTAGGCCGAATAATCTCAATCTGAAATCAAGAATCTTACAAAAACACTTAATTTCAAGTGAATCAATTGGCCACACCACTATTTCGTTTACTAAATCAATTTTAAACTACGAATGTCGATCAAAAGTCGTGATCGTGATACTATTACTTGCCATAACCATACCTAATATCAGTTTCGGTTGCGTCAACATGTAATCTTGGCGTAGCCATGTTTTAAAACTTTAAAAACCGTCGTCACTCCGGTAATGAAGGGTTAAGTCTATCGTACCAATTTGTGAATGATGTAAGAAAGTATGGCTAATGGTGTTAAATAGAGTATTTGATGGTGTTTAGATATACCATCAAATTGTTTATATTGCGTTTTGATAATTAAATGTGCTCGTATTTTGTTTTTATTGGTGAGCTACGAAAGAAGAATAAAAGTGTGTGTGAGTGAAGGGGGGTGTGTGTGTGTGTGTGAGAGTGTGTGTATGGGTGAGAGTGTGTGTGTTTGTGTTTTTTTTTATTATTATTAAATTATTTTTGTTACTTATTTTTAAAAATTTGTTTGTTTGTTGGTTTCTTTTTTTTGTATGTAGGGGGTATTCTCCGGAACTATCAACCGGATTTGAAAAATTATTTTTGCATTGGATAGCCCAATTCTTGAGGAAGGTTTATAGGCTCACGGACGAAGTCGCGGGCAGAAGCTAGTTACTTATAATTTTCTTTTTTAGAATTTTAATTTATTTTGCCTTGTATTCACGATTAGTCTGTAATCGTGTTGATGCTATTTGATATTATTTCTGAGATTGTTTTCCTCGTAAGTTAAGATGACTAAGTTCGTGATTTTGATCTCAAACACAATTTATTAGAAATTCTGTGGAATGATGACGTCAAAGGCTGATCATAGGTACTAAGTAGATATGCTTATAGGGAGCGAAGTGGACATATGTAATCTCGAGTCTATTACAAACAACACGTGCATTTGCCTTAGTATTTCCGTGTGTGTAGCAAGCTCATATGAGAAATTGTGTTACATACTGACTGCCTCGATGGTTTAGTGGTCGCAAGCGCAACTGCTGAGCATGAAGTCCTGGGTTCGATTCCTAGGTCGGGTGAAGTGTTTTCATCTGGAATTTCTCCGGAATTTTTCCCGGTTTATGGCAATAAGGTGGCGGCGCCCTATTACATGGGACTTTATTAATGTACTTATACAAAATATTGTAAAACATTTTAAAAGAGTAACTGTGGATTTTTTGCCCATTCTTCTCCATACGAAAACTACCTTTTGGAAGGGGCGACTAGAATCAATTCTATTTTTTGTTTTTGACGTTAAAAAGTGCCTTTTTCTGCTTAATTGAAATAAATTATTTGATTTTGACTTAAACATAATTGGTGAAATGTGTGTACTATTGACACCTCTGCCTAACCCTTCGGGGAATTCTGGCGTGATGTTATGTTATATGTTGTATTACATAGTTCAGTATTTAAAGTACTGTTTACTCCACATCACCTTTATTAAAAACATCCATCACTTTTACAACATCTCTAAAAACAAAGTCCAACTATAAAAAAATACATAAAAATTAAATCTTTTTTATTACGAACAAAAACAGCGTACTGCGGAGCACTTAAAATGATTATTGTGCATTAAAACATTACGCTTCGCCCATTGGGTGTCGAGCAGTTGCCAAATCGCCTCCGTAACACAATAATAACCTCAAATATTACTTTTGTAGTAAAAGTTCGTGTTTTTCACGAATTTCGTGTAATCTCGAAAACTGCTGTGCCGTTTTGTATGATCACCTCGTTAAGAGATTGCTAAACTTTGGAAAGATTAAAAGTTTTCTTGTAAATTTTTTGGTGTTTTTCTTCGTTGTTTTTTAAAACTTCCAGCTTTTTAAGGAAAATTCTTGTGCTATGGTGAAACGGTGCCGTTAATAAAGTTAAAATTGTGTACTTTTGCAGTCTTAAAAAGTCTTACTTACAACTCAGAGGTTTTAATCTACCTATACTTTTTATTGCAGTGAAGCAGTGGTGGCCCAGTGGTAACGGCCGCGACTTACGAGTTGTAGGTCGTAGGTTCGAACCCCAACAGGCGGTTTACTTTGTGTAAATTATTTCATCGCCATTGCTCTTAAAACGGTGAAGGAAAACATCGTGAGGAAACCGGCATGTCCTAGAACCGAAAATTTGAAGACGTGTGACATCTACCAACCCGCACTGGGCCCGCGTGGTGGATTATGGCCCACTCCCTCTCACAGGAGGAGGCCTGTGTCCCAGCAGTGGGAACATTTATAAGCTGATGATGATACTTTTTATTTATTTTTAATATTAATAATTTTTATTTATATTTGTTACTTAGTGATAATATAGCATTCTACTGGTGAAAGAATGTTTAAAATCGGTCCAGTAGTTTTTGAGTTTATTCATTACAAACAAAAGTACAAATCTTTTCTCTTTATAAAAATACTAGCTGCGCCCCGCGGTTTCACCCGCATAAGTCTCGATCCCGTGGGAAAAAAAAAAGTATCCTATGTTCTTTTCCAGGGCATCATCTATATATGTGCCAAATTTCATCCAAATCCGTTCAGCCGTTTTAGCGTGAAGGCGTAACAAACAAACTTACTTTCGCATGTATAATATTAAGGATTAAGGATATATATATATATATTTTATATATAAATAGGTAACATTTGCGATCCGATTCCGAAAATTCTATCAAAAATGGGAAGGGGAAGCCAAGCTATTGCCGAGTGTCTTGATAAAAAAAAAAAAAAAAAAAATCGCGCGGTCAGTCGCGGGCAGTATCTAGTCCTTTCAAGTAGTCATTAGTCATACATTTCTAGATAAATTAATTATAAAACTCGTTATCTGATTAAAAAAATATATTGATTAATTTAAATACTAACACACTCATTATCGCAATAAATGTCAAAGCACTCCTTGAAAACACTCGTCACAAATAAATAATACAACTTTACAACAATCTTATCTAAAACAACGCTATCTAGACAATTTTAAACAGCTGATAATTACTACATTCCTTTCTTCAAACCCTTCACTGAAGTGATACTTATCATTCCCTAATATTACAATATAGCTAATTATGCTAAACCTGCTCTAAAACGCCACTGTCCATTATATATAATGCACTCTAATTTTCCTGTGGCTTGGCACGCTTGCCAAATCGCGCTTCAAACATCGGTATGGTGTGATTCTTAAGCGACCAGCGATTGTGAATTACATTAGATAATAAATGGCTCTAAAATTGCAGCTGATTCAAGTTATAAGATTACTGAGTGTTGTTGCGCAATTTGGTTGCAGGAACTCCTGTATTACAGAATAGGCCTGTGTACAAAAAAAAACGTGTGGCACTCAGGGACTGCCGTGGTAAAGCTATTGCATAGCATTTGTAACCTCCATACTTCCTATTTGTCAACGCTACACTTGGGATGATGACGTGATGACATAAAACAAAAATTACGTTCCCATGACAACATCACGTTGTCATGGGAACCGTCATTACATGGTAGGCGGAGTGGGGGTGTTAGGTTTTATTTTCGTTACGGAATTTCTTGATTCGATCGCCGCGCTCAAAGCCCGCGATAAAAGCTATGCAAAAGCTTAAAATTTTTGTGTCCTTGTAGATTATTAAAATAATAATATTGAACACGTATTTTTTTCTTTTTTGACGTAATTAAAAGATACGGCGATACATTGAGTTAAAATGTGGCATGACGTCACGCCTTGCCAGATTTAATAGCGAGCCCCCACTCCCCAACTTTAATGCGTGTTTTCTAAGTTATTTTTAATTAATATGACAAAGCAAAAAATCGTGTCTAATATTTTAATATTATTTGAAAAACGGACGAAATAAAATTTCTTTTTTTTACCTAAGCAACTACCCTATTTGGTCGTTTTAAAGGTAGAAAATTTCGTCAAGCAAAACAATTTCGGTTTGTTCTGCATTGAGTGTTATTTATTTGTTGATTTTGGAAGGGTACAAAAGAGTTTATTAAGGCTCGAAAGTCCAAAAAAATATGGTTTACCAGCTGCGCCCCACGGTTTCACCCGCATAAATTTCGATGCCGTGGGAATATCGGGATAAAAAACATCCTATGTCCCAACCCAGCCCATGGTCTATGTGCCAAATTTCATTCAATTCTGTTCAGCCGTTTTAGCGTAAAAGCGTAGCAAACAGAAAAAAATTCACTTTCGCATTTATAATATTAGTTAGGATTAAGATTAAGCGCTCAAAATGGCCCAGATATCCACGATATTTTTCTCAATGGTCCTTTGCTCCTAAATACAGTTTACATTAAAAGAATAAGAAAGTGTGAGTCCAATATCGAATAGGGATAAAGACTTAAGTTTTTTCTGTCCGTCACTTAGATTATTAAAAAATATTAGACACGTATTTTTTTCTTTTTTTACGTTATTAAAAGATTACGGCGATACATTGAGTTAAAATCTGCCATGACGTCACGAGTATGTAGATTTTATACTTACCTGTGACGTAGTGACCCGCATTGCCCAACTTTAATTCGTTTTATCTAAGTCATTTTTTGTTAAAATGATAAAGCAAAAAATATGTGTCTAATATTTTTTTTTTTTATTATCTGACTGATGAACAAAATATAATTTTTTCGAAGTGAAAACTTATTTAGGCGCGTTGGGCATTTTAGAGATGGGAAAAAACAATTGACCTCGCGACACTGTTACCAACACCTCATTTTTTGTAAACGCGATTTTGCTCTTTAATACGTTACGGATCAACGTTCTATAAAAGCATTTTTACTTTAAAGGTTTTGGAAGTATTTTTTTAAATTGTTCAAGTTTTCACTTCTGTCGGCACTCCCGGAGTGCCAGTTTTTTTTAGCATCATCCCTATTCTATCCCTTTTTCTCCATTTTCTCTTATAAATTCCACCACGAACTCCAGCATAGACATGTTTCTGCAATGTCTGTCAGTTAATGAGGTGTAACGTGGATTGCCAACTTAATGTTATTATACAGCCGACAATACAGAACGTCATTATAACAAAAAGGCGAAATTATAATTTGTGTTTTTGTTGGTACTAAGTACTAATGATCTTGTTCTTGTGTGTTGTGGACTGGAAAGATTCTACTGTAAACAAAGGAATTTAATGACTTGAGAATCATCGCTTTTTTCTCAGGCTTCGAGAAGCCTGAACAAGGCTCTGATCGGTAAAACAGCCAATTCTTGTGTTGGCTTTTTATTTGCGATAAGTTTAAGATCAAAATAAAAGCTTAATCATCATCAAACTCTTCAGTCAATCCCAGAAGAAAAGTTTCTAAAAACCGAATCAATTTCAAACCTCAAGCAAACTTATACAGGGTGGCATCATCGACGCGAAAACTGTTACCATGGATTTAGTACATGATTCTGAACCACCTGCGTTGAAATTTTTCTTCGGTAATTTTTTTTTTAAATCAGCTGTTCCATACATTTTGACCGCGTAGGTATATTGTACTTTTCTATGAAACAGCAGACTTTTTTTAAAAATAACAGATGAAATATTTCAACGCTGGGAGTTTCAGAATCGTTTACTGAAAAAACATGGGGTAAACATTTTCGCGTCGATGGGGATGACATCCTGTATAAGTTTGCTGGAGGTTTGAAATTGATTCGGTTTTTAGAAACTTTTCTACTGGAATTGACTGAAGAGTTCACGCGACTCCGGCCCACGTGGCGGATGACGTCACTCCCTCTCATAGAGAGGAGGCCTGTGTCCCAGCAGTGGGAATATGCCTGAGTATGTTGCGTAGCTAAGGACCAGATATTTCATTCGTTGCGTGCCCAGTTTTTGCATCTATTACAAAACAATCCTTCATAGCAACTGCTTTATCAGTATAAGAATAGGTTAAATTACCAATTTAAGCCTCCTGCAGACTAGCGCAACACGACACCGGTAATTGTTCACCGAGAATTTTTCTTAGAAATTGTTTTGTTAGAGTCGCGTCGCGCCAGTCTGCACGAGGCTTTATTTCATTTATCTCTTCGCTTGTATGTATAACTCTCATTCAATCCCTAAGACCTCAATCAGCTCACAAATCACATTACTAATAGCTCCAAATACTGATCCCAAACTCAATATCCGGTAACTAAGAGCTGGTGGACTTAACCGGGTTAACTCCGGACAGTGTCCGGGTAGTGTCCGGGCAGTGTCCGGCCAGCTATCCACCGCAGAGCTTTAATTGCTGTTCTAGAATATTGCGTTTAGGAGGTATTAATGTAGTAACGGTACCGAAATTGCATTCTAATTGGTTGAAGACGAAGTTATGTATATTAGTAATGTTGTGGGGTCAATTTTTTTTATGGAATTCTTGATTGAAACTTTGGGCTAGTTAAATCTATAGGGGTATCAAAAGATATGTGAGGTTGTAAGTTCGTGAATGGGTGTTAGTCGTGTACAATACTGATTTTTCTCCGCTTTTGGTTTTTGTGATAAACAACTTGATAGGGAAAAAGATAATGAAGGTTGTCCTAGAAATACTTATGATTGTGTTACTTTGAAGAACCATTACGTCTTCTTATACTTCGGGTTTTCGTTTAACAGTGTCAGAATAGTACATTACTGTCGCGGCCTGCAACACGGGCATTGATGAACGATAAATCCCAGAATCAATGTCGAGCAACGATCATTTTTCTCGCGCCAACATATTCATTTTTTTCTTCTTTACTTTAAACAGCTCTATTTGCAAGCCAAATCGAAATTTAAATAAAATCTTTGATAAGTTACCTCCTTGGTTGCCATGACGTGTCGAAGTAAAAAGTTCGTTCCATTTTTAAATAACGCGGCAGATAAGGATTTTCATACAAACTTATTCGACCAGTACAGCATTTTCCATTTATCTCGAAGAAGATTGTCCAATTATTGCTCGAATTTCCAAGCATGATTGAGAAAATAATCAAAAAAGACAAAGCCCTTAAGCGAAAGTTCTTATTTCAAGGTTAAAATCTAAACATAGAGAGTAACAACTGTTATTAAACCTGGCATTACAGATGGGATGACAGCATTAAAAGATTACATACAAATTCGTCACCTCATCCCAATGATGATACTCCGAAAACCGACCCTAACGCAAAACAGACAATGTCCAATTTTCCGCAGACGCATCTAAGCTTGACCGCAGAACAATTTGATCTGCGGACGACATATGGCTTGACGGTACGGTTCTTGTATGGTTTTCGGTTTTTGATTACAAAATCATATTTAGGATAAGTATCATGTTATGTGACTTGTTAGTTTTGGGCGGGCATTTTGGGTAGGAAGGGTTTCTGAACATTATTTTTTGGTCCTCCCTCCACCTTCATGATTCTCCTTGAGAATGAAAGAAAGGACCAATAGGACCGAAGGACCACGTTGTTTTACTGAATGGTATAAAAATTATACCATCATTGATAGGTAGATAATGAGATAGTAAAAAATAAAAAAAATATTGACACAACTACAGATTTTACAAACTTTGTTTGAAGCCCTGGCTCCTGAGCTAGGTAGCAACCTGTGTTACAGGTGCCAGTGTCTTCGCCCATTTATGGTTAATTTCATAACAATGTGCAATAAGCAAAAGTAAAAGAGAAAAGGGAAAAAAAAAAACAATACAATAAAAGACAAAATTACAACAGTTATGAGATGGACACATGCTCTTTGTGCGTGAGATATTCGTACATACTGAAGTTCGGGTAGAATCGGGTCTCCATTATGTAATTGTATCACTTTACTATGTGGAAAAAAAGATTATTAAGTCGTCTACTAGATACAAGCCTTTTTGAAATTCGAACTTGAAAAATATTGCATTATTATTCCTATATCAAATTATTACGCGACTGTCAAAAATTCATTAAATTAATTCATTAAAATATTTATTTAAACCACAATAGAGATGCTAATTCAATATCAATAAATATAAAGCATTTCAAGAGACTTTTTGTTAGGAAATCGTATTGAAACGAATTCTATTAACACAATTACATCACGCGTTTTTCATCACGATTAGGCAGAGGTGTACGTGCGCCCACATTTCGCCAGTTATGTTTAAGTCCCATGTAATAGGGGGCGAGCCTATTGCCATCAACCGGGCACAAATCCAGACTCCGAGTTGCTACTGAGAAATTCCAGATGGTAAAACCCAATAACACTTTGCCCGACCCGGGAATCGAACTCAGGGCCTCATGTTCAGCAGTAGCGCATGCGCCCACTAGACCAACGAGCCAGAATATTGTATTAAATAATAATTATTATAATCGGAACCACGCGCCGGGCAGGTGGTCTTGCTATCGTATTGAGTACAGCCGATCCCCATACCCCATTGTAGGGATGTCAGTCAAACGTTTTGAATGTAGTACCACGTTTCTTAGAGATTTTTTCTATTGCCTATTATATCGTAGTGTAGGTCAGACATGTCATGTTTTTTTGAAGGGGAAAGCTTATTATTTAAGTAGGCACTAGACAATAGTCGCAGCAATGAATATTTTTTACGAGTAAATTAGTTTCTCTAAGTTGTTCTTAAGCTATTGCATAGCTTTTATCGCGGGCTTTGAGCGCGGCGACCGAATCAAGAAATTCCGTAACGAAAAAAACCTAACACCCCCCACTCCGCCTACCATGTAATGACGGTTCCCATGACAACGTGATGTTGTCATGGGAACGTAATATTTGTTTTATGTCATCACGTCATCATCCCAAGTGTAGCGTTGACAAATAGGAAGTATGGAGGTTACAAATGCTATGCAATAACTTAACTAAGTAATCCATGGCAAGGACTGGTCTGAGACTCGTGAGAGGGCAGAATTGGCTCTGAGAATGGTTATGATGTGGTTAGCCTCAAATCTGCTCACGCTCAATATCTCTAAGACCAGGTTCATCTCTTTTACTCCGAGTATTATTAGTCAACCACCACTGTCGTTTAAGATCAGGGCCCATGTATGCACAGTGGCCAACACCTGTAGTTGTGACCAAATAGAACGCTCTGACAACATCAAGTATCTTGGGGTTATATTGGACAGTCTCTTGTCGTGGAAAAAACAGGTTAATTCTGTTCTGGTTCGAGTCAGGAGATTGATTTATTTATTTAAAAAACTTCGAGCGGCTGCTGATTTTCAATCCCTAAAAATGGTATACTTTGCCCTCGCTCAATCAGTTCTCAGTTACTGCATAACTACATGGGGGGGAACCCACAAGACAACCATGTTGCGGCTAGAGAGGGCTCAAAGAGCAGTTTTGAAAGTACTGGCAAAAAAACCTATTAGATTTCCAACTTCTGAACTGTACTCACTTTGGGAGGTCCTCACAGTGAGACAGTTGTTCGTCCTACAAACTGTTTTTAAGAAACACCTGCTTCTCCCTTACGACCCTCAACCCCTAACAAAGAAGCGACGTGCCGACAGAGTCTGTAAGACTGAGCGCTGCAGGTTAGCGTTGGTTGGTCGCCACTTCAACCATATCAGCTGTAAACTTTACAATGACACAAATACAAAATGTAATATTTACCCTATGACTAAAAGTCTATTGAAGAGAAAAGTGACTGACTGGCTTAAATCCTTGTCTTATGAAGAAACTGAGCAACTTGTGGCATCATAATCACGGTAAACATACACACACACAACCATACACAAATACACACACATACACATTTCACCCCACGTCCACTCTACATACTTATACTACATATTAACTTCCACATAGAGTATATTCTCTTTTTATTCAATTCTTTTTTATTTATTTTTTGTAATTATTTAATTAACTTTCTTTGGGAAGTCTGGAACAATGTCTTTGTGTATATAATTTTAAGAGTTGGGCGTTGATGGCTGCGCCACAGTATTTTACTTTTGTGGCTATCTTCGTTTTCCTATGTAAATTGTAAACTTAAGTTGTTCCAAATAAAGCTTTTATTCTTTATTCTTCTTATTCTTAACTTTATCGCGGCAGTCCCCGAGTGCCACGCGTTTTTTTTTTTTCCTTTCTATGGCTTGCTTGATACCAAAAATCATGCCTGAATTAATTGTATCTCTTCAAGATCTAGTTAGATATAACCGTTAAAATCTATAAGTGATTCGTTGGTGCTATTCTTACTTTCGTTACTAACAACTGCAACAACACAACTCGCAAAAACTCCGATTAACGCAACATTACCTCGCTCTATTAATCTCAAGTCGTCGATATCCCACAAAAAATTAACATTATGTTTAGTATCTGATGCGAGACAGCCCTGACCATCTGCCTGCTTGCACAGTTACAAGGAATCATTCCAGTATAATAGTATCTTTGTCCCAAAAGTGGGTGCGAAGTTAACAGTGCCTTATTGTGAATAAAAAAAAAAAGATTTCTACCTCTTGTGCGAAGCAGATGTTCGAATTTTGAAATGTAGAAAAAAATATATGGCTTGCCGAAGTTGCCAATTATGTGTGGCAGAATACATGGGAATTAGCTTTCTCATGTTTATTTTTTTGAGTATATTCCAAATTTGTTTTTGGAAACAAAGTAATCGGCAAACTTAGTAGAAAAAGTTATTTACTTTTACAGCTGTGTTGAAATATAATTTGTCCGTTTAATTTTTTTATTACTTGTGTTTTCGATCTAGATAAATTTATACAGCACCGTCAAAACATTCCATTTTTAGTTTGACTATTACTTAAATTCGACAACCTCTAAATCGGGCAGACCTCATTATTAAAACTACGTGGCCTTAGATTTAAAGAATATGGCCTTTATGAAATAGCCTTAAAGCTGATGCAAAAAATTTAATTATAATAAACTGCAATTGGCCATCGTTACCCTACTTCTAAATGGACAGACATTAGGGGAACATAAATATTATAAATGATTTTGGGGCAGATATTAATAATTTTGTCGAATACGTTAGCCGAATATAAATAAAGTATTAAATATTTAATACATATACAGCGTGTTGATTTTATACACAGTTTTTGTTACAAAACAATCTACCTAATCAAAAAGAATTACATAGTACAAACAACATTATTCCATTTGTATTTCTTTTTTCAAACTGCACACTGCTTTTACAAAATTACCGCTTTATTTGTTTTCTTATCTTTTCCGGCACGTATTGTAAAACGTCAGTTTAACAACAAAATAAACGGGCACCTGTCTACTATGTTTTTACGTCCATATTTCGAGTTCCTAATCCCATAAACACGAATTATTTTCCCTCTTGAATGCGTGATACACGCAAATGCTGGACTTTTTACAACTTCCCTGACAGGAGAAAGTTGTTTTATTATGTATCTATGTAGATTATCGTTTTGTGTTCCATTCTACGTTTAATATGATAGTCCTGCTGTTATGTTTATTGCATGATTGGATATAAAATATCGTGAATTGACATCAATAAAATTACACTTCAGTCACGAACTTATGGCACTTGCAATGGGTAATTTTTATGTACTGGATTTTGTATTTAATGTCAAGTAATTGTCAGTGAGTAATTAAATCGAAGACAGCACCTACTACTCTATGTAAATATGCAATAGTATTCAAATAGCAGTTTATAAACAAACTCGCAGCTAAAAAAACTTACCAGCATGCGTCGCAATCGCTCATTACTCCAGTGACACATTTACAATTATACCAATCCTTATGAATACCACATGGCCATCCTACCATCTGTAATTTCTGTAATTAAACCTACTGTATAAACATTACGTAATTTTTACTGCCAATAAAACACCCTGTATCGTCCAATGTTAAATCAATAAAAGCAATATTTACAAAGTGTATTAATGATGGAAATCCCCCTGTATTCCGGACACATCTGCAATACATTTTATTGTCCACATGGGTGCCATTGGTGTATGTTATTGAATCCGTGGCATTTTAGGTACCCCAGGGCGTACGTGGATTAATTTTTTCTTGCCCTTTTTTGGGGCTTTTCTGTGTTTATTTGGGGAAATAAAGAATTGGTGTGAAAAGCTTAGGGCTTTTTGTGTTGAATTAATTATTTATCTCGGAAAAATAAAACGTTTAGGTGCAGATGAAGTCATAGTTGCGGATAGTAACTTGAAAACGTTTGTAGTTAAGATTGGTGCCGATTCCCTTGTTCACAAACTAAACTAAATTTAAGTTCAGTGCATTTTTTTCTTTCTATTTCATTAAGAAAAGGACAGAAGATAAATTTTAGTTTAGTCCTGTCAAATTAATCAGCGCCTGTCACTCTCCATACAAGTTTAGACGTGATTAAAAACTTGCCGACTAAAATTACGTCAAGCGCTGATTAGTTTGACAGGACTAAACATAAATTTATTTTCTGTCCTTTTCTTAATGAAATAGAAAGAAAAAGATGCACTGAACTTAAATTTAGTTTAGTTTGTGAACAAGGGAATCGGCACCATTAACCGCCTCTGTGGTGGATTCCCAGCTGGGGCCAAATTTTCTGCTCGGTTTGGTTGGTGGTAGGGCTTGTTCTAAGTCCGCCTGGCTAGCTACCACCATCTTATCTAAGTCTGTTGCCAGCATTGTTGTATTTCGGCAGTTAGAGGTAAGATAGCCAGTTCCTCTGTGGTTGAGGATTCCGGGTGAAGCTCGCTTCCACCTTTCAGCCTGATCATTACTTACCATCAGGTGAGATACAGGCCAAGAGCTTCCCCGAAGAGATTTTTTAAGCTATTGCATAGCTTTTATCGCGGGCTTTGAGCGCGGCGACCGAATCAAGAAATTCCGTACTTAACGAAAACAAAACCGTAACGAAAGTAAAACCTAACAACCCCCCTCTCCGCCTACCATGTAATGACGGTTCCCATGACAACCTGATATTGTCATGGGAACGTAATTCTTGTTTTATGTCATCACGTCATCATCCCAAGTGTAGCGTTGACAAATAGGAAGTATGGAGGTTACAAATGCTATGCAATAGCTTTACCGCGGCAGTCCCCGAGTGCCACACGTTTTTGTTAGATTGCTGCTAGCTTGTCTAGACAAAATATTATTATTCACCCTTTTTACCCCAACAGAGTAAACAAATTATACATTAAAGGTCATTTTGAAATGTTTTCATCCTAATATGTTTTTGTTTTTCACCTTCCATCGACATTCAAAGAAGTTTTTTAATTTCAAACTTAAAACCGTTTAGTTCGGGTCAACATATTGTAAGCTACAAAACATTTGCAATATTTATTTTTTAAATTTTCTGTACATTTGGATTCAAGGGCTTTGTTCCAATCTGAGGTTTTATTAAAAACTAGTTGTAAATTCTTGACGACGGGTGCTTAAAACGGGGAGATATTGGAATGGATATAAAAGATTTTATTTTACCTTTCTTGGTGAGATTCCAAGTTTTGATCACACAAATAGCTTACAAGATGAAGGTATTTGAAATATGTTTTAAAATTAAAACAATATTTTATTTTTGGTCCTTGTGTTCCCAGACTCACAAAACACACCTCTGTTGGTGGTACAAAGATATGATAATCAGGGATGTAACGGATATCCGTATCCGCATCCGTAACTGCGGAGCATCCGCATAAATTTTGATATCCGCAAAACATCCGCTTCCTCAAGTTTTGATTTTAAAAGCTCCGCATCCTCATCCACATCCTCATAATTTCTATGGGGATGTGACCCTACCTAGTTGTTCGCTCACAAACTGTTTTTTTTTAAATCGCTCTGAGCTAATGTGCGGACCGGAGTGCGAGTGACGCCTTCCTATTGCCTGAATTCGCAGTGTCCCTGTCCTATGACAGACAATCGGCCGCACGTGACAGTGATAGCATGATTGTGGTGTCAGGTGTCAAAACAAGGGCTATTTTTCATACGACATCTGCATCCGCACCCTCATCCGCATCCTCAATAAGGAATTTTCCAATATCCGTATCCTCATCCGCATCCTTAGACCCGATTATCTCGATGTCCTCATCCTCGTCCGTTATACGACATCCGTTACAACCCTGATGTTAATCACCAAAAATACTGTTAAAGAGGACTAAGCCATTAAAGGAGGCTATAAGTCTAAAACATGGGTACCAGAGCCTCCTCCAATCTCTAAATGACAAACCGCAGCCACCAATCCATCAGCAAAGCGTGATGGTACAGTAATTCTCTATTAATTATACAAAAGACAGTGGCACTCCGGGAGTGCCGACAGAAGTGAAAACTTGAACAATAAAAAAAAATACTTCCAAAACTTTTAAAGTAAAAATACTTGCATAGAACATTGATCTATAACGTAATATAAATAAAGAACACAATCGCGTTTACAAAAATGAGGTGTCAGTAACAGTGTCGCGAATTCAATTGTTTTTCCCATCTCAAAAATGCCCAACGCGCCTAAAGAAGTTTTCACTTCAATTATATAGCTTATTTAGTTATTTTTCACCGGGTTATGGGTAGAAAGAATGTGGAAGGAAATAATTCACCAAAAATGTTTTTGTTAATTTGCTTAGAATGAGGAGGAGGAAACTGGCATGTTCTTAGAACCAAAAAATTCGAAGATATATGTGACATCTATCAACCCGCACTGGGCCCGCGTGGTGGATTACGGCCCACCCTCTCACAGAGAGGAGGCCTGTGTCACCTTTTCCCAACTATGCTGGGGTCGGCTTCCAGTCTAATCGGATGCAGCTGAATACCAGAATTTTACATGGAGCGACTGCCTATCTGGCCTCCACAACCCAGTAACTGGGTAATACGATACCCCTTGGTAAGACTGGTTGCCTATGTCCAAACAGTGAAAACATTATAGGCTGATTATGAATTTCCTTCTTTTGAGTATTCTAAAAAGTCCAAAAAGTGGTTATGTATCAAAGGACCACAATTATTAGGTACACACCTCTTTCAGAAGCTCCTTACTTGCTCTGAAATTAAAAGTTCAGTATGTAAAATGGAACCCGCATAAACCCGAAATAAATAATTCAAAGTCAAAACTTTGACGGGAACCGACCTCCAAGAAACTCAAACCTTGAGCGTCGCTAAGTTAGAAATACTTAACTAACTTTTAAGTTAGAGCTTACTTAGGATATTCGAGGCTCTGAGTACGTCCACAATATCTTGGGAACCTCGGTAGATGTGTGTATTTCAAACTTTGTGAGAAGTTTTAACTTGGTCTTTTGAACTGCACTTTTTTAGCATCTTTTATAGAATGCCTTGTGTTAACATTTCTAGTCTGTGAGCCACAACTTAAGGCTTATTATTGGTTGATTCACACGAACTTTACAGCAAAAAATTCATAACGTGCGAATTGCCTAATACGTATTTTATGGAATTGTCGATTCGCCCACAAATAAATTAACTTAGTGCGAATCGCCACAAGTAGAAATATTATTATTTTTAAGTGTCGATTCGCCCGAGGCGAGTAAATTCGTGCGAATCAACCAATAAGCCCAACTTACTTTTAAAATCAAATTTTGTTAGATAAATACTGAAACTGTGAAGATAACAACTACGACTGTAGTCATCTCCAACGTGCCAATTGAAATGTATACTATTAATAATATTATAAAAAGGTAAAATTTGTGTGTTTGTATGTAGGGTGTAATCTTCGGAACTACTGAAACGATTTCGAAAATTCTTTCGCTAATGGGAAGCTACAGTATTGCCGATATTTTATGTTATAACAAGAAATTTCACGCGGAAGAAGTCACTGGCAAAAACTAGTATCTAAAGGTGCTCCTCACCGGGAGCATTCACTTGTAATGTAACATTTCAGATTCGATTTTGAGCATTACGTTACAATAATGCTGCGTTTTTTTTTGGGTGGGAAATTATCAAATAACTTCTTCCACTTTGAGCGGAGAGGGAGGGTGTGTCAGACTCTTACTGACTAAATTCCACCCGTGTTCCTTCAGTTGCCTGTATTGGCAGGGGCCACGGTAACCCTTTCGGAAAAAACCGCAACCCCGGCAGGACAATACTGTCTCCCTGACTGATGAGCATTCGCTTGTAATGTAACATTTCAGATTCGATTTCGAGCATTATTGCGAACTGTAATGATCGGTTCGCGTCCCTCACTGATATAATGCTCAAATTGTATCATTACAGATTGCGAATTGTAATGCTCGTTTCTCCTCCATCACTGATGTAGGTAATGCTCGAATCTGAACTGTTACATTACAGGCAAATTCTCGTGGAGCACCTTAATAAATATGATGGTCGTGTCATAACTTCTAACAGACTCCAATTTGTATCCTAAATGGGTTAAAAGTAGACCACAAAATCAATCCAATCATCTCACCTCACATAATATTCGTTACACCTAGCATAAATTTTCATGAGAATATTATCCTAACACGATTTGCCACACTCCAGATTTTTTATCGTACCACAAAACCAAACCAAAAGTTAGATCGAAAATAGCAAACAATTAATTTCAACAAAAATCCGCCACTTTGCAATTTTTTATGAGTCATTCTAAACAATTAGGCGGTTTTTAGCGTAAAATCGTTCAGAATTCGACAGTGCCAAAAAATCTAGACGCGACCAATGGCTCATGAAGGTCAGCTGCTATTGCGTCATAGTTTTTTTAGATCTTAACTTAAAGTCATAAAGTTCAAAATAACTTGGCAGAAGGTATTATTATTATCGGTATAGTGACCGACTGTAACATTTGGGAACCAATTGATAACATTAATTACATCCTTGATTTTATAAATATAATTAATTGTGACTTTATTTACAAGCTTGTCTAATGGGTTATTTAAAAGTGTACTATTTACCTTGTAATTAAGGCACTTAATAGTTGGTAAGCACTTAGGACTTTTTGGTCACACGGTGCATTTGTGCAGTTTCGTAATTCGTCCATTGTTGAATCCGTTCTGTCAATTGACAAAATGGATTTGCTCTCATAAATGTGTTTGTGACATACGCAATACAATTGTGACACTCGAGTGTTTGTTGAAGAATCGGGTCAACTTTGCAACTGTGTTACTACAAAAAAAAATTGAAAATGTAGTTCTTTTATTCTTTACATAAATGAGAATGACACAATGCCGTAGTAAAAATGGCCTGACTGTCCAGGGTGTACCACTCTTGCAGGGTATTTGAATGCTATTAGGTACTTAAATAGCAGTGGAAACGCAGTGGTAAAAGCCGCGACTTACCAGTAGATCGTAGGTTCGAACCTTGACAGGCGCTTTACTTTGTGTAAATTATTTCATCACCACTGCTCTCAAAACGGTGAAGGAAAATATCGTGAGGAAACCAGCATGTCCTAGAAATAAAAATTCGAAGACATGTGACATTGTGACATCTACCAACCCGCACTGGGCCCGCGTGATAGATTACGGCCCATTCCCTCTCATCGAGAGGAGGCCTGTATTCCAGCAGTGAGATGCACTGGCTGATTATGCACTTAAATCTTGAACATATACTAGAAAGTTGGTTGCCTTCAATCTAACTTAGGCAATTAATTAGTTCATTTAAAAAAACTTGCTCACAGCACAGACACATAATTTACTTTTATAATTAATTCAAACTTTTTCTTTTTTGCAGATACAAAGTGAACGCAGTGTACAGTGGTGAAAAAGTTTTAGTTCAGCATAAGTATTAATAAAAAGTGAGAAAAATGTGTTAGTTCATCATGTCGCAACGGTGGCGCTGCGGTCGCATTACGTGACGTTTACAATCCAAGATGGCGGATTCGAGTCCCGCCAATTCTATCATCGAGGGTACTGTGAAGTTTCGCGATGGAAAAAAGGTGAGTAATGGAATTAATCAAGTTACTGTCTTTTTAACTTCGAGATTTTTCGTTTTTTTTAAGGCGAGATAGAAATAGAATCATTACTGAAGACTGTATTTTATTACGATTTGTATCAAGTCTCATTTATGGCCAAGAAAAGCGAAACTATCATGAGATTGGTCCATTTGTAACACTACAGATGACAGTGCTGCACTGCATAGCAATAAGGACTAAAGCTGGCATGTAGATGATAATCTACTACTACTTCCAAATTTAAATTGTACTTCAGGGCTTCTTCTTCTTCGTATCGCTCCTCTTGACAGAGCGGTCGTGGTCACAATAAACTATGTCCAATCGCAGGTGTAGTCGTTGCCCGCCTCACGATCTCCCTCCATCTGGTTCTGTTACATGACAGTCTAGCGCATTCATTAACAGGGCCTCCAACCGCGGATTTTATTTGATCGGTCCACCTCATTGGTGACCTCCCGCGTGGCCTATTACCTTCCACTCTGCCCTGCACCACTAGACGCTCTATGGAGTCATTATTCCGCCTGGAGACATGAAAAAAGACTTTAGTATTCGAGCCTGTACTAGTGCTAATAGACGCTGTTTGATACCGAGTTCTTGGAGTATGGAGACGTTTGTGCGGAATTCTGTCCATGATAACCCAAGCATTTTTCTCCAGCACCAAATTTCTAGAGCATCTACTTTTTTCTTTTCCAGTTCTCGTAATGTCCACGTCTCAGCTGCGTACAGAAATATGGGGAATACAAGTGTACGGACCAGCCTGATGTTAGTGGCCTTAGTTATGTTGTGATTCCTCCATATTTTTTTTAGTTTGTCCATTGCCCCTCTAGCCATAGCCATACGCCGTTTCACCTCATCCACGCAGCTGCCATTGTTCTTGATCATAGCACCAAGATATATGTAGGACTGTACTACGTCGCAGTTCGCAATCTGTGTCATGTCTGGCGAGTTGTTGTTGCTACGGTCTACAATCATCATCTTGGTCTTACTGCGATTAATCCTCAATCCTTCAGGGCTATCAGTCACCAAAGATTTGTTTATTAGTACACACGGCTACACATCAAGATATATTTATCCAGTTTATGCTGATCTCTCATTGCATAGGATTTTCGTACAATGCGAGGTCAGCTTATATTGGAAATTTATAGCTTGATGTGTAGCCGTGTGTACCAGGCACTCACCGCGTGAGATTCAGATGCAAAGAAGCATTAACTCGTGCACAGTCTGAAAGAATTCAAAGAACTAGAACATATTATAATTCAAGTAGGTACCGAATGTAATAAGAACCATCCTGCTCTAAAATAACTAATTTATTCCGAATATAACTATTTAACCTCAAAATAGATACTAATCCCCGAATGAATCTTGAAGTCGATACCCCAATATCATAATCTAAAACTGTATAATAAAACTACTTATTCACAATATTTCAGGGATAAGGAAAATAATATGCAACACCAAGATATTTTGTCTGTCATTTATATTTTTTTGCCAACATCAAATTCAATATTCTACACCATACCATCACATCTCCTATTCCCCACATAATATCACAATTCAATCCGTATTCTAATATTTACCATGAAACGAATAGGTTATCTTAATTTACAGTAGATTTCTAACCAATACCATGCCAATCTATCTTTTTACCGAACCAGCCACTAAGCACATCTTACCGTCCCGAGCGCCAGACCCAAAAGTCCCTTCCCGCGCTACGTTCTGACACATCAAATCTTTGGGTGTTGCCAGTAAAATATCCAACAATTACGTATTTATAAATTGAAACCTAACACGAAGTAGGTACCGATAGCAACATTTGGCTGTACAAATTCAATATTAGATATCAAAATTTATCACAAAATTCAAACTAAAGTAGCAACTAGAGACGAGCCTATCTAATCGATAACCAGAAATGTGTCATGTCGATAACGTGTGTTTACGCACTTTTACTACGACCGGTAGTTTCCAGGAACCTCTTGACGGATATCCTTGTGTGGGTATGATTTTAAAGGTGAAACTCGTAGGGAAAGTATGGGAGTGGCTGATATGGTCGTAGACTGTGATAAACTAGGCTGTTGGGTCGAAAAGGGAGAGTTTGATAGCAAGAACTGCCTAATGATTTAGCCGTGTAGAAGTTTGGTTAATTGTTTTGAAAATTATCATTACCATGCCACTTATCAGCATAAGCCTATGGAAACGTCTCCAATTGCACGCCTGTGATACCTGGATACCAACTACCCTGCGTAGATCTTCGCTCCGGCTAGTCTTGAGAGAGTCCTTTTCGGCATTTGACAGTTTGTCCACAATATTATCTTTTGATGCTAGTTTAGAAAATCCGGGAACTTTGCATCTTGTTGTCGTAGCAAAATAAGAGAGTATTTCCAAAATTAAAAAATTCAAAAGTCATTTATTCAAACTAGGCTGAGAATCAGCACTTTTCGAACGACAAAATTACATAAGACAGTCCCCCAAAACGCCCACCCTTCACCACTTCCTAGTGCTTTAGCTGGGAAGAAGAAGTGGCGCAACAAACCCACAGCAGGCACAGCTGTCTGTTCTGATAGAAAAATAAATAAAATTGATTCTATACAATACTTCTAGGTTAGTGTCCCTTACTGTTAAACCAGGATCTCCTTCAACATCGAACCACAAATCTTAGTTCCCTGCTGAAGCCTCTTTGAAACTGTGCCAGCCCTAACACGCCTTCCGCATCAGAAAATTACTTACCATAACTGAAGCTTCTTGTCTCTTAACTAATGAGCGACCATTATTAAGCCAACGTAGATCTTGGCCACATGCCAACAAGATCTTATGGCCTATTCTTACCCAGGAATGCAAATATTATTACTTGGATCGAATATTATGGGAACCTAGGACCAAATTATTATAACAATGATAATATTTGACGTTACATGAATTAGTCACATTAGTCTTTGCGCCCTTTGATCGTATCTCTATGCAAATTGTGAGTCACAGGCGTAGGCACTTCCTGGGTTTTAGTACGATTTTATGGCCATGTGTCATAATTTTAATTGTATGCTGATTCGGGAAATTAATGATGAGTATAAGTAATAATATATGCTGTGCTTGGAGTTTCCCTACGTGTTCGAATCAGAAATGAAGAGATCTGTAGGAGAACCAAGAACCGACATAGCCCGAAGAATTGCCAAACTTAAGTGGCAGTGGGCAGCACATTGCTCGCATAACAGATGGCCGATGAGGCTGAAAGGTTCTGGAGTGACGACCGCGTACCGAAAGACGTAGCGTTGGAAGGCCTCCCACAAAAAGGACCGATGACCTGGGTGAAGGCCGCAGGAATCCGCTGAATGCAAGAAGCACAGAACCGGTCAAAGTGGCGGTGCTTAGGGGAGGCCTATGTCCAGCAGTGGACGTCTTTCGGCTGATATTATGATAAGTAATAATGTTTTTGGTCCTTCAAATTAAAACTTTGACTTGTGTGTAGAATTTACTGCACAACCATTCATTATCACCATCATTTCAGCCAAAACACGTCCACTGCTGGACATAGGCTTCCCCCAAGCACAGCCACTTCGACCGGTTTTGTATTTCTCGCATCCACAACCATTATAATAATGTTTATTTTTGCCAAAAATAGTGCTTTACATTTCCTTATAGTTTATACATTTTAATAGCTAGGTTTACATTTTTTAATGAAATAAGACGCAAAGGAAGTACTTTGCTTATGAACTCCACACTAGGACGAGCCTGTCTCGTGGAGTCCTTGCCATATGAAAATGTGTATTTACATAATTCATTATTGATTACATTACTACAAATGAATGTTTTACTTAATTCTATTTCTTTCTTTTTTTTTAGGTAGGGCATCTCGTAGTTGACCTCTGAAATCATGACTACTTAACCGGGCTTTCCTGTGGGTGCCTTAAGCTACTACACTTAAAACCTCCAGCCAGGGGTTATTCAACTATGTTAATTAAAACTAGGTGAACGCTCGCTAAGGGCACCCCCTGTAGGGTACGAACCTCGGCTTAGGGCGTCAACCGGAGGGAGGACTTCAAGGATGGGACGGGCTGGGTTCCATTTCTTTAACTGTTAACATTTATCAGTATCACCCAGTGAATTGTTTTATTAAAGTCAGTTTTTGCTAGGGGATCTAAATCATTATGAATTGGTATTCAAACTGCTGTAGAATATCTTAACGTCAATCACTCTTGTGGCTTCAAGTTGGTACTTGTGTCCATAATGAAAAATTGGTCCTTTTGGTCATGATAGACATTTTTATTCGTTTTTTTTCACCATTCATTAAGTATTAATGTAGGGTGATATGGAAAACATTTTCATATCAGTATCAGTTTGAGAGCTTGTAGATAAACATGTTATCTCGCCCTACATACAAATATGATGCATCACTTCTAAATGACGATAGGTACGCACGGCTACACATCAAGCTATAATTTTCCAGTTTATGCTGATCTCGTATTGTATAGGATTTCCGTACAATGCGAGGTCAGCTTATACTGGATTTGCATAGCTTTATGTGTAGCCGTGTGTACTATTATTAATGTAGGTAAATAAGTCGGTACTGATGGCGCCTAGTAGATAGATTGCAGAGTGTTTTGAAATAAGTGAGTAATTATAATTAACTTCCTAGTTATGGAGGACCTAGGTACCTATCTCAAGATTCTGTACATTGAATTTAATCTACAGTAGTCAATTGGCGTTGCTCAATAACAACAGTTATTGTTTTAGAATTATTTGAAAGCATTAATCAATCTGCCTAGCCTTTTCCCAACTATATTGGGGTCGGCTTCCAGTCTAACCGGATGCAGCTGAAACCAGTATTTTACATGGAGCGACTGCCTATCTGACCTCCACAACCCAGTAACTGGGTAATACGGTACCCCTTGGTAAGACTGGTTGTCAGACTTTCGGGCTTCTGACGACCCGTAACGACTGTCAAAGATCCAAGAATGACAGCCGGGAACAAAGGCTTAACGTGCTTTCCGAGGCACGGAGGAGTGTCGGTATATAGAAATGGTCACCCATCCACGGACCAACCCTGGCAAGCGTAGCTTAACCTCACAGATCGACCCGAGCGGCTGTTAGTATTTAGCCTCCTCAATTCCTTAATTTTGAGTGCCATTTCCGGAAAACTCAAGAAGATTTTTAATGATATCATTTCCGCATTCCGGAATTATTTTAGTTTGAATGATTGATCACTGACTGTAGGTACACACGGCTATTTAAATATCAAGCTATACATTTCCAGTATAAGCTGATCTCGCACTGTATAGGGTTTCCGTATAACAACAGGTCAGCTTATACTGGAAATGAATAGTTTGATATGTAGCCGTGTATACAGCAGTCATTCTTGGTGTGACTTTTATAATTATAGCTTCATATATTCAGTTGACGTTGTCAACTGTAGCTCATGTAATAAGATTGGTAGTCTGTCTAATTACAAGTCTCCAGAAAAATATCTAAAGTTTTATTGGTTTCTTATACAAGATGTATTTTTGAAATGGGGCTGGTACCTTAACCGTTGTCGGTACAGAAAAACGGCCTTAGCTGTCCTTAAGGGGGAAGCGTCAGGGTAGCCCGCAAATACAAATTTTCTTACTTTTTTTGCATTTTGCAAGTCAATGTCAGGTTTTATGTTGATTAAAATATGATTTGCGGTCGTAACAAATATGGTTTTACTCAATTATAATCATTACAATCAGTAATACAACTCCATAAGTTAGCAAAGGTGTCAAATGTCATGATTTCATGAAATCATGACATTTGACACCTTTATCTTCTGCTTAATCACTATTGCTGATTGTAATGATTACAATTGAGTACAGCCATATTTGTTACGACCGCGAATCATATTTTAATCAACATAAAACCTGACACTGACTTGCAAAATGCAAAAAACGTTAGAAAATTTGAATTTCGCAGGCTACCCTGATGCTTCCCCCTTAACTTTTAGAGACATTTCCATCTTCATTCACAGATTTTGAAAAAAAAAATGACATCAAGAAAATTGGCAGTTTTTACAAAAAAATACCAATTCCATAATGAGACGAAATAAATAAAACAGTAAACCTACTACCATGAAAATAAAATAATCCAATATTCCGTAAGTACCCACAGTTTTATCGGCCAATTCGCCACAGCAAATTATTACAACAAAAAATGTTTAATGGCAGCCAATTTGTGGCGATACGAAACACGAACGCAACAGTACGCCGTTGTCATCGCGTTAATTAAAACGCCAGTGAGCAATACGCCGATCCGATACGCGGAGCGGTCAATACGCGGTTGGCAATTAATTTTGTTACGGTTGGCTTAAGTAGAAAGAGAGACTGATTAAAAGAAGAATCAAGTGTTTTTAATAAGTTCTTGTCTTAGATAGCGAAATGATTTAGCACTAGCAGCTAATGTTTTTTGAATAAAATGTTTACTCCTATTGAGATGAATACGTGAATAGGTGTTAACTGCCTCGTTGGTTCGATACCCGGGTCGGGCAAAGTGTTATTGAGTATTTCCATCTGGAATTTCTCAGTCCGAAGTCAGGATTTGTGCCTGGTTGATGGCAATAGGCTCGCCCCCTATTACATGGGACTTAAATATAACTGCCGAAATGTGGGTGTAATATAGGTACCCTTCTGCCTAACCCTGTATGAAATACAGGCGTGATGTTATGAAACCAAAATTACTATATAATCTATTGTACCAAATTCAAATACAAAAGTCATTTATTCAAACTAGGCTGAGAATCAGCACTTTTCGAACGACAAAATTACATAAGACAGTCCCCCAAAAACGCCCACCCTTCACCACTTCCTAGTGCCTTTAGCTGGGAAGAAGAAGTGGCGCAACAAACTCCCCAGCAGCACAGCTGTCTGTTCAAGTTAAAAAAATGATTCTATACAATAGTATTCAAAATAACTTACATTATGCAACACAAAACATAATTCAAATGATAAATTATAGACCATATGCCAGCTAGCACACGCCAATATACCAGCCAAAAACATCGAGAACTATACTCAAGCAATATTTAAAAAAAATAAAAACTAAACGTAAAAAGAACTAAATATCTATATAAAAGCCTCCAGACATAAAGGGCGTGCCCGCTTACATAAAGCTGTAATTGGCAGTTATAAATGATAAACTAGGACCATCGGGGTAAATGAACAGTTAATTACTAGTAACAATAACAAAACCATGATCAGCAAGACGACCAGGCAGCACTCGTCCACGAGCATAACTCAAAGATCAGCCATTACCCCCCTCGCCATATTTGAGGGTTTACCACAATATTCAGCCAAAAAATATTTTTGATTTGATTTGATATAGGTAGTGTTTATGTAGCATTTGCAGTCCATTTTTGAATTAGGAAAACACAAAAATAACTGCATTCGAAATTCGAAAATTTTAATTTTTGTTCCTTCTGTTCCAAAATCAAAAGTTACCAGTCTTTAGCTCATTAAGCCTAAAGGCAAGTGCACAAAGTCCAACATATCTGCAAAAAAGAAAAAAACAATCATGCTAATCGTGTTGAATGCAGTACGTAGTGTAAACACAGCACTACAAAGAGTTAAAGCGAATGGAAACGCATGGTGCCGTGTAATGCGTAATTGTCAAGTTGAGCGCACCGGTCAATATGAAAACAGGCGAAGGGATACAGTCCTTTCCTTATATTGTACCTCTGATTTTGCATCACTGTCAAAGTTACAGTGATCTTTATTCTTGTTACTATAAGGTTCCTGTTGGGTTGATGTTTGGTGTAAGAGGTTAAATAACTGTGAAAGACAAGCAAGGCGCTTAGTTTGTGTTGAAGAAAAGCTGTGAATTAATAACATAGAGTAAGGAAAATTAACATAAGTCGTGTAAGTAAATTCAAATTAGAGGTAATTACTAATTACGTATTCCTTCATTCCTGTTAAAATTAGCGTGTTTTGATTAAATGTAGTGATGCAACGAATACGAATACGAATATTCGTATTCGCCGAATAGTAGACATTTACCGAATATTCGTATTCGGCGAATACTAATACGAATATTTAAAAATTAATATGTTTGTACGCAAATCTAATTACTGGCAGACTTGGAAAACGCGCGTCGTCGGCACGTAAAAATACGACGTGTGCAAGGGCCTTAACCGCAACGACGACGCGACGGGGGACTCCCCGGCCATAGTTTATACAGTGCCGCAGCCCGGGAGTTTTCCTATCATTACGAACCATGGACTGATTGATTCATTCATTCCTTTCATTTCATTTGTCAGTCGAAAGCACAAGTCAAGCAAGAGAGTATTGTTTTATTTATTTTCTGAGGTTGCTGCGAAGTGAAAGGAGTTGAAGTTGAATAGAAAATGTCTTCTCGTAAACGAGATCAAAGTGACATATGGAAACAAATAAAAAAATCTAGTAACAAAGTCAAAACAATGTGGAATATAATAAACGAGCGAACCAATAAAACAATAAAAAAGACAAATTTAACATAAAACTACAAATAAATAACGATACAACAACCTCGGAGCCAAAACAAGTAGCCAATTTGTTTAACAACTTTTTTGCATCCATCGGCGAGGTAAGTCATGAACGAGCAAACGATGAGCCAAGAAGTATCCCAGTACTCTCACCTACCGAAAATACAATGTTCCTCACTCCTGTAGACCCCTACGAAATAAATATTATGTTAAAGAGCTTAAAAAATAAAAAAAGTCACGGCATAGACGAACTTCGACCCTGTTTACTCAGACAATGCGCTGATGAGCTTACACTACCATTCTATAAATTAATAAACCAGTCTTTTGAAGAGGGCGTATTCCCTGATCAACTGAAAATAGCACTAGTTAAACCATTATATAAGAAAAATAACAAAACAGAGCCAAGCAATTAGCTCTACTGCCTACAGCTTCAAAGATTTTTGAGAAAGCAATGTGTAATCGCGTGTACACTTTCTGCGAAAAATATGAAATATTTGACGAATGCCAAAATGGCTTTCGAAAAAATCGATCAACAGCATTAGCAGTCTATAAATTTATACAGGAAGCCTTAAACATAATAAATAATAAAAAATACGCAGTAGGTATAATGCTTGATATGACCAAAGCTTATGACAAAGTACAGTATGATATTTTACTAAACAAGCTATATAGAATAGGGATCCACGGTAAATCACATGAATGGTTTAAATCATATCTAAAAAATAGAGCACAGTTAGTAGAAATAGAATACTTCAATGACAAAATGAACGAACTTCAAAAGTTCCGCTCTGACAGGAAGGCGATAAACGCATCCATACCACAGGGAAGTGTTATTGGATGTCTTATATTTCTCGTCTACATAAACGATCTCCCAAAATTCATAGCAGAATCCGGACCATGCGTTTTGTTTGCGGACGACATCTCCATTCTCACCTCGTGTCACGATAACCTAAACCTAAACAGTACCCTTAACGATATACTTAGCAAAATAATAACTTGGATGAACGAACACAATCTCGAAATTAACTTTGCAAAGACTAAACTCATAACTTTCCATCCCCACCAAAAAAATCCTCTCAATGTAGCTTTTACTTATAATAATCACAATATAGAAACCGTCAATGAATTCACATTACTAGGCATAACCATAGACAAGAATATAAATTGGAAATCACACGTACAAAAAATTAAATCGAAACTTTCGAAATTCCTATATGCTTTTCGAGAAAAAAAACACAAACCACCTACACTGTTTACAATTCAAAAGAAATTCGTCCGTATCCTAGTTAATATACAACAAATAGATAGCTGCAAACCCCATTTTATAAACCTGAACATTTTAACTCTGCCTTGTATATATATACTTGAAATATGTAAATTCGCTCATAAATACCCACACTTTTACACTAAACGAGAAGACATACAAACAAGATACACACTCCGATACAAAACACAACTAAACTTACCAAAATCCCGCCTAAAAATACATTCAACAAGTCCTCTAGTTATGTCAATAAAAATATATAACAAATTACCTGAATCAATCAGAAAAGAAAAAAAACTCCATCTATTCACCAATAAATTAAAAAATCTATTATTAAGTAAATGTTACTACAGTGTACAAGAATATTTAAATGATAAATCTCTAAAACTCAAATAAAATACACAATAAATGTTTTTTTTTAGAAAAAATTAGATTATAAGATAAACAATAAGTCCTCATCTCTACTATATTTCTTTTGCTGTGCCCAACAGGGTCCACGATTGTTTCTTTTCAAATGTTTTCACCTAAGCACATACATTGTGGAATGCAATAAAGTAAAAATAAAAATAAAACACTTCGATAAATTACCAAATAAGTAGTTATATGGTCGGTATTTCTTTTTTATGAACAAAAGGTAGGATAGTAAGTCCTAAGTAACTTAGACGAACGTTAGTAATAGCTGCATCTATGTAGTACTAGACTATTAGTCTTTTATTACCATGGCGAGATATTCGTATTCGTATTCGTATTCGCCGAATAGTAGGTTTGATATTCGTATTCGTATTCGTAAAAGTAGTATTCGTTGCATCACTAATTAAATGTTATCCCTATTATACTCATGAGTGTCTTCAAAACAAGATTTTAACGCAAACCTGCCTAAACAACACTCAAAATCAAAATTAAAAAAGTAATTACATTTTATTTTCGTAAAAGCATCAAAAGAAAAAAAAATACACTTTGTGTATTAATTAATATTCTCTACCCGCTAGTCTATGAATAAATTAAAATCAGTATCGCAAATAGCTCTTCTTCTAGCAGAGCCAATCCCATTTCTCTCTTTAATTAAAATTTTATATCGATTTCTTCCATGAAACCGTAAAAAGTTTTATGCTTCAATTTCATCTTATGGCGTGAGTAACAACTCCGAAGTACTCAGTATTAAGGCGACGTTCCAGACTGGAGTAGATCTTCGTAATCTTTATTTATTTTTATTTATTCATTTGTTTTTTTTTTATTTAAGTTTGTGCGATGATTGCCATTTCATCATTCAAAAGAGGTTGGTTTAAAAAAACACAATAATATACCTGCGCAATCTTTTCTACCATTATTTGCATGATCTTTTCATCTCTTTGCACATACACAAGTGATCGATAAACATCAGCTACTTTTCGCCAACAAGGACCTTAAAAAATCCATAGCAGTGTGATTTGTTACTATTAGTTTAGGGTATGATGGGACTGTCATACGCATTGCGATTATAAAAGTCCCAAATTAAAATAGAATAAAAAAAGGACCGAAATAACTTTCAACCATTTTAAAAACGTTTATGTTTTTTGACTCCATAAACGATTATCCAGTCGTATAGTCGGCGTTTTATAGCACTAAACTTGAATCACGTGCTCAGTTTTTAGAATGAACACTATCATTTTAACTCGCATGCAGTTCGCATTCCATACATTACAAGGTTGAATAAACGGGAACATTAACCCGGCGAGGATGTGGAGGGGTCTATTTGACCCTGTCAATTTTTAATCAAGTGTAGTTTTTTTTTTCCGCGGCTTTAGTAGCTTGTACGCGTCAGTAGCTGTTGCTAAGGGACCCGCCCGCACGCCACATACCACTACTCGATCAGCCGCCACCTGCGACGGGAGCTGCACGTGCACGAAGTCAAAAAGGGTAAATATGACCCTGCCACAACCGCGACGTAGCATTTTTGTGCAATATTTCAGAAGATTTTTTATTTATTGTAATTGTATTTTCAAGTATTTTTGGACAAAATGAATAACCAGGAGCGTCAGGATACGGATAGGATTACTGAACACTTGAATGCCCAAAAAGAAATACCACAATTGCCAAGACTGCTGCGTAAGAGAATCAGAACAAGAACCGCCTGTCAGAGTTCCAGGTGTACGAAAAAGGTGCCAAGTGTGTCCTTATGCCCGACATCGAAAGACTGGCAACGTTTGCGAAGAATGCCATAAGTATATTTGTCCAGAACATACTGTTTCATTCTGCCAAGAATGTGCTACAACAACAGACAGTAACATTGTGTAGTATATAAGACTGACTTATTTAGTGAAACTGATTGATCTCTAAATATATATGTATACCAAATTATCCTAATTTTTAAGAGAAGTTTTACTTATTTTTAGTTTCTTTTATGTTTGGAACGAAAGGCTTTGCAAAAGTTGATTGTTTTTAGGCCTTAGCTAAAATTAGAAAAAATTAAATATTTTGTATTAGCACTTGTTTTTTTTAAATCAAAATCTATTAAATAATATCCAACTACTCTACTGTTATTCAATGGTTTGATAAAAAATATAAATTTAGCCTATAAAAATGCAATAGAAATACAGGGTCAAATATACCCTCCACAACCTCCACGTAACTATTTTCACCACATCCTCGCCGGGTTAAACGTTATAGCTTTAGGGGTTCCGCATAGTCCGAGGTCGTTACTCGTTATCATGAAAACAAAATAAAATTCAAAGGAGATTTTATTGTAACAATTTAGGAAGGATTAAGTAATATTGTTAAACTTATCACTACCTTCCGTTCCTTGCGAAGCATGTGTGGCCTGACTATGAATGATAGGCTGAGGAATGATGTGATAAGACAGCGGTGTGATTTAAAAGAAGATGTAGTGACAAAAATTGAAAAGGGTATGCTGAGATGGTTTGGACATGTTGAGAGAATGAATGAAAGGCGACTAACAAAATGTATTTACAAGGCTGATGTAAAGGGAAAGGCCGGGCGGGGACGCCCTAGGAGGACATATACTGACCTTATTGGTGATGTTCTTCAGAAAGGCCAGGTGTGTAGTACTCGCAACCGGCGTGCGTGTATGACCAGATGTATGAACGTAAACGAGGCAAAAGGACTATGTAAGGATCGTAGCAGGTGGCGTTCTGTAGTTTCTGCCTACCCCCATGGGAAGAAGGCGTGAGTTTATGTATTTATGTTATCACTACCTTTATAGATAAAAACAATGAAGAAGATTTTTTGGAAGAGAAATTGACTTATTTAAACCACAAGTAAGGTAAAGAAAGAAAAACTAAATCCAGTAACTGGGTTGTGAAGGTCAGATAGGCAGCCGCTCCATGTAAAATACTGGTATTCAGCGAGACTGAAAGCCGATCCCAACATAGTTGGGAATTTTTTGGCTAGGCAGAAGATGATGATGTAGTAGACTGGTAAATTACAGCCCACTCCCTCTCCAAGAGAGGCCTGTGTCCCAGCAGTGGGAATATCATAGGTTAATCATGATAAAGCTGTGATCGAATGGTAGCCAAAAGCGCGTTGAGTTGGTGATATCGTCAAAGTCGCGGGATACACCTGGTGAGGGATGCACGATACCGGGAAGTATGAAAGAAAAATGGGGAGGCCTATACCCAACAGTGAATGATTCTGGGCTGAAACGATGATGATGGTAAGATGATGACGATGACGACTAAAGAAAGAAAAAAACATATTTGGGAAGGTAACATGACCTAGTTTAAAGAATTTGATATTTACCAAATTCTTTAAACTAGGTCATGTTAACTAGATGATCCAGTTTAATGACCGAATTTGCCGAAAAGCCTAATTATAGTCTGATCGAATTTCTGTACAATTTTTTTCACACTTCTATAAATATTCGAACCAATTCGCAAAACAGTTACTTAAAGTAGCTTTTAGTAACAAATCTTTATAGCACAAATCTCTTTGAAGACACTTTCAAATCCTCAATCTTATTGTATTTAAATATTATAAATAACACTTCAGTCACACCAGTTAATCAAGAACAATCTACCTACAGATCTCACATATTATTATTTACAACTTAGAAAGTTAACTCCTACTCATTCAAAATAAAAGGTTTCTTTATTGCCTTTCTTCAGTTCTATGAATTAGCGGAACTAGGTTTTGCTTCGTCATCGTCTCGAAAAGTAATATCTTTCAACACCCTTAATATTTCAATCCTTGCTTCAAACTTCTGTTTCGCCTTCAACTTCCTAAAGCTCGGAACCAAAGAAAGCATGAACTGTCTATCTTCGTCTTCTTCATCCTTCTTTATATCTTTTAACATATCCAAAATTTTATCTTCTAAGTTTTCACTTCTTTCGTACATTGGTCTAAGGAATGTGGCATTGGCTGGTCCCGGTTCTGGTTCCGATTCTATTTCAAAACTAGTGGTGTTATTAACGGTCATTGATGTCTCGAAAATTGAAGGTTCGTTTTTAATACTTTCTAGAGGATCAGGATCTAAAGAGGAATTATCATCATCATCATCATCTCTCTCAATGTTGTTCTCGTCGCCAGGTTCTAAAAGAAAGGACATTACGTTAAAATATTCATATCTTTTTCTTTTCTTGAATAGTCCTTGTTTTTGCTGTCTTTCCAACCGCTCTTTCTTCTGGAGCCCCAGTTCTCTTGTGAAGCATGTTCGGAGGCTCTTCCAGCGTCTTTGGAGTTCGTGGACTGAAAAATAAAGATGGCGTTTGAATAAATACATAAAATCACGCTTATGTTCTTTAAAAGGGTTAACCAAAGCTACGTAATGTGCAACTGCTCCGTTTGTAAACACGCCTAAATGATTTTGCGGCTGGGTCTTGATTATTATTGACACTTTACTTCTACTGGTGGTCATAACAGTAAATATTTTGATAAATATGGCAATCATTGAATTACTTGTTCATAAAGAAGCCAATTTAGTTCAATTGTTTTCAGTTCTAGGTAACACCTTGAGCTGTCTAGGCGTTATAACAATTAAGCCAATATAAACTTGTGAAGACTACGTACAGTCTATGCCCTCTGTGTGCCCTCGTTGTCCTCTTTTGCATGTAGTACCTAAGTGAGGACGTACGTAAAAGCCTAACAATAAGGTTCTTGTGATTAGCATTTCTAATGAATGGCCACATGTTTAAACAGTGTTAAGTAATGAAGTATTCGAATTTATGTAGTAGATATGATCTGGTAAAATCGATCAATTGCGAATGATAGTGTTCTACGCAAGCATCGTAATGCGTCTGCAAGGACCAATATTATTTTGCTTTATGATTAGCCAACCCATTCTTACTGCTTTTACAGAATTTACAATTGATGTGATGTGACTGTATCTGGAACCTAAATTTTTACGTGGATGTGACGCATATTTTCTCCCAACTTGTATTTTTTTTTTGCGTCATGTTTACCGCCAATAAGGTGTTTCTTCTTCCTTTCTTTGTAAACGACTATTGTTTTATTTTTATATTTTTAAATTAATTCCATTTTAAACCCTATCTTATTTACATTATTTATCTTCCTTGTATTTCCAAGGCTATTATTAACCCTTCCAAACTAACCTTTACGAATTCCGACGAAATTGTTCATAAACATTTCCGTGTCATAAACTTTGTTCCAACCGGAGATCGAACCCCGTACCCGTCTCAAAAGTGTCCGAGCTGTCTCATTAGGATACTATGGGAACATGGGTTTAATGAATTTTATCAATACTGTGAAATGTAGAGTATGATGGACGAAAATATGCACAAGATCACCATTTCTGAGAATTTTCATTGATATTTCTTTCCAATAATGTTATTCTTTGAGTGACTATCCTGTTATCCATGACAAATTAGTAAAACTGTTGAAACACGGTAGTAGTATTTGCTTTTTTAAATTTGATTACAACTTATCAGAAACGAATAGTTACTACCTATTGTAAACAACTCAATCCAAAATAATGTGACAATAACGGATTTTACTTTTTACCTGTCAAACCGACAATAACAATCTCTACTAACCTTCTGTGACTTTACATTTTAAACTTTATTTCCAACAGTCAAAGTACTTTTTCCTTCGCATTTACCTCTAAAAGTAACCGACAGCAAATTGTTGCCATTTATCAAAATACTACACAAACGAATTTCGCTTTTATTTCTATTTGATTAAGTGGTAATATCGTGTGAAGTTACGTCGCAATATTTACAGTTTTGATTGCTCACCGTGTTCAACCTTGTCTTGTGGCTTGAAGTTATCCCAATCCGCGAACACTTCTTTGCACGCCTCAACCCACATTCTGGCTTTGTGTTTCTTATTGCTATAATAATTAGGATCATTTTTGTTGTACAATGCCGGGCGTTTTTTCACTGCCATTATGAGAGTATCTACGTCGATTTCTGACATTTTGCGCGGAATTTTGGCGGGAACGGACGTGGAATTGCGGTGAAACGCGGCGGGCAACTGAGGGCGACTGCGGGGAGACGGGGCGCCGCAGTGGGGCGACGTTGCGCGACGTCGAGCTGGCAGCGCACACTATATTTTTTCGATCGACTAGGGTGTCTATGGTTTGTGGTTTTTAGAAAATGTATGTTGAACTTTACTAGATAAACCGACCGATTGAAACATATTTGATGGGAAATGTAGTTCTATTATGTCCACTAAGTGCGGTATAACTGACGACTGTAACCTAAATAAAATGTCATTACAACCATATGTAAGTATGTAATTGGTAAAACCGTAAGTCGTTGGGTACTTAATTTGTTAAGTTAATGGTGGTCATGTTCCTTCCAATTTGTAATAACTGTTTCTATCAATCACTTCAATCAAGAAATCGTTATTATAAGCTAAACAGAAACTTCACCAACAAGGCAATAACTTCATAACAAAGAAACTAGTAAAAAAACATTAATACTGATCTACTGACATAAACAATTGACAGCTATGTATGTAGCACCTTTCAAAGACAACATGTTATTCCCAGCCAGGTATAATATAAAAATCGACTAAAAAGATTGCATACAATTACAAAAAAAAAACTGTCCCGTTTCTATCATCAAACAACAAAAAATAAGGCCACCCTACACAAGAGCAATTGTGGTTGACGCGTGAAAGAAACAGCACATAGTAAAATACAGCGGTTTGAGTGAGATAACAATATTATTATTTGTTCGTCGTCATAACCACAGTAAATCGCTGTCTAGTTGGCAACATGTGGCTTGGCGGTGTACCGACTGTAAGCGTTGGTCAATGAGTGTGTCCGAGCGATAAAGAACATCTCTTCTTCTTGAATTAAATTTTGTTGGCCTTAACTTTGCCACTTCGGTGGCAGAGGTCACTATGGCAGCATTTTGTGACACAGCTCCACACACCCTCAATCAATCTGCCTAGCCTTGTCCCAACTATGTTGGGGTCGGCTTCCAGTCTAACCGGATGCAGCTGAATACCAGTATTTTACATGGAGCGACTGCCTATCTGACCTCCACAACCCTGTAACTGGGTAATACGATACCCTTGGTAAGACTGGTTGTCAGACTTTCGGGCTTCTGACGACCCGTAACGACTGTCAAAGATCCACGAATGACAGCCGGGACCAACAGCTTAACGTGCTTTCCGAGGCACGGAGGAGTCTCGGTATGTAGAAATGGTCACCCATCCACGGATCAACCCCGGCAAGCGTAGCTTAACCTGACAGATCGACCCGAGCGACTGTTAGTATTTCACACAGCTCCACACACCCTGCTGTCGTTAAAAAAATAGTTATAGCTAAGTTGAAGATAAATAGTTGATCGATTACTGAGTTAGTTCTAGTCTTTAGAAGTTCTGGAATTAGCACTTTGCAGTAGATTGTTTGGTAACAGAAAGTTTTTACTTTAATAGGAACAAACACTTTATTAGTTTTTTGTGATTGGACATATTAAAGTTTTCGCTTACAAACTGAGTAGCTATTGAAAATACAACAGTCTTGGAACAAAATTTGTAATATTCTGAAATTCGATAGAACAGATACAACAAAAAAACGTTCTTATTACAAAAAGTTGAAACCAGTTGCTAATAAATTGCTTACAATTATATAAATTAGTTTTTTTTAAATAGCATGGAGTTGTGGACGAGAGATTTTGAAACAACTTGACTCAGTTTCAGATGATCTTGATTCTTTTGAAAAACAGTTTTCCTATCGTTTCTCGTAACATGATCGTTTTGCAGTAGGTACTTTGAGAATGCAATATTTTTGTATCATAATAACAATATAACAGCTGATCTGTTAAGACGCAGATATATGACTGTGATCTTGTATGGTTAGCTTGCGTATTCTGTACTGAGCTCACGCAACGCGTCGTACGTCCAGCCAGTAATAAGACTCGCCCACCAAGGAGCGCAATCCCAAATTAGACGCATTATTAATTTATTACACGTAAAACATTTGCATCATTCTCAGTTTTTTATCCGCGTTAGACATAACTTTACAAATTAATTTCACTATGTAATATAAACATAATCAAAAATATGCCTATATTAAAATATTAAAAAATGCTCTAATTTAACATACGTTTTTCCAAATCACTAAAACTACTCGTTTAGACGTCATCTTTAGTATAAAATCATTAAAAGTCGGTTATCGTCCCCTTAATGATAACAGATCTTTGTATGCATTTTATGTTGGGAAAAGATTTTATTCACATAAGAATGGACCACAGTCCACAGTTCAATACTCGAGATTTCTCTATTTTCTCAAGGTCTTTCGACTGTAATAAAGTAATTGCATATTATTAATATTCAATTAATTATACTTATAAATATCTATTCGTTTTTTACTATATCTGCATAGCCATTACGTGTTCAAAATTAAGCGCTAATAATTTCAGTAAATATTAATCAATTATGTATTTTACTACCTGATATCCTTGGCTTCGTTCGCATAGTCTTTATTAATAGTAATTTTACGCCTAGGATAAAATCTATAGTATCGATTATTTTGCTTGAATTGACAGCAGTTAATTTACTGGAAGCAAAACAATTGATAAATTACTGTAATTTTGCTATTTTATGACACTTATGTAATTGAAAATGGATACCTACTTACCAATTAAAATAATCAGTGTTTTGTGTAGCAATTTGGGTAAATTGAAATTGAATTTTACAAAGTTTTATTTCAGTTTGAGTCGAATATCGTGCTGTCCTGTATGTTCTATAATTTATTCCAATAAATTAACATTTTATTTGTTTTGTTTTCAGTGGAAATCGCGATGGTGCGTCATGCGGAAGTTGTCTCCAGTTGCAGGTAAATTGTGTACACCCTACGCAACTTAATTTTAATAGCTTTTTTTAAATATGTAATTGTTTTTAAATTTTTATATTTTTCAAGTCATTAATTCTTACAGATATTTGTTCTGTTCAAACGGAGTAATTTTGTTGATTTGTTTAAGGGAGAATTGATTGGAAAATTATTACCAAGCATTTTTAATCGGGTTTGTTGATCGAAAATGCCTATTAAATAGCTATTTTCGATGGTTAGGTTCAACTGCCAACACACTTATCTACATGTAGAAATCATAAGAATTTAAAGTCTCAACTGTTTTCTAAGAACAGCTCATAAACGACTTCTAAAAAAGGAGATTCCCATGGACATTACAAGGTCGCTTTTTATTCCTTGCTTACCTGACAATAACCTCTTCTAGTAATACAAGCTAATTTAAACCTTACTGCTGTAAAAATAAAGATAATAAAGTAACTGATTAATTGCACGCAAGTAGTATATTTTTCCATAGAAATGATGACTCATCCTTTAAAGGGAAATTACATCCATTCATTGCCTATTCTTTAAGGAGTATTGTTGTCTCTCTCTTTTGTTATTAATAATTGCTGAATAGCAGATGAATGCAATTTTTTGCATGTCTTTTAACAACTTTTAAGATATTGTAGAATAACTTGTTGGTGTTCGACTTCGTAATAGCACAGTTTAATAAAGTAACAGTATTTTGTCTCGGCAGTCACCTTGAAATAATTATCTACGGCCGCCCGGTAGATAAAAAGATTTACTTATATGAAGTTGAGTTTTAAAGATTTGTATGTAGTGAGTTACTTATTTATACTGCGGTAATAAGTTGGTAGCTTATGTGATAATAGGTAGTTCGCTTAGCAAATATCTAGAGATTTCATTGGCAATAGGTAGTATTGTAGCCTTGTATGGGATTCCTTTAGATGTAAATAATGACAGGCGTTGTTAGAAATTCACAAGATATAAAATGTATTGAATTATATATGTTGTATAATGTAATTTATTTATCTTGTTTTAAGTTGTTTTCAGCGCCCCCAGTGCATGTTTGAAACTAACCTCTGTACACACGGCTACACAACAAGCTATACATTTCCAGTATAAACTGACCTCGCATTGTACGGAAATCCTATACAATGCGAGATCAGCATAAACTGGAAATGTGTAGCCGTGTGTACATGTTTGCAATAAACTGATTTCATTAGAAAAAAGTGACTTATGTGTGTGCTTATAAGTAATTAAGCAATTCAAATAATATTGACTTTATAATCTGTATTAGCATAATAAGAAACTTGGTATAAGTATAATGCAAATATGCATACTAAAAACATACCTACCTACAATGATAAAAGTTATGTGATGCGAGTGAAATAAAAGCCAAAACTAAATACTTAAAGAAAATTAATTTGACTTCAAGAACATCTGAAATACTAAGCTTTTCACCGGGCCTAGATAAGTACCTACATTTAAATAGTTTCTCTTAGTTGACAGGCTAACTAGACACAAAACCAAACTATATTATTACTGCTGATGAATCAGACTATAAACTTTATATAAATTATAATTAGTGTCAAAGTCCTATTTATTATCGCGTTAGTGGTTATAAAAGTGGTATATTATATTTAATAATAAATAACGGTGCATAAAAATAGTGACAGCCTCCAATTAGATATAAAAACAATTGCAAAAGTCCCACAGAAAAGTTGCGGGAGAAAAGGTTCACTATACACAACGTGCAAACGTATTTATGTAAAAAACACACAAACACTTTAACTATGTAAAAAAAATCTTCCAACTGCATTAACACGGTAGTTGCCTAAGTAAAAAAAAAGAAATTCTATGTAGTCCGTCTTTCAGATAATAAAAAAATATTAGACACGTATTTTTTGCTTTATCATATTAATCAAAAATAACTTAGAAAACACGCATTAAAGTTGGGGAGTGGGAGTTCGCTACGTCACAACGCAGTATTAAATCTAGCAAGGCGTGACGTCATGCCACATTTTAACTCAATGTATCGCCGTAATCATTTGATTACGGCAAAAAAGAAAAAATACGTGTTCAATATTTTTTAATAATCTACAAGGACAAAAAAAAAATTTTGGACACAGGCCTATTCAGGATTTTATCGTTGATCCCTATGAAGTTAATATTTGTGCCAGAAAAACACCATCGCAGGAACACTGGCTTGGCAAGTCAGATGGGTGCTACAATCCGTCGCTTCAATTCAGAGTTACAATCGGAATAAAGTATTGAATAGTTGTGAATTATTGAGAATAGAAAGGTCAGTGACAACATCTTTCACACAACATCTTGACGACGAATTTATGACACTGCGGGATTATTGCGTAACTTACTTACTCGTAAGTTACAATGACAAAACCCTTCATTTTGAATGTTATTTGTGCAGACGAATTTTTCAATCAAATGAAACAGTGGATTAGATTTCCTTCAAAATTCTTCGAATTTTGATTGAAAGATGTAAATCAAAATTCTTCGAATTTTGATTAAAAGATGTAAGTGTGTTGTTTTTTCCGGGTTCTAACAACACAATTTACCTTCTGCAGCTTCTCATATTATGTACCTATCTGTTCTATCTTAGCGTGACGTCACGCGGGCGCAGTTCTACGAGTTCTAAGAAAGCATCCAAGGCGAGCTACTCGGCTGACTTTAAACTCTGTCGCTTTGACATAATCCTCTATCTGTATCGCATAAATTATATTCATATAATTATGACTAGATCGTTAAAGCACAGTTTAAATAAATAACAGTATTATGTCTGCATAGAAAACGGCCGAAACGACGCGCTTCGAAATCTCACACATGATATATCAGTACGCGGAAGGTTTATTATCTACCGAGCGGCCGTAGGTAATTATTTCGAAAGTCACTGCCGAGACATAATACTGTTACTTTATTGAACTGTGGTTAAAGTATTGAGAAACTATATAAGTATAAAATACTTAATAATGCATTCCTGTTTTGCACAACTGCGGTGATGACAAAAAATTCAAATCTTCGATTGAATCTTTTGATAATTCTTTAATAGGTTTTAGGTCACCTATACTCCGTTTGAAATAAGATTAGACATTTAACTTAACCTTTTTTACAGTCCGTTCAACCGATTTTGACTTCTATTGCGTTGGTGGCATGACAAATGGCAGCTGCAGTAAACAGTTGGTTTGTAACCACTTTTTTTGCTTTTAATGCTATCCTTATGCCTACGGTATAGAAGTCAAAATCGGTTGAACGGACTGTAAAAAAGGTTTGTTTAAATGTCAAATCTTATTTCAAACGGAGTATTGTCACTTGTAGTGATGACTAACTTTAAGGATATTTCAATAGTGGGGCCAGTTGTAAATAGTTGAAAGTTAAAAGTCAATAAGTCAATAAGTTTTGAAAGTCAATATACAGGGTGGCAGGACATCGACGCTAAAACTGTTACCATGGATTCAGTACATGACTCTGAACCACACTGCGTTGAATCGTCGGTTCCATCTCAAAAATACCCAACGCGCCTAAAGAAGTTTTCACTTCAAAAAATAATTTTGTCGTCATTAGATATCGACCTATCACATAACCACAATTGTTTTTCCCTAGCTAATTTCAATTGACCCAGTGCAGAAAAGCAATGCATAAAAAATAAAAAGCAATGTATTGCTTTTTATTAATATAAAAAATAAAAAGCAATGTATTGCTTTTTATTTTTATTATTATGTATTGCAAAAAATAAAAAGCAATAAAGTGAGAAACGACTTCCAAATGACTTCGTTCGAATACAGTTTGAATCAGACTCGTTCGAACTAGTCTATTGAAACACTGGGCTTCCAATTGACGTTTTTTCGACTTAAACGAATATCAACTTTATAATGGTACAAATTAAGTTGATTTCAGAATAACTACTATTATTATTGTAGTATTATTTTGTGTTATTGGGTTTTTCTATCTGAAATTTCTCAGTGGCAGCTCGGAGTCTGGATTTGTGCCCGGTTGATGGCAATAGGCTCGTCCCCTATTACATGGGACTTAAACATAACTGGCGAAATGTGGGTGTACCTGCTAGCTACAGGGACACCTCTGCCCAAACCTTCGGGGAAACAAGGCGTGATGTTATGTTTATGTGTTGTGTACTATTATTGAAAAAGTCATTTAAAAAAAATTGAAGTTGCACCGCAAACGGAACTTTATGTTTCGGTAAAATGTTTTTCTAAAAATTGATATTTGTTGACATGTTTGGAAACGAAATCGCGAACGCAGTTTACATAGTTTCGTAGTACTAATATAATTACTTAATTGTAGCTACGAATTAATATGTTAAACAACAAACTAGTTTAGATTATGTTGCGTAAACTGGATTATTAATTACACTGTAATAAATGTCCGAACAAGTGGCTAAGCTGTTTGTAATACTTGTAAAGTTGTAATCCGGGTAGTAATCAATTACCTATATTGCCCACTATTACGAGATTTTAGATCCGGAGCTAGTTTTCCAAGCCATGAAAAGCATCGGATACTTAAGGGGACGATAACTGACTTTTAATGATTTTATACTGAAGATGACGTCTAAACGAGTAGTGTTAGTGATATGAAAAAAATATATGTTAAATTAGAGCAATTTCTTAATATTTTAATATAGGCATATTTTTTATTATGTTTATATTACATAGTGAAATTAATTTGTAAAGTTATGTCTAATGCGGATAAAAAACTGAGAATGACGCAAAATCTATCAAGCGTATTTTTCTGAACGTTCACCATTTTAAAGATAATTAAATTATCGATCTTTTAGTATACGTGTTTTATTAAAATACCTTTTGTTTTACTTGTAATAAATTAATAATGCGTCTAATTTGGGACAACGCTCCTTGATGGGCAAGTTACTAGCTGGACGTACGACGCGTTGCGTGAGCTCAGTACAGAACACGCAAGCTAACCTTTCAAGGTCACTGTCATATATCTGCGTCTTAAGTCATTTGAGTTTTGTTTAAATAGTAGATAGTATGACATTGATTTTACATTCTGTGATTAATTTGTCACACACTGACTTATTAATTGTATTTTTTTTTGTGTAAAATCGTCTATTTTACAATGTTTGTAAATATGTGAGCACCATGTATCTATCACATGATTAATTTATCTGTCGTGGCTTCATTTAAAAAATAAATTATTTTTACCTATTGTGGTATAGTAATTTAATTACATTATAATTATTTAACTAATGTACGTACCTATACAAACAATTGTAAACATTTTAAAAGAGTAACGGTGGAGTTTCTTGCCCATTCTTCTCCATACGAAAACTACCTTTTGGTAAGGGCGACTATATAGAATCAATGTTTTTTTTGTAACTTGATGTTCAAAAGTGTCTTATATGGGGCCTATTTGAAATAATTTGATTATTGTTTTTTTTTTTTTGCAGCAGTGTTTGGTATCGAATTATTATGTAAAGTAAAATCCATACAATACATACATCAGTACCAAAATCTCATGTCTTTTTTCCCATGGGTGCAGCCAGAAACTACAGATCCTCACATACACATTTTGCTTCGTTAAGGCCCCACAGGCGCGACGCTACTCTGGTCGAACAATTTCTATGAAAAACTTCTCAGAAATTGTTCTATCGGTGTCGTGTCGCGCTTGTTTGCGGCCCGCCTTTAAAATTAATCAAGAAATTGTGGGAAATAACATAACATCACGCCTTGTTTCCCCGAAGGGTTGGGCAGAGGTGTCCCTGTAGCAGGTACACCCACATTTCAACAGTTATGTTTTAAGTCCCATGTAATAGGGGGCGAGCATATTGCCATCAACCGGGCACAAATCCAGACTCCGAGCTGCTACTGAGAAATTTCTGATAGAAAAACCCAACAACACTTTGACACACACCCGACCCGGGAATTGAACCCAGGACCTCACTCACGCTCAGCAGTAGCGCTTGCTACCACTCAAAAAAAAAAATCAAAATTCAAAAGTCATTTATTCAAACTAGGCTGAAAATCAGCACTTTTCGAAAGCCAAAATTACATAAGACAGTCCCCCAAAAACGCCCACCCTTCACCACTTCCTAGTGCCTTTAGACCTTTAGACTAGACCAACGAGCCAGTGGAAATATGAAGTCTTAACTCAAAAAACTTCATAACTTGAAGTTTCAACAACATTATTTTGAAGTGTCCTTTTGGTCCAATAACAGGTACTTAAAGATTGAACAATATGAATTAAATATTTTACAACCCAAAATATTTTGCAAAACCTTTCCACCTTTTTAATAAAATTCAATAAAACCCAAAATACCATACGGTATTGCATAGGATATTAAACAAAGTAACAGTACATAATATATTTAATTTGCAAACGAAACTAGGCCATACTGTTGTCTGACTTTCACCAAAATTTCGCAAAAATAATCCACGAAAAAGTTTTTTAAATGAAATTAATTTCTGCACTTAATTAGCAAGATGAGCTCACTACGATATTTTTAGTCGTTAAGATCTCGGCTAAGAGATTAATAACGGACATATTTTTGGGTATAATTTTTGGTCGTTATTAGGATGAGAGATTGTGTACGACCTTCTCTGATTAGTGACAGTACCAAAATATTCAAATTGACGACTCAAACTACCATCCTTTCGGGTTGAGTACTTTCGGGTCCTAATCCTAACTAATATTATAAATTCGAAAATGAGTTTGTTTGTCACGTTTTCACGCTAAAACGGCTGAACAGATTTGGATTAAATTTGCCACATGGGTTGACCATGACCTGGGTTAGGACATAGGATACTTTTTATCCCGATATTCCCACGGGATCGAGACTAAGGCTGCCTGTCCACTAGAGCGGAACGTGGCAGCGGAGCGGAGAAATGTGGCAATTTAAACCAATAGAATCTAAACTCCGCTCCTATTGGTTAGTATTGGCACATTTTTCCGCTCCCCTGCCTCGCTCCGCTCCAGTGGACAGGCAGCCTTATGCGGGTAAAACAGCGGGGCGCAGTTAGTCTGATTATCACCTATAAGTACTCCATTTGAAATAAGATTAGACATTTAACTAAACCTTTTTACAGTCCGTTCAACCGATTTTGACTTCTATTGCGTTGGTGGCATGACAAATGGCAGCTGCAGTAAACAGTTGGTTTGTAACCACTTTTTTTGCTTTTAATGCCATCCTTATGCCTACGCAATAGAAGTCAAAATCGGTTGAACGGACTGTAAAAAAGGTTTGTTTAAATGTCTAATCTTATTTCAAACGGATTATAAGTATCTGTGAACTAAGCGTTGACATCACCAACATCTCAGCCGAAAGACGTTGCTGGACTCAGGCGGCAATCATTTCGCCACAAAGGTCAGTGTGTATGTTACTTTTTTTGTTTAATTGGTTGGGACATTACAAACTTCCCCGCTCTGGGCGGAGCGGGGCGTGTCAGACTCTTACGGACTAAAACCCACCCGTGTGTCTTCGGTTGCCCTGTTGCCGGGGGTCACGATGTCCCTTTCGGCTTTATTCGCAACCCCGGCAGACATCGGCCCTAGCGGACCCCGTCAATTCTGCTGACATCTCCTTGAGGCGCGCGTGGAACACAACGCGCCGTCGACCCGGGCTTGGTCCTTATCGGACGGCGAGCTACCCATTGCTTACCGTCCACAAGCCCGCGCCTACGGTGGCCAGAAATCGGCTCGCGATTCCCGATGCCCAGGGCGTCTCCTCCTGGTGTATGTTACTTAATGTAGGTATTATATTAAATAACAATAGTAGCCTATGATTGTACCACTGGAGGGCAATGGCATCTTCTCATACAGAGAAGACACGCCACGCCTGCTCACTGTTGTACTAGAGTATTGTTTATTATCATCATCCACGTATCGTCTACTAACTCAAGCTCATTTCAAACTCAAAGCATTTATTTCAAATAAACCAATTACAGGCACTTTTGAATTGTCAAGGGGTCGGTCAGTCAGAAAGATGAAGCTAGTTGCCCATTCCAAGCGTAGTAGGTACCATCGAAGTAACCCATACCTAAGCAAATCGAAAACAAAATCCCGTGCACACGACCCTTTTTTTTCGTAGGTAACCGTTACTACATCGGCCGAGCGCTGCAAGCAGAAATAGTCCTTACGGTGTTATAGGTATGGGTTTCTTGTTTACAAAGTATTGGTTGGACATAAACTTGCAAATGACCCTATGATGCAAAGGTCATTAAAAAGACAATGTATAGAGAAGTATGGAAAGCTATGGGGGTAGCACATTGCCTTGTCTTTAGCCAACAAAAAAAAAAATATTATAAGAAAAATACTTCACAAAGATTAATCACAACAAAACCGGACGTCAGACATACCAAACGCTATGTTTTGTGCCTAATTAAATCCTATCCATCATCTTGTGACGTTTTATTATCACGCTACGTATTTAAAGTACAAACAGATGTGTCAGAGACTTTGTTTGTTCACAACTTGTCGCCACAACGACTTCCATACGACTGACTTGTTCCGACCACATGCGGGTATGTTTGAATAGGTTTAAAGGGATTCTAAATTTGAATAAATATAGTTTTTTTGTGATATTTTTTTATTTGTTTGTGGCCTTTGCGAGCGGAAGCTAGTGAGATTAGGAGATAGAACGGCACAATATGGAGACACTAAAGGGGACTATTGCCACTTTTCATGCAATAAATTCAGATCTAGCTTTCAGTGATTTAGTATTAGTACCTTAGACCAGTTGGATGCTGTAAAAGGTCAATGTAAACTGGATGCACGTGACGTAACGCAATTTTTTTTTTTTTTTTGCGGTCTTTGTACGATAGAGAATATAGATCCGTGGGTTGCGCCCCCTCGAACCTACCCGCTTCATTGTTCAAATCAACAAAATATGATTTTAATATGAAAAATGCCTATTTTAATTTAATTTGATTTGAACAATGAAGCGGGTAGCTTCGAGGGGGCGCAACCCACGGATCTCTATCATACAAAGAATCCGAAAAAAAAATTTTTTGCCTTACGTCACGTGCATCCACTCTGAAAAAGCACCTAACTGGTCTACCTGGGCGACCGAGCTCTGCTCTGGTGAAAATAGAGAATGGTCATTTACTAGTATAGGAAAGTTCATATACTAATTCCATGATGCCATGATAGTAAGTACTTATTAATTCCATGCTGCCATGATAATAGAAACTTACTTATTCCATGCTACCATGTCATTATTCTAAGGTAGCCATTTTGTTCTAAACTTTGGGAGACCGAGCTCTGCTCAGGTGGAAATACGGAGAAAATGTTTTTTTTCCAGATATGAGACCTAGCTAGATCGATTATTCGCCCCCGTAAATCCTTATATTGCAACTTTCATCGAAATCGTTAGAGCCGTTTTCGAAAACGTGATTACAAATATATTGCTTATTTAATTTTATAGGATTGAAAAGGTAAAACTGTCTAAATCTTTTTGTATTTTTCCCACTGACATGACAGTCAGTGATTTTTCCTGCAAAAAGTTTAGCATGAATTTCAACTAGGATTCTAATTAATCTTCAAATCAACATTGAAAGGGTAACTGCTACAATCATTACACGCATTAGGAAATGATATCATTTGTACTCTATCAATAGAATTCCATGCTAATGATATCATTAATGCACAAGTGCATAATATAAATACTGCTACAAGTACCTACATTTTGCCTGATAAAATCTCTCACACAGCACAAATGCGGAAAGAAAAGGTAAACATAAATAGACCCCGGATTGTCAAATGTCCACAATATAATGTTCCTCCAGATCAACTCCCAAGCCACATAGAAAGTGCAACACCCGATAATTACAACACACACAAATAAACGACGACATTTCACGAACGAAACGTTTCGCAACAACGCGCGACAAAATGACGCGGCCGCTCGCACTTGACACATTTATGTCTGCACACAAATACCTGGGGGCATAGAGTAGGAGTGAAGAATTGTTTTTGTAGATGGGGCAGGGAAAAGTGGAACTGAAAAAGAGAAAAAAAGTGTAGTGAAGTGGGGTAATGAACTGGAGAGTGACGATACTTCATACGTTTAGATAGTAACATAAAGGAAAACAAAAACAACCACGTGACGTGACAGCTGTCAAGTAACCGACTAAACGTAATACCTGTCACTTCAGTTGTCATGCTACGGCACAGTTGTACTCTTTAATTTAGCAACGTTATAATTCGTTGACGTTTAGAGTTTGGGCTCTTTATAATAGACAAATTACAAAAAATGATATATCTATAAATCAAAATTGTCCTCAAGCATTTACATCTACGAAGAGTAGTTTAAGAATAAATTATAAAGTTTATCATACATTACTAGAAGAGGAAACTACTGTAAAATTTGGTTTTATCGTATTTTTAAACAAGAAAGTGTCATCTATAAAAACCCTTTTTACGATTTGTTTACCTTTATTTAAATACCTGAACCTACGGAGTATAAGTGTTGGAAGGTTCCACTAATCCAAATACCTAAGTAAATGCCAATGATTAGAAGAAGTATACATTACTTATTCATCATACTTTCTTCTTCTTCCTTCATGTTAGCATGAGCTTTTCTTGAATATCTCTAGTTTAGTCACTAGATTTGGCAAAACCTTGATAATAGCGATGGCTGATTGACCATGCTGGGACCTCAGACCAAATAAAAAACCAAGCCATAGCGCTGCGAACAATACAGTGAAGCATGCCAAAACTACACCTGCGCTCTGTGCATACACGCTCACACGCACACATTTACAATGTAACTACAATCAAACTACACCTCACTAAGTGCACACATGTTTACGAAACCGGCTTCACGTCACTGTTGACAGCGTTATGTCTTGGTTTTTATTTGGTCTGAGGCTGGGACGTACTTAAAAATCATCACTCGTGTAAGATCTTATAACATAATCACACTTCGTGTGTTTAATGCCTCAAGCAGAAACCACATTGGCATCAACACGATGACATCTAAATACAGCATCCTACCTAAATACAAATCTGCGCTAACTGATCTATGATCTAATAGGGCGCTAATACCGAGAAACATGACTGACATCAGTATATAAGAATCTGTGACATATGTGAGCAGGGAATAGTACACAACTATACATTGGCAGTTGCCCCCTTGAGACCTTTACGCAATGTTAGTGTAATAATTTATTTATAGTTGTGAAGAACTTTAAACTTAAAGTATACCATGAGGTCAGGGTTTACGCAGAACAAGTCCTCCGCGGAAGGAGGATTCCGAAGACGATATGAATCTTCTTCTTAGTATCATTTAAGCACAGCATAGTGTAGCTTTCTATAAGTGAAAGAATTTTAATTTTAGACAAACAATTTTACCTCTCGAAAAGTTCGTCAAACTGTCTTTCTAGAACTTTACTAGACGTTACTTGTAAAATATTGGTGTCCAACAGAAAACATTTTGAATTCAAACATAAAGTGTGTTGGTTCCGACAGTAAGTAGGTAACTACGATAAATGAAGTATCACATATACTGTAAAACGAAATATCTTTGACTTCAAAAAGAACAGCAGAGACGATATTGCACTGCACTTAGAAAGCATAAAATTGAATGAAATCGATTAAATAATTAATGTACCGTACCATTTCACAAAGCAACAACAACACTGTAATTAACTGTTGTAGCATTTGATTAAGACAGTATGGCGCTAGTTATAAACTATAATTATTCTGTTTACAATAACAAGTAGACCTGGGAATTACTAAGAGATAATTTATTTGTAGAATGTAGCGACTACATTCCTCAGATGATATTCACATGTACTAGACAGACAGACGGGCCACAAGAGTGTTATAAATTGAGTCAGTTGTCTTTTTGTAGAAACTACAGAAACATTTTGACCAGGAATCCAGAATTTAGAGGAACATGATACAGTAACTGGAAGTTTTGGCCAGCACGCTCAGCCTAAAACGTTCTCACTGCTCAAGTCTCCGCTCTATGAGATTCCAGTTGAAGATGTTCTTGAAGTTATGGGCAAGACTTAGACCAATTTCTATATAGACACTGTCAAAGTCCTTGGTCAAATATTACCAGTGTTCATATTCATTTCATGTAGGTATTCAGGCTTGCTAAACCTCTTAGCTATAGCAAACTACTTACTAAAATAACCCAAAAAAGAACACCCCTTTTACATTTATTCCCATATACAATGCACCAGTTTTTCCCACAAAGAGTTTTCTATTGTCCTGCTTTCGTTGTCAACTTTCAGCTTGAGTCGTTACTTTAGATGAGAAACTGTCACAAACAAATATCAAGCTCTTTCTAAAGGCTTTCTCTCACGAATCTTGAAAAATACAACCTAATTAAAACTGCTTTAACATCTCACAATAATTACAGACATCCAAAACCGCGAGTCCTCATTCAAATCACACGCTTATTTCAATACGTTTCATTTGCGAGAAAGAGATAACGCTATTTAGAACGAGAGAGCTTTCCAATCAAAGACATATAGGAGCAGAAGGTACACAGCATGACATTATTATTGGTATTTCTTGCTGCTAATGGTTCAATGGTTTTAGGCTATGTTTTCTAGTGTATTAGTACTACCAGTAGCCAAGTAATCATCTGCCTAAACTTTTTCAGAACGTGATTATTCTGGGAGTTCTACAGGGGTAAATTCTCGGCCCATTTCTTTTTCTTGTTTATTTGAAAGACCAAGTTCTGTTAATTTAAACAGATATACTGCGATCACTGCATGCATAGTGATGCACCAACCCAATCAATCTACCTAGCCTTATCCCAACTATGTTGGGGTCGGCTCCCAGTCTAACCGGATGCAGCTGAATACCAATATTTTACATGGAGCGACTATCTATCTGATGTCCACAACCCAGTTACTGGGTAATACAATACCCCTTGGTAAGACTTACAAATGAATGTCAAAGATTTACGAATGACAGCCGGGACCAACAGGTTAATGGTTTCTGAGGTACGGAGGGATCTTGGTATGTAAAGGTGGTCACCCATCCACGGACCAACCGTGGCAGTAAATTAACCTGATCGATCGACCCGTGCGCTTGTTATTACTTAGCCACAAGACCCCCGTAAGATAGTACCAAAATTAAACCTAGAAATCCAGGACAAGCGCTATTGCATTTGATATTCAGACAAATTGTATTTGATTGGTCACTATCAAGTCTTCGCCATGTTTGAAATACTGATGATGACAAATGGTCTTTATTCATTCAGTAAATAGGTTACCACTTACATGTAACAACTTTACTCGTCATATATTTTACATCTCAATGATGCCAGAGTTTCCTACATATCCCTTGTGAAAAAACACTAAAAGTTTTACAAGGCAAAGTCTCTATTCAAGTCCAAACATTCAGCCGTATTCATGAGTTTTTCGTGAGTCTTGAAAGAATTACAATAAACCCTTTGCAACCCGTATGCTTCTTACCTGAATTCATCAACGAGACGCTTCATCAAATATATATATTTTTTTTATTATTATTTATTCAAAATCTGTATTAACAATAAAATACATAAAATCTGCCAAACTGCATAACATTTTGTCGGCAGCTGTTCTCGTCTAGCAAAAGATTTCAAATTTCAAATTTTGATAATTAATCATATTCATAGCAAAAGCTCGAGAAAAAAATCTCACATTTTGCAAAAAGGGATTAGGTATAGTAAACGTGAGGTTTGTTACAGACATAGCTACGGACATAATGATAGATAATGTTTTTGTATATAACTCTTTTAAGTTGGTTTTTAGACTTGACATGCGATATCAGTTTTGGGGGTAGCTCATTCGATAACCTTGATACTAGTTCCTTCTTGTGCGCTTACCAAAGTAGTCCTTCTGAATCCTCCACAGCGGCATACCGGCAGTCCACTCGAAAGCGCAAGCGCAGTGCAGCGACCGCTAATGAATGCGTTCCTTGTCTGTCTGTCTGCTTGATAGATACCACTCGCTTTCTGTGCTCCTGTTCTGATATCCGATTGATGTTTCCGTGTGAATATTATGTGGGACAGGGCGGGGCTTTGTAAGGAGCTGGACAAAGGTGACTGGAGCTTTCGTCTTTGTCTCCCCTGGTATATGTCATGGGAATTGTATATCATTTGTCATAGCGCAGAAGGATTATATTCGCGCTTCACTCAGATCAAGGACGTTATGAAGTTTCTCTCTTAATGTAGGGAGAATGATAATATTTTTTTTTCCATGTAGTCCATCTTCGCTGATAGCATTATCTCTAGGATCGTTAGTTATTATTGGAGGATAATGGTCAGTTTTAGCTGTACTACGGCGGCTTCGGAGTGGCTTCTGTTTTCAGCAGTAAAAAAAACATTTTTACGAAGTAATTTGACTGCAGAAGAATTGTGTACAGTATAAATTACTATTGAAGTACTTCATAATTAAATTGTAATTATAGTTAATCAATTTTCGTATTGACATAGTTTATCATTATTTATTATGACTGATTTATTTTTGTCACATCTCTAGTGTATTTTTTTTGTACTGCATGCCTTTTGGTTAAATATGGCTGTTGCTAATTATATATTTTATGTCACCGAGTTTTGTACTTACCCATATTTGCAAAATAAATATCTTATCTTATCTTAATGCCTTTTATTTTTATGAATCTTCTAGTCTATCGTGAATAAACCCCTTCAAAGATAAAAATAGCCTTCTAATGCAAACACAGCTAAGTGTAACGAAGTCTATAAGGCAAGGAGTAATTACTAAGCCATAAAATCCGACCGAAGCTCCATTTTATGAACACTTCGTCAGCATATCCATAATCTTAATATGCAGTTGGCTAACAAATATTCGGGCAAGCAGTAAATATAAAAATTAATGCAAGCCCCGCCAATTAAAGGTTATCGGTAGTGTTGAGGCCACTAAAACAGCTGAAAGCTGGTAAAGGCACTATGTAGACTGGTTTGGTTGCCAAATGGCAAAAAACAGAACCCTTATAGATTCGTCATGTCTGTCTGTCCGTCCGTATGTCACAGCCACTTTTTTCTGAAACTATAAGGGCTATGCTGTTGAAACTTGGTAAGTAGATGTATTCTGTGAACCGCATTAAGATTTTCACACAAAAATAGAAAAAACAAAAAAAATTTTGGGGTTCCCCATACTTAGAACTGAAACTCATTATTTTTTTTTCATCTTGTCCGTACGTGTGGTGTATCTATGGATAGGTCTTTAAAAATGATATTGAGGTTTCTAATATCATTTTTTTCTAAACTGAATAGTTTGCGCAAGAGACACTTCCAAAGTGGTAAAATGTGTCCCTCCCCCCTGTAACTTCTAAAATAAGAGAATGATAAAACTAAAAAAATATATGATGTACAATACCATATAAACTTCCACCGAAAATTGGTTTGAACGAGATCTAGCAAGTAGTTTTTTTTTAATACGTCATAAATCGTAAACCGCAATTTACCTTTCATTCAATGTTACTTGCTGCTACGGGTACCCTTCATGGGCGAGTCCGACTCGCACTTGGCCGCTTTTTTTATATGAATTTTGGATTTCAGACGGAAATTATCAGTTAGGGTAAGTTAATCAATGAACTGAAGTAGAATAAAAAATCACACTAGTTTTAAGCTGGATTTGACCCCTTTCTTCATGTTCAAAAGTCGATAGAAACATTAGAAGCACATGCTTTTTTCGAAATTTTGACTTGGCAGTTGGATTTGGACTCCATGTTGTATTAATTGGCTTCAAACTGTAATTTTCTTCATAAATGACGCAAAGAAAATATATTATTTTCAAAATTACAGCTGTAGCTAAAATATGTGGTTTGTTAAAAACATGGTTATTTCCGTAATCCTTATGTGACATCACTGCAAAAGCTTAGCCACACAGTATAATAAAGTAACAGTATTATACCTCGGCATTATACTTTGCGGTTTGGTAGATGTCACATGTCTTCGAATTTTCGGTTCTAGGACATGCCGGTTTCCTCACAATGTTTTCTTTCACCGTTTTAAGAGCAGTGGTGATGAAATGATTTACACAAAGTAAAGCGCCTGTCTGGGTTCGAACCTACGACCTATAACTCGTAAGTCGCAACCGTTACCACTGGGCCAGCACTGCTCCTGCACTGGGCCCGCGTAGTGGATTACGGCCCACTCCCTCTCACAGAGAGGAGGCCTGTGTCCCAGCAGTGAGAACATTTATAGGCTGATGATGATGATGATGATGATGATTATACTTTGAAATTACCTGCGGCCTCTCAGTAAATAAACATTTCGCATCGCGTCGTTTCGGCCTTTATCTATGAAGATATACATAATACTGTTACTTATTTATACTGTGGCTTAACTTAAGTACTTTGACCTTGGCATTGTGTTGTGGAATATCTGCACGTAGGTATCATTTAAGTAAAGCCTTCGCTAATTTAAAGGCCTCAAACATACTCCTACATAAAACCAGGCATTCGCGAAATTTTTGGTCAACTATCCTCCACAATGTAAAATGACCTCTATTTTGACGGCAACAAGATATTGTTTTGAATTTTTTTGGTAACTTTAACGGTTTTTTGTTTCGCATTCGCACACGGAAACCCAAAAATGATAACATTTTATTTAACTACTAGTGATGGGACAATACAGATTTTTATCGATACCAGTTTGTGCAGTTATGTTTTTTTATGGGCTTTGTGAAAGTGTTATGATTTTGACGATAATGTTAAATGTTAGATGCTTATAATTTGCGTCTTTTATGCAACGTTGTTATGGCTTATCTTAGATTAAATGAACAGAAGTAGACCTGTTTCTTGAAATAATAATGCTATGAAAGATGTATGTCAAAGATAAAATTACACGGACATCATGTTTGTATCATGTTTTTTCGGGATGGTTTTAATAGTATAAGCCACCCCCACATAACTTACACCATAAAAATACCCTCTGTTAAGGTAAACACGCTTCATATTACACAATGTGTAACTGAATTAATGTACATTATGAAAGTAGTTTGTTCAGAAACGGTTACTGGATATTATTAAAAATTATGAAAACTATGTAAATTAAAGTTACACTTCCGCTGTATAGTCAAAACCAACCAAAATTAACGAAGTACCAAAAGTAACGAAGTTCGCACGGACGTAATAAAATCGCGGCGGGATTTTATCGTGCACTGGATTTTCAACTCTATTTGTTAAACTGAGCATTGAGAATCCAACGCGCTGGAACGCACACTAGTCCTGGCGCGTTGAAAAAGCACACTGTTAGATTTTCAACTCTCGGCGCTAAGCAGAGCATTGAAAATCCAGTGCACGAAAAAAAAATCGCGATTTTATTACGTCCGTGCGTACGTCGGCTAAGAGACAATAGACATAACATTACATCACGCCTGTAATCCCCGAAGGGTTAGACAGTGGTGTACCTATAGTACACCCACACTTCGCCAGTTATGTTTTGTTGTTGTAATAGTATGTAGCTCTAAAAAGTATAAATTTCTCTAAAAGTTCCTAAATATTATAGTGCCGTTATTCATAGCATTTCTCGTCAACGGAGCGTAGCAAAACAGTTTTTTGGCAGTGTGATTTTCAATGCAACCTTTTACAAATATAGCGGTAACTACTTTCTTTTTTTCTACATCATTAGTGGCCTTTGCGTGACCATAGCCAAATTACCTACCGTACCTAAATTGAAAATGATGAGGTTTTATAACCGGAGTTTCATCGATAATATTATCGGCGTGTCCCCGCACTAGTGCTGTATAAACATGTTATAGTGTTGTTGACTCGTCGACAGGTTGAAACATGCGGGACAGGACATAGTTTTTGTCTTCCGCAAGCAAACAGACGAGAAGATTATCTTTTTGTGTGAATACTTGAATACTTTATTTGTTTTGTGGACGGCTTATAAGTTTTTATTATGTGTGGTGTTAACTGTGCTTTACCAGTAGACCACTTTTATAAGGATCGAAATTGCAATTTAAAATCAAATTAATTAAGTAAGTACAAATTGTAATTTTAAATCAATGTAAGAACTAACTATTTACTGGCAATATTCAACTTTTTAGGTACATAAAGTATATATATTTAATCAAAAACTTTTTACAAAAAAAAAAAAACAGACTTCCAAAAAATACTACAAAATGAAAAATAACTTTAATTTCGGAAGTCGGTGTCTTTGGTTTTGAATTTTCGTTTTTAGCCACCGAAATTAATTTATATGGGCCATCTCGAAAGCATACACTTTCAAATAAAAAAAAATAATTTTCAAAATCGGTACCTACTCAATTGACGGAGAAATCGGTGGACGTACATAAAAAAAATCTTCCATACGCTATCGCTACAAACATAGAACCTCCTCCTTTTTGGAAGTCGGTTAAAAAGAAATATTTTGCCTAGGTACTAAGTACCTACATCATAACTAGACTAACACAAACCCTAGATCCTACTTAAACAAGAATATACTGTTATGATTTTTGACACCCACGAAAATTTTATTGACAATGGTGCCGATTCCCTTGTTCACAAACTAAACTAAATTTAAGTTCAGTGCATCTTTTTCTTTCTATTTCAATAAGAAAAGGACAGAAGATAAATTTTAGTTTAGTCCTGTCAAATTAATCAGCGCTTGACGTAACTTGACGTAATTTTAGTCGGCAAGTTTTTAATCACGTCTAAACTTGTATGGAGAGTGACAGACGCTGATTAATTTGACAGGACTAAACTAAAATTTATCTTCTGTCCTTTTCTTATTGAAATAGAAAGAAAAAGATGCACTGAACTTAAATTTAGTTTAGTTTGTGAACAAGGGAATCGGCACCATTGTCTACTTTTTGACTATGACAACCATAGATATAAGAGTGTTTTTTTTTTATATGTCTATGCTGACAACAAACAATCCACTCCTTGAACTCAAAATAACTTAATGTCGCAATACGGTACAATCAAAGATACAACATACATTTTATTAAAGCCATCTGCACACGTCTGGGGCTCATCAAACAGGCACTCTGCTGATACCCTAATGACGAGGTTATCACTTCAGCGCTCCCCTTTATCGGCACTCGGGCACTGTGCCAAATACCGTTTTTTATTCAACGATATTTAGATGTCTGTTCTCTTGATGTTACGCTAATGTCTGGTGAGTGAAGGTAGAAATCAGCCTTGGATCTAGGGGGGGCAAGCCGGGGCCCGTGCCCCGGGCGCCAACTTAGACAAGTGCACCACCCAGCACACAGCAACTTTGCAATAAATGAGACGCAAAGCACATTTATAATGTTTAATTTCTTTTCTTTTTTCAACAGTTTTGGCGTCCCTGTTGAATTGGCGCTTTATCGATCAATACAATTTGATTAATATGTTGCTGCCAAAATATTAATTTTGAGAAAATTTTAATTTCGCGGGCTAACTTAGCGCATCCCCATAATAACAGATTGGCGAGGGGCGGCAGACGGTAGTTTTTGCCAAAAAAAAATCTAGATCCGGGGCTGATAGAAATTTCAGAGAAAAATACAATAATGTGCTTAGAAGTACAGCGGCAACTTAAAATGGAACCCAGACCCACTGATTCCGAAAACCTCCTTTTCGAAAAACTCATTTAAATTATCGACACTGGTCAAATGTCGTAAAGGACAGGGAATACAATGTCCTTTACGACAATTGAAATTTCCAGTATCGTTGTAATTGATCCGCAAAGGTAGCCCGCGAAATTCAATTTTTGAATTCAATTTTTAAGTACGTTTTTTACAATTTGCAGGTCAGTGTCAGGTTGTATCTTGATCAAAATATGATTCGCGACCATAACAAATATGTATTTATATATAATTAGAATCATTAAGAGGGTTTATCCTAAAATTTGGCAACGTCGTAAATAGCTATCAAATATTTACCTGTTTTGATTAATTTTGCAATATTACTGTATGGAATTAAGAAATGGCTAACTAGGGAACTAAAATATCGATGATGAAATGCAATAATTAATATCTTAATACCGAATATTTAGTTTCAGATGTAAAAAAAGTATTTGGAAACTTTCCAAATGCCTTTTTTACACCTAAAATTGTTACAACATCAAATTCAGTGTAATAATTGCAATTCATTATTAATATTCTAGGGAACTAGTTAGCCACATTTCTTATTTCCATACAGTAGTATTGCCAAATTAATCAAAACAGCGAAATATTTGACAACTATTTGCGACGTTGCCCACTTCAGAACCAACGCTCATAATACATATCTTTCAAAGTTAGATTTGTTCTTAAATGTCATGATTTCATGAAAAAGTCATTCAGTGGAACAAATCTAACTTAAAAAAATTGTTTATTTCTGAACCAAAAAACATGACAACAGGTAGGTGATTGGAGCCACCTTTTAAGCAAAAAATGCCTGTATTAGGAGACTCCGCTATTCCACAGCAAAATAATTTTAACATAAAAGAACAGAAATAGGATTATTCACGTGATAGTAAATATGTGTATGGGGATGGGGATGGGGAGGCTTTGTGTGTATTTTGTGCGTGAGTGTGTGTGTGTAGGTGAGTGTGTGTGTAGAGAGAAATGGGTTAGTTTAACCTACGTATTATAATATTATCTGAGGTTAAACTATGTGTTGCAAGAGCGCCTCAGTGTCTTCATAAGTAAAAGGTTTTATCCAATTTGTTAGCATTTTTTTACATTCATGTGGTATTTTTGTGTATATGTATATCTCCTTGTTTACCCTATTATAAAGCTGGGCAGAACGTGTTTTGTATTGCATAGCAGCGAACTTAACTCTTAAATTATTCTTATGATTATAATTATGTAAATATGTATTTATGGTCGCGAATCTATTTTGCGGATCAACCCTAATCTCATAATAATTATTTCCTGTCATTTTATTATTGAACCAATCACAACTAGACCACGTGATTTAACAGTAAACTATTTAATTTAAACATAAACCTACCCTACTAAGTCTTTCACGAGTGTTCAATTCAACCAGTAAATGAATTCCTTTTCAAAATAAACCCATTATATCCCCGCACTGGTGTGGTCCGGTAAACCGGCCCCCGGATGTGCACCGGATTTACCGTCAGGTGGTCAACAAACCGGTGTTGTCCTCTAGGATTACCGGATCAGTGCGTAAACCTTACGGTTCCGTAATGTCCTTTGAGAGGGTCAACAGAAGTGGTTCCGTTTTAAGTCCATATTAGATTATGAGAGTTTTAAGTCCACAGTAGATTTAGAGGATTATCTGGTGTGACATTTATTTTTTAAATCACCTTTTATATAATTTATGTAAATAATATTTATCTATGCTTATACTATTTAGTATTATAAAGAGGTATTTGTTTGTATGTAGGGAGTAATCTACGGAACTACCCGTCGGATATGAAAAATTCTTTTTGCATTGGATAGCCTAATTCTTGAAGGTTTTTATAGGCACGCGGACGAATTCGCGGGCAGAAGCTATTATATAAGTTTTTTTTATTATTTTGGTCGACTTAACCAATAGGTATTTTGTTTCGATTCCTTAAATACCAGGCAGAAAAAGGGGTGTCAGTTGTCACTCTTAACTTAAGTAGGTACACTATGTACTCAGTTTTCATAGGAATTGTTCTACTAGAGTCACGTCGCGCCTGTCTGCGGGAGCTTCAAAGTCCATGCTACTAATAAAACATAAAAACACCAGTCAAGTTCGTGTCGGATCACGCGCAATGAAGGGTTCCGTAGTTGGGATGAATTTATTCCAAGAACAAACTTAACTTTATAGTTGAAAAAAAAATCTTTCATATCATATTATATTCTTGCACAATATTGAGAGATTTACCATGTTATTTTAAGACCATAGACTTCTGATAGGTTTTCCTGTAATTTATGGGTAAAGAACCATTCTTTGTATTTAAAAAAAAATAATTAGGCTTAGTAGTTTCGGAGATAAGGGGGGAATGGTCAATTTTCATCTATTTTCATATCTTTAAATGAATATATTTGAAAATTATAAATAAAATATATTTGAGATCCCCGCAATAGGCCCTTTCATTTGATATGTCACACGGTAAAGTTTGCAAAACTTCTTTTTTAATTTTCTTGTTTGCCCCTAAAGTGACCCCTATATTCAAAATTCATTTATTGACGTTACACGTCCGTGTTTGGGTCACAGAAATACATAATTATCTGTACCAAATTTCAACTTAATCGTTCCATTAGATTCGGAGCAAATTGCCGATGACAGACTCACAAGTGATCCTATAAGGGTTCCGTTTTTTTTCTTTTTAGGTACCTACGGATCCCTAAAAGTATTTCAAATTTTCGATATTTAACTTCTTTGTCTACCATACATTGACTTTGACTTTTGTAAATAGGCTATCGGAATCACTGCTTTTACACGTCATATAAAAAAATATTAAGAATTCCACAAACACCGATCGATCCCTAAGCCGTTACTTAAGTTACATTGTCACCAAAATGGTACCCCTACTTTTACTCAACATCTGTAAGTAACTGGCACAAAAAGCACAAAAAATATGGTTTCGTAACTTTACACTTCGATAATAACTTTATTTTTATTATTGGACACTTACAAACTTCACACTGCCGTTAAAATTGGCCGAAATAACCCTTATTCAATCGTGATAAGAGGTGTATTAGTTTGAAGTAAAGTTTGTTTGAAAAATGTCACGCCTCGGATCGCTGGGGAAGTGGGTCTTAATCTTTTTTTAATGGATTGAACTCTTGCGCCGATTGTAACAAGATTGTGTTACAATACTATTATCATATCCGATGTCTTTAAGAAAGTGTTTTATACCTTTTAAATGAATTTATTAACGTGTGTGTTGAGTTTATTATTAATTTTTTGAAGAAAATAAAGTTTCTTCTGTTCTGGAGTACCATATTTACCATATTTTTATTGTATTCTACTCTATTAAGAAAATAAAGAAATAAAGAAGAAAGAAAACTTGTTTATTCTGCACAAACATAAAATACACACAAAACAAAAGTAGCCAAAAGCCTCGTATTCAATCAAAAAAAAGTTTGACAATGTTGTTCATAGCTTAATTTGGTTCATTGGTTCATGTCAAAGCCACGGACCAAAGACAATATTCTATTTTTTATTCATTTTCTATTCTGTTATCTGTTGACATTTCTAAAGGAAAGGGATGACATGATGTTCTATAGGATCTTTTGTGGCTCATTTTATAGGTCTTTTATTTTAAACTTTCAAAACTACGGATCTTCGATATTTAGGAAGGGAGAAAAGAAAGGGCTTTGAACGAAATGAACGCAAAGCCATTTTTTTTTGCACTTTGTAGTGGTTTTTTTGGAAGTCAGTTGGTTTGTTTTGTAAAAATGTTTTAAAGTGAAACTTTTATTACATCGTCTCAAACGTTTTCGTCTGTGTGTTGCATGTCGCGTGACGGTCGGCCGCGGAGTAGGGATAAAGTGAAAGGCGCTCGTCAGAGCAGCCAAGGCCAATATGGCGGCGCCTATAGTTCGCTTAAAAGTTTTACTTTTACCGTGGTTACATAAAACCACACAATCCTTTTTTTTTTCCATAGCAAGCCTTTAACTAGCTCCTAATTTATCAAAATCAAGAATATAGATGATGATTTCATTGTTTTAAAACCCTTCTTCAATTACGTACTTCAAAAAACATAATAAGTTCAACCTGTTGATCTAATTTCATCTAGAAATTGTCATCAAACTACGCACCACAGAATTGCATTTCAAAATTTTCCTCTGCCACTTAAGCCAAGAATAAACATGGCTGTTTGAATTTATCTCGTTTATCACGATAAGGCATACATCTACCTACGTTTTGCAGAATTGCAGGTGATTGTATCTAAAGATATGATGTAAGTACTGTGGGTATGGTAGAACAAATAAATTGGTATACAAGCAAAAATATTTACTTTTCCACTACACTACCAATTTTATTTTTGAAACATAGAACACATCATAACAGCACGCCTGTATTAAGGCCGGTGTTCCTATAGTACACCCACATTTCGCCAGTTATGTTTAAGTCCCATGTAATAGGGAGCGAGCCTATTGCCATCGACGCGGGAACAAAATCCAGACTCCGGGTTGCTACTGAGAAATTCCAGGTGGAAAAGCCAATAACACTATGCTCAACGGGAATGAAACCAAGGACCAGAGTTCAACAGTACCTAGCGCTCGCAAGTTGCAACCACTACCGGACCCGGGCGTTTCCTCCCGCCTTATCCGGAACAGGAACCTCCAAAAGCTCCATAATATTGCCTGATCTTTTTATACGGGGTGGCAGGGACATCGACGCGAAAACTGCAACCATGGACTCAGTACATAATTCTGAACCCCCCCCCCCTACGTTGAAATTTTTCGTCGGTTATTAAAAAAAATCTGCTGTTCCATACATTTTGACCGCGTAGGTATTGCACTTTTCTATGAAACAGCTGATTTTTTTAATAACCGACGAAAAATTTCAACGCAGGAGCGTTCAGAATTGTGTACTTGAATCCATGGTTTCAGTTTTCGCGTCGATGTCCCTGACACCCTGTATATTTTACTAATTTTCTTTGAAAATTGACCATAAACAATGCCATAACAAACACTTGATTACCAAAAGTACTTACTAATTCCATGCGATCACCCGCAACGATCTTTGACAAAAAAAAAACAATATGTCCAATTAAGTTGCACTGTGTGTGTGTGTTTACCTAAGCAATATCTAAATTAACATTTTCTGTACATAATAATAATTATTTTTCCTCATCATGATCGCGATATCAATTTTACTGTTCTTAGAAAACACGGTGAAAGTAAATATTGCGCTTTCTCTGCCTACCCCCGAGCGAATACGCCTATTATGTACATAGCCTAGAATTAGTCGAAAGATCGCTTCGACTGCCTACAATATTCTTGGATACGTTTTTATGAGCTTCTTAGTAATGACCATAGACATAGAGAATTAGACTGAGGTCTCACAAAAGTGACTCCTCTCTAGAAAAAGACAAAGCGACTGTGCGGCCAATACCTGTAGTACTACTAAAGAGACAAATACTGGCCGCAAATTCGCTTCGTCTCTCTCGTACTTTTCGGTCTGTATTCACTGCACAACTGAATACGGAACGCTCAGTCCATTCTCTATATCTATGGTACTGACTCACCAATAAAGGCAAACTTCTTGAAACCATTCAGTCTTTGAACTAAGCCAGCAAGCAATCTTTGTTGAGTCGGCTCGCATTTGGCGCCATCAATACAATCCATCAATTCCTGTAGCGTGTAAGCATTAGGGCACGCAGGACACGATATCCCAACTCTTGTGGAACAGCACCACATTGACACTCCAGGCTTGAATCGTCTGCGAAGGAGGAGGCGGAACGCGTGAGGGAGAGACAAATTTCGCGCCCTCCTAGTCGCCGCAGGAGACGCAGTGGGCGTCGGGAATCCGAGGCCGATTCCCACCGTAGGCGCAGGCTCGCGGATGGTGAGCAAAGGGTAGCTCGCCGTCCGATTAGGACCAGGCCCAGGTCGACAGCGCGTTGTGTTCCACGCGCTCCTCAAAGAAATGTCAGCAGAATTAACGGGGTCCGCTAGGGCGGGGAAGTCCGAAAGGGAGATCTGGCAACTGAAGGAACACGGGTGGGTTTTAGTCAGTATGAGTCTGACACGCCCTCCCGCTCCGCCTAGAGCGGGTGACATTATTTGAAAATTTCACTTCCAAAAAAAACAAAAAGCTGGAATCGTCTATAAATCTCCACCCGAGCAGATTTTCTTTGCTTCGACCAACCCGAGTCTGGAGTCAACTTAAAGACTTCTAAGGTTAGCTAAGGTACCTTATATCTAGGTGGGAGATTTTCAGCAGGTAGAAGGAATTGGACAGGTACGGCAGCACTATGTCGCCAAAGCTTGCTTTCTTCAGACCGTTCGCCAATGAGGACGTACTTAATGAAGCTATGCTTGAGGGAAAATTAGTAAAGGAATTGTTTTGAATTTCTCGCGAATTAAGGATTATTTCCAGTCTTTCTTCAGACCGTTCGCCAGTAAGTGAGAGGACCACACTTCATGAAACTAAGCTTTAACTTAGTGATAAACAATTATGGATAAATAAGCAAAGAATTTGTTTTAAGTCTTATTTTGAGCCTGAGGTTAGTCGGGCTATATCGAAACATAACGAGAGTGAAACCATAAACAATCATCCACCTCGTTATAATGAGAATTCCCTGAAATTGTAAAACTATCACTGTCTAAATCTGTCTAGTAAGCAATTTGAACAGTAAACTTTCATGTGTTTATCCGTCAGACAAATTGTATTTCTGTCTCTTGGAGAAAACATAAGTCCTTTGTTGAAAGTAAAAGGCAACCTCGAGGGGAGGCTTACGTGGAGACGCGGGTTGCTTGATCAAAAATATGATAACACAGAATAGAGACATTCTTTGTTACATTTTGCAAAAGTTGGGTTAGTGTGACTTTTGTGATTTCATTTTCATATTATGTTCTTGAGAAACCCGGTGAGAAATTGAGAATTTGATGTTGAGAACTTGTCAAATTCTACTTTAGCATTCAATGTAGCTAGCCAAACATTCTTTGCAAAAAACGTAAGATGAAAATTTCTAAAAACTATAACTCTCGAAAACTGAAACGACACTTCTAAAAAGTTTTTCAGTCGGTACAATATACCAAGAAACTTACTTTCGTATACGATCATGACTAATTTGTTTCATTTTGACAGTTCAACAACATTCATTGCGTTATGAAACAATGGATTAGCAATCTGTTTCAAATCGAAACAGATTTGTGATTGATCGTGTATACGTTACTAGTCTAAATCCGAAGTTCCTCCGTGACTCGGAAAGCACGTAAGGCCGCTGCCCAGCTGTCATTTTTAGATCTTTGACAGTCGTTACGGGAAGTCTTACCAAGGGTTTTTTATTACCCAGTAACTAGGTTATGGAGATAGGCAGTCGGTCGCCGCTGCACCCGGTAAAATTGGAAGCCAACTCCAACATAGTTGGGGAAGGCTAGGGAGATGATGATGTCTGCTGTGATCAACGCTCGTTCCTCATATCTTTATGAAGAGAGGTATTTGCCCTCCATCAAGTTAATTATCAGTACATTTTTTTTTCTCCTACTATTTCGTGCATTTCCTTGCCGTAAACAACAGATTTTCGTCGCTCCCCTTACATAATAGGGTCGGCATTAAAATTAGAAGCCGGTGAATGTAGCGGTTATTGGTAAACACGATGTTTTCGCGAAATGCATGCTATTAGTCTGAATACAAATCAATGTACAACGGTACTTCATTCAAAACATGTTTATTGTTACCGGTTTTTGGGTCGAGCGGCTGAAATTCAGCCTTATTTTGTCATTTGTGTGCAAAAAATGAGGCGAAATTTTGTCATCATTATTATAACTTCATGTTTAGTAAGAGCTCATCGCGTATTGACGATCCTGATAAACTGAATTTAGTCGCGATAAGCTCTTTTTTTAAAAGCTATTCCGAGTGTGAAACTAGTCGTGTAACTCCTGCACGCGTAGCATGACCACCGTAGAAACGAGTTTAGTCGACGGAAGAATAGACAAAATGACAGATTGTGATTGTTTATCTGTCATTTTGTCTACTCTTCCGTCGACAAAACTCGTTTCTACGGTGGTCATGCTACGCGTGCAGGAGTGACATCTACATCTTCACATGCTAACCACGCATCACATAGGTATCACGCAAAATCCTGTATCGCGCAAGCAGAGTACCGCGCGACTAGCATATATACAACGTCCCGACATCAATCGTTGGGCCTTTCCGACCCAGATGACCCCATTACACTCCTCCAGGAGCAGAATAGGGCCACCAGTACAGTGCACAAGAACAGACGCCTCCTGTCATTCCAACCTCGCCGCCGAGGTCCTTTGCGATCGCGACCGCGTCCCCGAGTCAATGAAACTCCCCCCCGTCCCTTGCCCGAAAACGAGGTGCCAGCAGTTGTTGCAGCTGAGCACGTAGCTTTAAATACTCCGCATAATAATCATGATGAAAATCTAAGTTTGATCCAGCCTGTCCCTTCTTGCTGTCCTCCCATCAGCAATGCCCTATACCGAAGTTCGTACCCCATATGGGGTGCCCTTAGCACTCGCTTAATTTTAACTTAGAATAGTTTAAATGCTCCTGGCTGGAGGCTCTAAGTGTACAAGTTTAAGGCCATCACAGGAAAAGTCCGGCTAACCAGCCAAGACCTTAGTGGTCAAAACTGCGAAAGGCAATAGTTCAAAAAAAAAAAAAAATCTGGGTAAAAGTTCAAGTTAAAACCAAACACAATGCAATAAGTCTTTGCTTTTGCGCGGTCTATATTCCATCCCCAGTTAAGATTGATGTTTTGGAACATTACCTTGAGAATGCGGGCAAAGTCATTCGTACGGAGGGCAATACTTTTATAGCAGGTGACTTTAATCTGACTAACATCGATTGGGTCAATAGCGATAACAGTAGCTTCCTAGTCCCTGAGACCACTAATTGCTTGACTAACCACCTTTTTACTGAGTTCGTTGCGTTGCATGGTTTAGAACAGTTTAATAGTGTCAGGAATGATAAATCAAAGGTCTTAGACCTGGTTTTAGCTGATATAACGAATGTTAAGGTAAATGAATGCAATGATCCCCTATCTAAAGTAGACACACATCATCCTCCTCTACTGATCTATTTAGACATCATTCCTGAAAGAACTCTGAACTGCAGTATGTTACCCACCCGTAACTATCACAAGGCTGACTATCAAGCTATAGCACAACATCTTGACACTATAAACTGGACTACAACGTTACAAAACTGTGGGACCATAGATGAAATGGTTGAAATATTTTACGAAAAGGTAAAGGGTGCTATTACCAACAACGTTCCTTTTTCTTATAAGGTAAAGAACAATAAACAACCACCGTGGTTTACGAAAGATCTCACTAAATTACTGAAACAAACATACAACCTTAGAATAAGAGTTAACAAATATAACAACGCTATGGATAAGATTAGTTTAGCATTACTAAAGGGAAGGTGCCGGTTATTAAACAAAACATCTTACATTAGCTATATTAATAAAATAGAAGCTAGAATAAGAACTAATTCTAAATACTTCTGGACATATATTAAACATAAGCGTAAAAATAAAAGTACAATCCCGGAAAAAATGAACTTAAACAATGAAGTAGCTGACAACAGTACCGATATCTGTCAACTATACGCAAAAAACTTTTCATCGGTGTATAATCAGAAGCACTCTACACAGCTAAATAATACATCTTTATTATTGAGTTGTGGAAACCTGAATGTATTAAGTCACATATCGCTTACAGAGGATATGGTCGCTAGCAAACTGAAATGTCTGGATATACGCAAAGGACCGGGTCCTGACGAGCTTCCCCCAATTCTCTTCGCTAAGTGCGCGAAGTCATTCTCTACGCCTTTAACCCTTCTTTTTAACCGCTCACTTGAAACGGGTTGTTTCCCATCTGCGTGGAAGAAATCTAAAATAGTCCCTGTTTTTAAAGATGGTCGCAAAAACGACATAAAAAATTATAGACCTATATCGATTATCTCTATTATCCCTAAAGTTTTCGAGTTGTTATTGTATCCGTATCTGTACAGCCACTTGAAAAATCACATAGTAGGCAATCAGCATGGTTTCTTTCAGGGCCGATCAACTCACACCAATCTAGTAGCTTTTTCAGAAAATGTCACAGCTTTTGTGGACCAGCGGATTCAGGTTGATGCAGTGTACACCGATTTTAGTAAAGCGTTCGACAAAGTAGACCACCAACTTTTAATACAGAGACTCGAGAGCTGCGGAATCTACGGTGCACTATTGCAATGGTTTCAATCATACCTTAGTGATCGTTTCTCGTTCGTTGTTTTGAATGGGGTCCGATCTGAGGATTTTCATGTGACGTCTGGAGTACCACAGGGCTCTCACTTAGGACCTTTGCTTTTCAATATTTTTATTAATACCATTATTCATTGCTTCCATCACGCAGAATCTTATTTATTCGCAGACGATCTCAAGTTAACCTTGCCTATTAAATCTATTGAGGATGCTCATTTGCTACAAGCTGACTTGGATAGATTAGTTGAGTGGTGCAAAGAAAATAGGATGAGCTTAAATTTACAAAAATGTTTACATATAAAATTTTGTCGCAAAAAAAATGTTTTTAATACACAATACTCTCTTTCGGGCAATACACTCAATGAAGTTGGTACTGTCAGGGATCTGGGAATTTTGATGGATAGTAAATTGACCTACAATGACCATATGGATAAGATAATATCAAACGCAAACAAAATGCTAGGTTTTGTATTAAGGACCTCAAAGCCCTTTAAGAACTCTAAGACCAAAATTATCCTATATGAGACGTTGGTTCGCAGTAATCTGGAATACTGTTCACAGGTTTGGTCACCCCGTTATAACGTTCATAAGCAACGTATTGAGCGAGTCCAGAGGAGGTTCTTGTATCATCTATCCTTACAAAATGAAACCGCGAAACAATTGAAATCTTATAAAGACCGTGTTCATCACTTTAAATTTCAAAGCCTCACCAATCGTAGAAAAGTACTTGATCTTTGTTTCCTACACAAATTACTGACATCTAAACTAAATACTGACCTACTATCTAAAATATGTATTAATGTTCCTAGCAGGTTACCACGGTCACATACCTACAATCTTTTCAGACAATCTTTTCACAAAACCAATTTAGGTGACAACTCTCCCCTTACGAGAGCTACCAAATTGTATAATGCTTTATGCCGCAAAGCTGAAATCGATATCAATCATGACAGTCTCAACACTTTTAAAAAGAAATTATATAAGCACTTTCGGTTAGAGGACATTTGACTTATCATTCCAATCATTAAATAATGTATACTTTTAATTAAATTTAATTTATATCAAATTTAATTTAATTTATAATTCCACTTTTTACTTTTTATTTATAATTTTTAAAATAATATTATATATTTTTTTAATTTTAATTCATTATGACATAATATTGATAATCAAGTTAATGCTTGGTTTTACTGTATTGTATTCGTGTAAGTTTAAACTTTTAGAATGGCATGTATATTGTTTCTTTTTTTTATTCTTAATTTAATTTAAATTATGTATTCAGAGCACTAAGTACTCGATAATGTGTAAGCTGTGGTTACCTGTAATTGAGTGTGCGTTACAGGATAATGTAATAAAACTAAGTTTTACTATTGTAAAAAGATAATTTGTAATGTAACTCGTTGGTAATCCTTAAATAAATAAATAAATAAATAAAACAATCGTCGGGCAGTAGTCCAATAGACACGACACCCGTCTGGTCGGAGCATCCCCTTTTCTATAGAGGATGAGTGAACTTTACATTGTTCCTCATACTCTGAAATGAACACTTACTTTCTAACTAAAAACATTATCGGCTTTTTCGAAAAAATCGTAAATCAAACATGTACATGTTTATTTACGTATCGCATGACATATTCACATGATATGATTAAACAAATATTAGTTTGGCCTACTGAAAGTTTTCCGGTTGTGCGTATTTGTACATGCGAGATTTGTTTGTAACCACACCCACGATACAATACAGTAGAAATCCTAGCTTGTGGTAAGATAAGTTTGCATAAAAAATACATTCACAGAAATAGAATATGTATTGATTTTTCGTAATACGTTAACACTCTCAAAAAGCGTGACTGAAATGAAATTGTTTATTCTGTAAACAGGATATCGGAATCACACGTAATATAAAAAAATTGCGTTATGAGGCGTGCAAAAATACGCAGCAGTGGTGGGCTGGTGGCCCAGTGCTAACACCCGCGACTTGCGAGTTGTAGGTCGTGGGTGCTTGACAAGCGCTTTACTTTGTGTAAATTATTTCATCACCAACTACTTCCAAAACGATGAAGGAAAACATCGTGTGGAAACCGGAATGTCCTAGAACTAAAAAGTTCGAAGACATGTGACATCTACCAACGCGCACTGGGCCCACGTGGTGGATTACGGCCCACTCCCTCTCACCAAAAGGAGGCCTGTGTCCCAGCAGTGGGAACATTATAGGCTAATTATGCTATGCTGCCTACTGGTGTAATTCATACATTGTTTTTATTACTGCCAACAACGCAAATAACACAATAACCCATGTCTCAAAATTGAAAACATATTAAAAGCATACCACTCACAGAACGATGAAAACCATCTTTTAAAAACCCTAAAATTCAGACGCCACAAAAACGTTAACAAAAATGCCTTTAAACAGGAACTCAATAAGTTGTCAATATAACCAATTCGGTGGACAAAAGGGACGAGACAATCTGGTTGTATCCCACCTGTCTTTCCGAGCAGCTGTTGTCCACAGCAAATATGTTACAATGCAGCGGTTTTTGTGAATATTTTAGCTATAGGTACGGTTTTTTTTTGTGCAGTGTTTAATTCTGAAAGATGTGAAATTAAGTGGTTTTGCAAGTGATTAAAATGTTGCAGTTGGCTTCCAGGCTTAAAACATGACCACACTAGAAACGGGTTTTGTCGACGGAAGAATAGACAAAATGACAGATAAACAATCACAATCTGCCATTTTGTCTATTCTTCCGTCGACAAAACGGTTGTCATGCTACGCGTGCTGATTGGTCGGTACCGAGCGATGAAATAAATGCTCGCAAGAATACAAACGATACTCGAATATATGTTCGTGAGTAATAAATATTATGCGCTGCAAATCGGCTCGGTACGAGTAAGAGTTGGTAGGTATAACGTTAGGAATTGTAAGATCTATTAGGAATGCAGATTGATAGGTCACCTATGTTTATTCGACTCAGAGATAAAAAGTCAGATTTTCGCTTCTATTTACCTTTTCCATAAACTGTCAAAATCAACCTTTGCAAAAATAATAATCATGAAATAATCGTAGCTAAAGAAAGTGGATCATAAGTAATTCTTGTTCCTAAACAAAAGTAGCCTAAGTTACTCCTTATAACATCAGCTATCTTCCAGTGAAAGTCCCGTCAAAATCGGTCCAACCGTTTCGGAGATTAGCCGGAACAAACAGACAGACACATAGACATTTTTTTAAATTGTGTTTTTGTTGTATGTACTTACCGTATATACTTTCATATGCATTTAGTAAAAAGCTATTATTTTGACATTACAAACAATTTATTTCTATCTGCTATCTATAGATGTAGATGAATTCCCTTGCTATTTACTTATACTCCATTTGAAATAAGATTAGACATTTAACTAAACCTTTTTTACAGTCCGTTCAACCGATTTTGACTTCTATTGCGTTGGTGGCATGACAAATGGCACCTGCAGTAAACAGTTGGTTTGAAACCACTTTTTTTTGCTTTTAATGCCATCCTTACGCCTACGCAATAGAAGTCAAAATCGGTTGAACGGACTGTAAAAAATGTTTGTTTAAATGTCTAATCTTATTTCAAACGGAGTATAGTCAGTGACAATAAAATTATTAGTTTACTAAAGGATTAGTACAATAATGAATTTATTTAAATAGACTGGACACAGACGTAAACAGGACAATATAATTCACCATCAGTTTACCGAACTCAGTAACAAGTTTACAAGTCTCCGAAGACAACTTAAGGTGCGGCCATATTATTAAACGCGAGCGTTTAAAAAAAAAAGAAAGAAAATAAGTTTATTTGACCCAGGTTAAGGCACACAATATTCAAACAAAACAAAAAAAATACAGAATACTTTTACACAAACAAGAACCTTCTTCGCAAACAGCTTGCAACCAAAAGCAGCTTCAGCGCTTGTACATCGATTAACAACAACAATCGTACAACTGATGATCGAAGCGCTTGCGATTCTATAGGTGTTATTGGCAACGAAAATCCAGATCATTTGTAACAAATCAGTGGAAACAGAGGTTATGATAAGGGTTATCAGCTCTTTTTAAAATTCAAACTTTTCCTAGGCTAAAATAGAAAAAAGGCTGCTAGTGTTTAGTTGACCCAAGAACCGGTATTTGTGCACCCTTGCAAAATTACTGCATTCGGTGTGGCCTAGTTCTAAAGTAACGAAATAAGTACCAATGTGAGGTACCCCTTTCTAGAGAACGCGCGTTCCTGCCGCCCGCGGGTTTATCGTGTTTGTGTACACACCCTAAAGACTATGGTAATGGAATAACAAAGTTGCGCCTTCCCCCCTCGAGGCTAAGTCGTGAAGATACCGTCACGAACAGATTACCAAGCTTAAAATAAACCGGGACACGACAATTTGTTATAAACATTCAAGTGGCGGTTAGAGCAGCACGCGTAGCATGATAACCATAGAAACGGGTTTTCTACGGATTTTGTCGACGGAAGAGTAGACAATATGACAGATTATGATTGATTATTTGTAATTTTGTCTATTCTTCTGTCGACAAAACCCGTTTCTATTGTGGTCATGCTAAGCGTGTTGCTAGAGCGTGCAAAGCAAAGGCTTGTCAACAATTTGTAATAAGTTTAATAACTTAAACTATCGGGAGTTTTTGAAGTCCAATTTAAGTTATTATAGGACACAATATAATGAAGTTCCGAAGGTCGCTGTATACGGTGTCCATTGAAGTCCAATCTGTAAGTTAATCAACCAAATCAAAATCAAAAGTCATTTATTCAAACTAGGCTGAGAATCAGCACTTTCCGAACGTCAAAATTACATAAGACAGTCCCCCAAAAATGCCCACCCTTCACCACTTCCTAGTGCCTTGGTGAAGGGTGGGCGTTTTTGGGGGACTGTCTTCATAATAGACTATTATTATATAATATCCTCTGAAAGGTTTAGAAGGATAGGAAGCCCCCTTTTTTCAGTAAACTATTGACAGTATTGCCATACCACTGACAGTGTGAAGAGACAAGAAAGAATTAAAAACGTTTACGTCCTACGTCTACGTGGTCTAGTGATCGCAAGCGCTACTGGTGAGCTTGAGGTCCTGATTTCGATTTCCAGGTCGGGCAGTGTAATTGGGTTTTTCTATCTGGAATTTCTCAGTAGCAGCCCGGAGTCTGGATTTGTGCCCGGTAGATGACAATAGGCTGGCCCACCCTATTACATGTAATATAAATATAATCTAAAATATTCACAGATTGAGTTACTAAGAAAATGCTCTAATTTAACATATATTTTTTCCAAATCATGAACACTACTCGTTTAGACGTGATCTTCAGTATAAAATAATTAAAAATCTGTTGGCATCGCCTTAACATTAAAGAAAAAAGATTTTTTTTTTTAATAATAATAACGCAACGTTCAGGGGTCATTGCACATGACCCACAAATACTACTAGTAAATAATATCTTAATGTGATGTTTGTCTTAGCCAATATTTTAATATTGTATACTTTACTATGTTTTTGCGGACGAATCGTTGACCTTACGACCGCTATAGTCAAACGGCTAGACGGAATTCAAGGTTATTGAGATGAATATTCAGTTCTAATTTAAATAAAGAAAACGTGTTTTAAAATGTGTTTTCATTCTTTCTTAAAAAAATGGCTTGTTCTTATATCGAACTAAAAACTCTGCTTATAAATTCCTTTCAATCAATATTAATATCATCCAAGCGAGTGTTATAATGTTGTAATAAATTTCATTATGCAACTCCTTTGCTTTTTCGAACCCTTCCTTACTCATCAAACAGCCACATTCTCACTACTCAATTCGTGGTGGTATCTTTGTCATGCAAGCGCGTTTCACTACCACAGCGCCGTAGTTTAAAAATGTAAATAATTATTACAATAAATAATTCTATTATTACCTATACTTAGTTTGTTTGTATTAGATACTCAGCAATTAAACTTTCGATGAATTTACATAGAGTTCTTACAACACTGTACAATGTACAACACCCTATGGTTTCAGAACCTTTTAAGAGGATTCATATCATAGGTGTAGATAATAGTTATTTATGCAACTGTTGTATAATAAGGGGTATTAAAACACGAATGTGGGTTTATCATATGAGTGTTTTAATACCTAATTATAACAGTTGCACACAATACTTTATCTACACCCATGATATGAATCCTCTATAAAGTTTCTGAAACCATTGGGTGCTTGTAATTCAAGATCAAGAATAAAGAAATTCCCACGAAATTCAGTACAACTGCACGTATATAAGTCACCTGCAGCAGCACATCACACACACATGTGTGCAGCGAGCGGGTGCTGCTTTCCCCCGCTTGAACGTTGAAACGAGTTGCGTAATTAAATTTAGTACAACATTGTACCACTCGTTAGGATGAGGTAATGGTTACTATGACACTGGCTGTTATAATGTTGCCAATAAGCTAACTGTTCCAGAAACTTTTATAGAGGTTTTATATCATGGGTGTAGATAAAGTCTTGTATGCAACTGTACATAATTAGGTATTAAAACACTCATGTGATACTATTATCACTGTGTGATAAACCCACATTCGTGTTTTAAAACCCCTTACTATACAACAGTTGCATAAATAACTATACTAAAATCCCCAAAGCTAGGTACTATTTTGTTCAAAAATGATTTAAAAAAAATTATCATTTCTATTTTTCTAATGATTCGTTGCACTCACTAAATATTTAAGGTGTTTATTGATAACTCAGCCAACCCTTGTCCTAAGCCTTGCGCGTGCGCACATCACCTGTCAACTTACTGACCCATTCATTGGGTATTATAAACATTCTTATACACATAACTTAATGCCATGTTTGTCACCATTACGAAAACGTTTATATTTGGAGTTTTTGACCCTACTTATACAGGGTGGTGATTTAGTCAGAAACTTTCAATTAAAGGGTGTTTCTATCCGTGATATTAAACAACTTTTCCTCACAAATGCAAAACAGATTCCTGAACAAAAGCTTTTCATTTGAATTATCCGATCAGTTCATTGATTGTATCGTGATTACCATATAGATTTTTCATTAGGTCCTTTAATAAAAGTTTTGAATTAACTTTACAACTTAAATATTTATTTCAGTCGGTGGCAAAAAACGAAAATTCAATACCAAAGACACCGACTACCGAAATTAAAGTCATTTTTCGCTTTGTAGTGTTTTTTTTGGAAGTCGATTGATTTTTTTTTTTTTGTAAAAGTTTTTATTTTTCAGTTTTTAGTTGTGGTACCTGAACCCAACTCAAACAACATACAAGCAAAGTTAATAAAATTTATATGCGACCACACGGGAAGCACCAGTTTTAATAAAAAAGAATCATCAAAATCGGTTCACTCAGTAGAAAGTACTAAAGTAACAAACATAAAAAAATATAAAAAAATTCAGTCGAATTGAGAACCTCCTCCTTTTTTTTGAAGTCGGTTAAAAAGTGGGATTGACAGATACTTAATGAACCCCTGTTTTACTTGCGTGTGCAAGTAATTCTCAGCACCTGTCTAAATACATAGTATAAGTTTAAAATACAATAGACGTGGATATATTAAGTAACTTGTTCCGCTTAGCTATTTGCATGATTTACGTTGTCGAGCAAACGAATTCTTCAAACATAATATGAAGCAATTGGTTAACAAATATTCTTCGAAATTCGTTTGATTGTAATTAAAAGTGTGTTCCACAATAAAGGCTCTTACAAACAGGCGCAACGCGACAGTGCGCCGCGACTCTTATAAACCAATTTTTAAGAAAACTTCATGGTAGAACAATTTACCAGTGTCGTGACTGCACGAGCCTTAAATTGAGGTGCTGGTTCCTTGTAAACTTAGGGATATCATATAAAGTTTTGTTCCCCTAATATAATACAAGATTGTCAGATACCATAGCCAACCCTTGCTTACCTATCCCTGCGCGTGCGCTTGTTTCAACACCACCTGTCAACTGACCCATTACACTCAAACAGTCGACCGTCAACAGAGCAAGAAGTAACACATGAACTTCGAAAATCGCCTTTATTGCTATGAGATAAAGACGGTGTATTGTTAGCTAAACGTGCGGTGGTTTGAACGATCACTGTTTCTCGTCGAACACTCAGTATTATTTACTTGTACTGAAAGGTAAGGTGGTGATAGACAGTGTCATCTGCTCATCAGAGTCGGGAAGTAAGTGGGAGTTACATTTCAACACGTGTGTGAAAGGAAAGGGAATTGACAAATTGTTGCGTGAAGGTGAATTAGAAACAAGCTTATTTTTGTTTGGCGTAAGAAATCTTATCAATTTTTTTCCGGTAGCATTATAATCTGCTAAGAGATGGTCCTAGGACTCTTAAAGAACCCTTAAGCCCATCTTCTGATGATAGATTAAACCAAACTTTATCATGAACAATTCTATGTTCATGCCTCCTTTTCTATCTATTCACAAAATTCCATGCATGCATGCATGTGTCAGTTCAGAAAAGTATGTAAGCATAAACTCAAATAGAAATGCACTCCACTCAATATAAAAGCTCAATGTATAGAAGAGTTCCAAACACAGCACAGCGTATTATTTATAAACACAAAGAAAGTAATTCTTTGACTACCCAGCATAGAGGCAAGCTTACATTACGATCTCCACTTAATTATAAATAAATCAACGCTGTCGACAAGCAAGGCGGCGCGCGCGCAGCATGGCTGTCGAAATCGTCTGTCAACCAGCGCATTATACTAACACGATTATAGACACGGTAATAGAATTCGTGTTTCTTGTCACGTTGTTCAAATATTTACGGACTTAGAGTTGGATTAATCTTCATTAATATCTTTGGTTGTTTTTCCGATTCTTTTAATGAAGTTTCTAGCCAACTGACCGAATCTTTGAGAACTGTCGAGTAAGTGAATGTACTCGGACAACTAATTGAAATAAATGTTTCGACTTTGACATCTCCAAAAGTTTGTTAAGAAACGGGATGAATGGCATAATCATTGATTTTCGCAATTCGCAATGAGCTCTATTATAGTATAATGGCGGCTTCGGAAACGCACCAGGGAAAAGTATCGTCCGTGGTAGCGCAGACACGTCCGTCGCGGTGCGTCCGATCCGCGGCGAATCCGTGACTTCATAGGTACAGTGCGAGCTTCTCTGTCACTTTACATTTCGGAATGACAAAATGTATCTAATCTCAATGGGCTGGTCTGCGTCCTCCGCAATGTCACGGACCGTGGGAAGAGTTTTGGTGTGCGGTGCATGGCTGTCCGTAGTCGTCGACCGTGCGGGCAGGTCTGTGTCCGTCCGCAATATCACGCACCGTGGAAAACCGCCTTGAGAAGAGCAGTAATCTTCATTTTTATCTAGTTCTCTGTTCTTCTAGAATTCTGAAATACCGTCTGACGATTTGGCGGAAAACTTGGTACTAGGTGTTCTGTTTCTATTTAAAATTGAAGAAAGTGGAGAGTTCCTAGGCCCAGAGTAGTTGAGTGTTTTTGGAGGTAGCTGTTTGTCCTTTCCTTACTAAAAGATGGACGCTAATTCCATTTTGCAGGCCACCAAAGGTCACATAGTATCTTATTCTATAGCGGGAATCACACGAAACTATTTTCGATTTCTTGCACCAGCACGCTTATCATGACCAGAATAGAAACGGGTTTTGTCGACGGAAGAATAGACAAAATGACAGATAAACAATCACGATCTGTCATTTTGTGTATTCTTCCATCGACAAAACCCGTAGAAAAGGAGGAACTCGTTTCTATGGATGTCATGCTACTAGAGCTGCATTCTTACACGTTATAAAACATCAACCATCCGGTCATACATATTTTATTTACATAATTATAAATATTAATTAAGTACTTAATGGGATTCTTATACTCGTTGTATGCTTATTAAATATTTAACTTTAAAACTAATTATGTTTTTTTTTGTTACAGGTATGGTTCATTTTTATAAATTTTTGAATTTTGGTAAGTTATGATTACAGAGTGTAATGTAGTACCTACATCTTAAAAGTTAATTTTTTTCTTTAATTTGAAAGAGATGCTCTCTTGATAACATTCATGGATTTCTGATTTCTAAAAAGCTAATCTTCAGAAAATTTGAATAACAGACTTGCAGACTATGGCAAGTGATTTTGAATGGTTATTATACGTCTGTTGCAATTTTGAGTCAGCCAGTCACAGGAGTTAGCATGATTTTGATGACATCAGTGCCCTTTCTATCGACATTATTCCTAATTTACCTTTTAGCGAGGTAGCTTTGTCAAGACAACTTGTATACTTACCAAGTTACCATACAATTTATTTATACAAACTTGTAACTTAGAAACAACCTTGCTTACCCATTAACTTACCACTAATTTCTTAACTTTTACTTGATCGGGAAACTTGCCGTAAATAAATCTCTGCGTGTGGTCGCTCATTGGTCATAAATATTTTACGACAGATCGTATATTTTGAGATGTAATAATATAGTACAAGGCTGGTTAACTGGTAAGAATATAACTTGAGATATAGTCATGTGTGTGTTTATGACCGTGGTTGTAAACAAAATTATTTTACTTTAGATTTATTTTAGCATTGATAATTATTGTTCACGGCCGGACATGGGTATTATATATATACTTAAAATGATCCAATACAATACCTACAATACAATCTCTGATACCTATTTCCTTTATGTCAACCACATTCGTCAGTTTGTCAGTTCTATTCAGTCAATGACTCTTAGTATATTCATATTTCATACGTTTTTTTCGCCAAATCGTGGTTTTTACTCGATTGACAATTTTTTTAATACCTACCTCCTACCTAGGATTCCTAGCAGGGACCGAAACCGATATAATCAATATGGATATTTTTTCGGCTACATTTATAATTTTACAGTTATTTTTAAAGGTTACCTTTTACAACATTTGTACCTATTTTTTACAAGTCTTTTTAAAAGTTACCTTAAATTGAATACAACCAATATTAAAACCGGTTACCGAAATAAAAATTACCTCAATCTCACGTGCCGTCGGTATTAGTTTTAGAGCGCGCTTCGCCTGTGTGTGTGTAACCCGTATAAAAACGGTAACTTAATAGAGGTAACATGTTTCTTCTTCTGGGTTACCCAGATACCGGTAACCTTAGTCGTAGAAGATACCAAAATTCTTCGATACCGTACAGGTATCGAAGAATTTTGGTTTATAAAGGTTTTCGATTCCTAGGAATGCTATTTTTATATTGGACGAATTTATTGATTAACATTTTATTTGTCTATGTCATAGTATAAGGAGAGGTAGTAAACTATCTTCATACAAACGCACCGCGCGCGGCTTGTATGTGTGGGGCCATAGTATCTATGAGTCGCCGCACGCACACTTAACAAAATCTCGACCGGTTTCTCACGAGAAACGGGCGCGTTTGTATGAAGATAGCTTACTACCTCTCCTTATACTATGTCTATGTCTACACTAGAATTCCAATAAACCTACTTTTGTCCAATCATCAAGCCAGAGACAAGTCTAAAACTCACTCAACAAAACGAGCAAAAATGCTGCTGTAAAAAACATAAAAAAATAAACTTGTAAAATGGTGTCAAACACCTGATACTGTTGTATTTTACCTACATATTTTTTTAAATACGGATTAGTAAATAAAATATAACATTGGCACGTCAAAGTAACAACCCGTGTTTCGCAAGTCGGTTAAAAATTCCATGTCGACACATCAATTTGCATCAATCAACATCCGTCGATATTAACATATAAACGTATTATATTGCATAAATAACTCTATTGGGTTCCATTAAGGTCTCTTTTGGCTTACAGATCAATGTGCCGACATAATTTGATACGGCCACATTGTATTATGAATGATTGAGTTGGTTCTGTGGTTGAGGTTCCGTAGCATTCAAGTTTATTTGATTAGGGAATTAGCAGTGTTAGTAACGTGATTTATAATTTAACACTTATAGGGTTTGTATGGGTATTTCATATTTTTCGGGGTTTTTGACACAAGAAATTAGAATGTCATATACTTAATCTGTTTTGGATGATGGGTCTGAAGGCCACAAGAAAAAAGTTATGTAGGTACTTACTCAAAATGAAGTAAAGCATCATTCGAATCGATCATAAACCATCATAAGAAACAAGATATTTATTTAATTATTCCAAATATTTTGCTATAAAAGAACCTTTCACGAGTTTTCACAAAGCTCCCCCCGACCCATGCTCGAAAACGAGGTGCCAGCAGTTGTTGCAGCTGAGCACGTAGCTTTAAATACCCCGTATAATAATCAATATGAAAATCTATATTCGATCCAGCCTGTCCCTTCTTGCTGTCCTCCCCCCAGCGACGCCCTAAGCCGAGGTTCGTACCCTACAGGGGGTGCCCTTAGCGAGCGTTCGCCTAGTTTTAATTTAGAATAGTTTTTGCCCCTGGCTAGAGGTAGAAGTTTAAGGCAACCACAGGAAAGTTCGATTAAGCAGCCGTGACCTCATAGGTCAACTGCGAGATGACCTAGTAAAAAAAAAAAATACGAAGCGTTCGTCCAGCGAATTCTGGGCACTCAGCCGCGCTACCCAGCTGCCTACTGACTGAGTAATCTTTTTACCTCTGCGTTTCTCCTTCAGATCTCCTATAGATTTTGACACGAACGAAGAAAAGGGTGATTGAAACATCGCTTCTAGTCGGCTCTTCATCCGATCACTTTTACATCCCACGGATCCCTAATATCGTAGCAGATGTCCACACTCACAGCCTCCAGTCGGCACCTGTTCCGTTTCACGTCCGGACCTGTTCCAACACGACTTGTTTCATGTGTTTTTGTTTTAACGGCGTTAAAATGTTAAGGAATGCAGGATTTGGTTCTGTTAGGGCAAAAAGTTATTCTAGAAAATGTTTTAATTAGATGTTCTTGTTTATAGTTTCAGATTTGAGAATTTTGGTATTTGTATGGATTTTATGAATTTTGATAGACATACAGTGATGTAGATGTCCTCTAGAGGACTGCTGGACAAAAATTTATAAAGTGATTTTGATCGACCTTTATTTTTTTTAAACTCTGAAACTTATAGGAATTTCATGACTATGGGGTCGGCTTCCAGTCAAATCGATGCAGCTGAATACCAGTATTTTACATGTAGCGACTGCCTATCTGACCTCCACAACCCAGTAACTGGGTAATATGATACCCCTTGGTAAGACTGGTTGTCAGACTTTCGGGCTTCTGACGACCCGTAACGACTGTCAAAGATCCACGAATGACAGCCGGGACCAACGGCTTAACGTGCTTTCCGAGGCACGGAGGAGTCTCGGTATGTCGGTATGGTCACCACGGACCAACCTCGGCAAGCGTAGCTTAACCTGATGGATCGACCCGTGCGGCTGTGGTTACTTAGCCACGAGCTCCTCATCATCTCCTTATCTTACTCATGACTATACTAATATAACGTTAAAAAAATAAAGCTTAAATTGTTTAAAAAAGCAATGTTATCCTCGAAAGACGACTATAAAACTACATCCCTTCTTGGGTTTGATAAATGATAACTAAAATAAACAGAGGCAAGGCGAGTCAGATAATAAAATCAATTGATATTGATACGTTCACTATCTTGTAAGAAGCTGACATTCACTTCAAGTGGACGTTGGGTTGTTAAACTTCAATTAATAATATACTGCATCTTCAAGGTGCCTGTATATTTTATCAATCGACTATTCGAAAAGTATTGAGAAAGAGTATCGACTTGAGGAAAAGTGTACCAATGGCTGTAATTCAAACTCAACTCAAACTCAAATTTCAATTAAACCAATTACAGGCACTTTTGGATTGTCAACGGCAAAGGTTAAAGTAACGAAAAATAATAATTATTTTTTAGCTTAAAGCCACCTTTCAGAGTCTTGCAGCCAGAAGTCTTAATTTTCAGACGAAAGCTTACGATACTTAGCAACATTTTTACTGAGAGTTAAGATAAAGTATTCGTTCATCATCATTGATACATTCTACATCGTCGTCAAAGGGTCTTCGTTTTTAGGGTTCCGTACCTCAAAAGGAAAAAACGGAACCCTTATGGGATCACTTTGTTGTCCGTTTGTCTGTCTGTCAAGACCCTTTTTTCTCAGGAACGCGTGGAGGTATCAAGCTGAAATTCATATCAAATACTCAGGTCCATTGTCCCTTGGAGCTGTGAAAAAATCAAACTTCTAAGCCAAGGCAATCAAAAGATACAGCCGTTTATGCTGAAAATTTTCGACACTCACAAGGGAATCAAAACCTACAGGGTACTTCCCGTGAACTCAGAATCTTGAAATTTGGTACAAAGCAACGTCTTATAACACAGATAAAGGAAAAATTGTGAAAAGCATACATTTTTAATGACATCATTTAATAAAAAGTTTTTAATTATTTTAAACTTACTACCCCCTTTCCTCATCAACGCGGTTTGTACGAATGCCTCGGTGCGCGAGTCTGACTCTCACTTGGCTGGGTTTGCCTATAGCAAGTAAAATTTTAACAATCTTCGCTCAGTATAAAATCTAGATATCTAACCGCATTTGCAAAGCTAGTAGCCGACCCCAACACCGTTGCAAAAAAAGATTACTTCCCACTTATCGTCACCATTTCAGCTTGAAAGACGTCCACCGCTGGGCATAGGCCTCCCTCAAGGATTGCAGCCAATGACCGGTTCTTGGACCCTTGCCACTCGATTCCAACTAATCCTCTAAAGAATCAAGTTATTCTCAACAGTAAATTGCCTTTCGCGGCGCTTGCGCACCTCGTGTCGTTAGCATGCACAAGGTCGTGTTATGTAAGTCTAATAAAATGTACATACATAATGAATGTATGTTGTTGTAAGGCCATCGTGTTTATAAACAATAAATTTGATGTTGAAGGAAAAAATCTTTGAGGAACTTGATTCTCTTTGTTCGAATTGTTAAAAGATATCGACAAAGATTAATCAAAAGTCATTGGTTTTAGCTGCCTACCTACTTCAGGTTTTGACAAAATTGATCAAATTCAAATTCAAACCGACACCCGAAACTGACTCTTGTATTAAGAGGACTCTCTCAAGTATTAAGAGGGTTAATCGATATTCGTGATTTATCCTAAAAGTTGGCAATGTTGTAAATAGCTATCAAATATTTACCTGTTTTGATTAATTTGGCAATATTACTGTATGGAATTAAGAAATGTGGCCAACTAGGGAACTAAAACATTGATTATGAAATGCAATAATTATTATTGTAACACCGAATAGGTATTTAGTTTTAGATGTATAAAAAGTATTTGATTACACTTATTACGGTTACAACATCAAATTCAGTGTTATAATTGCAATTCATTATTAATATTCTAGTTCGCTAGTTAGCCACATTTCTTATTTCCATACAGTAATATTGCTAAATTAATCAAAACAGCGAAATATTAGACGTTTATTTACGACGTTGCCCACTTTCAGAATAAACGCTCTTAAGTTTGATTATAAGCACGGCTTGCTTGCTCAAACATCTCCATCGTCATACTTTTGGGTCTTCGAATAATTGCTCATAGCAACTGTTACTTCTATAAGAGTTAATTGTCACCTACCCACATTAATTACCACGACATTCTACCATACAATTTAATTTATGTGCGAGCACTATTTATCTAGAATCACAACGACCACCACTCATCATATTAACGTTCAAATCACGCCACATGTCAAGAAAACACGAATACCTTACCAACCTACCTATGATCTGTTTTAAAAGTATCTGACGAATAGGTAAACAAATCCTGTTCAGGTTAAATTGTTACGCAAGCACTCGGTAACACATTCATATGTATTTAGAAAATTTCGACTTTATATCTCACCACTTTTTCTAACAATTATTGTTTTAATTACATTATTAAATTGTAATTGAAAAATCATCGACGAAAGTTGAGGTTATAAAATTAACCTCAATTGTCAAATGAAAACCATATTCCAGGTGATTTGAAATTAAATTTTCGGTTTTAATTAATTATTGAATTTGTTATATCTGTTGTGAATTTTATATGAGTGTATTCCTGAACTAAATTATTTGAATTTGAAATATTCGAATACTCAAATTTCAAAAGGGGCACTACAAATTGACATTCATAGATGCGTTTTCAGATCCATTTGTTTACATTTTTATCAATTATTTTTGGTACAGATTATACCTACCTTACACAAGACACTGATTTAATTACAAGCAACCACGTTCGCCATTGTTACCGTTCTTTACCACAATTACCTGCGCGGGAGTGCCTAGGCCAGTCACGACTGAAGATAAAGCTGCAGTAGATGAATGTGCCAGATTAAAGTGTACGACGTGATTAACTAGGTTCTTATGCTACTTAGTGATGTAAGTAACAAGGGGAATGTAGGGTTTTATGTAAGGCCGCGTCCTAAGTCCTAACCAATACGATCGCCAACAAGGGCGCCTTCCAGTTTCCTGAAAAAAATTGTGATATAATGACCGCGACGGTCGCGTATTCGCACAACCGACTGTTTTGATTAGGGCTCGGGATAAGTATGTGACAAGAAAAATGTGATTAAGGGGTTACACTAGTCTAGGTTTTATTGAAGGAATTTTGAAGTTGTACATTTAGTCCGCGGAAGAAATAAATAGTGTTAAGACTCCTATCACATTTTTTTTACGGAAATTCATGATTTTTGACGTTCGACATTCTTTTCAAGTGATTTGCTAAATTTAATTGTGTAATTTTGTCTTATTATATTGAAAAAACGAAAACGAATGAAACGTATTCATTGTAGATAGAATTTTTATATCTTGATAGTTTATTTGATAAAATTTTGTTTATTTGGAATGTAATCAAGACATTTATTGCCTTTCTTTATGATTTTATCCGTGAAAACTCAAGGAATTTAAAGAAATTCTAGAACTCCAATAAACAAGTAAAACATTCAACTTATCTTTTAGTAATTTTAGCTTTTATTAGAATTGAATGGAACAATGTGAATTTGAGCGTCAAAGATTCATCGCAGACGGATTTTCTTGTAAACTGAGTTCGTAAAATATTTATAGTAAACTACACGAAGAGAAAAATTTAAATATGAAGAGAGAATGGCACTATCGTTATTCTTAATAAAATCATTAAAATATCTTATTGTTGCTGAAAATTACAACGTCAAAAATCATGAATTTGCGTAAAAAGTGTAATAGGAGTCTTAAAATCCGGAGGTGTAATGGGCCAGTTTCTCAAGCGTAGCTTTCTTCAAAGATATGGTCAGGAAAATGTCTTGAGAAAACCTTGGCATAATGATCTGAAATCGCTAACACTGTGTACTAGCACGGGATTCTTGTTCGAACTTCTTTGTATGAGAAGAATCTTTAGCTCTCTAAAGTGGGACAATTGTAGGCTTGTTTTAAAATCAAGATCATTAAATTACCCCGCGTTCTTTTAACCGATAAGGGACCGCGGGTGGTCCGCGCCGTGACAGATTTACGACCGCACTTGAATAAACAAAAGCATCGGGTTTCATGATAACGTCTATAGTGTTTTGTTTATGTTTTTTGCTACTCGAATAGATTAGAGATACATTGTAAATGGTTACAGTCTTTGTTATCAACGTTTACTAATCTTTATTACCCGTTTTTTTTTTGTTTTCTATGTTCTAATGTTTTTACGATTTCTAATAAAACTACCGTACCAATTCACACGAAATTTTTCAGGGTACATTATGGATAGATAAGTTATCTAATAAAAGCGTTTTCAGAGAAAATTTTTTTTCCAAAAAAATTCAAAAAATCTAGGTTTTTGCTGATCTAGAATTTCTAGTGCTTTCATAACTTTCTCCGTACCAAAAAAATATTTTTTATGTATATTTTTTTGTAAAAAAAATTTAAAACCCTGAAAAATTTAGTATTGAAAATAAATAAAACACTTACCGATCAGATCCATACAGAAAACTCACAAAATATCACAACTTTCACTATCACGAGAACTTTCACCATCACGTTTGTTTACACTTTTTTTGGTTGGGTCAAAATAGGTATAATCTAATGTTATTTAGTGCGAATATTATCTAAAACGATGTAATATTTACTTCAAAATGAAAATATCACCACTTTCCGACGATTTACACACTAAAACCATTAAAAAACGAATTATTACTGCGAACGCGCGCATCCCGGGAGTGACGTTTTTACTGTCATTTTGACCGCGCGGGAATGTCATTTTCAACATTTTTTTATAGTGTTGCCCATTTATATTTTTGCTTTTAGTCGATTTATTTGACAAGAATATCTATCTGACCATAGACTGCAAAAAATTTCAAACAAAAATATTGATTACAGCGAATACGATTGACAGTTGTATGTCGTGTGGAGTCTTGTTGCCAATTGGCAACAACGGTCCTTTAGCGGTAGCGATCGTCGCGCCAATACACGATCGTTCGAACTTTTTGTTCGGGGAACCTGAACGCGTGGTCGCACCGACAGAGGACACTTTCCGGTTTTCCAAACAAAAAGTGACATATACACGCGACCGAACGCGTATTCGCGCGGCGATTATTTTTAAATAGGACGCAGCCTTAGGCGACGATAAACGACTTCACGTCTAAAAGAGTAGTGTTAATGATTTGGAAAAAACATTAGTTAAATTAGAGCTTTTTCTTAATAACTTAATATAGGAATATTTTAGATTATGTTTATATTACACTAGCTGACGTCACGCGATTTCACCCGCGTACTTCCCGTTCCCGTGGGAGTACGGGGATAAAATTACATTATATCCCCGTACTCCCTACATATTACATTTACAGTGATATAGTAGATGTTCACCACGACAATATTAATAAATTTGTACGAGCTTTTGTAAATAATCCAATGTAAATTTAATTTTATTTTATACATGTTTTCAATTATTTTCACTTGTAATCCGTTTATTCTTTTCATTTAATTTTATTATTTATTCATAATCATTTTAATTTTATTCATACATTTTCATTTTTGAATCATCTGAATCAGTAATTTTGATTGAATGAGTTGTTAATCTTCTTTATATTATTTTAATTTTGTTTTTTTGTATGTATATTAACTTTATAAGTATGTTGTATAAAGCCGTTTTTATTTTTTAGTGCATGTGGTGTTAACCTGTAATTAATTGTTGCACTTGTAAATGTTACCCTAGTAATTAAGTTAGAAATGTATAGGTGTAAGTAATTGTTGGTTAACCTAAATAAATAAATATAGCCTATGTTACTCGCTGATAATGTAGCTATCCATTGCTGGAAGAATTTTTCAAATCGGTCCAGTAGTTTTTAAGTTTATTCGTTACATGCAAAAATACAAATCTTTCCTCTTTAATTACTTTAATCTAAATATTAGCATAAATAGTGAAATTAATTTGTAAAGTTATGTCTAACGCGGATAAAAAACTGAGAATCACGCAAAATCTATCAAGTATCATATATAGCGTCTTAAGCGATTCTCGACAAATAACTTTAATTAATCTTCTTTACACCAGCCTATAAATTAACTCTTGTCGAAACTAAAACACTTACAAACTGTATCTACCATTAGCATTAAAATATAATAATTTAAATTTTATTTAATACTACGCTCTCTGGAAGTTACGAGTATTAATGAGTTGGATCGAGCTAATATTTTTTAAAATTCATTGTTAATAATAGTATATCATTTAGATTAGCGATGCAGAATGAACTCCATTCAAGTTTTTAAAATGTCAAGGTCTAACGATTTTTATAGAAACAGAATATAATACGTTTTTTTTTCTTATCTAAATTGGTTAGCTCCATTATGCAAAGTGACATGGGTCTGCTTCCAGTCTAACCGGATGCAGCTGAATACCAGTATTTTACATGGAGCGATTGCCTATCTGACCTCCACAACCCAGTAACTGAGTAATACGTTACCTCTTGGTAAGACTGGTTGTCAGACTGTCAAAGATTCACGAATGACAGCCGGGACCAACGGCTTTACGTGCTTTTCGAGGCACGGAGGAGTCTCGGTATGTGAAGATGGTCATCTATTCACGAAACAACCCCGGCAAGCCTAGCTTAACCTGATGGATCGATCCGTGCGGCTGTTATTATTTAGCAAAGTGACATCAATGTTCGAAATAAATTATTTGAATAGCTGCGTTTGTAGTTTTTTTTCTGCTAGAAATGTACCTAGAGGCCTACCACCAGCTCATAAAGCAGTATTATTTTAATATTACTTCAGTGGGATAAAGAGATGGAGCTATACGTCCTGTAGAGCTTACCCTTTGTTTTTCGTTAGAAAGCAAACTTGCTTTCAACGTAACTACGTTGTTGAAAAAAATCTATGCGAGGATTTTTTTAACTCCCCAACGAAGTTAGGAAATGCTGTATGGACTTTGCAAACAGAAATAAAAAATTATGGCACTCCGTGAGTGCCGACAGAAGTGAAAACTTGAAAAAAATCGGCAGCGCGGTAATTAACGCGTTGATGTCTTTTACTCCACGGAGTCGGTAACAGGTCGCGAAATCAATGGTTTAGTCCCATCTCAAAAATGCCCAACACGCCTAAAGAAGTTTTCACTTCAATAAATATTTTCGCAAATAATCTAAATTTCAATAATCAGTTCGTTGGAAAATAAATTAAAAGCTTCTTTCGTCATCACTCAAATTCTGTCACTGTACTAGCAAAATATTAATATCTAACATCAGACTACTACAAAAATAACTGGCTTTATTACCTTGCTTAAAAAACCGTCAGTTCCACATACTCAGCACTTAATTATCTTCTCATAAACAAGCGACTCCCCCACACTTAAGATAATGACGAGCCCTCAAACTTCAAACAACTTTTTAACTCGGAAACCTGCGGGATAAACAAACAGACAACTATTTTAACACCTCCATAACTGAAGTTAAACAGTCATCAAAGGAAGTTCACTGTTTGTAGTTAAAAGTTATTTATGAGAGTTGTGGACAGTGAGCTCGTTCAATTATGGGCTAATAATAATTAATACTAATACTACTACTCAATAATAATACTACTACCAAATACTAATACTACCACTAAATACTAATACTACTACCAAATACTAATACTACTACTAAATACTAATACTACCATGGGCTAATAAATATTTTTTTTTAATTAAAAAATGATTAATTTTGTAAATTAAAAAAAAAAAACAGTGGCACTCCGGGAGTGCCGACGGAAGTGAAAACTTGAACAAGATCGCCTTGGTGGAAGAAAAATACTTGTATAGAACATTGGTCCGTAACCGTTTCTAAATAAAGAGCACAATCGCGTTTACAAAAAAAAATACTTCCACAACCTTTTAAGGAAAAATACTTGCATAGAACATTGATCCGTAACGTAATATAAATAAAGAGCACAATCGCGTTTACAAAAATGAGGTGTCGGTAACGGTGTCGCGAGTTCAATTGTTTTTTCCATCTCAAAAATGCTCAACGCGCCTAAAGAAGTTTTCACTGTAAAAAAAAAGATACAAGGTAAATAAATAGAACATTTAGCATAAGAATAAGCATAATCAGCCTATAATGTTCCCACTGCTGGGACACAGGCCTCCTCTCTGTGAGAGGGAGTGGGCTGTAATTCACCACGCGCGCCTAGTGCGAGTTTGTAGATGTCACATGTCTTCGAATTTTCAGTTCTAGGACATGCCGGTTTCCTCACGATGTTTTCCTTCACCGTTTTGAGAACAGTGGTGATGAGATAAATTACATAAAGAAAAGCGCCTACCTGGATTCGAACCCACGACCTACAAATCATAAGTCGTGGCTGTTATACCACCGAGCCACCGCTGCTCGCCACTACGAGAATATTTATGAATCCAAAATAAAAATAAATAATTAATTTGCTTCAATTAATATGAATATTTATGCGTTAGTGTGAAAACTAAAAGGCTTGTCTAGTTCGTGAATGATTTACTTTTAATTTACAATATGAATTTTTAATTATTTTCATAAACAAAACAATGGGTATTTAAACAACAATTAGCAATTTTAACGAGTCGCTATTCTATTCACACTAATTAAACAATATGAGCACTTTTTTATTACTAAAACAGCTAGAGAAGAAGTATTCATTTATTAAGGCAGACTAATTATTATTAGTGTTTTGCAAAATAAATGTATGATTTTTCTCTCAAATCCTGATTTCAACATCTACACTATTTTATTTATCTATACTCCGATCCGGATCCGGATTCCGGAGATAACTTATTACGTACAAACTCACAAATTTTACCTTACAAAGAGGTAAAATTTGTGAGTTCCTGATCCGGAATTTGGAATTCCTGATATCGGAACTCCTGATCTGATTCTGAAAATTCTTTCACTAATGGGAAGCTACAGTATTGCTGATTGTCATAAGATATATTCTATGTTAAAACAAGAAATGTCACGCAGACAAGGTTGCTGTCAGAAGACAGCAACCTTGTCGGCGTGTACAAAATCCAGGACCAGCTTCTGCTGGTCCTGGATATTTGTACAAAAAAAAACAAAAATACGCGCAGATGAAGTCGCGAGCCCAACTAGTCACTACATAGTATAAAACAAAGTTGCTTTCTCTGTCCTTATATCCCTATGTATGCTTAAATCTTTAAAACTACGCAACGGATTTTGATGCGGTTTTTTTTAATAGATAGAGTGATTGAAGAGGAAGGTTTATATTTATAATAACCAGTACCCTAATTGCGTAATACAACACAATCACAATCTGTTTCGATTTGAAACAGATTGCTAATCCATTGCCTCATAAGTTGGAAAAAAAATCTGCTCAACAACGTAAATAACGCAATGAATGTTGTTGAACTGTCAAAATGAAACAAATTTGGCAAAATTGTTTACGAAAATAGGTTACGCAATTAGGGTACCGGTTTATACCCGTGCGAAGCCGGAGCGGGTCGCTAGTACATAATAAAACCAGTACCACCACAATAAAATCAGTAGAACCATTACAATTTATATTTATATTAACATCCATTAAATAGTGGAGAAATACTGTTGGTTTCTAATGTGACGCGACGGGCAGTAATGAATAAATCAAAACTACTGGATCAATTTTAATCATTTTTTCAGTGAGTGACATAGGCTATATATTTTAATACCCGTGCGAAGCCGGGGCGGGTCGCTAGTAAACAATAAACTTTATTCGACACACATTTCTTACACAAAACAAACGTTTTCTTCTCATTCAAATACCTTACATACTTGAATCTTTGAGAGGTGCTCCTCAATTTTACAGACCCACTTCGAAATGCTCTTTGATGTCGCTTTGATATTTGAAACCCTGTTGAACATGTCCTTTCGAAATCGTTTATAGTTTCTAAGATAGTTCGTAGGAGAGAGAATTGTGTAATATGTACACACGACTACAACATCAAGCTATACATTTCCAGTTTATGCTGATCTCGCATTGTATAGGATTTCCGTACAATGCGTGGTCAGCTTATACTGGAAATGTATATCCTTGACCTGTAGCTGTGTGTACCACCTACTAACTTCTGCCCGCGATTTCGTCTGCGTGAAATGGTTTTACGTGGCTTGTTTTAACAAAACGATAAAATATCCTATCACACTCGCCAATACTGTGATAGAATTTTTTGGCGAAGCCGAGTGTGATAATAGTATCACATGAGTGTTTTAATACCTAATTATAACAGTTGCATACAATACTTTATCTACACCCATGATATGAATCCTCTATAAAAGGTTCTGAAACCTTGAGTGTTTGTAATTCAAGTTCAAGAATAAAGAAATTCCCACGAAATTCAGTACAACTGCACGTGCGAGTGTCGCCTGCAGCAGCACATCACACACACATGCGTGCAGCGTGTGCTGCTGTTCCCCGCTTGAACGTTGAAACGAGTTGCGTAATGAAATTTAGTACAACATTGTAACACTCATTGGGATGAGGTAATGGTTACTATGACACTGGCTGTTATAATGTTGCCAATAAGCTAACTGTTTCAGAAACTTTTATAGAGGTTTTATAGCATGGGTGTAGATAAAAGCTTTTGTGGTATTTAATTTTCGTTACACATTTTTGAGTTTGTGTCGGTGTTTGTATTCTATATATAGGTATTAAAATCCTTAACTGAATAAATATAATTTTAACTGATATTTCGAATTTGTTCAAAAAATAAACAAACAAATGGGTCATAAATAAGTAGAAAGTTAGTGACTAATTGAAACATACAGGTCACAAAAACAGTAAACAATGATAAACTAGTAAAGCATCGGATGCACTTTTAAGAACTTAGTACATGGATAGTAGTATTTCCCTGACCCTAGAGGTTTCCCATTCTATCGGTACGTGGTTCTACTTACAGAAACTTGTCGTGTACTCATTATCGAGTGCAGGACCGATGCCAAGACACGGAATGAGATGGGGTGGCCCATTTACTGGGGGCCTGTACCTAACGAGGGATCTATAATGTAGCCAAAGGTATCAAGTGAACTCTTTGAACTAAAGTATCCCCTCTTAACATTAAATGATGGTCGTATCAGTCAATCTAATGATAACTACCAAAACTATTTCTTATGAGAAAATATGGTCATGAGAAAGAAAGTTTTTTTTTTTTTTACAAAAATATTTTTTTTTTACAAAAAATTAACAAAATCATTAAACAAATAAAGAGTTATGCGAGGTCCAAAAGGCTCCTATCACAGCATAATATTACGATATTTAAAAAATAAATACCGCAGCACTCGGATTCTGATAGGATAAACACAACACTACAAATAATTTGGTGATCATAATATAAAATTTATTGACCCTAAAGCAGAATGCAGTCGCCCATTCTCTGGCCTTTACACGGCTTATTGGTGATTCGCCCGAATTAACTTGCCCGAAACGGGCGAATCGACACAATTTTTTTGTCTTTTGCTGATTCGCACGACGTTAATTTATTTGTAGGCAAATCGACTTCCGGAGTTGTCGATTGCCTACAAATAAATTAACTTCATGCGAATCGCCTCATGAAAAATAATATTATTTAAAAGTACCGATTCGCCCGTTTCGGGCGAGTAAATTCGAATCACCAATAAGCCCTATACATATATACACACACGATTATCTTTCCCAAGTAAAGGCATTAACACACCACATTGCACCACTGAAAGGGCACGAGATTATTTCCAACCACAAAACAGTGCATATGAGGTCAACAAAGACCATCTACATGCGAATACATTTCTATTGATATGTTAATAACTACTGCGAGAAATGTAGGGCGAACCCACTATTATTGTCTTTACGAACAAACCTAGTATGATGCTAATTTTGACCTAGATCTATACATATTATAAATTAAAGTCGTTTTTCGTGTCTGTCTGTGTGACCATGTTGTTTTTCTAAACTACGCAACAGATTTTGACGCGGTTTTTACTATAATTTAGAGACTTTATTCCGGAAGGTTTATGTGTAAAATGAATTTATATTAAATTACATAAAATACAATAGACGTGGATATATTGAGGTGGACCGAGCAGTATATAAGTGGGTTTGACGGGCGATAAGGCTCACTCTGCGTTCAGCGCTTGGTGTGGCAACACGCCGTGTTCGGGTTCACGACAAGTCAATCGTCATCCTGAGGATGCTTCGTTGAGAGGTGAAACACGTGTCGATTTCTTTCAGGGTTTTTATAGCTCTTTAGAAATAGCTAAGCGGAAAAGGTTAAATATATCCACGTCTATTATATTTTATTATGGATTTCCGCATGGTCACGCCTAAATCAATTAACTATTAAATTAAATAATAATAAAGAAATATTAATGTTTTGATAAGTGGTAAAAACCGCGCGAAGCAGGGGCGGGTCACTAGTAAATACTATTTTAGTCAACAAGAGCTATTTGGTAATTTTTCGTCGTAAAAGTAAAGTTTAGTCATTAACTTTGTCTGGCTCCGTGCGATTTTGGCGAACTATGTACAGTTATCGTGAATTGTGTTTTTGTTTTAGTAGTTCAGTGAATTTCACTTTTTGGTTGTAAACAAGCTAACTTTTCTCTTTGTGATCGTGTTTTCCAGTTTGTAGGTGAACTATGCTTGGAAATATTTGTGGTGGGTTAGGATACAATAAATGCTTCTGTTTTAAAAACGCCTATCGATTTACTTACATACAAAAAAACGTGCATGTTTATACTAGGCGGAGACAAGAAAAAGTTTGTATGTTTGTTACTCAATTACGTAAATACAGCTAAATGGATTAGAATGAAATTTAGCACACAGATAGTTTATAACCTAGATTAACACATAGAATACTTTTTATCCCGGTAGTACGTTCCCTTTGGGATAATTTCCCGACATCCAGATGGGCGAAGCCGCGGGCAAAAGCCAATACCTAAGACAGTAAATTAAAACTTCCTATATTTAATGAGTATGACGTTCTCAGTCTGTATAAGAAAAGAAAGAAAAATAGGTTTATTTGTCACAGAAACACGTGCATACAAAAAGACAAGAGTAATCAGAAAACCAAACATATTCAATAGATCACTAAAGCTAGTCAAAGATTGGCAAAACCCATAGTCAGCCATTCATTTATTGTGTAGATCTGCTAAAACAACTTACGCTTGTCATACTCACAGAAAGTAAAAGCATATTTCGGAAATTAGCACCACAAAACGTTAACCAGCTAAAATCATATTTTGCTCCAAAACTGTCACTTCACAATCTGTCACATCCTTTGTTATAATGACTTAATGAGCAGTGTTCCGAAATGTCGAAACGGTGAACAAAAATGCTCGAATAATGGCCCATTAGAAATAATTACAAACGATTGTATTATATATTCTGAGCAGACTCTCATTGAATATTCTCTACCTTCCTTTTTTTCGTTTCAAGGAAATTGTAAAATCGTTTTTTGGCGACTAAATCGTTACCCTTGGGCTAAGGCTAATTGTAAGGTCGGTACAAAGGACAATTCAATTCCATTGTATTGTAATTTTTACTCAATTATAAAAAGTTGGATGTTTATGCTGCATAAAAAAAATCTGTTAATAATTTCAATAATTGTTTAAGATTATGATATATTATATGATAAGATTGAGAGATCGTAGCTAAGCATTAATAGCCGCACGGGTCGATCCATCAGGTTAAGCTACGCTTGCCGGGGTTGGTCCGTGGATGGGTGACCATCTTTACATACCGAGACTCCTCCGTGCCTCGGAAAGCACGTTTTAAGTCGTTGGTCCCGGTTGTCATTCGTGGATCTTTGACAGTCGTTACGGGTCGTCAGAAACACGAAAGTCTGACAACCAGTCTTACCTTCAAAATGGTTGAGCTGAATGGTGCTAATCCATGCGTCATGTTCGTGAATGGGCGCCGTCAATTGAGACTGGTCATCTCTTAGCTGCCAGGGCTTATTTTATTTTTTTTATTGTTCTTTTTTTATCTTTTTATTACGGACGCTTCTAACGTGCACGTCTTTCTACATTGTTCTCACTTGTATAATTTCAACATGAATGATGTAACCAATATTTTGTAACAATTTTTTATTTAAAAGAGTGTCCGTGGAGTTTCTTGCCCGTTCTTCTCCATAGGTACCTACTACGCTTTGGAATGGGCAACTAGCTTCATACCTATTTCTGAGTGACCGATTCCTTGACAATTCAAAAGTGCCTGTAAATGATTTAATTGAAATGAATGATTGGAGTTTGAGTTTGAGAGTTACCAAGAGGTCAGATAGGCAGTCGCTCCATGTAAAATACTGGTAACTAGCTGCATCAGGTTAAACTGGAAGCCGACCCCAACAGATTCATTAAATTGTTTAAGATTATTGTACAACTTCTGAGTAATATTAATAGCAGCGAAATAATGAGAAACATAAATATCTGTAAGTACTTCCTTAGGTACATACTCACATATTAAGAATGCATAGAAAAAAACGATAATTATGTAATTTAAATGCAAATCTTCTACATTATTTGACAGTCAAGATGGAAAAGGCCATCGAAATTGATTTCCATTACCATTAAAATTACATTATTATTGCTCCTTTGCTAATGGTCCTCCTCTGTTCTGTTTTATTATCACATTTATCTCATATATCCACTCTCTTATTGGAAAAAACCTAACCTACCTACAATAACAACAATTTTTGTAATAATTCAACATAGAACAATTTGGAAACCGAAAAAAAACATGATTATAATAATCACACGAAACGTAAATAAACTATCTCATTATAAACTTCACCGAAACAAGAAATACAAAAAAAAAATACAGTTAAAAAGTCCAATCCAATAATTCACACAAAAAGGAAAAAATAAACGCAAAAAAGTTCTCATAAAAAATCCTTATCAGCCAATACAAAAAAGCAGATTTTCCTCAATAAAGTACATAGTCCAATCAATAATGGCGGGCGATACGAAAAAACGTAATTACCATCAAGCATTTTAAAAATGTTTGCAAAATAGCCAAAGCTCTTTATATTAGCAATAAAATAAAATCAGCTGATGATAAAATAAAAACTACCTGGCAAGTAATAAATAATGAAACAGGTAGGAAAAAACAGCGAAATACTGAATTTAATTTAGAGACTGCACATGGCCCCATTAACTCAGATATAGAAATAGCTCAAGAATTTGAAAACTTTTTTGCTAATATTCCCCTTAAAACTACTGAAGCTTTAAATTCCTCACCCGCGCTTTCTGCTGCCTTACTTAGACAGAATGTGAAGGCATGCCCTTTGGAGTTTAGGTTTCAGCATACAAACCCCCAGGCGGTTATAAAAGCTTTTAAAGATCTTAAAATTAAATCAACAGAAGATCTCTGGGGAATGTCTGTAAAAGTCTGTAGATCTATTATCGAAACCATTGCGCCCTATTTAGCTTACATATTTAACACCAGTGTAGACCAAGGAGTCTTTCCGGATCTCATGAAACACAGTAAAGTAGTTCCATTGTTCAAATCCGGTGATAGTAAAGAACCCAACAATTATAGGCCTGTGTCAATTCTGCCAGTTCTCAGTAAGGTGTTTGAAAAGTTGATGCTCAATCAAATGTTACGTCACTTTAATAAAAATTCCATCTTTCATGAACAACAGTACGGTTTCACCAAAGGGCGTTGTACTACTGACGCCGGTGTCACCCTAATAAAGAACATTTTTAAGGCCTGGGAAGAAGCACAAGATGCCATTGGAATCTTTTGCGACCTCTCGAAGGCGTTCGATTGTGTAGACCATGAGACACTTCTGCTGAAACTAGAGCACTATGGGATTAAGAATACAGCTCTTGATTTACTTAGATCATACCTGAAAGATAGAAAGGTTAAAGTTCAGGTAAACGGCGTAAACTCATTAGGGTCTGAAATGGCAATGGGCGTTCCTCAAGGTTCGATATTGGGTCCATTCCTCTTTTTAGTTTACATTAATGATTTACCCCAATTACTTCAAAATCAACCGAAGATGGTGTTATTTGCAGATGACACATCATTAATCTTTAAAATAAACCGACGGTCACAAAATCTTGACGACGTGAATAGCTCTATTCTGCAAGTCCAAGATTGGTTTACGGTAAATAATCTGGTACTTAATAAAAAAAAAACCAAATGCATTAGATTTAAATTACCTAATGTTAAAAGTAGCGAATGTGACATCATATTGAATGGAGAAAAACTGGAATTTATTAATCAAACGGTTTTCCTGGGAATCACGCTAGACGAGAAATTACAATGGGGACCTCATATAACATCTCTTGCGGGGCGGTTAAGCTCGGCCGCTTATGCTGTTAGAAAGATAAGACAGTTAACAGATGTAGAAACCGCGCGTTTGGTCTATTTTAGCTACTTCCACAGCATTATGTCATATGGCATTTTACTGTGGGGTCGGGCTGCTGACATTGAATCAATCTTTATTTTGCAAAAGAGAGCTGTCAGAGCCATTTATAATCTACGTCGCCGCGAATCTCTCAGGGAACTTTTTAAAAGGATTAATATTATGACGGTACCTTGCCAATTCATTTATGAAAATATTATGTATGTAAGGAAAAATCCACATCTCTTTAATAAAATAAGTGATAGACATAATTTTAATACTAGAAATAAAGATAAACTAGATCAACCATTTTTCAGGTTATCTAAAGTACATACATCTTTTATGGGGTACTGTGTTAAATGTTACAACAAAATACCTTGTGACATATTGCAATTAAATGAAAGAAAATTTAAAACTCATATAAAAAGTACACTTTGTAAACAAGCATATTACAAATTAGAGGATTATATCCAAGATAAGAGTGCTTGGAAACATGCTGGTCCTGCTCCATAGGACAATTTAGAATCAAGACAAAATCAAACTGGTTGCTAATTTAATTGTAAAATTTATTACTTTGTGTTTTATGACATTGATTTTACATTCTGTGACTTCCTCACACACTTATTAATTGTAAAATTTTAGGAAAATCGTCTACTTTTACAATGTTTGTAAATATGTGAGCACAATGTATCTATCACATATTAAATTATCTATCGTTGCTTCATTTTTAATTGTTTTTACCTATTGTGGTATAGTAATTTTATTCTAGGTGCATCGTCTTCACATATAATAATTATTTAACAAATGTATGTACATATACAAACAATTGTAAAACATTTTTAAAAGAGTAACGGTGGAGTTTCTTGCCCATTCTTCTCCATACGAAAACTACCTTTTGGAAGGGGCAACTAGAATCAATTTTATTATTTTGTAATTTTTTGACGTTCAAAAGTGCCATACATGGGCCTATTTGAAATAAATGATTTGACTTTGACTTTGACTTTGAGCCGGCGATAAAACCTCGCTGGATAATACCGTCCTTTACCCAAACCTTTTCCAACTGTCCCTGACTGTCCCTATTGTTTCAAATCCCCATCGGTCTGGCCAAAAACATTCTTACAATGACTGTCGTTTGGGACGCGGACAAAAGGCACAAATTGTTGCGTTTTAGACGAATTTTCGACGTTTCTGAATGTCTAGGGAAAATTGTTGACAGTTTTTCGTGAATGTCATTATTTGGGTGCGAGCTTCGGACGGAAAGGTTATGCTAACGACACGTACTTATTTCAGGGTTGCTTGCATCTTCAATAATATTTCCTGTTTCACCAAGTTGCTATTCCGCTCTTGAAGAACAGCAATTTTGTCGAAACGGCAGAATATTATGAACCATAATAAAAACCATGTAACATTTCTGTAACAATACTCTCACAAATAAATTATGGACTATTACTATAGTTACTGGGCAAACACTATTAATTCTCCAAAAATGGTCCTAAGGAACATGGGCTATGAATAAATTTCTCCACATCATTATCGACTGACGAATCCTAGAAAAAATATATTCAGAAGCCGTCCATTGACTTCATTCATCATGTTTGAACGTGGAGTGAATGTGTTATTCAAATTTGGAACGGGTGCTGGCAATTTAGAGCTATCTGATTTGGGGAGCGTCGTGAGTTTTTTTTTAAAGACATTGTTGTTTTTTTTATCTTGAAGTTTATGTCTATGGGTCTTAGGTTGAGATTGGGCAATCAAAGATCTTCCTAGGACCTCCCAAAACTTTCAAAATTGAGTCTAAATTCTTTAAAAAAAAAATCAAACATCGGTTGGACTTGTTCTTTAATTGCGTTGTAGTTTTCAAATCATAGTGGCCTAGGATATTTAAAATGTTCCTACACAATAATTATAAATTATAAGCTGGCTAATTTCTTTCTACGTAATAAAGATAATTCTCGGATCTTTGTGGATATTCTAACACGGCACGAGCACTTAGGAATACCAACTTAGGCACCAGTTTAATCTTGTGTCTATGGGACTATGGGAGAAATTGCCTAAAATATGCAATGCAAGAATCAGCATTGCCATATAACGTGGCAATGCTGCCAGCCTTTTGGGCACTTTTCCTGTTGACAGCGATGCGGGATTTTTTTTTGATGCCCTATAGTTATTTCCTCTTTTTTTCGGTGGGTAATTATCAAATAACTTTTACCGTTCTGGGTGGAGCGGGAGGGCGTGTCAGACTCTTACTGCATACTGACTAAAACCCACCCGTGTTCCTTCAGTTGCCATGTTGCCGGGGGCCATGATTTCCCTTTCGGCCTTATTCGCAACCCCGGCAGGCATCGGCCCTAGCGGACCCCGTCAATTCTGCTGACATCTCTTTGAGGCGCGCGAGGAACACAACGCGCCGTCGACCCGGGCCTGGTCCTCATCGGGCGGCGAGCTACCCATTGTTCACCGTCCGCAAGCCCGCGCCTACGGTGGCCGGAAATCGTCTAATTATATTATTTCCCCTCGTTTTTTAAATATTACATATTATTATACATATTAAGTCTGTAAGTTTTAAATTATGTAAAAATTATCTTGAAAAAGTAAATAGTTGACAGTCTTCAATTCAATAATATCTCAAAGAAGATATCCTTGTTGGATTTTACGACAGCCGTATTTTCTATCACAGCAGTAAAAGATCTGATTGCATCAAAATGGATTCAGACTCGGACTGCTTTCGGCATCATTCGGATGAGTCCGGAAGTAGCCGATAAAACACGAGGCGTTGCCTGCGTTTACGAGCTTTCCGAAAGAACGCCTTGTATTAAGTAAAGTTACGTTTTACAAGTCTCGAGGTGAAATTTCTAAAAAAATATTCACGTAAAATTCTCGTTCTTATAAGGTAGACATATATTTAAAAAAAAAAGTTTTTTTTTCCTACCTCTATGCATGACTCGAAGGAACAAAAACAAATTGCTGAAAATATTAATCAAAAATGTATTACACCTGAACCACTAAAACTAATTTTATTCTACTTTTAGTAACAAACATAAATTCACAATGAGAATAACGGTCTTTAATTACAAATTACAATGTACTGGGTTTATTAACCGGCTGCCACTAATATACCACGTTAATAACATCAGTAATAGTAATTCATCATCATCATCATCATTTCAGCCGAAAGACGTCCACTGCTGGACATAGGCCTCCCCCAAGCACCGCCACTTCGACCGATTCTGTGCTTTCCGCTATGCTATCAGAAGGCTAAAAGTCACCCAAAGGGCAATGGAGAGGGCTATGCTTGGAGTTTCCCTACGTGATCGAATCAGAAATGAAGAGATCCGCAGGAGAACCAAGGTAACCGACATAGCTCGAAGAATTGCCAAACTTAAGTGGCAATGGGCAGGGCACATTGCTCGCAGAACGGATGGCCGATGGGGTCAAAAAGTTCTGGAGTGGCGACCACGTACCGGAAGACGTAGCGTTGGAAGGCCTCCCACAAGATGGACCGATGACCTTGTGAAGGCCGCAGGAATCCGCTGGATGCGGAAAGCACAGAATAGTAATTATAATTAATTAATTATTGCTGGCTTTTTAGTGCGAAAACGTTAGATTTAACCACGAAATATTACAATCTACTTTTGCAACTGTTACTATAAAAATGTTGGCATTATTATACTACTAGCTTTTGCCCGCGACTTTGTCTGTGATCCAGGATGAAAAGTAGCCTATGTCCTTCTCCGGGTCATGGTCTACCTATGTGCCAAATTGTATCCAAATTCGTTCAGCCGTTTTAGCGTGAAAGCGTAACAAACTCACTTTCGCGCATTATTGGGGTATTCCTTATTGGGGTAATCACACCAACTTTGAAACGCACCAAAAGTATTCCTCGAAAAGCACCATTTATGTGCGCGATTAAATATCTAATTCTGAGATAAGAATGTCTAAAAAAACTTATTAAACTACTTAGCTACCTTTATACCTTTTTTTTTGGTTGGGAAATTATCAAATAACTTCTCCCGCTCTCGGCGGAGCGGGAGGGCGTGTCAGACTCTTACTGACTTAAAACCCACCCGTGTTCCTTTGGTTGCCCTGTTGCCGGGGGCCACGATCTCCCTTTAGAAAAAAAAGAAAGAAAGAAAAATTGTTTATTCTGCACAAAATAAACGCACATTACACAAAAAAAAAAACAATATAACATAAAATACACATTCACCAATAGCAAAAAGCCTCGTATCCAATTTTCGAAAACTAATAAAAAGTTCGACAAATTTTGTCTATTGCTTATGTCAAGGCCAGATACCAAAGACAATTTACAGTTTTGTTTGCAACCCCGGCAGGCATCGGCCCTAGCGGACCCCGTCAATCCCGCTGATATCTCTTTGAGGCGCGCGTGGAACACAACGCGCCGTCGACCCGGGTTTGGTCCTTATCGGACGGCGAGCTACCCATTGTTCACCGTCCACAAGCCCGCGCCTGCGGTAGCCAGAAATCGGCTCGCGATTCCCGACGCCCAGGGCTTTTCCTCCTGCGGCGGTTAGGGGCGTGAGGGCGCGAATTTTGTCTCTCCCTCACGTGTTCCGCCTCCTCCTTCGCGAGCATTACTGCTTCGCAGAAGGAGGTGACGGCAGCTACCTTTATACCAACAGTTACAAAATTATGGCGTAAAACTGATTTTACAAAACTGAATAACAAACAAACAAAAATAACATTACATCGCGCCTGTATTCCTTGAAGGGTTAGGCAGAGGTGTAACTATAGTAAGTACACCAACATTTCGCCAGTTTAAGTCCCATGTAATAGGAGGCGAACCGACTCCGGGCTGCTACTGAGAAATTCCTTATGGAAAAACTCAATAACACTTTTTCCCGGGAATCGAACCCAGGACTTCAGACTCATAGACAAAAATAAGCACTAAAGTTCGTTTTTTATTCCCAGAGACTAATTTGACCTTTCAAGTGATCGTTGTTTGTTTTTTCAGTTTGGAGTTTGACATTTGCACCTGTCAAATTAGTCTCTGTGATTAAAAAACGAACTTAACTGCCGGCAAACTGTTATGCAGTTTGGCAGATTTTATGTATCCTATTGTTAATACAGAACTGTCAGCATATTAGTAATCGAAATGGTTCCGACGATATCTAACTCCGATTAATACGAATTAGATCATTGTGAGTCCCGTGAAAGTTTGTCGAGTAGTTTTAGCGTGATTGTGATCCCATTTCGGGTCGTTTTAGTGTCCCCACTCCATTTTATGATCGTTTTTAGGGAGTAGCGGAATGTTACTTGAGTCCAGCATTAGATTGCTTCGTAAAAAGTAACTACTTACGTAAAAATAGGGAGACAGTTATTTTCGAGAACGCACTCCAGGAAAACGAAAACAAGATGGCTCAGTATCAAGTATCGAGAAAATTCAACAAAAAAAGTTGTTATTTTTTTTTACGTAACACAATGATAAAAAAATAAAAGGTAATTATAACTCTCAAATTGGATAAAAATCGTTTAAAAAATATAAAAAATCCATTCGAACCTTTTTTAAATCAAAACATAGTGATTAAAAACAAAAAAAAACGGTAATACTTGATATCTAAAACGATACTGATACTACCGTTCAGTAATTCAAATAAAAATAACAGTTACACGTACTTCTAAATTCCTAACTCCACTAACAGGGTGAGCTACCCAAAAATCGGTATCGAAATCGCAGCAAAAACAATTCTCCCGTCACAACGAGCCCGCGATCCAATCGAGCGGAAATAGTTTATAGCCGACATTTGGTACGTTCACCTCATTCGGTAACGCACTACCATTGCGAAATCACTGTTTCGCTTCTTTCACTAAACTAGTGAATTTACTGTGTAATGATATGTTCTGAATGTCTTCTTTTTGAGGTTAAATAAGTATTTGTAAATAGGCCGTGTTGTGTTTTACGCGAAATTTGGCGCTGTCAAATTAGGACGCACTCCACTTTCCCACTTTGCTAAAAGGAAACCTTTTTCTAAAATAAAATAATATCAGCTTGCAAATTATTCAATTGTGCTATTGTGCAAGCGTCAAATCACCACACTTGCTCAGCTCACTGCATGTTATCAATTTTAGAGCATTAATACGCAAATGAAAAAGGTTTGCTTGCGTGTTCTGTACTGAGCTCACGCAATACGTCGTACGTCCAGCCAGTAATAGGGCTCGCCCATCAAGGAGCGCTGTCTCAAATTAGACGCATTATTAATTTATTATACATAAAACAAAAGGTATTTTAATAAAACACGTATACTAAAAGATAAATAATTTAATTTTCTTTAAAATGGTGAAGGTCTCAGAAAAATACTCTTGATAGATTTTGCGTGATTCTCAGTTTTTTATCCGCGTTAGATATAACTTTACATATTAATTTCACTATGTAATATAAACATAATCTGAAATATTCATTTATTAAGTTATTAAGAAAATGCTCTAATTTAACATATTTTTTTTCCAAATCATTGACTCTAATCGTTTAGACGTGATCTTCAGTATAAAATCATTGAAAGTCGGCTATCGTTGCCTTAAGTTCTGGTTCCAAAAAATGTTCTCTTTACCTCATGTCAACATTTTACCAGAGGACCAATATTTTAGCAACGCGGAACCTAGTAAAAAAAGTTAATAACATTTATGAATATTTTTTATTCTACTCTATAAAAGAAGATACGTGTCTAAGTATACTCCCAAAAGTACTTGGAAAGTGTTTCATGAAAGTACTAATCGATATATCCGGTACCGGAAGACGGAAGTGCGATGTCTTCGTTCAGCCGGCGAGACTGATCTATGTACGACCATTTATATGGGAGTCTGTAGATCTTTTGTATGTATTATCGACTACTAACATTGGAAAGAAATTTCTGGAATAAGAGATGTTAGTGAAGTAACATACGAAGTGTATTAATTTGTTGTTATTTTATAATCTAATCTTATTTCATAATTTTAATATGTATCAAATTAATGTTAATGCTAATATTTTAATGATTTAATAATTTGTCGAATAATTGTTCACCTTTTAATAAGAATGTTGTGCATGCCTATAAGTGATGTATTTACACGGTACTCAAGACTCGTGATACCTGTTGTAACTATCCTTGTAAATATGTCGTTGGTGTGCCTTGCTTAGTAAATAAATAAAATAAATAAATAAATGATGTAGAAAAATTGGTGTCGATTGTCTGTTCAAAAACTATCTAATTATAAATGTACAATTGGATCAGAAGAATTGAGTGCTATTGAATTAATTATTTGAATACTTTAACCCGGAATTCTAATTTTAAATCACCTTAATGCTTTTCATTTTACAGTTGAGATTAATTTTATAACCTCAATTTTCGTCGATGATTTCAATTTGGTACATCTCTATACTAATATTATAAAGAGGAAAGATTTGTATTTTTGTATGTAACGAATAAACTTAAAAACTACTGGACCGATTTAAAAAATTCTTATAGCAATGGATAGCTACATTATCAGCAAGTAACATAAGCTATATTTTATCCCCGTACTCCTACGGGAACGGGAAGTACGCGGGTGAAACCGCGTGACGTCCACTAGTTATTTAATAATGTCATTCAAACAACAATTAATTGTTTAGAAAAAGTGATGAAATATAAAGTTGAAACCGTCTGAATACTGATAAATGTGTTACTAATTCCATTTAGTGAATGATCGCATAAGAATTTAAACTGAACAGGGCAGGGTTTGTTTACACTTTTATCAAATACTTTTGTAACTGACAATACCCTTATTCATCAAAACATCAAGATTTTGACTCAATTGACTGATCGGAACTAAGCAGTATTCAGGGCTAAGCCCAACACAACTTTTTCTAAAAATCTGAGCACACACAGAACTCACAAACTCGACAGCAACATCAATAATCAAAACAAAACGAATTCAAACAAAATAAACACGTAAATTTTGCTCCAATCGTAACACTTACAAGGGTCGAGGCCCAATTGTGTTATATTACAATAACATAACAATGCACAATAAGTAATAACATACAGAAACAAAACATATGCTGAACCTTAATAACGTGACGTCATTTGTTATGACCACCGAAACGTTCTGTTATAAAATGGAAGGAATTTGCAATACGGCAGTGTTTTGTTTTAGGAATTAGAAGCGGTCGTTAATAAAAACAAATGTTATAAACTTAAACCCAACTACAAAAAAAAACACCAACTAATAAAAACTTTTTACAAAAAAAAAAAACAACCGACTTCAAAAAAAACACTACAAAGTGAAAAATAACTTTAATTTCGGAAGTCGGTGTCTTTGGTTTTTAATTTTCGTTCTTTGTCACCGACTTCCGAAATTAAAGTTATTTTTCACCTTGTAGTGTTTTTTTTGAAGTCGGTTGTTTTTTTTTGTAAAAAGTTTTTATTTTTCACTTTTTAGTTGTGATACCTACCCCACACAAATTCGAATACCACTACCTGCTATGTAAATAACAGTGACAGGAAGTTATCATAATATCATCCACATACTAAGTGAGGAAAAAATACGTATTATTGAAGCTAACTCAAAAACTACCCAAGTAAAGTTAATAAAATTTATATGGGACCACCTCTGAAGTATGATCTACCAAACAAAAAAAGAACCATCAAAATCAATTCATAATTGACGGAGTAATCGCGTAACAAACATTCAAAAAAAAAAACAACATACAGTCGAATTGAAAACCTCCTCCTTTTGGAAGTCGGTTAAAAAGCTATAACAACAAGACTCTGACTTTTCGGATTCATGTGCGTATTGTAAAATTATCACTTGCTTCAAAAACGGTGAAGGAAAACATCGTGAGGAAACCCTGAGAGATATTTCTCGACGGTGGCGTGAGAAGCCAAGTCAGAGGCCCATGGGCGGCTTTAAAACTCTGACACCAGGTTAGTCACTAAACCACACGAAAAGAAAAGGAACAAGACATCGATATCCATTTTTTTTTTCGGTTTTCTTAAGCCTGTGTCACACCGCGTCATTACTAAGTCATACAGAATGTTTGGCAGAACGTTGAACATACGAAAATGGTGGATAGGTGGGGTCATCTGCTACTTACTCAGCCCTAATTTATTTGGCCCTGGCGCCCTGGATAATAAAAAAATTTTTTTTAGCTTTCTTCTAGTTTCACAACTTTCTTAACTTTAAAGTGTAATTTTTATTAAAAAAATGGGTAAAACAGGCATTTTTTTTTTAATCTTTAATATTGGCCGATTCTTATAACAGAAAGATGTAAAAAATACTTAAATCCTAATTTCAACCTGCATTAAAAAAAAAATATCCGAGGAGCTCGTGGCTAACGTAATAACAGCCGCACTGGTCGATCCATCAGGTTAAGCTACGCTTGCCAGGGTTGGTCAGTGGATGGGTGACCATCTTCACATACCGAGACTCCTCCGTGCCTCGGAAAGCACGTTAAGCCGTTGGTCTCGGCTGTCATTCGTGGATCTTTGACAGTCGTTACGGGTCGTCAGAAGCCCGAAAGTCTGAAAATCAGTCTTACCAAGGGGTATCGTATTACCCAGTTACTGGGTTGTGGAGGTCAGATAGGCAGTCGCTCCATGTAAAATACTGGTATTCAGTTGCATCCGGTTAGACTGGAAGCCGACCCCAACATAGTTGGGAAAAGGCTAGGCAAATGATTAAAAAAAAATATCCAGGGGGCCAGGGCCAAATAAATTAGGGCTGAGTAAGTAGCAGATGACCCCACCTATCCACCATTTTCGTATGTTTAAGGTTCTGCCAAACACCCTGTATAATTAAGGTACATGAGAGAAAAACCGATATCGATGTATTGTTTATATATCTTTTTAGTTGGTATTTTTGTCCTTTGTCCTTCCTTTTGAGTTCGCCGCAGTCGAGTTAAAATTACACATGCACCTATACCGCTTCAGACACATGATAATTGATCCCAATCTATGTAAATAAAATATTTCCCAATACGTTTAACGGGTCGTTGGTCTGTCATAAATTCATAATTCATAAATGAAACTAGGTTTTAAAGTGGTCACGGGGCAGTGAATGGGGCACTTACTAGGTTTTAATGTTTAAATATATCAGAGTGAGTTTTCAACGCTGGTGTTTTTTTATTTGGTGGGGACTTATTGATTAGCAAAATTATGCAATAAAACGATTTTTGTAAAAAGTGTCCCAGGTTGTAAAAAGTGTACTAGGTTTTGAAATGGGGCAGCCTTATTAGATCCATACCCAATACTTGACTAGTGAAATACCCATTGCCCAATACATCTATATATCCAAAGACAAACAGACTCACTTATTGATCTAAATCAAGAGAAAGCACAAACAGAGACACCATATTTCTTAATCTCATTACATTATTCTCCACTTTAACTAGACTAATCAACAGTGCAAATAAAAGTAAGACAGTTTTAGACAACACAACATTTGAATTAGGGTGACCCCCATCCGAACTGTCAATCTTCCGGACTTTTTATCTTAGGAGATATTTGTATTTGTGCCTCGTTGGTCGAGTGGTCGCAAGCGCTACTGCTGAGCATGAGGTCCTGGGTTCGATTCCCTGGTCGAGCAAAGTGTTATTAGGTTTTTCTATCTGAATTTTCTCAGTAGCAGCTCGGACTCTGGATTTGTGCCCGGTTGATGGCAATAGGCTCGCCCCCTATTACATGGAACTTAAACATAACTGGCGAAATGCGGGTGTAGTACCTGCTACAGGGACACCTCTGCCCAACCTTTCGGGGAAACAAGGCGTGATGTTATGTTGTGTATATTTGCAGAAAAAATCCTACTATATAATCACACTTATCACACTAATATTATAAAGGCGAAAGTTTGTGAGTGTGTGTGTATGTTTCTCTCATCTTCACGCAAAAACTACTGAACGGATTTGGATGAAATTAGGCACACAGATAGTTTATAACCTAGATTAACACATAGGATACTTTTTATCCCGATATTCCCACGGGATCGAGACTTATGCGGGTGAACCCGCGGGAGCTAGTCAAAAATAAAAATCATCTGCCTAGCCTTTTCCCAACTATGTCGAGGTCGGCTTCCAGTCTAACCGGATGCAGCTGAATACCAGTATTTTACATGGAGCGACTGCCTATCTGACCTCCACAACCCAGGTACTGGATAATACAATACTCCTTTGGTAAGACTGGTTGTCAGACTTTCGGGCTTCTGACTACCCGTAACGAATGTCAAAGATTTACGAATGACAACCGGGACCAGCGGCTTTACGTGCTTTCCGAGGCACGGAGGAGTCTTGGTATGTAAAGATGGTCACCCATCCACGGATCAAACGTGGCAAGCGTAACTTAACCTGATCGATCGACCCGTGCGGCTATTATTACTTAGCTACAAGTAAAGTTGCCATCCGTCCGGATAAAGCCGGACAGTGTTAGGCTTTTTGACCTATTGTCCGGGCCAATTTGCGTCCGGCCTGTCCGGCTTTTGTTAGGCTTTTTATTCTCTTTAATAGGCCAGCGATGGACGAAACAAAGAAACAGGTTAAAATTGAAAACTATTGCAAAAATTTTAATTGTGGAATTTAATTTGACATGTAACTTGCAAAATGTTTTTTGATAAAATTATTAAGGATGTTGAGCTTTTAAAGCACGTTTCTACCACAGAAAAATATGCAAATGAAAATGATAGTACCGATTAAAACTTTCTTAAAAAAAAAAATTATTTTATTTGAACTTTTAGTCAAAAATCCTTTTTTTTTGGCGTCCGTCCGGCCGTGGGACTCAAAAGTCCGGCTTTTTTAGCGGGTAAGTCCGGTTTTCTGATTTTTAGAGATGGCAACGCTAGCCAACACTGAAGAAAAAAGAAAAATATATGGACGTTTTTGCAGATGTCAATCTTTCTGCCAGGATTTTTAAAATTTCGAATTGGGAACCCTAATTTGAACATGGTTTAGCATCCGACTATGTCTGTAGAATTTATTACTTCTAAATCCAGTCGTCGCGTCGGGATACACTGGCAGAATCCTTAAGTGCTCTTACAGCTTTCTTTGTTGCCTAAAATAGAGTAGTGTGGTTGAGCTCCGAGTTATCTTTAAATACACTGTACTTGGTTATTGAGGATGGAGACTTATGGCCGCTTTGGATATTATGATTAGAGTTTTTTTCGAAACACTGATAGGATGTCAGATAGAGACACATTTTAATAGCCGTAATAATACTGTTTTAGGAGCATGAGGAACAGGGTGTAAAGTTCACTCATCCACCATAGAAAAGGGAGGATCCTCCGACCAGACGGGTGTTGTGTCTGGCGGGCAACTGCCCATCAGTTTGAAGTTGAAATCTTGTATGTATGTCGATCGCTTGGTAAACTCTAACTGCGCGATGCAGGATTTGTGTGACGTCATGTCTTTTTGATGTGTAGTTCGTATGTGGCGGTGTAACCGCAACACTGTTAATAATTTTGACCGTTAGACAGATTCTCTACAAAAATCTGCAAGCTTGTTAAAAATTAACTAAATTTCTACTAAATTTCACTAGTAATATTGAACACCATTTTTTTATTTTTTTACGTTATCAAAAGATTACGGCGATAGATTAAGTTAAAATGTGCCATGACGTCATGAGCATGTAGATTGTATACTTACTTGTGACGTAGCGACCCTACTCCCCAACTTTAATGCGTTTTATCTAAGTCATTTTTTATTAATAAATAACGCAAAAAATACGTGTTTAATATTTATTTATCTGACTAACGGACTACTTAAATAGAATTTATTTATGTTTTACACAGGCATCATCCCTATTAGGACCACCGACCCTCACATAAATGATTAATTCATACCAGCTATAGTCATAAAACCTAACTTCCTATAGATCTAAAGCCTGACAAGACATTCCTCTCCGATTAAATTAAAATATTATCCAGACAAACGCTGTTTTTCTTCCATTTGCACTTTACTATGGTAATGAATACAGAGACAAAGTATTAATAAGCACAGGACTTGATCGCAAATGGGTAACTCTTGTACAGCTAAAACAACTCATCCTAATTCCGGACAGACGGAGGCCGAAGTTTGGTAGACGGGGGGAGGCTACCCCCAAGTTCTGAAGTCGGGACGCGGATTTACTTCATTGGCATTTTAAATGATTTTAAATATTTAAATTTTTCGCGGTGAATATTTTGATATTAATCTGGGTGGGAGGACCAGGATTTTGTTTCTCAAATTCGTTTGAATAGATAATACTATTTTCGTTTCTTATTTTTTTTTTTTGTTTTGGCTACTTAAGAGCGCACCAGCTCTTCTGGCGCCAAGGAATGGGATGGGCGGTTCGCGCGCTAATTTAGGTATTTCCTTCATAGTATTAAAACAAATACACATTTTGAAAACGCTATAGAAAACATGTAGTTTTATTATTATAAAAAACTGATGATCTTCCGTGAAGTATTTACGCGGTACTAGGGTTTATTTTGCGTACGCGTTTCTAAATTGTACGATTTATAGAGTGAATCCTTAAATATCTTACATATTAGTTGAAAAAAAAAAAACAACCGACTTCCAAAAAACACTACAAAGTGAAAAATAACTTTAATTTCGGAAGTCGGTGTCTTTAGTTTTGAATTTTCGTTTTTTGTCACCGACTTCCGAAATTAAAGTTATTTTTCACTTTGTAGTGTTTTTTGGAAGTCGGTTGTTTTTTTTTTGTTTTGGAAAAATATTTTATTTTTCACTTTTTAGTTGTGGTACCTACCCCACACAAATTCGAAAACCACTACCTGCTATGTAAATAACAGCTGTGACAGGAACTTATCATATCATACACATACTAAGTGGGAAAAAGTACGTATTATTGAAGCTAACTCAAAAACTATCGAAGCAAAGTTAATAAAATTTATATGGGACTACCTCGAGAGCATATCCTTTCAAACAAAAAAAGAATTTTCAAAATCGGTCCACAATTGACGGAGAAATCGGTGGACATACTTAAAAAAAAAAAACAAACACGCGACGAACATATAATCTCCTCCTTTTTGGAAGTCGGTTAATCATAAACATGATACTTAAATAATGGAGGACTAACTTCATTGCCTTGTTGGTCTAATGGTGTTTTAATTGCTAGTGCTCAACATGAGGTCCTAGGTCCGATTCTCAGGTCGGGCAAAGAGTTATTGGGTTTTTCCTTCAGTAACTTCTTAGTAGCAGCCCGGAGCCTGGATTTGTGCCCGGTTGATGGCAATAGGCTCGCCCCCTATTACATCATCATCTTCCTGCCCTTGCCCATGTTACTTCGGGTCGGCGCAACACGTTTTCTTTTTCCACTCTCCCCTGTCAACCGTCACACTATCATTCACTCCCTTCTCTTTCATATAATTCTTCACACAATCCATCCATCTTTTCTTTGGTCTTCCTCTCCCGCTCCATCCATCAACATTTATATTCATTGCTCGCCCCCTATTACATGGGACTTAAACATAACTGGCGAAATGTGAGTGTTAGTTTTAAAATATTGATATTATACATGCTTTTGAGTTCTTGTCAACTCTCTGCAGTTTGTATCTATAAAAACACAAACATAATAAAAAGATCTCTACTTTGTTTGTTGAAAGTTATGCAATGTCGACGCTATCATTTCGCTCACGAAACCCATAATATTCCATCATCCGTGATATGAATGATGTGTTATGTCACCTAAAGTTAAAGGTTATCGTACGGGAAGTAATTCAATAAAATAAAATGTAACTTTTATTATGATTTTAGATTACATCACGGACTGTATACCGGATGATTTTTTTACCGTCTCGAAATTTTTACAGGGTGTTCTACCCATGAATATAAACAACTTTCACTATGGGAGCAACTCTGAAATCACGAAAAAAAATGAGCTGTTTCACACATTTTGGTCAAGTAGGTATTGAACTTTTGTATAAACAGCTGATTTTTTTTCGTGATTTCAGAGTTACTCCCATAGTCAAAGTTGTTTATATTCATGGGTAGAACAGCCTGTAAAAATTTCGAGACGGTAAAAAAAATCACCCGGTATAATATAATCGTATATATTTTTTTTGAATATTTTTATTTGATCTTTAGGCGGTTTTTACGTCGACGGCCTTCAATTTAGTTATTAAAACTGTTACAGAGACAAACAGACAAGGTTTCTGCAGACTATGTGAATCTGAGTTAAATCAGTCAACTTATTTCGGGGTTCTGCCCAAGACTTCGGCCTCGTGAAATTTCTTGTTTTTTACATAAAATATATCCTATGACTTTTCAGAATCAGATCAGTAGTTCCGAAGATTACATACAAACAATAGTAGATTATTATACGAGGGGCTAAAATAACCCATTCTATCGAGGTAGTTTTACTCCCGAGCTTTAGCGATGGGAGTAAATAGAAACCGAGTTGTAATAGGTTTTAGCGCCGTGTGTTATACTCTACTTTTCACTACGATTACGAGAAAATAAAATACTGTTTATTTTATTTAAAAAAATATACTTACAATTTGTTCAATCTGAATTTTTAAAGAAACTTTTTATCCCGGTATGCGGTAGTAAAAAGCTAGTTTTACATAAGAATAAAGACTTTCATTTTTGTAGGCTCGTTGGTTACATAAAAAAATACTTTTTCCCCTAGAGCAAGATATGCTATTTCTTCCCCGCTCTGGTACGCTACAATGACGGACTTTTTGAGCAAGAGGAGTGAAAACAAATTTTACCTGATTACAATATTCTTCTTCTTTTCGTGTGGTTGGTAACTAACCTGGTGTCAGAGTTTTAAAGCCACCCATGGGCCTCTGACTTGGCTTCACATGCCGTCGAGAAATATCTCTCAGGCATGCCGGTTTCCTCACGATGTTTTCCTTCACCGTTTTTGAAGCAAGTGATAATTATACAACACGCACATGAATCTGAAAAGTCAGAGGTGCCGCGCCTTGGGTTCGAACTCGAGACCTATGACTTGGCAGTCCGAAATTTATAATATTGGGAAGTATAGTGTAGATTTTATGAAAAAATATGAATGAAATGGCTCATTGGTATAAGAATAATCACCGGGAATCTAAATATACAGAAACGCGTTGCATATACTATTGTAATATTAATTGATTAATTACCGGGTTATCAGCATTGTATTTCCTGCCACTCTGACCTTAACTCCGGTCCTCGTTGATAACTGAGACACCAGATTGAATGCTAAATTAAAACTAATTAATTTTCCTATAGCAACATATTTAAAATAACGTCTGCGACTTTGCGTATATTTCGTTTATGCAAGCTGTAGGTAACTTATCAATAAAAAATACTAGACACGTATTTTTGCTTTATCATATTAATAAAAAATTACTTGGATAAAACGCATTAAAGTTGGAGAGTAGGGTCGCTTCGTCACAAGTAAGTATAAAATCTACATACTAGTGACGTCATGGCACATTTTAACTCAATGTATCGCCGCAATCTTTTGATAATGTACAAAAAAGAAAAAATACGTGTCCAATATTTTTTTTAATAATCTAGCTGATGGACAAACAAATAATATTATAAATAATATAATATTTTTAGTTATCATCCTTATTTGGTCAGCCTATTATTATTGGTAACAAAAGGACATCTTTAATTCAATTCGAAACCAGCATCTGTGGAGCGAAAAACGTTGGTATTTTTATTTCGCAGTTGCTACTGCTTAAACTCAAACTCAAAGCATTTATTTCAATTAAATCATTTACAGTCACTTTTGAATTGTCAAAGAGTCGGTCATTCAGTCAGAAAGTCGAAGCTGGTTTCCCATTCCAAAACAATCTCTATGAAGAAGAACGGGCAAGAAACTCCAAGGACACTCTTTTAAATATAGATGTTACAAAATCCTGGGTACATTATTCTTGTTGCTTTTCTATGTGTGAAAACAATCTAAAAAAAAAATAAACCCTGGCAGTTATGAGATGACCAATCTCAACTGACGACGCCCGTTCACGAACATGACGCGTGGATCAGCACCATCCAGCTCAACCATTTTGTAGGGAACCGAATGATCCAACACACTTAAAATAATTAACTATTTATACCAAAAATACTTAAGACGCAGATATATGACAGTAACCTTGAAAGGTTAGCTTGCGCGTTCTGTACTGAGCTCACGCAACGCGTCGTACGTCCAGCCAGTAATAGGACTCGCCCATCAAGGAGCGCTCTCCCAAATTAGACGCATTATTAATTTATTACACGTAAAACATAAGGTATTTTAATAAAACACGTATACTAAAAGATCAGTAACTTAATTATCTTTAATATGGTGAAGTTTTCAGAAAATACGCTTGACGTATTTTGCGTCATTCTCAGTTTTTTATCCGCATTAGACATAACTTTACAAATTAATTTCACTATGTAATGTAAACATAATCAAAAATATGATTATATTAAAATATTAATAAAATGCTCTAATTTAACATATATTTTTTCCAAATCATTAACACTACTCGTTCAGATGTCATCTTCAGTATAAAATCATTAAAAGTCAGCTTTCGTCCCTTTAATAATTTCCCCATGTTAAAAGAAGTTTTTTAACCAAAAACAAAACACGTCCCATTCAATTACAACATCAAGCATTTACAAAACCATTACCTTCTTAACATCAAAGCCATCCACACATTCGCCCACCCATCTGAAACCTCACCTTGACACCCGTCGCTTACCCTCACTAAATCTAACTGACGGGCGCATATTTCAAAACGTCACCTTTTTACTAAAATAAATAAATACATCGCGACAGTACTTGGGGTGCAAACGGTGCAGTTGAACTGTTGGAGTTATTTCGGGCCTCCTATCCGCAAGGAGACACCCCATGGGTGCAATAAGGACCGCGTGGTGTTGTGCACTGATGCGGAACGATTACGTAGTTTCTATTATAGTTTTATGGGATTTTTAGTGAAGTGGTTCTGGGGAATATAAAACGGTGTTTTCTGCGAGAGGGTGCGTAGAAATATTGCTTTGTTTTGAGGAATATTGGTAAAAAGTTTTTAAAATCTGTTACTTACGGATTTTTACAAAGAAAAAATGTATTTTCTTTAGAATCTTCAGGTCTTCAGTCCATCGCGCACGTCTGGGAGTGGCGCGACGCGCACGTCTGGGAGTGGCGCGACGCGCACGTCTGGGAGTGGCGCGAGGAGGCGAAACGCCGGGGCTTAACCCCGATGCCGCAAGAAATTGCGGCACAGCGGACAGAGCTCCGGCGGGATCTCATGGCGTCATGGAGGGTGCGATTGTCGCAACCCCGCGCTGGGCACGCCACAATCGCGGCGATAAGACCCGTCTTTGAGGAGTGGCTGGAGAGACGCCACGGCGTTCTCACCTTCCGCCTGACGCAGGTCCTCACCGGACACGGCTGCTTCGGGAGGTTCCTGTTCAGGATAAGGCGGGAGGAAACACCCGGGTGTCACCATTGTGTGGATCGGCCTGAGGACACGGTGGAGCATACGGTGGAGGTCTGCCCGGCTTGGGCGGAGCAACGCCGTGTTCTCGTAGAGGCGATCGGCGGCGGTGATCTCTCGCGTCCGGCCCTGGTTCAGGCCATGGTACGGAGCGAGAGGAAATGGCAGGCCGTCACCTCCTTCTGCGAAGCGGTAATGCTCGCGAAGGAGGAGGCGGAACGCGTGAGGGAGAGGCAAATTTCGCGCCCTCACGCCCCTAACCGCCGCAGGAGGAGACGCCCGGGGCGGGAATCGCGAGCCGATTTCCGGCCACCGTAGGCGCGGGCTTGCGGACGGTGAGCAATGGGTAGCTCGCCGTCCGATAAGGACCAAGCCCGGGTCGACGGCGCGTTGTGTTCCACGCGCGCCTCAAAGAGATGTCAGCAGAATTGACGGGGCCCACTAGGGCCAATGCCTGCCGGGGGTTCGAAGAAAACCGATCGGGAAATCGTGGCCCCCGGCAACAGGGCAACCGAAGGAACACGGGTGGGTTTTAGTCAGTAAGAGTCTGACACGCCCTCCCGCTCCGCCCAGAGCGGGAGAAGTTATTTGATAATTTCCCACCCAAAAAAAAAAAAAAACAAAAAAAAAAAAAAAAAAAGGTCTTCAGTCCATTGCAGTCAAGTCAACAAGCTTTGCCGACAGGATTGTATAACTCTTTTCTTGCTAATACTTTTAATCCACACTACTGTACTATTTCACAATCAAACGACGACTCACTATGCATTACATTTTACCATTTAAAACGATTTTTGCCCCACCCAGAAATAACGATAATATCATAACCGTCATTTCTAAGTGTTGCCAAAATAAAACAATACATTCAGTTGCCATAATGAAATTACATTTAGAAGTTTCTGATAATATTAAAATTTGTATTTTGACAGTGTTGCCACAGTGGATATTATAAATCTTTTTTTTTTTTTTTTAAATTAAATCAAAGAAATCACGACAATTGCATGTATATTACCTACTTACAAAATTATTAATATCTTCCTCCTTCCCGTATTACTCGTACCTACATAACATTAAATAAAGAAATAAGGAAGTTGATCAAACGGTGGGGTGAAGTGACCATTTGTCGTCCAGCTAATTTTGTGTTACATCATATTCTGGTGTTAAATCTCTAATCTAGCGCGTTTCCACCTCCCGTTGTGCAATGAACTACGGTAAGAGTTGCAACATTAAAGTTAAGCAACTATTAAAATTTTGTGGTAGAACTCACAGGTGACAGCGACGACACTTTAAAGTTTGTCCGATTTAATAGAACTTTCATTGACGGCACGGTTGGCGCAGTGGTTAAGCGGCTGACTGCTGCGCTGCGTGTCGCGGGTTCGATTCCCGAACGGAACAAATATTTGTATGACCTACCAGTAGTTGTTCCGGGTCTGGCTGTTTGTTTATGTGAGTTTATATGTTTGTAATCGCACCCACGATACAGGAGAAATTCCTAGTGTGGGGCAACGTTTTTAAAAAAAAAGAAAAAAAAAAAAGAAAAAAAAATTGAGAAAAAATTGTGGCATTGTTAAAGACATCATATCTATTACATAATATTATTCACCATTCATTAACTCTAATTATTTATATAGATCGATCGATCGATAGAGACTATTGTTTTTTTCACTTGGACATTTTAAGAGTTTTCGGGAATTTCAGCCCGGAGTCTGGATTTGTGCCCGGTTGATTGTGATAGCTCGTCCTCTATCACATGGGAATTGAACATAATTGGCGAAATGTGGGTATACCACAGGAACAACCCTCTGCCTAACCCTTCGGGGATTACAGGCGTGATGTTATTTTATATTTTAATTACATGAACGTGTCCAACGTATCCCAAAAAATCTACGTGATCTTATAACTTAAACCTCAAACTTACTGGACGTAATTCAAACTGGTGCGTTTCGCTGCGCACACGCCGCACGGTAATTGGCCGGCCGCTTGCTTTGATCTCGCCGCGCACGAATTAGCACTCTCGATTTGAAATCCGAATGAACGCGTTTCCGTTTCCGACGTCTTTTTGTTTTAAATACTGTGTGACGGTTTTTCTCGGTAAGTTGGGAGGTTAATGATGCTTTTACCCTAAAAATGGGGCATTGTGTTGTTTAAGATGTGGGTAGGAACAGTTTATGAAGTTACAGTTAATTATGGAGTATATGTCAGAGCTATTCTTAAGCCCTGGCGCGGTCGTATTTATTAGTTTTATCGATATAAAGAAAAGAAAGAAAGAAAGAAAACACATTAAAAAGATAAGTCAAATCAAGTTAAATTTAATTTTATAGGTATCTAAGTACGGACGCTCTGTAAATAATTAAGTATATTTCCGTCAGTTAAAGATATTAAAAAAAGGCTTTCAATCTTACGCTTATTTGAACTGCATAAGTCCATGATTCTCTTTGTGAAAAAGGTCACGGAAAAATCAAAAACAATTTACGCATAAAAATATTCATAGATATTTCCGATACGTTTTTCATAGCGGACGACATCGCACGTCAAACGCAGGTTTGTTCCGATTAGAACGTCAATAACACACCCCCCGGTATAACCGATATGAATTTAAAAAAAAACATCGACGGATGCATGTGAAATATCAATTTGATTTTGTTAAATCGAACGCGCCTCTTTTTGACGGCGAATGTCACTTAAATAAATAAATATTGTTTTTTTTTTTTAATGGCAGTTTAAATTACCGAAAATTTTGTGATTCATTTTGACAGTTTACAATATTGTGAACTTGCTAATTTAGCTGTTGATAAAAACATAATATTAAAGTTTTGGCCCTTTTGTATCTTGATGACAGTTATACGTAAGTAAGTAAACTAAACACTAACCACTCGTGTTAGGTCGAAAATTCCGGGGTAAAGAGTAAAGACTGACAGTCCTTGGTTTTTCTGCTTCCAGAACTCTAAGAAGCTGTATTACTGAGACACTTTATTTTAAAAACAACATCTAAAGCAAATAAATATATCAAATCGCAAAATAAACTTTACCAATTTGTATCTGCCAGAACCACACGAGAAACACCCAAACAATTGTAAAGCCCATTTTTTATCGCCCCAATACAATACACCAAAATCAAACCGAACCTGATCGCGTTCAGATATACATTTGCGTTCAATTTTTTTTAAAGTTACCTCCTTCCGGTTGCTGTCAGTGAGAAATGGTGGGTAGTGGCTGATTGACGTGGCAGGAAACGCAGGAAACTGGGGCCACGCTTGAGCCCGCCACGGTGTTGGGCGAGCGAAAAATTGCGCGTCATTCTTGTGGCAACACTGGCGTTCATTTTGTATTATGACACGCCATGTTTTTCATATTTTTCCTAATGTTTTAAACATTAGAAGTTCATGAATATGAAATGGGATCTGAAATTCGGTTTTGTATCGGAATATTCTTGTTTTTCGTATTGTTTTCCTTGTCTCCTGCTAAAGTTGGTTTTTCAAAACTATTACGGATTGGTTAGGACCTAGGCCCTGTAGAATTGGAATTTTTCGGAATATTATGTCCCTATGATTTTTCTTTTAATATTCATTGACATTCCTCATAAATTTCGCAGTAAGTGAAGCTCGGTAGTTTACTAATTCAGAGCATCTAAAATGGCGCTTACCCGGGTATTCCCCTGCGGCGTGTTACAAAGCGTGTTAGTAACGCTTGCCGCTTTGTTAGTCCAGAAGGGAAAGGCATGAGCTCTGCGGAATAATTTAGTTCCTGTTCACATAATAAGAGTTATCTGTTTTGATAGACTTAGTTCAAGTTGGACCAAATATGACGGTAAAGAGAAACCTGATGTACGAACCACTGCTTTAAGGTAATTTTAATTTACAGGAACTTGTGAGTTAGATCATGTAGTAGTAGTACTGTATTTCACGCATTATGTGAGTAGATCAATCAATTTGCCAAGCTTTTTCCCAATAATGTTCGGGTCGGCTTCGATTCTAACAGGATGCAGCTGAATACCAGATTTTACATGGAGCGACTGCCTATCTGACCCCTCCACAACCCAGTTAGCCGACGTTCGCACAGACGTAATAAAATCGCGACGGGATTTGATCGCGCACTGGATTTTCAACTCTGGGTGTTGAGCCGAGCGTTGAGAATCCAACGCGCTGGGACACACTCTCGTTCCAGCGTGTTGAAAAAACACTGTAGGATTTTCAACTCTCGGCGCTAAGCAGAGCGTTGAAAATCAAGTGCACGAATAAAAATCACCGCGATTTTATTACGTCCGTGCCACGTCGGCTTACTGGGTAATACGATACCCCTTAGCAAGACGGGTTGTCAGATTTTTGGGCTTCTGACGACCCGTAACGACTGTCAAAGATCTACAAATGACAGCCGGGACCAATGGCCGGAGAGATCTCGATATGTAATGGATGGTCGATCGTCGTGCTTAATCTTCGATCTACTCGTGTGGCTGTTATCATTTAGCCTCGAGCCCCTGCTCTAAGCACGTGTCGATCGAAGGTTAAGCTACGCTTGCCGCGGTCAGTTCGTTGATGGGTGACCGTCCAATACATATCGAGACTCCTCCATGCCTCGGACAGCGTGTGAAGCCGTTGGTCCCGGCTGCCATCTTTGATAGGGTAGTCAGGAACGAAAAATCTGACAACCAGGTGTATCGTGTTATCCAATGATTGGGTTGTGGAGGTCAGATAGGCAGTCGCTCCCTGTAAAATACTGGTATTCAGCTGCATCAGGTTATACTGGAAGCCGACCCCAACATAGTTGGGAAAAGGCTAGGCAGATTGATATCATCCGATAATTCCGATAGTTCCTATACATGGTTTGGTTCATTATCATCATTTTCCATACATCTCTATTAGGCATCTTCTCAGGAGTGACCCCCTATTTAGCCATATCATCATTCACACAGTCCATCCATCCTATGAATGGTTTGGTTGCCGGCAAATTCGGGTTCAGTTGACTCGGGCCAAGCTGTTACTGACCCAAAATAGGTAATATGCACTTGTTCCTTCCTTCCTCTTCCTAAACCTTCTTCTTCTGCCTAGCCTTTTCCCAACTATGTTGGGGTCAGCTTCCAGTCTAACCGGATGCAGCTGAATACCAGTATTTTACATGGAGCGACTGCCTATCTGACCTCCACGACTTAGTTACTAGATAACACGATACCCCTCGGTAAGACTGGTTGTCAGACTTTTGGGCTTCTAACTACCCGTAACGACTGTCAAAGATCTACAAATGACAGCCGGGACCAACGGCTTAACGTGCTTTCCGAGGCACGGAGGGGTTTTGGTATGTAAAGATGGTCACCCATCCACGGACCAACCGCGGCAAGCGTAGCTTAACCTGATCGATCGACCCGTGCGGCTGTTATTACTTAGCCACAAGCACTTGTAATACCTACTTAGACATAAAAAACTTTTTCCAAAAAAAAACCACCGACCTCCAAAAAAAAGACACTACAAAGTGAAAAATAACTTTAATTCCGGAAGTCGGTGTCTTGGGTTTTGTATTTTCGTTTCTTGCCACCGACTTCCGAAATTAAAGTTATTTTTCACTTTGTAGTGTTTTTTTTTGGAGGTCGGTTGTTTTTATTTTTCACTTTTTAGTTGTGATATCTACCCCACACACATTCGAATACCACTACCTGCTACCAGTGACAGAAACTTATCATAATTATCATCTATATACAAAGTGGGAAAAAAATACGTATTTTGTAGCTAACTCAAAAATTATCCAAGCAAAGTTAATAAAATTTATATGGGACCAATTCGAGAGCACACCCTTTCAAACAAAAAAAGAATTTTCAAAATCGGTCCACAATTGACGGAGAAATCGGTGGACATACATAAAAAAAAAAACATACGCGACGAACATATAACCTCCTCCTTTTTGGAAGTCGGTTAAAAAATACAATACTGTCTCTATGATCTTTGCCCTTAAACCACTTGCAAAAGAAATCCATAGTCAAATTAAATCTATTACATAAGAGGCTTATAAGTAACACTTATGTCTATTACCAGTAATATGTATGTATTATGTATTGCAATAGAGAACGGAACTTGTATGACCTCTGTCAGTTTGTGGTTGATTAATCTAATCGTGCGCTCCATTTGATGTGTTATGTCGACTAGCAGTGCGCGTGCGACTTTGTCTGTGCAAATTTTGAATAGCCGCGTACTGACTGAGCGAGCAGCCTCGTGAGGCTCGGGCCGCGGCACGCTCGGGCGAGGCAGCGCGTGGGTTTGCCTCGGGCGAGGCTCGTCTTGACCGACCGAGGATTTGCCTCACGCGGCTGCCTCACGAGGCTGCTCGCTCAGTCAGTACGCGACTATTGAAGTAAACGTGAATTTTTATTTACAAAATCAACTGGTCTGTTAGCCCAGTGGTAACTGCCGCGACTTACGAGTTGTAGGTCGTAGGTTCGAACCCAGACAGGCGCTTTACTTTGTGTAAATTATTTCATCACCACTGCTCTCAAAACGGTGAAGGAAAACATCGTGAGGAAACCGGCATGTCCTAGAACCGAAAAATTCGAAGACATGTGACATCTACCAACCCGCACTGGGCCCGCGTGGTGGATCAGCCCAGCAGTGGGAACATATTTATAGGCTGATGATGATGATGAATCAACTAGCTAATTAAGTTTAAGATAGTATTGTAACATGGATATGGACTCAAATTAATTATTACATTATTATTTTCCCCAAATTTGTTACTTACGTGTTTTTTTTTATCTTTCTTTACGTCATGTTTACCGCAAATAAACGTATTTTCTTTATTTCTAAAATAAATCTAAAAAAGCATGTTTATCGGCTTTTTCACATGCAAAGGTTCGTTGCTATTGCAAATTTTTAATTACTTAATGATCTTAATTAAAAATTATTTTATCAAATTTAGCTAAGAATCAGCTCTTTTTGAAGTTCAACATTTACATAAAACAGTCCCCCAAAACGCAAATTTAATGGCGAATGCGGTGTTAGAAATTATACCCTTGTTTATCTAAGCTGACTTGGCAAAAAAACATGGCACCCAGAAATAAAACTGCCTTCTCTACCTAGAATAATTATTCTAATCACGAAATCCTACTATAATAATGAATAATATAATAATCCTACTTTATATTATAAATGTTGAAAGTTTGTGGGCATGTTTGTTACTCTTTCACGCAAAAACTGCTGAACGGATTTGAATGAAATTTGGCACACAGATAGTTTATAACCCGTATTAACACATAGGATACTTTTTATCCCGATATTCCTCCGGGATCGGGACTTATGGGGGTGAAACCACGGGGCGCTGCTAGTAGAGATATAAAAATGTAGAATTTTTTCAGAGGATGACACAATAGGCGGTCTTATCGCTAAAAGCGATCTTTAGACAAAGAGGAAATAGTCTGTGGTGTGGTTGTGATTTACATAGACAATAAATACATAAAGTATATATACGTACTATCATCATTTCAGCCGAAAGACGTCCACTGCTGGACATAGGTCTCCCCCAAGCACCGCCACTTCGACCGATTCTGTGCTTTCCGCATCCAGCGGATTCCTGCGGCCTTCACAAGGTCATCGGTTCATCTTGTGGGAGGCCTTCCAACGCTACGTCTTCCGGTACGTGGTCGCCACTCCAGAACTTTTCGACCACATCGGCCATCCATTCTGCGAGCAATGTGCCCTGCCCATTGCCACTTAAGTTTGGCAATTCTTCGGGCTATGTCGGTTACCTTGGTTCTCCTGCGGATCTATTCGTACTATACCTACTACATATTAACTAAAATAAACTAACATAATCTCTAATCTCTATACATATTTTTGCATACCATACGCAACACACGTCAAAACATTCATTCAATCGTTCGATCAACCATTCAAAGAACATAAACATTCATGTAACCTTTCATTCGCCTTGACATCGAGAACTACTCTAATAAATAGCTAAGTCATGGGGTGTTTATAATTTTATAACGATCTGTCATCATCTATGTGACAAATGACGTCATATTTGGCGATTGGTTGTTGTAAGTTCAATGATTGATAAATTGAGAAATGATTGATAGCATACATTCTTAACGGTAGTACACACTGCTACACATCAAGCTAAACATGTCCAGTATAAGCTGATCTCGTATTGTAAAGGATTTCCGTACAATGGGAGGTCAGCTTATACTGGAAATGTATAGCTTGATGTGTAGCCGTGTGTACTATGTCTACTACTTTGTAAAACTTAGCAAATATTTCAAAAATCATCATCATCTGCCTAGCCTTTTCCCAACTATGTTGGGGTCGGCTTCCAGTCTAACCGGATGCAGCTGAATACCAGTATTTTACATGGAGCGGCTGCCTATCTGACCTCCACAACCTAGTGACTAGGTAACACGATACCCCTTGGTAAGACTGGTTGTCACTTTTTGGGCTTCTAACTACCCGTAACGACTGTCAAAGATCTACAAATGACAGCCGGGACCAACAGCTTAACGTGCTTTCCGAGGCACGGAGGGGACTTGGTATGTAAAGGTGGTCACCCATCCACGGACCAACCCCGGCAAGCGTAGCTTAACCTGATCGATCGACCCGTGCAGCTGTTATTACTTAGCCACAAGCCCCTCCGTCAAATATTTCAAATAAGGCTCATTTGTTTTTTTCTCTGAATCATGCCATCACCCGGCCTAAAGTCTAGTATTTACAACCATTACAATAGTCTCTCCATTGTGAGTTTTTGAAAGATTTGCCATACAAAATCTGACTAAGACAGAATTGGCCGCCGGTTTTAAAAAAACGTAACAATTAAGGCCTTCTGCGGTTTTACCAAGGAGGTAGTTTTAAAGCTTACATGAATTTGGTTAAAGCATTGTTGTCGTCCTTGTCATTTTCGACTGTTTTTCGCTAAACTAGGCGATAATAAATCATACTTATTAATTTATTATTGCAACATCCATCACATCATCATCATTTCAGCCGAAAGACGTCCACTGCTGGACATAGGCCTCCCCCAAGCACCGCCACTTCGACCGGTTCTGTGCTTTCCGCATCCATCACATAAATCCTAGTAAATCCATCAAAACAGCCAGCTCTATTAAACTCTTCTAACCCCTTTGCGTTTCCATTTTTAGGGTTCCGTAGTAAACAAGGAACCATTATAGTTTCGTCATGTCCGTCTGTCTGTCTGTCTGTCTGTCCGCGGTCTAGCTCCGAGGCCCTTAGTACTAGAAAGCTGTAATTTGACATAGGAATACATATTAATTACGCCGACAAAGTAGTAAAACAAAATTATGAAAAACATTTTTTTTTAGGGTACCTCCCATACACGTAAAGTGGTGATGTTTTATTTTTTATTTTTTTATCCCATAGTGTGGGATATCATTGGAAAGGTCTTACAAAAACATTATGAGTTTGTGAAAACCATTTTTGGATTCAGGGAACCGTTTGCAAGTTGGTTTTGGATGTGTGAAAAAATCACAGCAGTAGTTTATATAACGAAATTAAAAGGAAAACTATCACAGCTAAGTAGGCTTTACTAGTTATCGAGTAATAATCGACCAACTTAACTTTGCAGTTGCAAAAACATGTTTTCCCATACATTCCGTATGGGAGAACATGTTTATCAACTACAAAGTTAAGTTTGTTTTTGGGATAAATTCATCCCAACTACGGAACCCTTCATTGTGCGTGGTACGACACGCACTTGGCCAGTTTTTTTCTTTTGTGTTTTTCTAAAGCCGGATCTCCTGCGCATGTTTTTTCGAAACACTACACAAAAAAGCTTACACATAAACATTTATTTTCATACAAATCATCATATTTGCATAGATAAATGTGTATGACCACACTTTGTTGCGATGTTTTTGTATAAAAACACGCGCAGGAGAGTGGCTTAACTCTAAAATCAGAAACAACATGGCGGCTGATCTCACAACCGCATCAACACTTTACCGACAGTGTAACGAGCGGTAGTAACGTGTGGGTTAAAGGTGTCTAACAGAAACTGCGTAAGTAGACAAGCTTGATGGATCATTCATCAAAAATGTGATGAATCTGTCTTCCTTGCTGTTTTTATGATATCTTGCGTCATAATTACCGTCATATTTTTAATATTCTCGTTAAAACGAAAGGAGGAAGAAAAGGTGTCCTTTCTAATGCATAGAAAAATTCTTATGTGACCAGCTATCATTTCTCGACTCTTAAGCCACCCACAGACGCACGATACAATAGAACTATTTCTATGAAAAATTCATGGAAAAATTGTTCTACGAGAATCACTTCGCACCGTCGCGTCGCACCTGTACGGGCAAAAGAAAAACCCCAATAAATAGGTAATACGAGTTGGTATCCGCAACTCCACGTCAAAGCGCGTATTTTGCGTACGGGTGGGAAAATCGGTTATTCGATCCACCCCAGCTCCTCAAAGGCCAGCAACGCCTTGGTGTCACTGACAATCTCACGTAGGGTACCTGGGTTACCGAAGTACTTGGCCCTGTATGTGGCGACCACGGGGCAGTTTAACAGCACATGAGCTGCCGTCCTCCATGCAGGCTCTGCACAGCGGACTGTCTGTGACTCCTATGACAAAGAGGTGTTTATTAAATGACCCATGGCAAGTTACAGCTGCTGTAACTATACGCAGCTGCTGTTTTGTTAATCGGAGAACCTATTTCGTGAGGCGGCCGTAGATTGTAGGAAGTGCCTCCTTGGCCTGCCTACACTCACCGTGGTCCACCCATAGTTTGTGATCAAGAAAAACCCCAAAAAATAAACATTATTACATCTCTTTATTTTATGTTTGTTTTTATTATTGTTCAAACGTGTTCCTTGCATAGACTGCTTTTTTCCTTTCTTTCTTTCTTTTCTTTCTTACCTTCTTTTCTTTCTTACCTTCTTTTAGAAAAACTTGAGAAAACGCAGCATTGTACCAACAACCGGCAAAAACGACGTTTACTATTTATCGGAGCACTAAGCTTTCGTTAAGTTCCATTTATTTTGTTTATTCAGTTGTGTTCAGCACTGTCTGCTGCACCCACGACAAAACAACGGGCAAAAAATCCCGTACAATCGTCACTCAAAGTGACATTAATAAAATCCCCCACAAATGGAAATAGCGTTCCAAATCCTGGTACATATAAATTGTGCACAGTGGTTCATTTTTCACGTTCTCGCCTCAAAATTGTTTGTCTTTATTGTTTGTGCGCCATTTGTGATTTATGTGTGAGGCAGGAGTTTTGACAGCCACGACACTGACGGACGCGAGTGCGGCAAGCGAACTTCCTAGAGATGTACTTTGCACACTTATCTTTTGCCCCCACTCACCCTTGGAAGATGGTGATGTACTTAGTTATGGGAGCTTAAATGGGGAATTTAAATTATCTATTATACATTGTAAACTGCAAATCAATTTTCACGCCTGCCGCATATTTCTGTTTGTGCTCGTGATTTTAAATATTTTGTTTTATTTTATTGTATTGTTCTCTTTTTTTATGCACGTGCGTCTGTGACAATTAAACTTATTTTTCTTTCTTTCTTTCCTTCCTGTTAAGACCTAGGCCAAATATTTTTTGATATTCGAATAACTTATGACCTCGAAATTTTGCGGGTTAAAGCTAGTACTTAACACTGAAGGAATGAAAGTAATACTGTGCCTTGATGCAAATCAAAGAACGATCGTAAGTAAATGGTAACAGATCCTGTTCGAAACGCAGCTTCAAATGATACAATAGCAAATATAGCAGGAATTTTCTCGGAGCATCCACAAACTCTTGTTATGTCATGTCGCACAGAGCTTTAGAAAATTTCGGCGTTGTAGTGCTACTACGTATCTTCGTTCATTCAAATTATATGTCAGTCTGTGTTAAAAACTCCATGTACCATTTCAACAGCACTAGACTAAGTTCTGAGTAGCTACAGGATTACTTACTTACAAATGCTTGCACTGACTGGACAGGTGCACTCAAATCTGTGTGGTTCTTTCCTCAAAAGAACATTTCAGACACCAATCTACATGGTCCTCACATAATCTGACCATGATTATGTCTGGACTTTAAAAGAGATTGTGACCTCTGAGTTTTCGGACTTTCTTCTTAGAGTAGTTGGATAGGAAACCTCATCTACGTTGTAAATTATAATTGTCGCGTAATAGTTATTTATGCTACAAGTGCGGAAAGTACTCGTGTCAACTTATACACTCGCTCGCTTCGCTCGTGAATAAAAATGCCACTCGTCGGAAATCATCTTACGCACGTCTATCATAACAACGTTTTACTATGCATTGTACGAGGAAATGAAAAAATAAATATTGAAAAATTCATTTATTGATCAAAATCAAAATCTAGAGTAATTAATAACACGTTTAATGAAGTATTAATATATTGTACCTTTTATATGAATGATAATAATCTGTACTTATACGTAATTTTTTTCTTAAATAATAAAAACTTTTTGCGCGTCGGGCTGACGACGGAGTTAAAAATTAAAGCACTAGTGTGAAAAAGTGGCACAATTTGGCTGCTTGGAAAACACTCTTTGCATGTAAAACTGTTTTTGTACAAACCTACTTACAGAAATGCCCACTTCTGTGCGCATCGAGTAGTATCAATGTATCATATTTTCAAAATGAAATAATGTTATACCGAGAGTACCAAGACTCACTATCTATCATAATCATAACAGGAACATTTTAATTAATAATATTTTTTCTTGTTTCAGGTAAGGACGAGTCGTTTTTGGGTTGAGAAAATATTTTTGCTAAATTCGTTTCCCGGAAAAAGAACGCTTGAATTATAATTTTTATTAGATTTATGATAATATTTGAGTTAATTAATGATGCTTTAGTAATTACATTAATTCGGGCTTCTTTTCTCTTGAATTTGAGGTAAGATTATTATAGTAGAGCTAATTTATTCATTTATGTAAGTAGGTAAGTATACATAATGTCTTCATATTGTTTTTATCTGTATTATAAACAACAATATTTATAATATTGTTTCTGCAGAAGCATAGCTTATATTATCAAGTTACAAATTATCGAAAAAAAAAATGGAAAAATATTAAGTTTTCATTCATCATTTTTTGGTATTACGGAACACATCCAAATTTATCACAAATTTTCGAAAGCTAGTAGTGCTATCGCGTCAAGCAATAATTGTTAATGTGTGCGTGGTAGTATTGCTCACTGTAGGTGTATATCGCTCCGACAGGCACTCACACTAGCGCAACGTGCTTGGAATTGAATTTTGCAAACATCTCGATTAGTAGTTGAGAGCCGTGTTCACAGGCCTCTTAAGATTGTCATATGAAATTATAGGAAGCAACTTCAAGAATAATAAATATCAAAGCATTAATATGAAAATGTCTCTAAAGCGTAAGCTTGTTAACATGATTGTGTATCCTGCCATTCTAACCTCTAGCGCTCAGACTTGGTCTTTGACCGAGGCTCAGAAGTCCAAACTTAAGGTTTGCCAAAGAGCAATGGAGCGTAGCATTTTGAACATAAAACCAACGGATCTAATTCGCAACACAGTAATACGCTCGAAGACAGGCATTGCTGATATTGGCGATAAGACCGCAAGGCTGAAATGGGAGTGGGCAGGCCACACGTACAGTATGTATCAGGACAGATGGGCCAGGGTCGTCACGCAATAGGAGCCTGAAGATGGGCGTCGTCACCGAGACAGGCCTAAGCAACGCTGGCGCTACGACCTAGACTCTTTCTTGACTGAGTGGCCAGAAAAGGCAGCAGACAAAGTCATATAGGGAAGACCTTTGCCCAGCAGTGGTACAGTACAGGTAAAAGCATAGCTCAATCAATCAATCAACCCAGCCTATTGCAGTCCACTGCTGGACATAGGCCTCTTCCAGGCTGCGTCATAACACCCACCATAGCTACTAGCGAGCAAAAACAATGTTCATCTTCTAAGTGAGCATATATCATAATCAGCCTATTATGTTTCCACTGCTGGGATACAGGCCTACTCTCAGTGAGAGGGAGTTAGTCGTAATCCACCACACGGGCGCAGTACGGGTTGGTAGATGTCATATTATCTTCTATTTCGGCTTCCTCACGATTTTTTGCTTCACCGTTTTTAGAGCAGTGGTGATGAAATAATATATATTACTAGCTGACTCCGGCAAACGTTGTTTTGCCAATTATTTGTTTGGGGTGGACAACCCTTATCACTTAGGGGTATGAAAAATAGATAGTAGCCGATTCTCAGACCAAATCTGAATATGCATATAAAATTTGGTAAAAATCAGTAAAGCCGTTTCGGAGGAGTAAGGTAACTAACATTGTGACACGAGAATTTTATATATAAGATTTACCCAAAGTAATAAATAATAGTTACCACTGGGCCACCGCTGCTCTCTGCAAGCGAGCAAATACCACTTAAATCTCATTTTCCAATTACCCATCAACATGAATGAAGATTTAAACAACCAAACCCAAAACTCTAAACCCCTGCAATAACATGGCAAATCTACTAGAACAGCCATAAAATGCCAAACAAGATTGATGGCAATTAGCCCCTATCGTACCTGTACTAACGGAGATGGGGGAATACGTCCCCCAAATTAGATATTAATTTAAAATCCTCCCCCGTCCTTCCCTTTGCTTCAAAACGTGTTTACGCACAATCTGGTGATGAATATTATTGAATAACTCAACTGTTTAAGGCTTTTAAGTCATTTATAATCTTTGGGACGACTCTTTGTTAAGAAAACGGTGGGAAATTTGCTTTGGCAATTTAGGCAATAGCTGTTCTGCCACTAAATCCGATTTCCTTTCAGATACAATAGTTTCTGTGAAGATGACAGATCAATGGTGCGCCGCCAAAAATGATAACAAATGTGAAAAAAAAAAATTGGCTGTCATGGGACTGCCGACAGAAATGAAAACTTAAAACTGGTATTAGCGCCATCTATATTCAGTACAGCACTACGGCGCGAGCATGTCGTTGACGCGAATCCATAAGTTTACCGGTATCAAAAATCGCTCAACCCGCCTAACGAAGTTTTTACTTAAAAAATGTCAAAATCAAAAACCTGACTGCAACTAAAATGTTCAAAACAAGCTCAGTTTTCAAGCAGGCTGCAGTTGTAGCATCACATCTAAGATTATACTAAAGTAACTGCCACCAACTGCTGTGCTGTCACCGTCGAGCAGTCGGGTAATAAAGAACGTCTTGATGATTTGTAGTGTTTTAACGATAAAAATTCATGAAGAAGACCTTTTAAAATATTCCTGTCTCTCCAGATACACAAGTCATTTTTTCTTTTGTTTAACATAGGTGCAATAATAATGGTAGATATATAAAGTTATTAAAGAGTGCGCTATGTTATGCCAGAGGGCGTACAAATGTTTGTAATTAAATAATCAGCCAGCCAAAACTCAATAATTAAATAAACAATAGCCTGGACAATAAAAAACAACTATAAAGAATCACACATAATTGTACAAATTAATTGTGCTAACATCACGTTGTCATGGGAACCGTCATTACATGGTAGGCGGAGTGGGGGGTGGTAGGTTTTATTTTCGTTACGTTACGGAATTTCTTGATTCAGTCGCCGCGCTCAAAGCCCGCGATAAAAGCTATACAATAACTTCAAAATACTTCCAAAACCTTTAAAGTAAAAATACTTGCATAGAACATTGATCCGTAACGTAATAAACATAAAGAGCACAATCGTGTTTACAAAAATGAGGTGTCGGTAACGGTGTCGCGAGTTCAATTGTTTTTTCCCGTCTCAAAAATGCCCAACGCGCCTCAAGAAGTTTTCACTTCAAAAATAAATTAATAGTTTAAAAAACACTAGAAAAACACGCTTGAAACCTGATCGTGTTCAAAGTGCATTACGTGGCCTTTCTCACAAGTGCAAACACGACTATGATACGATATTCCATCATGGAATGCCAGTGCCTGTCTTCCGGCTTCATCATCAGCCCTTGAAACATAATCGTGGTAAAAGTTCATTACGAAATCCAAAACAGCTATGATACGATTTTCCATCATGAAGTTCCAGTTCATATCTTCCGGCTCCATCATCAGATCAGTTCGACAGTACCGTATTATTGTATTGTCATCAGAACTACATACAGCTGCCAATTTTCATTACGCTACGACCCTTGGAAGATGGTTAAATTAGTTACCTTAGATTCCATTACATAGTTACATACAGATCGACCTAATAAAAGCGTGTTAACATACATACTTTGACATAGGTACATCTTTTTCGTGAATCATTATTCTGCCACAGTCTTCTAATCAAAAATAAAATGCCTGCGTCTTTCGTAAGCCCCAAATCTTAAGGAAAAACGTACATATCCGGCTAATCACATTGGATCAATCAGAGCAGTTCTGTCGGTGACTGAGTGCCAGATTACAAGGCTCTCGTCAAATGATGGCACGCGCTTAAAAATATCCATTTGTTTTGGTTTTACGAATCCAGGGCTGCTGTACAGGCAAAGGTACATTAATTTGCATGATCCTTGGATTAGAGAAAAGCTGGATGGAATTTAAAAGTGCTCAGAACAGGACATAGTACCTATCTACCCGGGTGCGGTTTTCCACAAAGAAGTTATTTTGGGGATTAACATTCATTAACTGTTGTCATTTATTATTGATTTATTAATTTTTATTTTATTTTATTCATATAGGTAGATAAATTGAAAAAAAAAATTGTTTTTTTCTCCATATTTGTCAAAACATGTGGATCCTGTTCCCGAATTTTATTTTTTGACTCATGTATTACAAAAATCCTCAGTCAAAATCGATTTAGGCAATTTTTTTTTTTGCAAAGTAGGTTGAAAGGCAGGAATCGAATGGAAACTATGATGAAAGATAGAAAGCAAAATCCATTTACAACAAAAAAATAAAACGTAGCGTTGACATACCATACCATTTTTCAACCCTAAAATTCTAGAACAAATTCCGAAAATGATAAAATAAAGAGCTTACCTAGCTAAGTTGAAAAGTACGACTTTTCAATCCGAGATTCCTTCACTTGAAAAGTTATGAAAGTGGAGCTGAGAAAACTGAAATCTACAGTTAAGTTGAGTTGCAACTTTGAGTCTATAATACCTCAAATTGCTTAGCAAGATCCTCCGTAGGTAACATCGGAAATACTGCAGCAATAATTTTGAAATAAATATAGCAAATTTGAGGGTTAATGTTAAGTGTTATGCTTGACGAAAACACGATTCCATATAATTTTCTCGACAAAAAAAAATCCAAAGTTCAAAAAAATACTTCAAATTAGATCAAGAAATTAAATACCCATTATTTTCGCCGTAAAAAGAAATTGCCTAAACTATCGGCGCCTTGGAGCCTTCTCCCCGCCGCTCAGTCTCGCTCTCACTCAGTCCGCGAGCAATATCGTGCGAGTGAGATAAGGAGTGAATTTGAGCTGAAGTAAAAGCACTTCTATTTTTCTTCATAAATACTTTTCCATTTTGAATGAAGCTTAGGTTCAGGTATAATAAAGGTAACTGTTGAAGTATTTTCGACGTAGGTATGATAATAATAAAACGGTCGATATAGCGGGTAGGCGTAAATTGAGAAAATATCTCCCAAAAACAGGTGCGGCCGGAAAATTCAAGTTTAATGCACTGTGCATTTCATTTTAAGCTTGATACACCTGACCGTGTGGTGCAAGATGAAAGATTTTAGCGATATTATCATGACAAACTTCTGTACTATTTTAACTGTCATACCCAGAAGCTTTATGATTTATTTAAATGTCCTCTTCTGAACATGCGACATTTAAACGAACCATTGTGGTTGAGTTACACTTAGTTTATCTTGTAAAGTTTTTAACAATGAATAGCAACGCTGTCTTTAACCGTTTATTACAACCTAACAACTTATGATTTTCAAAATTGACTAGAACTATTTTACAGGACGAATTACAGGAAAAATATTTATGATGACCGTAATTATTAAACCATTAACACTGCTTGATGACAGCACTATTTGTAATGTTTTTCCTTAAAATCCAAATAAATACGAAATTCACTTTGTTTGTTTTTTACGCTTTCATGTTAAAACGGCTGAACGGATTTGGATAAAATTTGGCACATGGGTAAACCATGACCTGGGTTAGGACATAGGATACTTTTTATCCCTATATTCCCACGGGATCAAGACTTATGCGGATGAAACTGCGGGGTGCAGCTAGTAATGTAATAAATCTCGGATATTGTGGATAAAAAGGTAATGTTATTTTATATAAATCGCCGTCGCTCACAACTCACACATCTGTACGCACTTCATACAAAAGGGGTGCGAATTCAAACCCTGTAACCACCACAGACAACTGAGCAACCAGCTTGAACATAATTAGGGTTAACCCCCAAATTATAGGCACAATACACCGCTACCGCTTATGATTGAGGCCACTAAAGCCCGATTTACACGTTGGCCGTCAATTTGGTTATTACGTGACCTACCTCGCAATTCGCGTGTTTCATTTTCCTTCTACCCGTTAAACATGTTGATGAAGTGGGTGCGCTGTTAATCGTCGTACGTAGCTTTTAAGGCGTAAGAGATGCTGTAGCTCGTGTACACTCGTCTTTTTTATTGGGGCAATTTTACTTACGAAAGTATCGATATTTATCGGTATGATTACAATATCGCCCATGGGCATGTGCCTGCCCGCATTTTTCTAAATATCCATGAAAAATTATCCAAAATTACTTTAAGGGGGGTTTATCTTGTGTTTTTTTTTATTTTTTTTCTGATTTTTTTTCAACATCTATGATTTTATGAACTTGCATATGTTTTTTTTTTTAGAAAAAAATGTTTTCACCTCCGTTTTTTTTTTTTGCTTAGTCTACTTTTAGTAAAAATGTGAAATAATCAGATAAAATAACTCATAAGCTTTTAGAAATAATAAACAGAATCCAAATCGAGCCCATAACATTGGAGATTATGGCAAACGCTACTCAAAACATAAAAAATAAATAACATGAAAAATAATAAAGATTTTTCTATAATATTTCATGAAATGGTCAGTTCCGTTAAATCGTCGTGATAGTTCTTTGAGCTTCTTCTTTCGGCGAATAATTTGTCTTTAACATCATCTAATCTGCCTTTTTGAAGTGAAAACTTCTTTAGGCGCGTTGGGCATTTTTGAGATGGGAAAAAACAATTGAACTCGCGACACTGTTACCGACACCAGCTTTAGACCATTAAAAAACAACATAGCGCGATTCATTTTCTTTGGGATTAATGAAATTCCAAGCATTGAGACATGACAACGACATGATTGACATTTCCCATTTTTTACCGACTTTAAAAAAGAAAAGTATTAGTAAAATTGTTGAAGTTTTCACTTCTGTCGGCACTCCCGGAGTGCCACTATTTTTTTGTCCACCTGTGCGATAGGCCTTCTCTTTGTGTTTCCATAATAAACGTTGTTTCTCCTAGCTGATACTTGAGTTAAGGTACCGTTCCGAAGCCGTTCGCAGACGGCAGCAGGCAACGACGTGTCGCCGCGACACGATTGGTTTCAATTAATTTCTATGAAATACCTGCCAATGATGAATGTGCCTTTAAAAGGATTATTTAGAGAGTCTGAAACACAATTATCAAATGAGATCGAAAGGAGACAAGGTATACGGAAACTTACATGAATCGCTGCGTTTTATAACTTGTACCACTTTTCCAAAGGTAAGGGCGAGGGTGCGAACCCTAATACACCCTACTTCGCAGCCCTTAGAACATAGGGCGCCATATTATTGTAGTGATATTTGAATAAATGTTCTGTTTCCATGTCTACCAGGGATCGTCAACAGTTAACTGCTTGTAGACATGTCTTTACTTTTTAGGGTTCCGTACGCATAGGGTAAAAACAGGACCCTATTACTAAGACTTCGCTGTCTGTCCGTCCGTCTGTCTGTCACCAGGCTGTATCTCAAGAACCGCGATAGCTAGACAGTTGAAATTTTCACAAATTATGTATTTCTGTTGCCGCTATAACAACAAATACTAAAAACAAAATAAAATAAATATTTAAGGGGGGCTCCCATACAACAACCGCGATTTTTTTGCCCTTTTTTGCTCGATATCAATAATGGCAACAGGTAGGCGCTTGAAATATTCACAAAATACTCAGTTGTATTTTTACTTTAATAATAAATAATAAAATTAAAATAAAATAAATATTTAAGGGGGGCTCCCATACAACAAGCGTGATTTTTTTGCCGTTTTTATAGATAATGGTACGGAACCCTTCGTGCGCGAGTCCAACTCGCATTTGACCGGTTTTTTTATATTTTTTTTCTGTAAAGTCGGGAATGAAGATGGAACTATATTATTTCATTTTTCTATTGTTTTGATACGACTTTAACCCATATAACATCACGACTGTATTCCTCAGAGGGTTAGGCAGTACAGTACACCCACATTTCGCCACAACGACGACGAAGACTTTAAAGTGATAATTATTATTTTTAATAGTTAGACTAAAATAATTTACATAGGTACTTACAAGATTCGACCTTTCCACCTTTGAAGTGTATTTTAGGAGCCATTGGTGCCGATTCCCTTGTTCACAAACTAAACTAAATTTAAGTTCATTGCATCTTTTTCTTTCTATTTCATTAAGAAAAAGACGAAGAAGAGATTTTAGTTTAGTCCTGTCAAATTAATCAGCGTTTGACGTAAATTGACGTAATTTTAGTAAGCAAGTTTTTAATCACGTTTAAACTTGTATGGAGTAGTGACAGGCGCTGATTAATTTGACAGGACTAAACTAAAATTTATCTTCTGTCCTTTTCTTAATGAAATAGAAAGAAAAAGATGCACTGAACTTAAATTTAGTTTAGTTTGTGAACAAGGGAATCGGCACCATTGTTGCATAATTCCACCCAATTTTCTGCTGAAAAACAATTTTATTTCAGTTGTAGCTTGTACAGATGGCCACACATCAAGCTATACATTTTCAATATAAGCTAACCTTGCATTGTACGGAAATCCTATACAATGCGAGATCAGCATAAACTGGAAATTTAGTAGTCGTGTGTACCTATTATAATCATCATTTAGTGTAGATCTTTGACAGTTGTTACGGGTAGTCAGAAGTCCGAAAGTCTGACAACCAGTCTTCCCAAGGTGTCGTGTTACCTAGTAACTGGGTGGTGGAGGTCAGAAAGGCAGTTGCTCCATGCAAAAATACTGGTATTCAGCTGCATTCGATTAGACTGGCAGCCGAACCCAACGTAGTTGGCAGGCAGCAGAGTGATTTCTATGCCTAGCTGTTTTTACAGTAAAAAAGACAACTCAAATAATCAGCCCACACCTCTTAGAAACAGCATACCAACAGGTTCCATACTAAAATAAACAAAAACATACGCAGACGTTACCAATTCCTACACGCACAAACTCCAATAACCCAATTCCCTAAACAATTTCATTCCAGAAAAAAAAAGAAAAAGTAAAAAAAAAATCATATCTTTGTTAAAATTATTTCGTAACAAAATGTCGCCCACGTAACCCTTCGTTCATCGGCGTCGGTCCATAAGACCCTCTATTTACATATTTATATTTACTATACTCGGTTATTGAACCTACTATCGTTCAGTGTATTGGAAAAAAAACTGTTTGCACAATACTTTAACAAATATACTTATACGGTCAACGTAAATGAAACGATTATGACTAGGCTCTATGAGATAATGCTTGTGTAATTTTATCGGGAATTAAAGTGCTTGGTAATCTAACTGGTTTCATCATCATCTGCCTAGCCTTTTCCCAACTATGTTGGGGTCGGCTTCCAGTCTAACCGGATGCAGCTGAATATCAGTATTTTACATGGAGCGACTGCCTATCTGACCTCCACAACCTACTTAGTTACTAGGTAACATGATACCCCTTGATAAGACTGGTTGTCAGACTTTTTGGGCTTCTAACTACCCGTAACGACTGTCAAAGATCTACAAATGACAGCCGGGACCAACGGCTTAACGTGCTTTCCGAGGCACGAAGGGTTACGTACCATTATCTATAAAAACGGCAAAAAAATCACGTTTGTTGTATGGGAACCCCCCTTAAATATTTATTTTATTTTAATTTTATTATTAAATTAAAACTACAACTGAGTATTTTGTGAATATTTCAAGTGCCTACCTGTTGCCATTATTGATATCGAGCAAAAAAGGGCAAAAAAATTGCGTTTGTTGTATGGGAGCCCCCCTTAAATATTTATTTTATTTTGTTTTTAGTATTTGTTGTTATAGCGGCAACAGAAATACATAATTTGTGAAAATTTCAACTATCTAGCTATCGCGGTTCTTGAGATACAGCCTGGTGACAGACAGACGGACAGATAGACAGCGAAGTCTCAGTAATAGGGTCCCGTTTTTACCCTTTGGGTACGAAACCCTAAAAATGTATCGGTTTTCTGTTACTAGTTGAAAAGTTATGTAGTTTTTTTTAGCGTGTATGAAAAGTAGTCCTACAAACTCGACAAATTCAAGTTTTTAGACACTTGGTATCAAATAATTTACTATTTTTGTAATAGTAGAATTGTTTTAAAATGTTTCGCTCTGTAAATAAAGCATTTGTGACCCATGTCAAACTGTCACTTAGTTCCCGGGCTGTCCACACTACTTCAATCTTGAGGTTTGTGGTTTTTCAAGATTGATGCGTCCTTTTTGGTTTTGTGATCTTAGTTTACAGTACTGTAAAGGTTGTCTGCAAAAGGAAACCTTATGTCATTCAGGCTGGTAGAAAAATAATTCTGATTGCATTCGAATTTAGAATTAGTTTTCAAAATTGAATATTCGGCGATTGTTTGGCGGTCATTACGCCGCTGTACCAAGACTTTGTAGGCAATACAACACGTTACCTAAAACATCGAACTTAGACATCTGCGAGTCTCTGTCCAAATATAATAAGTGCTTATTAGACTTAATTTAATAGTTTCTCCAAATGTTATATTTTCTTTTTTTAAGTCCTTCAAAAATTCATTTTATTTTATTTTATTTTCACAATTTTACCTTTTATTAATGTTTTAACTTTGTTAGCTTAGTTTTTAACTTTATTGTGCATGCTGTGGTCTCCTATAAGTGAAGGAGTACATCTATTTAATACCCGATGTTGCCCTTTAATTATGTGTCATGTATTGTGTACATCTTTTGTTGGAGATCCTAAATAAATAGATTGTTTGTAAGAAACAACAGATATTGGTGCCGATTCCCTTGTTCACAAACTAAACTAAATTTAAGTTCAGTGCATCTTTTTCTTTCTATTTCATTAAGAAAAGGACAAAAGATAAATATTAGTTTAGTCCTGTCAAATTAATCAGCGCCTGTCACTACTCCATTCAAGTTTAGACGTGATTAAAAACTTGCCTACTAAAATTACGTCAAGCGCTGATTAATTTGACAGGACTAAACTAAAATTTATCTTCTGTCCTTTTCTTAATGAAATAGAAAGAAAAAGATGCACTGAACTTAAATTTAGTTTAGTTTGTGAACAAGGGAATCGGCACCATTGTGAAACGCGTAAAATTGTGCACGGCCTCTTTAAATAAATAGCGAAATTTAGTTATTGCTTCTTAAATCCGTTTGTAGGTAGCACTTGCGGATCTTGTATACTGCTGAGTATTGCTAGTTCTTCATTCCGAAAGCTAAGGTCAACATTACACATGCAAAAACATTCTCATACACATAAAGAAAGTGGTCTCCAAGGATATTCACTCAATCGCCTCCACCACACAAAAGCAAGTTAACCTAACTATAAAATTCAACAATGTTATCAACGTTTTTGCATGAATAAATAGATTGAGTCTCGAATTGCTCAGTGAGACGTCTCGGTCCCTCACATTCTAAAACTTGGCAATACACTCCTTGCTTCGGGGCAAAACTTTTAAGACGGATTCCCTTGTCATACTCTCGGAAGTCCGAAGCCCCTGTTGAAGTCTCTGAATTTTCAGAAATAAGTATTTAAGCCCTCTTTTGTTCTTTGATACTTTTAATTATAAAGCGACATATTTTTTTATTTTGTGTAAATGGCGTGGCGTTCCAAATTCTGCTTTGAAATTTTTCGGTGGAAGCGGATATGTCCATCGGTTTTTCCAGTTTGTTTTAAAAATACAAATACGCTCACGTTTTTCATGCACGTTTCAATTAAAATTTGGAAAAAGAAAAAAAATATATTCAAAAATAGCCTTTGGGATATTTTATCGGATAACATCATTTAGAAGAGTTTAGAGGGAACTGCTCAGGACATTAAATATGGAAACAACGAGAAACCTTGACGTAAAAAATTGTGTGGTTTTATGAAACCACGGTAAAAGTGAAACTTGGCTTTGGCTGCTCTGACGAGCGCCTCTCACTTTATCTCTACTCCGCGGCCGACCGTCACGCGACATGCAACACGCAGACGAAAAAGTTTGAGACGATGTAATAAAAGTTTCACTTTAAAAAAAAATACTCTCACGCTAGAGAAGAAGCAAAAATGCAAATGTACGTACGTACCATCGAAGAAACCCATACCTATACACCGTAAGGACTATTTCTGCTTGCAGCGCTCGGCCGATGTAGTAACGGTTACCTACGAAAAAAAAGGGTCGTGTGCACGGGATTTTGTTTTCGATTTGCTTAGGTATGGGTTTCTTCGATGGTACATTACAAGACTCGAAAATATAGGTTACTAGAACTCGCAGGAAACGGTTATGTGCTGATGCAATCTTGAACTCAACATATAACTCCAAAGTTGTGACAACTTCCGTACTTGAGGTCTTGCAGTATGACATACTTATTTAATGATAAAAGTAATTTTCGGGTCAGTTTTGCGTGACCAAATGACAATGGGACCAACTAAAAGTAAACTCTTTCAAACAAAAAAGAATTTTTCAAATCGCTCCAGCCGTCTTTGAGTAATCGGGGAACATACATAAAAAAAAAGATTGCGACGAACTGAGAAACTTCTCCTTTTTTTGAAGTAGGTTAAAAAGGAGAAAGAGGTGTCCCATATATTGATACAAGACAGCCTTGAGTAGTGCAATTTTTATGTAAAGATAGTTCTGGAGTTTTCGTATTTTGCTTTATATGGTCCAAATATCTTTAATTTTGAACACCTACGACAAGTTTTGTCGTTTCGACATCAAAATCTCAGCCCACTTGAACTAAGTGATCGATTTCTCTCTTTAAACGCTCAATTACGAGTTACGACTTTCCTCAATTACCGAATATGACGTGATCACTTGAACCTTTAGTATGCAACTTTCTTTATCTTTGGAACTAAAGGGCTTTAGCAGACACGGTACTTTTATTTGACGACTGTTACCCGTGATTTTGTCTCCGTGTATTTTGTATTTTACATTTCTTCATACATTTATATCCAGGATAAAAAGTAGCTTGTCCTTGTCCAGGTCACTGGACCGAAATTTGACAGACGGGTATACTGACCCGTCTGTCAAATTTCGGTTCACTGGTTTAACCGTAAAAAGTAAACAAAATAGCGTTACTTTCGCATTCATATGCTGTCAGTCTTTATAATGTGCACATACGCTTAATTTCATCGACGATTTTTTTTTCTGTTTTATTGAGATAATTTACGATTATTGTAAAAAATTATGAAAAAAAAACAGATTTTTGCTAGAAAAACATGTTTATTTTCAATTGAGGTTAGTTTTTACCCGACTGCCCCAGAAGGAGGGTAATGTTTTTCGAGAGTATGTATGTTTGTATGTATGTCTATTTCTTTGGCACGCTCTGTAGCCTAAACGGCTTGATGGATTTTAACATATGAGGTGTCGTTAGGTTCGTCTTAATAGTGGGAGTGACACAGGCTATATAATATTTATGTATTGCATCTGCAAATACCAGAAAAAGGGAGGGGTAGGTTTAAAACAAAAACAACATTATTGGTATCAAATAAAAGTTAGTAATGAGTAAATTTCAAATAAATATACATATTTATATATTTATAAAACTAAAAAGTTTGAAATAAAACAAATTATTTAAAAAAACAGAAAACCCGACTGTAAAAACTCATAACTGAAATGAGAAAAACAAGCATTATAATCTATAGGATTTTGGTATTGCAGGCGGGGGACAAACCAATAACCTGAAATGTTGGTGAAACTTTAGTTTGTCCCCCGCCTGCAATACCAAAATCCTATAGATTATAATGCTTGTTTTTCTCTTTTCAGTTATGAGTTTTTGCAGTCGGGTTTTTTGTTTTTTTAAATAATTTGTAATTTTTTTCACGATTTTCATTTTATGAGGACGCCTAATTACTTTCAATCATTATGGAGTTAGTTTCATCGCAATAGATCATTTAGTTTAAAAGTTAGGTACACCGTTTTGTTGTATTTTTTTTAAAATCCATAAAAAAATAATATTTCGATATTTTTTAATATTTTTTCATTCGATAAAATTAAAAATAGGAGCCCCTCATTTCGATATATGCACATTATAAAAACTCACACTGTAATGTATGAGTACGCCTCGCATTTTAGCAACTTTGCATTCAATTGCTGATCGCCATTGCTAAAAATCGACCGTCCCCTGCTAAGAGTATCATGTCTGCCAAGCCCCTAAGGCGTATGAACCCAAGTGTCAATATTTAATGATACATTGACCCGAGTGTTTGAGCAATGTGGTGTAGGGTATCGAGTTTCTGTTGTGCAACGTTACAATGGATCTACATGGTCTGTATGTATGGTCTTGTAAAGCCTAGGTATGCTTGTATTGCGGGTCAGCCGCTGCTAGACTGTGCAAACATTGTATTCTGGGAACTGATGAAGTATGATATGGGTGTCGAGTTGATTTTCAAGAAAAAGAAAGAGAAGTTCTTATAACTAAACAGACTGATGTGTTGCTAGGTAGTTTGTTGCGCCATTTCTTCTTCCCAGTTAACGTTTTGGGGGACTGTGTTATGTAATTTTGACCTTCATAAATCGCAGATTTTTAAAGCCTAGTTTGATAAATGAGTTTTGATTTTGAGTTGCATACCAGTGGGCCTAAAACGGCCGCATTAAGCAATTCCTCTAAAAGCAATTAATTTTCTGAATTCCCAGCAAATTATTAGCAATTCCTCTATGGTGACATATTAGCTGAATCATATTCAATTTAATTCATATCAGAATCGTAAATGGTGTAAATATTGCCGCATGAAAAAATTAAGACCGTAATTTTACCGAATAATTTTTCTTTACAGTTTGTATTAATCAAATTTATTTTTTATTCTACAGTTTAAAAGTTATTTCATATTATGTAATACAAAATTGTCAAACAGATGAATTGTGTAATATGAATTGAACGCAGACAATAAAATTCAAAATTCAAAATTCAAAAGTCATTTATTCAAACTAGGCTGAGAATCAGCACTTTTCGAACGTCAAAATTACATAAGACAGTCCCCCAAAAACGCCCACCCTTCACCACTTCCTAGTGCCTTTAGCTGGGAAGAAGAAGTGGCGCAACAAACTCCCCAGCAGCACAGCTGTCTGTTCAAGTTAGAAAAAATGATTCTATACAATAGTATTCAAAATAACTTACATTATGCAACACAAAACATAATTCAAATGATAAATTATAGGCCATATGCCAGCTAGCATACGCCAATATACCAGCCAAAAACATCGAGAACTATACTCAAGCAATATTTAAAAAAAAAAAAAAAACTAAACGTAAAAAGAACTAAATATCTATATAAAAGCCTCCGGACATAAAGGGCGTGCCCGCTTACATAAAGCTGTAATTGGCAGTTATAAATGATAAACTAGGACCATCGAGGTAAATGAACAGTTAATTACTAGTAACAATAACAAAACCATGATCAGCAAGACGACCAAGCAGCACACGTCCGAGCATGACGAACTTGCTGGTTGCTCAAACAAAAAAAAAAAAATATATGATCAATTGTCGAGGTCGCTAGCTAACCACAAATTGCAATACAACTCATAACAAAAAATTGTAATGAGTAGCTTATGTCAACAATAAAATAAAATAAAAAATAAAAAACTCATATAAAATGACAGTAGGTAAGCTAATTCTGGAGAAAGAACATAAACATTGTCTTGAGTTAATCACAGCGACCAACTATTCTTATCATTTAAGTAATCGTTGATACAATAGTATGCCTTTGAACAAAGGTTGGATTTTACTTTAGTTTTAAATGCATTAAAAGGCAAATCTAGAAAAGAAGAGGGTAGCTTGTTATAAAAAGTTATACCAAGCCCAACAAATGAGTTATGACCCTTATGAAACCGGTGAAAGGGAGCTCGTAGTTTGTCCTTATTTCTAGTGTTAACATTGTGAATATCACTGTTTTTAGTGTATAAGTGTATATTTTGCCTAATATATAAGATGTTGGCAAAAATGAATTGTGATGCCACCGTGAGAATACCAATATTTTTAAACAAATCTCTTAGAGAAACTCTGGCACCTAGCTGGTAAATTGCTCGAACTGCTCGTTTTTGAAGAACAAATATATTTTGAATGTCAGCGGCTTTGCCCCACAGCAGAATACCATAGGACATAACGCTATGAAAATAACTAAAATAGACTAACCGAGCTGTATCAACGTCAGTGTATTGTATTATGTAATAATATTTTGAATTGTCAGTTTGTGACTTTTAATATATTATGATTCATAATATTATCATATTTATAATTCTGCCAAAGCAGCCGTTTTAGGCACCCAGAGTAAAAACAGTTTTGTCTGCATAAATAGAACAGTTATTCCAGAAGTTCTTTTGACAGTTTTGACCATGAGACGTTTTGACTTGCTAAAATGAAGCCCAAAATCACGTAGATTCAAAGACAAGACAAAGACAATATGGTAAAGTAAACGTGGCGTAGATTTCATGCGACAATAACATTCAATTGTATTGTAAGCAAATTACAAACCTGTTACTAATTGCGCACCTGCGTACTTAACCAACGAGTAACTAGAGTGTAACAAAAATCTGGTTCTAGCGAAATACACCTCTAAATATACATTGTGTGTAATTTATGAACACCACGCCTGAGTAGGGTTACCAGATGAAAAAAATCAAAAGTCCCTAGAAAAGGCCTGATATCCATTGAAAAATCCTGAGATTTTTTAGTTTGAGAATTTTCTCTCAAACGTACTTAACAATTTTAAAAAGTCGTAATATTAGCGTTTTTTATACATTACGGATCTCGCTCACACACCGCAATAAAAGGTAATCTAAAACTAATTAAGTAGGTACCTACTTGGATAAATAAGTATTGATTTTAATTGTGCAATTATTACCAAAGGAAGATTATTTTTAGTTTGTTTAACTTTTTATTAAAGAGATCTTTAAAATGTAAGCTGTATTTTATTGAAAATTCTAAAAATCCTGAGATTTGATGAGATTTGCCAAATCCAGTCGCAATCCTGAGAAGAGTCCAAAAATCCTGAAATCTCAGGACAAATCCTGAGATATGGTAACCCTAAGCCTGAGGGCTACTAAATACTGCTTTTTGAAATACCTGCACCACAGTTTTAACCTAATTAACTCAAACGCACATAAACTCTCGCTTTCTTCCCATGAGATCTGGCAGAAACAGAACACCATCAGTTCTACTACAATAGGTTGGTTTCTATCTTTTAAAAGTTAAAATATTTTAGTACGAAAGGATTAAATATTTAAATTAAATTTATATGTTTGAATTTTATTAAATTTAATTTATAGAATTAAAATAAATAAATAATATATATATATATAAATTGTACTTCATCGACGTTCATAAAATAGCGTGATAATAGGGATGATGATGCCTGGGTCAAAAAAAAGAAATTCTATTTAGTCCGTCAGTCAGATAATAAAAAAAATAATACACACGTATTTTTTTGCTTTATCATCATCATCATCAGCCTATAAATGTTCCCACTGCTGGGACACAGGCCTCCTCTCTGTGAGAGGGAGTGGGCCGTAATCCAAAACGCGGGCCCAGTGCGGGTTGGTAGCAGTCACATGTCTTCGAATTTTCGGTTCTAGGACATGCCGGTTTCCTCACGATGTTTTCCTTCACCGTTTTGAGAGCAGTGGTGATGAAATAATTTACACAAAGTAAAGCGCCTGCCTGGGTTCGAACCTACGACCTACAACTCGTAAGTCGCGGCCGTTACCACTGGGCCACCACTGCTCTCATATTTATTGCTTTATCATATTAATAAAAATTACTTGGATAAAACGCATTAAAGTGGAGGTCGCTACGTCACAAGTAAGTATAAAATCTACATACTCGTGACGTCATTGCACATTTTAACTCAATGTATTGGCGTAATTTAAAAAAAGAAAAAATACGTGTGTAATATTTTTTAATAATCTACAAGACGGACAAAAAATAATTGATTTGTCATCATCCCTATTCTTACATATTCAAAGTACACCATTTGCTTCGTCGACGTTCATATGACAACGTGATAATTGCGTAGGTAACACACTCACAATGCGTTCATTTTGACAATTCAACTCATATTCATTGCGTTATTTACGTTGTCGTGCAGACAAATTTTTCAAACATTCGAAGCAATGGATTATGAATTTCCTTTAAAATCCTTCGAATTGTGATGAAAAGTGTTTTACCTTTGTACCTACGTATTTTTCTTTCTGTCTTTCTTCTTGTCTGTTTTTATGTGTGTGCATAAATGGTTAAATAAATAAATAAGAAGAAAAAGAAAAAAGTGCGCGCCGGTCTAATATTTATATACATTTATTTTTTTAATCTTTAAACTAAAAACTCTCACCACCGTTCCACAAACACATAGATCAACCCTCCGCTCTCCACAGGCCATAGATGTCCTCTTCATCAACAACTCAGTAGGACAAACCCGGGCCATAAATCATGGCGTCCGTGGATTGGCGCTAACGTCGACATCCGCCCACAGACTATCAATTTCGGAGCCGTCTAGCCAGACCATAAGTTATCGAATTTGTACCTCGCTTTTGGGGGGTTAAGTATTGATTGCTGGACTTTACACCGGAGGAGACAATGGTTTATTTAAGTGTTAAGTTAACACTATTGTAAAACGAATTAAATGATCTATGATTATATTGTTTCCTTGTGTTGTGAATTTCATAATGTGACTACACAATGACATGCAAAAACAGAAGCAAATATGGCGATGCAAATAATGGGCCTCTGTCCAAAAATTTTTTTGTCCGTCTTGTAGTTTATTAAAAAATATTAAACACGTTTTTTTTTTCTTTTTTGACGTGATCAAAAGATTACGGCGATACATTAATTTAAAATGTGGCATGACGTCACGCCTTGCTAGATTTTATACCGAGTTGTGACGCAGCGAGCCCCCACTCCCCAACTTTAATGCGTGTTTTCTAAGTTAGTTTTGATTAATATGATAAAGCAAAAAATACGTGTCTAATATTTTTTTATTATCTGAACGACGGACTAAATAGTTTTTTTTTTTTACCTAGGCATCTACCATATTATCCCGATTCCCTTTTTGAAAGGCTCATCGAGTTTTTAATTAGTAAATCTGCTGTTAAATTACATGAAATCACTTCACAAGAGATGTAGCAAAGGCCAATGTCAAGTCTATTTTCCCAAATAAGATTGGTTGGTTTATGTCATAAATGTATTAACAGAAACTGCACGTATGACGTGTTACACACGCACGTGCCCCGGCATCTTAATTGAACGCAAACACCGGTAGGCCATACAACTATCCGAATAGACTATGGGACTCAACCCTTCTATGTCCTTCACTACAAAGGATGGACGCTCCACTATCATAATTGACGTATTACGTCATTAGTTATGTCAGAATAATAGCTGTCATCTCCCTGTCATCGCAGAATTGCAAACTGGCACTGTTTTTGAAATAGTAGGCTTGCTCGTTATCACGTAGTTACCTAATTAAGTCATTACTTCATTAGGAAATTGTGTGTTTGACAGTCTCGTCGTAAAGTCATGCACAGCTTTGAAAAGCTCTCAAAAGGGTGCTAAGGATAGAAATGCATACCACAAAATAGAAAAGCATTATTCATCCAATTCATTACAAAAATTACACGTTGTAATATTTCATATTTTTGTTTTAACGATAGGGGAGGACATTCTCTCGCGTTGTTAATAAATTATTAGGTTCCTATAGATTTTTTGTACTAATTGGACCACACGGCACGGGAGGGTTAGTACAGTGGCGGTCGTAATTAGTTGGGGTTATTTTAGTGCAATTATTTTGAGGGATTGCATGTGTATTTTTTTAACAATATTAACCTTCTTCGATTACGATTTGTAAAACTATCAAAACTTTTTTCTTTACTATTTTTCTACCAACAACTTCAAAAACGACCCTGAAGATAAAAATACCTAAATACTTATTCAAAGACACTGAATGTTGAACAAAATACGACAGTCTAGAATGCATAATAAAATATAGGTGATACGATTATACGAATATATCAGGCACACAAAAAATTGGGGCACTTCCTATTTCTATTACGAGATTATTAAGCTTAAGAGTTTGTTTGTTTTTTTGTTTGAACGCGGTAATTGAAAAATTCTTTTTTGCATTTGATAGCCCATTTCTTGAGGAAGGTTATAGGCTAATTAACATCACGCTACGAGCCATAGGAGGCGCGCTGGCGGGCGACGCGATGCGACGCGGTGGGTCGGGGAACAAGAAATTTCACGCGGGGCAGAAGCTGGTGTATAAATATTTTGATTGATAATAATATTAATATACTATCAATCAGAATCTGAATCGTTTTGAAACAGATTGCTAATCCATTGCTTCATAAGTTGGAAAAAAAATCTGCTCAACAACGTAAATAACGCAATGAATGTTGTTGAACTGTCAAAATGAAACAGATTAGTCTTAATTGTTTGCTAAAATGTATTACTTACGTAATTAGGGTACAGATATATGTATGTATGAACGTCGAAGAAGCAAATGGTACACCTAGATAATATGTAAGAATCGTAGCAGTGTTCTATAATTTCTGCCCGGTCTCATGTGAAGAAGGCTTAAATTTGAGTTCAATATAATCACATCATTAAGTAAAAACTGTGTTGCGAAGTTTTTCAAAAAACGGTAATTATTGAAGTCACTGCAGAAGCTAGTTGAAAAATAAACGCACGAACGATAGAAACATCGTTCTGTTTACCTTCAATAAAACACCACTAAATTATAAAAACGTAAATAGTTTCAACGCTCGAAATTAGTTCAAGGTTTAATCTCAAAATGTAACAAAACATGTTTATATGTGTACACTCACAAAAAAAAAACTAAAATACATTTTAAACCCTACTCGATGTCACACACAAATTAAAATTGATTACAAAAAATGTGTGCTTTTTTTCGGCCGCACGTGTAACATGAACGATGGTGTAATAAAATATGTCGCACCATAAAAACATGGTTTTATTAATAGCTCAGAATGAAATTATTAGGGCGGACACGGACATGGGCTATAATGAATAGCTTTATATCAGATCGGAATGGTGATATAATTGAGCTTTAAGCTATCTTTAAGTTTGTTTTCTTTTTGGTAATAGAGCGTAAGGAATATAATTTATTATTTGGGTGTGATAATTCATTGCTCTTTTAAAATCTACTCTTATATAATAAAGAGTTTAAGTTTGGATGTAGGAGGTCATCTCCAAAACTACTCAACCGATTTTAAAAATCTTATAGTATAGTTGGCTTCCACGCGGACGGAGTCGTGGGTACAAGCTAGTGATAAATTAAATTGTGTCAAATGGCGTCCGCTGATGAACCAAATTGTATTACAGAAATGTAAAGCACCATTCATTTGCGTCCAATCGATTGATATAAACGAGCGATGATATGGCCGTAATCAATCAGCAACGCGCAATTGGTAGCGAGGATTGGTTGGTTTGTGTGTGTGTTATAATTCGCACACCATGTCAAAGATTTAAGTAAAAATAAAAAATTAATTGAAACACGTTCAAAATAAGAACTGGATTTCCTTTGTCTATGGTCTTGTCTTTGATACGACAGATCAGGGCCTCAAGTCTGCTATTACAATAGTGTCAGAATGGTCTATCATTGATTTCATAATTGTTGATTTTGACAAATTTGGTAATCTACTAATATAATGGCGTCATTATGACTTTCCAATGGTCAGCCACTGACACTCCATTGAAAGAAATGGCACTTATTGGTAATCTCGTACATAATGAATGACAAATGAATGACTGACTTAGGCGGTAAACACAATTCTATTACGAGACCATTGACCGACCAATGATCAACCATTATGAATTTAGCAGATTACGAACTTTTAGCAAAATGACAATGGGATCGTGTTGGAATGACGAATTTATAAAATAATAAAAATAGCAAACTTGGGCCCCAGGACTCAGCTTATTCTGAACTAAATTTTCAATGAATTTAGTTTTACAACTAAATCGATCGTGGGTTAATTTTATCATTTAGTAACAACTCCGTATTTGTATCATTCATTTCTCAACTCTGTTGGGGTCGGCTTCCAGTCTAACCAGATGCAGCTGAATACCAGTATTTTAAACGGAGCGACAGATTTATTTCCTTATTTTGATCATTCGCATCGCTGAAATGCTTCTCCATAATAAATATGATATAGCTATATCTCCGTAAGTTCATATATTCTAGACAGAAACCCTTTGAAGCAATACAAACACTCATGAATTTGTTCACGCTGCGTCCAATAAATCACCAAACGCATTAGAGTTATTTCTGACACAAGATACAGTAATCATAATCCTAAATAGTCCTCCTATGTAGCGACTAACAAGCCCTCTCACATTTGTCTTGTTTAACTCTTTCTTAGTTTAACAATATTGAACCTTAATTCCAAAGCACAAAGTTGAAAATCAATTGTTGTTGTGTTGTTCTTCAAAGCTTTTTAACTGAACTGCACTTTTTAACTGAACTGCATTTTGCTCGCGGCTAGGTACTGAAGAAAAGTCGGCGACAAGTCGTTGTAAGTTTTACCAAAGTAATAAGTTCCTTGTTTACGAAAAGCTTGACTTAAAAGTTTGTAATTAAGTAGTTTCCCTCTGAATATTATAAATTGACTTTCGTTTACTTCAGCAAAATATCAATTGTATACAGCCAGGCAACAATTTATAAGCGAATATAACTAAACCCTGGGTTCCGAACCTGGGGGTAATTACCCCCGCGGGGGTAAATCAGCTATTCTGTGGGGGTAACAAAGAACCTAGTATTTTAGACTATTAAGCACTTGTACTAAATGTTTGCATGTCTAATTTAAGGTAGAAAATATAAGGATCTCTAATTATAAAACATCTGCATTTTTTGTACCTACTTTCTATGCAAGTAAATAATTAAGTATTCTATTCTATTCTGGTGGGACCAAAGCTGGTGCCGAATTTCCTGTTAATAGCTAACAAAGCTTTAAAAATGCTTATAAGTACCCTTTGCAACCACCTATGTGATGTGATTGTGGTTTTTCAACTTCGGTTACACTGAAAACAAAGGCCAGAACTGTTTCAATGTGGAACATGACTTATGAACGAAACTAAACCTAACATAAAAAAACTTGTGAATGCAAAACAATACCAACCATCACACTAACAATTTTTAATTAATTAATTGTTTAATTTAAATATAAAATTGTATTGATAACATTTTAAGGTCGGGGTAAAATCAGTTTTCCTAATAGGTAAAAAGGTTTGGAACCACTGAACTAAACAAAAAATCCTCAAAAATTTAATTGAAAACAAAATATTACAATTTATAAATTCGTAACAATCCCTGTTGCCAAAACTTTTAAATTTATTTACTGAATTCCCACCCTTTTTTAGGGTTCCGTTAAAAAAACGGAACCCTTATAGATTCGTCATGTCTGTCTGTCTGTCTGTCTGTCTGGCCGTCCGTATGTCACAGCCACTTTTTTCCGAAACTATAAGAGCTATGCTGTTGAAACTTGGTAAGTAGATGTATTCTGTGAACCGCATTAAGATTTTTACACAAAAATAGAAAAAAAACAAATAATTTTGGAGTTCCCCATACTTAGAACTGAAACTCAAAAAAAATTTTTTCATCAATCCCATACGTGTGGGGTATCTATGGATAGGTCTTCAAAAATGATATTGAGGTTTCTAATATCATTTTTTTCTAAACTGAATAGTTTGCGCGAGAGACACTTCCAAAGTGGTAAAATGTGTGTCCCTGTAACTTCTAAAATAAGAGAATAATAAAACTAAAAAAATATATGATGTACATTACTATGTAAACTTCCACCGAAAATTGGTTTGAACGAGATCTAGCAAGTAGTTTTTTTTTAATACGTCATAAATCGTAAACTTATCGTTACTTGCTGCTACGGAACCCTTCATGGGCGAGTACGACTCGCACTTGGCCGCTTTTTTATTACGAGAGTGGCTTAATTTTTTGGCACGCCAGTGTACCCAATTCAGTACAGTCGGCAACGTGTTCGTTTTTCAGAAAGTGCTTAGAATGGTACAACTTGAGCACTTTGTAGTCAGGCAAAAGTGCCAAAAGTGCTTCGTTAGGAACTTTTAACAAATAACATTTTCTTTGAAACAATTCTTTAGGTAACGCACTAATGCCCGTTGGTACGAAAGCTAGGCATTAAGAAAAGTATTTAGACGTCTTTTAATCCTTTTATTGAATTAAGTTTGATACTTATTTAAGTTTTTTCTTAATCTATACAAATAAATATAATTAAAATGTCTGTTTGTAATGTAAAAATAACAGTTTTTTTTTACTAAATGAAAATGAAAGAAATAACTAAAAAAAAAAAAGTTTTTTCTTTCTGTCTTTTCCGGCTAATCTCCAAAACGGCTGGATCGATTTTGACGGTACTTGCACTGACAGATTGCTTTTTTTTTGTAAATGGAAAACAAAATAGTCCACGCGGGTGAAGCCGACAACAGCAGCTAGTTAATAATAATTAATATAATACAAATATAATATTTTAAACTTTTTAGTTAAATATTTTCATAATAGCAGTTACTTAAACAGACTAGCGAAAACGGCTAATAATTTCAATATGGCTTAACATTTTGAGCATAACAAAATACCTACTCAATGTATTATCGTTATGAAGGTAAAGCAGGGTGTAATGTTTATTGTTTACCTTCCCACGCGTGTCATGGCGTCGATCAAGGGAAGTGATATTAGATATTAATATCGAACGATTGTATAGCGGAACGGCCGCAGAACGTCCGCCATATTACATTGTGTTATTTATGTGTACTAGACTATAGGTGTGTCTCTTCTCATTTTAGAATCGTCTACTACAGTAATGAGGTAATAGAACACCTTTTAATTCAGGTTAAGCAACTAAGATAATGTCTAAAATTCTCTGAAGTCCCAATTTACTTTAAAAGGCACTGAAATACTAGTATCCAGCTGCATCCGGTTAGACTGGAAGCCGACCCCAACATACAATTTGTAAAAAAAAACTCTGTCCGATCCGAAAATAAAAAAGTTATTGCTATTTAAAAATCTTATTATTATTGAAAATAAAAAAGTTATTGCTATTTAAAAATCTTATTATTATTGAAAATCAAAAAGTTATTGCTATTACAAAATCTTATTATTATTGAAAATCAAAAAGTTATTGCTATTACAAAATCTTATTATTATTGAAAATAAAAAAGTTATTGCTATTTCAAAATCTTATTATTATTAAAAATAAAAAAGTTATTGCTATTTCAAAATCTTATTATTATTAAAAATAAAAAAGTTATTGCTATTTCAAAATCTTATTATTATTAAAAATAAAAAAGTTATTGCTATTTCAAAATCTTATTATTATTGAATATAAAAAAGTTATTGCTATTTCAAAATCTTATTATTATTGAAAATAAAAAAGTTATTGCTATTTAAAAATCACGTTTTAGTGCCAAAATTACCCCAAATCCTTTAAAAATTTGCAAATTTTCATCAAGTCTTAAGTTATGACTTGTAGACACCCACTAAACCGCCCCATGTAATAACCCGGTTAAATACCTCATTGAAAAAAACAAGTGACGATTTTTTTTTTCTTTTTTTCATGAAAATTACTTCATGTATAGAGACTCTCAGTACGATCGATACCTTTGACCCTTACGGATCACACAAGGTTTTTTTTTACATGTTGTATTTGGGAGAGTCTAGGCAGATGATGATGACTTAAAAGACACTGAAATCAACTTTATTAAGTTCTAATAAGTCTTAAATTCAGGTCATTAACTCATTTAACACACATAGAAGACAAAACAGAACAAGTCTCAAAAGCTGGGTCAACATTATAACAAATGACGAAAATGAAATATGGACGCCACAAAAGCGATCCAATTTGTTGCCCCATCTTGAAATGTGTACTAAGTTCATAACATTTTCATAAAATATCTTGACCACGTACTTTAACTTACAAGCGCACACAGACGGACTACACCATGTGTCTTTTTGCACAGCCGTGCTTAAACTCTGTGTCTGTGTAAACTGTGTGCGAGTGGAGCGTCTCCATTAAAGTCAATTGAACAACTAGTGACTGAGGAACGGCTCATGTTGGAGGGAACCACGATTTGTTTTCTTTAGTTCAGTAATACTAATACTACAAAGGGGTACAATTTGTGAGTTTGTATGTAGGGGGTTATCTTCGGAACTACTGATCCGAACTACTTGTTTCCCCGAAGGGTTGGGCAGAGGTGTACCTGTAGCAGATACACCCACATTTCGCCAGTCATGTTTAAGTCCAATGTAATAGGGGGCGAGCCTATTGCCATCAACCGGGCACAAATCCAGACTCCGAGCTGCTACTGAGAAATTTCAGATAGAAAAACCCAATAACACTGCCCGACCCGGGAATCGAACCCAGGAAATCATGCTTAGCTACTGCGCTTTAGACCACTAGACCAACGAGGCAAAAAGAAATAAAGAAGCTAATGTAGTTGTAAAGTAAAGTAGATATTTATTGAATCCGATTGTCTTTGCTTCGAAGTGTCACCACATTTTTTACAACTATTCACGACAGACTTTATAATAACGTTGGCAGCTAAACCCAGAAAATTAAGACATTGTTATCTAGGTTCCTTATGTAGGATGATTAAAAAACCAGCTACGTACCTAAAAATCACCATCCTAACTACTGAACGCGTTCAGCACATCTAAACCCCGTTCAAGAGCTGTCAGTGTCAAAATTGTTATGGAAAACTGACAGCTCTTGAACGCGGTTTAAAAGTGTCGATCGCGTTCCGTTTCGTTGGTGAAATCCGCACATATTGACTCGGGCTATTGAATGTTTCAAAACTTTTTTTTGAGATGTTAAAAGTCTATAAAAGAGACTGAAGGAGGCTGTTGTATGCTTCTATAACTTTTTACTATGTGGCATTGTAAATTTAACTTCCGTACTTCCGAAATCGTTCACGCCTCAACCTAGCAACTATTGTATTATTACACAATCAAGAACAGACTTCCTTAACGTCAACTTAATGTCTAAATCAATTATTTCCTAGATAAACAAAAAATATCATTTCTTCCCTGTATTTTGTTCTGCACTATAGGTGCACCTCTGCCTAACCCTTCGGGGAGTACAGCATCATGTTATGTTAAAATAAATTAGTCAGTTAATTGATTCAGACGTGACCTTGCAGAAATCCATTATAAAAAAATACAATAGATGTGGATATATTTAGTATGGCTCACTCTGCGTCCGGCGCTCGGCGTGGCAACACGCCGTGTTCGGGTTCGCGACAAGTCAATCGTCATCCTGAGGATGCCTCGTTGAGAGGTGAAACACGTGTCGATTTCTTACAGGGTTTTTTATGACTCTTTAGGAATAGCTAAGCGGAATAGGTTACTTAATATAGCAACGTCTATTGTATTTTTAAAATAACTTGTCTGCTTGCCTCCCTCTGACATACACCATCGTCGCTTCACCATCAAAGCCGTCTGCTTGAAACACGTATTCTCATGGGAACCGACGGAGCACCGCAGTCCATGTAATTAAATTATATCGTACTTAAACCGATTTTATTTACACCACATACTTGATTGTGAGTTGTTTCTGTGTTTGGCGGATTCAAGTTATGGGACATAAAAGAGTTAAGGTTATTGCGGGTAGAAAACTTTGGAAGGTTGTCTTTTTTTGGGATTTTAGACCTTGATGTAAGGAGCGACGAGAGAAAATGCATTAAATATCACTTAGTGACACTGAAACCTACAACTTTCAATATTTTGACGTGTAAGGTTTACAATCAGTACTTATAAATAATAAAATAAAAAATAAAAAGCCTTTATTGTTGATCTTAGTTACAAAATTTGTAAGTTTGCCTAAGAACTCATTAATACTATCTAAATCTAATATACTTTATAAACTGTTATACTATTCATGTTTAACTGATTCTAATTCGGCAAACGGTAGTTAGTCCTCAACTTGTCTTCCGACAAAGGCCTCCTCTAAAGATCGCCATTCAATTCTATCCCTTGCCGTTCGAGTCCATGTTGGACCCGCTATTTTCTTAATATCATCTTCCCATCTCTTAGTTTGTCTTCCTCTGTTCCTTTTGCAGTCTAGCGGGTACCATTCTGTTATTAGTCTTGTCCATTTTTCCTTCTTCTCTCTTGTCATATGTCCTGTCCATCTCCATTTTGTTGTTTGTATGTTATGTATGCATTCTTGAATTTAGTTTTACTTTTAATTTCTTTTAATTTTTCTCGGTCTTTTCTTTTAACACCTATTGTACTTCTCTCAATTCCGTTTTGGCAAACTAGTAATCAGTACTTACAGCATATTCAAAACATAAAAATATGCACATTTTTCAAATAAAAATATTCCACAACAGCAAGCGTTTGCCTATCAATGCCAGAGCAGCTCAATATTTATTGTCCATTGAGCGCCACATAGGAAATATTTTTCACTCCGGACCGCAAGTTTGACATGTCCAACAGTGGAATACAAAACAATAAAAAACCGTATAAAAACCCGGTATTTTACGTAACCGACCGACCCAGCCATAAAAGTCGGGCCAAAAAATTGTAACAGTGACAGCAACAAAAGAAATAAATACTACGTACACTGGAGTGCAAAAAACTGTATTGACGTAAACTGATGAAATGCTCTCCAGTGGACGAGTACTGTTCGGAATTATTCCTTTTTTGACGGCACTGTGCCAGTCGTGCACTGCTGACCATAGTTAGGTATCCTTCGATCAGATAAGAAGTACAGCTATTTGTTTACTTGACAGGAGTATCGTTAAAAAAAATGGCTGCTCGTCGAAGAGACTTTATTTTTATTTATGTCACGTTTATTTTCTACTAAGAGTTGGTTTTTAAATAGATTTATTACGTGGTTGAGCTGATGTGGATAAATGAGGTACTTAGACTGTCTTGTCGGCTAACAGCATGTTTTTGAAGCGATGAAACGCCTACAATTTATTCTTAACGGAGCAGGATAAGTAATTGCTCACGATTTTGTTTAAAAAATTACCAACGGTAACTAAATACGGCTTTTAATTTTCATCTTTTAATTAACTGCTTTAAGCAACACCTTTCCATTCTTGCGATTTTAAAACAATAAATAGATGGATAATATTTGCTTTCATCTTTGATTTCATCCACAAACAGTTTCACATACCTACTTTAATTAAAAAAACATTCAAATTTCAAACAATCTGGTCAATTCCAGTTCCACACCTCATACCTAAAACATTATCTGCACGATTCACGAAATTCGCAACAAACCATCTACCGAGACACAAAAACATAATCTTAGATCAACAATTTAGTACGCATCGCAATAAAAGTGGTAATACCAGCTTACGGAAAAATTCGCGAGAGGGCGTTCAACCGCTGGGTCGTTTTTTGTGGCCCGACGCGCAACCGTGATTGGCCTTCCGTGGAAAAAATCATATCGTGTGATGTTTTCATGCAATGTTACTATTAGTTTAATGTATGTCTGTGAATAATAGGAAATAATATAGAAACAAGGTCGTTTGCGAAAGAATGGATCAAATATAGGATGTTTGATGGAAGAGATTGGGTTTAGGGTTGTCAGGCCCAAAAATAGAAAAGTCGGACACAGATTCATATTTAGCCGGACATTTTGCGCTGAAAGCCTGACACACTGGATTTTAAAAGAAAAAAATAATTAAGTATACTTTTATAACATAAAAATCACGCCTTGTTTCCCCGAAGGGTTGGGCAGAGGTGTACCTGTAGTAGGTACACCCACATTTCACCAGTTATATTTAATTAAGTCCCATGAAATAGGGGGCGAGCCTATTGCCATGAACCGGGCACAAATCCAGACTCCGAGCTGCTACTGAGAAATTCCAGATAGAAAAACCCAATAAACACTTTGCCCGACCCGGGAATCAAACTCAGGACCTCATGCTCAGCAGTTACTCTTGCGACCATTAAACCAACGAGGCAGTCTACTAAATTTTTATAACTAGTAAAGTTTTGTCTGTGTATTTATTACTGTTATTAATTTGAGACTTACTCTACTCTTAATTATGAATCAAATTTTGTTCTTACTAAAGTGATTTGTAACTTTACATTGAAAGAAACTAAAACAATCTATAATCAAGCATCTTTTGGCGGGGCGGGGTTGACCAAAAGCCTAACAAAAACCGGACAGGCGGACTTGTGTATTATTTGGCCGGACACGATCTGGCAACCCTAATTGAGTAACTTAGGCTAGTTTTATTTTAGAAAAAAAATTAGGGTCCATGCGGACGAAGCCGAGGCCAGCAGCATATATACAGTGTAAGTCTTTATAATGTACACATGTCGAAATGAGGGCCCATCTATATTTAATTTTATCGACGGAAAAAATGTTTAAAAACATTAGATATTTTTTATGTATTTTTTTATCAAAACGGTGTTATCGCGATAAAACAAACTCCGTAATGATTGGAAGTAAATTAGGCGTCCTCATAAAATGAAAATTGTGAAAAAAAAACTACGCTCAATTGAAAATAAACATGTTTTTTTAGCAAAAATCATTTTTACAATAATCGTAAAATTTCTCAATAAGACACATTACGTACATAAAAAAAAGTATTTTTTTTCCGTCCATAAAATTAAGCATAGTGTCCCTCATTTCGATAGGTACGTATACACATTATAAAGACTTACTGTATAATTAATTATACATAATAAGAACACAACGACACTATCCTTATCACCAAACACAGTCATGACTGGATGCAGTTTGTAACAATAATAAATAATCAATTTTAGCACAATGTTATAACTTATATCTTTTGTTGCAAATGAATCATTGTAATTACTCAGTTCCTGCTGTCGACTGTCGGATGCTGTGGTCCATACACGTTCGTTTATCTTCTGAAGACAGTTTTGTGAATTTGAAAAAGTATTGTTAATTATCTATTTGGTTTGAAGTCTGAAGATTTATAATTTTTGGTAAGTTTTTTTTGAGACAATTACGAGTTTTCAGTTAATTTTATAACCGTTTTAGTTAACGATACAATAAAATTATTTCAAATCCAAACATTTCGAAACCCAATCACAACGATTGGGTTCTGTCCATCGGGCCGCCATAACCGTTGAATCCCACCTGAAAAAAATAATTGTTTCAGACTGAAAGCTAGCTAGCAAAATTTTTGCAATATTTAAATAGGAAGGATGATTTACTATTATATTTTTAGCATTATATTCTTATTAAATGGCAAGCAAAGCCGTTGTCGACTTTTCTGCCAATGTCTAAAGTGCAATAGAAAAACAAGTGTGCATGACTTAATAAAAGTTTTTTTTTTGTTATTTATTCTCAAACCAAGCTGTCATTCGTAGTTCTTTGACAGTCGTTAGAGGTAGTCAGAAGCCCGAAACCTTGACAGCCAGTCTTACCGAGGAGTACTATTACCCAGTAACTGGATTGTGGAGGTCAGATAGGCAGTCGCTCCATACCAAGACCCTTCCGTGCCTCGGAAAGCACGTTAAGTAGTTGGTTCCAGCTGTCATTCGGTCGTTACGGATAGTCAGAACCCCGAAAGTCTGACAACCAGTCTTGCCAAAGGGTTGGTTATACGGGTTGAAATTGTGATACCCAGTAACTGGGTTGTGGAGGTCAGATAGCCAGTCGTCATGTAAAATACTGATATTCAGCTGCATCCGGTTAGACTGGAAGCCAACACCAACATGGGAAAAGGCTAGGCAGATGGAGTCCTCGAACCAAGCCGAACAAATGCAAAAATATCACCTCGTTTAGTAACAGCATCGCGTGTCAATCAGCACTCGCGTATTACTTCCGATAATGACAGACAACGTGACACGGGGCTCAGCACGCTAACGGAATATGTTATTAACTTACTGCTGATGCTTGATTACTTGGATAAACGAATGCTATATGTATTGCATGTTAAGGGGACGATAGCTGACTTTTAATGATTTTATACTGAAGATGACGTCTGAACGAGTAGTGTTAATGATTTGAAAAAAATATATGTTAAATTAGAGCATTTTCTTAATATTTTAATATAAGCATATTTTTGATTATGTTTATATTACATAGTGAAATTAATTTGTAATGTCTAACGCGGATAAAAAACTAAGAATGACGCAAAATCTATCAAGCGTATTTTTCTGAAAACTTCACCATATTAAAGATAATTAAATTACTAATCTTTTAGTATACGTGTTTTATTAAAATACTTTTTGTTTTACGTGTAATAAATTAATAATGCGTCTAATTTGGGACAGCGCTCCTTGATGGGCGAGTCCTATTACTGGCTGGACGTACGACGCGTTGCGTGAGCTCAGTACAGAACACGCAAGCTAACCATTCAAGGTCACTGTCATATATCTGCGTCTTAAAAGAGGTTCGATTTGATGAAATTCCCAGCTTCTTCTTTTCGTGTGGTTAGTGACTAACCTGGTGTCAGAGTTTTACAGCCGCCCATGGGCCTCTGACTTGGCTTCACATACCGTCGAGAAATATCTCTCAGGCATGCCGGTTTCCTCACGATGTTTTCCTTCACCGTGTTTGAAGCACGATAATAGGGATGATGACTAAAAAATTTGTTTTTGTCCGTCTTGTAGATTATTAAAAAATATTGGACACGTATTTTTTCTTTTTTTACGTTGTCAAAAGATTACGGCGATACATTGAGTTTAAATGTGCCGTGACGTCACTTGTATGTAGATTTTATACTTACTTGTGACGTAGCGACACCCAGTCCCCAACTTTAATGTGTGTTATCTCAGTCATTTTTTATTAATATGATGAAGCAAAAAATACGTGTCTAATATTTTTTTATTATCTGACTGACGAACTAAATAGAATTTCTTTTTTTTGACCCAGGTATCATGCCTATTATACAATACGCACATGAATCCGAAAAGTCAGAGGTGCGTGCCTTGGGTTCGAACTCGAGACAGTCTGACGGTCACACCACTAGGCTATCACTGCTTTATTAATTCCCAGCTGAAAACTGGAGAACCGGAAAATGTGACTAATCTAAAACTCAATCTAGGCATCGATCGCCTTAATTGAGACTAAAAAACTTTTGGGAAGTCGGTGGCAAAAAACGAAAATTCAAAACAAAAGACACCGACTACCGAAATTAAAGTTATTTTTCGCTTTGCAGTGTTTTTTTTTTTTTAAAGTCGATTTTTTTTTTTTTGTAAAATGTTTTTATTTTTCAGTTTTTAGTTGTGGTACCTACCCCAGACAAATTCGAATACCACTACCTGCTATGTAAATAACAGTGACAGGAACTTAAGATATCATCCATATACTAAGTGGGAAAAAAATACGTATTATTGAACCCAACCCAAAAACTATCCAAGCAAAGTTAATAAAATTTATATGGGACCACACGGCAAGCAGGTGCTTTCAAATAAAAAAAGAATCATCAAAATCGGTTCACCCAGTCGAAAGTTCTGAGGTAACAAACATTAAAAAAATACAGTCGAATTGAGAACCTCCTCCTTTTTTTGAAGTCGGTTAAAAAGTAAGGCGTTTTGTAATCTCAAATTCGTAATACACCAACTTTTGGTAAGGTGAAGTTCAAGGTCCTTGACTGAGGTAAGCAATTCTTCATTTGGAGTTACCTGGTATGACGTTAGTCGAGCAAGATCAAGAGCAACCTTCAACGATGGGCGATGAAGGCCATCTCCTGATACAATTTCGTACACCAATCCGTTTCGTTTGTCAAGTGTGGTTATTACCATGAGGTATTTCCACTCAGAGCACTGATTTCAACAGCTCTTGTCCGGACCGCACTAACCGCAAAACAGCCTCCATTATACTGAATTGTACGTCCAACGTAGCCTGGGAAGTCAGCTTCGTTTCCACCTCACCAACTCACAAATATTAACACCACAGCATTAGCTATTCTCAAATGCTTGCAATTCGCGCGGATACGACAGAAGAATTTTTAGTGGACTAAGTAAAAACGTGTTTATAGAGAAGTCATGTGGACTATAGCCTTTGATGGGCCAATGATGGAGCTACAGGTACTACCATACGTCGCATTGCATAAAGCATGAGCCTAAGATCAGTATCAGCACAATTTGCAAATCAACTTCAAGGTAAGGAAACCAGGCAAGTAGCCATTGCCATAAGTATTCTGTCCACGTAGTTTGTAAACGATGATACCGGCGCATGTGGTTATTTTTAGTGGTATGTACCTGTTACAAAGTTTGTAGTACATATTATTTGTGGTAAGGCTTGTGGCTATATGGCTACTTGATGCTGGTCCGAGTTGTGTCTATTCCTTTTAAGCTTTCGGTCGTGGTGTTCATTCTTGCACAGAACACGCAAGATATATATCTGTGGGTATTAGTTTTCTTTTTGCATGACCTGTCTATGGAGTAAATACGATACAGGAGAAATTCATAGGTCAGTACAAAGTACAATATACTGACCTATGAATTTCAGTATAGTTCGGTTCAATTGGATTTTAACGAAATATGTTCATGCCCTGATTAAAAGATTAGTCAGTCAGCAAGGTTTAACCTCTACTTAAGTTCGTTTTTGAGTCCCAGAAACTAATTTGACAGGTCAGTCTGCGCTGCGCTCAGCGCCCGGTGTGGCAACACGCAGTGTTCGGGTTCGCGACAAGTCCATCGTCATCCTGAGGATGCCTCGTTGAGAGGTGAAACACATGTCGATTTCTTTCAGGAGTTTTTATGGCTCTTTAGAAATAGCTAAGCGGAACAGATTACTAAATAAATCCACGTCTATTGTATTTTATAATGGATTTCCGTAAGGTCATGCCTGAATCAATTAACAATCAGTTGAAATGTCAAATTAGTTAATATCTCTGGGATTAAAAAACTGACTTTAGTGTCCAGGTGCTGGATGATTTTAATGCATCTATTGAAACTGCAAAATATCTTTAGATATACCTTAATTTTTATAACGGTGCGTTTGGAGCTGTCAAAATCGAAGGTATTGTTAGTATTGAATTCACTCGCCCGGTTACCTCCTCAATGCCCCAACGCCTCTTAGTATGGTCTACACAACTTGTGTCGTCTCCTGCAATAAAACTGCTTATTTTTATCGATACGTTTTATTATACAACCCATCACTAGAAGCTACCGCACCGTAGGTGCTCAAAAGGGAATAAAGTTGGGTATTTTTTATTGTTCCCAATTGAGCACCAAGCTATTATCTTGATTGGTGCTCAACGCACAGGTGCCCAAAAAATAGGTGCTCAAACGGGAATACTTTATAAAAATCGGGTTATAGTTACAATACTACTGACACTACAATTTAAATTATCCATGTTACCTAAATATAATATCAGCTCGTACACATTATGTAGTATTTTACACAAATAATGCATCCTGTTTCCAATTACCCAAATGACGGTAATTTAACTCACAAAACACTTTATTAAAAGTAATTAGCATTCAACTAACGTGCCTAAAACAATTGTTCAAACATGCTGTATAAAAGAGCTTATATTCCAGTTTTAAAACCCATGTGATTTTAGACCTTCATGTAAGAGAACTAAGGTTGGTTTGTGTGCACCTGTAAGGGACGTGAACACGTTTGCAAAATAGTAAAAGGTAAATGAATAGTTGTACAATATGTAGAAGGATTTTATTCAAATAAGTTGTGTTGAAATCCTGTCGGAAATATAGTTGATACATAAAAAAGAAGCAAAAACTACATACATAAGAAGAAATAATACATGACAGCATGAAAATTTTAGGGGAAACCCCGTGGTTTCCCATACAATTTTCATACTTTTATGTATTTTTGCAAACATAATGTATACCGTCTATACATTATGTTTGCATGACAACATCACGTTGTCATGGGAACCGTCATTACATGGTAGGCGGAGTGTGGGGTGTTAGGTTTTATTTTCGTTACGTTACGGAATTTCTTGATTCGGTCGCCGTGCTCAAAGCCCGCGATAAAAGCTATGCAATAGCTTAAAAATGTGATTGCCATGTTTGGGTCACCGTGAGAGGTTTCGATTAGCCCGCGAAAATCCACTACTCTTGCTTCCTCCTCCTTTTGATTGCTCAACATGCTGTTACATTTAATTAAATATATCGATTATAAATAAATATCGTTATCAGCGGATGGTGTCTGCTACCTGCTAAGTGCTAACCCTTGACCTAATCCCTAAGTTACCGTAGAATCAATTGTATTTTCTTGTAAATTTTGACAGTCAAAAATACCTTTTATGTGCCTAATTGAAATAAATAATCTGACTTTGACATACACGACATCAGTGGCGTGCCTAGGGGTCAAAATTAGGGCAAGCTGCCAGATTTTTTACGAAAAAAAAAATCTGCCAAGTGAGGGGTTGACTTATTTTCATTTATGTTGTTCATGATACAACATTATTATAATTTTGGTTAGAAAACCTTTTAAATGCGAAAAGGTCATGACATGTCAGGCACGTAATTGTCATAAGCGCCATCTATCGCCACGAATGCGCGTAATTACACCGCTTAGTCGAACCTTTTTACCATAATTCATATTGGCTTGTCTCATGCAAAATTTTTCAATCAAAAGCCACTAGATGGCTCCCATAGTATCGATTTGTTGTTCTATTGCCAAACGCATAATTTTATGAGTTTAAAATTTAATGTCGATTGAAAATGTTAACATGAGATATTACCTGCCTAAACAAAATTTTATAATTTATCATAATCATAATGACAATAGCCAACTCAAATCTTTATTTCAAAACACCTATGAAGAATCTCTTCGATGAGATGTACTTAAACATAATAGGATGGTTTATTTTTCAGTAGTTTTCCAAAACTACATTGCCATAAAAACAACACTAGTCATATGCTTTCATGGCACCAGCTACTTACATAAGTTTGTGTAAGTAATAGACATTCGAATGCCTATTTCAATCTATTCTTCGACTGACAAAAATACATGTTTTTTTTTCCGAGAAATAGGTACAATAATTTGAGGTTGGTTACGGTGAAGTAAAGAGTTACTTATTGTCAGAAAAATCAATATAAATACCTTTACGAACACAGTTTCCGATTTCCCATTTTGATGATAAAATTACCTTTCCGAGTAACAATTTCACACACTTTAGTCCTTCACAAGGTACAATTGCATGCGTTTCCGAATTAATTTTAATGATAAGAAACTTTTTAATCACTTCAAAACAAAGATAATAATCACAGCAAAAACTAATCACAATTCACAACACTTAAATTCACAGAAAATGAAAAAAATATCAAAGCAAAAAAAAAGCGCCAGTAGCCGCTCAAAACAAATTTGAACTAACTTGAAAATTGTATCATTCTATAGAAAATCACGCATTGCGCAGCGTCTTGCAACGACATAGGTAGTTGCTTTACTCCTACTATTCATAATCAAATACACGATTCGTTCCATTCATAAAAAATCAAAAGCCGGGCTTAAAAATTAGAACATTTTGCGAGATGAGTACATACTAATGCTACCAACAACGATAACAATTTTCCATGCGAAAGATGAGAGGTATGAAGCCTCATAAGAAGCCCCCTTGTGTGAGCGAGAAAGCAGTGCAATGTACCACAGAATTGACGTTTTCATTCATCGATGCGATCTCGCGTCCTGCATAACGCTATAGTGTTAAGGCGGGTTCCCACGGTGCGCGATATCGCGCACGCACGCGCACCGGCTCGCACAGCGCACGACCACGCACCGCGCACGAAGGGTCTTCCGACGGTGCGCGATATTGCGCACGCAAGCGCACCAGCCCACACAAACATCTGTATTTTTTGTACCTACGTTCTATGCAAATAAATAATGATTCCATTCTATTCTATTGTATTCTGACGACCACAGATAGCTACACAACACACACCATGCCTTTTCCGACGGTGTGTGTCGGTCTGTGTGGGCCTCGAGATTCGAAGCCACATTAGCATTGTTCTGTTAGCTTTGGTGGATGCTGAATATAACTTCACATTTGTGGATTGCGGATGTTATGGTAGAATAAATAATGGCGGTGTTTGCAGAAATACAGAGATGTATAGTTTTTTTTTAGAAATGTACTGTATTTTCCAGCATCGACTAATTTGCCCTTCAAGGAGGAACCACTTCCCTACGTGTTTGTGGCAGATAGTGCATTTCTCTCACTGAAAATATGTTGAAGCCGTCTCCACGCTAAGGGAACAAAAGAAAGATATCTCATTAACGGCATAACAATGTAAATGTCTATTAACTGCTCCCAAATTACGATGATTATTTAATTTTTTTTACATTCTTCCTTGACATAATCTTTAATTTTTTGACATTATATACCTACAATCTATATCTATAAAAGGAAAGGGTGACTGACTGAATGACTGACTGACTGATCTATCAACGCACAGCTCAAACCACTGAACGGAATGGGCTGAAATTTGGCACACAAGTAGATAATATGACGTAGGCATCCACTAAGAAAGGGTTTTTGGAAAACCGACTTTTAAGGGGGTGAAAAGGGGGGATTTTGTTTGTATGAAAAATCTTATTCCTTTAGTTAATAAACTTGAAACTTGGCACAAATACTCATCTATGTAAATTATAAAGTTAGCCATTTTTAGTTTTTCTAAACTACCCCCTAAGGGAGGATTGGGGGGTGTCAAAGTTTGTATGGAAGACGCGCGGTCTGATTAACTCGAAACTCAATATTTATACTTAAGACTGAAAACAAATAAAAACGTATATCAGGGTTTTTTGAAAATCTACCCCTAACGGGGTGAAAAGGGGTATTCATTTTTACAGGGGAGGATTTTACTGTTTGGCTTGATTAACTTGAAAATTGATATAAATAATCTATATCAAATAATGGAAACGTCATAATAGACTTTTTCAAAAAAGATTATTATCACGCTATTTGCTATGGAGGATGAGCAATATTGCATTATGTTCGTATTCTTCTATAGTTTACTGCAAACTGTAAAAAGACTATCCGAAAGGTTAGAATATTGCAGATAATTACAGATTTAACCTTTTAAAAGATCATAATCACGCCATACCTTTATGGAGCTAAGTAGTCAATCATAACATATACAGGGTGGATGTTGATATGGGGCAATAAGGGCAGGTACCTTAACCGTTATCGCTATAAGATAACGGTCTTAGGAGACTGTCCTTAACTTTTTGAAACATTTTGATCTACATTCACAGATTTTGAAAAAATTGTACAGTCAGCAAGAACATGGGCAATTTTCACAAAAACTTTTTTGATGCCAGTCGATCCTATTTCTTATTACGAGGGTCAAAAACTATATCGGGCCAACTGAGGTTTGAGTATGAGAAAATTCAGAAATTACAAAAAACTTTCCATACATTTCGTAGGAAATGAGCCTGAGAGGAGATAGAACAACACGAAATATTATCCGCAACGATCAAAATCCGTAGTGCGCGCTTAGCCTAAGTTTTTAATATCTAGGTATTTCAAATTGATACCTCTACGCGTTTCTGAGAAAAAGTGTCTTGACTGGCAACGATGTCATCCTTAAAGGGTTTCCGTTTTTCATTTTGAGGTACGGAACCCTAAAACAGATTTATTATCTTTCTGTTTGTTATCTTTTCATGCCGTAACGGCTGAACAGATTTAGATGAAAGGCATACATCGGATAGGCCATGACCTGGGTTAGGACATATGATAAGTACTCTGAATATCGGTAGTACGTTCCTGTGGGATATTTTCCGACCTTTACGCGTGCGAAGCCGCGGGCAAAAGCTAGTTTTCTATATTGTTTTTATCAAATTAGATTTGTTACAGCTGTAGTGGCAATCACGTTATTTGGTTTAAATAGGTCCTTATTTTTATTTTAGGGTACTTAAGAAACCATTTTTATTGGAACCAAAAGTACTTATCGAATATTGTTATGAAGAGTTGTTTACTGTGCAACTTTTTAAGGCAATCTAAAAATTCACCACGTATACCGGTACTTTTGATACTGAAAATGAAGGTGGAGTGCATCCAGGCTCATGGCCAAATGATCCTCAAGGAAATACTTTCTTGATATCTATGAAGAATCTTCCAAGAAGAGCAACTTTTTTGAACACACAATTTTTTAAATTATATTACATAACATGGGCAGAGGTGTCCCTGTAGCAGGTACCCCCACATTTTGGCAGTTATGTTTAAGTCCCATGTAATAGGGGGCGAGTCTATTGCCATCAACCCGGGCACAAATTCAGACTCCGAGCTGCTACTGAGAAATTTCAGATAGAAAAAAACTTTTTACAAAAAAAAACAACCGACCTCCAAAAAAACACTACAAAGTGAAAAATAACTTTAATTTCGGAAGTCGATGTCTTGGGTTTTGTATTTTCGTTTTCTGCCACTGACTTCCGAAATTAAAGTTATTTTTCACTTTGTAGTGTTTTTTTGGAGGTCGGTTGTTTTTTTTTGTAAAAAGTTTTTTTCTATCTGAAATTTCTCAGTAGCAGCTCGGAGTCTGAATTTGTGCCCGGGTTGATGGCAATAGACTCGCCCCCTATTACATGGGACTTAAACATAACTGCCGAAATGTACCTAGTTGTGGTACCTACGTACCACAACTAAACCACACATTTGAATACCACTACCTGCTACCAGTGACAGAAAACTTATCATATCATCTACATACTAAGTGGGAAAAAAATATGTGTTGTGTAACTAACTCAAAAACTATCCAAGCATAGTTAATAAAATTTATATGGGACCAATTTGAGAGCATATACCCTTTCAAACAAAAAAGAATTTTCAAACTCGGTTCTCAATTGACGGAGAAATCGGTGGACATAAATAAAAAAAAAAACAAACATACGCGACGAACATACCTCCTCCTTTTTGGAAGTCGGTTAAAAACACAATAACACTGCCCGACCCGGAATCGAATCCAGGACCTCAGCAGTAGCGCTTGCAACCACTAGACCAACAAGGCAGCCAATTTTAATATTCTTTTCTGAAATTGCTATTGTTTTTATAATTTTCTCAATTTTGATGTTGTATTTCCTGTACGTGTCCCAAATAAAAAAAATGTTTCTTTCTAACTCTATCTGCTAAGACCATTTTATTCATATAATAAAATCGTAGCGAAGTCAAAACTGTACATTGAATATTTTTGAAAAAAAGTATTTGCTACGAGGTCTACGATCGATTCTAATGCCGAAAATATTATATTTTTTAGAATTTTTGTCTGTTTGTCTGTATGTATGTTCCAGCATGTCGCAAATTCTAGCGGATAGATTCTGTTAAAATTTTGCATAGGTATTATTATATAAGTCTGGTCAAACTGTAGGGTATAAACTATCACGCTATTTACTATTGGGGACGAGCAATATTATATTATGTTCGTATTTTTGGAAAAAAGCGCGCCAAAATATTAGGATATTGTAGATGGTTATCGATTTAACTTTTTAAATGATTATCATCACGCTATACCTTTATGGAACTAAGCAGTCAATCATGAAATATACAATATGTCCGGTTTCGGAATGTACAAACTTAAAGGGGTGGTAGTTTGCTCTATTCTATCAATAAAATAATTCTACATGTAGGGTCGGAACCTACCCCCCTGAATGGCAGCCATTTTTGTGTTTTGATCGCCTTTTATGGAGCGTGCATACTAAAAGTACAGTAACTTTAAAATTTAAAGCTCAATTGTCATAAAAATTATACTTTTAGCAACGGATAAGTATTAACAATGGGTTAAATAACTCAAATAATAACATTGAATGCTGCATCACATTGCTTATGCTTAAATGATAAGAAAAAGAATTTTAAGATCAATTCTACATTAAAAATAACATCGTTTTTAGGGTTCCGTAGTAAACAAGGAACCCTTATAGTTTCGTCATGTCCGTCTGTCTGTCTGTCTGTCTGTCCGCGGTCTAGCTCCGAGACCCTTAGTACTAGAAAGCTGTAATTTGGCATAGGTATACATATTAATTACGCCGACAGTGGTAAAACTAAATTATGAAAAACATATTTTTTTAGGGTACCTCCCATACACGTAAAGTGGTGATGTTTTTTTTTTTTATCTCATGATGTGGGGTATCATTGGAAAGGTCCTTCAAAAATATTGGGAGTTTGTGAAAACCATTTTTGGATTCAGGGATCCGTTTGTGAAATATTAGGCTTTAAAGTGCTAATTTTTGTTAGAGTCAAGTGTCCCCCCCCCCTGCCAGCTAAATGGTTAGTTTTGGATGTGTGAAAAAAATTACAGCAGTAGCTTATATAACGAATTTAAAAGGAAAACTATCACAGCTGAGCAGGCTTTACAAGTTAACGAGTAATAATCGACCAACTTAGATTTGCGGTTGTAAAAACATGTTCTCCTATACATTCCGGATGAAAGATTTTTTTTTTCAACTACAAAGTTAAGTTTGTTCTTGGGATAAATTCATCCCAACTACGGAACCCTACATTGTGCGTGGTCCGACATGCACTTGGCCGGTTTTTTTTGTTAATCACGGTTAAGTATTATAAAATTCACCCCGGAGAACTACCTTTTTTTATCTACTTGTCTAACAGATGTTTAGTTCACTTAAATAATGATACCAAAAAATTGATTCTATGACTAATGGTTTCAGAGATATTGTTGTTGGAACAACAGGTGTAGTCTCAATAATTATACTCCATTTGAAATAAGATTAGACATTTAACTAAACATTTTTTACAGTCCGTTCAACCGATTTTGACTTCTATTGCGTTGGTGGCATGACAAATGGCAGCTGCAGTAAACAGTTGGTTTGTAACCACTTTTTTTGCTTTTAATGCCATCCTTATGCCTACGCAATAGAAGTCAAAATCGGTCGAAAGGACTGTAAAAAAGGTTTGTTTAAATGTCTAATCTTATTTCAAACGGAGTATAGAACAAACGGACTGATAAAAAAAAACTAGTTAAGTTTTAATTTGATGAATACTTCTTTTGTTTTCGCGTCATCCCCCGAAAAGTGTATTTTATCCCTTTCTCACTTCAATAACATGCAGAAAATCTTTTTTGTACCTGCTACTGGCTGCTACCACATGGAATGCAGCGCTCATTCATATCGCACGTACGGAATGGCTGCGTTCAAGCAACAATATCTCTTAAACTAATTGTCATAGAATCGATTTTTTGGTATCATTATTTAGGTGAACTAAACATTTGTTAGACGAGTAGATAAAAAAAGGTAGTTCTCCGGGGTGAATTTTGTAATAACCGTGATTAACAAAAAAAACGATGTTATTTTTAACGTAAAATTGATCTTTTAGCATTTATTTCAATATGATGCAGCATTCAATGTTATTATTTGAGTTATTTAACCCATTGTTAATACTTTTCCGTTGCTAAAAGTATTTTTTTATGACAATTGGGCTTTACATTTTAAAGTTACTGTACTTTTAGTATGCACGCTCCATAAAAGGCGATCAAAACACAAAAATGGCTGCCATTCAGGAGGGGGATGGGTTCCGACCCTACATGTAGAATAATTTTATTGATAGAATAGAGCAAACTACCACCCCTTTAAGTTTGTACAGTCCGAAACCGGACATATTGTATAGGAACGGCTATTATAGGTAAATTTCAGTGAAGCAATTAATGCAGCGGTTGGACCATTGCTTTGCAAACATGGGGTTGTAAGTTTGATTCCCAATTACGGTTTTGCTGTTTTTCTTTTTTTCACATTTTGTATTACGATTTTTTTATTTTTTTATTATCTATATCTATACACATGATAAAATCGTAGCGAAGTTAAAAATGTACGTTGAATATTTTTGAAAGAAAGTTATTGCTACGAGGTCTGGGATTGATTCTTATGCCGAAAATATAGTTTTTAGAATGTTTGTCTATTCCAACTGTAGGGTATAGACTATCACGCTATTTGCTATGGGGATGAGCAATATTACATTACTAGCTTCTGCCCGCGACTTCGTTCGCGTGAAAGTCGTAAAACACCACAATATACTACAGTAACAGCCACATTTCATAAAACTTCCCTGTATACTACGTTTGTAGTTTTATTCTTAGCAGTCAAAATATACAGAGAGTCAGGAATGGTGACTCGGGAGGAAGCAACGTAACAGTTGTCCGTGTGAGAAGCAGCTTGTCCTGAGGTCGAGACCCGCAGCCTTCAGCCTTTGGTGTCGGCCCCTGTGACTTGTTGATCGCAAACACTTCTCCATATCATATGCATTGTGACGAAGATAAATTGTTTGGCAACCATAAACATTAAAAAAATGAAAATTCAAAAGTCATTTATTCAAACTAGGCTAAAAATCAGCATTTTTCAAACGTCAAAATTACATAAGACAGTCCCCCAAAACGCCCACCCTTCACCATATAAAGTAATCAAATTGAAACCCGTGAAATACCTACTTATTATTGAGAAGTTCCGTTGGCCATCTGTGTCCTTCATCATCAGTTCCGCTTTACCAAATGGTGCTTTCTGAGAGCAAATCTATGAGTTACTATAAAAATACCCAAATCACTATAGGTGTGCCTATAATATTTGAAGAGTTCCCTCGATTTCTCCAAGATCCCATCATCAGATCCTGATCAAATGACAATGGAACCAACTAAAAAGTATAACCATAACAATTTTTTTTTTCAAATTCGACGAAAATATCAAATAAGTACTTGATATTTTCACTAAAAAATCATAAATAAATAGTTGCATTACCACTTTTTTGTATTTTTACCAATAATGATGCAAAAACTCATAGCTTTGCAGATATGCACATATACGCAAATTATGGAACTACTTAGCTGTCAAAGGTAAAATTAGTAGACATACGTCAGATATATCGAAACGTATCTAAAATCCGATTTTAGTCACAAATTGTATCGTATCGATAAGCCGAACTAGACAAACCGATTTCACAAAACTACGGCAAAAGTAAATTTGCGTAAGCAAGTATTTGTTTATGTTTGGATAGTTTTGATCGATGCACTTACAACCGAATTATAATATTACTAGAGACGATCGAAACTGCGAGCCGGAGGCGCCAGAGCAGCTCCGGAAATTGATTTCTAAAAACGGTTTTTAAAACGATTTCATAATCTGAAATCGAATATTTAACCGTTTGCGTAAAAATCTATAAACGCCCATGCCTAAAAAAATTCTTATGAATTTACATACATTCATATTTATTTTTTAATTTATTTATTTAAATCAGATACAGTGATCCATATTAATGTTAGTAGACCTACTTAAAAATTACGTTAGTACTTAATCAAAGATACATGCTACAATAATAAATATTATTATAATCAAAATAAATAACTACATAGAAATTGAAATAGAGACAGTCGTACAGACGCCAGCACATCAAGCTACCCGAAACTGTCAAATTTTCCCAATCAACTTTGAACCTTATACTTCAGCAATAAAGTTGAAAATCTATTAAATAAATTTGACAGATTGTAGTAGCCTGATGTGCTGGCGTCTGTACATAAAATCAAATTGTAAAATTAATTAATAAGTTTCATAAAATCTAATTGTAAAATAAATTGATTTTTAAATTAAATCAAATCTTTAAAATAATTTACATTCTTTAAATTCATTAAAATTAAAATCCAAAAATTCATTATGTATTAAAAATAATAAAAATAAAAGTCAGAATCAGTCAAACTATGTCTAGATGACTGATTTAACAAGTGACCTCCAAAGCGGGGATGAGATCTTATCGGCTATTGTCTTCTAGATTTTGATGCGGCTGCCACGAATTCTGCAGATCAGGGATACCGTTCTCTTGCGAATGATGGCATGAAAGCCATCAGTGCGAAACAGCGCGAACATCCCCGATTTATATGCCAAGTTGGGCATTAAAAACGCTACCATTGGTAAGCAAAACGATTCGTTTTTGTTTATAGGAACCGAGCAAAACCTCGCGCACCTTTGAAGTCTACCGACTCGCCGCGGATCGGGCGCACCGCCACGCACGCGTCTGCGCTACCACGCACGTTACCCTTCCCATGGTGCGTGTCCGTGCGAGCTGATCCGCACCGAGTCGGTAACTTCAAAGGGAATGTATCCAAACTCGGACGCACCGGGACGCACCGCGACGCACGCGTCTTCGCTACCACGCACGATACCCTTCCCACGGTGCGTCGTGCGGGCCGGTGCGCGTGCGTGCGCCATTTCACGCACGCGTTGGAAGCCAGCTTTAGAGTGAGATCGCAACTGCGGCATCCGAGATAGTTTGGCAACGTGCGTGATGAAAACGGCGCGGAATTTAAATATTATTCTTTGAGTACGTAAACCTGGCATCGTAGCTTCTAAAGCGCGCGGCTGATACGGTGCAGCGCGGAGTTTAATGTTATTATTCTTATCAATTCTTGCGACATGAATGAATTACTTGGTTGCTTTACAAGTTTACGGGTGTAGTTTTTTTTTTCTGTTGGCTCATCTTTGAATGCAAGCCGGGCTTTTCGGCTTCTATGGAGGTACCGCCACTGCACGACATCTATAGACGCTCTTCATTTTTCTGGAAACTACACGAAAAATTCTAACAACTTCACCAGGAAAACATTTTTTTTAATGACATCTTGCAGTTCAACCAGGAGGTTGTCGGCTGCTTAACCGGACTTTCCTGTGGGTGCCTCAATAAATTAAGGCTTCCATCCAGGGCATAAAACTTAGAAACTAAGCGACTATACGCTAAGGGCACCCCCTGTGGGGTACGGACCTCGGCTAAGGGCGTCGCTGGGGGAGAACAGCAGAAGCTAAGCAACTACACACTAAGAGCACCCCCTGTGGAGTACGGACCTCGGCTAAGGGCGTCGCTGATGGACAGCAGAAACTAAGCGATTACACGCTAAGGGCACCCCCTGTGGGGTACGGACTTCGGCTAAGGGTGTCGCTGGGAGAGGACAGCAGAAACTAAGCGACTACACGCTAAGGGCACCCCCTGTGGGGTACGAACCTCAGCTTAGGGCGTCGCTGGGAGAGGACAGTAAGGGACAGGCTGGATCGGATTAAACAGCAGGAAAACAAGTGAAGTTACAAAAGATCCATTACTTAATTACAGTTAGCAATCGAGCGAAACAAACGGATGTACAGCAGGTGAAGGAAACTAACATGATTAAATGATTCACGCACTTCACGCCGGCTAACTGCAGTTTAGTAATTAACTGGTATCTTGTCATGTAAACAGTGTTACTTTGAGTTACATCAGTGCTTTCCTGTAATTTAATTAGTCAGTAAAGATAATAGAGTGGTTGCTCCGAAATTAACTCGGCTGGTATCTTTTGCACTCCTTCATATCTTCTACGTAGTTCTGTTCTCCTAGTACTTTCATTATTCAGCTCATAATATCATTCTGTGATTAATCAGAATAGATTTAATGTCGACTTTGAGAAACTCAAATGCTATGTTGTCGATACGATATCTCAGTCCACTGTTTGTCATTTTAGTTGTCAAGTGGCATCTCAACAGTCTTCTGCATGCTACGGGCTGTACCAGAAAGTTGTGGTCAAATTTAAGGCTGTGTACAGACCATCAAACTAAACAACTTTCTCCTTGGGACCAACATCGTAATCGCGATTAAAAAATCCACAACTTTCTGGTACACCCTACATCGACGCGAAAACTTTTACAATGGAATGGACTAGTACATGATTTTGAAAGCGTTGAAAGTTTTCGTCGGTTATTTTTAAAAAAACCTGCTGTTCCCCATACATTTTGACCGCGTAGCGTAGGTGCATTGTTCTATGAACGAGCAGATTTTGTTTTTAATAACCAACGAAAAATTGCAATGCTGGGGGTTCAGAATCATGTACTGAATCCATCATGGTAACAGTTTTCGCGTCGATGTCCCTGCCACCCTGTATATCTTTAATCTTTATCATCATTATCATTCAAAGTCCCACTCTTCCCACTGCTGGCCTACATATATCATCTCATTGCTTGTGCCAATCTTCACGTTCTTGCACCAGGCTCATCCAGGTTCTAACTGCGATGGCAACAATGTCGTCCACCCATCTCTTGAAACCAAGCCTAGAAATAATCGGCTCATGGCACATTTCTGGATAGACTGGAAGCCAACCCGAAACAACTCAAACAATAGGAACTCCTGTATCTAAAACCCATTCATCATCATCTGGTTAGTCTTTTCCTAAATTATGTCGGGGTCAGCTTCCAGTCTAACCGGGTGCAGCAGAATACCAGTATTTTACACTGCTTAGCCACGAGCCTCTCGTTTACAAGGCTCGCAAACGGTTTCAAAAATACCGGTTAAAACCGGTTTATTTGGGTTTTACTCCGAACTTCTATTAAGAACGTGAACTTTTTAAGAACTTTATTTTAACCTAAATTAACCGGTTTATTCGACGAGTGGCTTGTTGGTAAACGCGTTGCAACTTGTGATTACTTGTAAGGATGCCACGCTGAATAAAATCTGAACAAAAAACCGGTTAATATTGCTCTAAACTGTTTAATCCGAAAAAAACCTTTATGTAAAGACTCCTTCAAAACCGGTTTATAAAAAGTGGTTTTTACGAACGAAACCGAATGTAAAGGTTTTTGCGTCAAGTATATAATAACGGTTTGAAAATTTAACCGGTATCCGAGCCATGCTCGTTTAAACCCATTTATTGCTCTTAAACATTCTTAACCTACACAACACTGAACTCACAAAGTCGCCCATAACCAGTTAATCTAAATAATCGAACACTAAACATTACGACTTCCGATGGCGGTGTGTGTCGCCCTTAACATGCGTACGCGCATGAGTCATGGCGCAAAATAGGCACTTGTCACGTGCCGGGGCAATGGCCCTCCAGTTGATGGCTTGACAAGGGGGTAGGCAGAAGAGGGCTAAAACTTGTATTGGATAGGAGATAGATTTAAGACGGATAGGATTTTTTGGGCTTTGATTGAAAAGTCGTTAGTCACATTATTCAGTATCTGTTAAAAAAGTAACAACCGACTTCTAAAAATAGACACTACAAAGTGGAAAATAACTTTCAATTTCGGAAGTCGGTGTCTTTGGTTTTGATTTTTTTTTTGCCACCGACTTCCAATATTAAACTTATTTTTCACTTTTTTTTCGTTTGGTACCCACCACACACAAATTAGAATTCCACTACCTGCTATGTAAATAACAGTGACAGGAACTTAACAAAACATCATCCATATAGAAGGGAAAAATACGTATTTTTGAAGCTAACTTGAAAACTGCCCAAGCAAAGTTAATAAAATTTATATGGGACCACCGCGCAAGCTTCCTCTACCAAATGAAAAAAAAAAACAAAATCGGTCCACAATTGACGAAAATGTCGATGAACATACTTAAAAAAAAAACAATGTCGAACATAGAACTAACCTCCTTATTGGAAGTCGTTTAAAAAGGTACAAGACATTTTGGTAAGGGTGCTACCCTTACCAAAATGTCTTGTACCTTAGTCCGAAGGTGTATTTTTAAAATCCCAAACTGACCGACACATGAGCAGGAGAAATCTTTGAAAACCCAGGAAGACAATACTATATTGGACTGCTTACTGACATTGATTTACAATAGAAGTACTGTATTTCTATTTTCTTAAGTTCCCTCGGAAATCATCGCATTTCCGAATACAAACGAATGCTAATTTCCATGTCCATCAAGTATGAGATTTATCGTGTAAAATAATTTGAATTCAGGACTAAGTACTTTATTCTTGTTTTGTTTTGATTTCCGTGTGAACTATATAGAGCTGTAAAACTATTTTCCTATTTGTCGTGCCTGCATCTTTAGCATTTTCCTCCCATTTTTAAAATAAATTACATTAAGTTAAAAGAGTATTAACAACTCTATAATTAAACTTCTAAGTCGACTGAGAGCGTCCGGTCTGCACCAAGTGCAAAGGGCAACTGATAGAAATCCGACGACTTACGAAACACGAAGTTTTCCGAGGGACATTAAGAAAATATGTATAAATACCGTAAATGTCATATCAGAATCAGTGTCACCGTTCCGTTTAGTAAACCATAAATATAAGACATTTTCTTCATTTTCTTTTATAACCCTAATTAGTAATTAATTACACAGCCAGGACATCGAAAACAAAACCTCTGAAAAAATTACTCATTCATCACAGGAACTTTAACAAGTCATGCGCGTACGCAAAACAGACACCTGTCAAATGTCGGGTCATTGAACTTTTGACTCATAGTAACACCTTGTAACTGTCACTTTATATTAAAAAAGTGAAACGATTATACATCGTTTGACATGTGGATTAGGCAATTAGGAAAAAAAATTGCGAGTCAAGTGACAGAAGGTAATCAATCAAAAACTAAATGGTTACTGATACGCACCTGTTTTGTTAAGATTGTGAAACAGTGAAAGTTTTGGCAAGTAACCCTACTATTGCGAAGGTTTTTGTTTTAAATTCATGAATAGTTTAACGCAATCGATTGTACTAAGGTAAACCGTATTAAAACGGCTTATTTTACGCCCGACTCAGGGCGATTCGACCATTTGAATAAATATTAGTATTTCTTGAAGCGATTCGCACGAATTCAATTTATTTGTGGACGAATCGACAACTCCAGCAATACGTAAGTAGTAAAGTACACTGGCGCACAGAAGTGATTAAGGTAAAACCTACACTAGGTCCGATTAAAAATTTAAATAACTCAAAAAATACAATACAAATTATTATGACGTTTCCGGATAACAGCGACGCCAAATGTCCTTTTGTTTTAGTATTTATTATTTGTATAGTATGTTAGTTAGTCATTTAATTTAGTGCCTAGTGCATATAGTTACTTGTGCAATAAATTGTATAGTATAAGCAACAATATCATACACTTTTCCATGTTTTTAGAGTTCCGTACCTCAAAAGGAAAAAACGGAACCCTTATAGGATCACTTCGTAATCCGTCTGTCACTCTGTCAAAACTCTTTTTCTCAGGAACGCATGAAGGTATCCAGTTGAATTTATATCAAATATGTAGGTCTGTGGTCCCTTAGAGCTCTAAAAAAATCAAGCTTCTAAATCAACGCAATAAAAAAATACGGCCATTTAAGCGATATATTTTGATACTCTCAAACAAATCAAAACCTACAGAATACTTCCTGTTGACCTAGAATCATGAAATTTGGCAGGAAAAGTCTCACAGCACAAGTAAAGGAAAATGTCCGGAAACCTGTTATTTTGTAGTTTTATCACATTATTATTTATTTTTTGCGATTACAAACTTACAAGAGAACATGTTTTTCAACTACAATGTTAAGTGTTTGTTTTTGGGATAAATTCATCCCAACTACGGAACCCTTCATTGTGCATGGTCCGACACGCAGTTGGCCGGTTTTTTTTTAAAGCTTAGGTATTTATCACGCGTGAAAGTACAGTTAACACTGCTATTTTTCTTTAATTCCGCCCATTACCATAGACTGACATTATTTTCCAAAAGTCATTACAATGCGCTGCTGTTTCAACAACACAATAATAAACCGCGCACACACTAGCATATTTATGACATATTCTACGTCAAAAAGTCATTTAAAATCAAAAGAGCAACGCGTATGACGTAAGCAAAACATCTGTATCATAAATACTAAATAGTGCTGGAAACATTGAAATTAAATCCGGGATTGAAATGATAGGAATCGCGGGATTTGTGGTTGCATGAGATTTTGAACCGATTGTCACAGTCATAGTTAATGAACGCATCTATCTACCTATCTGTATGACATGTGCAGGAACAGTAGTTAGAATTTGGTATCATTTTGGTTTAGTAGGTAAAGCAAATTACCTATTTATTCCAGTAGTTTATGATAGATGCGTAAATGAAACCTGTCAGATAAAAGTGATTGCAGCGTGTTATCTTTTATCAGTTTCAGGGCAACCAGAGCGAAAACAATATCAATATCGAACAATGACGCAGTTTTAGGTATTAACCGTATTAAGCACGTAGCATTTACCAACATAAAGTCACATACAGCTGTTGTGGTAAAAACAAAAAAAACTGTTTAACCGCAATCAAAATCACTGTCACGTATAAACTGATGAAAGAAAACATTTACAAAAACCGCCACATTTTGTATTCAACTTTTACGACTCGCCTTAACATTCATAAAAATATCGGGATACCGGGATCGCAAACAGGGAAACGATTGTACGTTAGTGTTGTCACTAACCGTTGCATAATACACACAGGATTTGAATCGTCAACTAGCTAGTTATTAGAATTGCAAAATTTTGCAAATTCAGCTAAATATTCCGGGATGCGTCACTTCGGTTGACAAAAGTTAGAGTTCTCTTTTACATTTACACCGGAGTTTATTTAGTCGCAAAGTTTCGGGGTTTTGCAGTTAGTATTCATAGAATACTTGTTTCGGAAAACTTCCGGATCTGCCCCGGAGCTCTTTCCAAGTACCATAATAACTTTTTCAATGTCGTAAACAGACTTTCTGCTCAATTTATCTGAAACACCACTAAATAGTGTTCAGAAAAACATTAAATTATGCAGAAATGTAAAGAAACTTCTAAATGTTTCAAGAAGCAAGTAAATCGAGGCAGTTGTTGGATGCATTTGCCTCTATGAATATGTATGGCGAAGCCTGAATTAGAACTTTTCAAACCATAATAAATAAAAACTAAAAATAATAACATATAATCAAATTAAGATGACACTGATCCATCTTCTATCATATTTTTACGACCACTCACGGTTAGGACTATTTCTTATATTTTACAACTACACAGTCTTTGACAAGCCAACCCCTCAATACCCTCAAAATCTTTCCACAATAAGTACCAGACAATCTCATCATGTCACGGTAATCTTATAAATAAATCTTCACTAAAAAGTAAGGGCACGGCCGCACGTTACGACAGAAAATCGCAACGTAAGAGGAAGTCTGATGTGCTGCGTCATTCCTTAATATTGGGTGCTTAGGATCTTGAAGAGGGAGCGTTTATGTTGATGGCATTTACGAGTATCGCTGTGTGAAGACTTAAAGATTTTGTAGGTAAGACGAATGTCACTAATTTTGTCGATTTTTTGTACCAGAAATTACCTCGCCTCGGAAAACACGTTAAGCCAGTCCCGGCTGTCATTCGTAGATCTTTGATAGTCGTTACAGACAGAAGCCCAAAAGTCTGACAAACAGTCATGGGTTGTGAAGGTCAGATAGGCGGTGGCTCCATGTAAACTGGTATTCAGCTGCATCCGGTTAAACTGGAAGCTGACCCAACAAAGTTGGGAAAAGGCTAGTCAGATTGATTGATTGAAACTACAAAATGTGTCTATGCCTCGTCATAGGTGGCTAAATCTTATTTCCGTATCATTTTTTTTTTTTGGGTGGGATATTATCAAATAACTTCTCCCGCTCTGGGCGGACCGAAAGAGCGTGTCAGACTCTTACTGACTAATTGACTTACTGTTCCTTAAGTTGCCATGTTACCAAGGGCTACGGTATCCCTTTCGAACTTTCCCGCGACCCCGGCTGGCATCGGCCCTAGCGGACCCCGTCAGTTCTGCTGACATCTCTTTGAGGTGCGCGCGTATCCTATGGGTATAAACTCAAGTGTCTTAAAAGATCTCGCGCACTAGACGGCTACGACTACTAGTACGGCCACGACAATTTTTACCCTAATTGCGTAACTTATTTTCGTAAACGATTATGACAAATTTATTTCATTTTGAGAGTTCAACAACATTCATTGCGTTATTACGTTGTTGAGCAGATTGTTTTTTCCAACTTATGAAGCAATGGATTAGCAATCTGTTTCAAAACGATTCAGATTGTGATTGATCGTATATTACGCAATTAGGGTACTGGTAAACTATAGAAACCGATACGGATCGCGCACTTGGTCGCAACGGCCAACTCGCAGACCATACAATACCACTAGACGACCACGACTGGCCGGAGTCGTGGCCGCCTAGTCCGCGAGATCCTTAATAGACGGCGTTCTAGTGTAATGCATTCAATGCAAGCTATTTAGTATTAAATGGCCTTAGCCCGGGCCAGCGTAGATCAAACGAATATCGTTCAGTAGTCTAATTGCATAATTGAAATGCATAGCGATCGAATCGAGGAACGCACTCTAGAATAGACTCAACTACCAAAACAAAGGTTGGGTGTCAAGGATGTACAGACGCCAGCACATCAAGCTACCCGAAACTGTCAAATTTTCCCAATCAACTTTGTACCTTATGCTTCAGCGATAAAGTTGAAAATCTATTAAATAAATTTGACAGATTGTAGTAGCCTGATGTACTGGCGTCTGTACCTAGCGAAATTTGTTTTTCTTCTCATTTTAATTCAGCCACAATAATTTATCGGCATTAATGACGGAATTACTATATAAACTTTCATCCTCAATTCAAATCCTTTAGGGGATGAATTTTGGAAAATCTTTCTTTAGTGCTCATTTTCGTTACAAAAGTGATTTGTAAAATTCCGTGCTTCTAGACGCGGAATTTTGCGGTTCAAGCTGTGCGTTGTCTGTCAGTGAATGAAATTAAGAAGATAAATAATCAGTTGCAATTGCAACAGATTAAATATCTTCTTAAATTCTGTACTTACTAATTACCGGTTTCAGTAATGTATTTTCACTGCAGATATAGAAGTGATACCACAATATGACCATTTAGTCACTAAAGCTTAAATATACCTATACTCCATTTGAAATAAGATTAGACATTTAACTAAACCTTTTTTACAGTTCGTTCAATCGATTTTGACTTCTATTGTGTTGGTGGCATGACAAATGGCAGCTGCAGTAAACATTGGTATTGTAACCACTTTTTTTGCTTTTAATGCCATCCTTATGCCTACGGTATAGAAGTCAAAATCAGTTGAACGGACTGTAAAAAAGGTTTGTTTAAATGTCTAATCTTATTTCAAATGGAATATAGGTAATATTAATCATAGTCAGCGCATATCCTAATACATTAGTCAGTTCGTAAATGGAATAACAAATGCACGACGCCATATTGGATCGTTAGTACAGCGACAGACGTTTCAAGTTTTTAAGACGTCTGACTATTTGAAAAAAAAGGAACTTCATTGTAAAATAGGTTTGATTCCTGTTACTTAATCAAGTTTTAAAACTCTACAAGTATGGAAAATTCACACAACTTAATTTGAAACATTTTCTCCTCTAAAAAGAACTTAAATATGGTGTTCCTTTTTTCTTTTCAAAGAAAAGGTTTTATTCGATTGTGGTGTGACTTATAAAGTGTAACTTATGGCTCAAGGCTTTTTAGGAGACTCCCCAAAAGGACCATACGAGTGAACTCTCAAATATATGATTATGGTTCCTAACTACAATATTTTCGTGGTTTTATTCGTCAATTCAGAAAATCAGGAAATATATCTATTACTTACAGCGCGGGCTCGTAGAAAAATCTTTCTATTCTATGAAAGAGTACCTAAATTTTAAAGATTTACACTGACATTTTACTATTATAATTTGACAAATGATTGACATTTTTATTCTTAATTTAATAACTATGATGTACGTTCCAATTTTATTAGCTTCTTATTTTATTTATGTAATTTTGCATGCTAGTTTTAGCGAATTGTTTTAAAACTTGTTAAAAAACCCGACCAACTGTAATGTATACAATTCTTGCAAATAAAATTTCATTTCATTTCATTTCGGGTTTCTTAGCGCCTGTCGGCTTTTCAAATATATTGACATCAATTTGGTAGCTTTCAAATTTAACAAACCTGCATTTCCTAGTCGGAACAATTTTCAACATTTACCAATTTTTGTCATCAAATCACATTTCGGTGAAGTTATAAATTTATTACACAGGATTTTTACTTTGACTGCCTCGTTGGTCCATATGCACGAGCACAACACGTTGAGCATCTGTCATAAGATGTAAAAGAAAAAGTTACCGCTTAAGGGATCTCGCGCTCTAGACGGCCACGACTCCGGGCAGTCGTGGCCGTCTAGTGTAATTGTATGGCCTGCGGCTAGTTGGCCGTTGCGACCAAGTGCGCGATTCGTATCTGTTTCTATAGTTTACCTAGTCACTGCGACCACTGGTTGTAGTTGTGGCCGTCTAGAGCGCGAGATCCCTAACACCAGTTAAGCCAACTACCAATACTTTCACTCGCCTCTTCTAAAACAGCTACTGTACTATAAGTCTATAAACCCATCCATTCTCCCCGTCACTTTAACACAATTTAATCTTCACAAATATTAACACTGGTTTCATTTTCTCATTGTGTTACGCGTCAACACTGAAGGTGTTGCCCGCTGCCATTGTATGCTAATTTAGAAGGTCAAGGTCCAAGGTCAACGCAATGCACTTAATACGTTATGGAAATAAATGTTGAAGTAATGTTTTTTAAAGTAGAATAGGTGAAGAGGCAGTTTGTTCAGTGTTTTGTCATCGTATTTTAATAGAGGAGACGTTTTTTGTGAATATTTGATGGTATTGAGGAAAATATTCATCAGTGATAGTAACTTTTTAGTTGTCTTTGACTGAACTGTCATCGTTAATTTCATGTTTATGATATCATCAAGATGTTTGTAATGAGTAGTGCTTCTCGTAAAAGCACTCCTATAGGATAGTAGTAGGTACCTAGTGCCAGTTACCACCATCATGCTGGGATGGGAGCCTTTTGGCCTCATACAGGACTTTCTGTTTTTATTTTAACATTTATGTTTCTATGAGTGTATTTTAGTTTAATTTGTGATCTCCTGGGCGAGTCTCAATAAATACTTTTTCTATCTTTCTTTCTGTTACAATTTTCCTTTTTCTCTTCCGTTGCGAAATTTAAAGACGGAAGTTTAAAGGTCTGAAATGCCTGTAATTTCAACCAGCGCCCATACTTTTCAAATAGGAACTCAGTTATTAGGTACTTATTGTTGGAATCCCAACACTAAAATAACACGAACATCACTAGTTTGAAGCGCTCTCGGTTTCCATATTTTTTATTCGAATTCTCTTGTTCACTTCTACACGGGTCGGGTTCGCGATAAGTCGAAACATATTTTGACAACGTACTCTAGCCTAGTTATATTGTACTTACGTGATTGAAGGTAAATTGGTGATTTGATTATATTTCCGTAAAGCAACTGGCTGGTTTTTATTTCATTGGAAGTACCTCCACTTAATACACACAAACTCCCACACTTATGCTGTTATAAGCTGTATGCTGGAAGAGATTTCTTTAGAAATAAGCATCGCCTTTGTACTTTTTTTTCTGTTCATTTCTTCCTGTCTGTTTCTTCATCATCTGCCTAGCCTGTTCCCAACTATGTTGGGGTCGCCTTCCAGTCTAACCGGATGCAGCTGAATACCAGTATTTTACATGGAGCGACTGCCTATCTGACCTCCACAAACCAGTAACTGGGTAATACGATACCCCTTGGTAAGACTGGTTGTCAGACTTTCGAGCTTCTGACGACCCGTAACGACTGTCAAAGATCCACGAATGTTTATTTTATATGTGAATATATAAATGGTCAAATAAACAATAAATAGACCCACCTATTTAGGTAGTAGTAGCAGCTCATTCATCTGTTACGATAGCTGTAGATCAACAAACCAACAGAATTATTCAGAACGCAATCAGAGAGAAGTCACTTCCTCCGAAACGTAGGAAGATGATAACGACGCATCCTCCGTACATCAGTAGAGTGTCCATAAATCCCAAACTTTGCAGATTAACTCCCTCTTCGGATGCTCATCTGAAACTTAGGACGTATTTATTTTCCAAATACCCGCTGTGAGGAGATTTATTCGCACGAAGTCGTATTAAACATCCTTTGGCGGCATCGTTTGCTAAATATTATGATTCATTAAGAGTTAACGTTGGAGACTTCGTTTAAGTGCTTATGTGTGATTAAGAGCTGCTAAAACATGTTATCTGGCTTCATTAAAGGCGGTATTATTAACTCTATGTTGTATACATGTGACTGGGGAATTTGACTCGAGTTTGTCACATGTGATATTTGATATTGCATTGATATAGGAGATAAAAGTGTCATTCAAACATGTTGTCTTGAAAGTCCGACAGTGAAATGATTTATCTGTCATTTTAGAACGCTAGAAATAGAATTGATTTATAGTTTTATCAGTTTTTTGCATCAAGAAAGTTGAAAATCAAAGAAGTGTCTAACATTATTTATAAAACTATCGAAATATAAATTATTTATTTGATATACCAGCGTCAGTTGCCACATATTTACTTGCACCAGCGCCAACACCCACCCCACACAGAAAAAACACCACTTCATATCCCAATAATTACATTTCAATGTTAACGATGAAAGCTGACAATAACGATGGTAATATAAAGAAATGCTTTCGTTAACAGAAATCGTGAAATACGTCGACGTAACGAGACGGCTGACGATCAGGGACAGGTGTTACTGAACTGACGTAGATATTGACTAACGATAAAAATAATGGCGCGAACAAATGAACGCTAGTGGCGGCCATATTGGAAGTTGTAAATTGTAGGTCAGTGGTGATAAAAATTGGTGTGGTGTTTGGGCTTTGTTATAAATGTACTGCGAAAAAGTATTGGGGAAAGAGTTTTAGCATTTTATCATAGGACATATTAGCAAATAGCCATTGTGTTCTAGAGTGGATCAGGCAGTTTTGATACTTGTTGCCAAATCAGCGCGAACCGTCGCCGATAAGCGCCAACAAGTTTCTATCGATTAGTCGGCGCCTGTTTGCGCTGATTTAGCAAAAAGTGTCAAAGCAGCCTGCGCAGACCAGCATTGACAACCAGCGCCAAGAAGCGCTGGCATATAGGCGCCGGTTACCAGCATTCTACATGAATACATTCTAAAGTAGGACGCCCTCAGCCTAGGTAGAACGACCATCTTCGCAGGATGGCTGGTAGCAGCTGGATGAGAGTTGCCGAGAATTGAGCTGAATGGCGTGCAATTGGAGAGGCCTATGTCCAGCAGTGGACTGCTGTAGGCTGTTGATGATGATCGTATTCCGACAAAGTTCACTGCTAAACCGGGACCTTCCAAAGAAATAAACAGTTCAATGGGGATATTGCTATAACCCGTTTATGTGAACACAATTTTTGGCTTTAAAGCAGACAGGAAAATGCTACACACACTTTTGGAGTTATGACTAAGTGATCTCGTACACTAAACGGCCACGACTCCGGGCAGTCGTGGCCGTCTAGAGGTACTTACTGTATGGTCTGCGGCTAGTTGGCCATTGCGACTAAGTGCGCGATTCGTATCGGTTTATATTGTTTTACCTGCACCCTAGTTGCGTAACACACGATCAATCACAATCTCAATCATTTTAAAGGATATTGCTAATCCATAAAAAACGCAATGAATGTTGTTGAACTGTCAAATGAAACAAATTGTGATTGATCGTGTGTTACGCAATTAAGGTGCTGGTCGCTGCGTGCACTGTTTGTGGCCGGTGGCCGTCTAGTACGCGAGATTCCTTAGTCGTCTGTTAAATTGTTTTCACATTAACTAGGAAACATGAGAAAACTTCCAGATAACGAGGTTACAATATCACAAAATGTGAAATTGTCTTTTCATTTCTTCTTGCTCCGTTGTCAACATGTTTTTATATTCAGCGTCTGAATCTAAAATGTTCTTTTAAGATAAGTCGCTGAGTGACACTTATTGCCCTAAAAATGTTACATGAAAATTCATGTGTTGTCATCACCATAACTTGATATAAAAATACCTTCATTTTGCCTTTTTATTTGCTACTGAAACGTATTTCAACATGATACGACGAAAATATCATGATTTTGTATATTTAATTCGTTGAAGTGTTTCTCGACACTGATATGTTTTACATTTTCATATTTGTTTTAGTAGAAATCATTTGTTTTTGGAAGCGTTTTTAATTAAATGTGAATATCGTTAGCAATGAGATCTTGTTATCCGTGTCCATTTTTATTAGAAACTAGCTGCGCCCCGCGGTTTCACCCGCATAAGTCTCGATCCCGTGGGAAAAAAAAAAGTATCCTATGTTCTTTTCCAGGGCATCATCTATATATGTCCCAAATTTCATCCAAATCCGTTCAGCCGTTTTAGCGTGAAGGCGTAACAAAGAAACTTACTTTCGCATTTATAATATTAAGGATACATACACCGTGTATTAGAAATGTGTGGTCATATTTAAAAGGATGTGGTACTGGCTTTCAAACTGAACAATTTTCTTCATGAGACCAACATTTTAATCGTGAAAAAATTATCAACTCTCTCATACATTTGAGTCGAAGTAGGTATTTTAAGTTATTTATTTATTTCTGGTACACGCTGTATGGCCAGGCCATTTTTTTTCGTCCCCGAAAAAACAAGCCTATTTCTTACCTTAATCACGAAACTATTACGTGCAGCCGCCATCTTGGGAACAGGCACCTTAATTAGTAACAAAGGTATTTTTCCTCAACGTTTCTACGTGTATAATTATAACGTAATTCCTTTGTAATGAGCGTGACGATTTGCAGCCATTTTGCTCCGTCACAATTAAGAAAAAGAACGAATAAGGCCCAGGTATTTCTGGGACATTATTTAGCACAATTTCTTGTGAGTTAGGTAACTAAGGTATAAATTTTTTTGGTATGTAGGTACCAAACTTTTTGTTTGGAGTTCTCTTGTTTTAATTCTGCAGTGGAAAATGGGGGTGTGGAAATGGAGGAGGAGTAGATATTGTAATAAGGTGAATGAACACTCATTGTGTATAAGGTATGGTCTCTTACATTTCTGGAGTCAATTTCCATCTATAGAAGTACGTATTGCTCCAACTGATTCCCGATTTTTAGGGTTCCGTAGTAAACAAGGAACCCTTATAGTTTCGTCATGTCTGTCTGTCTGTCTGTCTGTCTGTCTGTCTGTCCGCGATCTAGCTCCAAGACTCTTAGTACTAGAAAGCTGTAATTTGACATAGGTATACATATTAATTACGTCAACAAAGTGGTAAAACAAAATTATGAAAAACATTTTTTTTAGGGTACCTCCCATACACGTAAAGTGGTGATGTTTTATTTTTTATTTTTTTATCCCATAGTGTGAGGTATCATTGGAAAGGTCTTACAAAAACATTATGAGTTTGTTAAAACCATTTTTGGATTCAGGAATCCGTTTGCAAAATATTAAGCTTTAAAGTGCTAATTTTTGTTAGAGTCAAGTGTCGTCGTCGTCCCCCCGCCAGCTAAATAGTTAGTTTTGGATGTGTGAAAAAAATCACAGCAGTAGTTTATATAACGAAATTAAAAGGAAAACTATCACAGTTAAGTAGACTTTACTAGTTATCGAGTAATAATCGACCAACTTAACTTTGCAGTTGCAAAAACATGTTTTCCCATACATTCCGTATGGGAGAACATGTTTATCAACTACAAAGTTAAGTTTGTTTTTGGGATAAATTCATCCCAACTACGGAACCCTTCATTGTGCGTGGTCCGACACGCACTTGGCCGGTTTTTTTTTAAAGTAATTATTTTACCCAGGAAAGATGTATCTCCTATGAATCCTACTTTCTACTAATATTGCAATACAGGTATTCCTAGTGCAGACACCAGTCTCTCACAAACTATTGTCACAGTTTTTCAAGTCTGTCTAAATTATAAGATGCCATTGTTTGTGAAGAGAAAAATAAATGTTTTTTTTTTCTTTTTTGCTATAGGTACGCTAAAGTTTGTGAGGATGTATGAATGTTTGTTACTCTTTTAAGTAAAAACTACTAAACGGATTTGGATGAAATTTGGCACACATATAGTTTATAACCTGGATTAACACATAAAATACTTTTCATCCCGATATTCCCACGGGATCGAGACTTATGCGGGTGAAACCGCGGGGTGCTGCTAGTGATTCATAATTTGAAGACTGAATTTAAAAATCAAGAGCAGTACATACTCTTCACAATTATAGCAGCAATTCTCATAATTAAAAACAAACACAATACCACTTCAATACCAAACAAATCCTAGTTTACAAATCCAACACTGGCTTACATTAACAAAATTAGGATTTCTGCAAACTCAGTAACCGATACCCGTCGACTCATAATTGCGACTAATTAATCGCGTAGTGCATGGCTATCGAGTTACGCAAGCGAGGTATAATCGGCACGAAGCGCAATGACTGGCGACCGGCCTATTCACGACGCGACTCGTAAACGCAGCCCTGACATATTGCGATTGTTGACCACGCGTGATAACATGTTTGGTAATTTTGTTACGACTCGGTGATTGGGCAGGTAAATAGCAGAAGTGTTAGATGGAACAAAATATTGCTTTGATTTTTATCCACTAACGGGGGCTAAAGAGTATTCTATCTTCCTAGCACTGAAAATTAGGTAGGTATGTTCTATGCCTCAATTCATTGTTATAAATGAATATTTTAACACCTTGCGGGTAGAGTTACCATTTCAAAACTTGAAAAGTACTGACAAAAAGCCTGACATTTGCAAAAAAGTCCGGATGTTTTTTTTCTTACTCTTATTTTTATTTAACTTTTTAATCTTATTTTTTCTTCTTCTTAGTAACAATTTATCTTTTTTAAAGAAAATCCCCTTAAATCGAAAAGTCCGGACAAATGAGAAGGCCAGACATAGTCCGGACGGTGGGCCAAAAAGCCGGACATGCCCGAACAAATTCGGACGGATGGTAACCCTACTTGCGGGACAATATTAACAATAAAACTTCTACTGTGTCTCGTTCAGAGTCCTTCAACTGATTAATAAAGCTGTTTGTATTAGAAAGCTATTAATCAATTAGAAGAATTTCCACGAGTCCTCAATCATGGATATTATACGTTCAGTGCGCGTTTGGCAGTCAGAAGCAAAAAAAAATGTGCGTGCCTCACCGTAAACGTGATAGAAGTGAAACTTCTTAAAAAATAAAGAATAAAAGAGATTTAGTGTGAGAGACAGAGAGAGTTATATCGTTCTTCTCTCTCATGTAACGAAATGTGCCTAAACGTGACGCGTCCTTGAAATTTCACTCTCAATTCTCGTCCAATTATCGAATCGCCGCCTAAGAAATTTCACTTCAGAAACTGTCGAAGTTAGTTCGTCGTTTCGCCTAGCCTCGACCTTTTCTTGCCGATTTCTTATAGTCATACGCGTGCTAACTTACTGTCGCAGAACTTACCTCCAAATTTCATTAGGGCGAGAAAGTGTACTTAGAGATCGGCAAGATGATACATAGTACAACACACTTGACCCACTGTAATGTATCTCTAAAGTGACAACAAACACACTGTTGATAATTAAACGGTATTCTACGAGCGCACAGAGTCATTAATTTTAATACGTTGTCGAGTTTTACTTTAAATATTTATTTTACATTTAGTTACACTTGTAAGTTCTATGTGCTGAACTAAAATACAAATGGTGTTGTAGGATTTGTTTTAACGATAATGTTGGAGTTGTTCTCGTGTCCCTATTACCTAATAGCCATGTAATTAATTCTACAGAAGAATTAATAAAATTATTATTGTTTTGCTCTTCATAGTTGCTTTGTCGAAAGAAAATCCTCTTTATCACGAAGTAAACTTTATAAACGAAAATGACAAAGACATTTATTTGTAATTTACGAAAATATTAATGGTAAATACCAAGGGACTCCTATAGAAAACCAGCGAGACAAAATGTTACTTCCAACACCACCTAAATACAAAGACAAAACAAGAAACTAATCGAATCATTACAGCCACGCGATAACAAAAGAAAATCTTCCACAATTTAAATTCAGAACGCTAACTTGTAACCAGAAAAAGGCGGGAATTTAGCAAAACAATAGACAAGAGATGTAACTTTATAAAATGTGTGCCACCAAGGAGTGCTGGCGTTCCACAAATTGTATTGTGACGAGAATGTATGGCGCTGTTGTGGCGCGTCGTCGTCGCCTGGTTTTTATTGTTCCAATTTTGAAATTCATTTGTTTCGTGGTTTTTGCATTCTATTTAATTTGAGCTAGTGATGATGTAATACATTTTTTCTCGAAAATACACAGGAGCGTGGAGCAAAAATATCTAATAAACCTACCACATTTAACTGCAGTGCAAACCATAGACAAATCCTGGTTGTCAAAACTCAAACACCTATGCTATGCTCGATTGCTTTCACAGTTTTTCTATGGTAATCCCGTAGTGTCCCTTATTTTACCTCACTGTTGACACATTATCTCATCCTTTTCATGACATGGAAATGTCCTCCGAAATAACGTAGGTAAAAACTTTTTATATACAGGGCCGAGTGTAAATCCCCATAGACACCGAGTGACGTGTTACCATAAACAAAATTATTACTTTTGTAAACACCTGTAGTAAACTGAGTTAGGAACTTTTTTGCCTTTCTTATCGGCTATTCTTTTGTGAAATTGGGAAAGGTCCTTTTGGTATGTATGTATACAGACTTTTTGGGTCTTGCGCAAAGAATAAGCAACCTTTTTGGAATTGGACAAAAAGACAAATAAAATAAGGAACTATCTCTAATCATAGAGCGTCTTTTTCTGCAAGATATAGTTTGTAAAAAAAAAAACCCTACCAAAATAACGAATAAATTGTAATTTAAGATCTTGTATATTACATTTTAAAAGTGACTGAATTATTTTTGTTTTAATAAAAAGCCGATACTTTTGGGTCATAGCCTTAATACCGTATAAAATAACATGAATATTTCAAAACCATTATCTACCAAAAATATTCCTTCTACCTACTTTCAGGTCGCCAGCCTTCAAGAGCCCAGCTATCTACAAAACATATTCAAGTAACAGAGTAATACCATTCTTCGTTCGGCATACCCGAGGGGACGCTAAACTGTCTTGAACCTTCAAAGAATATTACGAGAAATTCCGACAGAATTCTGTATCATTTCTGTGGAAACTTAGCCTAGTATTCATAATCCAGTCTCATTTGAGAGCCCATTTTGATGTCTCTAGAGATGCCGTTTCAGAAAATTACCAACGTAAGGTATTTCTTATTTAAAGGTTTGTTTTATATCAGTCCAGTACGGATGGTCCATAAATTCAAGGTTGCTCAGCGAGCTATGGAACAAGCTATGGCTGGATTCTCTCTGATGGATAGAATCCGGAACGAGGTGATCCGGCAGAGAACCAAAGTTGTCGACATAGCTCGCAGAATAAGCAAGCTGAAGTGGCAGTGGGCCGGCCATATTAGCCGTAGAACCGATGACCGTTGGGGTAGACGTGTTCTTGAGTGGAGACCGCGAATCGGCAAACGTAAGGTAGGACGCCCTCAGGCTAGGTGGAGCGACGATCTTCTCAGGGTGGCTGGTAGCAGCTGGATGAGAGTTGAATGGCGTGTAATTGGAGAGGCCTATGTCCAGCAGTGAACTGTACAGCAGTTCACTGCTGGACATAGGCTGATGATGAAGTTTTATTGGGTTTTTACATCAGGAATTTATCAGTACCAGAATCTGGATTTGTGCCCGGTTGATGACAAATTAATTAACTAAACATAACTGACGAATTTTTTTGCCTAATCCATCGTGGATTACAGTGCAATATCCGTTTCTACTATAATATCCGTTTCTACTAGAATATCCGTGTCTACTATAATATCCGTGTCTACTAGAATATCCATGTCTACTATAATATCCGTGTCTACTAGAATATCGTCCTATACAATAATTACTTTAAAAAAAACCTAAATCGTAGAACGAAATGGTGCAAACGAACGTGATTCTAGAACGAACGTGGTTAGTAAAAATAATCTACCTACAGTCATAATTTTAATAAAAAATATCAAAGGTTAAAAAGCTTTCGTTGTAATCATATTGCTTTTAGATAAGTGATAAGTTAAAACAAACTCCACTATCAGGCTTCAGCGAAAAAATTGCGTTATCACGATTACTAAGGGCAAAGTATTTACATTTATAAGTACTATACAATTTGATTTTACCGGAAAGTTCGATACTATAACCTGGACTTACAGATAGATAACAAAATGGTACTTACTAGCAATTACAATCACTCCAAATACAAACAAACTTCTGCGAAATGTCACGATCATTTATGTTATGTTAAAATACTCGGTAAACTTTTGTAGATTTTTTACGTCCTATAGAGCTTCTTACAAAACAGTTATCTGAAGCTGCAAGCTAACATCATCATCATCATCATTTCAGCTGAAAGACGTCCACTGCTGGACATAGGCCTCCCCCAAGCACCGCCACTTCGACCGATTCTGTGCTTTCCGCATCCAGCGGATTCCTGCCGCCTTCACAAGGTCATCGGTCCATCTTGTGGGAGGCCTTCCAACGCTACGTCTTCCGGTACGTGGTCGCCACTCCAGAACCTTTCGGCCCCATCGGCCATCCGTTCTGCGAGCAATGTGCCCTTCCCATTGCCACTTAAGTTTGGCAATTCTTCGGGCTATGTCAGTTACCTTGGTTCTCCTGCAGATCTCTTCATGTCTGATTCGATCACGTAGGGAAACTCCAAGCATAGCCCCCTCTCCATTGCCCTTTGAGCAAGCTAAAATGTCTACAACATTTTATTTTCTTGGTCGTATATTACGGTGGGCCATTTATAGGCAGAAAATATGATAAACAAAGAATCTACAAACAAGAAACGAATCCGCTCTTTATATTGTTAGTAAGATAACACTCAATTTTCTGCTCACCCCGAACAGAAACGGGGTGAAACTTATTTAAAATCACCTTCAAACGTTTTCAATATCTTCAGAACAACGTTAAGGGTTGAAAGAACAAAGAAAATTCAACCCCCAAACGAGTGCAGGGGGTGAATTTATTCAATTTCATGTTCCAGTATTTCTTTTGTATCAATTTCTTATTTGCTTGTATCCAAGCAAAGCCTGCTGGGCAGAAAATCATAACTAATTTTGTAAAGGAAAAGTTTTTTTTGTCTGTTAAAGGTAGAAGAACCTTTCATCAATATGAAATTGAAATATTTTGTTTTGATGAATAAGTATTGAGATTCTTTGGCTTGGTTTAGATACACATAACGGAGAAAAATTATCTAGATTGAGATTAATTTAGTATATTTAGAGCCCTACGTCATAAAATACTATCAGATTGTGTGAAAATAGCTTCTAGAATTTGATAATTATAGCTTCATTTATTGACTACTTTATGAACCTTTAAAAAATCAGCACTAGTTTCATTAAACCCCCAACAAAAACCCTTTCCTCAACATGTCCCTTAACCAACTTTTACTGTCACAAACATGTAACTACCACTTCTGTCACTCTCCCTAAAGGATACGCCACAAAGATTCCCTATCTGTCCGAAGTTAGGTCGTCAGCCCAAAGCGTGATTGATTATACCGTATCAAACATGAGGCCGAATATTGGCACTACAACATAGATATGAAAAAAGTTGGCAAGTTATATACAGTGTGAGTCTTCATAATGTGCACATATCGAAATGAGGAAATCTATGCTTAATTTTAACGACAGAAAAAATATTTAAAAAATCTAAATATTGTTTTTTATACTTTTTATGAAATTAAAAAAAAATTGTAACAAAACTGTGTAACTTTTAAACTGAATCAGCTATCGCGATGAAACAAAGTCCATAATGATTGAAAGTAAGTAACCGTCCACATAAAATTAAAATTGAGAAAAAAACTACCCTCAATTGAAAATAAACATGTTTTTTTAGTAAAAATCTGTATTTTTTTCTTCAATTTTTAATTGTAAAATTTATAAATAAGATAATAATAAAAAGAGAGCAAAAAAAAATTTTTTAAAAAAAAATTTTTTTGTAAAATTTTTTTTTTTTTTTTAAACTAAAAAAAAAAATTACCATTTTTTCCGTCGATAAAATTAAGCATAGACTCCCTCATTTCGATATGTGCACATTATGAAGACTCACACTGTATGTTATGGGACTGTGAGTGTTTTTTGATGGTAGAGGATCATTGAACCGATTTTGTTACTGGCTTAATAGATAAATAATAATATTCTTGTCTCTAAAGTAGACTAATTTCAATGGCAATATCAATCTAAATTTTTAATTTGCTTGACCAAAATGACAGCTGCGATTGAACTTTTTTTTTAAATATTTGTTTGTATATATTTATTTACATTTGTAATCATGTTCGTCAGAAGCCCGAAAGTCTAACAACCAGTCTTACCAAGGGGTATCGTATTACCCAGTTACTGGGCTGTGGAGGTCAGATAGGCAGTCGCTCCTTGTAAAATACTGGTATTCAGCTGCATCCGGTTAGACTGGAAGCCGACCCCAATATAGTTGGGAAAAGGCTAGGCAGATTGATTTTTTTTTGTAATCATGTTCTCGAAAACGGATCTAACGATTTCGATGAAAGTTGCAATATAGGGGTTTACGGGGGTGAAAATTCGATCTAGCTAGGTCTCATATCTGGGAAAATTCGTTTTCTCTATTTTCACAACCTCGGGAATGTGATACAACGTTGGGATACCTTTTTTTTTTTTTTTTGGGTGGGAAATCATCAAATAACTTCTCCCGCTCTGGGCGGAGCGGGAGGGCGTGTCAGACTCTTACTGACTAAAACCCACCCGTGTTCCTTCAGTTGCCGTGTTGCCAGGGGGCCACGATTTCCCTATCGGTTTTCTTCGAACCCCCGGCAGGAACGTTGGGATACCTGGATGATATGTTTATCAATTACACTCGAGCAGAGCTCGGTCGACCAGGTACTTAATTTAATATTAAAGAGACAATACGACAACAATGAAGGTTCTCCTGCAGAGAATGATTCAGTGATCCTTGATGAGAGTCACTCGGCTGCAGTGATAGCCTGTAAGCCTAGTGGTGTGACGTCGGACTGCCAAGTCATAGGTCTCGAGTTCGAACCCAAGGCACGCACCTCTGACTTTTCGGATTCATGTGCGTATTGTATAGTTATCACTTGCTTCAAAAACGGTAAAGGAAAACATTGTGCGGAAACCGGCATGTCTGAGAGATATTTCTTGGCGGCATGTGAAGCCAAGTCAGAGGCCCATGGGCGGCTTTAAAACTCTGACACCAGGTTAGTCACTAACCACAAGAAAAGAAAAAGAGTGACTCGGTAACTAGATTATTTAAAAGGTTATTTTTATGTCGACACCAAATGTCATTTTATTTTAGCAAATTAAAAATCAGAGTATAGTTCTACGCAATTTGTCAAATTCTTTTTGTAATCTGTGGTTTCAAGCTAAGATTACACCCCTTGGGAAATCCATTAAGAAGCTTATGTAAAATAGTTGGCATTTGATTCTACAGACGTGATAGGTTTAAAAGGCCGACGAATTTTACCGGTTTAATGTGCTTAATAAAGTTGTATACACGATGAAAACATTGTTGCTACCTCTATCGGCAATGAAACTGTTGATCCCAATATTAAGTTTTTTTTTTTTAGGTAGGGCATCTCTCGTAGTTGACCTCTGAGATCATGACTACTTAACCGGGCTTTCCTGTGGGTGTCTTAAGCTACTACACTTAAAACCTCTAGCCAGGGGTTATTCAACTATGCTAATTGAAACTAGGTGAACGCTCGCTAAGGGCACCCCCTGTGGGGTACGAACCTCGGCTTAGGGCGTCAACTGGAGGGAGGGCTTCAAGGATGGAACGGGCTGGATCAAAGTTTTGATCATGATTATTAGCATCATCGCTAGATGGCGCTGTATGTGTTAACTAGCTTAACTTAACTCACGGTGTTGTTTAATTTTCTAAAAAACCTAAATGTACTCAAAGTCCAGTGTATTGTTTGTTAGTAGTGAGATCAAGATATAACAATTGCTGACAATTGGAGTCATTACGATCTTGTACCTAAAATCTGTGTTATTGTGGGAATAAAATAACTATGTTTACATTGGCTGCAAACATTGCATTGGTGTTCAAGTGTCAAAATCAGTGAAAGAGGACTGTGCTAGCACGAATTGCGATATATATCTTTAACTTTGTGACGTTTTTTTTCGATTACAGTGACCTTATTATTGATTTTTGTGTCAACGGTTTGATTTCAAATTCTGCCTTATCATGCTATACGCAGTAAAGTTTGAATCAACGCCATCTATGTAGCGGCTTGGGACTCAGTTACCTGGCATCTAGGTTACTTTCACCCTTGACTGACTGATTGATTGATCTTCATTGTACTCCATCGCCATATGATAGGTGGCGCTACGTGTATCTTGTTGCATCCAGGCTGTGCCGTGAATCGAGCAAGCGATCGAACAATAAGTTTTGTGGTTATCGCGTTAGGTGGCGCCACTGTTACCTTCGTTCACTAATAACATTTTGCTCAACTATTCGAATACTCAAGATGAACTGTAACGGATGCAACAATGTGCTGGCATCTGATGCTGGTTACCTGATGTGTAATTTGTGCGAAGGTAGATATCATTATCAGTGCCTAAACTTTTCTTTGCATCAATTTATGGCACTAACGCATGAATTCAAGACTGGCTGGAAATGTCCCTCGTGCTGTAATATTACGCGTCGCACCCGTCCTAATTTGGACACACCCGTTCGTTCTAGCACGCAGATTCCAGCATATGAGGATAATAGCATGAATATGTCGTGCGATAACATGGAACAACGACCACCCTCGCCTGGCACTCCGAAATGTATGTACACGTCACTTCCTACAAGAGTTGACAATAACTCCACATCATCGCTGCTTGTTGACAACCAAATCCAGTCTTTTACCTTAGAATTGAACAAGACATTGCAGGGATGGCGATCTGATATCGATCGTACTATGGCAATATTTAAGGAAGATATTAAAAATACTTTGAAGGATTGGCGAAATGAGATGGATGCTAGCATGCACAGTTATCACGAAAGTGTTAAAAACAGTTTGGCCGACATGAAGCAGGAGTTGGGCTCTGTTTGCGCTGCCCAAGCTGACCTCAAAAGGGACGTGAAGGATATTAACGACGATATGTCTAGTCTCAAACATTCGCTCCAGTTTCAGGCAAGCGAACAGATTGATCTTAAAAGACGAGTTGAAGATATCGCTCGTCTGCAGGCAGAACAATCAGCCACTTCCAATACCTATTTGGAATCTAAAATTGAAGCCCTTGAACAGCAAGCGAGGCAATGCAACCTGGAAATCTGCAACGTACCTGACAAGCGTGGTGAAAACCTTTTGCAGATTTTGGGGGCGATTGGAGATGCCATTGGCTTTCCCATACCTCAAAAGGACATAATATCCATCCACAGAGTACCACATGCCCACCAACAAACTAACAGGCCAAAGAACATTATTGTAAAATTCTCCACGCGCATATTGCGCGATAATGTTCATAGCGCATTCCGGAAGAATAAGTCACTGAAAACGGATCAAGTAGGCATAACGGGTTCTTCAACAAATATTTACATTAACGAACATTTAACTTTAAAAAATAAAATATTATTTCGTAAATGTAAGGAAGCGGCAAAACTTCATCAGTTTAATTATGTTTGGATTAAAAATTGCACTATTCTTGTTCGTAAGAAAGATGGCGAACCTGCTTTTGTCATTAGGTCTGAAGCAGATATCGCTAAAATCAATAGTGATTGTAAAAGTGATCCTCTTATGGTCGGTAATGAGTAATCGTTGCACTTGTATTTGTTTAGTCGATGATTGCAATTATTATTTTATTATGTTGACTGTTCTTAGTCTGCAATTCAAATTATTATCTGTACTGTGCATGTTTTATTTTTGTGTTCGTAAATTGTGTGCCGTTTTCTATCGTGTTATAAATTATAAATCAACTCATATCTCATATATATTAAATTCAACCTATTTGCTCATAACATTCAAAATTAATAGTACTATTGCTAAGAAATATGTTGTTGTCGTCCTTATAAAGTGTTGCGATCTATACTGCCACCTGCTTTGGCCAATTTTATTTCCCATTACTTTAATTTTTGATATTTTTTTCTTAGAACTGTATACATACTTTCTGCTTGAACACGCTCTTTTCATAAATACACACAAATATTTTAATATTAACAATGTCGCATAAAAATATCACCATTTACTACCAAAATTGTAGGGGTATTCGCACAAAACTGCAACAGTTACTCACGAACATCCTTATGAATACATACGATATCATCATCTTAACTGAAACCTGGCTAACACCTGAAATTTATGACAGTGAGTTCATAGACCAGCGTTATAGTGTGTACCGTTGTGATCGTGATCGCACTGCTACTAATAAACGGGACGGTGGAGGTGTACTGGTTGCTATCTTACGCACTTTAAAACCTTCTGAATCAAGTCTCTCATTAACACAGTATAGTGATCTCTCAAACACTCATATTGAACATATTATGGTTGAGTTGCCCAGCACTGTCAACAACAAAAGACACATTGTAAGTGCTGCCTACATACCACCTAAGACTTCTACTTTAATCTATGACAAGCACTTTGAATTGCTACAAGAAGTGTTGGGTCATCCTAGTGTTGAAAGTTTCTTTGTTGTAGGAGACTATAATATGCCTGAAGCCAATTGGCAAGTATCGTCTGCAACAGATATCTCAAACATTGCTTCATCATATACTGGAGGAGCTTCGGCCTGCCCAAATTTAAATATCTTGATCTCACTTTTGGGTGCTTCTCAATATAACAACATAGTGAATGGCAAAGGTAAAATTCTTGACCTTGTCATTTCTAACAACCCCTGCAAAATTTCTAATATTATCACAACTGCATTACTACCAATTGACACCTACCATCCAGTCCTGACGTGTGAGACCTGTTTAAACGTTAAAATCACCCCTATGACTAAAACTCCCCTTCACAAATATTGTTTTCATAAGGCCAACTTTGACAATATTAATTGTAACATACAACAACTGAACTGGTCTGAACTGCTATGCCCTATGAATTCTGAAGAGGCTCTGGATAAATTCTACACCGAAATGGATAATATCATTAAACAAGACACCCCACTAGCCCGACCTAGATCAGTTAGCTATCCCATATGGTTCTCTCGCACTCTTATAACTATTTCTAAAAAGAAGCAAAAGGCTTGGATTAAGTGGAAGAAATATAATAACATTTCTGATTATGAATCATTTTCAAACTACAGGAAAAAGTTTAACGAAACATGTTATAAATGTTTCAGTTCATACATCAGTTCTGTAGAGGACAATCTGAGTAGAAACATAAAACACTTCTGGACCTATATTTCTAATCGTAAAGATAAACCTGGAATCCCAGCTAAGCTTGAATACAAAAATGCTGAAACAAATAGTCCAGATTTGGTTTGTAATATGTTTTCTGACTTTTTTTACTCGGTATATGAACCGCCTTCTCCATCGTTGTCTCAATGGAAGCCTCCGCAGGATAACAATGCACTACACGATGTCTCAATTTGCAACCTTTCTTTTAGTGAGGATAATATATTGAAGGAGCTTAAATCCATAGATCCAGCGAAAGGCCCCGGACCCGACGGACTTTCACCTTACTTCCTTAGAAATACTGCGACTTCCATCTGCAAGCCCCTTTTTATAATTTATAATAAATGTATTTCTGAGGGAGTTGTTCCAAAACTGTGGAAGCATGCGTATATCGTGCCCGTTCACAAAAGTGGATCCAAACGCAGCGTAGAACACTATCGTCCCATTTCCATCCTGTCTGCCTTGTCGAAACTCTTTGAAAGATTAGTCCATAGTAAAATTTATCCTGTACTCCACAACATCATTATTCAACAACAGCATGGTTTCGTCAAACGGCGGTCAACAAATACAAATTTATTATTATTTTCTAGCTTCTTGTTTGATTGTGTTGATAACCGTGTACAAGTAGATGCCGTCTACACAGACTTCTGTTAGGCCTTCGACAAGGTAGACCATGAAATACTATTAAATAAAATAGCGTTCAATGGAATCCGTGGAAATCTTCTGCGGTGGTTTACTTCCTATATAACCAATCGCAGTCAGAGGGTTGTAATCAATGGTCACCAATCTAACATCGCACAGGTGACCTCTGGCGTGCCTCAAGGCTCTATACTTGGTCCCCTTTTGTTTATTTTATACATAAATGACATCAGTCAATGCTTTCACAATACCAAGTTTCTGCTGTATGCCGACGACCTTAAGGTATACAGAGCCATACGACAAACAAATGATTGCCTTCTGCTGCAACAAGATTTGGACCGACTATCCTGTTATTGCCAGAAAAACAAGTTGCAACTAAGTTTACCCAAATGTAACTACTTAAATTTTACAAAAAACAAAAATAAATTTAACTATGCATACACGTTGTGCAATGCCCCCCTACTTAAAGTGGACTTCATTCGTGATCTCGGTGTTATCCTTGATTCTAAGCTTTGCTTGGACCTTCATATAGAAAAGATAGTTAATAAAGCATATCAACTATATGGATTTGTAATGCGATCAACTGTCGATTTTAAAAAGCCTTCTTCCTATATTTGCTTGTACAAGGCTTTAGTACGCTCTCAACTGGAATATGCCGTGTCCGTCTGGAGTCCATACTACAAAAAGTACGTTGAAATGATTGAGCGTGTTCAATACAAATTCCTGCGTACCATGCATTATAGATGCTATGGATATTATTTGCCGTACCTAGATTTGCTTGCAAAGTATAAGCTCGCAACACTTGAAAATAGACGTAAGTTCTTAGAAGCCATGAATCTATATAATATTGTAAGAAATATATTTGACTGCATTGAATTGTCCAACATGGTATGCTATGCGGTTCCTAGGACAGTCCACAAGCGAAAAGTGCGCGCTGGCAGATTATTTTCAGTAGGTACTTGCAAGTCCAACTCTGGCCTGCGTTCGCCTGTTCGCAGAATGGTCGATTCCTACAATGGGAACTTTGAACACATAGACATTTTTGTTTGTGCTCCCTATACGTTCAGAACTCTTATACTCAAGGAGCTTTCTTGAACATTTATTTTCTAACATTTATTTCCTTCTATTTTTGTGTACCATTTCTTAAAATTTATATGGATATACTATAAACACGTTAGTTAAGAAAAAAAAAAAAATGTATTTGTAACCCTAGCGATTATTTTCACTGTCACTGTCCTATAGCTAATCCGTGAACAGCGTTGTGGGCTGCAATATTGTCTATATTTTTTTATGTATTTCTTGTTCCTATGTTTTATATTGTAGCTGTTTGTTGTTCCTTTTGAATAAAAATAAAAAATAAAAAATAAAATTAGTCGGTGCTCAGCTGCAACAACTGCTGGCACCTCGTTATCGAGCAAGGGTCGGGGGGAGTATCATTTACTCGGGGACGCGGTTGTGATTGCAAAGGACCTCGGCGGTGAGGTCGGAAGGGAGGCGTCTGTTCCCAATATTAAGTGAAGCTTTTGTTAACCTCCATAGCTTGATTTCAGTCTTTCATCTTAGCTGTGACCCGAATTCCAGCAAAAGATGTCCTATTCTATGTGGGTATCAGACCCAAGATATTAAACATATACACACATACAATACAGTATACATAATATTACATATTCTGTACATAAAGGTCCCTTGGGTAAATAGAATTCGGCGTCTTGTTGAAACGGTTTTCCTCGATAACAGAATTTTTTCAATACACGGGAGCGTTTTGCTCACGTTGCGTTTACGTAATAAAATGATTTTCTATTTATATAGTTAGGGTTTTCAGGCTGTAAAACCCTAATTATTGTTTCCAAAATCACGATAAACTAACAACAGACACGTATTTACATTATTTAAAAACTATCAGACTTAAAATATTAACATGTAAAAGTATTTAAAAAAAAAATCAGGCTTGTTATATTTCATTTTTTTTTATTTTTATGATCAGAATGTACAAAAACAGATTGGATGGTGACCTTCAAACTAGGCATTTGCCTATATCTTGGGGGTCAGAATTGCGACATTTTCAGAGCTATGGATAGTACACAGTGATTATTGTATAACTGGTGAACATAAACTAAACTAAGTTTAATTTAAAAATATATATAAAATAAAAATAAAATGCAAAAAATAAAACATTTAAATATACCTGCATTGCCATCAGCGTGAGATCAATCGAAGCGAAATAAAATAATCAGAGATCAACAAAAAAGAAAAACAAAATGTCAAATGATTAAATTTAAAACTGATAAAAAATTCAAACATCCTCCCTACAAAATTAATCTCACAAACGTTATTTCACGAGATTCACCCCCAAGTTTCACCCCGTATATTTTCGCCCCGTTCACCAAGGGATTCGGGGTGCAATGTCAGCAAAAGATTTAGGTAAATTGACACGAGCTACGACTTATTGTATATTATGGAGGGAGACGTGTTTCGTACGCTAAACGACGAGAAATCAGCTGCCTACTACGTTATCAGGTTTTTAATACAGCTGGCACAATTTTTAAAGGTGAAACAGATTTATTTGACCGGGTTTGGGTGGAAAAGGTAAAAAATTACACGATAGTACTAGTAGTTAAGTGCATGCAGGTTACCGCACAGTTTTTGAAGTGAAAACTTCTTTAGGCGCGTTGGGCATTTTTGAGATGGGAAAAACAATTGAACTCGCGACACCGTTACCGACACCTCATTTTTGTAAACGCGGTTGTACTCTTTATTTAAATTACGTTACGGATCAATGTTCTATGCAAGTATAATTTAAAGGTTTTGGAAGTATTTTTTAAATTGTTCATATTTTCACTTCTGTCGGCACTCCCGGAGTGCCACTGTTTTTTTTTTTTTACTTATGAAATTAAGCAACAATTTGATAAATGAAGTGAGATTGATGTAAAAAAACCGGCCAAGTGCGAGACAGACTCGCACGATACACTACGAAAAAAAGTCGAAAAAAACTCGTTACTTGTATTTTTTTTTTTTTCTTTATTAATTTATTTTATTATTTGTTGTTATAGCGGCAGTAGAAATACACCATCTGTAAAAAATGTCAACTGTCTACCTTAATAGGTAGACAGTTGACATTTTTGCTGACAGACAGACGGACGGACAGCAGAGGCCTAGTAATAGAGTTCCGTTTGGCACGGAACCCTAAAAATCGTGAAATCTTAAATGGGTAATAGTTTTAAAACATTTTGCTCCATTTTCGTACGCAAAGCGGAACGAGCATTTGATCAAAAGGATTGCTTAAAAGTGTGTAAAAGATTCAGTATTTTCCGGAACATTAAATCCAGGTTTTCCTTCTTAAGTTACATCTGAGGCCACGATTAATTCATATTTGTTACTTTTAGCCTAGAACATCCCACCACTGGGATGTATGATCTATTTTTCTAAAATAAATATCGTCCCATCAAAATCTATCCAGCCGTTTCGGAGATTAACCGGAACAGACAGACAGACAAAAGTTTTTTTAAAATTATTTTGTTATGAGTACCGTATATAATTTCATTTGCATTTAATAAAAAGATGTTATTTTGACATTACAAACAGACACTTCAATTTTATTTATTTATATTCATAATTTACTTTTTTACAAACGATCACAAAATAACATCGCCATACAAAACAACAATGACCTAAATAAACTAGACATGCTAACAAATCTAAGATAAGTTCGTTCGTCAGTCACGAGCAATAAAAGTGAAATCGCTGTGTCAACGACAAATATATGAGTGGAGGTCGTTGAGGTCAGCTGGGAGTCGATCACGACTGCCCTAAGGAGGTAAGCAGAGGTGCAAGACATTTGTAGACTTTTGTTGATAAGTACTAGTCTGGATTGGAATGTGTAGGTAAGTACCTACGCTGAGTTTGTTTCGCTATTTCTTCTCAGGAATGTAGAGTCCATCTAGTTTATCTTTTTAGGGTTCCGTAACTCAAAAAGAGAAAACGGAACCCATAGAGGATCACTTCGTTGTCCGTCTGTTGTCCGCAAATAAATCAAAACCTACAGGGTACTTCGCGTTGACCTAGAATCATGAAATATGGCAGGAAGCAAGGTCTCACAACACAATGTAAAGGAAAACTTTGGAGAATTGACCGTGACATATATCATATGTATGGGAGAACATATTTTTCAACTACAATGTTAAGTTTGTTTTTGGGACAAACTCGTCACAACTACGAAATCCTTAATTGTGACTGATCCGATACGCACTTAGTCGAATTTTTTTTCATATGACGTGTAAAAGTACCTAATTCGAAATCCCATTTACAGAATAAACAATTTAATTTCCTAATGCAACTCGATCGATCCGTTTTGCTGCACACCTAAAGCTATGGAAAGCAGTGGGTTGAGAAGCTTACATTCGATTTCTTTTGCAAAAGATTTTTTTTTAGGACAAATTTTTTTTGTCTACATGATATCTCATATTAAGGAAAGGCTCTATCATCAGGATCAAAGATTCGAACATATTTGTCTCGGCCTGTTATGGCTAAGGCGATATTGAGCCGAAACTTTTTGGCGTAGTCACCACAGATGCAGCGTTTCGAAAGACAAATTGCCATTTTTGCACAAACGAAATTCGAAATAAACCGACACGTATAAACTTTAAAAAAAATCGGGATATCCAGGAATCAAAGATACAACCTAAAATAGAGAAACAAATCCTTCACTAGTACGATGTCAACATGAAATTTCGTATTGGTAAAAACTATCGTTCGTAATTTATACGTACGGATCGTAGTTATTTCTGACCGGTAACTGTTACCGTTCGTATCTGCTTTCTGAATCGGCTTGTATTGGACGTCGTCGCGTCGCCAGGCTTGTTTTGTCCTTGTGAAACATGGCTGAATGTTGAATTAGGTGTTCGAATTTCAAACTGACCAATGGGAGCTTGGCTTTCCTCTGTGGTGTACTTTTTTTTATTGCTACTGGTGCAGCTTTGTTGACATTTTTTTTTAAACAAAATTTATAGAACATCACTACATAGTATAAAACAAAGTCGCTTTCTCTGTCCCTATATCCCTATGTATGCTTAAATCTTTAAAACTACGCAACGGATTTTGATGCGGTTTTTTTTAATAGATACAGTGATTCAAGAGGAAGGTTCATATGTATAAAAACCCGGTTTATACCCGTGCGAAGCCGGGGCGGGGCGCTAGTGTAGAATAAACTTGTATTTTGTATGGCCGATTTAATCAGATACTCAATAGTATTTGGATTTAAACTTGTGTGTAAGTAAGTACCTATACAAAATTAAACAGAAGTTCGTAGTTCTATCAAATTGTTTTAACAAACACAAACGTCAGTTTGAAATACAACATCTATTGTATGAATTTGTATGTCATGTAAATTTGTATGTCATGTAAATTCAAACTATCGTATAACTTCACACAAAAGCGCGGGAACAATCACAAAAGCACTATACACAAATTACATTCCAAATTCAAACACACACTGATTAGAACCGAACAGAGCCGAGTCACGTCGCGCCAATTAGAAAACGGTCCCGAATTAATTTGAAAATGGAACACTCGATTTTGATGTAGTGGAATCTGTCGCTGTGGGCTTTGTTTTCCGCAAACAAACAAATACCAACGTTACTAAAACATGTTAAAGTCTAATTTAGAATGTGGTGAAATTCGTCCAAACTCATGAGATAATAGGTGAAAGACTGAATGTCATTCACAGGTTTTTGTGTTAATAAATTCTGTACCTTAGATACGTAACATAAGGTCGACATTACATCGCCACCTGTTATGTAATTAGTTAATGTATTCTACTTGGGCCCAATTTCTGTGATATCTTGTTCTAATAGGCAATTTATAAAATGTCGTTCTGTGTCATTTCGTCTTATTTATTATTAATTTTATGAGTAACCTTCCTTACGAGGGCGGTCAAAGAATTTTTCCTCTAGCAGGAAAAGGTACGGACATAGTCGGTAATGGCGATTTTTACCTTGTCCCTTACAAAGTACATATAAATCTCTAAGGAAAGTTATCAGCAATAAATCTGACCTCGCTTCGTGTGCGTCTCGGTTCTTTTTAATTTCTTCTTTCTGCCTTTAGTTTTAGTCTTTATCTTTTGCACTTCATTGCTTCTGTGAACGTGAAATATGTTTTAAGATAAAAGTTACATTGTAGAACTTACTGCTTCTGCAGAAAGGTTACAAAGTCCAGCAAAATACACAGTAGCAATAAAATTCTAGTAATTGAGCGAACTCATAACCCATCTGTTTTTAGTGTTCACTTCTCCTATATAATATCAAAATTGCCCTTTTCATTACACTGCGCTCGATACAACTTTTATTTCACCAGTAGTCCAACCGATTCTGTAAAAATCTCAAAACTTAGGTGAAATGACCTGTCAATAGTGTCAATCTCTAGCATCAGGTGGAATGACAGCTCACTTCAAGTTAAAAGACATGTCCTAAAATGGTTTTTTATTATTCAATTATTCTAACCAGTATAAGTTAAATATATTTGGATAGACATCCCAAAAACTAGTGGTTCTAACTATATCATACATTTTTAAAGACCTCTAATTTTGAGAAAAATCTTTTTTATTTTATTTAGAATTTACTACTAAAACGAACAAACCTTTCTAGGATTTAGAATAATACTATAGTGAACACACCCCATAAAATAGTAAACTTGTCAAAATTTACACATGTTACTGTCAATTCATTGACAGTAATGACAGTACTATGTGTCAATTTATGTTATATTGACATATTCTTTCTTTTTCTTTTTTTTTTTAAAAAAAAAACGTTGCCCCCACACTAGGAATTTCTCCTGTATTGTGGGTGCTTTTACAAACATTTAAAGTCACATACACAAACAGCCAGACCCGGAGCAACTACTTGTAGGTCATACAAATATTTGTTCCGTGCGGGAATCGAACCCGCGACACGCAGCGCAGCAGTCAATCGCTTAACCACTGCGCCAACCGTGCCGATTCCAATAGTAAACTTGTCAAAATTGACACATGTTACCGTCATCACTGTCAACTGATTGACAGTAATGACAGTACCATGTGTCAATTTATATCATATTTGTCTTAGTTGCCAATAACAAATAAAATATTTGTACTTTAAATAATTTATAATTTTTCTCTTAAATGGAGGGGTCTAAAAATATTATTTCGGTGGTTCCTAGTTCCATATTTTGTAGTTTTTATTTAGATGTAGTTTGATGCTGGTTAGATTTTTCTCGGAATAAAAAACCAACGTCCCTACAAAAAGCGGACATCTCCTTTACCTAAGTTTAAATCGAGAGATTTTAAGAGCACTTACACACTGGGAGGCCATGGCGACATCGCCACCGGCTACGTATCCAAACACTTCGTATTGAAATGTATGACAATTAACTCACTTGGCTCCGGTCTGGCGACGTCGCCAATTTTGGAAGCGTAGCCACGACTAACCGGCCCCTACGTGGAGACTGGATACTCTGGCAACCTACCGACGCGTAGCCAAGTCGCCAGTATTTTGTATACGACTGCATCCGGTAGACTGGAAGCCGATCCTAATATAGTTGGGAAAAGTCTAGGCAGATGATGAGACCAATAGAACCTTCAAACCAAAACACAGCAGCGCTTCTTGGAGTCAAAAATAGTTCTTGTACTTCCCCGGAACGGCTCCATCACTGGATCTCTAGCAAATACTAAAAGATGATATACTTACTACTTAGTAGATTATGAAACTACTAACTACCTACCTTCCCCCGTATTTTAGCACAAACTACCTCGGAAGTGCACGGCGCATACAAAAGCGTCCTCCGTACTTCTAAGACCCAAACTTGACATCATTACGCCGCCTCATTAAAGGGTATCGAGTGGAACAAAGCAGGTACACTCGCGTTCATTAGGCGCCGGCGACATTTTGAGCAAAGGAATTTTTGGTACAGCCAGCTACAGTCATTTTCTTGATTACTGTACTCGAGCGTACAATTTCTGTCAAGAATTTCTTTGGTGCGCGGTAAATTCTTTTTTTTGTGCCTTTTTTCTTCTATGAATTAGGTTAAAGGCTTTTGGCCTGAGAAATATTGTTATAATGCCAAGGTTTCTCATAGAATAGATTTATATTGGTTACTCGTGAAAATTTCAACCTACGACAAATACTTTTTGTTGAATTCGTTTCGTTATTTTATTACAGATATTTTCCGAGATTGAAATCTAACAAAGAAACAAAGAATACTTTGTTCCACATTACTCAGTAAATCGTGTAGCTTTTTCTAAGATAATTTAAGTTTTCTGTTAACAAAATGCCTCCACTGAAATATTACCATCCATTTACTTACAAAGGAAGAAGAAGTTTTTTAGAAGTTGTTAACAAATTATAATTAGGACTAGACATAGATAGACTCACATATTAATTAGAAATTTCACATTAAAAAAATAAGAGCCAAACTATCAAAAATTTTCTTATGCCCTCCGCGAGATCAAAAAAACTACAGATCTTAAAACTGCTCTAGTCACCTATTATGCGTATGCCTATGCCTGGCTCAAATATGGAGTCATCCTATGGGGTAATAGTACAGACGCACCAACATTATTTACTTTACAGAAGAAATAAATTAGAATCTTAGTAAATATTGAAGAAACCGTCAGCTGTAAACCCCACTTTCAGGAACTAAAATTATTAACCTTACCCTGTCTATATATCTTTGAAATATGCAAAGTTCGCAAATTCCCGGAATTCTATATTAAACGAGAAAATATACAAACTAGATTTACACTTAGATATAAAAACAGACTAAACATACCAACTTCACGACTAAAAATGCATTCCTCCAGTACTTTTGTCATGTCTATAAAAATATACAACAAGTTACCAGAACCCATTAAAAAAAGACAAATAAAGATAACAGTTTTATTAATAAATTAAAATTCTTTCTATTGGGCAAAAGCTATTATAGTATAAAAGAATATTTAGACGATAAATTATAATTTACAAGAATGACATATTTAACTTAAAATGTACATATAATAAAATAAAACATATAAAATACATAAAAAAACAAATAAAACAATCATTATCTAAATATCAATTAATAATAATTTCTAGTCATTAATAAATAAATAATCGTGCAAATAAATTCAGTATAATAACCAAATATCATATGTAATTTAAACAAATACCTACTGAACAACAGGAATAACTAACTAAAACTATATCGGTATGACATAACAAAGACCTACTTACTCAAGCAGGTATTATTTATAACGTAAAGAAATAAAGTGAAAATATTTAAGAAGAAGTAGTATTACCAGAAGACATATTTAAATAATATAAACACTCTTCAAATAAGCGCTCTTCCTCCTCTCTCTTACTATGCTGTGCCCAGTGGCGTGCACACAGTTTTAAGACAGGGTAGGCAGAAAATTTTACTCACCAAAAATACTGCACGTTGGTTTTGGTTCGTCGCGTCGTCTTGTCGATTGATGATTAAACGCGTCTCTATACGATTTTTTCCAAAGGTGTGATATTTAAGGGAAGCTTCTAAGTGTTTTTCAGATTGTTCATGTTTTCTCGCGGCGGTAGGAAAATTATGAATATCAGCGTAACCGGTGTCGTTCCAGACGGTTTTATTATTTGAAAATAGTAGACAAACGAAACAAAATAACCGATTAGGTACTGTGTATGCAACCTGTCAGCCAATGATATGAATCATATTGTTTTTTATTGAATTTACGATTGACTTTACCTTTAATTTGTATTAATTGCAAATCCGGTGTACCACGACCTATCTCGATAACTTGTTTTTTTTTCACCGAAATATAGTTTTGAAAACGCATCATGTTTTATTTTCTCAATACACACACCATCTGAACAACTTTCACAGACAATATTATCCATTTTACACTAATAACAACAATCAAATTCTAATTACCTGATAGCGTATTCACAAACACAACGCACGTCAAACAATATGGCAACTATAGTAAAACGGGCAATAAAGGGTAAAAAAGGTTATACGACAAAAAATTATGGTCATCTAAATGTATAAAATTCAATGAAACAACGTTATTTCCTAAAATATTTGCATTGCATAGCTAACTTTCCTTCGGTAATGTTCGGTACGAGTCGTAATTTTTCGTCTTAGCTGTATAGAATAACTACAAATAGACACTGGCTTTTCTTGCAGTTGTGTGCGTGATTTTTGTCATTGTGTGTCAGCAAAGCCCGCGTAGCTATAGGAACGCACACACATTAAATACGACTTACCACGAGAGCACACATAAAAACATTCAGAGACGAATAGTTTGTGTCTTTACCGTGGCAGAGGCGAGGCGGCGCTAGTGCAGCGCGAATCGAGATGATGCGAAATTCGAATGATGATACCACCGGCACTCGATAGGTGGAGCTGATTTATGATTTGTTTTGTTTATTGATAAAATAATATTAGATCTATTATCAGAACTAGGGTAGGCAGTGTCTTTCTGTCTTTATGAAACGCACGCCACAGCCTGTGCCCAACAGGGTCTATAATTGTTTCTATAATTTTAAGCCTACAAACTGTTTTACCAACATTATGGAATGCAATAAAGAATTGAGAAGTAGTGATACTGAAGTGCATTGCAAAATAAGAAATAAATACTGTTTTGTTGCGGTAGTTTTATCATATAAGAAGTTAAAGCACCGCATTGTCACATTTTTGCTGTAATAATAACAGTCGCAAGGGTCGATTCATCAGGTTAAGCTACGCTTGCCGGGGTTGGTTCGTGGATGGGTGACTATCTTTACATACAGACCCCTCCGTGCCTCGGAAAGCACGTTAAGCCGTTGGACCCGGCTGTTATACGTGGATCTTTAATAGTCGTTATGAGTTGTCAGAAGCCCGAAAGTCGGACATCTAGTCTTACCAAAGGGTATCATCGTATTACCCAGTTACTGGATTGTGGAGGTTAGATAGACAATCGCTTTATGTAAAATACTGGTATTCAGCTGCATCCGGTTAGACTGGAAGCTGACCCCAACATAGTTAAATGGTTAAATAAATAAAATAGTTGGGAAAAGGCTAGGCAGATTGAGTTTTTGATGTTATTTACGAAATATTAAATACATAGTATAAACAATATTTCCTTTCTTTTTCCCCAGACTGCGTCCACCTGCAACTCTACAAGGATTTGAAGGAGCGACAGAAGAACGGGCAGACGAAGGCTTCCCTGTCACTCCAGCAGTACCTGGGCATAGAGTCGGGGTTTACTCTAGACAAGGAGTCAAATACCCTGGCGATACTGTGTGAGGACGTCGTGCCGGTCCTTGCGTTCGATACCAGGGAGATATTGATACAGTGGAGAGTTAAAGTGAGTACTTAACTTTCCTCTTGCTTTCCTGCAATCCAAAGAATATATTACTCTCTTACGAGAGCTGCTGCAATCTGTGGGAGCGATTTCGTCAAAAGGGACGGGAGTGTGTAACAGGAAGCCGGGGAAGCGCGCTATTTGATTTGACCGCCGACCTCTATTTGAGCTGCCCCCCTGGATTTTGTATGCCTAAGTACCTACTGTTGTTGATAAAAATTATGTAAGATCACGTTATATACAGTCGAACCTGGATATGCGAGAGTTCAAGGTACCGCGATCTATTTTTCGTAAATAGTGGTTTATCACTATCTCGAGTTTTTAGCTTATAGACGTACAGTTGTGGCCTTTCTCATTTATAGAGGTTGAGGCTAGTTAGAAAAGCTTGAGAAGAACAAAATTCAACAATGAGTCATAAATAGCAGATGTTAAATTACGCTCGATTGTCGCTTATAGAGGTACAGGCAAGTAGAGTCTCAGTTATAGAGGTCCACGAGGGAATAACGACTTTCTCTTATAAAGGTTCCTATTTCTCACGTGTTAAAATTACGGGACCTGGCAATTACTCTAATTTATAGAGTTTTCTCCCAGTTCTCACTTACACAGGCTTGACTGTATTATGCATTAATTTTATTTTAAAAAAACGCGCTGCGCGGCCGTTCATGTTGTGTCATGCAAAACACGCGAACGCAGCAAGCAAGCACACAGTAGCAAGTACACACACACACACACGTGTAGTGTGGAAGGTAAAACATGTGCAGGTGACTCGGCTTAAGAAACAGATTTGCCCCCCCCCCCCCCCCCCCCGCCAAAAGCTGGGTACGCCCATGCACTTATTGCAGACTCTGCAATATTGGTGCCATTGATTTTATATTTTCCGCAGAGACTAGTCAGTATCTTTTGATTTACGTTCCTGTGATATAAAATGGACAAACACACTAAGACTAATAGATTGCAATTGTCTTAAAAGAAGCTTCAGTAAATAAAAATCTCTTGAAAGCTACTGAAAGCGTATTTCCTTGAGACAATACTACTGCAGCTTTAAAGGAAGTAAACTTTTACATTTACAATGAACTTTCAGAGACAATTCAAGCTTCTCAGTACCAGTAAGATTCTTAAATTGATTGCTGAAGAAAACAATCCTGTTTCAGATTCTGTTTTATTTACTTATTATCTTATGTAATTCAACAACAACAACATAAGTTTAGACAGAGGTGCTATAGTAGGTACCATCACGGAAACCCATAACTAACCACTTTGAAAACAAAATCCCGTGCACACGATGACCACATCTGTTACCGCCGCGGTTCTATAGCAGCCGAGTGCTGCTGAGTGTGTGTATTATGAGTTGTTTACTCTATTCTGTAATACATTTTAATTTTTTAAATTCTAATTTGGACTATTAATTATTTGAATGGTGGATAAAGGACATGTCCTAAAATGGTTTTTTATTATTCCATAATTCTAACCAGGATAAATTAAATATATTTGGATAGACATTCCAAAAACTAGTGGTTCTAACTATGTCATACATTTTTAAAGACCTCCAATTTTGAGAAAAATCGTTTTATATTTTAGTAAGAATTTACTACTAAAACGAACAAACCTTTGTAATTATCTAGGATAATATATAGTGAACACACCCCATAAAATAGTAAACTTGTCAAAATTTACACATTTTACTGTCAATTCATTGACAGTAATGACAGTACTGTGTCAATTTATGTCATATTGACATATTCAAATAGTTAACTTGTCAAAATTGCCACAAGTTAATGTCATCACTGTCAATTGATTGACAGTAATGACAGTACCATGTGTCAATTTATATCATATTTGTCATAGTTGCCATCAAAAAATAAAATATTTGTAGTTTAAATAGTTTATCATTTTTCTCTTAAATGGGGGGGTCTAAAAATATTATTTCAATGGTTCCTAGTTCCATATTTTGTCGTTTTTATTTAAATGTAGTTTGATGCTGGTTAGATTTTTCTCGGAATAAAAAACCAACGTCCCTACAAAAAGCGGACATCTCCTTCATAATTATTTAATTAAATGTACCTACCTACTTATATTTGTACGCCGTTAAGGCAAAACATGACTGTGGTAAAATTTAATTGTAACATCTTGCATGCCATGTGTGTGTATACTCATGTTTTGGACAAATAAATGATCTTTATCTTTATCTTCAAGCAAGAATGGTCCTTGGTTAGTTATGGCTTTCCGCGATGGTACACCCACATTTCGCCAGTTATGTTTAAGTCCCATGTAATAGGGGGCGAGCCTATTGCCATCAACCGAGCACAAATCCAGACTCCGATAATTATTATTCTATTGTGGGGTATAATTTTTTTTCCATATCATGCCTTATCATATTTTTGGAAATACTGACTTTAGTCTAATTTACCTATACCCTTCGTATTGACAGACAACCTACGAACAAAATTCTAAAACCCATTTATCAAATGATCAACATACTCGGAATTAAAACTGACGTGTGCTTACGAGAGACAAATATGGCTGTGTAATTAAAAATCCTTGTTTTCCCACAGGTACAACACAACCTTGGAGGCAGCAAGGAGTTCGCAGCTGTCATTATATCAGCTCCAACGGCTACCAACATTCGGGCCGGACCCGTCAGGCTACACGCATGCGGCCCGCGGTTAGCACTGTGTGCGTCTAGACCACCCGAAGTATTAGCGCTGTGGGACGTCAAACTACTCAGGTAAGGGTTACTATAGTAGTAGACTAGGTTTAGGCCCTTGAGGCTTTGCGCATGCAGCCCGCTCTTAGCACTATGTGCGTCTAGGCCACCCGAAGTAGTGCTGTGGGACGTCAAAGTACTCAGGTAAGAGGTACTATTGCAGCACATAAGGTTTTGGCTCATCCATCCGCAAGATTTGGATGATAAGACGTTTTACAGATGGAGCAACTTTAGTTGAGGCAACTATCAACTTTTAAAAAGTTTCCTTTAATCGTTGACAGTTGCTCGGTAATAGCTCGGTTTACGGTTGCCGCAATTTTATGGCAATCTGTGAGCAACTTTTATAGCTGAGTTGCTCAATCTACGCTACGTACAGTTTGATGATGGATATCGAAGAAACAACACTTGTTCTCATTATAATACGTCGCCGCCGTCGACGGCGGTAATAACGAAACCAGCAACTTTACACAACCGATACAAATTCGACAGTTGCTAGTTGTGGCAATTAGAAACTAACTAAGTCATCGATTGCAGCAACTGAAAATTTTTGTCTATCACCGGAACACGCAACTTGAGTTGCTACGTGTGCGCAGTTCCATTGAGATAAATGTAAACAGCTAGTTGCCAGTTGCTGCAATAGTTGCTCCATCTGCAAAGCAACTAAGACGACCACTACAGAGCAGCAGCAAGTGTCAACCTGTTCTGTAGCCTGTAGTTAAATGTCCGGCCTGTGAAGCTATATTATTATATTACAAAGTTTTCCCCTGTTAAACTCAAATTAACGTTATCTTAAACAGGTCCATGAAACGCTAGTCATAAAAAATCTTCCCAAGAAAATCCCCAATTTTTTTTTTTAAGATGCCAGATAAAAAAAACTTTTTCCCACGAACGAATGTAATCTGTAATTCCGTAACTCCGAACTGCGTTTAACAGGTACACCTCTAAACTTTGGGCACCACTAATCTTTTGGCGCGTTCCCTTGAAAAATGTCCCCTGTAATTTAGCAGGTTTCCTGTCAGTTGGAAATGTACGTGGAAGTTTGACCCAGTTGAGGAGTTGTGCTTCGAGGGATAACTGTTTTAGATTTGCAATTTAATCGTCTGATTCACAGGTAAAAACATGTAAAGGAAATTTTTGTGAAGGTACCTTTCACTTTTACTACGGTCTGGTAATTAATAATAATGTATTTATTTGACGTAAAAAGTACACAGATACAGGTTGAGACTTAATTACACGTGGAAATAGCTTGATACAAAATATTGAACAATGACCCCCATGCTAGGAAAAACCTGTGTTACAGGAGATGACTCCTGTAACACAGGTTTTTACTATTATAACATCCATAATGGACGAATGGATGACCATTCGTCCATTATGGATGTTATAATAGTTAGATACTTATTTACAATTTAGTAATGTGCACTTATGTAAAAAAAAAATATATAAAAATTAACTATATTCCGTTTGAAATAAGATTAGACATTTAACTAAACCTTTTTTTACAGTCCGTTCAACCGATTTTGACTTCTGTTGCGTTGGTGGCATGACAAATGATAGCTGCAGTAAATAGTTTGTTTGTAACCACTTTTTTTGCTTTTAATGCCATCCTTATGCCTACGGTATAGAAGTCAAAATCGGTTGAACGGACTGTAAAAAAGGTTTGTTTAAATGTCTAATCTTATTTCAAACGGAGTATAGACTGATACAACGACCTCCACAACCTAGTTACTAGGTAACACGATACCCCCTGGTAATTAAAGACTGGTTGTCAGACTTTTGGGCTTCTAACTACACGTAACGACTGTCAAAGATCTACAAATGACAGCCGGGACCAACGGCTTAACGTGCTTTCTGAGGCACAGAGGGGTATTTAGTATGTAAAGATGGTCACCCATCCACGGACCAACCGCGGCAAGCGTAGCTTAACCTGATCGATCGACCCATACGGCTGTAATTACTTAACCACAAGCATCATCCACAATCATACCCAATTTTTATATAATAAGTAAAATTTTTTTTTTAAATAAATTAACAGCCTCATGTCATCAATTTCTACATCAATATTCTGTCCGTCAGTTCTGTTGATGTGTTGTCTTAATGAGGTTAGCGCGTACCATAGACAATTCCATCACTTCTATTGTTCCAAAGACCACTTACGTCTAGAGCACATGTCACGAGCATTTCTCTCTAATTAATTATAATTACAGCAATACAAGCTCTAATCACATCTAAGAGAAAGGCCCTATACAGCAATGGTGATTGATTTTGCTGTTTGTGATGACTGTCACTTCATTTGCAAACCAGTTGCCCTGTTTAACCCAAAAACTCTATTAGTGCACCTACATTTTAGGCACTTATCTTCCAAAGTTCAAGTTTCTACCTTAAGAGCGTTCATTCTAAAAGTTGGCAACGTTGCAAATAGCTGTCAAATATTTTACCTGTTTTGATTAATTTGGCAATATTACTGTATGGAAATATGAAATATCGCTAACTTGAACTAGAATTTTAATAATTAATTGCAATTATAACACTGTATTTGATGTTTTAGGTTTAATAAACGCATTTGGAAAGTTTCCAAATACTTTTTTTACATTTAAAAGTAAATATTTGGTGTTAAAATACTAATTATTGCATATCATAGCCATATTTCATATTTCCATACAGTAATATTACCAAATTAATCAAAACAGCGAAATATTTGCCATTAATTTGCGAAGTTGCCCACTTCCAGAATGCACGCTCTTGAGTGATAAAAACCATTAACTGTGTTAAGGCTCCCGCAGACAAGCGCTACGCGACTCTAGTAGACCAGTTACTATGAAAACTTCATGGAAATTGTTGCGTCATGCGTCGCGTCTGTCTGAGACTTTATCTGTCAGTCAATCGCGGAACAGTTTTCTTTGTATGTGAAAAATATTAAGATGCATAGATTTATTTCCATCTGACCAAACGAAAACATAGGTAGGTGATCTTTTCCCCTATAACATTCATAAATAAACACTTTCGATGATTAATTTAATGGTGACAGTAGGTAATAGCCTCCACAGATGTCACGATCGCATGGACATACATAAAATATACCGCATGATTCCCCCATTCGTATCGAAGTCCCCTGCACATCCCCCTGCAGGTCACCCCAACTGATAATCATTAAAAATACATACATGAGTGTACTCTGTGCCTTCAACATCATTCGATTAACGGAATTACTTTTGAATTTCTGTCACCATAAAGAACGGAGTTCTAGATTTTTTTTTTCCTGACTGATTCTGACTGGCCTGTAACAATTATTTATTTATTATTTAACCATATAAGTAAGAAAGTTAAGAAAAATACGTACAAAGGTGATGCTTATTTCTCTCTCTCTTTTCTACCTATTCTTTTTACCTATTCTAGAAAAGAGACTGACGTTGTCTATAGACAACGTGTCTAGGTAGAAGAGAAAACAAAATTATTACTTACTTGTTGGATGAAAACTCTTGAAATGTTAATTTAAATAACTTAATAAAAAAACCTAAAATTTTATGTTCTCAAAATGTCATCATCTGCCTAGCCTTTTCCCAACTATGTTGGGGTCGGCTTCCAGTCTAACCAGATGCAACAGAATACCAGTTTTTTACATGGAGCGACTGCCTATCTGACCTCCACAACCTAGTCACTAGGTAACACGATACCCCTTAGTAAGACTGGTTGTCCGATTTTTGGGGTTCTAACTACCCGTAACTACTGTCAAAGATCTATAAATGACAGCCGGGGTCAATTTATTCGTTTGAATAAAAAAAAAGATAATAGTAAATGAATGTTAATCCCCAAAATAACGACGACATTTTAACTAGTAACAGAAATCTTGTGATTCCTTGGTTCTGTTCCCAAGGTTATTAATACGGAAATGTTTTAATAGAAAGAAAAACATTTGTACATACAGATTATAATCAGACAATACTTTCAAAACTTCTCTATTCAAATACCAAAGTTCTTTTCGAAATCCGTTTCCCCTGACTGACGGAAATAACCCTGAAACAAAGAGCAACAAAAAAGTAACTTAACATTACGATCAGCCATTAGAAGTCATTAAAACTCGTATTTAACTGAACAATTCCGACAATTATAACCGAGCAACCATTCCCCTGTATTTTTACGAATCCCTCTTCCTTCCTTTTTAGAGATTTTTAACGACTTAAGAAACTTTTGACCGAGATTTGGGAATCTACGAATTGTACCAATGAATTATAAAAGAGTTTTTAATGCTTTAATATTTTCGTGTTTTTTTTTCGTATTTTTTTTTCTTTCTATTTTTTGTGAAAAATTATGATAGCTTAATGTGCGAGGTTTGAGATGTTATCTTTGGTCAGATTCAAAGCGTAAACGAGGTGTTGATGATTGCAAATGTGAAGTTATCAATTAAGTTCAACTTAGCTTCGACATGTATATTGGTATACTTTTAGTCTTTTAGGTTTCATTAACTGAAAAGTTTCGAATAGAAAATGTAGGTATATGTAAATAACCATAAAACTTAGATACAGTACGACACAACTAAGATGTAGCATCGGCAAAATTCGTAAAACCGATCACCATCTGAACTGAGTGCGCCCTCAAAATCACCAATATGTATTATTGCTTTAGGTGAAAATGATCAGGGGGCCTACCACAAGCTCATAAAGCAGTATTATTTTAATATTACTTCAGTGTGGGAAAGAGATGAAGCTCTACAGGACGTATAGCTCCATCTCTTTCTCCCACTGAAGTAATATCATATAACCAAATACGTTCGTAAAATTGAAATTAATGAACGCAAATTTTAAAATTTATGCTACATTTAAGTTGTGTCGAACTGTACATAGTTACTTTAAACTAATATAAAGTAGGTTCCTAAGTTTTTACTTGAACTAAACTTTATATGTACATATACTTAAAAAAAGTCAGTTCATAGAACAAATCAGTGTTAGTCGTGTTAATAATTAATGAAAATATTAAAAACGTCGATATTTTAACAATAGACTCCTCAAATCAAATCGAACCATTACCAACAGAACCTCACGTACAAAGGCAGCGTCCTCAAGCCGTCCCGTCAACCGTAAGACGCTCACATTTTCCTCGGGTGCACGGGTGTAACAAATCATCCCGTATAATAACGTGACGTCACCGCTAATAACAGGGGAATTAATAACTTGCGCTAGTGTGCGTCTGGCCTTATATTGTGTATTAAGCGGAAAATAAATTGCTTTTCGGTCACATACAAAAGAGTACGAGAACTCTTATAAGATTTTACACTGTTTTTGAAACCTTGTTTTTATGAAAATGTGTGTCGATCTCTAAATAAAAAAATTCTAAAATAAAACAAAAGTCAAAACGATAAGAAAGAAAGATTGTTTATTTATAATATAAACAATATTATAAATAAACAATCTTTCTTTCTTGTTTGTTTCTTTCTAAATATTATAAAACAATGTCTCTTTTATGTTTGTCTGTGTGATCTGCTGTTTTTCTCAAATACGCAACGGATTTTGATGCGGTTTTCACCATCATTTAGATCATTTATTCAGGAAGGTTTATGTGTATAATACATTGACATTTAACTAATGCATCCTGCGCGTGTTTTTTCGAAACATTACACAAAAACATCGACACAAAGAGGCGTGGCTATACGCATTTGTGTATGCAAACACGATGTTTTTGTTTTCCGAGCTGCATGGAAAACATTGCCCGCGCAGGTGAAGGGGGGAAGGGTTTGTTTTATTTTCAACCACTGCGCGCACCACGCACATATGTCACTGTCTGTCTTTCAACACAGGTTTTGAGGTTATATTGTCTTGTGAACAAGTTGTGATAACTTGACGATGGATTGGAATAGAGATTTTTTTAAGTACGTCTTCCTCGTCGGAATTCATTACGACATTTACACAAAATGTGTAGATGTAATCTAAACATATTTTAATACGTAGGAGACAACTTGTGTATGAAAACAAATGTTTATGTGTAAGGTTTTTTTGTGTAATGTTTCAAAAAAACACGCGCAGTAGACAGGGCTTTACATATACGTAATAAAGAAATGTTCAATGTTTTGTCAAGCCGTAACCGGTCGAAACAGGGACGGGCCCCGCCGCTAGTTTGAAACTGTGAAATAATTTTTTTTCGCAACAAAATCTAGAAACGAGAAAATAATAGACAGCTAAGAAAAATCCTTGCGTTTCAGTTATTAGAAATAGATTTCGTCGTAAATATCAGAAACTGTTTCCTTTGTTCTATGAAATTACTCAGAGAAATAACATTGAACTACGTCAGTGAGGTTTAGTTAGTTCATGTTACTGTGTCGCAGTATTTTCCTTTACTAGGATGTATTTTATTTTATTTCTTATTTCCAGATATTTTGCCTTGTAAGTAATAAAACTACAAGGAAGTCTTATTTTCTTTTCTTTTGTCGACATCCTAGTTACTTGTGGTTCAGAGAACAAATAAAAGCTCCCGCAGACAGGCGCGACATGACTCCAGTAAAACAATTTCCATGAAGTTTTTGTCGAAATTGTTCCATTTTTCTTGTAAAGAAAAAGTATTTCTTATTGTAGTTTGTATAGTAACACTAAAGAGTTTCTTTATGACAGTGACAGTTTGTACGGATGTCAATGTCATCCAGAAAAAGTAAGAGATGTCAAGACATGTCAATATAGCATGAAAAACACAATTTAGTTTTAGTTGTTAAATGTTTTATTATTAGAATATTATAATAGGTGTAATAAAAGACTTTAAATGTCGTTTCTTTGATTTCAGCAACACATTTGGTTTTTATTGTTACGCCTACTAAGCCACTAAGAAACATCTTATATACTTATATGATCATATCACAAGAAACGTTTACTCAAAAATGCATGTAATGTGGTCATTATTTTGACAACCTTGTTTGAGCAAAGTCGACCTTGCCGTTCTGTTTCAAGGAGCGGCCGGCAAAGTTTTGCTGGTCGCTCTAACAGGCCGGCAAAACATTGCCGGCCGCTATTTTGACGTTTCAACGTTTTAAAAAATCAAATGCAAAAAGATTTTATTTAAAACACAGCTGTTTGTATTTATAGAGATAGGTACAAAAAGATTTAATTCCATATTTGGCTGTATAGTTCCAACTGCCATTGTAAAAAAAAAAACAAAGAAGTAACGAAAGCGCGGTTCAGCGAAAATTTTATTTTTATTTAGTGACTTTTTTGCTAAAAATGAGCTCTCAAAGCAAAAATTCTTCCGATTCAATGTGTTTAACACCGCCAGACATTAAAGATGAAGCTAAATTAGTGGTTGAAAATTTAATACCGCGAAACTCAATAAGCTTGCATATGAAAAATTTGTGCAGTGGAAAATCAGTAGGAAATCTAAATCTTTACTTGCTGGTTTAATTTAGATTAGGTACTTGCATTTTTGAGTAAAGCACTATACAAGCCTTGGCCCACTATGACTGCTTCGCTGGTCACGCTATGATTGCCTCGAGCTAGCCTAGCTACGCTCTAGGCCTTCCAGCTTGGCCATCATTGCAGCCCTTGCTGTCCTCGCTGTAAAGGCCTCGACCTACGGCCTCGGCCTTTATCTCAGCTCGTCCATCAAGTGCTGCACGCTGACCGCGCTGTGTCGGCCTGGAGCTGCGCTACGCTGCGCTGTCGGCCATCATCAGCGCGACCAGCAAAGTAGTCATTATAGACCGCGGCAGTAATGTACTATAACAGTCTTGTTCTGGATGATATTACTCTTATTGTTCGTGGTCAAAATGTATGGCACAGCTGATTTAAGTGAATCAGTCCACTGTCCACCTGGCCGCCCCATCCATAAATTTTGACCGCGTTGGTATTGCACTTTTCTATGAAACAGCTGTTTTTTAAGCTATTGCATAGCTTTTATCACGGGCTTTGAGCGCGGCGACCGAATCAAGAAATTCCGCAACGAAAAAAACCTAACACCCCCCACTCCGCCTACCATGTAATGACGGTTCCCATGACAACGTGATGTTGTCATGTGATGTTGTCATGGGAACGTAATTTTTGTTTTATGTGATGACATTTACATACGATTTTTTTTTTCTTGGGATGAAGACGTGATGACGTCATCATCCCAAGTGTAGCGTTGACAAATAGGAATTTAATAACCGACGCGACGATAACATTCAACGCAATTTCAGAATCATGTACTGAATCCATGGTAACAGTTTTCGCGTCGATGTCCCTGCCACCCTGTATAATCAGTTCAATATTAATCTGCCATCTGTTAATATTACATTCATTTCTGGACTTTAAAACTGTGACCTTTGAGTTTCTTTTTTCTTTCTTAAACTGCTACGGGAAAGAAACAATTTTGTTTCGATCTCTCTTCTTCAATTTTGCTTCGGATATGGAAAACACCGACCTTATTCAGTTTTAAAACATAATTTGTTTTTGAACTTTAAAAATATTTTTTTAACCAATTTACTTAAATAAATAAATATAATTTACTAGCTGCGCCCTTCGGTTTCAAGCACGTAAGTCTCGATCCAGTAAGAATATCGGAATAAAAAGTATCCTATGTGTTAATCTAGGTAATAAACTATCTGTGTGCCAAATTTCATCCAAATCTGTTCAGTAGTTTTTACGTGAAAGAATAACAAACAAACATTCATCCATCCTCACAAACTTTCACATTTATAAGATCAGTAGGATCATCATTTAACATACTTAATTTTCTTTTAGTAATTTTCCCATAATAAAAAACCTATAAACCATGCTTATCTCTAACAGCCATCAACGAAACTCCCATGCAACATTTACCTCACAAAATTTAAACAAAGGTTCGTACATTCATTACCTACACCTTAAATTAAATAGTACCCCGTGGCGATACTCGTTTGGCCAATAATTTGGCCAATATTGGACGACCGGTGGCGCTGGCTGCAACGGTAGCTAATTTCATTATAAAGTCGTGTACACACGCGTGCCTACAACAATTCCTTGTGGATTACGCCGCGGCCGCGCAGTAGTGTTGCAAGACCAACAAGTTGTAAGCGAAAATGTTTGAAAACTATGAGTTTTTCTGCAGGAACATGTTTGCTAGAGATGACATTAGAAACTTTTTTCATCGTAGTCAAAGGCGTCGAACGTCCAAATTTACAAGGAAATTGATTCTAGTCGCCCCTTCCAAAAGGTAGTTTCCTATGGAGAAGAATGGGCAAAAAACTCCACCGTTACTCTTAAAAATGTTTGACAATATTTTGTATACATTCTAATTACATAATTGACGATGCACCTAGAATAAAATTACTATAGATAAAACAATTAAAAATAAGCAACAACAGATAAATTAATTATGTGATGACATGGTGCTCATATATTTATTTACAAACATTGTAAAAGTATACGATATTCCTAAAATTTTAACAAGTAATAATGATGTATGTGTAGCCTCGGCTAACATATTTATGTATGTATGTAAGTAAACAGCTCTAAAGTGTACCTATTCTCGAAAGCGACATCAATCTAAAATCAGCATAAATTGGAAAACTTAACCATTTTCGTTGCATTTTCACAACATTCCGAAATTTTTCCACAATAACAATCTTTTTTCGGAAACTTTGATAACAAAATTAAATATACACGATTCCGCTATCAGTGTATGCCCCTTACCACACAGCGCTACAGCCTGAAGCGATATTCCTTAACTGAACAAACAGCGCCCTAATGAGCTTGAAATAATACAAGCTACAATTCGTTCTGCGGGACGTTACACTTTGATGTGAAACCGCCTTTATTTGCTCCGTGTAATTATTAATTATACAGCTCGATTGTAATCACGTGTTTTGTAATTAAATATTGATTTGTATGGTGTATTTATGGTTGGATTTCGGTGTTAATAATAATTATTTGAGATTCTTCTCCGCTTTCCCGAACTTTATTTTCGACAGAGTTTTTTTGTTTATTTTGTTACGAACATAAATAAAACCATACATCAGTTTTAGTTCTTTCATAAATGAGATGAACTTATATAAAACAGATAATCATAAAAAAAACAACCTAATTTATATGGAATTTTCAAAAGCGGTCGTCAATTGTGATGAGTGATGGCGATTGTGAGTTGTGATTTTACCAAACTGACAACAACAAATCATTCATATCTTTCAGTACCCAGCAGTGATAGCCTAGTGGTGTGACCGTCAGTTGGCAGTCTCTGCTTGAGAGATATTTCTCGATGGCATATGAAGCCAACTCAGAGGCCCATGGGCGTCTTTAAAAAGGACACTAGCTTAGTCACTAACCAGTAACCACACTAGAAGAAGAGAAGTACCTATATGAAGTACTTACCTAAAAAAAAACACTTATGCGCGTTTTCACCTTCACTAAGTGACACTTAAATGAATCCCTAAATAAAAATGCATTGTTGGATTTTCAACTCTCAGCGCTAAGCATAGTGTTGAAAATCCAACAATGCACTTTTATTTAGGAATTTATTTAAGTGCCACTTAGTGAAGGTGAAAACGGGCATTAACCTAAATAAGTAGGGAATATTTAGTACTTTTTTTCGATCAGTACAATTCCCCAATCAATACAAAAGACATGATATCACATATTAATGCGTCTATTACGAGCAGGAAGCATCGCATTGTCTGTTACGAAGCGTTCAATTTCCGCGGCCATCCAGTATGGATGACGGAGCATCCAGTATGGATGACGGAGCATTTTTCACAGTTTTACTGTAAAGTATAATCCATTGAGTTTGAAGTTGATCAGTTTTAAGGTTATGTATGTTGAAGGACCATTGTCTTCCTGAACTTCTTTTTCTTCTATTCTTCTTACTGGTGAAATATCGTTATCAAATTGTTTATCAAATGAAATGTATGTATGAAATGGCTATATCTCAGAAAATTGACGTAAAGTGTCAATTGTTATAATTTTAACCATTTAATTCCATAGCCGACCGGTAGGCGGCAGCAGCAGGCAACGTGTCGCCGCGACACGACTGGTTGCTATGTATTTCTATGAAACCGAAAACGTGTCGCTAGCTACAGGAGGTATTTCATAGAAATTCATAGAAACCAGTTGTGTCGCGGCGACACGTCGTCTGCTGCTGCAGCCTGCGGTCGGCTACGGAATGATACCTTAAATCACATTAAACTTTTCGCTTTTTTCGGAGACAACATTATTAATAACTAGCTTCCGCCAGCGGCTTTGACCGCATGATTATCTTTATAAATTATAGCCTAAGTTACTCAGTGATAATATAGCATTCAACTGGTGAAATATTTTTTTAAATCGGACCAGTAGTTTTTGAGTTTATTTATTACAAACAAAAACACATCTTTTCTAAGTAATATTCTGATCGCTTTCACTATGTTTTGAACTATTGAAAATTTAGCATTTTCTTTTGATAACCTTCACACATCATGAGTTTACCAAAACCATGACCTTATATTGAAATAAAGAAAGAAAGAAAGAAATAAAAGAAAGAAAGAAAAGAAAGAAAGAAAATTTGTTTATTCTGCACAAAATAAACGCACATTACACAACAAAAATATTACATAAAATACACATTCACCAAAAGCCAAAAGCCTCGTATCCAATATTCGAAAACTAATATAAAGTTCGACAAATTTTGTCTATATTGCGGTTATTCTCTCCCTTACCTAAAAGCCCAGGCAATAATGGGGTTGTCCCCCTGTTATTCCTTGGGTATCGTAAATGGTGACCAACGTATACCTAACACAGGAGCAGCCACCTGTAAACTAATGACGCCATTGCGAGATTACGAATCCTCCAACTTAGTGGCGGTTATGGCAATATTCCATCAACACCGGTGCTTTATTTTATCTCTAGCTAAGACTCTACCCGAGTATTTTTTGGGATAGATAAACCTTGTTTGAAACTACTCTTCTTTAACCAAAAGCTACCTATCTTTGACCGAAACTCACCAAAAGCGGTTATATGATTGTCTAGATTTAACCAAACCCACCAAAAACGGTTATATGATTGTCTAGATTTAACAAAATTGGACAAAACGGTTACTCTATTGTCTAAATTTAACAAAACGCACCAAAACCGGTTATATGATTGTCTAGATTTAAAAAAAAACACCAAAAGCGGTTATATTATTATTTAGATTAAACTTAACCCACCAAAAGCGGTTATATTATTGTCTAGATTTAACAAAACCCACCAAAAGCGGTTATATGATTGTCTAGATTCAACAAAACCCACCAAAAGCGGTTATATGATTGTCTAGATTTAACAAAATTGGACAAAACGGTTATACTATTGTCTAAATTTAACAAAACCGACCAAAACGGTTATACTATTGTCTAGATTTAACAAAACCACCAAAAACGGTTATATGATTGTCTAGATTTAAAAAAAAACACCAAAAGCGGTTATATTATTATTTAGATTTAACTTAACCCACCAAAAGCGGTTATATTAATGCCTAGATTTAACTAAACCAGCCAAAAGCGGTTATATTATTGTCTAGATTTAATAAAACCCACCAAAAGCGGTTATATTATTGTTTAGATTTAACATCAACTACCCAAAGCGGTTATATGATTGTCTAGATTTAACAAAACCAACCAAAAGCGGTTATATGATTGTCTACATTTAACTATATTTCAATTTATTATAGTACATGTTGTTATTACACTTATTATTGTGCACTTGGCTTGAGTTAATAGGTTGAACTGTGTAACGATTGTAGATAGACCAATAAATAAATTCAACTAACAATCAATTGTAGTGCCTTAATGAACTTGCCTACTTCAATTAATGTAAACTTCTCAATAGCAGACAAAACACATCTTTTAAAAACTCCCAACAGTGTAGTCCGTAGATAAAGTTAACAGCAACACATTCGATTACCTAATGGCAGCGCAACCGTCACAATAAAGATTTAACTAACGGTTTAACTGAGCCCTCGCGTCGCTAATAGTTTACTAACAAAGATTAACGGATTACTTAACTTAACTTAGTTAAGTGATGCATAGGTTGCTTATAGTCGGGGAGTTGGTGATGGCTTCTGTTTGTACATTTTATTGGAGTGAGATTTGAGGGAGCTTAAACCATTAGCTAAGATTATTTTTAACCCTTACAAAATACAGGGTGGTATCGACGTGAAAACTGTTACCATGGATTGAGGACATGATTCTGAAACCCTTGTGTTAAAAAGAAAGAAAGAAAGAAAGAAAATTGCGTTTATTGGCATTAAAACAGAAAAATACACCTTAAAACTATAAAAACAGAAAACAATGATTATAATGCCAAAAGGGTCTCAGCTCAGCATAATGTCAGATGGCAACACAAAGTATACCACCTGACGCTGATTTTCAGCTGCAACCCACGAGTGTCATACTCTAGAATAATAATGAACATAAATATGGAAGTGTCAGTCCGTTTTAATAAATAAATTAAAGATAATATAAGATAGGATAATATAAAAAGCTCATACTAAATCAAATAAATGTTGTGACATAGGTACATGTGTGTGTACAGTGTGTTATAATTAGTGAGAAACTGAAATAAATATAAAATGAAGATCCAATATCTGTGTATTACCTATATAAAAATAATAAATCTATAATCTATAAATAGATAGTACCTTTAAAGCAAAATCGTGACTGCGCTCTTCTAAAAATACGAAACGAAGGTTGAAAAAAAATCAAAAAAAAAAGCTAAAAAGCTTAAAAAGCTAGTTAAAAAGCTTCGTCGGTTATTTAAAAAAAATCACCTGTTCCATACATTTTGACCGCGTAGATATTGCACATTTCTATGAAACAGCAGTTTAAAAAAAAAAAACGGCATAAAATTTCAACGTAGGGGGTTCAGAATCATGTATTGAATCCATGGTAAATGTCCCTGCCAGCCTGTATATTTTATTATTTTTATTTATTTATCTTTATTTACATATGGTAAGTGAATAAATGTCTATTTATTATGTTTTCAAACCGATATCGACACGAGGCTAAATCGACACTTGATTCAATAATCGACCATAAGGAAGTTTTCGAGTAGCAACGGCTTGATACCGGTAACAAGTCTTTACAAGACGTAAGTACTTTTCATACCAGAAAATTAAAAAACTTTATACACAGCCAATCTCGAATAAGGAAATAAAAACAATGGAAAATTATTTTAGTACTTCATTAAAACAACCGAATTCCAAACAAAATTACAACATTGACATCAAACGTCAAAGTTCGAAATACGACATCCAAATAACAAGCATTATCATTTCATTATAATCTAAATTGAAACAGTCGAATACTTGAGAAAATTGCGTCAACAACGATGCAATACAATTAAAAAAGCGTCAAAATTCAAAATTAGATTTATCAGATGACGAAATTTTGTCCGTCGCTGTCTCTCTGCCTATGGAGTTACTTTAACTTATTGAATGGGATCCCTTACATAAATAAGTGGCTTAGCACAAAGGGTGGGCTTAGTTAACAAATACCTGTTGTTTTATTCAGGTATTTTTTTCAGGAGGCAGAAGAAAGGTAATGTTTTGAATGATTTTGGGAGATTTAAGGCCGATTTCACCAATGAAACAGAACGCGATCAGCATTACTAAAACGCGTTCAAGAGCTGTCACTGTCAAAATTGGACCCTGTTAAGCAGAATAGATCCAACCAACAATTTTTATGAAATTGAGTTTCGTACATGACGAGTATCTACACATCGAGTTTTATATTTGCACAAAAGATCCTGGCGGTCTGATGACATTGCCCTAACAAAAACTACCAGATGATTCTTCTTCTAAACTTCAAATAGCATTTACTCAAAACTAACAAAATGTTGGTTGGAACTACTCTGCTTAAGATGCAGATATATGACAATGACCTTGAATGGTTAGCTTGCGTGTTCTGTACTGAGCTCACGCAACGCGTCGTACGTTCAGCCAGTAATAGGACTCGCCCATCAAGGAGCGCTGTCCCAAATTAGACGCATTATTAATTTATTACACGTAAAACAAAAGGTATTTTAATAAAACACGTATACTAAAAGATCAGTAATTTAATTATCTTTAATATGGTGAAGTTTTCAGAAAAATACGCTTGATGGATTTTGCATCATTCTCAGTTTTTTATCCGCGTTAGACATAACTTTACAAATTTATTTCACTATGTAATATAAACATAATCAAAAATATGCCTATATTAAAATATTAAAGAAATGCTCTAATTTAACATATATTTTTTCCAAATCACTAACACTACTCGTTCAGACGTTATCTTCAGTATAAAATCATTAAAAGTCAGCTATCGTCCCCTTAACAGGATCTAATTGTTATGGAATATTGTACACTGACAGCTTTTAAACGCGTTTAGATGTGCTGAACGCGTTCAATTTCAATGGTGAAATCCGCACTCAATTGTTTATATTAAATGGATCACCATAATTTCTACGTACGAAAATAGATGAGTGCTAAACATCCAATCCTAATCAAATTAGAAAAAATACTCTCAAGTGTACCTAAACGAAGGAGAAAAGATAAGTTTAGAAACTACCTATAATCATAATCAACCTATAATGTTCCCACTGCTGGGACACAGGCCTCCTCTCTGTGAGATGTTAGTGGGCCGTAATTCTACCTCGCGGGCCCAGTGCGGGTTGGTAGATGTCACATGTCTTCAAATTTTTGATCTAGGCCATGCCGGTAACATGAGACATGATGATATTACCTCTAATGGTTGAAAATAAAAAGGATACGCCCAATATTTAAAAAGCTCCAGAATTTTCCATTTACATTCGGTAAATTGATCACGAAATCCCTTTATCATAACATACAGTAGGTAAAGGTAACATTTCCACATCAAATCCATATCATTTAATTCGAGTAACATAGACTCATAATAGAATAGGAATATACATACATAAACTCACGCCTTCTTCCCATGGGGGTAGGCAGAAACTACAGAAAGCCACCTGCTACGATCCTTACTCCTTTTGCCTCGTTTACGTTCATACATCTGGTCATACACGCACGCCGGTTGCGAGTACTACGTACCTGGCCTTTCTGAAGAACATCACCAATAAGGTCAGTATATGTCCTCCTAGGGCGTCCAGTCCGGCCTTTTCCTTCACATCAGCCTTGTGAATACATTTTGTTAGTCGCCTTTCATTCATCCTCTCAACACGCCCAAACCATCTCAGCATACCCTTTTCAATTTTTGTCAATACATCTTTTACACACCACTGTCTTATCACATATAGATTTACAAATAAAATTAGATTCATACACGATCAGAGCTAAAACCTTCGCAACACCAACCACACTGACCCCACCCATCCAACACCCAGTGCGACTGCGGTGCTTCTGATCAGACCATGCCCCACTTGCTGGAGTGTCCTAAGTGCCCGTTCACTTGCACCTTTGAAGACCTAAAGAATGCCACTGATGCCGCAATCAACGTTGCTACCTGCTGGGCTCGAACAATACAACATGTTCTTTTTAATATCCCATAACTCCAGGCCAGGGTATTGTCAAAGAATCAACTGGCATATGAATAATTTCTCTTTTCTTTTTTTAAAAAAATTTCTTACAAAATAATTCGACAAAGTCAAGATTATTTATGTAAAACACCCGACGTGAAACATATATTAAAAAAAAAATTACATCGTTGCGTTTTCTTAGATTTAAATATGGAATGATTGGTTTGAATGAAAATTATTTACTCGTACTTAGTCTTTCAGTGAAACTTAGATATTATCTTCGAAACTATTTATTTATATTTGGAACACTTGTTTTTTTTTTTTTTTTTTCAAGCATATAACCTAACAGTTATGGGACATCAAAATACCTTGTTTATTAATAATAATTAACCAAAGTACCATCGACACGAAAAGAAGAATACCCAAAACCAATCAAAGACAGTACAACAAAAGAAAACTAAACGTACAACAAAGATTTCGCTTCCAAAACTCCAAAATTCCTATTTTCCATTCCTGGCATGCCAAAGGCGATCGTGTCGGTTCACCCTATCATTTTAATAGCTAAAGGGTCCGGAGATTATCTTGCTCAGTCGTCGTTATCCGAAACTAGCATTACGTATATTGCCTGAAGGAAGCGGTATAAATAATACGGTATTTACACCCCTTGTTTTGTTAATAAGGGGGATATGAACTGGTTTTGTTGATAAGAATGGTTGATGTGGAAGATGTTTGTAGTGTCTGATGTCTCTCGGCAAACTTCGTGTTTCGTCAGTCGTCGGACTTCTATCAGTTGCCCTTTGCACTTGGTGTAGACCGGACGCTCTCAATCGACTTGGAAGTATATAGAGTTGTTAATACTCTTTTAACTTAAAGTAATTTATTTAAAAATGGGAGGAAAGCTGCTAAAGTCGCTGGCACGAAAATAGTTTTACAGCTCTATATAGTTCACACGGAAATCAAAACAAAACAACAATAAAGTACTTAGTTCTGAATTCAAATTGTTATACACGATAATCCAATAATTGATGGACATGGAAATTAGCATTCGTTTGTATTCGGAAATGCGATGATTCACGAAGAACATTAAAAAAATAGTCTAGCTGTGCTTATAGTCCTCCAGACCGAATATCGGCAATGGCGGCCAATCTCAGCGGCAGTGGCGTGCGTTTCATAAAGACAGAAAGACACTGCCTACCCTAGTTCTGATAATAGATCTAATATTATTTTATCAATAAACAAAACAAATCATAAATCAGCTCCACCTATCGAGTGCCGGTGGTATCATCATTCGAATTTCGCATCATCTCGATTCGCGCTGCACTAGCGCCGCCTCGCCTCTGCCACGGTAAAGACACAAACTATTCGTCTCTGAATGTTTTTATGTGTGCTCTCGTGGTAAGTCGTATTTAATGTGTGTGCGTTCCTATAGCTACGCGGGCTTTGCTGACACACAATGACAAAAATCACGCACACAACTGCAAGAAAAGCCAGTGTCTATTTGTAGTTATTCTATACAGCTAAGACGAAAAATTACGACTCGTACCGAACATTACCGAAGGAAAGTTAGCTATGCAATGCAAATATTTTAGGAAATAACGTTGTTTCATTGAATTTTATACATTTAGATGACCATAATTTTTTGTCGTATAACCTTTTTTACCCTTTATTGCCCGTTTTACTATAGTTGCCATATTGTTTGACGTGCGTTGTGTTTGTGAATACGCTATCAGGTAATTAGAATTTGATTGTTGTTATTAGTGTAAAATGGATAATATTGTCTGTGAAAGTTGTTCAGATGGTGTGTGTATTGAGAAAATAAAACATGATGCGTTTTCAAAACTATATTTCGGTGAAAAAAAAACAAGTTATCGAGATAGGTCGTGGTACACCGGATTTGCAATTAATACAAATTAAAGGTAAAGTCAATCGTAAATTCAATAAAAAACAATATGATTCATATCATTGGCTGACAGGTTGCATACACAGTACCTAATCGGTTATTTTGTTTCGTTTGTCTACTATTTTCAAATAATAAAACCGTCTGGAACGACACCGGTTACGCTGATATTCATAATTTTCCTACCGCCGCGAGAAAACATGAACAATCTGAAAAACACTTAGAAGCTTCCCTTAAATATCACACCTTTGGAAAAAATCGTATAGAGACGCGTTTAATCATCAATCGACAAGACGACGCGACGAACCAAAACCAACGTGCAGTATTTTTGGTGAGTAAAATTTTCTGCCTACCCTGTCTTAAAACTGTGTGCACGCCACTGCTCAGCGGAGAGTAACCTTCGACGCGGGAGATATTATACTTAGTGCACAAGCTCTTCCCTCACTCTCATAGTCCGATGGGACGGCAATCCGACACGACCGGAGAGAGATCAGGCGCAGGACCAACGGCTTAACGTGCTTTCCGAGGCACGGGGTTATCACAACGCCAACTTCCAAACTCCGGGCTGTTACTGAGAAATCCTCATGAAAAAATCCAATAACACTGCCGGACCAACAGGACAGTTGCCGGGGCGGGGAGATCTGTCCTTGACAATTCAAAAGTGCCTGTAAATGGTTTAATTGAAATAAATGCTTGGAGTCTGTACATACACACTAAAACCTGTTCCGTTTCTATGGTTGTCATGTTACGCGTGCTGGTCAGAGAAAAAAACATCTAGGTATTATCCATTACTTATGAGAAAGATTACGTAAATCGGATAAGTGGTTTTCGAGTTATAATCACACAAATGGGCAGACGTTGTGTTTTATAAAAATCTCAGGAAATATGATATCGTGTATATCAGTTCGGTATTGATTTTATATTCGTAGCCTATCTAACAATACAATACAAAACATTTTATTGGAAACGATAGACACAAAAAGTAAGTTTAAATTGAATATGTAAAGTGAGCGACCCACGTTAATAGCAATGTCTTCCAGACAACCTTCTTCTATACCAACTGACATTGTTTTTTATTGCTAAACCCAGCCTTCAGATAAACTTTGAAGCTAGTTTTATTTGACTGACACGTCTCTAAGTGAGATCTTGTAGAAATCGTATAAAAGCTACAGTTTCAAAAATTTCATCTTTCGAAAAGCATGGAGTCTGGCCACGCTAAGTAAAAAAACGCTGGAATTTGAAAATCTAAAGATGGCAACACCCTCCTGTCCTACGAAAAAAGAATTTGATACTTTGTTTGTCTTTTGGTTTTTGATAGGTTATTTTGTTCATATTCTGATTTATTCCTGGTAAAGAATAGTCACTTTAGCACGATGTAGTGTGGATTTGATACAGTTTTGTTATCTTATGGAGGTAGAGCATAGGTACGACATAGTCTGTTACACATAATCTATTATGCAAAAATCAAAAGGCAAAATATCAAAATCATTAGATCTGCTTACAACCCCGAAACTGACATAACTGCCTGATGTAAAAGTACACCATATATAAAACTTTTTGGTTTTGCCCATTTATTTAATTGCAGAATTAGCGTGGCTAGACTCTATGAGAAAATGGTGTTACTTTAAATCAAATCAATTTATTTACCATAAGTGTTGGTACAATTTCGGTCTTAACATAACATCACTACTTGTTTCCCCGAAGGGTTGGGCAGAGGTGTATCTGTAGTACACCCACATTTCCTCAGTCATGTTTAAGTGCCATGTTATAGTAACATGCATGTGCAATTGTGCATGGCATATGTATGTTTAACATAAATGATTAGGTACGAAGACAAAGTTCACAATCGGGTTCAGTTGACTTGGGCCGAGCTGTCACTGACCCATATTTTCAGCCTGTAGCGGTCAGTTATATAGTTTATCACACAGAAAATCTAAGATTAGTAGTTAGAAAAGCATAAGTTAGTGACAAATCTTACATTGAATTCTTTGATTAACAATACCATGTTGATCGAAGATTGAATGTTAATAGGGCATCCAATATAATTTGGTACCTACTAACTAGTATAGTGTTCGGTACTTGAAGTGAAGGTAATTTCAAATTTATTGAAGTCTTTCGCGAGAATATTATTCACCGAAATTAAAGTAACTTTATGGATTGCTTCGATTTTATCGTTTAAATTTATTTTCTCGGCGCCCTTTCAAACGATTACGAGGACCCATTAAAGTTAAAACAAAATTGTAATAAATAAAATAGGACCTAAACAGTTAAACGACACTTTCACAATTCACATTGATTTCTACAAAATTACGTTCCGAGAATGTTCCAAATACTTAGGACCAATTCGATTCCAGGCATCTGCTTGAATTCCGAAAGCTCCCAAAAAATGTTCACGAAAGAAGACTTTCTCATATATTTTTTTATCTAAACGTCTCCATTAAATCGAAGGCATAATTTTAAATGTCATTTAAAAACACACTCTGCCGACTTCCTTATTCATACGATGAGCTCCCTAGTAAAAGACCTACGTGACTCAACTGCAAACTCCTTGTTAAAACGCTAACCGAACGAATCGAAAATACCTTTGCCCCATTTACTAAACGATTCCAACACAGACTTCTAAATTCAGCCGTCCATATTTTTGAATTCAAACGCTTTTTGAACTTTGAATTCCATTGGAATATTTTCTGGCGCGAACCGAATTTGACTTTTTTTTTATGCCTCTAACACGTGTCCTTTTAAGCCAGGAAGTTGTGTCACTTTTATTCGGATATAAAAGTTTATAAACTGGGAAATTCTTTTGTTGCGGTTTATTTTTATGGGTGAAACACCGGACACATATTAAAAGATTTAATTGCGAGTTTACGGTTGCTTCAAGTGGTTAATGGTGACGTTACCCAATAAAAAGCTTACTTTTGAGGTACAGTGTCATGAGAAATGTAAAAGGTAAGCATCACCATACGTATCCACATACTTTACAATTTATTCCCTATTATTATTTGGAAGAATTTCACCGTAAAATAATAGAAATTTATAATATTCACGAACGTATTTCAAAGAACAAACGAAATGACATGGCAATACCAGAAATAAAATGGAGGTACCGTTCAATTTCCACAAACACAAAGAAAAGGGCGAATCAAAATAATTCAAAGGCGATCTGTCGGATGCAGCTTCAGCGACGTCGTTTGTGGTCGGACTGACTCCGTTACCAGGATATAGGATGATGTGGAAGATACTAAGAATAAACAATTTACGACAAAAACACCTTATTTATTTTTTAAATAAATCAGCTGCAGTACATCATACATAATGCAGCGTGAAATTAGTTTTGCACTACTTATTAATGAAAAAGCACAATCCAAACTGGACTCATTTGTTTCTAGGCTTTTTGGGACTTGGATCACGAACCTTTGAAATTATTTATCGCAAAAATTATACCATTTCTCATCTCACAAAATGCTTCACGAACACAATTACTACACAAAGTCAACTACTTGCTAACAAAAGAAACTATTCATATACCGAAGAATTCTGTACAAAAAGGAAAAAAATACAAATTGTCTCATCTAGCCATTCTTTACTAAGATGCTGAATCTTGGTTGCAGGCATCCATGAAATTCGCAGCACCCGTCCATCGGAGGTATTTGCTGTCAAAATTAAATTCCAACATGGCGGTCGAATACCATTCGGCTTTAGCTAAAAACTTCCTTTGATTAAGAGGAAAGTTATTCAGTGTTCAGGGACGAACGGTTGGAATTAAAGATTCATATTTTCTCTGTTATTTTCGGTGCAAAATCTTAAGAAATCAGTCAACTGTAGGTATGTGAGAAAGGGCATTTGTAAAAAAAAATGTCATTTGGGCAATTTTAACCTACTCAACAAAATGCCAAATTGAGTGAAACCAATAGCGATTGTAAATGTGATATCATTATAATGAGACCCGTAAAAGTGTATACAGTAAATAAATTGAGTTTTGGAAAACACGGAACCCACAAAAAAGATTAGGGAAACATTTCCCAGAAAACCGTCCTAAGTATTCCGCCGTATTAAAATATGAAATAAGTTTATAATTTTCTCGATGAAACTTGAAGAGTAAAGCCTAGTGAAGTAATAAGCGAGACGACTTCAACAAACTCGCAACTCCGAATTAAATTCCTCTTTGGTCAACACGTAATCAACTTTGGCTTGAAAGTTTAAGCCTTAAATCCAGATTAAATTAAAAGTTTTGAACAAATACATTAATATTTAAACGGTTTCGGGCACTTGAACGAATACGTGAGTTATCTTTGCTCGCATGTAAGTTAAGAAAATATTCATTTTCACTGTGGTGTTCGATGTATAAATATGATTTATGTCAATCGACTAAACCGTTTTTTTTTTTAACCTAGGGTTTTCACTTAGAAAATTTAGCAAGGTGTTATATAAATCAGATACATTTAAAAAAAAGTATTTGAAAAGAAAGAAAAACATTTATTTGGCTCAGTACGGTAAGCATGAACACATTTGAATAAATAAAAAAATCGAAGTTTGGAGACGTCCGCGTCGCTTTAGTTAGACGAAAACGGTTTTAATGTACTTAAATACTTAAGGTAGGAGAAAACAAACGAGGAACTCGTGGCTAAGTACTAACAGCCGCATGGGTCGATCAATCAGGTTAAGCTACGCTTGTCGGGGTTGGTCCGTGGGTGGGTGACCCTCTTTACATACCAAGACCCCTCCGCGCCTCGGAAAGCAAGTTAAGCCGTTGGTCCCGGCTGTCATTCGTGGATCTTTGACAGTCGTTACAGGTCGACAGAAGCCCGAAAGTCTGACAACCAGTCTTTGCAAGGGGTATCATGTTACCTAGTAACTGGGTCTAATAGGTAGTCGCTCAATATACAGGTATTCTACTGTATCCGGTGAGACTGGAAGCCGACCCCAACTTATTCAAATCATACAAGAAACAGATTAGGGATTAATTACTTACTTCTATAGAAACTGCGAACTAATTTATTTTCCAATTTACAAGTAATAAACCTATTTGTTACATTTTACTTACTCGTTTGAGATGTTTCTAATGAATCCTTTCAAGTCTTGTTTAAAGGTGAAGGAATTCTCGAAATCGTCTAAAATTGTGTTTTAGCACAGTACATATGTTTCACTCAACAATATCATTTAAATAAAAAGCGACTCTTGCTACGACACAATAAAGTGTAATTCAGGTCGCATAGTGCTAATTACCTACAGTTATATTCACCTAGAAGTTGCCTCTCTTTCTATCGCGTAACTCTTATATCTTCTGACTACGTTACACTCACTGAATTGGCCCGACAAGTCGAGCCCGCCGCGTACTTGTGCTTCGTACCTAAAATGCGGAGTGCGTCTTCTGTATTTATTATTCTGTGGTTTTAGATACAAGCTGTGCGTTTAGTTAGTTGCTAGTTTTTTTTTAAGTGAAAACTTCTTTAGGCGCGTTGGGCATTTTTGAGATGGGACTAAACCATTGATTTCGCGACACCATGACGACACTTCATTTTTGTAAACGCGATTGTACTCTTTATTTATATTACGTTACGGATCAATGTTCTACGCAAGTATTTTTATTTTAAATGTTTTGTAAACGCAATTTTGCTCTTTATTTATATTACGTTACGGATCAATGTTCTATGCAAGTATTTTTACTTTAAAGGTTCCGGAAGTATTTTTTTTTTTGTAAACGCGATTGTTCTCTTTATTTAGATAAGGTTACGGACCAATGTTCTATACAGCACTCCCGGAGTGCCACAGCCATTTTTTCTTTTTTTTTTTGGTGTAAATCCTACATTTAAAACGAACTGAATTAATTTTGCACTGCTTACACGCGTTGAACAGTTCAGTCAAGTTTAATAAGATCCACAATATCACAGTCATATCAAAAAGCAAACAACAATAAAATTCTTTACAACGTAGCCCTCATCAATCACAATAATTCATCATCATTTTAATTAATCGTGATAACAAATTACAAGATCGTTAATTACTTCATGCGGGTGACCACCCAAGCACGCTGTATGGCTGCTACATACAAATGGTCAAATCAATTTAAAACATTGACTAATTACTTTACTTTGGAGAAAAAACCAGAAGATAAGGGAATTAAGTAATTACCTTAACTCACTTATCGAGTTTCTTTTTCCCCTTTTTTAGGGTTCCGTAGTAAACAAGGAACCCTTATAGTTTCGTCATGTCCGTCTGTCTGTCTGTCTGTCTGTCCGCGGTCTAGCTCCAAGACCCTTAGTACTAGAAAGCTGTAATTTGGCATAGGTATACATATTAATTACGCCGACAAACTGGTAAAACAAAATTATGAAAAACATTTTTTTTAGAGTACCTCCCATACACGTAAAGTGGTGAAGATTTTTTTTTTTTATCTCATGATGTGGGGTATCATTGGAAAGGTCCTTCAAAAATATTGTGAGTTTGTGAAAACCATTTTTGGATTCAGGGATCCGTTTGTGAAATATTAGGCTTTAAAGTGCTAATTTTTGTTAGAGTCAAGTGTGTCCCCCCCCTGCCAGCTAAATGGTTAGTTTTGGATGTGTAAAAAAAATTCACGGCAGTAGCTTATATAACGAATTTAAAAGGAAAACTATCTCAACTGAGCAGGCTTTACAAGTTAACGAGTAATAATCGACCAACTTAGATTTGCGGTTGTAAAAACATGTTCTCCTATACATTCCGTATGAAAGATTTTTTTTTTTCAACTACAAAGTTAAGTTTGTTCTTGGGATAAATTCATCCCAACTACGGACCCTACATTGTGCGTGGTCCGACATGCACTTGGCCGGTTTTTTTTATCGATGGAACGATTTGGGTGCTTTCTTTTCCCCCTTTTGTGCTATTTGTGGCGATCAGCAATGTGTGTGTGTAGAGGGTTCTGGGGAATAATGTTTTGTGTTTAAGGGTAGTGTGCGTATTTCTTAGTTATATAACATTTTGTTTCAATACCTTACCAAGTTTGCAGGTAGTTAAGAGAAAGTCAAGGGCATATTTGGAATTTACTTTTGCTAGATTAAATCGATGAATTAGCTGGTGGGTGTTTTATTTTATTTTTATTCTTATTCAGAAGGAACAACAGACAGCTACAATATAAAACATAGAAACAAGAAATACATAAAAATTATAGACAATATTACAGCCCACAACGCTGTTCACAGATTGGCTACAAGATACATGTATAACAGTGAAAATAATCGCTAGGGTAACATTACAACTACAAGGTTTTTTTTTACTTTACTAATATGTACTTATTTATATCTTTATAAATGTTAAGAAAAGGTACACAAAAAAAGGAAATATGTTCAAGAAAGCACCTTAAGGCGATTCGCACACTGCACCGCATTACGCAGCGTGGTGCGGAGCAGCCATAGAAAACAAACGTCAATCGTCAACAATCGCGGAAGCGCGTCGCGCGCGCTGATTGTGTTTTCTATACAAACTTGTACAATATTAAATCTGCTGCCCCGCGCTACGCTGCGTGATACGGTGCAGTGTGGGAATCGCCTTAGTCTAAGTATGCTATGACAAATAAAAAACATATTCGGGTAACCAATTTTTTTTTTATCCCGACATTACTACAACGCTAAGTCGTTATTTTAGCGCGCGAATAACTTCGGAACTAAAGCCGCCATCTTGTTTTGTCAATACAATTTCTGTGACAATTTCATAAATGTTTACCAACAACGCCCCCTGGCGCCAAAAGATCCTTGTAGCACTCTCTAATATTCTTTGTTCCTTCCACAGACGCTACGGGGTGGTTGACAAGCGGTTCTGCGTGGAAGGAGGCTCGCGCTGCGGCAAGGGCGAAGGCCTGTTTATCTTCGCGGCAGAAGGCGGCCGGGAGCTGACGGAACTGCTCAACGTGTACAGTCATGAGGCGCAGTCCAGACTTAGCATAGCTTCTAGGAGTGGTTCAGGTAGGAATCTGTCAACACTGTCTTGAGAATCCTACTTTGAAATTGAAAACCAGGGTCAGACACTATTGGTCTGGCATTTATGCTAAACTGGCCTCGTGAAGCACACGACACTGTTATTATAACTAGCGGTTACACCGCCACATACGAACTACGCATCAAAGACAACGTCATACAAATCCTGCATCGCGCAGTTAGAGTTTACCGAGCGATCGACATACATACAAGATTTCAACTTCAAACCGATGGGCAGTTGCCCGCCAGACACAACACCCGTCTGGTCGGAGGTCCTCCCTTTTCTATGGTGGATGAGTGAACTTTACACCCTGTTCCTCATACCACTAAATTACTAATTTAACTGCGCGATGCGTCTTTGATGCGTAGTTCGTATGTGGCGGTGTAACCGCTACGTAACCAAGTTTATTTATGTTTTTTTTTTTGTATTATTAAATATCTGCCTTAGTCTGGTTCAAATGATTATTTTCCTTCTTTCTTTGGATTAAATTCTTTCTGAGTGAGTTCACAAAGAATGCATTATTTGTAATAAGTTACAAAAAAAACTACAACACTATCGCAATGGTTAAAAAAAATTTTTTTTTTTTTCAACTTACACGTTGGAAAATAAATAAACTTAAACCCAATTTCGGTAAAAACCAAAAAGATAAATAAATGCTAGGTGGATTGCAAAATCCTTGGTAAATTATGGACGTTCAATATTACCTTTTTGGCTACAATCATGGGCTGATCAATTAACATGAGCGTTTTTAATGGCCAGCAAAAAGTAAGTTTTCCTTGTCCGTATGATGGGGCTCCTCATAGGACAAATAAATCGCGATCTCAAACGAATTGACCTACAAAGTCACCTATATGCATCATTGACATATTTAGTAAAGGTGTGCCCTGTCTGAGATCTCATTGAAGACCCCTCCACACGCCGCAATGTAATCAGAACTTATCTAATCGTCGAAAGATAAAAATGCAGACGATTCTCACACAAGTTTGCAAAATATTTGCACGGGAATTGTCGAATTTGATGTGATTCGTAAATAAAACTTAAGAGGGTATGGTTTAACTTTTTCCGCGCCGGCAAAGGTGGAGGAAACATGTCTGAACTGGGATAACCACAGTTGCGCTTCGCCGGGCAGTGAAAAACATAAAAAAATAATATTCGGTCCAAAAATCTGCATAATCTAACCTTGCAATCCTTCTTCCAGTACTAGAGAAGCGTTTCTCGGACGCCAGTTCCTGCATGGACGAGTGCTTCCACACGTCGCTCAGGTCCGTGTCTCCGTCGTGGGCAGGCCCTGCCAGCCAGACCATGCACTGCCTGTCAGACCTGGACTCAAGCATGGATAGCAATGAGGAGAAGTTCCGGAGACCCACCTCGCTGCCACGGTGTTCCAGCTGTATTGGGAAGATCAGTCATTTGACTAGGTAAGAATTTTTTAAATGTGGTAAGAACGCTCTCCAGTGGAAGGTCAATTCGTTTGACTCTTGCTGAAATCTGGAATATCGAATCAATTTTCCTATTGGACTTACCCTTCTACAAAGCTAAGTTTATAATATTTGCTTAAACATCAGGGCCTTAACTATTGTTTAAAAAAATATCTACTTCACTGTCACAAAACCATCTGACTTTGACCATCACCTTCCAAATTTCCAGATCATCAACAATGAACACGCCAGGCTCAATCATGTCCCCTGTTTGGACAATGGACAACATACTAGAAAAGCGCTCAGATTCTGACCGGGCGTCCATCTACTCTCGATCAAGCGGTAGCGCATCAGAGTACAGCGTACCACGCAGTGCGTGCCTCTTGGACAAGAGTTTTGAGTCCTCTAAAAGAGCAAGCCCTGTGGCTTGCTGTACGCCGACTGTGCCGGCGAAGACTGGCAATAATTGCCAGTGCTGGCAGCAGGTCAAACCTTGCTGCTGTCGAAAAAAGTCCTTCAGTGGGCCCTATGAGAACTACGATGTTCCCAAGACGCCGATGCCCTTAATACAAGTGAGTTTAAATTAATTTTGTACTAGATTTCAATAAGTTTTAGACGACATCTTTTCACAGTTAATTAAGAAACTTCTAAAGAATTATTAATTGAAAATCAAGTCTAACTTCACTGTAATTAAATTACACGGCCTCTTGAATAATATTTCAAGAGAAAACATTATCGATATTACAAGGTACTCCAGAACTTTATAAATTACTTCTTTCTTGCAGGAGCACCCAATAGATTCTCATAGCGACCCATCAAGCATATACGACACACCAAAGAAACTGAAATGTCTGATCAACGGGCAACCGTGCACGTGCACACACGAAGCCAAAAATATAGAGAGCAAACAAATGGAAAATAACAACACAAGTGATACTAGCATTAACAATAACGAGGCTGAGGCACATTCCAACTACGTCAACGTTACCCCAATCGCTACCAGGCCGCCAGTACCAGAAATAGATTTCGCTAACTACGCTAACATAGACCTTTGTACTTTGGAAAAGTTCGAGAACTCCCTACAAATCCTAAGAAGTGCAGGGTTCAGTCAGGAGGAATTAGATGCTTTGGAAGATATACCTGAACATGATGATGATATATCTACTGCTACAACTAATACTGTGCATCCATCTACAGAATGCTGTAATGAACACTTAAATTACATGCATATGGAGCCTCTAGAAATCAGCATTTCAAGCAGTAACAAAAACTTCTCAGACAATGTCAGTCGGATCAGTCATGTGTCAGATCCTACACAACATTCTGAATCAGACAACACGATCAGCACTCGGCGGTCGAGTTCAGCAGACTTCACAAAGAGACATGATGATGATTACGGAATCAACAGTCAGATTTGCTTCACACCGACAGTTCTAAGAAAGGCTATCAAAAGTGATAGAATAAACGAAGGCATGCAGATAAGTCTAGAAATAATCGAGCCAAAGGACAAATTTAAAGTACCGGAGTTAAAAAGCGAGAGTTTGCTAGTAACAAAATTTAGAGATGCCGTCAAAATAAGACGTTCGTCAAGCGTTCCGAGCAAATCTGACAAGAACAGAGATTCTTCCAGTTCAAACGATTCTGGAGTGTCAACGGGGTCTTTAAAACATCATAAAGGAGATTTCAATGAATTCGAGATGCCGATAACGAGTTCTAAGTCGATAAAGAAACATGTTAAAAACAATAAGCAGATGAGGAAGGCGCTGACTCCTGTTCATGTGTTCGTCAAGTCTAATTCGTCGGATCCCTTGAAGAATTTGACATTTCAGTTTGAGGAGGTGGCGACGTTGACGAAGTCAAACTCCTGCGATGTGGATACTTTAACGAGACGGAAGAAGAGACCTGGTATGTTAAATTTTTAAACGTTCTTGTTTTTAAAAGAAAAATAATGTAAGAACTAAGAAGTCCATTCGTAGTTTTTGTTCGTAATTGCCAGACGTACTTTCTGATCTGAAGGTCAGACGTGTATGTTTTTTTGGTACGCAATTTAAACTTATAATTGCCTCTTTGTTAACAAAAAATCTTTATAATTTGTTAGATTTTTAGTTGTTATCTGAATTAGATTTGTTGCCAGAGGCCATTCTACAATTGCGACTCCTATATATAGTCCGTAAATATCGAGTCGTTTTTAGAAAAACTTCGACCCTCATTTCTTTATCGTCTAGTTACCTATAAAATCTTATCATCTGCTTTTATCTCCAGTGGAAACAGACATCACAGCCCGCCACAGCCAGATGACGAACAAATCAACGTCCAGCGGTGCGTCCGACACATCCGACTACATGGAATCCCTCTCCGTATCGTCGTTCAGTTCGTGCGACGTGTCGGCCGACAGGCACATCACTAGACCGCGCTCGGGCAAGGAGTATGCCAGCATCGATAGGACTGCACTAGTCTAGTTGGAACCAATGTTTGTGGTTTCATGTTGGTACGTTGGAGCCAATGTTTGTTATTGGTGGCATTGTAACTGTTCCTGTACATTAACGTTATTATTTTTCCAATGGTTTCCTCTATTGGAAAGTTCTCGCAAAATACGTTTGGTGTGAACATCAATCCCTTGCAAAATAATTTTACAAGTACCCTCACAAAAAAGTTCGCCACCAAAGCGATCATAAAAACATCATCTCCCTAATGACGTTGGCTCGTGTCACCGAAGATTTATGAGTCAAACATTTGCCAAACATTTATCCAAATTATTAGTTTGAACAACGGTACCGTCTATGACGCAGGATTGATAAAACCAAGGCCGTGTTTGCTTGTTATAATACCCTATTTTTACTTAAGGGTGGATAATTAAGGCATTTATATCAAAAAAACAATTTTTATGCGAATTCTAGTGTATACTCTTCGATAATATTTGTCTTGTCCCGGTTTATTGCCAGGGTGAACAAAAAAAAACAATTTGCTACCAAAAGGTACTTAAAAAACACAATTGGGTAGTCTTCATTCAAATAAGAACAAAAGACATCACTTCATTTAAAACTAAAACCATTTTTGACGACAGTCATTTGAAATGAAGTCACCGAAAATGAAACTTGTAAATAAAATGTACATACAATAAGTACATACAGTTCATACATTTGTTCCTATGTACATAGTTATAAGATTTATAAAGCAGTTATGGACGAATTTAGTTCTTTAGTAGCGTGCCAAAAATAATGTAGCTGGCTATAAACTGGTTTTGGGTATTGTAAAATATAAACTGTACTTCATTTAAGTCTAAAATAAATGAAGAATAGTGTTTCAAATGAAAAGAACTTTGATTTAAAATTAGTTAGAATTTTGTGTTTCATTTAAAATGTAGCCGTGTATATTTTAAATGTAAGTTTTAAATTTAGTTTGTAGACTTCATTTAATGTGTTAGGTACTTAAATTATTTGTGCCTTTACTTAAACATGTGTTGCTAAAATAATTGTCTTTCATTTATTTGTTACCTTCGATTAATTTACTTTTAAATGTAACTTGGAATAAAAGTACTAAGTAGTTTTATGAAGCAGTATAAAAATGTGAATATTTAAGTAGGAGTTGGTTAAAGTCGCCTATACTTACGCAATTTATAAGCAATAGACATGTAACGAATAAATAGATTATTTAAAATTAATTACGAAAATTCTACATTAGCGTCATTTCATACAAAGCGTTAAAGATGGCGTCAGTGTCATATTTTTATTATAATGACGTAATTCTTGACATCTTGTAACTATTTTTAAACCCTCTTGATTTATATTAATTAATATCCTTCTCGATAGTTTGACTAAAATAAAAAAATTGTAATTTTACAATAAGACAGATTTTGTGTAATTAATTTTAAATATATTTTCAGGTTTAACGATGTTTACCTAAATAAAACATTATTAAGTACTAGTAGGACTTTTATAAAAAAAAAATGCATTCATACAAACATATTCCTGCCAAAACTAAATTTTTAATTCTATATTAATTCTTATGTAACTTGTTTCTATTTAATTGTAATCTTCAGAGACAAAGTGCTAAATTAACATTTTATTCAAACTGACTGAAAAATAAAATCTTCACTAAAATTTATTTGCATAAAATAAATTATTAAAAAAATAGCTTTACCCTTTTCCGTTAGTGTACTCGACCATGGGAATCAAATCAAATCTTCAAATTGCCAGCCATCCTTGTATCGTATCACAATTTTACACGAAAACGACTCGACTGCGAAATAATTCTTGGAGTAAAAATTACAACGCGAGCGGAGTCGCACACGGAGGGAATTTTCAAATAAATTATGACAGATTTGCCTTTTACCATAAAATAGATCGGTACAGAAGGTTCACTCCAGGCAACGAGCTAAAACGCACACAAAGTCACGCTACATGAACAGCGACCGCATTCGTTCGACCGAGATAGATCGAGAGCGCCGCCGGACGTACGTGTCTGTGTGCGTAGGCCTGTTTTCGGATTTTCCTCTTGTTGTATGGAGAGCTGACCTTCTGTATCTATTTATTTTGTGCTTTAACCCAGAACTTAATACCATTATAGTCTGACTGTGTGTTTCCAAATAACATTTGGGCATTTAGTTCAGGTTTTTGTAAAATACGTCGGAGAGAGCTAAATGTAGGTACTTAATTTCAATTAGTTCATACTGAAAATAGGGCATTGAGTGGAACATAAAAATAAAAACATTAGTATTGTTTGTTGCGAAAGTTGAAAAAAATCGTGAAATAATACTGGGTCGCGTACAAATAAATATTGCACAAAATCAACTTAAAATTCGTGGAAAAATATTGTGTAAAAATATCGTGAAAAAAAAGTGTTTGTTTTAAAGCCTAGCTCTATTCATTATTTAACTTTTATTATGTGAATGATGTTTTTACAAGTTTTATTTTTAACAACTTGTATGATAATAGTTTATAAGAGGTTTATTATTAAACATTTTGTCTCTGAAGTTGGATTAGCCGGTACATTACTTCGTCTAGTCAACGGTGTAAGTGATGACCAGAATAACTTGTTAAATAAAAAAAAAAAACAGATGAAAAATAGATCATACACAAAAGGTCGAAGAATTAACCAAGTAAACGACCCTTTTATTTCTAAAATCTAATTATAATGAGGCCGCACTTAAATATATATATTATATATAAATATTAGGTCCAACTGTGGCTGTGCGGCCATTGTGTACACGCCCTAATACCAGTCATTGTGGTCATCACATTTTGAGGTCATTATTTTTGCACGGAATGGAATGTTTACAGCACAATATACATAAATGTATATCTACATAAGTACTATAATTAATTTTGTGTAAAATATCATATTTTCTTAAGAAGTTTTTACGTTGCGAACTGTATTACATTATAAAAGGTTTTGTAATATTAAATAGCAACTGAAAATATAAAATATAGTGCATTTTGAATGATATACGTATTTTATTTATTAACTTCCATGAATTTTGTCCCTGATTATAAGTTATATGTATAACTAGTGCTACTACTACCCACAGCAGAGTTGCCAACCACAAATTTTGAATACCAAGATTGCAAGGTGAAAATACCATAGAAAAGACTTTTCTATGACCATCAAACGCGGGGCCGTGGGGCCGACCGATAAAGGTAAGGTTGAAGGCGCGAAATTTAAAATACAGAATTTTACCAGGATGCTTTGAAAAACCCAGGACGTTACTTAAAACTATCCGAGGCACTCCAGGACATTCCAAAAAGCAGGACATGTCCTGGGAAAACAGGACGGTTGGCAACCCTAGCCCACTGTCACACATTTTCAGTTGATACTTCATTTTTCGACTCATTAGAAGACATGGTTTCGTGGGTAACCATCCATTACATATGAAGACTCCTCCGCGCCTCGGAAAGCACGTTAAGCCGTTGGTCCCGGCTGTCATTCATAGATCTTTGAGAGTCGTTACGAGTAGTCAGAAGCCCAAAAGTATGACAACCAGTCTTACCAAGGGGTATCATGTTACCCAGTAACTGGCTTGTGTAGGTCAGATGGGCAGTCCGGTTAGACTGGAAGCCGACCCCAACCTGATGGGAAAAGGCTAGGCAATATTGATTTTGATTATAACGACTTGAAAAAGTCAGTTCATTTGAAACATTGGTAATATAACTTTTACAATATTTAACACAACTAACTATTTACAAAAAATATAACATCACGCCTTGTTTCCCCGAAGGGATGGACAGAGGTGTCCCTGTAGCAGGTACACCCACATTTCGCCAGTTATGTTTAAGTCCCATGTAATAGGGGGCGAGCCTATTGCCATCAACCGGGCACAAATCCAGACTCCGAGCTGCTACTGAGAAATTTCAGATAGAAAAACCCAATAACACTTTGCCCGACCCGGGAATCGAACCCAGGACCTCATGCTCAGCAGTAGCGCTTGCGACCACTAGACCAACGAGGCAGTAACTATTTACACTAGTTATTAAAATTAATAACTAACTATACAAATAAATACAAAAAAATCGCTGTCCTCCGGAAAGGTGCCCCGAAGACTAGCAAGCATTGCCACGATGTTTGGCACTTTCTTTGGTCAAAGAATAAGCCAGAGACCATCTTCTACTCTACAGTCAAATCATAAGTCGGTTTTATATTCATAAATAGTGTTGTAGAACATAAGTGCGTATTTCAGCGCTTCGAATACATCTTCGGTAGTATAGTGGTAAGTATCCCCGCCTGTCACGCGGGAGACCGGGGTTCGATTCCCCGCCGGAGAGAATCTTTTTGATTCTAATTTTTATTTTAAAACGTATGGGTAAATGCTTTTTGAAGATTTGTATGAATTTGTTTATTTACAATAGTTGTTTTTAACGTATAATTTACCACCAATGTTATTAAAGATTCGGAAATTCATTATTTTTGCCGATAAAAGTGTTTTTGATGTAACACTATATTTTCCAACATTTATTGCAAATATTTTCAATCACCAACATGAAAGAAAAACCTTCCTCTTTTATCCCAAAAGGGTATCTATCTTCCTCCAATCGCCATTCATTATCGATATTAACTGATTAGTAAAAGCAATTGAACTGTGTAAATGCAATACCGTCCCCTCTAAGCCCGGGTCCCAGTGGACGATTTAATCGGGACCCCAAAACATCCGGACAAAACAGGGATTTAGCCGAGCCAGGGGGGACTTACGGCAAAGTGAAATCACGAACTGCGATGAATGGGAACTATAATTGGATTTAGCGCCATCTATTAACAAGTAGTGATAGCTTTATGAATGTGAGCAAATAATTGAACATGTTTACATAGCTCGATAGATGTCGCTATGTATGCTTAAGTTTTCACGCCCCATTCAAGGGTAAGTACGAGTGCAATTGAAATAACTTAAAAGGCAACATTATAAATAATCTTTACTATGAGAACACATAAATAACTGGAAAAAATGCATAGAAAAGCTGGTTCTTTTTCGCGAAATAATCAAAATTAGTTGCCGATTCTGCCCTTCCGTATGTCCACAACAAGCATTAAGATAAGGGAAGTCCGAAATAGAGGGCCCTTCGCACAAGAGATCTAAGGGCTAAGCACAACACATTACACTGTTTTTTCACATCAGTTGTTGGGCAACGGACTTTTAGATAAATCCCGGGGTTTAAAAGATTCTCAGGTGTCCGTCCTGAGTGGGTAAAGGTAAAGCTCGAATTGAACTGTGTGGTATTTATTTTTGGGATTTGGAGTGGTTGGTGAAAACATAAAATAAAGGTAAAGCGATTCAATGCCAAATAAACCTCGATAAGGACCAAACCCCGTGCCAAAATTCCGTAATGAAATGAAATGAAATTGTTTATTCTGTAAATAGGATATCGGAATCACTTTAACACGTCATATTAAAAAAAAATAAAAAAATAAGCTAGATGAATTCGGCGTTTCCTATCTGACTACTCTGAGAAGAAAGGCCGAAACAAACTCAGAGGTCGCAGTCTCTTTTAAAGTCCAGACATAATCTTGGTCAGGCCATATGATTAGTGGTGCCGATTCCCTTGTTCACAAACTAAACTAAATTTAAGTTCAGTGCATCTTTTTCTTTCTATTACATTAAGAAAAGGACAGAAGATAAATTTTAGTTTAGTCCTGTCAAATTAATCAGCGCCTGTCACTCTCCATACAAGTTTAGACGTGATTAAAAACTTGCCGACTAAAATTACGTCAATTTACGTCAAGCGCTGATTAATTTGACAGGACTAAACTAAAATTTATCTTCTGTCCTTTTCTTAATGAAATAGAAAGAAAAAGATGCACTGAACTTAAATTTAGTTTAGTTTGTGAACAAGGGAATCGGCACCATTGTCTGAAAAGGTCTTTTGAGGAAAGAACCACACAGATTTGAGTGGACCTGTCCAGTCAGTGCAAGCATTTGTCAGTAATCGTGGAGCTCAACTCAGAACTTAAGAAGGACCAGTACCCAATTACGTAAATTATTTTCGTAAACGATTATGACAAATTTGTTTCATTTTGACAGTTCAACAACATTCATTGCGATATTTACGTTGTTGAGCAGATTTTTTTTCCAACTTATGAAGCAATGGTTTAGCAATCTATTTCAAATCGAAACAAATTGTGATTGATCGTGTTTTACGTAATTAGGGTACTGATTGTCAAGCTACATAGAAAAGTGTAGGTAAGTTAACCGATAACAGTAAACTGTGTCCAGCCATCCCATCCTTGATGTCCTTCCTCCGGTTGACGCTCTAAGCCGAGGTTCGTACCCCACAGGGGGTGCCCTTAGCGAGCGTTCACCTAGTTTTAATTAGCATAGTTGAATAACCCCTGGCTGGAGGTTTTAAGTGTAGTAGCTTAAGGCACCCACAGGAAAGCCCGGTTAAGTAGTCATGATCTCAGAGGTCAACTACGAGATGACCTACATAAAAAAAAAGTAAACTGTGCATCACGGACGGATTAACTAGGTAGGACATAGTACCCTACCCTACCCTACCATTACCCTTTAGGAGAGGGTACTTAACGGTTAAATCAATACCTACGGTTTAAATTTTATGTTTCCTTTACTAGCTGCTGCCTGCGGCTTCGCCCGCGTTAACCTTAATTCTTTTTCTAAAATAAAACTACCTAAGTTAGTCCTTATAAAATCAGTTATCTGCCAGTGAAAGTCCTGTCAAAATTGGTCCAGCCGTTTCGGAGATTAGCCGGAGCAGATAGACAAAAAAAAATTGTTATAAGTACCATACATATACTTTCATAAACATTTAGGAAAAACCTGTTATTTTGACATTACAAACAGACACTTCAATTTTATTTATTTGTAGATATGTAGTACGTAGGTATAGATGTATATATTTAGATTAAAATTCTTTAATTTTATTACTCTATTTTATTTATCCACAGTGTCTCTTCAGTGTTGACACACAATATAAAAGTAGACTTTTTTACATCTTCGAGTAATCTAACCTTGACTCCACTTCAAAAATAAGTAAAAATTCCGGCAAATTATCCTTGCTATTTCTTCGGAAGTGATTACTAAGTATAATATTTGTAAAAACCGAGGTTACCGGAGACATTGTTAGCTGCGATAATTATGATAAAACTTCGCAGAATTCAACGTGTGTGCTGACACCCGATGGCAGGCGATTGCATAAACATAACGGGAAAGATTGGTTTCAATATTTATCAGTATTGGTATTAGAAAATATACCTAGTCTTCTTGTTTTCGTGTGGTTTTAGTGCCTAACCTGGTGCCTGGTGACTAACCTATGCCGTCGAAAAATATCTCTCAGACATGCCGGTTTCCTTAACTACACTTCACTTCACTTAATTAACTACACTTCAGAATACAGAGAAATCAAACAAGGCGTCCCACAATGAAGTGTTTTGGGCCCTCTGCTATTCATCATTTATATAAATGACCTTCCCAAAGTAACTAATCATCCCACTATACTTTTTGCTGATGATAGTACTGTCGTTTTTACAAGTAAGGACAAGTTATCCCTAGAACAAGATATTAACAGCACTCTAAGTGTAATTATAAAATGGCTAACTAATAACAATTTAAAAATGAACTTAGACAAAACTAAATGATATTTCGCAATCGTAAAGCCCAATTTACTGACATTAATATAGATTATACAGGGAACAAAATAAATGAGATAGCAACTACAAAATTCTTAGGCATATCAATTGATTATAATTTGAATTGGAAGACACATGTTGATACTTTAAATCAAAAATTAAATAGGCAATCATATGCCTTACATATGCTGTCAAAAACGGTAGACGCATCTGCTGTACTTGCAGCATACCATGGCTACGTGGGATCCTTGATAAAGTATGGTATTATATTCTGGGGTAATTCCACCAATAAGGACATTGCAATCAAGGCGCAAAAGCGGTGTATTAGGGGTATGTTTAATATCAACCAGACTGATAGCTGCAGACCATATTTTATCAAATATAATATATTGACATTACCGTGTGTCTACATTTATGAGATTGCTAGCTTCGCTAGAACTAACAAACATCTTTTTGATAAGTACAGAAGTAAGCGGCATAGTGATAAAATTTGTTGCAAATCTAACAAGACGGCATTGTATACTAAAAGCATTTTCAGTATGGCACCGCGTATATACAATCACTTACCAAAGTCTATACTAGAAACTTCATCGATCAATGAATTTAAAAAGAAAATGAAAAGATTCTTGCTATTTAAATGTTATTATAGTATTCAGGATTATTTAATAGAGGATGTAAGGACATATTGTTCTCAAAAATATTGTGATTGATGTGACATGTGGTTAATGCACTAATTATTTATCTATTATTTAATTTAACATTTATTTACAAATATATCTTGACATTCTCATTTAATACATTCATGACATTTAATTTTTAATTATTGTAGTGACATTATTATTTACTAATCTTTCATTATAATTGGACACCGTGACATTACCCAAAATTGTGTTATTAATTGTAAATATTAATTATAAATTATTGTTGCAAGTAATTGTATTATAATGTTGTGATACAGTTAAAGCTTCAGATTTGCATGCCTCAAGGCGTAATATGGTTGAACTATGCTCTATTTTTTTTAACAACTTTATGTAATTACCATTATTAGCAAATAAATGATTTTGAATTTGAATTTGAATTTCCTCACGATGTTTTCCTTCACCGTTTTTGAAGCAAGTGATAATTATACAATACGCACATGAATCCGAAAAGTCAGAGGTGCGTGACTTAGGTTCGAACCCGAGACCTATGACTTGGCAGTCTGACGGTCAGACCACTAGGCTATCACTGTTCTCTATACCTAGTACCTACCTACTTAGAATAGAATATACGATTGATATGTGGTCCTAAGAGAGGAGCTCGGGGCTAGGTAATAACAGCCGCATGACTCGATCCATCAAGTTAAGCTACGCTTGCCGGGGTTAATCCGTGGAAGGGTGACCATCCTTACCTACCGAGACTCCTCCGTGCCTCGGAAAGCACGTTAAGCCATTGGTCCGGGCTGTCATTCGTAGATCTTTGACAGTTGTTACGGGTCGTCAGAAGCCCGAAAGTCTGACAACCAGTCTTACCAAGGGGTATCGTATTACCCAATTACTGGATTGTGGAGGTCAGATAGGCAGTCGCTTCATGTAAAATACTGGTATTGAGCTGCATCCGGTTAGACTGAAAGCCGACCCGAACATAGTTGGGAAAAGGCTAGGCAGGATATTGATGTGGTCCTAACTTCCGAATAGTACACCTCTTGTCAGGTGGATATGACATAACTACATATTCAGCCATGCACATAATTTTTCCAGCTATCGTTATTAATTAATTATAACAAACGTTTGCAAACTCAATGCAAAAATCTTGAAAAAAGTAAAGCAGAGAATGGCAGTAGCCAGTAGATCTATCGTCTCGATATCACGCTGATAAAATCAGCTGAAATGAAGTGCCTCCCTAGCACTTTTTTTTTTTTTGGTGAGAAATTATCAAATAACTTCTCCCGCTCTGGGCGTGTCAGACTCTTACTGACTAAAACCCACCGTGTTCCTTCAGTTGCCCTGTTGCCGGGGGGCCACGATGTCCCTTTCGGCCCTTATTCGCAGCCCCGGCAGGCATTGGCCCTAGCGGACCCCGTCAATTCTGCTGACATCTCTTTGAGGCGCGCGTGGAACACAACGCGCCGTCGACCCGGGCCTGGTCCTTATCGGACGGTGAGCTACCCATTGCTCACCGTCCGCAAGCCCGCGCCTACGGTAGCCGGAAATCTATAAGTAATGAGTTGATATAGGTTTCTGCTATTCTATAACTGTACATAAACACCACAAAATCTTCAGATACAAGACGTTCTTCTAATCATAGGTACGGTTTATGGAAATTATTTTCTTCTAAATACATAAGTACCTACTAATCTGTGACTGTGAGAGCAGTGGTGGCCCAGTGGTAACAGCACCAACTTACGAGTTTGTAGGTCGTGGGTTCGAACCCTTTTAGGTAGGTTTACTTTGTATAAAAAATTTCATCACCACTGCTGTCAAAACGGTGTGAGCACTATGTACTAAAGAGTTACCTTTTACCGGGTAATATGTCTTGCATTGACTTGAATGTGCCCTGGCGGCTGTGAGTATGTCATGCTCACTCAGATGTTTTGCTGATGGAGGCGCGTGTGGTAGATCTACAGATTTAGTAAATCTGTGGTTGGATCATTTAGCTCCCTTCAAAATGGTTGAGCTGAATGGTGCTAATCCATGCGTCATGTTCGCGAACGGACGCCGTCAGTTGGGACTGGTCATCTCTTAGTTGCCACGGCTTATTTTTAATTTATTTTAATTTTTTAATTGTTCTTTGTTTTATCTTTTTATTATGGACGCTTCTAACGTGCACATCTTTCTACATTGTTCTCACATGTATAATTTCAACATGAATGATGTAACCAATATTTTGTAACAATTTTTTTATTTAAAAGAGTGTCCGAGGAGTTCCTGCCCGTTCTTCTCCATAGGTACCTACCTACTACTCGAAAGTGCCTGTAAATGGTTTAATTGAAATAAATGCTTTAAGTTTGAGTGAAGGAAAACATCGTGAGGAAACCGGCATGTCCTAGACTAGAACCAAGAATTTGAAGTCATGTGTAATCTACCAACCAGCACTGGGCCCGTGTGGTAGATTACGGCCCACTCCCTCTCGAAAAGAGGAGGCCTGTGTCCCAGCAGTGGGAACATTATAGACTGATTATGCTATAATTGCATAGACCAAATCACTGCTCAAAATCATATTGTGAGATAGTGATCAAGATTCTCCTAAATACATAACAAAAAAAATATAGCAACAAGCATAAATGAAGATGACACCGTTTACATCAACATCATATTAATCTGGCATTACTTCGAAACACGACTAATAGAAACATGTTTCACCGGCAATTCGTCAACAAACGCAGCATTCTCAATAATATTGGGATCTACGGACCTGTGTGCTGTTTCAATCAAAAATGTTATGATAGTACATTTATGCACGATACAGAGAAAACTCCGGGACAACGTTTTCAAAAACGAAAAGATGATATAATATTGGGGTATGTGGAAGTCAGGCAGAAATTTATAAACTTTACTTATTGTAGTGTAACGGTTGTGCAGGTAACACTTTAGCCAAAGTATCACGACCTAAGTCAAACGGCAGTCCATGTAAAACCAAAGAAACCCTAACTGTACAATGAAATTTTCATTCATAAACAATAGTACTAATATAATACCTACTTACCATAACGATGACGGTGTCAATGCACTTCGTGCTAGCTGGCGTCAAGCTCCTTGAAAGCAAAGAGCGTGAAGATACTTAGATAAAGTTAAACGCTCAATAAAATGCTCAGCCATCACTTTGTTACTGACGGCAATTGCCTGATTGTGGCTGCAGAACGTGAAATTCTGAATACGATTCCCCAGCAGGCAGGACCAGCACTGACCACAATAGAAACGGGTTTTGTCGACGGAAGAATAGACAAAATGACAGATAAACAATCACAATCTGTCATTTTGTCTATTCTTCCGTCGACAAAACTCGTAGAAAACCCGTTTCTATGGTTGTCATGCTAAACTTGCATGAAGTGGGTACGTACTATATCCTTCTGCTATTACATTTGCTTCTACATTTGCTGTTCCACCTTTTTGAGAATACATCATGCAAAAAGTTATAAGTTGTAGTTTTGAGAGCTAACAAAATCTCTAGACTTTTAGAGTTCCAACTGTAAATTCTTACCCAGACTGCAGTAGATACCCGGAAATAAAAACTTTAGAACAGTGTCTCGCTAGAATTTCATTCATCTTTTCCGTATCAGAACTATTGACCCAGTTCGAGAAGGAACTCTCTTCCTTGCTAATTGGTAGCATCAATCATTTACACACGTCATTTTATTTATTTATAATTTGACTGTGAAGGATCCTAGTTCATTTCATTACAGTAAATTAGATTATTAGATCATTAACTAAGCCATCCGCGTTGGAATGTTAAATGTGTACAGTACAGAACCAAAGGACCAAATATTCGGTTTTCGAAGGACCAAATTAAATCCAGTAACTAAAGAAAGAAATGCAGTAGAAATTAAACTAAAAAATAATAATTTGAATTAAACCTCTTTACGATAAACAAAGGTTTAGACGTTCACCTTTGCATAAAACTTTGAAGGATTCAGCTATTTCCGTTGAAAGGGTTCAAATACACCGTCTTAATTATTGAATTGGCTGCTCAACAGGTTTCTCTGTTTAACATTCAAGTCAATCATTATTCATGATAAAATCTTGGACTTATTAAAATGGAAAATCAGCAAACTGTAGTGAATAACACCATTCCCTCTTTTTGATATTAGTAAAACTTAGTTACAGGGCGGTTAAACGGCAGTAAGCAACATTTTCGAACGACTGCCACCGGACGAGCAAAAAATTTAATCTCTAAAGACCTTTCCTTGACTCACAAATTAGGTAAATAGGTATTATAATTTAGATTACTAAAATGTAATTGTGTTAGTAATTCTACAGCCGTGTGCGCAGCTCCCTCCCATATGTGTAAGATATAAGCGATCGCAGTGGTCGCACGATCAGTATTACCGCGACTGTCTGTCACAATGGAGGCTAGAGTGATTGTTGTCTGTCTGTTTGTTGCCGCGATCGTTCGCGGGGAGCAAGGTATGTGGAGTTTTATTAAATAAAATAAAAAAAGTGTTAAAAAGTAGGAGTTCAAATCGCGATTCAAAAGGACCAAAAAGTGAGTCGGCTTCATTCATAAAACGTCGTTGTTTATTTATTAAAAACAATTATATTCAAAACTACTAGGTACTAGAACAAAACCTGAGGACCAAATATTCTGGTCTCGAAGGACCAAATGAAATCCATCTAACCAAAGAAAGCAATGCAGTAGAAATTAAAATAAATTTAATTCGGAATTTTAAATTAGACCTCTTTTTAGACGCTACACCTTTTCATAAAATTCTGTAGAATTCAGCATCTAATTCTGTGTCTGTCATAGGTACTTGTAAGGATTCAAATACATCTGTTGATTTCTACTTTGAATCTTCAACACAAGCCCAGAATAACGCAGGTGTAGGTTTGATGTTGAACTAACAATCAAAAGGTCCCTAATTTGAATTCTAGCTGTCTCATAATGATTAGGAACTGACTCTTGGCTCAAGCTGGTTGGAAGTGTGAATAGGAACTATACTGTCTTAGTAAATTATAACCAGTTTCTAAATAGGCTAAATCCTCTTAATCAACGTGATCATTATAGCATTATCCTTGTTAAGATATTTTTTTGTATAAATCAAGATTACCTAAAACAATTTAGTTATGGCGATTTTGTATCTACCTACTTGTATATTTTGTATCTACCTACTTGTATATTTTGTATCTACCTACTTGTATATTTTGTATCTACCTACTTGTATATTTTGTATCTACCTACTTGTATATTTTGTATCTACCTACTTGTATATTTTGTATCTACCTACTTGTATATTTTGTATCTACCTACTGGTATATTTATCATGTCACGATCTTATTCATAATAAATATGAATGAATGCATTTTAAAATGCAAGTTAGATTTATTAAATACGACGGTTTCTTACTGTGACGTCATTCGTTGATCGAAGATAATTTTTATTATGTAGATGCTATCATAATACCATGTTTAATTTATAATAAGTTGAATAGGAATTATACCATCGTTCCATAGTACTTAGGTTGGGCTTGGTAAATGGATTGGTCTAGGCAATGTTGTTACCAAAGCACATTTAAAACTGACACACGATGATTTGACGGCACGGTTGTTGGCGCAGTGGTTAAGCGATTGACTGCTGCGCTGCGTGTCGCGGGTTCGATTCCCGCACGGAACAAATATTTGTATGACCTACAAGTAGTTGTTCCGGGTCTGGCTGTTTGTGTATGTGAGTTTAAATGTTTGTAAACGCACCCACGATACAGGAGAAATTCCTAGTGTGGAGCAACGTTTTTTTTAAAAAAAAAAAAAAAAAAAAAACTATAAGATACCGTTGAACGCTACTTTGTAAATAAATATTATAGAAAACTCTTTTGCCCTCGGCTTCGCCCTCGTGGATGTCGAAAAATATCCTTCGGTAACGTACTACCGGGATTTAGGGCTCCCATACAAAACTGCGAATTCGCATCGCATTGCAAAAATCTGCGAGCTCGGCCTAAGCCAAGCGCACTGCGAGCTCATAGATTTTTGCAATGCGATGCGAATTCGCAGTTTTGTGTGGGAGCCCCTTAAAGGAAGCCAAGCGATGATCGCATACCTAAAAACCTCATTCCTGCCTTTATTTCTTCTTATAGCTTTTTTATATGAGTTTGAAAAACAAACAGAAAGCCTTTCTTATTGAGAATCTGAGAACTTACGCTAAACGTTCTAAAACTATCAGGAATTATAAGTTTTAAAATTTAATAGGTAAGTTTTAAAACTCAATAATAGGTTTCAGGACTGACACACTAATATTATTCTCATTACCACGCTACTAACATGTAGGTAAAGTAGGAAAATGTATGGAAACATATAACCACAAGATACAATCGAAGGTCGAATCCAAAGATAAAATCTAGATACAATTTTATGACAGCATTCGCATAGTTTATTTATGATGAATTGTCTCACATATTTCCCTCATGCGGCAACACTAAGATGTCATAGTATTGCCATCATAGCGGATTTCCCCAAGCCATTCAAAAAGTCTTTACGCTGTAGATAACCGTGGGTTATCCAAGCTAATTTACATACATTACGGTCATCTTAAAAGTATTTGTTTAATGAGAGAGAAATCCCACAGCCTGTTATGATTCATTTTTGTTGTGGAGATCAGTGCTTACTGCGGTCAAGTTCAAAGCATAAGGCCGCGCGCACTTTGGATACGAATTTGTATCGTACGTAAACGTACGACTGTGGTCGTACGAATTGAGTGCGCACACTGAATACGTTTTTCTCCGTAAAATAGGTAGTGTTCCGGTGATAACGCATTGAACCCACGAAAAATCCCAACAAGTTCGGATTGTTTTCTGTCGTTGGAACTATGCGTAAAAGCTTGCAGAAGTCAACTCGTGCAAATAATTTCGGATTTCTTTCATTAGACTGGACACTTGACTCTAACAAAAATTAGCACTTTAAGGCTTAATATTTCGCAAACGGATCCTTGAATCCAAAAAATGGTTCCTACAAACTCACAATGTTTTTAAAAGACCTTTCCAATGATACCCCAAACCATGAATTGAAAAAAAAAAACATTACCACTTTACGTGTAGGAGAGGTACCCTAAAAAAATGTTTTTCATAATTTTGTTTTACTAATTAATATGTATACCTATGCCAAATTACAGCTTTCTAGTACAAAGGGTCTCGGAGCTAGACCGCGGACAGACAGACAGACGGACATGACGAAACTATAAGGGTTCCTTGTTTACTACGGAACCCTAAAAAGCATGTTGACAGGCTAACAATGTACCAGTGAAATTGTATCAGTGTGTAATGAAATAGATAGTTTACTGCCAAAAGAAAGAAGATTCTGACACGTCCGAAAAAGATTGAAAGTTGAAGTAGGTAATACATCATCTCAAAGCGAAACAGTCAGACGATGACGCTGTGATGCATCATGTTAATACTATATTATTAACTCGAAAGTCTTAATTAAAGCCTGTATGTTTCGTACCGAAGGACGCGTAAATGCCCGTAATTTAAGACACGTTTAATAAAGATGATTTAATTTAATAAAAATGCTGTGCCCGACGAAATACCTTACGAACGATGACCGCCAATTATGTTGTTATTTTTATTTCCATTTAAAAAGCTAAAAGTATCCGTTATTTATCATGTAAATGTAGTAAGAAATAAAGTCATGTATAATTATTAAATAGTAATTCTACTATCTACAGAGTTACTCGTAACTCGACGTATTCCTTGCAGGACATCATAGTAGGGTTAAAATGCAACAAATTAAGCCACCAAATGTTCTACCGAAGTTCAGTAGTTTTTGAATTAGTTAGATTTTTAGTTTCGTTATGAAAAATCCCAGATTTAGTACGTGCGTTTTTCAAAAAAGTGATTATTCAGAAAATCAAATTAAACAATTTAGTGAATATTATTATTATTTTTAATCAATATCAATTCAAAAACTTTAATTACACACATTTCACACGTCTTGTTCGATGTGCTGCCCTCGGTTTCGAATACATGTTCTTATTCGCTTCCTCACTCCGGTTTTTGTGATTCTTGATGTGATTGTTGCCCTCATCTGGTCCGCCGCGTCTGTTATTCTCTCCCTTAGTTCTTCAATTGAACTCCATATACGTACTGTCCTATCCATATTACCAGATTATTACTGTCCCTTTGCAGACCAAAGGCATGGCACGCTTGCTCGATTTCAGACTTATAATATGTAAGTCACACACTGCTTCCCTCACGATGTTTTCCTTCGACGATGTCAGTAATGTCCAACACGAACTCAGATAGTATTTACACACATATGAATACGTTAGAAATTACGAGTAATTCAGCAAAATGGGCCGGAAGCAGCTGTAGCGAAATTACATACAATCGTTTCATTTTCTAAGGGATTTATAATCATGTTTTCATGGCTCCTGTATCGAAATTGGAAGAGCGCGTAAATGCGACTAAGACATTTCTTCATTAGTTCACTCCATCTATATAAATATAAAACACTCGACTTACATCCTTGTGCCTTCCGAGAAAAAATCTTTCATAATGACGCATTTTAAATGTTCCGTTAATATTCAAGTCTGCCGATTAACTAATTAAACGACGTCATATTTGTATCAGAATCACAAAGAAAGGGGGAGTCACTGATGACTTTTAATGACATATAAATATGTCTGAGATGTGCGAATCAAATAAAAAAATGCAAAACAGTTACTTTCAAATATGTATTTTTATTTCCAAAAGGTATTTGTTCACATACATATAATAAAACGGATAAAACTAACACCAATGATATTCTTTGTTATGCAAATCGTTTCAACGTTTCACACATTTAGCAAAATAAAATAGCATAGAACTTGAACCTGCTGGTCATCCGGTCATTGAACAAAACCCAGCGCCGGATCTAGGGGAGGGCAAGCCGGGGCCCGTGCCCCGGGCACCAGTAGCAGACAAGTGCACCACCTAGAACACAGCAATTTTGCAATAAATGAAACGCGCAGCACATTTATAATCTTTCAATTTATTTATTTTGACAACAGTTTTGGCGCCCCTGTTGAATTTGATTAATATGTTGCTGCCAAAATTTTCATTTTGAGAAAATTTTAATTTCGCGGGCTAATATAGCGCATCTCCATAAAAGATTGGTGGCGGGCGGCAGACGGTGCCCCGCCTCAGAAATATTCTAGATCTGGGGCTGACAAAACCATGCCTATATTTTAATTTGATGCAAAAACAATTATTTAATTTACCTACAGCAACTTTAAACCGGACTGTGAAGGGCTAGATTGCCCTTGGGTTGTGAGTTTGTGACAAGTCAGGTTACAAAATAAAAACGTGTCTCACAATAATAATTATTAATTGACACCTACATTATGACGGATAGAACATTTTGTTGATGCATGTCAGATTGCAGAAATTGCCCTAACTCTCCAAAACCCTCAAGGTTTGTTGGGACAATTCAGACAATCAGGCTCTTCACACAAAAACGCAATTTTTATTTATTACCCTGGCAACACTAATAAACAGGATAGAATAAGTAGGTACTATAGTATTGTCGACAGGATATTTATATCTTTATGCTGCACCATTTTATTTACTGCCGTTTCCTTGAAAACGAGTCGATCAAGAATAAAATTAAACATGCAGAATGATAATACGAACAATTGCAATCTTTTGAGGTTTATTGTCATCGTAAACCGTTTAATAGGTTTGCAGTTAATTAGGTTATTAGCGAATTAAATTGATGCGACTTTATTTTGAGCCATTCCATTACACAAAAAGTTTATCTATCAACGTATTGTGCAAACTTTCACTTTAAGTGAAATTACTTAGTATTTAAAATTAAATGTAGCAGCAATTTTGAAAACTTTACATCAATATTCATATTCATTGTTTGAGTACTTAAGTATGTATCGAGAATCTTCTGTGTTTTCTCCATAAAATAAATCTTTACCATGCTTGTGTGAACTGTTTTATTTTGAGGTAAAAACAATATGTACTCGAGTTTTATCGTCTTCAAAACCAACCAGAAATCCTCATCAATTAAGATAACACAGAAACAGAAATCCACCGAAACAATTTCTATTTAAATACGACCTTGGCTGCAACACTTAAAAAGACAACAACGCTTCTCAGTACCCACAAACTAGTCATTGTTTCAAAACCAATGAGTGTCAATCACCGTATGGACAGACGGACAGACAATCTTATGTTTAGTAAACTTGTATGACCGCCTGACCGGCAGGCAGACAAGTGAAACCTCCATGATTGATGAACACTGCGATTAACTGATTACTGATAATGATAACCATCCCGGTTTGATTGCATTTGATTTTGATATGCGTGTGGAGAATTGACAGGTGATAGTAAGGTTACACGTGTATTCGGTCTTCGAAAGTATAGTGCACTTTGATTTAAGTGGATCGATGAGGTCTAACCAACCAAGATTAGCCAAAATTTGTCTGGTTTTGTGAGACGACATGTCTTTATTTCCTTTCAGTTCTCTGGTATCCTCTCCTATAATGTCTATACGTAAATTGATTGTGATGCCAGGCGTAGCATTTGATAATACTTGACTGGTTCTTTGAGTCGTAGTTGAATGTATGTAGAGCAGTATCTTGCTGATAAACCATCAGCATGACTTAGTAAGCCAAGAATTTTTATTGCTGTTTAAATGGTAGTGATTTTAAGTAAGAAAGGATCTTCATTTGCATACAATTTTGTTAATATAAAGGATCTTAGTGCAGAACACATTCCGCCATAATACAATAACATGCAAATTATTTAAAATATCGATACTCAGAAACGTATTGGTAAAGCAAAAGTAAATACCATAAATGAAGGAAGCTTATCAGATCCAAAAACAAAGATAGCTTAATTAATAAATAAAGAAAGTCGTATACAAGTAGTGTGGCCGATAAATTTGTCGTATCTAAATAAAGATCTGGTCGTAAAAACAGTCGGTCGATTACACGGCTCACTTAAATTGGATTGATTGAGTTCAGTATCGATGCAGGCCACATCACTCCAGTTTTACTAATTAAATTGTCAATGGTCTTAAATTGATGATACATAATCGGGCTATGTAAAAAAGTCTATAGATCGGTGGTAACTAGTCTTACAAAGTCATAATTCGTAGTAACCCAGACTTAAAATTAAATTCAAAATTCAAATCATTTGTTTCGAGTAACATAGACTCATATTATTATTAGAATAGGCACACATTTACAAATAAAACTAAAATAAAATAATGTAAAATTCAATAAAAATAAAATAAAAATCAAAATTTAAAATACAATCAAAATTAAAACTCAAATTAAAAATAAAAAACAAATAAAAGACATTAAATTCGTTATAAATTAAAATTAAGTAACTCAAGAAATATGTATACTTTTGCTTTTCGATTTTTTGCAGCTGCTTTGTCATTAGTTTGTTAAATTAAAATCTATCTAATGAAAATAATATGACCGCCAATATTCTCTGCACGACGTTCAGCAATGTTATGAATAGACCCATTTTTCAACAGTACTTGCCAACCGCCTAATATCGTCATAAAAACTAGGGGTACTTAAAGGTGACATCATAAGCCTCCGGATTGAAGGACCAAATTATATAAACGATATTTTTGGTCGTTTTTTTTTTTGAAATTTTGTTTTAAAATTATGTGAAGTAATAACAGTAACATTGTATTCCTTATCCTAGCTCCAACAGGTCTCTGCCGCGCCAACGAGCGGCTCCTGATGTGCGGCTGTCCCCGAACGTGCCGGGATCCGGCGCCGGATTGTGCCGCTGTATGCCGTACCGGTTGCTTCTGCGAGGATGGAGAGGTCCGGAACGATAACGGGATCTGCGTCAAACTGGCGGATTGTCCACCTATCCGTAAGTGGGAGCGAGAAATATTAGGTACTATTCTACAATAATTTTTTTTTGACAGCTTTCAAATAAATTAAATTTTGTCCATGTTAGGTCCTGGGGTTCGCAATTTAGCGATCGACAATATATGTATTATTTTATTAACCATTGCGACATGTTGCTCGAACAAAATGAATATCACCAAATCACGACATAAATAAAACAAATATGCTAGAGCCGCATCTGCGTCTATCGTAAATTCGTGACGAAGCTTCGCACAGTGACGTACCAATAATGGATGGTCACATCTGCGTGTATCGTAATACACGCAGATGTGACCATCCATTATTGGTTATCGTCGCGATAGTCCGGGCTGTGTAGGTACATAATAAGTGTGGTGCGTGGTCGGAGTAGCCCCTGGCTGGAGGTTTTAAGTGTAGCAGGTTAAATAGTCATGACCTCAGATGTCAGCTATGACATGCTATACAGGAAGAAAAAAAAATAGGTCGGATTAGCGTTGGTCATTTCGACTGTTGTTTCCGGACTGTGTAGACGGTCTGTCGAAATAATGGAGAGCCATCTTGAATTATCGCACGATAATTCGTTAAAATTATGAAGCCTCTAATGTGACCACCGCATTAGCGCGATAACTTTTTAGCGAGCAAAAAATCCGAAGCTTCGGCACGCAATGCTTTGTCACGATAGACGCAGATGCGACCCCAGCATAAGACAAACACGCTAAACAAATGACTTATTAAGATTACTAATTATAATTTTGATTCTTTGTGGTATTTGTACAGCTTGATTTAAAATAACTTCAATTAGGACAAGTGTCATACTGTCATGATAAGCAAAAATATTTGCGTATTTTCCTGAGCTGGTGTCCACAAGTTCATACTGTATTCATAAAGTTATAACAATTTTAGTTAATGAAATAACACATTATAACAACTTGGTGAATGGTTAAATTGCTAAAGATAAAGAAGGTTTTATACCAAATTCCATACAACATGTTTTAAAAACAAGTGGCCATATTTAAATTAAATTTTCGAACCCAGTCGCAGTCCCTTCAGCCATTCCGTCTGATGTTAGGGATTGACCTAAGTTTTTTCATGGTGAAACTTCTACAGATTAGATCGGCTGCTACCATCTTATTATATCCAGATAAACGAAAGCAGAAGAACATAAACAAAACCCAATCAAATCCTTTACTTCTCTCAGTGTCAGCCTACAAGCAAGATACATCAGAACCTCGGCCCAACGGGGGTAAATGCCCTGCAAACGAGGAGTATAGGTACTGCGAGCCCTGCAACAAGACCTGTGACCAACCTAACCCCATTTGTCCAGCCCAGTGCAGCAGGGGCTGCTTCTGTAAGGATGGGCTGTTGAGGGATCGGGATGGTAGATGTGTTGCACCGGAAAAGTGCTCAAAACGTAAGATTATTTTCTTATTTACACGACTGCCCAAAAAAGGAGAGGATTGTTTTCAGGGTTCATGTATGTATGAGAGCTTCTTTATTCCATCATAACTTTTAAATGCCTGAACAGATTTGGATGTGTGGGGTATCGTTAGAATTCTTACATTTACATCATCCCGAATACCTAAAAATGTCGGCAGTATGGCTCCATTTTAAAATGTAAAAAAAACATGTTTTAATATAAAATTAAAAAATCACGACTAAAAACGCCAAAAAACGAACAAAAAATTAATTGAATAAATAAAACTGTAATCTGTAATGACAATTTTATTTGTTCAACTAGTTTTTTAATATTTTTTGTAAGTCAATGGTGCCGATTCCCTTGTTCACAAACTAAACTAAATTTAAGTTCAGTGCATCTTTTTCTTTCTATTTCATTAAGAAAAGGACAGAAGATAAATTTTAGTTTAGTCCTGTCAAATTAATCAACGCCTGTCACTACTCCATACTAGTTTAGACGTGATTAAAAACTTGCCAACTAAAATTACGTCAATTTACGTCAAGCGCTGATTAATTTGACAGGACTAAACTAAAATTTATCTTCTGTCCTTTTCTTAATGAAATAGAAAGAAAAAGATGCACTGAACTTAAATTTAGTTTAGTTAGTGAACAAGGGAATCGGCACCATTGGATGGCTAACAAGCAAAGGCCTGATGCTGCCGCCTATGGTTATCTGTAATACCAAAGGCATCGTAGATGCGTTACCACCTCAGAAACAAGATTGGAATGACTCGTCATGTTATGCCTGGAATTACACCGGCACCCACACCCTTCAAACTAGAACATAATGCTGGTTAGTGGCAAGAATAGGGTATGTAATGGTGGTGGTATTTTCCCGAACGAACTCCTTCATAGAGAAATCGGCTCTATTCTACTTTCTAAGATAATTTGAAAGTGAAAATACTTCTAATAAGTTTTTTAGATCATGAAAGCTTATTTAGCAGGCAGCATCGGTAACAGTGGTTCGTATTTGAATTCCTGGGCTGTGGTATCAATGAATTGGGTGAAGGGAATTTTCTAAAAAATAACGGGGATTGGTAAAATAAATGAACCTACCTTTTCACTGTTCATACCATGTCCAGGAAAAGTACAAAACAGGCAAGGGAAAAAAAACAGTGGCACTCCGGGAGTGCCGACAGAAGTGAAAACTTGAACAATTTTATTGTGCAGGAAATACTTTTAATGAGGTGTCGGTAACGGTAACGGTAACAGTGTCGCGAGTTCAATTGTTTTTTCCCATCTCAAAAATGCCTAACGCGCCTAAAGAAGTTTTCACTTTAAAAAAAAAAATTGAGAGGTTAATGCCTTAGCCAATTGAGATGGCAAGTTGACATGTCAATTAAACAATTCGTAGATTTTGCGCATATGAAATTAAAAGTTAAACAGGCTCCTGTTATCTTGAGATGCGATCTTGACTTACTTCCTACCACACACGAGGTCAAGGCAAACTCTATTTGTTTAATTTAGAACACATTAATGAGAGACAGTTATTGTTTTTTTGCACGTCCTTTTAGCGACAAAATACAATGGCTATTAGTTTTTTAAATTTTTGTTTTTTAAGAGCGACTTTACTTCTTTAGTCGCGTTGGGCATTTTTAAAATGAGACTAAACCATTGATTTAGCGACACTGTAACGCAATTTACCGACACCGTGGAGTAAAAGACATCAACGCGTTGATTGCCGCGGTGCGTGGAGTAAAAGACATAATGCGTTGATTACACTCCCGGAGTGCCACTGTTTTTTTTTTTTTTTTCTTTCTCCACTTCAGTTTTTAAACTTTATGCTTCTGCTTTATTTACAGACACCAAATAATAGCTATAGTGAGCTAAGCTAAGGTGCTTTCTTGCCGACGACCTACACTTCTCTAAATCTTCTACCTTCAAGCTGTGCTGTTTCTTCACTTACATTTCAACGAAGAAGAATGTCTTTCTCAAGTCTATACTATCTTTTTATATTTTATACTTTCACTATCACTTTTGTAAATTAGATTCTTGTATAAACGATTACGATCTGTTGTACCTAGCCATAATTATAGATACTTAGGTACGGCCAACGACAGAAGTCGATTAACACTGCTACTTTGACTTAAGGGGGAAGCGTCAGGGTTGCCCGCAAAATTCAAATTTTCTTACGTTTTTTGCATTTTGCAGGTCAGTATCAGGTTTTATGTTGATTAAAATATGATTCGCGACCGTAACAAATATGGTTTTACTCAGTTATAATCATTACAATCAGCAATACAACTCCATAAGTTAGCAAAGGTGTCAAATGTCATGATTTCATGAAATCATTACATTTGACACCTTTATCTTCTTCTTAATCACTATTGCTGATTGTAATGATTAAAATTGAGTAAAGTCATATTTGTTACGGCCGCGAATCATATTTTAATCAACATAAAACCTGACATTGACCTGCAAAATGCAAAAAACGTAAGAAAATTTGAATTTCGCGGGCTACTCTGACGCTTCCCCCTTAACATCTAAATTATTCGATACAATGTATTTCAGCATTTCATGTAAGCTAAGAATGATTATTCTTTTATTTTCATCTTTCTTTTGTTTTTTTTTCCGATCCGAATTTGATAAAAGTTTTAGTTCTAATTTAATAACTGAAGTGTAAATCGACTTTCGTTGCGGATTTTGTACGTCCAGCAAGATTTCTTTGTCACTATCTGTTCTGTAACTTATGAAAATTCACAGACGTAAGAAATGTGTATTTATCTAAGTACATCTAAGGATAACAACAAAAAATAATTTCATAATTTCTACTACTACTATATTACCAGCGACCAATCAATCAATCTGCCGAGCCTTTCTCAACCATGTTGGGGTCGGCTTCCAGTCTAACCGGCTGCAGCTGAATACCAGTATTTTACATGGAGCGACAGACTATCTGACCTCCACAACTCAGTAACTGGGTAATACGATACCCTTTGGTAAAACTGGCTGTCTGACTTTCGGGCTTCTGACGACCCGTAACGACTGTCAAAAATCGACGGCTTAACGTGCTTTCCGACCGAGGCACGAAGGAATCTGTATGTAAAGAAGTTACCTATCCACAGACCAACCCCGGCAAGCGTAGCTTAGCCTGATGGATCGACCCGTGCGGCTGTTATCACTTAGCCACGACTATACTACCAGTGACCGTAGACCCCGTAATCAATTGTATGAGTTAGATATACCTATCACGATATATGATAACTATCACGATATAATGATACCTATCACGATATATGATGCCTATCACGATATTTGATACCTATTACTATATATGATACCTATCACGATATATGATACCTATCACGATATACGATACCTATCACTCTGTAGTTTCGCTCCTCAATTTAATTTGACCTTCTACACCTACAGTACTTCCAGCTCCAAACGCAACACAGTCCGAGAGGACCTGTAAAGAACATCAGGTCTTCAAGCTATGCGAGTCAATGGAGAAGACTTGTAGCAAGCCCAATCCCAGGTTCCCATCGCCGTGCAAGATGGGCTGTTTCTGCGAAGAGGGGTACGTTAAATCCCCAAACGGTCAATGTGTCAAGCTAGAGGAATGTGCTAAAGGTAACTGGGAAATACTAAATGGTGTTCATGCAAATTTTTATAACACTGGTCCTCCTGTAATTTTTGACGAATAATACCAGGTTGACGATACCTGATAGTAGATGTCAAATTGATGGTCACACAGTAGGTCTGTCTGCTGTGTTTTTCAAAATAGCATAATAATATACCTACAAAGCATAGTAAAACTCCTCAAAGTCTTCAATGTAATCATTTTCTTGAAGTACGTATTTCTTCTTGCCAAACTATTGTAACTTTAAAATGGATATTGTTTTCGTTGTGATTCCTGAACATCTTCTATATATCTAGCTGTTATATTTTCACACATTTAGAAGTGACATTCTCTTCGTTTATGTATCGATACGGAAAACCGGACGAAGAAAAAAACCTACTATAGTTTGACCGACCGAGAAGCGCAAAAATATTCTTGAAGCGCTTTAGCTATAGCTTTACCGAGACCTCTGTTCCGCGCCTTACGTATGTGCGCGGCGAGACAGAGGTCAGTGCAGGCCGCTGATTCGTCAACGCTGCACCCCGCCTCGCAGTATATACCAGGGATGTAACGGATATCCGTATCCGCATCCGCAACTGCGGAGCATCCGCATAAAATTTTTTATCCGCAAAACATCCGCATCCTCATGTTTTGATTTTAAAAGCTCCGCATCCTCATAATTTCTATGGGGATGTGGCCCTACCTACGTTGTTCGCTAGACGGCTCCGAGCTAAATGTGCGGGCCGGAGTGTGATGCGTTCCTATTGCCTGAATTTGCAGTGTCCCTGTCCTATGACAGGCGATCGGCCGCACGTGACAGTGGTAGCATGTCAGATGTCAAAACAAGGGATAATTTTCATATGACATCTGCATCTGCACCCTCATCCACATCCTCAATAAGGAATTTTCCAATATCCGTATGCTCATCTGCATCCTCAAACCCGATTATCTCGATATCCTCATCCGCATCCTGATCCGTTATACGACATCCATTACAACCCTGGTATATACCGCCTCGCTATAGTTAAAAGTGCCACAAGAATCTTTTGGCGCTTGACTGACATTGAAAGGAGGGCGCTGTTGGTGAACATTTGTGATAATGTTTCGTGAAATTCTATTGAAACAACAAGATAGCGGTATTAGTTCCGATATTGGCCATGCGCCAAAAGATCCTTGTACAACTATATAAGTAAATGACTGCACGTGTTCATATTTTCTTTATAACTTTTCTGCACTTCTATGTATTTGTTACCAATCAATTTATTTATAATTAAATTATTAAAAGAAATATTATTTGAGTTTTAGTCAAAAACTTTGTTTTCTGAAATGATATTTTGACTGTTCTTAATTTAGTATTTATTTATTAAAATAGTGTTAAGATAATTATTAAGGAAAAACATAAATAAATTGTTAAATACATTATTTCCTGGTTTCTTCTTTCTTTTCCTGTCTATTCTTATAACTGTAAAGCCGGGTCTCCTGCGCGTGTGTTTACACAAAAACATCGCAACAAAGAGGCCATTTGTGTATGCAAACACGACATTTTGTATGAAAGCAAATAAATAAAAATAAATAATAATATATTACCATTCAATTGTACAAAAACACAAACTAAAAACTATGCAGCGTTAAAACTAAAGGAAAGAGTGTTTCGATGAACTCTGGCACCCGGAGTAAGATTTAACTTGTGTTTAGGGTGCCAGCAAATGTTTATGAGTAAGGTTTTTTTGTGTAAAGTTTCGAAAAAACACGCGCATGAGACCCGGCTTTCGGAAAACATAATATCCACAAGCTTTAAACAAATGGCACATTTATTCTCTTTCAAGATAAAAACCGGCCAAGTGCGTGTCGGACCACGCACAATGAAGGATTCCGTAGTTGGGATGAATTTATCCCAAAAACAAACTTAACTTTGTAGTTGAAAAATATGTTCTCCCATACGGAATGTATGGGAAAACATGTTATTGCAACTGCAAAGTTAAGTTGGTTGATTATTACTCGTTAACCTGTAGAGCCTACTTAGCTATGATAGTTTTCCTTTTAATTTCGTTATATAAACTACTGTTGTGATTTTTTTCACATTCCCAAAACCAACCATTTAGCCGGCAGGGGGGGGGGACACTTGACTCCAACAAAAATTAGCACTTTAAAGCTTAATATTTCGCAAACGAATCCCTGAATCCAAAAATGGTTGTGACAAACTCACAATATTTTTAAAGGACCTTTCCAGTGATACCCCTCACCATGGGGTAAAAAAATAAAAAAATAAACATCACCACTTTACGTGTATGAGAGGTACCCTAAAAAAAATGTTTTTCATAATTTTGTTTTACCAATTTGTCGGCGTAATTAATATGTATACCTATGCCAAATTACAGCTTTCTAGTACTAAGGGTCTCGGAGCTAGACCGCGGACAGACAGACAGACAGACAGACGGATATGACGAAACTATAAGGGTTCCTTGTTCACTACGGAACCCTAAAAAAGGGATTCAATACTTTGCCAAGTAAAAGGATAGGATGTAACTTCTGTTTTCTATCTTACCCTTATTTCTTCAAAAGATGGCAGTAGACTGATGATAAGAAACGTCCCAAACCGGAGACAAGCTGGCACACCTTCAAATACATCGAATCACCATCCAATCAATCTGAGGCTTCCAGTCTCAGAACCAGATACAGCCATTATTTTACGAGGACTGACAGCCAATCTGACCTCCACAACCCAGTAGCTGGGTATCACGATTCCCCTTGGTAAGACTGGTTGTCAGATATTTTGGCTTCTGACTACCCGTAATGACTGTCAAAGAGCTACGAATAGTGTCCTACCGAAACCGAAACCGAATTTCGGCATGTCTCAGTTTCGGCCGAAGCCAAAACCGAAACCGATTCTTCCTTACAAGGATGATATTTTGAGGGAAAAGTAAAGAAAACGATAATCTATGTAATATAATCATTATTTGTTTTAATGAATTATTTTTTGATGTTTACTACCTACTCTTATGCTAAATCACGTACCTAATGAAACTTACCAAATTCAAAATAAATCACTAAAATCACACGCAAACTCAAAACAAACAAAACGATACGACATGATTAGGTACGTGGGCGCGGCAAAATGTCTTCGTCGCTTACTCGCTTGGATAGAATTTAACGCGCAAAACATGACCGATCACAGCGCCGAATGCAGTTTCGGTTTCGGTCGTAGTTTCGGCAGATTTGCCGCCGAAACCGAAACTAAACCGAAACTCGACCGAAACCGAACTTTCGGTCGGACACTATCTACGAATGATAACCAGAACCAACGACTTAACGTGCTTTCCGAGGCACGGAGGGTATTTCATGTATGTAAATAATTATAATAGGGCGATTAACCGATTCAGATATGGACCTATATGTTACTGGCACTATGACAATCACCATGCTTGGTAGTTAAATTAGCTGAATTTAATTTTTTCGTAGGTATAGGTAGTTGAAGGAAGGAGAGCTGCGAGCTGACCATATTCTTGTTGTACTCGAAATGAATCAACACAACAATCAACACGCAACAAAACAATATAGACAGAGAATCATTGGACATACACTAATTATAATAATCAGTAACTTATATAACAAGCACAATATTTCATAATGAGTTCCACGCCACTAGTCGCTAACATACCTCATTCCTAACGTAACCATAGGTCCCGTTTTGAACGGGACCGTCCCTTTTTTCGGTTCTTCGTTCCGGTGTCCACAAAAAAAAGCCTGGGGACGCAAAATTGTCCCATTTTCACAAACGGGACAATTTTGCGTTTGGTGGAAGTGTTCAAACACTTTTCACCAACAACCTTATGCAATTAAGCATGAAAACTTTTGTATTTTAATTGAATATGTTTTATGTCTGCCAAAAACAAATGCACCAATAGAAAGAGTATTTTCTACAATTAATAAATTGTGGACGTCTGAAAAAACCAAGTTACAGGTTCCGGTCTTTAATAAGGCGATGTTGATAATTAAGGTGAATATTAAAAACATGGTAAGAATTTTATTCTTACATAAAATCATCACCAGCTGTATTAAAACAAATTTGTTCTACTGACAAATATAAAAATGACTGAAAAAATTTCTTGCTTAGCTTTTCAAATCATTTTTTATAAAAAATTGGTTTTCTGTAAAATCGGTTTACGGACGATAATTTTACGTGATAACGTCACAAGCCGAACGCTTAAACTGATCGTGCCTCTCTATCGCTTGTTCCGCGCTCTCGCTTGCACGCTCGGCTCAGACGGAACGTCACACTTTTTCGTGCGTGCAGCCGGCGTTCATCGATTTATAAGACGTTATCACGTCAAAAATGTTTTTTTTTCATTGAGAACCTTATCTGGTATTCTCAAAAGTTTCCTTTATGAATCGGTCCTACTAATTGAGATAAATAAACTGATGTCCCGTTTTGAGTTTAAAAAAATGGTCACGTTACTCATTCCTCAATCAGTAAGTACCTACTCTTTCTTTATGAAAACTATGTGGGTAGTTGAATAATGAACAATATGTATAAAAGTGTATAACTTGTAAGAACATGTTATCGATACCGTGCGTGCAAGACTAGCGGGAGCAGATGCAATAAGTACGTAGAGTTGCATAGAACATCATATGAACTGAGAGAAGGCACTAGGAAGTGGTGAAGGGTGGGCGTTTTTGGGAGACTGTCTTATGTAATTTTGACGTTCGAAAAGTGCTGATTCTCAGCCTAGTTTGAATAATAGTAGATTGTTATACGAGGGGCTAAAATTACCCTTTGCAACGAGGTAGTTACTCCCGAGCTTTAGCGAGGGAGTAAATAGAAACCGAGTTATAATGGGTTTTAGCGCCGTGTGTTACACTCTACTTTTCACTACGATTGCGAGAAAATAAAATAATCCAATACAATATTAAATATTTTATTTAAATGTACAATTTGTACAATTCTGGATATTTAACAAGATGTTTTTTTCCGGCAATTTCAGTCATCTGTGAAGATGTTCTCACTAGATGATGACATTTTCACTGTTGTAAATTATATTACGGTCACCAATTCAATTCGTAATTTGAGAAAAATTCTAAAGATTTCACGCCAATGCCTTTTTAGGGTTCCGTTGCCAAATGGCAAAAAACGGAACCCTTATAGATTCGTCATGTCTGTCTGTCTGTCTGTCTGTCTGTCTGTCTGTCTGTCTGTCTGTCTATCTGTCTGTCTGTCTGTCTGTCTGTCTGTCCGTCCGTATGTCACAGCCACTTTTTTCCGAAACTATAAGAGCTACGCTGTTGAAACTTGGTAAGTAGATGTATTCTGTGAACCGCATTAAGATTTTCACATAAAAATAGAAAAAAAACAAATAATTTTGGAGTTCCCCATACTTAGAACTGAAACTCAAAAATTTTTTTTTCATCAATCCCATACGTGTGGGGTATCTATGGATAGGTCTTCAAAAATAATATTGAGGTTTCTAATATCATTTTTTTCTAAACTGAATAGTTTGCGCGAGAGATACTTCCAAAGTGGTAAAATGTGTGTCCCCCCCCTGTAACTTCTAAAATAAGAGAATGATAAAACTAAAAAAAATATATGATGTACATTACCATGTAAACTTCCACCGAAAATTGGTTTGAACGAGATCTAACAAGTAGTTTTTTTTTAATACGTCATAAATCGTAAACCGCAATTTACCTTTCATTCAATGTTACTTGCTGCTACGGAACCCTTCATGGGCGAGTACGACTCGCACTTGGCCGGTTTTTTTATTTCTTCTGTGGCCGCAACGCAATGCACGCATTCTACCGAAGAGATAGCCGCACTTATAGTCCGTGAGCCAGATAGCAGGGTTGTAACGGATGTCGTATAAAGGATGAGGATGCGGATGAGGATATCGAGATAATCGAGTTTGAGGATGCGGATGAGGATACGGATATTGGAAAATCCCTTATTGAGGATGCGGATGAGGGTACGGATGCAGATGTCGTATGAAAAAAAGCCCTTGTTTTGACACCTGACACCACAATCATGCCACCACTGTCACGAGCGGCTGATGGTCTGTCATAAGACAGGGACACTGCAAATTCAGGCGATAGGAATGCGTCACTCACACTCCGACCACTCCGACTCTTAAAAAAGTTCACTATTTGAGCGAACAACGTAGGTAGGGTCACATCCCCATAGAAATTATGAGGATGCGGATGAGGATGCGGAGCTTTTAAAATCGAAACTTGAGGAAGCGGATATTTTGCGGATATCAAAATTTATGCGGATGCTCCGCAGTTGCGGATGCGGATACGGATATCCGTTACATCCCTGCCAGATAGTATATTTTGTCAGTCATTTCCTCTCAAGCGATAACTCGTGAAATGCTTCAGAGAGTTGTACTAAACAGCATGGTGAACGTCGGCTGCCGCTCCGTGGGTGGGTGGGGCAGCGGCAGCCTCTCAATCACGTAAAAAAAAAAATGTTTTCAGTCATTTCCTCCCGACTGAAAATTTGTTAAATGATAGTTAACGCAATTATTCAAAGATAAAAAAAGTCAGGTGGCCGTACCGTGGTGGATTATACGTCAGCTGGACACACGAACGAAAAAAAAATTTTTCGTTCAGTGATTTCCTCTCACTTGAAAATGTGTCAGATGATAGTTTACATGCTATCTTGAATAAATAAAAACGTCAGCTGGCTCTATGTTGGTGGAAAGGTCGTCAGCTGATGCAGTGAAAGGTAGACCATGGGAGCCATCGCTTATTTAAATACGTCAGCTGACGGGTTTTCCACCAACGGCAGCTGACGTTTCTATTTATTCAAAATTGCATGTAAACTATCGACTATCTACTGAAGTAATATTAAAATAATACTGCTTTTGAACTGGTGATAGGCCTCCTGGTTACAAACAAAAAATGTGTGCCAAATTTTATTAAAAAATCCGTTTAGCCGTTTTTTCCTGATTGAGCAACAAACAAACTTACTTTCGCATTTATGATATTAGTTAGGAAGGTAAATTAGTTATTTATGCAACTGTTGTAAAATAAGGGGTATTAAAACACGAATGTGGGTTTATCACACGAGGCGAAGCCAAGTGTGATAGTAGTATCACATGAGTGTTTTAATACCTAATTATAACAGTTGCATACAATACTTTATCTACACCCATGATATGAATCCTCTATAAAAGTTTCTGAAACCATTGGGTGTTTGTAATTCAAGATCAAGAATAAAGAAATTCCCACGAAATTCAGTACAACTGCACGTATGTACGTCGCCTGCAGCAGCACATCACACACACACATGCGTGCAGCGGGTGCTGCTGTCCCCCGCTTGAACATTGAAACGAGTTGCGTAATGAAATTTAGTAAGTACAACAATGTAACACTTATTGGGATGGGGTAATGGTTACTATGACACTGGCTGTTATAATGTTGGCCATAAGCCAACTGTATCTGAAACTTTTATAGAGGTTTTATAGCATGGGTGTAGATAAATTATAATAGTAGCCTACGAAACCAATTCATTACCAAACACGACACACCAAACATGGTCCACCAATCAATCAACATTATTTTTCCAGCTCAGGTAAAGACTGGTCCAACAACTCCAGCAACTCCAGCTCATTCAATGATTGGTCCAGCAAATCCACCTAAGTTTATAGTCCAGTTTCTGATTGACCCAATGTTCCAAGATTTCCAACCATCCTACCATAATCCTTCCGTGGAAGACTGCGCCCCAGATGAGGAATACTTTTCCTGTGGATGGTGCGAGCCCAGCTGTTCACAGCCAGCCCCCTCTTGTCCGAACAAGGTCTGCATCAGGGGATGCCTGTGCCGCCCTCCGTTACTGAGGCATCATACTGGATTCTGTGTGGAAGCGAAGGAATGCTTTCCAGGTAAGAATTTTTTTATTAGAACATAATGAAGTCACATAGGATCAAAAACTGATAGTAGCAAGTATTATAAAATCCCTCGACATAATGTAAATAGGGAAGAATAATTATTATAACATCATCTACATAGACTAAATGGGAAAATACGTATTATTGAAGCTAACTCAAAAACTACCTACTATATGGAACCATCACGCAAGCTTCTGCTACCAAATGAAAAATTCACGAAAATATCGATGAACAAAAAAAACGAAGTTGAACATGAACCTGAATGATGAACTCGAGAAGATTTGAGTTCCAACAACAGTACCGACTTAGTTCTAAAGTGTTAAGCCGGACTCTCCTGCGCGTGTTTTTGCACGAAAACATCACAACAAAGAGGCGTAGCCAAACTTATTTGTCTATGCAAATACGACGTTTTGTATGAAAATAAATGTTTATATGTAAGGTTTTTGTGCAATGTTTCGAAAAAACGCGCAGGAGACCCGGCTTTACTGACATCCCAGCGCCGTCGTATTAAGGATACACAACCATAAGAGACTTAATAAACCTGCTAATTGCGTAATACACGATCAATCACAATCTGAATCATTTTGAAGGATATTGCTAATCCATTGCTTCATATGTTCGAAAAATGTGTCTGTTCAACAATGTAATTAACGCAATGAATGTTGTTGAACTGTCAAAATGAAACAGATTGTGATTTATCGTATCTATGTTACGCAATTAGGGTGCTTGTACCTAATTGCGTAACACATAATATGACAATTGATCGCAAATGGGTTTCATTTTGAACATCCATTGCGTTATTTACGTTGTTGAGCAGACAAATTTTACTCACCTATGAAGCAATGGATTAGCAACGAATTGACCTACAAGTAGTTGTTCCACGTCTGACTGTTTGTGTATGTGAGATTAAATGTTTGTAAAAGCTCCCACAATACAGGAGAAATTCATAGTGAGGGGCAACGTTTCAAAAAAATCGGCACCGCGGTAATCAACGCGTTGATGTCTTTTACTCCACGGTGTCGGTAAATTGCGTTACAGCGTCGCGAAATCAATGGTTTAGTCCCATTTCAAAAATGCCCAACGCGCCTAAAGAAGATTTCACTTCAAAAAAACAATATCCATCAAAACTCTCGGATTGTGATTCAAAGTGTTACGCAATTAGTGTGCTGATTTATAGGTATCACTACTCATATTAAAGGTACATTTATAAATATTGCTTTACAATGGTGCCGATTTCCTTGTTCACAAACTAAACTAAATTTAAGTTTAGTGCATCTTTTTCTTTCTATTTCATTAAGAAAAGGACAGAAGATAAATTTTAGTTTAGTCGTATCAAATCAATCAGCGCTTGACGTAAATTGACGTAATTTTAATCGGCAAGTTTTTAATCACATCTAAACTTGTATGAAGAGTGACAGGCGATGATTAATTTGACAGGACTAAACTAAAATTTATCTTCTGTCCTTTTCTTAATGAAATAGAAAGAAAAAGATGCACTGAACTTAATTTTAGTTTAGTTTGTGAACAAGGGAATCGGCACCATTGTCACTTTTAAGTAAACGGGATATTAGATTACCCACGTCGTGACTATAGACATTGATCTTTTTAACTTTTTAATTCACTGGTACACAAAATCAAGGCCGGCTCACCACTGCCACAAGATGGGGTTTACTTATCACCAAACAATGTCAATGTGTAACATCCCCATTCATAATCTCTGCTGTCAGAACCCCGCCATAGATCAGCTGTAACATTGTTCGCCGTGTTATCATGTGGGTGCAGTATTTATGTGACAACTGTGAACTTGGCTCTATTCTGCGTATACGCATCGATCACGCCCTTATGGCTGGACAAATCCTGATCTTGAACTTTGATTTTATTTATAACTTGCTGATCTTTTCGTTTTGTTCATAGTTTCCTTTCGGGTTTCAAAAGTATGAGCAGCAAAGTTATAAGTAGAGTAGGTGTCGGTTTATAGAGCCAATTGATCCGATCATCTATCTATATAAATAAAAATCAATTGCTGTTCGTTAGTCTCGCTAAAACTCGAGAACGGCTAGACCGATTTAGCTGATTTTGGTTTTGAAATGTTTGTCGTAGTCCAGGGAAGGTTTAAACGGTGAGAAAATATGTAAAAACTAACGAAAAAAAAAATATGAAGAAAATTCACGTTCTCATACATTTTGTGTGGATCGGCTTTTTTGATATCTCGGTAGGTAGGTAGGGTAGGTAGGGTAGGCAGGGTAGGCAGGGTAGGTAGGGTTATGCACATTCATTGACTGTTAGGCGGAACGAAGTTTGCCGGGTCAGCTAGTAAATAATAAATAGGCTTAGTAGGTAAGTATAAACAGTTTTGTTTATACTTACTTGTTTTGTTACTACTTTTTGTTTATTCTGATGAGAAGTTATAACTTCTCTCTCATTGTCATCATTGCCAAAATCTCGTTGAAGACACAACATATTTTCAAGATTAAATTTGAAAAGTTATTTAAATTAAAATTAATTTCTATGAAATACCTTCCGTACCTATAAAACCAGTCCTGTCGCGACGACACATCGCCTGCTGCTGCCTGCTACCTTTACCACCAATTTTGATAACGTCAAAGTTCTCTATCAAACAATCGAGAACCTACAAACGGGGATTAGATCATAAAGACCGATCCGCTAAAAACGTACAGAAAAAGGCACAATCAAACGATCTGACGCAAAATAACGATGATTCAATGCTAACTCCCACATTTTATGCCTCAATTGTTTTAGGGATAAAAAGAACGAGAAAGTTCGCGACAGTCAGCTCATAAAATCGTTAATAAGTGGCTTGAGAGGCAAGCCATGTTCGGTGGCACTCGTAAATTTTTATACACTTATTTTGTTGAAAACCAAATCCGAAAATTGGGGCTTTGTTTCCGAAATTATCTGCTTTTACACTCCAACTTTCATTTGAATTTCATGGCTTATGCTGTTTGAGCAACCTTATTATAGCTTAGTAGTTAACAAAATTAGATTGGAACTTAAAATTGATTCAGTTTTAAAACTCAATTCGTCGTGAATGATCTGACTGGCAAGATTGCGTTTGGTAGGTAATGTTCCGACTTCGGCAAAGCCTGTAAATTTTGACAATTCAAAAAGCATTGAACTTAAATGACCTCACAATAACAAACTTATAGCTGACGAAATCTGTAAATAGCTTTAAAACAAGAACAGAAATATTTTTAATCTGCAGATTGTTTATGAATTTCGCTTGAGCCTGAAGTACTTCGAAATACGGGACAAAACATTTTGTAAGAAGAAAAAAATGTGTGACACGAATAGAGGCTTTTAAAAAGTACGACCCAAAATGGGGCGCATGCATTAACAAGACAAGATCTCCTATTCTGTAAACTCTTGAATGTAAACGTAGTGTAGGATGCTCCCTGACTTGTGAATGGTACTTCGTCGTCGTTCAAATTAAAACACGTCCCACCATTTCGATATTTTTTTCCTTTTCGAAGTGAGCAGGAGTCGACACTTGATTACAAAGGAGGAATTTCTTCCTTTTTTTATCACTAGGTACAGGTAGTGCTTTGAATATTCAAATAAATACCTACTGGAAAATATCTCGGTGTGGTTCATAATATTATAGCATATTCTTTCTTTCTGTGGGTGATGTTAAATAGTGACTGAGTGACACTCTGCTCAAAAAAACCTAACTATGGCTAACAATCCGTCTGCTAAGCGGATTTCTGGCAGAGATTATGACAGCCTCTTCAACCTCTCCAAATTAGGATTCTTCTTCTTTTCATGTAAATGGAAATTATGTACAATAGAAACGGGTTTTGTCGACGGAAGAATAGACAAAATGACAGATAAACAATCACAATCTGTAATTTTTTCTATTCTTTGGTCGACAAAATCCGTAGAAAACCCGTTTCTATGGTTATCATGCTACGCTTGCAGTAAGGTGACTACATTATTCGCGGCATCAGTTGAGTTGTTTAGGGCTGGAGAATAATAATGCCCTATATCTGCCCATTTTTAACAATCTACGAGCAGATGATATACCTCATCTGCATCTGCCATAAACTAATATCGGAATCTGAGTAAATATCGGAGTATAACGTCGTTGATTACTTGATTTTTATACACTTATATTCAAGGCAATGGCACGTAAAATTGAATTGGAGAGGCAACCGGATGGCGAGTAGTAATCTGGGTCTTGAAGTGATACCGAACCCCCCCGTACCGTCCGAATGGACCCCAAATGGACAGGGGCGGAGATATGGAGGGAGGGGAAAAACTTATTTTTTTTGACATGGCATTCGAAATTTAAGCTTTAATAAGTGCAAGAAGTGTGTATCAATGCCATCCGGTTATGATAAAATTCACCCTAATTTTTGGTGATAAATCATAGGTAAGAAGTTTCAAGAATTATATACAGCGTAAGACATTATTCCAATTAACGATGTTGGGGTGTGGCAATTTTTTTAAATTATATAAATAACTTCAAAGCAACTGCATTTCCATCCGGTTGCCTCGTCAAAAAACAATATATTTTGCCTCCCTCCCCATATCTCTGTCCCCGTCCATTTGGGGTCCATTCGGACGACACGGTGTCACTTCAAGATCCAAACCACTCTCCATCCGGTTGCCTCTTCGATAAAATTTTATGTGCCATTGCTTTAACTATTACAGCCACGAAGCAGGTCTTTCTTCTCTCATTCCCCCCTTTATCTTCTAGAGAAATGCAATGATCCCGACGAGGAGTTCGTCTGCCTCTTCGGATGCGAGCTCCGCTGTGACAAGCGCTGTGTGACCCCGCGCTACTGTGTGCTTGGTTGCTACTGCAAGATAGGACTACTGCGGGACAGCTCTGGTCGTTGTGTCGTCAAAGAAAATTGCTCCAACAGCACCGTTACCGATGTTAAGGATACAGCAGTCGATTTGAAGAAAAAGGTTTATTAAAATGATGAGACTTTCATATTAGTACCTGTTGAGTGAAAGTTAGCTTGGGTATAGCAAAGTCTGAATAAAATTTCAAGGAGTGTAGCGTAAGTCAAAGTCAAGACTCAAGTTAGAGTAGGTACAAATACCTAGAAAGAAAAAAAAGAAAAACAGGTTTATTTGTCACAGAAACACGTGCATACAAAAAGTACCTATTGCTAATTTATTTTAGTATCTAAGTAGGTAGGTACTTCGTGTCTTAGTTATTTTAAAGTAGTCAATGGTGCCGATTCTCTTGTACACCGAACTAAACTAACTAAACTATCACTAAAATTCCTTACTTTTGACTATGAGAATCTCAAAGCTATTCTGCAAAATAAATTCTCTAAATTTAAAAATAATTTTGACACATCTAAATCGAATTTGACAACCGCGACTCCACACGTGATACCTAACCACGTGAATCTTTTTAGAGCCGGAGGCGCGCAGGGGGGGCAGCCTCGACGTGTTTTATATGGATTTTTCACTTTTTGTGTGGAAAATAAGAAAAAATATTACCTACATGTAGAGTGTCAGGGGTTTAAGGGTTTTATAAAGGGTGTCGAAATTTTCATTATTTTTGCGATTGGTCACACCGTTTTCGAGATATAAGCAAAAGAAAAAAAAAAATTCAGTACTGTTTTTTCATCTGAAGTCGAGGTGTTGGTGTGAATTTTAGTTCATGACAACCAATTTTATTCCACATGTTTTTAGTCGCGATTAAAAATAGTCATATTTAGTTAGAAAATCTAAATTTTAGGTTAAAAACGTCAAATTCAGAATAGCAAAATTGCCATTTTCACTAAACTAATATCTCAGTGCCATCTTAGTGCTGTCAAACTAAAATATAGTTAAGTTGTGTCACTTTAATCTATTTCAGAATGGGAAATCGTCGTTTGACAGGAATAAACTAAATTTTGGTGATTTTTAGTTTAGTTTAGAGGCATTTGTGACAAGAGAATCGGCACCAATGCCGGATTAAGCAAGTGCGGGGCCCGTAGCATATTTTGTAGAGGGGCCCATATTCTGCAATGGGTTCTTATGTATAAAGTGATATTTTTTTTAATTCAATACTCAATACGTTTATTTGCCATGAACTTTTAAAAATATGTTAAAAATTGTCAAGTAAATTTAATATATCACATCTAAGTTTCACTCAAAAAAATACGCTTAGGCGGAGGTAGACGGGTTTGGATAGGCGGAGCCCCCTTTTTTGCGGGGCCCGTAGCAATTGCTATGCTACTCTTGCTACGTGGTTAATCCGACACTGAAGTTAGTCACGCTATTACAGTTGTAGGTAGGTAGGTATGGTTATTATTTGTGTGATATTGGCTGTTCATGCCATCATAAACAGCTACACACCATTAAGTAGTGTATGTAAGTTACTTTTACATGTGATAGGTAAGTAGGTACTTCCCTGAATAATGTAGGTATCTCATAAAAACGTGTCTATTAAAGTACTAAGTGGGTATAATTATGTAAGTAGGTACTTATTTTTCGCTGTATTATTTCATTCCCATGGCGAGGAATGTACCTATCTAAGTAGGTATTCGTATTGTGATTATTGATGTATCTTTAGGCCAAGTTATCTACCTAATTGAATCTAAGTACCTATTTACGTAGGTAAGCTATGGGTACTTATAGTTTTGTGACTGTGAAATAATGTTCGATATATGGGTCAAAAGTAGGTAGGTACCTAGCTATGGTAAATGTAGGTAATATGTAGGTATGAAATATGTAGAAAAGGAGAAACTAATGTTAAAATAAAAATAGTCGTAAGTAAATAAATGTAACATGACAGACAAATGTTCTAAAGTACCTACTAGGAGAATGAAAATAAAGATATAAAAAAGTTCTTAACTTTTTTTTTTTTTTCTCAAAACCCTTTAACTCCAGATTGGTAGGTAAAGTACACCCGTAGATACACTATAGATAATAAAACAAAAACTATAAATAAATAACTCAAGAAAAGTCACTGCGCACTGCAAGTTTAATTAAGTCGCAAATCATCGCCCGAAGTTGCACACACAATATACCATCTCGCCTCACTACAATCCATGCATCTTTTTTTTTACATGACGGTGGACGAAAAACAAAAAATATAAAATGAAAGCTCAAAAAGATTCTCTCCGGCGGGGAATCGAACCCCGGTCTCCCGCGTGACAGGCGGGGATACTTACCACTATACTACCGAAGATGTGATGGAAGTGGCAAAATAGTAGACTAGTATGGTAAAGTTTTTGATTTTCGTTTAGAAATACACTTCATGGATTTTAATGTAACTTGAGCAGTTGTTTTATCATTATTTTTAATGATTATTTAAATTTTGACTAAAATAACTTATATTGGAGCCAAAGAAATTATTACATATTTATTTACTTACATATATTTTCGAAATTATTTGCTTATATCAGAAAATATTTACAATTTAATTTCATGTTCTTAATTTCTGCACGATCACTTTCTTGTCACCGCCGAGTTGTTTATAATTTCGATGGCTTGCATTTCGGAATAGAAACTAAATTGATAAAAAACGATAATGAGTGAAAAACTAAAAGAATTACGTGAACGATCACAAAAAAGGAAGAAGTTGCTGGCGCAAACTGTTAGTATATTGAAGATTGTTTGTGACATAACCTTAAATCTATGCTAGGTTGTATAGAATCATGATTTGTGTTGTTTTAATTTTAGCTTGGCGTATCAAGTGTGAGTGAGCTGCGGCACGCTTTGGGGGCTACATTGGACGTGCCGGCGAAGAAGCAGGCGGTTCCTGGCGTCGAAAACGAAGGCAGTGACAAACCAACAACTAAAGATCAACCTGATGAACTAGTTTATAAAGATTCCTCGACATTCTTGAAGGTATGTTGTGTTTATTTACGTGCTTAAAACAATAAGAAAAGTGGTATTCGAATGTTTATAGTACAAATGACCCCATTAATTGTAAAAATTATATTCATACTTTGGTAATTAGGTAAGTACATGAAGCAAGCTATTAAATGTACAATCATCTGGTTCAACTTAACTACTCGTTATGACTAAATTACTAATATTCACAGAATTAAAATGATAAAGATTCACTTTTGAAGCAACGGTTTACAAAACCAAACATGACAATTGTAATTTTTTATTTTGATCAACCAATCTCAAGGCAAAACTTAACAATAAAATTATTCTTTATCATCAGGGAACCCAATCATCAAACCCTCACAATGACTACTGCCAGCACTTCGTGGACACAGGCCAGAGACCGCAGAACTTCATCCGTGATGTCGGCCTCGCTGACCGCTTTGAAGAGTACCCCAAGTTGAGGGAACTGATCAAGCTTAAGGATGATCTGATCGCACAGACGGCTACTCCGCCTATGTATTTGAAATGTGATCTGAAGGTAAGTTATAGCACAGTATAAATTTAATATGGACACTCAACAAATACGCCTGAATAAAAAAAATGGAGCGTAGGTAATTATTTCAACAAATAGGCCTAGTTCCCATACCGTCTATATTTATATTGTGGTTATAGGTCTGCAATTTAAATTAGGCAGACTGTCAAAATCCACATGATTATAAGTTTATTTCTTTGTGAATAGAGGGCTGATATGGCGTGGTACTTCCTGCCCGAAAAAAACAAATTGGTTATGCCAAAACGTCTGCATTGTAAGTACCTACGGATATACCGGTACATGCAAAAAAGAAACTACAAGGCTTTTGTAGGTACGTTAATATCAGTATTGAGTATTTTTTGCAACTACCTACATAATATTTTGTAAGTATTGTTTTTTCTATTAATCATAAATGTAGAACGTTTTGATATTTATCATAGTTATTGACTTTTTGGAGTATTTCTCACTACCAATAGAACAAACAATAGACTTACAATTGTACTATTTATTGCAGTGTACGCGGTGGCGCGGCCTGAAAGCATGGTTCCTAGCCGCGCCACCTATTTCGTTAAATGTCTCGCGAATCTTGATAGTACAATTTTTTTATTATAATGTACAATAATGAACATATTACGTACATTTATTCTTATTAACCCCGATTCAAAATTCGACTGTGGCGCAGCCAGGAAGTACCACGCTTGATATGGGTTTGATTGACTTGTTACAATTTTCTTCGCAATCTTAATCCTCGTTTCTTTGACTAACTTGACCAATAGTTTCTCTAAAAAGCTAAAAAGCTTCTAAAAATAATGAAGTGTCTTGAGGACTTATGGTTTTTGTCTTACAAGCTAATCTTTACTGTGCTGTGAATAAAGATTATTATGCTAGCCAGCAGATTGATAATATAACTTACTGCTCAAATACTGTGCAGTAAGTTATGCAGTCTCCCAATGTGCTTAAGTTAAGTAACAGTCAAATATCTACTGAGAGAAACTAATTCTCACAATTGATACGAGAACCCTAGTCTATAAATTTGTGTTAAAACTTCATGAATCCCATTGTCTCTATTGTTTTTAACAACTAACATTTGTTAAATAAATAAATACTAAACAATCTTCTATAGAGCAGTGGTGGCCCAGTGGTAACGGCCGCGGCTTACGAGTTGTAGGTCGTAGGTTCGAACCCAGACAGGCGCTTTACTTTATGTAAATTATTTCATCACCACTGCTCTCAAAACGGTAAAGAAAACATCGTGAGGAAACCGGCATGTCCTAGAACCGAAAAATTCGAAGACATGTGACATCTACCAACCCGCACTGGGCCCGCGTGGTGGATTACAGCCCACTCCCTCTCATAGAGAGGCCTGTGTCCAGTGGAAATATTATAGGCTGATGATGATGATGATGAATCTTCTATAAACATTATACTAATCTCATCTCTAATCTTTTATTTACTTTTATTTATTAACGCTTATGTCCCCAGACATTTGACCTGAAGCAGATGGGGAACAAGTTCGATGTGATCCTGGTAGAGCCCCCGCTAGGATCGGGCTGGCGCTGGCAGGATGTCCTGGCGCTAGATCTGCAGCAGATCGCTCAAGCTCGCTCCTTTATATTCCTGTGGTGTGGCAGCTCTGAAGGTAGGCTAAAATCATCTCAAGAATAATTCCATAGTACATTTCTTTTTTACCTTTGGTCAGTAAATGGTACAGCATCTCTACAAATGCTGTACCATTTACTGACCAAAGGAAACACAACCATACTCTTTTGGAGTCAGTTAAAACGTAGGTTTTAACTGACTCCAAAAGAGTATGGTTGTGTTTCCATCAAATGTATGTGCGAAATTATTTCATGAACTACTGGCCAATTTTGATTGATTTTCAAATTACGGTCAAAACATAATTTATCCACCTAACTTACATTAAGCTGTATTGGGGATTTCTTTGGAACTCATTTGTCAACTTTGACTTCGTGATTTCTGCGGTTGTTAACCCCAAGAACACGAAATGCTAGCAAGACTTACTTTTACCACAAACTAACCAACAGTTACAATCTTCACAGGTTTGGACATGGGCAGAGAATGCCTTAAAAAATGGGGCTTCCGTCGCTGCGAGGACATATGCTGGATAAAAACCAACATAAAAAACCCAGGACACTCCAAGAACCTTGAACATAACGCCGTCTTCCAAAGAACTAAGGAGCATTGTCTTATGGGCATCAAAGGCACGGTCCGAAGGTCTGTGGATGGAGACTTCATCCATGCCAATGTGGATATCGACCTGATCATATCTGAGGATCCTGAGTTTGGGAGTAGCGAGAAGCCCATTGAGATATTCCATATCATGGAGCATTTTTGTTTGGGGAGGAGAAGGTGAGATACGATTTTTGTTGCTAACAAGTCTTTTATTTCGTGACAAATGTCAAAAGATCAAAAACGCGTCGCGGGCGGATCGAGAACTACCAATCGGTCGGAATTATTTTATGATTTGAATTGACAACACTGTTGGTTATCCTTGTTTTTGATTGCGCTAATTGGAACAGGTGGCAGGTTTACGCCCGTTTTCTCCTTCACTAAGTGACACTTAAATGAATCCCTAAATAAAAATGCACTGTTAGATTTTCAACACTAGGCTCAGCGCTGAGAGTTGAAAATCCAACAATGCACTTTTATTTAAGAGTCACTTAGTGAAGGTGTGAACGGGCACTAGGCAAGCACTTGCATATTCGTGGCTTTGTCTGTTTAACTGGTATTTCAAAGACCTAAAAAAAACTTTATACTTTGGCGATTATACTCGTAATAACGAGAGCATTAGTGGCCCAGTGGTAACGGCCGCGACTTACGAGTTGTAGGTCGTAGGTTCAAACCCAGACAGGCGCTTTGCTTTGTGTAAATTATTTCATCATCACTGCTCTCAAAACGGTGAAGGAAAACATCGTGAGGAAACCGGCATGTCCTAGAACCGAAAATTCGAAGATATGTGACATCTACCAACCCGCACTGGGCCCGCGTGGTGGATTACGGCCCACTCCCTCTCACAGAGAGAAGGCCTGTGTCCCAGCAGTGGGAACACTTATGGGCTGCTGATGATGATGAATTGTAATAACTTGTGTATCATCTTCCAGAATCCACTTATTCGGCCGCGACTCCACAATTCGACCAGGCTGGGTGACCATCGGCCACGAGCTCACCAACTCGAACTTCAACGCAGAGCTCTACGCGTCCTACTTCACCGAGGGCCGGGAGAGCACTGGCTGCACCGAGAGGATAGAGGCCCTCCGGCCTAAGAGCCCTCCTAACACCAGCAAGGGGACTCGCCCTAGAGGCAGAGGGGGATTTAGAGGGAGGGGGCGGGGTAGAGGCGCGATTTAGCAGACGATTACGATTGGAGGATGAAGAAGTAGCGTCATTGGTTCTATAAATGATGCTTGGAGATCCGATGGCGGTAGACAAGTCGCTGTCATTATCTTCGGCGAAGGATCGACGAAGACCGACGTCCAATGAGAGAAGAGTTTGAAGAAGATGTATAGAAGTGATTGATGGAATCGTCATTACGACCCTTTAAAAAAAATTGGGGTCGGCTGATGTGGTGTCAGCGTTTTCCAAGATAGATTGACAAAATGATGGTTTTTGATGTTCCTTCTTAGGAATGAAGAGTACTGCAAAAGAACTGCATTTCTCTCAACTGAAATGAAATGAATATTATGTTATTTTTATACTAGAATAATTAAACGTAAGCGTTGTATTTACTCATGATTTTGAATTGAACCAACATTGTTATCGACTATCAATTATATCAATTTTAAAAGTTTTAAGCCAGAAAATATTATACTTCCTGTCAAATATGCAATTTGTTCTACAAAAAATCGGTGGCAGAGAAAAATAAATCAGATATAATCATTCATCTGTAGGTACCATCGCGAAACCCATAAATAACTAACCACTTTGAAAACAAAATCCCGTGCACACGATGACCACATTTGTTACCACCGCGGTTATATAGCGGCATAGTGCTTCAAGCAAGAATAGTCCTTACGGTGGTTGTTATAGCTTTCTGCGATGGTATGTGTATCATTGGGTACCAGCCAGTTCAAATTCTCACAAATATCTTGTAACTATGTCTGCTCTGATAGCAATTAATAGTACACAGCTACACATCAAGCTTTTTCCAGTATTAGCTGACCTCGCATTGTCCGGAAATCCTATACAATGCGAGGTCAGCATAAACTGGAAATGTATAGGTTGATGTGTAGCCGTGTGTACCAAACCTAAAGGTGTCCTGCCTGTACATGAAACCTCGAAAAAAAAATTCAACGTTTTATTTCACAGAGTTGTAGTACGGAATCCTTAGTGCACGAGTTCGGCTCGCACTTGGCCGGTTTTTGTTTGAAATTCAGCATTTAACATACAGGGCCGTAGCGAAAGGGGGGCAATGCCCTACCTTAAAAAAAATCAACCATTCTAAATATCAACTAATAATAAGCAAAGTACTGTGAAGCTAAGTTATGACATCTAAACAATTCCGAATTAACCACGGCATCTTACAATCACAATAAAATAATACTTTATTCTGAATCTTATTCGAATTCAGTTGTTTTAAGGAGACTTTAAATTGAGTAGGTATGTTTGGACATGATTGGAGAAATAATAATGTATGTCAGAATAAATTACTTTTTAAGCTATTGCATAGCTTTTATCGCGGCCTTTGAGCGCGGCGACCGAATCAAGAAATTCCGTAACGAAAAAAACCTAACACCCCCCACTCCGCCTACCAAGTAATGACGGTTCCCATGACAACGTGATGTTGTCATGGGAACGTAATTTTTGTTTTATTCATCACGTCATCATCCCAAGTGTAACGTTGACAAATAGGAAGTATGGAGGTTACAAATGCTATGCAATAGCTTTACCGTGGCAGTCCCCGAGAGCCACACGTTTATTTTTATTTTTATCTGTTTGTCACCCCCGACAGTTAAGTATTACTGACTCACACATTACAAATATCAGTCAAGAAAGCTAAAAGTCAATTGACCAGAACAGATCAACATTTTTACTTCCGCCCTACCTGTAACAACAGCTGCCCTAACTTAAATTCAAGTGGTAGCTACGGCCCTGGTAACATAGTTTATTGAAAATACGTTCAGACATATCTGCAAAGTAAAGTTCACTACTGAACATAGAAGACCATTGTGTTTATATTAAAGCAGCTTCTCCTATTTACTTACTGCACTGCAGCAAACTCATGATTCCTTAAGGCTGTTATTCACGTTTTAAATAAAGTGAGTTACACACTACAATAATTCTATTTTCTTACGCAAAACTTGGTTATAAACTGTCACAATAAGACAAGATTTGTTGCACATGTATTTTGATATGAACCAACATATTCGGCAGGGTGTTTGACTAATTATAATGTACTACAGATAATGCCATCCACGAAGACGCGCCCCACTTCGCGATTAAGCCCGTACGCACGGACGTGAAATTATCGCGGCGGGATTTTATCGCGCACTCGATTTTCAACCCTCGGTGTTAAGCCGAGAGTTGAGAATTCAACAGAGTTCATCCCAGCGCGTCGAAAAACACTGTTGGATTTTCAACTCTCGGTGCTAAGCAGAGCGTTGTAAATCCAGTGTGCGACAAAATCCCGCCGCGATATTTTTACGTCCGTGCGTACTGCGAATGTGGGCTTACTGTACGGTAGCGATTATTGTACTGTAAGCTATACTTTAGTACGGAGCGGAGCGCAATGGGGCGCGTGTTTGTGGATGGCACTATCTATACGTAATCTAGGTTATAAGAATTACAATGAGTATTTTGTGTATCGTGACTTAATAAACACGTTTTTAAAAGTCAGAGTTTTATTTGTGCCCAACTGTTTATCCTTTCTTTAGGGGTATGAAGAACTCAGATAGGGAAATCGTGGCCCCCGGCAACATGGCAACTGAAGGAACACGGGTGGGTTTTAGTCAGTAAGAGTCTGACACGTCCTCCCGCTCCACCCAGAGCGGGAGAAGTTATTTGATAATTTCTCACCAAAAAAGAAAAAAGGGGTATAAAGAACTGGGTGTAAAGTTCAGTCATCCTCTATAGAAAGGGTGTCGTGTCTGGAGGGCAACTGCCCAAGGATTTTTATTCATTGGTAACTTGCAGCTCAACCTGGGATGTTGTCGGCTGCTTAACCAGACTTGCCTGTGGCTGCCTCAATAAATTAAGGCCTCCAGCCAGGGCATAACACTTAGAAACTAAGCGAATACACGCTAAGGGCACCCCTGTGGGGTATGGACCTCGGCCTAGGGCGTCGCTATGGGAGGACAGCAAGGGACAGGCTGGATCGGATTAATATTATTATTAGAGGAATTTAAAGCTACAGGCTCAGCGGCGCTAGCTCGAGCAAGGGTCGGGGCGGGGAGGACGGACGGCTCGAGCAAGGGTCGGGGCGGTGATGGACGGACGGCTCTAGCAAGGATCGGGACGCGGATGGACGGACGGCTCGAGCAAGGGTCGGGGCAGGGACAGACGGCTCGAACAAGAGACGGGGACGTCGCGGCGACCTCGGCGACAAGGACGGCGGTCGATTTTTGTCTTTGTGTGCTAAAGTACTGGTTTCCCTACTACTCTCCTGGAGGAGTGTTGTGGGGTCGTCTGGGATAGTGAGAGTATGCCTTTGTTGGTAAATCTTACTTATGCGGGACGGAGTGTAACGTAGTGGGGCGGCTGCCGCAATTAGGGGATTAGGGTGCTTTATAGCAGAGTCGAAGAAGAGGTGTTTCATAAACTGCTGGACGGTGGGCATTTTGAGATCTAAGTAAAGATCCAAATTGCGGACACAGAAAGGGCTCCCGTAACCTTTCTAAGGAAACGATTCTTAAGGATCTGCATCCTTTGGATGGGTCATGATGGGACGGATTGCCCAAGGATTGATATCAGGAAAGTTATAAATGAGGTCTTTGATGCGGAGTTCGCATGTGGCGATGTAGATGTCGCCACAATCCCACTACACCAGTGAGCTGTCAGAGGCGGCTTAAGTCGTGGGCGACGTGGGCCACCGCCTACGGCCTCGCGGTCCGAGGGGCCTCGCGCCTCGAAGGTTTATGAGGATGCATTACTTAAAAGCCGTGAAAGCGTCGAAAAAATTTTACTCGTCCCAAAAACAAATATATTAACACGAGCCCTCCAGGAGGGTTCCCGGCACTGAACATGTTTTAAAGCTTAATATTACGCAAACGGATCCCTGAATAGAAAAAATGGTTTTCACAGACCCGCAATATTTTTGAACGGCCTATCCAATAACTCGACCTTTACCTGAAAACTTGACAACTGTTCAGCTGTTTTTTTTTTTGGTTTTTTCGTCTTCCTGCGCCACTAGAGGGCCTCGCGAAATGTACCTCGCCCACATCAAACTTTAAATCTAGCCCCGTCACTGAGCTGTATTTGCAAATCACAAGCACACGTACAATTGATATAAGGTTAATGGAACAACCAGAAACATACTTACCAACAAAGTAGACAACTTCTAGGTTTCTTTTCTGTGCTATTGTCATAAACAGGATGTTTTGCAATAGTATCAAGAATCACAAATTGTTATTTGCAGAAATATAGGCCGATGTAAGAGCCAGTTCACATTAGTTCGGATCGAGACATTTATCGAAAAAAACCTGTTTTAGGAGGTCAAATTGTACATGTTTGGGTATTATGATTATAAATAAAACAAAGTAATTATATACATCCATAAGTTTTATTTTACATTGATTGTCTTTAAATCAACTAATCTGCTTCTCGAAATAATTATAAAAAGACAAAACAAAAAAAAATAAGGTGATGAGATCTTTTTACTAAGATAAGAAATAATTTACAGTGTATTACTTTTACTGTGAAACTAAGAATTTCTTAAGATTTATAAAAAAATTATATTCTTTTAGTTTCTCTATCTGCGGAGAGGGCTTTACTAGTATCTGTGAAAGAATCGATCACGAAAAGCCCCCTGTGCACGCTACGACTTGTCGCATTTGCAATATATAGAACCACATAGGTCTTTGTTGTCGAACATAGATTTGATTATCATTATATTAGAATACTAGACATTTATCTGTGACAGTCGTTTTCATAATCATTCGAAGAACATGTCGCTTGCTAACTAGCTTTCACTCCATTCACGTTGCGACTATCGCATAAACCACGGTATACAGACTCAACTTTTCATTTTGTGATTATGTGACAATGGAAACATGTTTTTTTTTTCAATCAAATACAATTTATATTAATTTACGGTTAAAAACCTGTGATTTGACAGAACAGATATTGTTGCAGACAAAAAGAATTGCGTTTAGTCGCAACATGAACGCTAGTTAACCAACTTTCTAACCAATAAAGCCCTTTTCGCCTCTGTATCCAATTGACAGTCATCTTTACTGAGCCTATCGAACATTGTCAAAGTCTTATTATATTAGATAATTCATTATTCTTTTTATATGTTACCATATTCATTATACAAACAAGGCATTATTCTTTCATACTTGTTGTGGACGTAGGCGCGTTTGAGTCTAGTTTTATGACAACTGATTCGTCCGTCTGATAAAAACTAGCAGGGTTTTTAGTAAAAGTGTAAATTATGCCAAGGTTGAGTAATAAAAGATGTAATTTTGAATTTAATTTTATAAAGAATTGAACGATGGTTTTGGGTACTTGTCTTTCGTATTGGTCCTTCGAGTCGTTATCGTAACACGATACGGCTCGAAGGACCAGCTACAACATAGATACAAAATCTGTTCGCTTTTGTATTCAAACGCTGCCTACGTCCGCAACATACAGCGACATCCTTTAAGTATAATCCTCATAAGATCACATTTTTTTATAAGGCAAACAACAATCTTTAAAGCTAAACCTTTGATGAAGGGAGAGGGGAGGTCGAGCGGTTAACCGATAACGAATTTTCGTGCGAATACAATAAAAAAAAAAAATCGAACGTCTACCACTTTCCTGGAATGGGGGTAATTTTAATACTAGAGGTGGCTGTTTATTCAAATATTTCCATGAAAAAATATTTTTTTGGAGAATAAGTTAATGGCTTAGTCCACTCCGTCTATCTAAAACGGATCAAACTAACAACTCCTAAATTTGTACTTGATGATATATACGCGTATATTAACCTCCGGACGCCAAATAGATTGTAATTCGCTGCTTATATAAAATTTTGCACAAAAAATATTGTAAAAAAAAAACAGTAATTTAGAATTTCACCATCCTTATTTACAAATCGGAAGTTAAAATGGCGCATAGAAATTTCAGAATAAAAAAAAAATTACTGAGCCAAATACATATACTTAACAGATAACTAGAAATCTGAAGCGATACAATTAAAAGATTATGAACTAATTAATGAAAAAAAAAAAACAAATTCATGACACTTAATAAAAACTTTTTTTAAACTGGAAGCTTCATGTGACTCCGTCTTAGCCGTATTAAGAAATTAAAATCGTAATGCCTAAAAGAAACAAAATTTTTTTTTTTGTCATTTTCGAACTCCTGCAGCTCTGTTCGTTTCTATGACGTTATTTAAACCTATCTAGACACGATCTAACCTAACTACAGTAACCATTGCTTACGTACTACATTAAAACTTCAGCGAGTTTGTCCAAAATGCCATCTCTACTCACATTCGCTTTTACTCCTTTTCCGAATACCCTTATAGGCCATAACTACGACGAGATAAAACTCCGAACACGTGATACATTCCGCGTTATCGCAATGAACCATACGTCGAGTGTACCACGGGAATTATAAAACCTAGGCAATACATGTCCATTCCTTTTGCTTTCGCATCCCTACATCAAAGTCACCCCTCATACTTCACACCAATTTGCTGGCATTTACGATAAACCCGTCGTCATAACAACTCGGAGTGGCTCAAATATTTAGTATTACATCTGGACATAACAAAACACGGATTGTAGTCAAGCGCAATTTTTCTCGGGAGATAGAACCCCCACTCCGTACTAAAGGTTTGAGCCACCGTCCGCCTACGAAGCCCTATATCACAATAACCGTGAACTCTCCTAAACGTCATAGAAACATTAACGAGAAATGGTGTTGTTTTCATTCTTTTATTTTAACCATGCTCTTAGATTTTGTAGTATTTTTTAAAAGAGTCATCATAATTTGTTCAGTCACTAATTAAAATTTGAAGGTAGTTTGTAATTACATGAATCATAAAGTTTGAAAAGCTATTAAAATAACAGAAGGAAACTAACACCTGTATTAGACATTTTTAATTTCTCTCCATTGCAAATGGACCAGCCATAGACAACGCTCAATATGCTTTTGTCAAATTGATAAAACTTTTTAAAGGCGCTAGGTTGTGTTACAACCTACTTATTTAAAAACAGATCTTGTTTAAACACTAATGTATCGTAACAATAATATTTACAATTAAATAAAAAACATCGGCTTTTCATCCAACTTTTTAAGTTACAGATTTCGTCTGTAACTCTATCTAGGAATGGAAACTTAACTTTCTAGGAACCATAAAGTTGTGAACAAATTCTTATGATAAGTTGTGAACAAGTTCTTATGTTCCAGTGATTTTCTATGATAAAATTGCGGTTACCCGTATTTTTTCTTGTATCAGGACACTAACTTCCCATAGTCATATTATTCGTATAAGGATCATCTCAGACTTATTGAAATGATGAGTCGACTACTGAGGGATTACCTTTCGACTAACAAGATGAGAAATCATGCAAAATCATTGTGTTTGTGTTGTTTATTCAGTTAAACTTATTTTCGGTTCACAACTCCATATGATTCCAGAAAGTTAATCTCTCCACTCATAGTTCCAATCATTTGCTGTTATTAGTAAACATACTTCAATTGCAAAAACACAAAAAACACATTGCATATCAGCAACTCAGTTCGAATATTCCAGGCTTTATCTAGCCTTTTCAATGCCTGCAAACTCCTGATAGTAATTTAAACTTCCATAAACTTTGAGATAACCAAAAACAGTCAACCTTTTGATGTGTATAATACGCCATTTTTGTTAAAAAATACTGGCATTCCAGTCTTAAGCTGGTTTTAGATCTTTTTATCCTCAATTTGTTGATCTTAAACGGATAACGCCACTGCGGACTCTTTAGAATCTCAAACTTGAAAATATTTTCATTATTGAGATTTTATATACTGGACTAACGCTTATGTCAATTCTCGCTGTTTATCATTGGTTATCCTAAGTCAGTGATAGCTAATCAAAAATAGCGCTCTATAAATACATTTAGTAGGCATTGAAAAGGTGCATAAAATCATACGAACGCACGAAAGTCGTGTTGTCTCTCTCACACTTAGCGTGGAAAACCATTCTCTAAGAAGACCTAGTACTTGCAACCATTTGTACTTTTTCAAATGACCACCCTAGCTTTGACGAAACACTGCAGCAATGGATAATGATTTTGTTTGAATTCCATTTCTTTCTCTCAATAGCCAGTTTTATTATTTTGTTAAACGACACTATACAAATAGTGCAATGTATTGTGAAATAAATATGATAAACTTGTATTATTAGGAAGAATATTAAATGTATTATAGTTTAATCTATACTCAGATAACGGACTAGCCGAGGGTCAAAAATTTAAGGTTACTAGGCCTTCAGTTCCTTTCATAAAATTGTGTCAAGTATCAAACTTGTTTTTTGGAAGTTTTTTTTTCTACTAACAAAGTGTCTACTGTGGGATTTTTAGGTTACATTTTTTTTTTCTTCAATATCTTGGAGAATACTAGAGAGGATAAACTGATGAATCAGTTTTTTATGGCGATTATTTTTATCCATATAACCCATTTTTTTTTTAATTTTTCCCACTATTTGACCCATAAAAACCCCACAGTAGTCACGTCAAGCCTAACAAATTTTTACATTTATGACGGCAGTTAGTGAGATCTTTCGAAAGTATACAAAAAAACATTTAAAAAAACTGTCCGTCAATGGACTTAGTCGAAATGGTGGGAAAATCTGCCTCGCACTCACGGCATGTTGTAGTTCTTTATCAATAAAAATACTTATAAATAAGTGAAGCTGACATTATGGTACAATGTATGAACAAACAGACGATTTCTCTTCAATATTTTCAGTTAACTATGAAGCCGGTTTACCAAGATGATTTTTTTATTATCAAATTATTAAAAGAAAGAGCACCTAGAAATTGGTTCCTTAATAATTTTTTTACATTTTCAAGTCGTTTCAAAGACATTGACTAGGTACGTCTAGAATACAGTGAAATGGTGACGTTTATTGAGATAATAAAATGGAATTAATGTTTTCTCTCTGTATAACCCTTTATTGTTTTTTTTTTTTTATTGGGGGTGAAGATAAGTGAAGTAAAAAATGAATCTACGAAAATACGAAAAATAATCGTCACCATTTAACTTCACATTGATAATGAATCCTAAATACATAAATTCAACAGACAATATTATTTTCAAACTATTCAAGCGAGTCACATTGCTTTTCCATCATCAATAGAATCCTTTCCTCAACTGAACTGATCTAAAAAACTTTTCTGACCATCTGATTGACCGGTAATAATTTCAGTCTGTTAAAAATTCGGCAGAATACACTATAAACCTGCTTGTATTTTAGTCTTTGACATTTAAAAAGTACAAAATGTAAATTCACTGAAACATATCTATGACAATGGCCAAAGCTTATAATTAAAAAAATACCGAGAAATGTACTTATCAGTCATAAGAGTTTTATCGAGAAACATACCTTGTGACCATAGAATTTAATGTCGATATCTTCGACGGCTTGTAAACGGGTGAAATGAAACGATATCTCCACTACGTCGGTACGTTGACGTATAAGTCCATTCAGCACACTATTATTATCACAAAAACTTGTTTTTATATCCAAACCGTACGTTAAGTCCGTCGGTACGCGGCAATGGCACAACCCGCTCATTTTTGTTAAATATCTACACATTTTAGACACACATAGAGCACTACTTGTTCAGTAAAAATCACTAGGATTCAGGGTTATAAGTGTTTCTGGCACCGTGTTAGAGTTCAAGCCTTTGCCAGTAGGGAGGGAAAGCGGGGTTTATTTATAGAAGTGTGGAGAGCTCACCGAGGCCACGAGCCAACCTCACAAGTATGTCGATTCACCTGAAAATGTAAGAAACCCATATAAGCCTTTGAACGATAACATAGCCACGGACAGATTTATATTTGTTTGAACTGTTAGGCTTTTTAATTACAAATTAACACTAATAATTTCAAAGCAACTGAAATTTTAACAGTTTGTAAGAAAGCATTAGAATAAAATTGTTACAAATATTTAGTCACAACAAAAAGCCCAAAAATTCGAACAAATTATTTGAAACATATTTTCTAAACGCCTTATAAGTTAACATTCTTAGAAGAAAAAGGAATAACATAAAAAAACAATGAGGCGTTTAAAAAAATCCGTATGTGGCGTGTGTGATGCGTTCAAACTGTGCAAAGCGAGCAATGTACAGCAAATGAAATGTTAGGGTACTACCTGGCGGAATATCTGGGCCTTGGGGGTCTTAAAACCATTTTGAACGGTTAAATCGATAGTCATAAATTGCAAAAAGACAACGGCAAACCTTGCAAAATGCACCCCCCACACAATTCGACTCGAAATATCTTACAGAATTGAGTTGAATTGTGCAAAATAAAAGTGTATCTCGCAAAAATTGCAGTTGTCACACTTTGCGTGCGTCGAAGTGGCCTACAAATTCTCCCAGGTAGTACATAAATAGTTTTACATGGTAAGATGTGAATTCGATCGCGATATGTACACATAACACAATCCACACAGAGGGACACAGACAATTAGAATGACCATATCTATTTGGTAAATATTAATTATTACATTTCTTTTGTGTTGGTCTTTCTGATCGCTGAAAAAAGTCCATAATAATGCTGTATATTTGCTCTGGCTTAAGGTCAAAACAAAAGAATTAAGAAGTAGAAAGATTAGAACAAAAACAGCATAATTATACACTTGAAGCATGCACATGAATTTTAAGCATAATTAGTTTCATCTTGAACGCTATTTAGAACTTTAGTTAGTGTAAATAAGATTGATAATAACTTATACATCCAATTAACAAGACAATGGAAGTTTCAATAGACAATATTTGTCTATTAATAAGGTACTCCTTCGTTTTTGTTTACAGATAAGTGATATAGTTTGACTGAGTGGTTTCGCGCCTTAGGTAAGTGCATTGCGAGATGGGGGGAAGTGCAGGCCGCTCATTCATCAACGCTCGCAGCCTCCCGCCGCGCATTGGTCACTATAGTAGATAAATATGATGAACTATCACATCTGATGGAATTTTATCTTCACTTAATTTTAACTTCAATAATAATCGTTAGTGTTCAAGATGACAAAAAAATATACAAAAAGACGATCACATAAGGAAAAAATATCAAAGATTAGACAGGAAACATATGCACAAATGATAGTAACCGGCCGTAAATATAGCAACATGGATATTAGAAAGATTTTAACTTTGTAGAACGTCAGAGCCTCTTTCTAAAGCTCTATGTGGTATATTTACAACCAGGTACAGTAAACACACAGCGAACGAACCTAGAACATGACGATGCGGTGAGACACAAGCAATGAACGAAACGAACGAAAACGAATCAAGCGAGGTTTAATCGTGTAAGCCGAGCAATCAGTGACAAAACGTGCTATAGAGCAAAATAAAAAGATGACGCAGTTTATGATAGGGAAATGAAGTGAATAAAGAAAAAATAGTTGAAAAGATTCTAGTAATTTAAACTATATTTAAAAGGGCAGGGAGGTTTAAGGGTTTTCTGCCAGCAGAAACTAATTTTGTAGACTAGAAACCGTAATTAACTATTTAATGATGCACAATATTTAATTATTACTAAAAAATATCGTCAACAAAATACTGTACACTATTATTAAAAAAAAGTTACTTAATTCTAAGTTTTATGTCTGTCTATCAGTCAAATGTGATGCGTCACACGTCCAAGATCATCAGAAAACTGAACTTTACGACGCGCAACTACAAATTTTCTTTCGAGAAAGTGGCCCTAAGCCTCATATTCACTAGGGGACAAATGTCCCGCAATACGTGTCGCTGAGATGTCGGGCAACATCGGGCGATGTCGACAGACATCTTCTGGCACGATTTTCCGTATATTTATCTTCCAAGTGAATACGGGGCTTACCCGACGCCTATTTCAGTAGCACATGGACGTGTTTGTCGTGCGGACGTGCGAATGGGGATGGTATAGTCACAAGCTGCGTCATCGTGTGTAAGGAGATAGTTACGTGTGCGGCGTGTGCTCGGGCGACAGCGGGCGGTAGTGGCCGACGCGTTCGCACACCCGGCCTGCGCGACCAGATACGTTCATGTATCATTTTATCATCATGACATATCATACTTAGCTTTGCATAGAGGAAATGCAACCAATTTTATGGATTTAAAAAAAAAAATTGTCTCCGTCGCTATATTTATTTAGAAGTCGCAATTGTTGACCATGGCGTCCTGAGTTCTATTCCCAGGTTAGGCAAAGAGTTATTGGGTTTTTTAAGTGAAAACTTCTTTAGGCGCGTTGGGCATTTTTGAGATGGGGAAAAAACAATTGAACTCGCGACACCGTTACCGACACTTCATTTTTGTAAACGCGATTGTACTCTATATTACGTTACGGATCAATGTTCTATGCAAGTATTTTTACTTTAAAGGTTTTGGAAGTTTTTTTTTTTAAATTGTTCAAGTTTTCACTTCTGTCGGCACTGCCACTGTTTTTCCTTCAGGAATTTCTCAGTAGCAGCCCAGAGTGTGGATTTGTGCCCGATTGATGTCAATAGGCTTGCCCCCTATTACATGGAACTTAAACATAACTGGCGATATGTGGCTGTACTATAGGTACACTTTCTGTCTAACCCTTAGGGGACCAGAGGCGTTATGTGTGTTTATAGATATGTTATTGTCGTGTAGCCCAGTTTATGAATGTTTGAACATGCATGTTGATGATATTACTTGATATATCGTACTATACGAAATATATGTCTATCCCATAATGCATGCTGTTTCTCACATGTCAGTAGACCCTTGATGATGTTATAACATAATCCATAAAATTGGTTCAATTTCAATAAAAATGCTTCCTAAATATCAGATTTGACTATTTTAATATTATCCTCAATCACAAAAACCAAAAGAGTGAATCAATGCTCAGCCTGTATATTTTCAGATAACTAGTGACTGTCGACTTTTGCTTAGGAGAAAAAAATATAAAAATCTGTTCTGTAATTTCCTTTACCAATGTGAATGTAAAATCTAAATCTTTTGACTCATCGAAATCAGTGCAATGAACTCTATCGAAGATAGGTTTAACACTATATAATATACTCCATTGGTTTTAACTAAAGGTAAACAAATAAAGTGTCATCTATAAAAAACCCTTTTTACGTTTTTTATAGACGGACACTTTCTTGTTTAAAAATACGTTATAAGCAAATTAAATTTATTTTCGATTTTAACGATAGATTCCTTCTTTATTAATGTTAAACAGATGTATGTAAGCTTAAGCACAATTCGATTTATTATAATAATATTTTGTAATCAGTCTACATAAAGAGCCCAAAAAAACAGGTTCTCTCAACCTCAACGAATTATAACGTTGCAAAATTTAAAAGTACAACTGTGACATAGCCTGACAACTGAAGTGACAGGTATTACATTTAGTCGGTTAGCCAGATGCCGTTGACAACTCTCTCGTCACGTTTTTTTTTATTTACCTTTAGTAACTACATAAACCAACGGAGTATAGATTTCAATATTCATTATTGACAGCTCCAATATAATTAGAGGACCCATGTTACACACAAAGTGGTTTATCGATGTCGATAGATATCTCGATAACGAATCATTAGTCGATTATTGACAAAAGATGTTTCAATAACTTGTTGTGGTGAAAGTTGTGATTATCTAATTTCCGAAACACGGTAGACGCAGATATCATGATTATTTTAAAGAATATAAGGATCGATAAGATTATAGCACCTATACAATCTTTACTGCCATGATAATAAAGGCTATATTTCCATATCTATCGGCATCAATACCACACATAACATGTTAGCCATCACCAAAATTAAAGGGGAACATATAGTGGTCTTTCTTCTTTACTAAAAACTCTATTTACAGTCCAAGAGATGTTTACTTTGTGAGCACCAGGATTTTACGGAAAACGTAAGAATGACTCCTCTGACAGATCTAAACGTTACTCTACTTTTGATTTATAATTGATTTTGATTAAATAATCACACTTGACATTTTGGCATCATCTTGAAATTCTTATTCTTCTTTACTTTGTAGTTAACAGTTTTAGTTTGTAACAAAATTGGCACTATTTTATTAATGTAGATGCACAATTCATATAATCTTAGGTGGCATAGTATTATAGTTCCACCCTTTTTGAGGCCAGTAATAGGCCTGCGAAATAACGTAATTTGTTACGACCATATAAAATCGTTGATCGTAGAAAAGAGATTGTTTTATTAAAATCAACGATATAATCAAGGTACTGCCACAAAACGACACTAAGAAATTCGTTATCGGTGTAAGAGATCAACGCACGGGACGTCCGCCCGCCTCCCCGTTAAAAGGTATACTAAACCTGTTCAGTAATAATAAACGTTATTATTTATTATATAAACTATGAAACCATTTATCACTAACATAGTGTTCGTGCAATGTGTTGGCGTTTTGATTGCAGATAATTATAAAAAGCGGCCAAGTGCGAGTCGGACTCGCCCATTAAGGGTTCCGTAGCAGCAAGTAACATTGAATGAAAGGTAAATTGCTGTTTACGATTTATGACGTATTAAAAAAAAACTACTTGCTAGATCTCGTTCAAACCAATTTTCGGTGGAAGTTTACATAGTAACGTACATCATATATTTTTTTTAGTTTTATCGTTCTCTTATTTTAGAAGTTACAGGGGGGGGGACACACATTTTACCACTTTGGAAGTGTCTCTCGCACAAACTATTCTGTTTAGAAAAAAATGATTAGAAACCTCAATATCATTTTTGAAGACCTATCCATAGATACCCCACACGTATGGGATTGATGAAAAAAAAATTTTGAGTTTCAGTTCTAAGTATGGGGAACTCCAAAATTATTTGTTTTTTTTCTATTTTTGTGTGAAAATCTTAATGCGGTTCACAGAATACATCTACTTACCAAGTTTCAACAGCGTAGCTCTTATAGTTTCGGAAAAAAGTGGCTGTGACATACGGACGGACAGACAGACAGACAGACAGACATGACGAATCTATAAGGGTTCCGTTTTATAACGGAACCCTAAAAACCAAGCTATAGTTTGCCCAATACGGCTGTACCGCGCCTGAGGAAGGCGCGCGGCGAGGCGGGGCAGCAGTGCCGGCCGCTAACTCGTGTTCGCTCTCGGCGCACGGCGTGCCCCGCCGCTCATTGGGCAACAGTCACCACCGCCCCCCGCCTCGCCGCGTATTCGCGTCTTTTATCTCAGATACTCTAGCAGTATCTAGGACAGTAATATTAAAATATACAAGGTAAAATTCAGGCAGAACCTCACAGACATGTATCGAATCGATTTCTCATGTCTGAGAGTTTTTTCAGCAAAGGAGACGTTTCATTTTTGTATGGGACTCCGGCCATAACATGTACACTTTAGAAAACCTGGGCAACGAACCCCTGAATACAATAAAGACTGTTTTTTTCCATAATATCTATTACTTTTTGGGCACAAAATAAAAACCGAAAATGTTTGACGTTTGTCAGGATAAATACAACCATCGACAGCTAGCCATTTTCGTCCAGAAGTACCTACAAATCTACAATCCACAAAAGCAGTCTTTTTTTTAAATGATGAATCACACTTTCTAATTAATCAAAAAAATTGTATCAGTTAGCTATCTTATTATAGTACAGAAATACATGCCTTTCATATTTATTTAAATAACATCTACGTGATATTATTATGTTAAAATGTAACATGATTTCTGGACGAAAGCAGTATGCAAGTAAAACGACGCCATGATGAATAGAATATGGCAATAATTTGTTAAACTATTATTTTTTGTGCCGAAGTAATCAGGGGAATGAACAAGAAAGAATATTTTTCCTCAATTCGTGGATTTTTTTCCTTTTTTTTTATTAACGTACACTTTATGGCCGAAAATGAAACATCTCCTTTGATTTGAATTTTGTATTTTTGTTATTAGAAAATACCTTGAATTCAAGCAAATTATTGTTCACTGTGTTTTAATGGGGTTACTAACTGTCAATGTGGCGCTAGCATAGCTTTAACCAAAATAGAAGAATTTTGTAAGGATTATTTGATTTGATTTGTCAAGGTCTGCTTTCCTTCCTGGTAAAGATGCACTTCGTTTTTTCAATTTGGCTTTTATCTCACTTATCTGCCGTGTCGAATACATGTTTTTTCACAACAGTTATTTCAACATTATAAAAACAAACGCAGTCAACAAGGACAAACTTGACAGGTGAACGCTAAACTAGCACCATCTAAGTTTTTACTGACTAACCCCATTAAAAAAGTACCATAGTTTTGTCCTTTTGATAAAGATACAAAGCAAATCCCTGCCAGATATATTTGGCTAGTCCTGACCATTCATTTTTGGCGTTACGTTTTTAATTTAACTTCTAACCAACCAATCACATTGCACGAGCACATCTATAAATCGCGGTGAACGCTCTGCGTCCAGTCTATATTATATTCAACAAGTACAACGCACACGTTTATCACTTCATTCATACAAGACTAAGAGCGAAACGCTTTTGAGTTCAAACTAACTTTTATTTAGCACATACTAATAATAGTACAAAATCCGACTTTATTCTGTCTTCTATATGAGAAAACTGTGACTATAAATTGTATATTTTCAACAGTTCATTGGCGAATTCGACGCCTTTTTATAGACGGTATTTTCCGTACATTCTGACCGCGATCTAGCGAGAAATTGATAGCGAAAATCACTGATTCCGATACACTTTATAATCAAAAAGTTCAATAACGTGCTATCAGACGAAGAACCGTTTACGACGAAATTGATTGCAAATACACTTTGAAGTTCCGATCCACGACATTATACACTTTAACTGTCCAGTGCCCTACATAAAATGCATAGCGCATGGTTAACTATTGCGTCTGTTTTGCGGACATTTAATGTGAAAAGTTCTGTATCGCACTATCGACCGCGGGCGAGTGACAAATTTCAATCGAAAATCACTTTAAAGTTCCGATTCACTCTAGAACCGTAGTCCTTCGTCCCTATTCTTCTTCCTCCTCGTAGCGGAGGCGACTGCGGCCGAGTGACAAATCTCTAGCGAAAAATCACTTTGGAAAGTAGCGTGCGCACTAGACGTCGCCGGCCCTGTGCCGGCCCGCGCGCCAGTGCGGCCAGGCGCGCGCCTCACCCGAGTCCCAGTGCGCGTCGCCCGAGTGCTCGTCGGGCTCGCTGCAGCACGACGACGACGACGACACGGGCGGCGACTCGCGCACCGGGTGCCCGCTGAATGTTGACGTCGACGGCATCTTCTGTACTATTAGCTCCACCTGGAATGACACGTAAATCTTAGTATTCAGGAATGGACGGGATGCGCGCGCCACAATGTCAATACCTATTTCGGAGCTTTGACAAGACTTGAATCCAAGCATATTTTTGAAGTGAAAATTCTTTGGGCGCGTTGGGCATTTTTGAGATGGGACTAAACCATTGATTTCGCAACCTGTTACACCGTGGAGTAAAAGACATCAACGCGTTGATTACCGCGATGCCGATATTTTTTTCAAGTTTTCACTTATGTCGGCACTCCCGGAGTGCCAGTTTTTTTTTTTAAATTGTTATGCTCATGTTCGACCACTTTTACAGTTGATAGTAAACGATAATGCAAACTTGCCTAGAAGGAAACTTATTCCTTTGTAACTTCGCTCGCTTTCGGGAAAAAAAAACTCAGTCAAAGGGTTACGAAAGTAATTACTACAAAATTTCTTGGTGAATCAACGCCGTCTATACCCAATAAATCTAGTCATAGGAAAACTGTACAACCTATTAACATCCCTTTTCGAACGAAAAAGACCACTTTCCTTTTTATAACAAAACAAAAAACCCAGTTGGTTCATAAAAATTAATATTATAATTCCAAGACATTGTGACGTACGGTATAGTTAAAACCAACCCGCACTGGGCCTGGTCCCAAAAGTAGAAACATTATAGATAATCAGTGATCGGAGTAGGTAGATTGATTTTATGTACTCGCATCATGAATAGTCATAAAAATCATAACATTGATAAGCCTTTTTCCAGGATTTCATTTTGGTACTTACGGGATTGAATCAAATATTGTTAAAGTAAGGATTTTTAAACTACTACATTAGAAATTTATAGAATGCGATAGATAAACATTTAAAATATATATTATTATTCTATTGTTTTTATAGTATACCTATTCTTTTCTTGGAGTCCGATCACCTATATACTATTAAAAAGACAGCAAAAGGGTTAAACATTTCTTATTCATATTGATGTATTCTTTATTCTACACATTACAACATTTCTAATTCAATTCATAATTCCATTTCTAATTTCTTACAAAAAATCTTAATACTTTCAAAATCCCGGAAGCCCTGAGGCATGTCCACACTAATATATACGTGCCAGTTCATTGACTCCAAATCAATCTACCTACTCCGATCTCTGCTGATAATGTATGGTTTACCTTGAAATCTTGGCTGTAGTGTTTATGCTGTTTGTCCTTGTGCGCCTCGTCCAACTGCCACTTGTTCAGCGTCAGCTTGAACGCCTCCAGGTTCGGACCTGCAATGATTTAGGTTACTTTAAAGTCATTTGGAGACACGATGTTTACTTTTTTTTTGCCATGATTAAGGGTTTATCAACAATATAATATATATATTTATATATTATTATTTATTTATATATATATATTTTTTTCATTTTGGGTTTGCTGTACACATCTTTGTAGAGGGGTGTGCTGTCCGTGAGGTACAATCTATCCGCTAATATAGTGTTATTTTTTTTAATGACTTAGTGGTATGAGGAACAGGGTGTAAAGTTCACTCATCCACCATAGAAAAGGGAGGATCCTCCGACCAGACGGGTGTTGTGTCTGGCGGGCAACTGCCCGACGGTTTGAAGTTGAAATCTTGTATCTATATCGATCGCTCGGTAAACTCTAACTGCGCGATGCAGGATTTGTGTGACGTCATTTCTATGATGCGTAGTTCGTATGTGGCGGTGTAACCGCTTCAACTTCTCGCAGGCCTATCTAGGAGGTTAACGGCTGCTTAACAGGACTTTCTTGCGGCTGCCTCAATAAATTTAAGGCCTCCAACCAGGTTTAGGGCGTCGCTTGGGGAAGACAACAAGGGACAGGCTGGATCGGATTAATTAAATAGTGACGCTGCACCCAAAAGTCGTGAATAAAACGCAGTAGTTTTCATGGCACTATTTAAGTGGATGAACTTTAGTATTTATGACATATTATTTTACTCACTATCATCCAACGCCGGAACCCTCTCAGCTCCGACTCCCGCAGCCACAAAGAAGGTGTTAAACCAGAAGTGGAACAGCTTTTCCTTCCGCATCTTCATCTTAGGCTTGTTATACACATCGACCCGCACATCTCCGTACAACGGCGTGCAGTGTGTGAGGTACACTCGGATGCTGCCGTCGTCTTTGCGCACTTCGTGGCAGCCGGACGGGGTCTGCGGATCATGTTGGGATGAAGCAGATGAGCATTTGATGATATCGGAGATGTGTCCTACTCATTAATATCATAAATGTAATGTAGCCTGTGGCAAAAACGGGCATCCCGTCCGCGGACTTTTACAGAAACATACCTGGTAAAATGTGAGAGTTACATAGACTTCTGATCAATCCTTCCGGGAAAGGGCACGATGTTATGTAGTTGTCAACAGAAATACATACATGAACCCTGAAAACATTACACTCCTTTTTTGGGCAGTCGTGTAATAAAGTTCGTTATCCTCTCGTACATTTTTCACAAATGAAAAACTATAGATAGTTTGTCATTTGGATTCTTACGAAGTGATATTAGGGAAAGGGAAATGATTGCAAATTTAAGAACCTATTTATCTCTGACTGTGTTTTTCGTGGAAGTAATAAAATTATCGTAATATTAGTTTAAGTTTTGTATTAAGTAATATTATTATTATATAAAATTATTAGAGCAGTGGCTCAGTTATTTCGTCACCACTGCACTCAAAACGGTGAAGGAAAACATCGCGAGGAAACCGGCATGTCCTAGAACCAAAAATTCGAAGACATGTGACATCTACCAACCCGCACTGGGCCCGCGTGGTGGATTACGGCCCACTACCTCTCACAGAGACGAGGCCTGTGTCCCAGCAGTGGGAACATTATAGGCTGATTATGTGATGTTATGTAAATAAAATAAAATGATCTACTTTACTTAAGTAATAAGTGGTACCTTGAACGAAGGCTGCACCTGCGACACAGTGAGCTCGGGCGAGCAGGTCCCCCCGTTGAGCATGGGCGGCGGCGACATGACGAGCTCGCGGATGTGCACCTTGGTGGCCGAGTACTGCAGCCCCGACGTCACCAGCGCCGCGTAGTACTCCACGTAGCGCCGCTGCGACGGGATCGTCACGCCTGGAATGAGGAGCACGCGGGTGGAATGGGATCTTGCTGGCAGGGACCGAAAACCTTTATAAATTACGGTACAAGTATCGAAGAATTTTGGTTACTTCTACGACTAAGATTACCGGTATCTGGGTAACCAAGAAGAAACATGTTACCTCTTTTAGGGTACCGTTTTAATACCGGTTACAGGCGATGCGCGCCCTTTGACTAATAATGCCGATGGCACGTGTAAGATATATTTGTAATTTTTATTTCGGTAACCGGTATTAATATTGGTTGCAGGTATCAAATTTAAGGTAATCTTATAAAAAACCTGTAAAAGCTATAAATGTTGTAACCGAAAAAATACCCGTGTGGATCATACCGGTTTCGGTCCCTGCGACAGAGACAAAGGTAAGGTAAGCTGCGGTTTTTGCGCTAGTTTTCTAAAAAGTACTGCAATCCTTGATACTGTATTTTGGAAGTATGTCATGCCTAAGAGATTTCAAACCTGTTTTGAGCTTGTGTTTGTAGAACCTCAGTAAAATATACCCCCCTGGTTTCTGCGCTAGTTTTTTAACTGCTAGTTCTCGCAAGCCTTGATACTGTTTTTTGTATAGTTTTAACATGCATAATAGGAATTTCGAAGACCCCGACTTAATGTTTTGAGTTTGTAAAGCCTCAACTTTATTAGTTGCAAAACGATACGGAAGCACGTCCGTCTCACGTTGGGCTAGCCCCAGTAACAAATACTTGCTACCTGACTTAAAATTTTATCACAACAAAAGCTATCCCACGCTAACCCCGTGGAGACCAAATAGAAAAAATTGTTTTAACTTCAAAAGAAAAAGACACCCGAAATGAACGGTTTAGGAAGGGGCGTTCTCCTATAAAGGTAGCATTGATAACCTAGAAGTGTGTCATAAATAAGGTCTCGAGTTCGAACCCAAGGCACGCACATCTGACTTTTTAGATTCATGTGCATATTGTATAATAATTATCACTTGCTTAAAAACGGTGAAGGAAAACATCGTGAGGAAACCGGCATGCCTGAGAGATATTTCTCGACGGTATGTGAAGTCAAGTCAGAGGCCTATGGGCGACTGACACCAGTACCCTAATTTCGTAATACACGATCAATCAAACAGCTATAAAGGTGTTTATTCCAGACCACTTTTAAGCAGACGAAAGAATTCTGCGGGTCATACTTTTACAACGTCATCATTTCAGCCGAAAGACGTCCACTGCTGGACATAGGCCTTCCCCAAGCACCGCCACTTCGACCGATTCTGTGCTTCCCGCATCCAGTGGATTCCTGCGGCCTTCACAAGGTCCATCTTGTGGGAAGACTTCTAACGCTACGTCTTCCAGTACGTGGTCGCCACTCCAGAACCTTTCAGACCCATCGGCCCATCCGTTCTGCGAGCAATGTGCCCTGCCCATTGCCACTTAAGTTTGGCAATTCTTCGGGCTATGTCGGTTACCTTGGTTCTCCTGCGGATCTCTTCATTTCTGATTCGACCATGTAGGGAAACTCCAAGCATAGCCCTCTCCATTGCCCTTTGGGTGACTTTTATCCTTCTGATAAGGCCCATTGTGAGCGATCACGTTTCAGTACCATAGGTCATCTGGCAACACGCACTGGTCAAAGACTTTCGTCTTGAGACACTGTGGTATGTGGGACGAAAAAATATTGCGTAGCTTCCCGAACTTTTACAACGTAACCTCCCACAATACCAATGACTGGTGTAATCCCCATTTGTCGCTGAAATACCTTAGATATTATCGCAAAGGTATCTGTTATATTTAATGTCAATTGTCAGACGATTCGTCAGTACTCAATCAATACGTCACTGCAACTTTTGTGTATGATCTCAGACTGCACATGATTTTAATCGCTGTATATCGAAACGCTTGACAGTGACACACGTTTCCTTTGTACACTTTATTTTCTGAGAAATCGGTAATCTTAAAATACAACTATTTATATCAATAGAGCCTCAAAGAATGCCAATGTTGAAGAACGATCGCCATAACCTGGAGAGTCAGCCCTGCTACAAACATTCTTTTACAATAAGGAGCGGCGCCCACTATCGGTGGGCATCGGTGTGGCTCGGTACAGCTCGGGCGCTTTACAGCAGCTTCGGGCGCCTGAGGGCTGCTTGGGGCGGCTTCGGGCGCCTGGGAGCTGCCTCGGCAGTCGTAAGCATACCTAAAGACGCCGAGGGTGGTTTCGGCAAAACTAAGAATAGTTCGGGTGGCAGACACGTCGTAGGGCAGTCGTAACGTTACGTGAAAACAGTTGTACGTGTATATTTATAATGGTGGATTGGGACTTAGTTCTCATTGTTCATCTTGCTAAAGAAGAGAAACTTGGAGCCTTAAGGCAAAAATATTATTTTGGGTGAATAAACTTTGGAAGCAAAGATGTACTTTCGATGAATTTCATAACTTGTTTAATGATTTACGATAAATAAATAAAACGAACCTATACGTGTAATGAATGAGGCTGTAGCCTTTTATTTTCCTCTAGGTGTTGCCAAGCTAATGGAGGCGCGCGTGGTGAACGTTATGACTGTTCTGCGACTTGTCTGGCCACGAAAATGCCACCCGAGCTGCCCGAAACCAGCCTAGGCGTCCTTAGGTATGCTTACGACTGTCGAGGCAGCTCTGAGGCGCCCGAAGCCGCCCCAAGCAGCCCTCAAGCGGAGTACTTCCACTTTGCCCCACCAAGCCGCCCCACTGGTGGGGCAAAATGGAATGTCTAAAATTTTGCAGTGGAATCTGCCCCACTGGTTCGACTTGGTGGGACATATTCCACTAGTTTCAAATCTTGTGGATTCTGCCCCACTAGGGTTGGCACCTTAGAATTTGTGTAGGTGCTCGTATTTTATATTTTGCAGTGGAATCTGCCTCACTGGTTCGACTTGGTGTCGAATCAGTGGGGCAGATTCCACTGCAAAATTTTAGGCATTCCATTTTGCCCCACCAGTGGGGCGGCTTGGTGGGGCAAAGTGGAAGTACTCCTCAAGCGCTCGAAGTCGCCGTAAAGCGCCCGAGCTGTACCGAGCCGCACCGATGCCCACCGATAGTGGGCGCCGCGCCTTAATGTGCATTTCGGCCAAGGCGACGAATCTCACTGGAGATCAGGCTTCGGCGCGGGATATATTATAGTGCACACGTGTGTGCGCAGACACAGGTGCACTCTCTCTTCCCTCGCTCTCATAGTCCGATGGCACAGCAATCCGACACGACCGGAGACACAGAAATAATAGTCATATCTAAAAGAAGTCCTTTTAAGAAGTGTTCACAGACCTAACAGCTTCTCAACTTTCGAGATTTTAGAGTAAGACATCTCTTGACATAATGATGCTAAAGCGAATCACAGCAAAAACTTCCCTTTATCAACGAATTCTAACTGAAATGCACCTGCAATACTATAAATATCTGTGTAAGATAGCACCGCCAGACGGCCGGCAATCGATACACGCGCTATACAGTGTGAGTCTTCATAATGTGCACATATCGAAATGGGGAATCTATGCTTAATTTTATACACGGAAAAAATAGTCAACATTTTTTTTTGTTTATTTTTTTTTAATTTGTATCAAAAATATATTTTTTTATTCTCTTGGTCATCTTATTTAAAAATTCTACAATTATTGTAAAAATTGATGAAAAAAATACAGATTTTTGCTAAAAACATGTTTATTTTCAATTGAGGGTAGTTTTTTTTTTCTCAATTTTAATTTTATGTGAACGCCTACTTACTTCCAATCATTATGGAGTTTGTTTCATCGCGATAGATGATTCAGTTTAAAAGTTACACAGTTTTGTTACATTTTTTTTTAATTTCATAAAACGTATTAAAAAAATATTTAGATTTTTTTAAATATTTTTTCTGTCCTTAAAATTAAGCATAGATTCCCTCTATGTGCACATTATGAAGACTGTATATATGTCGATCGCTCGGTAAACTCTAATTGCGCGATGCAGGATTTGTATGACGTCATGTCTATGATGCGTAGTTCGTATGTGGCGGTATAACCGCTACAAAGTAATCGGATTTAGTGAGTGTAGACGAAGCTGTTGAAGTTGGTAATTTTGATTTGATATGCATGATGGCCGACGGGACCGAAAAGTTCTGGAGTGGCGACCGGAAGACGCAGCGTTGGAAGGCCCCCAACAAGGTGGACCGATGACCTTGTGAAGGCCGCAGGAATCCGCTGGATTTGAGAAGCACAGAATCGGTCGAAGTAGCGGTGCTTGGGGGAGACCTATGTCCAGAAGTGGACGTCTTTCGGCTGAAATGATGATGCATGAAAATATTTTATCGTGCTGCGCGTACCCAAATATGCTGGTATGATGTGTGACTAGCGTTTAACAATTTTCTAGAGTAAGTGTTGATTTTTCAATATTTTCTATAAAGCTGTCAAACCGCAATATTTTTTTCCCTCAGATAAAACTTCATAAAAGGTATCTGACTATTGAAAAATCTGCCATTAATTTTGGTATGCATTAATTTTGCACGTATGTTGTATGAAAACATTTCTTCTCCTAAATAATTGGGAGGATTGATTTGTTTTTATTCCTGTCCAAAAATGAAAGAAGAAATTATTTATTATGGTTTCATTTATATCTTACTAGCGACCCGCCCCGGCTTCGCACGGGTATAAACCGGGTTATTATACATATAAACCTTCCTCTTCAATCACTCTATCTATTTAAAAAAACCGCATCAAAATCCGTTGCGAAGTTTTAAAGATTTAAGCATACATAGGGATATAGGGACAGAGAAAGCGACTTTGTTTTATACTACGTAGTGATATATAAAATTCTCGTGTTACAATGTTAGTTACCTTACTCCTCCGAAACGGCTTTACTGATATTTACCAAATTTTATATGCATATTCAGTAGGTCTGAGAATCGGCTACTATCTATTTATCATACCCCTAAGTGATAAGGGTTGTCCACCCCAAACAAATAATTGGCAAAACAACGTTTGCCGGGGTCAGCTAGTTCTTTTATAAATATAAACTGCAGCAAAACAACACAGTTTGTCTTTTTAACAAACTCGGAAGCAAACATCTTTCCATAAAACGTTTATAAAAAATGCATTCTTGCATCCTCGGAGCACAAAGCGAAAAAAAAAGTTGTTAGTGATGTTACAAAATACCTTTCTCGTCGTGGGTTCTCTTCGTCCCGTAGAACTTAAGAGCTTCGTCTGCAGACGCTTTCTGTCGGCTGTACAGCAGGTAGCAACACACCATTGTGCCTGTAACACAAAAAAAAAAATATATACTATGCCCAACTTTTGTACTGAAATTCGCTTTGGAAGTAAAAAAATTAGGACCTTTCTTTCCTTTTGATCGTGTTGTGGGCGGTGCTAGATTTAGAACGGTTGACTATTACTTGAACAAAAGTATGTATAAGGCTTTATCGTTATTTTGTTTGAGTTTAAAATATTATTATACAGGGTGGCAGGGGCATCGACGCGAAAACTGAAACGTGGTATTTTTTTAAAATAAATAACGAAAAATTTCAACGCAGGGGTTTGAAAATCATGTACTGAATCTATGGTAAGTTTTCGCGTCGATGTCCCTTCCACCCTGTATACAGCAGTCTTTAAAATTATGTAAATGGAAATATGTTATGTCTGAACCGAATTATTTAAAATCAGAGGCACACAAAAAAAGCTGTTCTAAAACTTGCATGAACAATAACATTTCCTTTAAATAATAAGTCGATGGAAAATCGAATTGGTCGAAATAACCGAGGATTGTGGCGCAAACACGGCTCATTTCACGTCGACGCAGCAATCCTACACTTTTTATATCCCTTCGGGGCTCCCACAAAAAAGGAGGCGGTTTGAAAAGGACCTTTTTTAAATTTACGACTTCGGCGTGAAAGCCGGTACGGTGGTAATACGACCAATTATGGCGTGTAAAGAAATTTCGCAATTACGCCTTTGAGGTTTCGTCTCATTTTTGTTCGTGCAACAATGCCGGCCCGGCCATCCGTTTCTACAGGCAATAACGCGGCACGTGTAATTTGTTGCTTTAACCTTTGTTACCGAAAACGTTCTGGGACCTATTATGCTAACTTTTATCTGTCTGGAATGATATTAGTACGTAATAATTTATTCTTTTGATATTTTTAATGTTCGATGTAGCGATACACATTAACAAATGGTGTACGTAAAAAAGGTCACGTTTGTCGACGAATAAATGGAGTCGTTCTCATGCTAAAATTGGGCAGCAACCCCTTTAGAGTTTTTGCTTGAAAGTTTATTGCGGGAATTGGAGAAAGTGTCAACTTAATGTTGGAATCCGCTGCAGGGCTTCTTTGTCGGTGTTGAGGGCAGGATATCATTTATGCTTGCACAAAATGGACTTTTACCTTTTGGGAGTCAATGGGAGCTATTAAAAGATGCCGCACATGAAGACACCTGGTCCTTAAATTTCTTCGTTTTTTCATAATTTATGATGATTTTACTTAGAAAGGAAATTGCAACTTCAAGCTTTGTCCGGTCGGTTACAGTAATAGTCTTACCCGTCCGTCCCTTGCCAGCTTTACAGTGCACAGCAGCAACATTCTTGGAGTCTGCAGACAGCCAATTGTGGACGTCTTCGCAGAACGGCTGGATCTGCTCAATGTTCGGCGGCGTGTGGTCTTCTAACGGATATCGCGCCACCTGGAAGTAGAAAAGGAGATTTAAAATGATTAATTACAAACTATTAATTACAAATACGAAGTATATGGGGCTTGTTTCTCATGTCATCTGGTGCAACTAGAAATGATGTTCCTCCCGAATCCCTCTCGAATTGGTAGCCCTCCTTCGAGGATCTGATTTCAGTCAACATACGATTTAATACCATAAGAAACAGTATTGAATCCTTATGCCCGCTACTAATCTACAAATACTGCGATCACCACTAAGTTTGCTTATGATAATGATAGTTTATAAACTGATCTGCTAAACGCTGATGTTTTGAGGGTTGCCCGAAGTAGTGTAGATGTCTCTTCTGACGACCTCAAAGGCTGACCTGTTGGTAACCGGCTTAGGCTGGATGCTGAAGGCAGCTGAACAGGATGTTGACAAGCTTAATGGACGAGGTGTATGTTGAGCAGTGGATTGACATATTGACGCTGGTGGTAAAGAAAAACATTTTATGTATCCTGTAGCTATTTTTCGGCGATTCGTAGATGTAGGGAATAGTTATAGAAGTATTACGCGGTCTGGCAATTTGTCACTAGGGAAAGTATTTTTTTTTCTACCGTCCAAACTCCTGCCAAATCGTGTACCCATGGAAACAATCTTTAGAGCGTTTTCTTTAAAGCGACTGACGACATTCTAAATAAAAGTTTTGCTTCTTATTTCACAAAGTTTCCAACTGTTTCTTTTTTTGTGCAAAGAATTTGAATTATTTCAGAACTTTGGACACTTTATTAATGTTGTGGTGCTTTAGCTTGTCATATGGGAAACGTGCTTGGAACGCCTCCAAATTTTCAAATAATCTGCATGCAATGAATTTTTATTTATTGTCGGAGTAATATAATTTGCACTGATATAATTTTAAAAAAGGGCTATTTGTAGAGGTGATTATAAATTAGTTAGGACGTGGCCTTTCGACACGTGGTCAAGATGGAAGCCAGCAAATGTTGGGTACTGACATAGTTCTACAAAACTGTGCTACCTAAGTCTCGTACAAGAACAATTTTCCGGCATTACCACAATGAATTGTCTCTGGAATACATTTTACACGACCTCTTACGAGCTTAATTCTAAACTAAACAGCTAAGTAACTTCGAGTCTCTTGGGACGCGTCCTATTTTCTAAGACACCGAAAGTATCAGGACAAGAAAATTGTAAGTTACTAACCGCAAAATAAGACCTAATTATTTTAGCTCTAGGAATTAGAAGTTACGAACCGAAAAGCCTTCATAAATTAGAATAAAATAAAGAAAAGTTTGTTTGACTTCACTAAACAAATACTCTTCTCCAAAGCCCAGCCTACCCCTTTATACGAAGCTCGGCTGCATAAATAAAACCTTTTAGAACCGTGTCGTCATTCCAAACCATTAGTAATAGTGTTAATAGCAATTATTTCCGTCACATACGGCTTCCTTGAAGTCTACAAAGGGTAGTAATTACTATACCTAATAATACCTATTGCTTTTTGAAGTATATTCACCCTTATTTGTTATTTGTAGATCTAGATTGGGATGATAATTCATTCATTGGCTAACAGACAAGTCACCACACACAACCTTAAGACGCCGATACATGACAGTGACCTTGAGTGGTTAGCTTGCGTGTTCTGTACTGAGCTCACGCAACGCGTCGTACGTCCAGCCAGTAATAGGACTCGCCCATCAAGGAGCGGAGCGTTGTCCCAAATTAGACGCATTATTAATTTATTATACGTAAAACAAAAGGTATTCTAATAAAACACGTACATACTAAAAGATACATCATTAAATTATCTTTAAAATGGTGAAGGTTTCAGAAAAATACGCTTGATAGTTTTTGCGTGATCCTCAGTTTTTTATCCGCGTTAGACATAACTTTACAAATTAATTACACTATGTTAATTTAAAATATTCACAGATTAAGTTATTAAGAAAATGCTCTAATTTAACATATATTTTTTCTGAATCATTAAAACTACTCGTTTAGATGTGATCTTCAGTATAAAATCATTAAAAGTCGCTTAGTGTCGCCGTTTAACTGTTGGGTCTAGCGGCATGAAATTTTGCACAAGAGTTCCTAGTTCCTGTAACGAAAGTGAGCAGTAAGGAAGGATTTATGAAAATCCACCCCCTAAAGGGGTTAAATAGGAGATGTTATTTTTTTATAGTTTGTATGGAAGTTCGTCATTTTTGCCGATTGGAAATGCCACCGGGCACACGGCTGGTAGATTTAGAAATCACCAGATTACTACAGTTTTCATATAGTTTGACGTTTGCTAACGTTAATGATTAAAGGAGCATCAAATCGTCCGCAATGCTTGCAATGCGACGACAATGCAATTTGGATCTACTTCGGCTCTAATAATTTCATCATGAATTAGAAATCTCGTCGAAAAGCAGGATTACAAAACAATTAACAGAAATCACTACAGTTATAATTTATAGTACGTGACGATTATCAACAGCATACCACATACCATGTGTAGTATTGTGTAGGTTACTTCCAAAACCTACAGAATGAAAATATCATTTATGGGAATTTAACCTACAATTTGAATTACAACTCCTATTTTGGCAGTAATTGCTCGAAACAGCGTCAGGACCACCCAACATGACGCTGACATGATTAGATAAGTTACTACGTTCTATGTTTTCCTTCCATACCTAAATCATTATGGAAATACTGACAATTGATAAAATGTAACAAGGAAAATGGGTCGCCCATGACGTCAGATAAATGTTGCACGCGATATTTTGCCAATATTATCAATACATATTAGTTTATTCCATTTTTATGCTGCTCTGAAAGTGTCGGTTGACGTGTGAAATTCATGACCCATATTCGTCAGACAAATTGTAATATTATCCTGTCATATTGAATTATCTTTTGTGTCAGTCTGAAAATAAGAACGACTACAAAGCCACACTTAGCTTAACTAAATTAATAAGTACTTTCTGTTCGTCAATTCAACTTGGTCTTTTGTCCCCCTAAAGCTACCGACTGTCAAGAGCTAGGGAGTCATGTTCATTTTATTCACAATAGTCAACACCGCAACGCAACTCCTGATAACTGTATCCAGGCACAAGTTATCAGCAGCACTAGAATAAGCAATAAGAAGCCTTGAGTCGAAAACTATGACGACATACTTAGTTGCGATACAAATGTGCCCTGCACCTAGGTGTATGTAGAGTTAGTAATTGGTAACTTGGTAGTTAAGTAACCATGTCAGTTCCATTGTAATGCAGGTAAGACTTGCAGCCTCATAGCCTCATTTATTTATTTAATTTCGAAAGATCCTGGCAACATTGAAATCACCATAACCTGTTCGCAGCGACGTCCTTGCCTATTACACTCGCAGCATTTTTATAGACACAGGTTAAAGTGAAGAAGGAAATACTTATCACAATCATACTGATTGCACCGCCACACCCACTGATACTAATGGCGTGAAGATAGGACACGTTTAGTCTTAGATATAAATTATCAAGAGTTAAGTGAGTCCAAAGAGGTTAATAATCAGTAACTTTATCAGTGAAATTGGACGTGTTACATAAGATACTTTAAAATGACGTAGATAATTAGATTATTTTAATGGATGTAATTGATGCTTTAGCGCTTTGTAAATTATGATAATGAATTAAGGTAGCTTCGAGAAGGTTTCGTTGCGAGTAGCTCGGTTAAATGCGACCGTTCTTTGAAGTTTTCGAACATGTTCTAAGTGTACCGTACGATAAGACCACGCCTTCGAGTGTGCTTAGCCCTTGAGTAGTCTTTATGTCGATGAGCTAAGTCCTTAAGTAGCCTATAAAGTTCTTGTACGATTTTGCTGGCAGCTCCTACTAAACGCATAAAACTGAACCGGTCATCTACTCGTTCGCCGTTAGCAACAGCGTTATTTTGAGTGAAATCAAAATAGAATATCTAAAGAAAGCTTGGACGATAAATCAGAATAAAAATCATTTTTAACCTAAAAGCACAAGTTTTTAATATTTTTACCGTTATTAGATCACATTATAAATGTATATTATTTTTTTATTCCGCTCAAGGAAATTGTCAAATAGACTAATTCTGTATATAATAATCGTTATGACATCGGCGTGTCCCATTATCGGAACTATAAAGATGCAAAATTACAGTGTCATTATATCTAAATTATGATAATTTTATTATAAGCACGCAATCAATGGTTGGGCAATTCTTTCCAAATAAAAAATGAAAATAGTAGACTTGTAAATATTATATTAGTGTATTCCCATTTTTGTGGACGTTTATCCTTGATTAATTTGATTTGAATTCATTAAATATGCAAACTTTTTTTGCATTGGTATGCATATAATTTATTATACTGAAATCCAATTTATTTTACTACACACAACTAAACTCACGCTCGAATCACGAGTCACTACTTCAAGATAAGCATAGTAAAATATGGCTTTAATAAAAGTCATAATAAATGTAAAATATGAAAAGATTAAAAAAAGAAAGTATAGCTTCATAATCTCTTCGATACCACCCAGACAATACCTAATATTTTCTGCTTATAAATAAATTTTAAAACGACATGATAAAATATAAGAATACTGATAAAAAATAAGCGGAGGACACAAATGGAACACATTATCGCTGTTGGTGTTAAAAACAGATTCCTTACAAAGTGTCGGGTCCTTAAAGTTTTAAATAAATGTAACCGGAAATCAAGCAAAAATACCTACACGGTGTATTTTTGGAAATAATATCATTACACATTTTAATTCACCTATTAGAAAAAATTATACCCAATTTTAGATATAAGTACACGACACAATTTATAGGATAACAATACAAAATATTTCAAAATGGGCATCATTAAGCAAATTGCAGTGCTATCTCGCCGAGACATCGCCCATTTAGTTGTAGAACGTCAGTTGAATTACAACGTCCTGCCACAAAAACCTCAATTGCAACCGAGATACCTATAATACCACTGAAATTGTACCGAGTATCAATTATAACTGGATAGCACAAAAACTCACAATGACATTTATCTAAAAGTCATTATAGCAAATGAGTGGAGCATACGCAGACTGTAGGTAGTAGGTATCATGTTATAATTATAGCGATTACATGTCCAGATATAAACATCCTAGGATCAGACTTGTCAGTTAAAATAAGAAGCTAAAAGATGACAGATAGACTAAGGCAAATTACACTAACACTCATAATATGGCAATCATTAAAAGCTTCATTAAAATATTTAAAGTTAATTTTTATTTCAGCTGTTCCAGTTTTTCATAGCTGATTTAGCTAACTGTACTTTGTATCGATCGATATGATATTACTTATGTATTGAGTGGCATATAATGTCAATCAAGTGTCAATTTATTTATTAATATCATATCCCGGATCACTCATCGACGGACAGTTGAACCCCTGACTTAGGAACATGAAATGTATAATATTAAATGTCAAGAACTTAGTAAAGATGATTAAGAGATAAATTATTCCTTTTGTAGCAGAAATAAGATTTATTTTGAATAATGTGATACTATTACATTTCAGGAAGATAATTTTGAATGATGTGATAATTTATCATTTCAGGAAGAAGCAATTGAAGTTTATTATAATCTAATGTGAGTTGTGAGAGCAGTGGTGGTGGTAACCGGCATGTCCTAGAACCATACATCTGAAGACATGTGACATCTACCAACCCGCACTGGGCCCGCGTGGTAGATTACAGCCCAGTCCCTCTCGAAGAAAGGAGGCCTGTGTCCCAGCAGTGGGAACATTATAGGCTGATTATGATAATCTGATGTATACCCACCCTAAACTTTCACGTGGAAATCGATATTGTATCGATCCGTGAAATGCGCTAATCATTCTTTATTTTATCATTTCTATGTCGACACTAAAATGTCAATGCTCCGATGCGATTTCTTATCAGGCGATATAAGATATGTGAAAGCCGATAGGTACAATAATGTCGTGGTACCTGAAACCACACTCAAACTATGGGTATATTCTACTTGTCAATTTAATATTTTTGACAGATTTACCGATGGACCTTCCCATAACCAGAATGCGTAGGTACAATTTACGTACAATGAATTTTCCTGAAATTCTAATTCGGATTTATTGTGCGCACTGCGCGTCTGTGGCTGCTAGCGTCAAACCAGAGTAATCGTGATGTGAATCATGTATTGAAACTAAATTAACTTTACGGATTTAAATATTCTGATTCTAATTCAATTTATGGTCAGTGGGTTTGTCATTACTCGGTATTGGAAACCGATGACATAACATTAAACGTCAACCTACGTATTGATACATCTGTGGTATTGATAACGCCTAAAACAAGTCGTGTCCCAGACTGAATACACAAACCGTGTGTCAAGATGCATCGTACTGTACTTACAATGACGTCCACACTACATGCTCTCATAACGAAACAATGACTTCATTTAAACCTTTCCCCGCATAGCAACAACATAAAATCCAAATAAAAAAATCAAACAACATAATCTGATAAAAACTAGAATAGATTTTATGATACGATAAATAAACATTTCTACTTCCTTGAAAACTGAACGTTTTTAGTGGAAACTGCGCGATCCATTCTGTGATACCCGTTATCAGTGAACAAGTGATAGCGGGTGTAGGCAGGACGTCGGTGGCGACATCTAGTCTAGCGCTGCGACACACGCTTGAGTCAAAGAACAAGCGACAGACAGTTCAAACGTATTCTACCTACGCGGCCGTTTATCTGCCTGATTGACACAATCACAACGCGCCACCATAATGATCGCATCGTCCAAATATAGAAAGTAATATACTAATGGAATGTTCCGTTTGAGGTGTCCGTGGTACTAATTTTTATTGCACGCTTATTTTAGGCGAGTGATCATTTTCCTTAGTTTGTCTCCACGTGTCATATGAAGGTCGTATGTTGATGAGTAATTATTTGAGCCTAAAGTTCTGAACTAAGTAATTATTTACTTAACGACCTGACCCTAAATAGTTTGGCACGTTCCTAATGAGCTTTAAGAACGAAGACGTTCAGTAATAAGACGTCTGACATTATATACGCTCATGAAGTTTCATAATTATTGTCGTCTAACTCTGAACGTACTAATACGTATTTGATGGTTTCGCCAAAACACTTTCAAACTTTCGAAGTATCATACACGCTTCGTACATTGACGTTGAAAACTAAGAAATTTCAGGAGCGAGGAAAATGTCAATGACGACATCGTTGAATGGCCCTAATTACGTAGTGTACTATAAATCAAGATTATACACTTGGCTCCCTTTTAGGTACAAACAGTTCAGCTTGTTATCTAAGTACACCATGATTTATGGAAACGGATTATATTGTATATTTTTCATTCCATTTACACCAAAAGACCTTTACATATTAGCAGCTCTCCAACCAAGAACAATTCTCATATTATACTTCTTATTATTTTATGAAATGCATTCGTACAGAAGGACCAAATATTAATGACAGACGATCAGAACCATGCGGTTTGTCTGTTAATCCCGGATCAAAGATCATATCACTGCATGTGTGCCAGTTGTTGCTCAATAGTTTTCCTTCAATGATTATCACGCGGGTCGAAGTCGATCTAGGCTTGCAGAAGAAGCTTCTATTAAATTCGATAGCAAGAACCAATTCAATTCCAGCATTTCTTGGTTCTCAATCCTGAAATTATGATAGACTGGCCATTTAGAAATGGACAGACAAGCGGAAGCCGCAGATTGACTATCCCTAGCCATGGGCGCCGGCAGGTTTATTTTCAGAGTGGTGCATCTTCAGGTCCACGAAGTGAGCTCGATTATTTTTGCACTTCACCTCGGATGTTAAGTTATCTTTGTCCATTCATACAAGGAGTAACATTGTCGAGTTATGCAGAAAAGCTAAACAATTAAGAGAATTTAGGATACAAGAGCGAGCGAAGCGAGCTAGATAATTTTTGCATCTCGCCTCGAATAAGATAGGTTTTATAGGACTAACTGTGTCGATTTATACAAAGAAGCTTAAGAATTGAGATAGATTAGGATGCAAGAGAGAGCGTAGCGAGCTCAAAAATTGTAGGATCTCGCCACGAATAGGTTAAGTTCTCTATTATTGTATTAGGCGTTTTCCGACATTTCTTTAATTCTGAACGTTTTGTACACCTATATTTTTATCTTGAAGCCAGGGAGGTGAAAGTGCACCGTCTTGCACCCCGCTCCTGGCGCCCATGTCCCTAGCATTAGAGACTAGATAGATGATAACAATCTACCAGCTAATGCCCAATATTATCCAATTGCCAAAATATCTTTCAAACCTTTCTTTGTCTTATTCCCAACTTAATGATACCCTGTTACATTTTGCAACATTTCAAATAAGAGAGTGCCGCACTTAATCAGATCGTGTACGAGGGTATAAAGTTATTCGTTATCTTCCACCACCAGGCGGGATCGTCGCCCCTCATTAGTGTTGTATTTCAGATTAATTATGGTCTCAATTAAAATAATGCTTTTAATCATTACGTGGAGAATTTCCTTATAAACTTGGCTGGTATTGCAATGGCAATGTAGTCGCCATTTACGATAACTATTTATATAGAGATGTTGAGAATAGCTATTTCTAAGCTCGGAATTTATTGAGTCTAATTGCAGGTCCAGCGTCATTGCTCACCAGGTTTTGACGTTAAATGCTGCTGATTCTATAAGTTATACGGATTTTTGATATTGAGAAAAGATAGATTTGACAACGAAAATTACAATTACAAATTGGAATCGTAAGTAGCAAATGGTTTGTATATGAGGCAAAACAGATTTGAATAACAATCACAACGTATCGATGAACGATCTAGGTGATAATTCAATCCAAGATATTTGACAGGCAATCAGAGTAAAGGCAAATGCTACTGCTCGTCAACCCAATGTTACGCTTAATAACATTGGCATGTAAAAGAAGAATAATCTTAACCACAAATCAGACATCGATATTCAGTAAAGACTAATTAATATTGATTACCAAATGTCACTAACTCACACACAAAAGAAAATTATTACAAACGAAGGCTAAAATATGGGTGACCCATTTACCTCACCCCACTGCAAATACCTACGCTTAACACATAATATTACCTAAGACATAAATTACCTAAAACTTGACGTAACCAACACAAATACACGCAAATGACGCATCTTGCCATTTAACACGTCTATGGCCGACACACATTGTTCTATAATAAATAACGTATTGAACTTACTAGCACGTTAACACTGTCTGTGACATTTTTAGACTGTATACATAAAATGCGTGTGTTGGTTAGGTGACGTCACTATGACCCGTATAGCTGCCAGTGCCAAATCCCCCGTGCACAAGATACCTTAGCATTTGTTAGGCGGAACTGAAGACGTTGATAAACGTCGGAATAAAATCAACTTTATGGATGATTCAGTTTATTGTTTAATCTTTGTTTAAATGTTTGAAACCCTCTGTAGTGCTCATAAAACGCGCGCGAATTAAATAAATAAAGAAATAAAACAAAGAGAATAAAATGTGAATACAACACAGACGTAGCGTAAGCTTACAGGAAGAGCTTAAGAAAGTTTCAATTGTGAGCATCACGGAGTTTTTAGAGCTTTTGTTGATGGCACAAAGGCCAAAATTGCGTTCGGAAAATTGCTACTGTTGCTAAGGCGTCATCCATGTGTTCTAGCCTAGTCTAATATAGCTTTACGAGATAACCAAATTCCTAAACATGAAGCTACTGACACATTTACCAAGAATCTAAAGTCTGTACATAAATCTACAGAATAACCAGTAACTATTGCCTCAGTACGACGTCAAACAATATTGAATATTGACAAGAACTGTGCCGTTTGACGACAAAGTAGCCTTTAGAACCGGCTAGGAGTTATGCAGGTGTTTCTGGAGGTCACCGTAACGAGAATCTTAGCAGTCAGCTGTGAAAGACCTTAGGATTATTATACTATGTGTATCTACGTAATTTGACGGCCGCTTCCTTTTTAATGTATGGCTAGATTTGGAATCACCTCGAACAGTCTGTTGCCAGGTGCTGAGGGCGGCGAGTATATGGTAAAAAACTAGAAGCGCTTTTGCAGAGTTTTGTAAATTCACGCTGTTTTACCTGCTTTACGTAGAATAATAAACCGGCCAAGTGCGTGACGGACCACGCACAATGAAGGGTTCCAAAGTTGGGAAGAATAATAATTTATCCCAAGAACAAACTGATACAATGTTATGTAGTTGAAAAACATGTTCTCCCAAACATTCCAAATGCAAATGTAAGTTTGTACGCACAATATTGAGATTTACCATGTTATTTTAAGACCATAGACTTCTTATAGGTTTTCCTACGATATCTATGAGTAAGTAAAGAACCATCTGAGGTATAAAAAAAAATTTGATCAGTAGTTTCAGAGATTTGTTTGATTGTTAAATTTTCATCAATTTTCTTAAATATCTTTAAAAGCATTTATTTAAAAATATATATATATATATATCCTCGCAACAAGCTTTCGTTTAATATGTCACACGGTACTGTTAGCAAAACTTTTTTTTTTAAATTCTTGTTTGCCCCCCAAAAGTGACCCCTATATTCAAAATTTATTTATTTACGTCACACGTTCGCGTTTGGGACACAGAAATACATAATATGTGTACCAAATTTAAACTTAATCGGTCAATTAGATTCGGAGCAAATTGGCTGTGACAGACGGACAGACAGACACACGAGTGATCCTATAAGGGTTCAATTTTATCCTATTGAGGTACGGAACCCTAAAAATAGTTTTATTGATCGGAGAGCTTACACGTGTACAGCAGATAGTTTCGCGAACAGCAAGCATTCAAGCTACAAAAAAGCACTAAAATCGTCGTTAATATTTCGAAAATCGGGTGAAATTAATTACCTTAACGAAAAGGAATATATTGGAAGTTTATTTCGGTACCCTCGTGCCACTCCCACGTTAGAAATTGGCAGAATACACAGTCAATGTCGAGTCACTTATTACCCGCCACCATAAAAAAAACCTAGCTTTGGTTTCCCAAAATTAATTTGCAAAATTTCCTTCCTTTATACATACAAGTATACGTTTGTATTTGTGTCGTTTGTGTTTGTTATATTATCGTTGAATTACGTTCCATCAGGCTTTTAGTAGATATAGTAATTTAATTTAGGTAACAAGACGTTCAAATTGCCTGCTCCATGTGTCGCGGTTTCGTGGTGTGAGAAAACATGCTGCACGGTACCAACCTGCCTAAATGAATCTTATGCCAAAATTAATCAAACACGACCTTATTTCATTACAATACCCTCCATAATTGCGCAGCATTAAACAATTCGCAACCTAATCATCTTCGAATTTTGTTAGATATAATTCTTCTGAAAACCACTAAAGTATTAATTCAAATGATTTGATGACATTTTGTTACAATAATTTTTAATACTTATTTGCCTGCAAAAGGGGCATTGATGGACGAACGTGTCGTGAATGAGTCCATCAATGCCCGCCCTGTTGTGGCCTATGCTAGTATAGTGCTTTTTCAAAAAATGCGCGGAAATTCAAAGTGAGCAAATAAATTTTATAAATTCCAGAGGTAAAAACAACGATAATTTTGCACACGCCAATAAGTGTATTTGTTTCTTTTTTACTTTTAAACAGCTATAATTTGCAAGCCAAATCGAAATTTAAATAAAATCTTTGATAAGTTACCTCCTTGGTTGCCCTTTCCATATTGTGACGAAGTAAAAAGTTTGTTCCATTTTTAAATTACACGGCAGAAGAAATGAGTTTTCATAGTAATTTATTTGGCCGCTAAATACGACAGTTATGGATTTTCATACTAACAGAGTCGGCCGTTTACTTGTATTTGACCAGTACAGCATTTTCGATATATCTCGAAGAAGGTTGTCAAAATAATGCCTGAATCCAAGCAAAAAAATAATGGTGCTGTTGGGATTTATAAATTGTAGTACTGATCATCAGAGTTCAAATATCTGATTCTTTCAAAGTATTATCAGCTTTGTTTTTTAGCACTATAGGGGGTGAAATCGAACGAACGTTTTTGGGAGAAGTTGATGTATGATTCGTGTAAGAGCACACGTACGCAAGGTGTGAGTCACGAGCGTGACTTGGAACACGCCACCTATTCATAATCATATTTGTGTTGTCACAGCTTGCAGCAGATAACGCCTCGACCAACAATTATGTAAGAGTTAACCCCTCACTGGTGAGTGGTGACATTGGCTGTTGGCTGTACTAAAACTTGAAATGTTTGCACAGCGTCGTAGGTACGACACCAAAAGGCAATCGAATGGACGTTATCTTGACAGCGTTGAGGCAAATGCACCCAATTGAACATTTTCTGGAAAATAACACGACGCAATATTGAAATGTCAACTTCAATCATAATCATAGGTTTTATGAATACTCTATTATGAAAACGAAGAGAAGTAACATTTTTGATAGAAGCATTCATTAGAGATGGACTGCTACCTCTATCAACTTGTGAACCGCCATCAATTTGCTAAGCAACTATTTAGTGATTTTCTGTTCGCAGTAACAAACATTAGCGTAATGTCCATTAGTAAACCCCAAGAAATCTTCATAAATCTGTTAACTTTGGTGGACAGCGTTATTTGGACTTCTTACGTTAATTAAATATGCACACCAATTTGCACATAAAGACGCGTTTAGTGCATCTCTTGGTACAGCATTACGAATTTACGAGCGCATCTGTCTTAAATAATTTTAAAAGAAATATCCAAACGTATAGTGCACATGACAATATAATTCATGTGCGTAGTGGTCTTTTGATCCGCAAGCCGTTGGTCCTTTGTTATCGCGAGGGTTAACGAAGAGGGAACGGTTACTATGGAGCAGGGGTCGCCTCGCCATTGATGGGATTTGTGCAACAATATTGCATTGAAGAACTTGCTACAATTTAACCTTGAGCACAATGGACACACGGTCGATACCCTAAAGATTTTTTGGGTTTTATAAAAAAGTGTACGCCTCATAAAGCTCATTCAAAAACAGGAAAAGTCGTTTTGACTGCTTTTTTACCCATCAATATGATTAAAATTTCTCACATCGCAATCTTTATGTACTGTCATAAAGACTATTTAGGTTTGCTTTGTTGGTTGCTAGGCAACGGAAGAGGGTCAAAGTTGGAAATAGATAATTATAGATATTTATATTAGTTAGTTTTTTATTAATTATAATTAAACTACTTTGAATAAAAGAGCCATTTTCAAATAGGGTTCCTCCTATGGCAGAAACGAATCTATTTAAAAAAAAATTGACGCAATTTATTGTTTTTTTTTTTGTTTCTGCTGCATCAAACCAATTTTTGAAAAGTACAGAATTAATCTGCATTAAATGATCTATACACTGGCATATAAATTAAGTAGGTTCCGTGTATTAGCCGGAGTGTAACAATAAAAACAGTTGCAGAAAGGAGGCAAAACAAATTTTTCGATCGCAGAGCACTCTAATGCTTCACATTGAGTTGTGCAAAACTATCATTGAGAACATGGCGAAATGATTAAAATTGCTTTTATCTAAATTTAGGAGATGAGACATTGTCTCATTATGAACTCAAGCTCTGTGGAATTAAGACATTTTGGCTACAGCCGAGTCTCATTTAACGAAGCTATAAGACAAAATTATTGAGTCATCCGTGCATAAGCATTGCCAATTTTATTCCTAAGTAGTTCTGGTCGTGGTCACCTCAAAGAAATCTAGGCGTAAAGGTATGTAAAATACAATAATACAGTGCAGTCAGCTTCCGTACATTAAGGATATAAAACAGAAATAACAGTCACTCGGCGGTCTTGATAACCTAGATATAGTGCGAACACTGGTCATTTGATTTTCTACCAATAGGAATAAATCACAGTTTTATTAGTACTGCTACGGTGACCTACACCATCATCGATGTACACCATACATTTTTATATGCAACGTATTTAAATAAATTTTGTACTGGCTAGAACGGGTTAAAATTCTAACAGCCCAAGTTTATAACCGAGTCACAATTCAACTGTTTTTGTTTTTCGATAGAATTTAAAAAAAAGAGCAAGCAGCTTGAAAGATCGTTGCTAAAAGGTTAATGCAAAATCTTGTCCCTCGAGAGACTGAAAGGAAATTCACAAAAAACGTCGTAAAATAACCTAATTAAAATTAGGGGAGATTTTTTTCGTTGACCCAAAAAAGGGTAATTACATAATGAAAAGGTTCAATTTAAATATTGACCAAGGTGATTGCATTGACATTGTTTCACCTTAAGGTTTGTTTCGTTATCAAAACGAAATTGTATGTGTAGTCGTTAAAAATAATTGTTCAAAGATATTAACTGATTTGAATTTGCACATTAATGACAACGATCGATATTTGTCCGTATTATTGGTAGCTAATATATCAAATCTTGAAAAAGACAAAAAGAAGTTTTCATACATATTGGAATTGAAATAACTGGAGCCCAAAACACAAATAACGTTTTCGTTCTCAAATTATCGAATCCAAATTCACGGAATACGACGTCATCACAACAAAGCAAGGAGTACAAGGAGTTCAGGACCGTCGGTGGCAGAATGTCATTAATTTTTAACAATACAGTAAGTAACGCAACACTTTACGTCTCCAATCACTCCAAGATTTACGTAATTGTATGTAAGAGTGTATTCCAATTACTGAACCCTACCTTATACATAATTCCAACATTAGGAACAGAAATGAATAAGGAAAGGAGGTCGAATGACAAACCAAGTCAATGATTCCTGAGTCACTGAGTGGGTAAAACCTCCGGGTTATCTAATTACGATGACGTTGACTTCAGTATTCAGGAAATCCTTCCTGTAACGTCCTTCATCCCAGTGACAAATAAGCAGAATTTAATCTAGATTTATTTGAGCACTCAATCAAATCCAGATTGTTTAAAAGCTCTCGTGGCGAAAACTGGATGGTTTGAGTACGGTCTGATTTGTAAAATCAGGCAACCTAAATTCAGAAGTTTGATAAAGGGCTAATTATAATTTGAATTCCAGTGACGGAAATACTGCTTGGTAATTCCGGAAGCCTAGAGGTACAACCGCGGACATTTGCGGTGAACCACTTTTGCTACACACTTATGCCCTTAGTAACAAAATTGAAAAGTGGTTCACCGTCAGGGTCCGCGATGGTACAAACTCCGTTGTATATCAATAGAAACTTTGATAAGGTCTGCGGTTACATTAAACGCGCATCCTCTTATAGACCAAGGACACCAAGATGAATGTCAATACGGAAATCTGAATAGCTTTTCGTTAAGTTTCCTTATCAAAATTTCTAATATCCATTGGATACACACGGCAGTTGAATATAAAATAAAAAAGCTTGTACTTACCCTTTCGTGAAATTTGCTCGAATCATAAGACCTCTCCGAGCAGAGGTTGTATATCCTATAGTGGTCTTTGTGCATCTTCTCTAGAAACCTGTACACTTCGTCTATGTGATTCCTGTATACTCCTTCTAACTTCTCGGCGGGGAAGCCCATCGCTATCAGCCTGTCTGTGATATCTGTGCAATATGGTGTTAAGGAAATATTTAACAATAATTAGAGCGTAAAATGATAATATTGATTATTTTTGATATGTTGTGTTTGGGTGATTTCGATTATAGTTACTTTATCAGTTTGGACAAAAGTTTTTACAAGAAGAAGTTTACAGATTTGTTATACCAAATAGTAAAGGTTCTTGATAATTACTTAATACTTATAGCTTCCATCCAAAAACATTATATTCAGTAAAATATTTTAAACGCAAGATCGATGTTGTGTGTTTAGCATATGACATAAAAATACTTGTCGAATTCTGGTTTACAGGGTTGTGATCAGAGATACTTAATGACATTCATAGTGTCAGATATACTATCGTGGATGCAGAATTAGGATACGGGTTAATGAGATCGTTAACTTCCGCACAGTTTATTGCTACAGAGTCAATTATTAACACTACCGTACGTACTAACGAATACTTTGAACTTAAAAGGAAAGACAGAGCAGTTCCTAGGTCAGTATGCGTTGCGACCACGTCATAGACATCCCTGTGGCTTCATGGTCCGTATCGGACACCATACTTGCAGTATTATACTCCTAGACTTTGTACAACACAAAACAGGCGCATGCCTCATTTAAAGTCGATACTCATGAAATATCCGACATACTTAGCAATACAATGTGCGGTAAATGTAATGAAAATCACAGTATAAATAAATTGATATCCTTAAAATATTTAATTCATATAATAATGTGTTCATATTGTACGTGTAAGTTATTCAGTGAAAGAAATAAATTGATAAGTTTAGTTTAAATATATGAACAGGTGCAAGATTTCTCCATACTGTTCTTATTCAGAGTTATCAACTGATTCTTATAAACCGCGACTGTATGACCACGCCCACATGTCGTATATTTTACTTCTTTACTTGGCGATCGAAATGGTTGCGAAGTATCACACTTCAGGCTGCAACAATAACATCTAAAGCATTAAGTAACCTAATCTTTATATCAGGAATGAATAGCAGAAGTTGTCATTGAAGACTCGTGTCCTCGCGTCCCGATTGACAGGCCAACAACAAAGCAACAAGGATCCTTACAAAATCCGCTTTCTCGTCACACATGGATAGCGAAAGAATACTGATCCGATGCCCCATCGGATCAGTATTCTTTCGCTATCCACGTATGTCATGTATATGTTCTGAGGTTCTAACCGTAATGCAACAGTCATTGCACTCAGCTTAACATCGACGTGAATAAAATATTTAGCGTGTCAGTTATTTGCGTACATATTTAACAATGGCAGAACAAGGTTGCGATGTGCAATTATGCATATGATTACTGGCCAAAGTACATAAATCTATAATTAGGTAATACGAATATCGAGCCTGTTATGGAAGAACATCGTAAGCGACTTTTATGAAATTTTACAGGAGAGGTATTTTATTGATTATTTTTTATTCGTGATATATAGATCTCCGGTTTTTGTATATATTGCAAAACACATTAGGCTCTACGTAAAATCAATTAAATTATTGCTGAAAGAGTTAAATAATGAGTACTTTTGTCGCTTAAGATAAAAATAAAGGTCATGATTTCTTTTTGTTTTCAAAAATCGTCATTTACGCTATTACTTTTCTCTATAATTAAGGCTAACTAATATATGCACTGTGTTTTTTCTCCAAATATTACGGCCGTCAGGGCCGTCGTAAGGTCCAAAAATACTTGCTCGCTACCCCACATCTTAAAAATCACATGACATAGGGCCTAATTTATTTATTAACTAGAAAAAATTGTTAATTTATTCAGGCGTGACCTTGTGGAAATTGATTATAAAATACAATAGGATATATTTAGTAACCTGTTCCGCTTAGCTATTTCTAAAGAGCCATAAAAAACTCCTGAAATAAATCGACACGTGTTTCACCTCTCAACGAGGCATCCTCAGGATGACGATAGACTTGTTGCGAACTCGAACACGGCGTGTTGCCACACCGAGCGCTGAGTGCTGTCAGTCATTTCAGGAGTTTTTTATGGCTCTTTAGAAATAGCTAAGCGGAACAAGTTACTAAATATATCCACGTCTATTGTATTTTAGAAAAAATTGCTTGCTCCCAGATCATGAAAATCACATGACATAGGGTCTAATTTATTATTAAAAAGAATAAAATTAGGTCTTGTAAATTTGAACTAGAACAGTTCTAAAAAGTTGCGTTTAGTTGTTACTCAGAAACAAGAATTACAGTAGTCAAATTTAAATTAATTTTAGTGTTTAAAGTTAATAAGAATAACATTTCAAAATTATAAAAATGTCAAATTGAATATTACTTCATTCAAATAAATAGGCAATCAAACAATCAGAATACAGTATTTTCTACAAATAAACAATATACTTCTATGTTATGGGGTTTTGGTTTCCGCACTTAGTCCGTAAGGTGGACCATTGTGCGTGAGCCATGGCGGCCGTGTGGTGGTTATTCCAACAAGCCCACCTCCCTCCAGAAGTTAAGGGGACGATAACTGACTTTTAATTATTTTATACTGAAGATGACGTCTAAACGAGTAGTGTTAGTGATTTGAAAAAAAAAATATGTTAAATAAGAGCATTTTTTAAATATTTTAATATAGGCATATTTTTGATTATGTTTATATTACATAGTGAAATTAATTTGTAAAGTTATGTCTAATGCGGATAAAAAACTGAGAATGACGCAAAATCTATCAAGCGTGTTTTCTGAAAACTTCACCAATTTAAAGATAATTAAATTATTAATCTTTTAGTATACGTGTTTTATTAAAATACCTTTTATTTTACGTGTAATAAATTAATAATGCGTCCAATTTGGGACAACACTCCTTGATGGGCGAGTCCTATTACTGGCTGGACATACGACGCGTTGCGTGAGCTCAGTACAGAACACGCAAGCTAACCTTTCAAGGTCACTGTCATATATCTGCGTCTTAATTAAAACTCCTGGTCTGTTCATCTGGGTGACCCGAGAGTTTCTGGTCTAATCTGGGTGACGACTGTGCATTCAAAGAGCACGGGCGCGACGGTTTAATTAGCCTCCATGCACGCCCTGCACAGAGGACTGCCCGTTATGCTTATTGTGTGGAAGTGTTTGTTTAGCGAGCAGTGTCCCGTGATGGTCCCCGTCACCAGGCGCAGGCCGTTTATTTCTTTATTTATTTAACCATTTATGCACACACATATAAACAGACAAGAAGAAAGGAACAGAAAAATACGTACAAAGGCAAGGCCGTTCCTGTCCAGGCGTAATAAACGCCTGGTTAGCCTGTTATCTAAGGACAGCATAGCTTCCTTGGACTGCCTGCAGCCCGGTGTCGAGATCCACCAGTACTCCGCTTGTGTGTGGTACTCCTGTAGCCACCTGCGTATATATTTGGCTGTAGGGGATTGAGGCTCGGGTCCACAGACTGCCATGCTAGATCCTCTTCTAGCAAATACGTTAGCTGCGTCGTTACCCAGCAATCCGCTGTGTCCTTTTATCCATTGCAGAGTCATCGTGTTGCGGCTAGATACCGTTACCTGTTCTAGTGTATTGTGACATTCTAGTGTTAACTTCGAAGTAATATATTTTTTCCGTAAGGATTGGAGAACTGAAGCGCTGTCGGAGAGTATACGAACGTAGGTGTCCGTAACTCTCCTGGCTTCTATGGTGTGGACCGCTTGTATGATGCCCACACACTCCTCCTGATAGACGGTGTTGAACATTCCCAGCGGGCGGGGATATATTTATGTTGAGGTCGTGTGAGAAGACTCCGACTCCGGTACCGGAGTCGATCTTCGATCCAATAAACAAAATAAATTAAGTACTTATATACAATATAACTAAAGATAACTAAACGCAACACAGATTTTGGGTAGTTCATAAAACTATGTTTCATCGTAAGTGACAAACGTTACTTACGATGTTAGTTACGATAATTCTAATTGTTCATAAATATCAAACTTTTACTTTTGTCGTTTGCGATACTATCTAATGCCAGTTATAATTTCGACGTTAATGCAAATATGGGTTTAAGTGTTTTTGTATTAGGTTCTAAATTATTTTAGCTGTACGTTACAATAAAAAAGTGAAATACCTACATTCTGTCGGTTACGATGATTTTCCATAACAGGGTCGATATGTTGGTTTTAGAATATGTGTGCGAGTGCGATGGGCCTTGCCGAAATTGTGTTGATACATAACCGATTCAAAGTTGCCCTAGTCTGAAATTGGTTTGCTGAACCTTTTCGCATGAACGGACATTAACAAATAGTACTAATCAAATATCCGATGGAAGGAGACTGGCAAATACGATCAGGAGGTCATCTAGGTATTTTTTTTAGAGTAGTTTTACGTCAAGAACTTCTAACTTCCCTAGTCACAGAACTTCCTTTATTTGTCTAATTTAGAGCTACCCAGTTACCGATGGATAAGACCGAACGTGAGAATCAAAGATGGCGAATAAAAATAAAATAAAATTCATTTAATTCAGACAATTTTTGTCCATATTTTGTTAGTACCTCTTTCTTACATTCTCTTAAAATTATGTTAGTAATGACTGAAAGAAAGTAAATAATTGAATATAAATTAAAATTAAATAATTGAAAATAAATTAAAATTAAATTAAATAATTGAAATACAAAAATTCTTTAGGCAACATGCAGCCTGATGAGCCTTCCCACAGCTGGCGATACTGGTTGGTCTGCAATCATCTTTAGGATTCCGTTGCCACTTCCTCGAATTCGACGAATAGAAAGATCCTTGTATCTATTGGAACTTTGGAAGGCAATCAGTTCACAAGAGGTCTAATCTGTATTTGATCGCCAAAAAGTGCAAATGCAAGCGTTTTCCTCATATTGTTACATGGACCACAAAAAGACATTAACCTACTAAGCGAGTTGAATTCGGTAGAATCACAAATATCTTTCAAACGCATCAGTAGCATGTTTTATAGGCTTGTGGTCTGTTGGCTTATCAATATTCGATTCTTCGGTGTATCAAAATATATGCATCGAAAATAAACAAGTTAACCCAAAAATTCCGTCGTGCCCAATTTTCTGAATAGCCAGATTAAGGAATTCCCAGACCCTTGATTGAAGGGTTAACTACAGTTATCTAAATTTAGCATCCTTCGTTTGGCCTACATTGATAAACCTTGGATGTATATTCAAACAGCATTTGATTGGAGTTTGAACTACCTACACATGGCAACAGCCTTTATACAATTCTTCCTTAAATAGATTATTAATTAAAGAGATTCTATCGCAGAAGTTGCGTCACTGCACTGGTCGAACTTATTCGGCGATGGCCGAGTGGCGTTAGGCTAACGGTATAGTTGCCATGGCAACGGCTGATAGGGCCAACGTACTATGGTAATACAATAACATACTTATGCGATCAGATACTTCTGTAGGGACAATGAAGCATTTGTGTATATGGAATAAAGAGAGCCAGAACTGTTAGATTGAGATTATTTTGTTTTTTTATCGAAGTACCAAAAGCTTTCTATTTTTGAACAATTTGTGGACAATCCACCTTTATTTTCGTGTCATATACCATTATAATATTATTAGGTAGTTTCAACTCAATTTAGTCTTCAAGATTACGTCACAAATTCAATAACCATTAGCGACAATTTTAGCTACACAACGAGTTGACCAAAACCACAGTTGAAACGTCAACGTGCGACTGTGACGTCACTTGTCACGTACAATATAATATAGAAAGGTTTTTTTGCTTACGGTCGTGGGCGAAGGCACGGACGATCTACCGTGTGTGGTATTGGTGACCGCGAAATGTATGTTAAATTACGGTTAAATTTACTCGCAGTACAACGATAAAAAGGTAAATAAGCATATAACAGACTATATATAATCATGTTTTGATAGGAATATATTATAACAAGACAACATAAAGGTCCATGACCCATTTATACCTACAGCCTCTCAAATTACTTGGTTATATAGTCGACAACGAAGCGACGGATATAAGAAAAATTCAATTAAATATTAAACGCGAAATAATCGATACATATTAGTTTTATTTCAATGAGCAAACAGAATACATTAATAAAAAACACATTTACGGATTGGTTGGCTGCAATAAAATAAGTATTTTAAAGGAGAAAATGCGAATATCGTGACTGAAGGCAAAGGTCAGACAAATCAGGTGCGAGTTAATTGCAAAATATGACTATTAACGCAGACGGAGTAAATGAAGCAAGGGCAGAATGCAATGTCCTGGGCTCAATGTCGCTGTTGGAACGGACGAAGAGTTTGTAGCGAGAAGTGAGACCTCAATTCATATAGTTTAGTGCACACTAAAGGATAATTTCCACCAAACGGCTCGCATCGTACAGATTTTACAATCTTTAAATGGTATTAAATCGTATACACAGTCTATATTACCAAGCCGCGCACAGCAGCTTGACCGCGGGCGTCTTCCGCGACACGCGATCGGCTCCGTTCGCCCGTCGTCGTAGCCGAAAGTATGCTGCGACGCGCGATCGGTTCCGTTCGCCCGTCGTCGTATCCGATCGGATCCTTTCGGCTGTTTTATGATTATTTTCTTCTTCTAATGGAATAAGCCAACAATGCGACGTCAAATTCAACCATTTTCAAAAATTGCTGCCGGACGCGATCGGCTGTCGCCGCATCCGTCCGTATCCTGTCCGATCCGATGCGATGCGAGCCATTTGGTGGAAATCATCTTAAGGGAGAGGTGCATTATGTCAACCAGACGACTAACCGCAAAAATTTGTGTTCATATTTTTACCCACTTTGTATGAGCATGGCAAACTACGAATAATATAAGTAAGGCTACGAGACACCGCGGAGGCCTTGCTGGCCGGCGCCGAGGTCAGCTCTAGATAAATCTGCAAGAACTAGGCTTTAAGATATTAAATTTCATGATTTTTTGCGAGACCACTGAATTAGAAAAGCTTAATAAGGTGGTGTAGTATTACAAATCTGTTCAGTACGAGTGCGGTGATCCTGAACAGACTATGCCCCATCTGCTAGTGCGCCAAATGTCCGTTCACCTGCACCCTTGACGATCTAAACAACGCCTTTGACAGCGCAATAAATGTACCTACTGGGCCCAAACAATATCGGAAACATAGATGTACCTTCAAAACGAAAAATAAAAACTGTAACAACTTCTGTAAAAACGCATATTTATGTTGAGATAAAATTTTATTACTGTCAACCAATTAGGCGGTGTCAGCGGCTGGTCATCATCAACATCATCAGCCTATAAATGTTCCCACTGCTGGGACACAGGCCTCCTCTCTGTGAGAGGGAGTGGGCCGTAATCCACCACGCGGGCCCAGTGCGGGTTGGTAGATGTCACATATCTTCGAATTTTCGGTTCTAGGACATGCCGGTTTCCTCACGATGTTTTCCTTCACCGTTTTGAGAGCAGTGGTGATGACTTCAGACAAAATCGGCTGGTCACTTCAGACAAAACGCACCCTAAAGGTAACAACTCAAAAGGGGATAACTCGCCACTGAGCCGCGTGCGCACGGACGTAATGAAATCGCGGCGGGATTTTATCGCGCACTGGATTTTCAACTCTCGGTGTTAAGCCGAGCGTTGAGAATCCAACGCGCTGGGACGCAGTCTCGTTCCAGCGCGTTAAAAAAACACACTGTTGGATTTCCAACTCAACACAGAGTGTTGAAAATCAAGTGCACGAAAAAAAAAATCGCAGCGATTTTATTACGTCCGTGCGAACGTGGGCTGACGCTGATAGTACATGATAGCATGACGCATATCACAAGATGAAGCCACAAAGGAAACTCAAAAAAGCGATGAGATCCAAAACACAACGAAACAAATCTCCAACTTTAAAATTAAAGAGAAAAACCGGCCAAGTGCGTGTCGGACTACGCACAATGAAGGGTTCCGTAGTTGGGATGAATTTATCCCAAGAACAAACTTAACATTGTAGTTGAAAAACAAGTTCTCCCATACATTTCATCTGCAAATGTAAGTTTGTACGCACAATATTGCGATTTACCATGTTATTTTAAGATCATAGACTTCTTATAGGTTTTCCTGTAATCTATGACTAAGAACTATACTCTGTTTTTTTTTTTCAAAATTTTAGACTCGGTAGTTTCGGAGATAAGGCGGGAGGGAATTTTCATCAATTTTCTTAAATATCTTCAAAAGTATTTATTTTAAAATTATAAAAAAAAAATGGATATCCTCGCAACAAGCAGGCTTTCATTTATGTCACCGAGTCACACGGTACAGTTAGCCAGTTAGCGAAACTTTTTTTTAAATTTTTTATTTGCCCCCCAATAATAAACCCCATATTCAAAATTAATTTATTTACGTTACACGGCCGTGTTTGGGTCACAGAAATACATAATATGTGTACCAAATTTTAACTTAATCAGTCCATTAGATTCGGAGCAAATTTTCTGTGACAGACGGACAGACATAGACAGACAGAGTGATCCTATAAACGTTCCCTTTTCCTTTTGAGAAAAAAAATACGAAATCCATTCAGAACTCCAATTTAAACTTCCATGAAAATGATTCAAAAGATAGCAAGTCGACGCGGCAAGTGGTTTCAACTTTCAACCTCGCGATCGTTCAAATGAGATGTGAGCCTTAACTGGTCGCTGACCGAGACTGCTCAGAGATACATCGACGTAAATGGATATCTGAGGAATAACTTAGGAACGGAAATGAGTAATACGAATCCGGAGAGATAGAAATAAGAAAAATGAGAAATGTAACTCAATTTGTAAAGAGCTTATAGAGTCCTTCCTATTTTAGGGTCATCCATCTTTTGAGAGAAAACTCAGAGATAAGCAATTAATCTCTTCAACGTGTTTCAAAGCAAAATTTTCCTGGGACGAGTTATAGTAATCAAAGGATTAAACTGATGGTTAAGAAATAAAGAATAAGTAACTCAGATTTCAACATCTTAAACCCTACTATGGGCTGGCCAATATAATGTACCTACCAAATAAAGAAGGATAGATCCTCCGTACCTCATTATTTATCGTGAGATAATCTAGAAAACGCAAATTTGTATGCCAGCACAGTAACACATAGAAGCAGCATTCGTCAGCTCTCTTAGCAACTGCTAAAAAACGACAACGACAACGCAAAAAACACGTAATATCAGATTACAACACTAAGATAACGCTAGGCGTAATAGTGAGTGACGGGTTAACTTATAAGCGCGCGGCGATTGCAAAACAAAACATTTGTTGTACGCGTCTAAAATATTAAATGAACCTGCAATTTTTCACGGCTACTGTACGCGCACAAACCGTGTGACTATGCAACTATTCACCAAACTAATTTACTAAACTAACCTTGGAAACTTCAGCCTATTTTTGAGACATAGCAACAGTGTGATTTTTGATTATCGAAAAACGATTACAATAAAACCTGAAATTGAATCAGTTTATGGCGAAGGACAAAGAACGGCATAATATGATTTTGAATGTGAAGCAAAGTCTTGCCAGAAAATTCGAGGTTTATTACGAATTATGCAGGCAAGTACCGTTTATGTAGAAACAATAATATTCGGTTTATATGAGACATTGACAACTCAGCAGACAATTATCTTGCAAAGTTGCAAGACGATTTAGAGAACGATGTTAAGGTGGTTTGTTAGGTCACAGTGGCACTAAAATGAATAGGTTAACTTTTTACAGAGTGGTACTTTTGAGGGCGAAATGCTATGCATAAAAAAAAGCCCGTGGATTCCACTTGTCAAGTAACTTTGAGGGCGTGGTAGGCACGGCGCGTCATCGTAGCATCAAGGACGAACTGCCTTGTTCGCCCGTTGCTTCCGCACGGTTTTCCAATCTACTGCCTTTGAGCACTAACTTAATTTGTAGTTACAATTTTGTTCAATCCTTTCCGAAAATCTAATCTACTCCATGTTGCTCGTTCAAAAGATTTTGAAAACAAAAAAACGAAATGCGTTTTTGACCATTTTCATATGGCTCTCAGGTCTAGTTTATGATCTAGGGACGTGAACAAATGATGTAACTGCAACTTCGCGCCAAAACGCGTTGATGATTTATTCGTTACTAAATTACGCAGGTGGACATGCCTAAGACAGAGTAAAGCATGCCATTATAATTTTTGTTACTAACCTCACCTCCACCGCAAGAAATGATGCTAATATGCTATGCACGTAGCATAAATAAAACAGAAACTGCCAACAGTTAAATTAATTGCTTGATAGCAATAATTGCATACATTGTTACAGTCACTGAAGATGGTGGTAATTATGAAAAAAGGACTATTCACAGTAAAGAACAAACACGACGAGTGAAAACATACGATGCGATATGGTCGACGAATAAAAAAACGAGAATCGTTTACGTAACTGCTTGTTGCTATGGCAGAGTACAACGCAAATGAGTTCAAACATTTGATCTAACGCAACGTAACATTTGTACAGAATACGTGCAGTACATGAACACGCGCAGTTTAGTCTTCAACAATAAATCCCCTTTTCGAATAAGCTTCTACTATTGAACTGGCTTAGGGAGCAATAACCTAAAGAAATCCAATTACACAAAGGAGCTCAACGCTGACATGTGAAAAAAGATTATCTACCATTTGCAGACTGCAGACTTAAATTATGCATGCAAGTCACCATAGCGTGCATATGAATCACCCCAGGTAACCTAGATATGGACAGCTCAATAAATGTTTAAATAATGCAATTGAAGACGTTTGGTTTGTCGTTAAATGCGGAAATTTTCAATCGATCGTCTGGCCGCAACACAATCGCCTTTGAAGTCTTTGTCTTGCAAATAATGTTAGAGCAATATAGTAAATTCAGATTGTTCTCTTCAAATTTACTTTTCAAAAACTTAGAACAAATGACTATACGTCAAGTCTTCAAGAAATCTTCAGATTTTTCGTCGTGATCGTGACTGAACAAATGGTCCAAAAACTCATTCAACAGCAGTGGAATCAAAACGTTCGCTCCAACAACTTTATCCATAATCAGCTTCATTTACAATCATTAGTTAGTCGAAACACGAGCCTATCCTTTGGGAGCACCGAGAGAATTTCTTCGCCGGAATATCATGGCTAAAACACCATTGCCTTAACACCAAAGTGAAGCGGCCAAAAGTCAAGATGAGATTTTAATTAAGTCATTAAATCATGACATTGGTGACGGGACCCAGAGGGTAACACCACAGAATAAGTTTATACAAAGTGACAAACATGACAAATTGTGTTAAACGAAAGTGTACAAACATGAAGGTGTGTTTAAATGAGTTTACAATTCATTTCTGACTTGGTTAACTGTTGACTCTAGAGCTCGGATAGCATGATGAGTAGATGCCATGATGGAGCAGGTTTCGAAATGAAGTAATAATGAATGCTAATTATTATTGGTTATGATTTCTGAACAATATAACTTAATTAATCACGCGAAGTAATTAACATAAAATATTGAAGTGGCGTTTAAGTTTCATCTATTCTTCTTTGCATCCCAATCAAACTAAAAGTAAGCAACATGGTAATATTACCCGTATAAAAAGGATGAAATTGAATGGATATTCAGACCTAGAATAAAGTTACTTAGTCTAGAAAATAGGCAATGGATGAAAGAAGCGCAAAATCAAAGAGAACTGTAGCAAGTTAAATATTCGAGCAACCTTCCGGTCGATTTCATCAACAATCTAATCCATTACGGGACCCTGGCGGATTTGGCAAATTTTTCGACAGCCAAACTAGATTATCTATCCTGTACAACTTTTATTATTTATTCTTTTTCGTCTGTTGCTAAGCAAGTTTTTTGTTAGCATCGAGGAAGCTCTTCGAAAGACGTAGGTAGGTAGTTATTCAATTAGTTTGTCTTGTTGCTAGGCTACCAATCTGCATTTGGCATATTTTCCGTTACGATTTCTCTCTGAACGAAGTTGTATGATTTAGCCTCATTATCAACTTTGACCCACAATCAGCTCAATTCTTGACTTCAATTACGTAAATCAGCACACGATTCTGCCGAGTAGATAATCTTGTTAGAAGCAATTATCGTCATTGCATGTAGGCAATAATGTTTAATATAAGTACGCGTATTTCAGATGGCCGCTAATAAACACGTTTTATAGTTTCTGAGCCTAGTAGGCGAGGTTCGTTGAAGGAAAACGAGGTGATAATATCAGGTTGTCAGACATCCCTATTTATGGAACCGTTTGACGATAAAGTAACACAATTAAAGGGAATTAACTCAAACAATTACATGCGTAAATAAAATTGTGCTAGTTTATTGTAACAGTCAAAATTTGTGATTTTTCCTGAAGTGTTTCTCTGTAACATTTTACATACAATGTAAGCCTTTTGCTTTGAATATCAACGTGTGTCAAAGTATGAGCATTTGTAACAATAAAAGACGTTACTTACAATGGCCCGTAGTAACCATCGTTACAGACCTATAGATCTTTATCGACAAAGTACTATTAGGAGGCCATGGGAACTCTATGCGTGACGTTGTTATCTCATTTAAAAAGAAAAATCATAGGGTATTCGTACCTCTGACAGGAAAATGACATACGTGCTTAGGCAAAGGTAGCAGAAAAAAAAACAACGAAATAATTGGCACGCAACATCTCCACAGACATTGAGCGTCTTCATCTAATTTCGTTTTAAAATCACGTTCTTTAAAAAAAATAAAGTAAATGCCGGGCAGTCTACGGGCTAAAAGTTAATTAAAAAGAAGGTTCAGAGTAAGAGCCCAGTTATGGAAATGAAGCATTGTTGCAAATGTTGCTATGCAAGTTTTACTCGTCATATAATTTCACTGCCAATTCTTTTGAGTGACGACCTTGGGTTTAACAAGTTAAACGATGCTTTATATGGAAACGAACCGGAAGAATTACATTTTTTTTTAATTTTTTGGGCGAAGGTACGACTATATCAGCCCAGTTAAGAATATCAACTGCTTCGTTTAGAACAGTAAAGTGGAGAGATTTGATTTTGGTGGTAAAATTATTTGAATGACTATAATGTGGCAAAATATTTCGATACAGGATAAGTTTTTGACTAGGAACGGATATCAGACCAGAGAAGCGATCATCCAAATGGATACTGACATAAATAGTACGTATAATCTCAACTTAGGAGCATACGAAATGCTTGATATAAGAACGAATTGTAGTACCTATCTATGAGAAATCGTCGTAAGTACAGTTCAATTCAAAGTTAATGGCCGCTCTGAAGTTAGCTACTCGCTGCGCAGTACCCCACCCCTCACCCCCGCTGACACGTGAATTCGTTACTGCGCAGCGACTCGCCCCATGTTCCGACCCGCCATTAAGTTTGAATCAGGATGTACCTACAGCCTATTATATCCTCATGTCCAGATGAAAATCAGTAAACCTTAGCATGATATTGTCATGAATAAGGATGGTTATAAGAGCAGAGGAAGAGGAAAGAAGCGATGGATTGTGTGAAAGATGTTTCTTCTTTCATACAATCCATCCAGACTAGATTATGACGGCTAATTGAGATACATGGAATGGTGGAAGGAAAAATGCTGCGACGACCCCAAATAAAGATAAAAGTCCGTAGTCAACTACAGACAGCAACAGCTCTGCCGTCCTTACGAAAAGTGCAATAACTCCAGTTTTGCGCCGAATTGAGATAAGTACATATTCGGAATTTGCAGAACGAGATCAATATATTCTTTTTAGACACTTTTTACGTATCTATGACGAATTTGCCTTGTATACCATGTATAGTGTTGGAGATACCTACAAACAAAACGAAAATAAAATCTTTACCCGCGTTTTTCTCGAAATCAGGTTTAACCTAGTTATTGCACTTTTGGTAAGGACGGCAGAGCAGCAGGCGACGTGTCGTCGCGACACTACTGGTTTCTATATATTTCTATGAAATACGACGTGTCGCTATCTACGGAAGGTAGGATTTCATAGAAATACAGGAGCATAGCAAGAGGATGACGAGATGTTGATAAGTATAAAGTAACTGTTTCATTCTAAATCCTTTGAAAAAGTTTTAAAGCAGTTTATCCTCTAATTGTTCACAAAACTGAACTCAATTGCTAGCACATAAACGGGTACATATCTATACATATAAAATTCTCGTGTCACAGTGTTAGTTGCCATACTCCTCCGAAACAGCTTGATCGATTTTTATGAAATTTTATATGTATATTCGGTAGGTCTGAGAATCGGTCGTAATCTATTTTTCATACGCCTAAGTGATAAGGGTGGTCCACCCCAAACATTTATATGGCAAAACGTTTGCCGGGTCAGCTAGTTTTATTTTAAAATTATCCTGAATACGGACAACCATCGGACTTGTGCATTCATGGCAATTCCGCTCTAGAATTTTGTGGGTATGAATAAGATTTGTATTTTTGTTTTTATGGATTTTGTTTTAATGATTTAATTCATTAGTAGCTTCTTATTTGAAATCTAAATTAACAATAAATAGAGGCAGATGCTTTGTCTGAGAGCTTTCATCACTTCCAATAGAATTGTCATTTTATTTTCTGCTCGGTTTGGTTAGTGGTAGGGCTTGTTCTAAGTCCGCCTGGCTAGCTACCACCATCTTATCTAAATCTGTCGCCATAATAACAATGTTAACACTATTAACAGCATTATTGTGTTTCGGCAGTTAGAGGTAAGATAGCCAGTTCCTCTGCGGTTGAGGATTCCGGGTAAAGCTCGCTTCCACTTTCAGCCTGGGGCCCTACCATGAACATTTAAAATACTTGTCAAATGCAGGACAGGTCAACTTGGCAAGTTAACCTGACAGGTTTTCTATTTGTACCTTGAGCATTTCCGTCTGACCTGCAAAGTATCAACTTCAGACCTGCTACGTTATCATTGACCGGTACGCCATATTATAAACAAACGTTCGGAAATACTTTTTCGCAGCATTACCGGTTTTACGGTTTTAAAGAACTAGATAAAATTAATTTAATAACAGTTTATAGTGATCAATAGAATTCTAAAAAAGCTTTGTTTCGTAGCAAAAAATGTTATTTAACATGATTATGACGTTGGAGACCCTTTTAGATGCTTAAGAAAGGTATAAGTACCTACTTGAAAATCTTACCAAAGTTATTGCTATTTTCGAACGACTAAATCGAGGTGTTAAGTATCAAATATATTGTCAACACCACATATGTTTACGAGATCATTTTGAACATTGGATATTCAAATGGGTTCCTTTTTGTAAGTTTTTTTTTAACAGAAGATACCGTTTCTGGAAATAAATCAGAAAAACAAAGCACACATTTGTATCGTGTCCGTTGTTGAGAGCGGTAAGAAAGTGCAGTTATTTGGTGATAATGACTTAGTTTCCTATGAACGATTGAAAACAGTGTGGAATTTTATAAATAATCACAAGGACATTGCAATGGGCTACAATAAAAATGCTCAAACTCGAGAAATGTCCCGCAGATTGTGGACGGAAGTGACGGAACATTTGAATTGCATTGTTGGTGGTGCTATCAAAGATTTTAAACACTGGGCAGCTGTAAGTTGGTTTTATATTAAGACTACGAATATTCGAATTTCCCTTCGGGGAAGCAAGGCGTGATGTTATGATGTTATGTTACTACGAATATTATATTTGCCTAAAACATCTATTAAAGATTAATGTATTGGTTTTTATTTTCTTCTATTCTCGTATTGTGTTCTTGATTTGTATTTCTTTTACATCGAATTACTAGTACCATTTCTATAACATATGTACCAGTTTATTGAACATAAAACTTTCCTTTGGATTTTAGCGATTTGTTTCATACTGTTTTTATCACCATCTTCCTCAAGAAACTCAATTATTTTCATCTTCGTCACACATCCAAAATAAACGATAAAGCGATTGTTTGTTTTGTTATCTATAATTTTAAAGACCGCCTAAATAGTTTTATATAAACAAATTAACATGTACTTATGTTTTTTGTTTTAAATTAAAGAAAACAGTTCAATAAAAGTTAGTTTTTCACACCTGCTTATTATGACTGCAGGGCAGTTCAGTTTTCAAGGTTATATACGTCAAAAAGGACGTGACGGTACAGCTTATCGCAGGTCAGACTAGTGAAATGCTGTCACGTGACCACTGACCGGCTTTAGTCACGTGATCGCTGGCTCGCCTGTTATTTGACGTGTTCATGGTCCAAAATAGCCTGACAGTTCACTTTCCGTCGGAAATTGACCTGCTATAAGAGTGCATGGTAGGCCCCCTGATCATTACTTAACATCAGGTGAGATGCAGGGGAGGAGGTTCTCCGTTGAATTATGGATTAAAAAAAAAAGTAGTACTTAAAAAGTGCATCAGACCATCTGCATTTTTAATAACACAAAGACTTACATAATGCCCAATAATATGAAAATTTGATAAACAGGCGATGACTTCGTGTACAGACACTTCATAATGGTTTTATTACGTGTATAGATCTCGAGTGGAGTACGAATTATCCCGAATGTGTTTATGTCTCGCAACCGTCGAGCAAATGGATTAACTTCCAATATTATACAAAACTCAGTATAACAGGCCAATTTTAGTGCATCACATCACGTGCAATTTTGTTTTTACAACGTGCGGTTACTTATAATGTCAAGTACGAAACGTTGTTGAAACAATCGAGCGGTTAAAAACCTTTTTTTATTGTTAACAGCCATTGTTAATAACGCATACCTTTGTTGTATGCTAACGCTTTGGGATTAGGTAGTTACATTGATTTTTTTACAATTGCATATTAAAGTCAATGACCCCGTACCAGACGTAAGGTGCAGACTTTTTTGTAATTTTAATCTACCACAGTGACCATTAATGTCTTTGAATAATTATGAAACCTGAATATTTTAATTACCATCGTTATTCACGACGCCTTATGAATTTGTCGTCCCCTAATTTGATAGTCGTTAAACGTTTTTTGAGAGTAAAATAAATCGATTAGGGCAATTGCACTTGAAAAGCGATGCGATAATACAAGGCTATAAATTGTTGATAAATATTTATAGAATCCCTTTCATTTTTGTATAACAAATCAAGTTCGATTGTCTTTACACGCGTGATGGATGATGCTCACTAATAGTAAATAATAAGCATTAATTTTAATCCTAACTAATCCTTAATATTATAAATGCGAAAGTAAGTTTGTTTGTTACGCCTTCACGCTAAAACGGCTGAACGGATTTGGATGAAATTTGGCACATATATAGATGATGCCCTGGAAAAGAAAATAGGATACTTTTTTTTTCCCACGGGATCGAGACTTATGCGGGTGAAACCGCGCTAGTAATATTATAAATGCGAAAGTGAGTTTGTTAGTTTGTTACGCTTTCACGCTAAAACGGCTGAACCGATTTGGATGAAATTTGGCACATGGGTAGACCATGACCTAGAGAAGGACAGGCTACTTTTCATCCCGGCCCGCTGACGAAGTCGCGGGCAACAGCTAGTTAATTTATTTGGTGTTATTTTTAATTTATTTTCAATTATTTCGTTTCTGTAAATTGCATAAATTGATGGCCTCGTCTTGACTAACATAGTCTTTAGTAAATTTAATACTAAAACAATATGGACAAAATAATAGTCTGAATTAAACGATTTTTGTTTTATTTATTGCCCACTATTTATTGCTCACGCTTGGCAGTTGATACGTTATTTTACACAAATCACCATAGTGCAGATATAAAGTATATAAAATAGAGAATGCATGGTAAAATTTAAGGATCGTTTGTTCTAGGTAGATTGGTGAGAACAATAATAAAATTTACATACATTGTTACTAAACGTCGTAGCAAGAAACACGGGCTTACGACTTAGTCAAATGGATGTTTGCAGATATCTGCGAACGTAATTTAATTGGTTATTATAAAGGCAAGGAGCCACATGCAAAGCACAATTGATAATTATAAATCAATAGTGCATACTGAGATGTAAGCACCTAAGCACGGATCGCGTCATCGCAATCTATAAGTATTTTTATCGTTAACATTAGAAGAGCGTTTTTACATCGTACTATTTATTTATCTACATCGATTACAATAGCAGATATAAAATAACTATGGTAATTGTTATTTGGCTGAATTCTCGTGTCTCCAATTATCTGCGCTTTTTCCATAAATCTTAGATGTCCGGTAGAGAAATTGTGTAACGTAACGAAACCTATAGCTTGACATCGCATCGCCTCGCAAGACAGTACAGTGACAACACGCCGAATTTTACTAAAATCATAGCAGAAAACGAAATTACGCTTAATGCAACACGTGTATATACGTCCTTATAAGTTAGCCATAAAATCAGGCATAATACTTAAACAGACATAATGAAACACTTGTTTCAGATCTGATACAGCTAAATTATTAAGCGGTTACTTTGCTAGTATTTTTTGTAATTTGTTTTTAATTGTAGACAATTATGTGTTCAGCCTTGGTTTCACTACTTCATTTTTAGGATTCCTTGCTAGTCTTTCTTGGGTTTATGTAGGATTTGTGAGCACTAGATTAGAATCTACGTATCTTATTTATCAAGATCATTAACCTTTTGAACGCCAGCCAAAGTTTACCTAAAACACTTATTATGTCAATCTAATCTCAAGTGCTTTTGATTTTTGGGTAGGCCTTCGGAAAAACGGAGAATTCGTCAATAAAGAGCCATTAACACGGCATGTATTATACCTTCCCGGGTTCCTTGGGAGCTGTTTTACTTGTAAAAATAGATAGTAGCATTTTTTCTTAAGTTCCGCGGGGGGACGCGCGACTTGCTAAGGGTTAAACAACACGTAACTAAGTGTCATTAAATTAAAGAATAAACTCTACATCTTTTATTTCTTGCAACAAAAAGATATCTATTGATTTCCATTCTACAATCGTATTAAACTTAAAAATGCATTCACGAACGAAGAAAGCTATGAAACCAAACTATCTTGGGTACCTACTAAACCTACATTTTTTTTTTATAGCGAGCATTTTTTTATACAGAACCCACATTATTATGAGCATAGATGCTTGTCAAGTTTTTTATAAAGCTCAGCTCACAAGGTAACTTCTAAATTAAGAACGGGTTAATGATACCTTTTGGAATCAATTGAGTACTATGCTGTTGCCAAGCGGAGTGGCGACCGAAGGTCATCTATGAAGTTTGCTTTAACTCAGCGGTTTGAGATTTTTTATTTTATAATATGGCTCTTTCTTTTCAAGTTTTAGCGTAGATATAATATATAATGTTAGATGATTTGTGTCGTAACATTGTAAGTACCTACTTTCGTGCGCGTTTTCTTAACTTTCAAGATTAAAAAGTAAATGACGTAAATCCACTGTAGATAAGTGATTTCTTGTTGTGCATATTATTATAATATGTTTTAGAGCACCTTTGTTGGAAGAAAACAGCTTTTTTTTACAAGTTTTCCTGAACTTTTAAGATAACACGAAGAAAAGCTACGGAGTATGAATGCGAAAAATGCAATGAATTAAAGATTCACAAACTCGATAATTTATAGTTGTTTTCCTGAAAAATATCACGTCTTTTATAGTTGAATAATGCAGTCTAATGGTTAAATTTTGAATGGTATAAGCAAGCGCAAGACTACGCAAAGCGCAACTTGACAAAATCGTAGAGGAAGAAATTGAACTAATCGTCTGGATTTGATCGTATATACTGTAGTCTTTTAAAAAACTTTCCCTGATCATCGAGAAAAGGAATCGGGTGCTCAATTCTTTGGAATCTTTGGCTTTTTACCCAAACAATCCTAACGAGAGCTACGATTTGGATGAACGATAAGTTGAAGAGTTTAAGATAGATTTCAGCTATACCTGTGTATCTAGTATTGCCCACATGCTATAAATTTGCCATAAAAGCTTGGTTTCGATGTTCATTGTAAATCGAATAAAGCTTCATCAGTATGGCTGTTTTTTTTTTACGTTTTTCGGTGTTCAAAAACTCGCTATTTTGGGCGGAAACTGAACCCATATCTAATGACTACCTCTTTTAATGACATTAACCTAAGCAAAGGGACAAAATGACCGAAGTACAAACGAAAACCAAATGCCTTTTCAAAAATTATGATAATTAAACATGTACCAACTTATTGCTGTAGTATATGCTGTAAAACTACAGCTCATGTGCTGTTAAACTGCCCGGTGGTGGCCACATACTGGGCAAAGTACTTCGGTAACCCAGGTACCCTACGTGCGATTGTCAGTGACACCAAGGCGTTGCTGGCCTTCTTTGAGGAGCTGGGGTGGATCGAATAACCGATTTTCCCACCCGTACGCAAAATACGCGCTTTGACGGTGGAGTTGCGGATACCAGCCCGTATTACCTATTAACTAGGTACAGCTAAGATTGAATAAATTATGTAAATTATTACTCAAATATGTAGGTACCTATAATACAAAAAAAAAATCACTACAAATTAAATTATATTTAGCTAATAATATGAAACTTGTATCAATGATTTAATACTAAGTTTTACACATAATAATATTATCATTAGATGACTTAATAACTGATCAGTTTTATTCATTTTATTAGAGTTATATTGAGAATATCACCATGTTATTTATATGCTTTTGAGACTTAGAATTTACAATTAATATTTTCTGATTTCTATCCTTAGTGGACAGGTCACTGGTACCTACAATGCTGTGAGACTTAAAGATGATCCAAAATCTCCATTACTCAATTTTATAGATCACAGAATTAATAATGCTATAGAAACAATTAGAAACTGTAAGGCATGTACTATGTATTTAGCTTGATGGTCATTCATAAGAGGCAACTAGATCATTAGACATTACCGAACTATATTTTTCAATTAACTTGTCTAGATAGACATCTTAATTGAAAATAACAATAAAATAAACAAACCTAATCAATAAGATATACCTTTTTAAAACAAACACAAGCAAAGTAATAAAAAAATAATGCAATCACACTGATAGTAAGGCTGATAGATCCTATGTTAGCTATGTATCATGTACACAGGTGAATGACCTGAATATTATGACAGTGATATTAGCAATACATAATATGCATGAAAATTAATATTAGTACATACACTTAGAAAGTATAAGATGGATAAGAGCTTCCAAATGTTCTGCAAGTGATTTGAATGGATTTAGGCAATAGTTTGTTTTGGGCATTTGTTTGAGAATGGTGATTTTACAGCTGATATGAGCAATTTTATACTTTTTCTATGCATCTTAAAATATTTCTTTACATGTTGGTTTTATTGTGGCCTTTTGAGTAACAAAATCGGCATTGATTGGAGTTTATTATGATAAAAATGTTATATCAGACCAATCCACATGCTATTAAAGAACATTTTCTGGTATTGTGCACTTGAACAAAGAAATTCAAATCTATGAATTTGTTTCACTATGAAAGTAAGAAGAATTAATAGAGGCATACCATTTTATAAAACAACATAATATGACATGTAAACAGATGCAGCATAAATGTAAATAAAGCTATACATATTTGTGTAGAATAAACTTAGAAACACCAAATTAATATGGAGTTCAACAACACTGAAATGACAACCTCGTATTCATGCATATTCCATTACATTTTGATGACCAAAAGTCTTGTAAGTAATTGATTGCTATTGTGTATTTGCATGATAAAGACAATGTTAAGTTAATGGATGGCCAGTGTCAATAATAAAAAGTGAATTCTGTCTTTACTTGCTCAGGTCATGACCATCTTATGCTGGACAGATATAAAACCAAATATATAGACTAAATAATCAGTTAATTAGTAAACTGCAAGAGGTATTAGTAGAAAATGTAAACTTCTGATCAATAGTCTAATACTTTTGGCTATTGAAGTCACAACAAATTGATACCCAAATGTGGATTATAATGGATTGAAGGAACATAAAGAATGGATACTTTTGAACATGTTCTACACATGTTCAAATAAACCTGCTTTTTTAACAGGTTGCTTGTGTGTTATCAGTCTCATACCAATCTGTACTGTGCTTCAAAATAGTTATTTTGATTGGAAAAATTATGAAATTGTCTGTAAAACAGACTCCATTGCCGTAGCAAAATGTGATAGACATTTGAAACAATATAGTTAGTAACAAAAGTGCACTAATCATGAAAATGTATAGAAAACTTAAAAATTAGACCCACATTCATGAAAAGCATCCTACACAACTTTTCATAATAGATGCTTATAACGTTACACAATTCTTTTGCTTACCTGTGAGCTCCGATAAGCACTACACTTGTTATAAAACCATTCAATGTTTCAAGCAAAAAAATACACTGAACCATCATTTAATCAAGTTATAAATCTTCAAACATTACTTTATTTGCATAAAAGTTATGACAGTGTGCAATTTTTTTTCAAACCAGTAATTGAACCATGCTCGCTCAACTTTACAACAAAAAATATAACCAAAGGACAGCAACAGTTAAGATATTTTCACACATTGAATGTAGTCAGATTAAAACCATAGATATTATAATTCCTAACACTCAACACCACTCTACAATGATTATCAGATTGTTTCTATGTACACAGTCATAATTGGCATGTTCTATAAGGCTAATGGCTATATATACAACGTTATAGGTTATATATCTTGTTGCCATGCGAGATTTCATTGCTCTCTCGTTAGATAATTGTCGCGTTGCAAACGAAAATTAACTCGTGGTTGCATTTATAATCGTGTTTCCGATAAATTTATGCATTTTCAACACAATTACATTGCTTATTTCACAGTAAAATCAACGTTTTGCGCGTACGTACATGTACGAGACCTTGTAACCCTAATATGACCTGTCAGATCACTTTATAGACATGTAGGACTCTACAGATAAACGTAAATCACAAATTTTAATTCTTTAAATCGCCATGGGCCTAAAAATACTATAACCTTTATCATCAGAGTTTTATGAAGGTAATTTATAGGTTATAAATTGAGTGCCCTTGACAAAACTAAAAGGATGGTCAAGCCAGGTTATCACGCTAATTCAAAGGTGATTTTACGAGGATAAATGAAACCGTATGGGGAACATCGGTCTAATGAAATCTCAAGGCCGGGGGCACGGGTTTGATCACATAAAGGACTCACCGACACACAACATCGATCTCGGGCCGCGAGAGCGGATCGCGGCACACGGCAACAACACTATAGCACTTAAAAGGATACAGGCTAAGTCCAGGTTGAATCCGTCCTTGATGTAGCGCTTCCGACGCTTGCTAACGATGCCCTTGATAGGGTTTGTCATCTTGATGTTGGACATGGAGTTGGCCATGGCTGTCAGTTGCTCGACGCGGCGCGGCAGCAGTTCTGCCGCCGCAATGCCCTTAGCGGGCCCGCCCGCTCCCGGCACCGTCCGCTTCTCTGGTGCCTTCCGCTCTCGGCGCCGGCAGCTCACGCAAATCCCCATAAAATAACCTCCGCCGCGTAGAACGTGCCCCGCTCATCGGGCCGGCGGCGGAGCGCGAGCGGCCTGATACCGGAGGCCGTGACCGGCGCTCAGCTCGCACCCGCCATGCCTCGCACTGCACGCGCCTCGCCTCGCTACCTTGCCTCCAGCCGAGCCTCGGCTCCGAACAGCACCGAGCACTTCCACACCGCACCGCCAGACCGAAAGCACCGTACACTTGATACACTATAGCATAGCTCCACGCCCGGCACCGAACGCGTTCAAATATCGCTGTACGAGCGATGAAAAAATTATCTCGCGCGAATGGCGTCCATCCTGCGTTTGCACTAGTACACGGACGAAGAGAAACAGTTGCACAAGAAAGAAAGATGGTTATGGCCGAAAGTGTACTGCGTGTCTCTTTCGCACTACTGCAGTCCGCGCTCGTATGATAAAGATAACACACAACCTTAATTTCTAGTGGTGGCTAGCTAGCTCTCTTTGTTCATTAGAGTTTCCATTTAGGTCCGTAAGGTGGCGCTGTGTGTATTCAAGTTACCGCCACTTTTCAAATCCAAAAACCTTATCAACCAGGTTATCAGTATTTATAAGTCCGAAAAACGCAAATTCAATTTTAATATTTTATAGTCAATGGTAATACGTGCTTCACATTTAAAACGATTAATAAAATTAATGGTTGGTTTATGAGTTCGCAGTTGGTAGGACTTTCATCTTCAAGACCTTCACGACCGTTCACGACAGATGGCGGTGTTGTAGCAATAGAGTAACGATAGAGTACAAGACTACAAGCATAGACAGCGCTTAGCGCGGTAACCTTTAAAAAGTTTTTTTTAATTTCTAGTAGGATTTGAATAATTTTTATTTACTACCCTTACAAATTGTTTATTTACATTTAGATTTATGTTAAATAATATATATCACACTGATTTAAACGAGTAGTGAATTAAAAAAAAAAAAAATTACTACAATCGTTTTGCGTGTCGCAGCTAGAGGTTTTACAGAATTATGTGAATTAATACGAACCCCGTGTTCTGCAATAACTAAAAATCATTGTGTAATATAGGCACAGTCATTGCCCTTGCATATACATTTAAAGGAAAACTGGACAACGTCGACTATAAGTATACCTATACAATACCTACCTATTCAATGGAAAAAAGCTACATTTCTAAGAACGTTATATTGAATGCAACACGAGGTACAATAAATTATTGTGACTAGTGTTACTAATTTACATAAGTATTTATTCATTGTGCAGCTATGCAAATAATGTAAGAAACTCCTTACCTACTTAGCTATGTACTTATTTTGTGATTTTATGTGAGTTTTTGCGACAATAGTGACGCACTCTGATCGCTATGCAAATCTCAGCTCATCTTCAACTTCTTGTGGTCAGTTATTCTATATTCGTTATACCTATAATGTAGGTATCCATAACCAAACTGAATTCAAAAATAAAATGTTAAAATTATAGCTAAATAAGTAGGAAGATACCAAATAATATTTCACGTTCACGTCTAATCTAATTGGACGCAACACTATAAAATATTATATCTTATCTTCAAAACGCATCACGGCTCAGTAGTTTTAAGTATGCCATATAATAGATAGATGCGTAGATAAAATGCTTTGCTAATTGGGTGTCCAGCTTCCGTTAAGACTAGTGTATTTATTTATAGAATTATTAATATTTTTTTATGTGACTGATGGTGTAACTGGTAACTGGTGTAAGCAGGTAACTTCGTGACGTACACCCATGTTGGTTTAGGATGAGTTTCTAAGAAACCACACACAACTCGTGGACTCGTAGTCTCACACTCGTTCTTCCCCAGTCCACCGGTTATTTGCATTGAACAAGAATATTTGCTCGATAACTTTGGGAGCATTGACGCATTACCCAATTTCAAATATTTATTGTTATATTACCCACACCCACATAATAATATCAGTACGAATTTACTGTATCTATTATAGTGGCATAGATAATTGGTTGCGAGTAGACAGCTTGTTGCCACCCGGCTCGAGCACACGCACTGCACGATGTTTGACGATACAAATAGGGCTGCCACGTACGCGGACTCATTGTCATACAAATGAAGGCCCCTGATAACTTTTGACAGCTATAATACACGACACCCGGTGAATTATAAAGTTATCGCGGTCTATTATGGATTTTGAGTTGTAGCGTGAGCGTGACTGTAATTTTTATGAGCGATCAGGAAAGTGGACCGTTTCAATTGTTTCTAGAAATGGTTTAGTTTTAACTAGAAAATTATTCATGGCACCTCTTGTCTAGTATCCTACCATAGACGAATACATTTATGTCCCTACATATTTCGTATTTTTTTAAACTAACTTTTATCATGGATAAACCTACCTACTTACAATGAAACTTACCTACTAGCCATCAGAGTCATAATTTAAACACCCAATTTATTTGAACTTATCCCAAATCAGCGACATTTACTCCAAACACATTTTATAAAAAAAATCGTGGTGAGCCGCCAAGCAGCCAATGATATGTATATATTTAATAAAATATCATTGACTACAGGCGCTACAGCCCTACTTATTGTTAGGAGTAAGTATTCTAAGAACTGACTATGCAGTTAGAATAAAGATTCATTTTCTTTTTCAGTTTTTTGTGCAGTGTAAGTAGACGTAATTTTTTATTCACATTAACTGGGTTGGTAACAACTGCTTAGAGAATTTTGATGCCCCAACGAAACAGACCTACCTATATGTTTCGCGGATGCAGCAGTTACAGTGATTTCAACCATTTTAATAGAGCATTTTTACTATATTTTTATATCGTTTACTACTAGAAATACATTTTCTCATTTCACAATCGATCGCACAGCCTAGCCCAGTCCGTTACAGCCGCTTATTGTAGACATACTACAGCCCTCTACAAACGGAGCATCAGGGCCCATCATGTGTTGAAGCAACAGGCCGATTTACCTAATAGGAAAAACTGCTTTTCTTACTTATGTTTCTTTATTTACCGTACGATCCATCGCTTACCTTTTGGTTGTCAAGATACAGCTCCTTTCCGTTTTGTTAGCCACCGCAGCCCTTAGTCTATTTACCGGCCAATTCTATAGATAGAGATTGACGTCCCAATAACGTCATAAGCCTTTAAACTCACAACCTTCAGGTCACCATGTTTCTTATCAAGATTTATCCGATTAGTACACATTTTGGCAACCCTACCAACTACAACAGTCGGGTCGCACCTTGCCGATATCGATGTAGGTACAGATATAAAACATGCTCGGTGACAGATGATTCATATGCCTAAGCAATTAGTGATGACCTTGTGAGTAACGAAGTGGAATAACTCATCATCCGCTGTAGGCATTTACAGTTTACAGCGTAATGATTGTGAAATGACGACAGATGCGACAACAGTTGAAAAGAAACTGCCGACTCCAAATTGACCGACTCAACAGAGGTTCCGTATGTTCCTATTCACTATAAAGAACAAGTGTTGATAAAGAATGAACCTTGATTACTTCAACCTCTACGCTTACACGTGCTGCTTATTCCTTTGTGTCTCAATGCTCGCGGCCAGGTACCTAGATACCTACTGTATAAGTGCCGATTGTAGTACATACAAGTAGCAGGTGAACAATTAAACTTAATATCTGTTTAAATACTTGTAATTATTTCTGATTGCTGGATTTCAACAGGTGTTGGTAAATTCAGTTGTGTCTAGCAAAGCTGGACAAAGAAAAGAAATTTGTCATCATCGAGAATAGTTTGAATCATCGGTATCGTATCAGTCTTTAACGGATTCAAGGACACTGAACGAGACAGAAAGAGGTTTTACTGTTATAACGCCTGTCCCTCAGAGCAAGGCTCGGATACCGGTAAAATTTATTATGTACTTGACGCAAAAACCTTTACATTCGGTTTCGTTCGTATATACCGGTTTTTATAAACCGGTATTGCAGGAGTCATTACTTAAAGGATTTTTTCGGATTAAACGGTTTAGAGCAATATTATCTAACCGGTTTTTTGTTTTATTCAGCGTGGCATCCTCACAAGTAATCACAAGTTGCAACGCGTTTACCAACATGCCGCTCGTCGACTAAACCGCTTAATTTAGGTTAAAATAAAGTTCTTAAAACGTTCACGTTCTTAAGAAAAGTTCGGAGTAAAACTCAAATATACTGGTTTTAACCGGTATTTTTTAAACCGGTTCCGAGGCTTGCCTTAGAGTGTGAAGATTCTGGTAGAACAATTTCTGTTTCCATGTTTGCGCTGCGGGAGCAATTTTAATCCATAGTTTGACAACAAAGGCGTAACGTCCTATATAACATCATGTCTATAAATGAAGCCCTTTGCTAACCTTCGCCAGATTGTCTCTGGCCTTAAAACGACTTTGTCGAGTCCTCTATTAATAGGGACATTAGGCCAGCCTAGTCGAGTATAATATAATCAATAAGTGATTCATAATCTAAGTAGCAGTGGCGGACTAAACCTATCGGGGGCCCGGGGCGGCAAACTAAATGGGGACCCAGGTTTGTAGAAAACTTTGAGAACTTGAAGAACGTAGAGTATAAGGCACACTACCTCGAAAATGATTACATATTCGTTTGAACATTTATATAAAAATAGGAAATTTGTCGACCTATTCAGAATAGTTTGAGAACGAGAGCGAGCGAAGTAAGCTCGAAAATTTTAGCACCACGCCCGGATAGGCAAGGTTCACTATTCATACATAAATAGGAGTTACTTGGTCGACTTTTACAGAAAAGTCTGAATAAAAGATAATGTAGAGTGCAAGCGCGAGCGAAGCGAGCTCGAAAAATTTTAGCACTCTACATTTATATTTAGCATACGTAGGGGGCCCCCAACAAAGACTGCACTTTAACTTACTGAACATAATTATTTTGACCTTGTTTGGGATTTGATTTAAAAGTATTTCTAAAGATTTGGAAGGCCCCGCAGGTCCGGGGGCCCAGGGCGGACCGCACCCCATTAGTCCGCCAGTGCTAAGTAGGTACCCACTTCTTATCTAGTAGGTACCTAGTTAAAATTAATGCCTATCATTTGGCATCACCACTCAAACTCAAAGAAAGGAGAAAGTCTAGAGGCCGGAGCACTTAAATTCTCAAAGATAATTAGGTCTAGGTCTAAACTTCATTCAAGATAAGCTTATGCTGGAAACGATAACAAGGTATGAATGATCGTCGAAGGCATTTCATTGCTCACACATAGCGTAACATAAAGATTACGTTTTGGAGAAAAATATGGTGAAACAGGGGTGAAGAATTACACAATAATTGCTAAATAAGTATTGGCATCATTGGCATGTCCGGAGCTACAGGATCTGCCGTTGTACATTGACGCACACGGCAAGGAGGACCACATCGTCAATGATTCACAATTTTAATCTTATTCCGGCCCTAGAAGAGAATATGGCTTGCTTGCCCGAATAGCCTATTCTCTTCAGACAGAAATCGATACTTGATAATTTTTTGTCGTTTGTTTGGCGGGACGAGCCGGATGAAACCAACAAGTTTGGTCTGCATTTATTACGTTCTGGGGCTGCTGGCGCTGGGTGAGCACTGGTTGCGACTTGAGTTGTAGGTCATGGGTTCGAATCCAAGCAGGCGCTTTGCTTTGTGTAGTTTCATCACACTCTCAAAACGGTGAAGGAAAACATCGTGAGGAAACTGGCATGTCCTATAACCAAAAATGCGAAGACATGTGACATCTACCAACCCGGATTGGGCCCGCGTGGTAGATTACAGCCCACTCCCTCTCGAAGAGTCAGAGAAGGCCTTTATACCAGCTGTGGGAACATTATAGGCTGATTATGCAAGTTCTGGGTCGAAATAACTGTGTTGATGCAGGCTAACTCACAGTCCATGTCTACCTACTAAACGCATGATTTGAACAAAAGAGAAAATATAACGGAAATAGAAATTTCTGCTTATTTGCAAATGGTTTATCAATTAAATTATGTAGGCTAGGCATATAACTAGGTACTCAAAATCTCTGCAAAATACATAAGAGTATAGCAGCGAAGCCTTTACATATCGCATTAAATACTTATAACATTGTCAAATGGAAGTTTATCAGGCCTGGGAACTGTTTATCAACGACTGCACGCTCAGTACAACGATTTATGTACACAGCAACACGATAAATGGTAGGTGTTGCCATTTGCTCGTGCCTTTGACGGTATATTTGCTTTTGTTGAAGGTAATCTGGCACAGGCATGGTTATTGATATTTCAAAGGTTTTAAAGAAAGATCTTTCCACATGCAGTGGGGTAAGTCTACTTTTTTACAAAGTGCGGATATACTAGCCTATTCCTACAGGTAAATTAAAAGAATGTAGAATAAAATTGGTATAAGTTATCTGCCAGTTAGTTAACCAAAGCATGAGTGTCAGATGTTAGGAACCGGTGAAACAGGCCATAAGTTTTTTTACTGGCTTGCATTTTCGTGATATCTGAAGCTGTCCTTCAAACCGGAATATAAGTTTCATTGAACAAGACAGGTTTTAATGAAAATGACAAAATAATAATTTTCAGTATTTTATCAATAATTTCATTGAACATGCATATCTGCTGTATACTTACATAGGTACACTTAATTTTCATCGCATCGAAGATACGATATCTACCTCGTGGACTTTCTCTGAGTGCTAACAACCACATAATCCTTTTAAATATGTATATATACTTACCTGTGATATAAGTAGGTACAGCTATGTAGGCATGGCACAAGAAGGTGTGGCATTTGTATTAGGTAGTGTATCTTACCTATTTCAACTTCAAGTCTGCATTTAGCTGCTTTCTGCTTTGCATCAAGTGATTGAAATTCAGCTCCTTTTCGTCATGTTTCATATTCAGCTTTTATTAGGGCGCCGTACCTATCTATGTTGAGGCCCCATGCAAGTGCTCGCCTTTAGGAGTTACACAGGGTGGATTTTTGGGACGCGGCAGTAAGTACAGGTACCTTAGCCGTTGTAGCTACAGGAAAACGGTCTTGGGAGACTGTCCTTAACTTTTTTGAGACATGTTCATAATTATGTATTCACAGATTTTGTATAAGCAAATGGGCAGATTTCACAAAAACCTTTTTTGATGCGAATCGATCCGAGCATATTGGACCAACTGAGGTTTGAGTACCTACTAGAAAAATCAGAAATCCCAAAAAAGTTTTCTATTGATACATTTCGTAGGAAAGAAACTCCAACTTACTTTTTTTATGATGGATAGACTGGCCGAAAATAAACAAAATAAAGATTGAACGAGTACCTACGCGTTACGAATTTACGAACCATGGGAAACAGGCAAACCAATGCATTTGCATTTGATCTGAAGACTGCACGCTTTGTTGATTTCAAAGCGTGCAGTCTTCAAGAAACTATTTACCTAGCTCGTATTATTCCCGTCAGAAACACCTAATATTGACTCAATCCAAGCACATAGAAGCCTTATTATCCCCACAATCAGGAGGCATCAGTGTGCATATTATTATTATCACTTGTTATCTGGAGGTGGCCACATTACCATCCGACAGATGACAGATAAGCCCCAGTCGTTAGACAGACGGGTTCTGATAAGATATTATAATGGCGTCTTCACGACTCGTGAAAATAGAGAAAACTGTCTGTCTTCTCCCCTCTGTGTAATTAAATGCAGCTTTACCTCTGGGATGCCTCTGGTATTGTGTCCAAAGGCATCACTTATCATCAGGTTCGTGGGCTACATGATCACGTAAACGGCAGAAAAGTGAGATATTAATAATCGAGGCCATATCACTTACGAGTCTTTGAGATTATTAATTACTTATGGCTTCCTGCTTGCACCAAACATCAAAGACTGAACAAGCCACTGGGTACATCTTATAAAAAGTTCCTACCGATTTTTATTAGTAGTCAACGAAGAAATAAGAAATTAGTAGGTACCACGATTACATGTGCACAGAAATGAATTTATGTTTCCTAATAACGGTCTATTTAAGTCGCCAATGGTGGTATATACCAAGCAGTGGTCAGTCGTTTACAAGTCATGAGCGATTTGCGAGATGGGGAATACAGTATCTAAGTAAGAAAGGCATTGGACTTGGAGTCATAAAACTGCAGTAATTATCATATTGCCTATGGCTATAGATAGTGCAATCTACAAAGACGCGCCCCACTCCGCTTCGCGCCGTACTAGAGTTCGGCTTACAGTACAGTAATCGCGGAGTGGGGCGCGTCTTCGTGGATTGCGCTATCTATATATCAGCTTATGATTTACGAGAAAAAAATACGAATATTAGTTCAGTTATTGCATCGGAAGGAGGGTATTCATCGAACTCGTAGTTGTTCTACCACTTCTGACAATAATTCCCCGTATTTTTATTAACTTTACTATAGTAGTTTTATCTCACGAAGCGACGCGCGCTTTACTTGTGGGAACAAATACGCACACACACACACTTCCGCCTTCACTATTGACTCGGACGGTACCTACCAAGAGATCCTGAGCTTACACACGCATTCACAGCGTGCTTGTACACTGGGTAATCACAAGTAAAGCACGCGTTACTTCGTCAGATAAAAACTTAAGACAAATGGACCTTGTCGTTTTTGACGTGTAAGTAACATGCAAACTTCAACCAAGATGGTAAAGCAATTGCGAAGTCGACTATACCTAGGAGTAGCTTTCAGTCTGATCAGTCTGAAGAGTGGACGATTTTGGGGGACTGTCTTATGTAATTTTGACGTTCGAAAAGTGCTGATTCTCAGCCTAGTTTGAATGACTTTTGAATTTTGAGTTGAAATATCGGTCTAAAGGCGATAACAGTATTGTAGACTTAATTTTTGACATTCATATTAAAATACTTACCTAAAATTCGGTTTTTAATCCCATAGAGAGACTAATTTGACATTTCAAGTGATTGTTGTTTGTTTTTTCAATTTGGGGTTGGATTTTTGCACCTGTCAAATTAGTCTCTGGGATTAAAAAACGAACTTGTCAGGATTAGACCGCATTTGATGACTATTATTAGTCTTCTTACAACTTGGACCACAAGGCCACAACACAAAAAGCAGTCAAATAATAATCTACCGCTCAGAAACAGGAATTAATTAAGAAAAGCTCTCAACGACAGGCTTAATTAATATTTTTAAAGTATCACTTTTAGATTCAAGTAGGTAGGTACTTTAGTTTTTGTTATAATTTATAACAATCATTAATTTGCATTCGGAAACTTATGATATTTAATTCATTTCCTACTGCAGTTTAATGTCATTGAACTCAGATTAATAACATTATTATGCAATAAAAAGCATAAAAGTTAAACGAACATTGTTACGTACCTAAATGTAGGAAATATATTGGATCAACTTTAATTAAATATACCTACTTATACAAACTAATAATTTCAGGTTCGAAAACCAAGATAAGTAACGCAGTCACGAGTTTACGACGCATAGAAATTACTAGTGTAAGAATACCAATTTTTTTCTGAAAAAAAAGTAGTGGCACTCTGGGAATGCCGACAGAAGTGAAAAATTGAACAAGATCGCCTTGGTGGAAGAAAAATACTTGTATAGAACATTGGTCCGCAACCTTATCTAAATAAAGAGCACAATCGCGTTTACAAAAAATAATACTTCCGAAACCTTAAAAGTAAAAATACTTGCATAGAACATACATATAAATAAAGAGCACAATCGCGTTTACAAAAAATAATACTTCCGAAACCTTAAAAGTAAAAATACTTGCATAGAACATACATATAAATAAAGAGCACAATCGCGTTTACAAAAATGAGGTGTCGTCATGGTGTCGCGAAATCAATGGTTTAGTCCCATCTCAAAAATGCCCAACGCGCCTAAAGAAGTTTTCACTTTAAAAATTTACGTTTTATAAATCTACAACGGAATTTCAGTACCTAATGTTTTTATCACTTTTGTACAATAATATTCCTGTGCCAATAATAGAGTTATCTTGCACGTGGCAACCGGTTCCCATGCATTAAGTGAACACTTTATCAGTTTCCTCGATATAGTTATAATACCCATGCAATCTGTGTGGTGCGTGGGTAGGTCCGTCGGTACATTATTATTATTCTTCTCAAACACTTGGTCTTTACCTACCTAAGTGTCTATGTTTTATACCTCTGTAACTATTCTATTATTTACTTAGATATAGTTACCAGCCGTAAGTAAATACTGCACAGTACCTGAGTCTTTTTTACATCGTTCTCACAATGTCACAATATAATTATAAGTAATATAACTTTACAGATTTTAACACAACTAACTATTTGCACTAGGTACTAAATTAAAAGACTCATCATCATCTGCCTAGCCTTTTCCCAACTATGTTGGGGTCGGCTTCCAGTCTAACCGGATGCAGCTGAATACCAGTATTTTACATGGAGCGACTGCCTATCTGACCTCCACAACCTAGTGACTAGGTAACACGATACCCCTTGGTAAGACTGGTTGTCAGACTTTTTGGGCTTCTAACTACCCGTAACGACTGTCAAAGATCTACAAATGACAGCCGGCGGCACGGAGGGGACTTGGTATGTAAAGATGGTCACCCATCCACGGACCAACCGCGGCAAGCGTAGCTTAACCTGATCGATCGACCCGTGCAGCTGTTATTACTTAGCCATACTAACTATATGTATAAATAAAAATAAAACAACACTTAGGCGTCGAAGTATTCGTCCGCATCGCTATCATCCGGAAACGTGCCCAGGGAGCCTACCAGCAGCTCATAAAGCAGTATTATTTTAATATTATTTCAGTGTGGGAAAAACATGAAGCTCTACAGGACATATAGCTCCATTTCTTTCTCGCACTTAAGTAATATTAAAATAATACTGCTTTTGAGCTTGTGGTAGGCCCCCAGAAGGCTGGCAGCATTGCCACGTTGAATGGCAATGCTAGTTCTTTGGCCAAAGAACGAGCCAGCACTCTGGTCACGTGAATATTCGACCAGTCGACGAGAAATTTCTAAAAAGGAAACGCGCCCCAAACGTACAATATATTTTATTTAATATATTATTACTAGTGGCTGTAATAAAGGTTATAAAATCAAATTGTGCTGTTTAAAAATATACATTACTAGCTGACCCGGCTAACTTCGTTCCGCCTAACAGTCAATGAATGTGCATAACCCTACCTACCCTACCTACCGAGATATGAAAAAAGCCGATCCACACAAAATGTATGAGGACGTGGATTTTCTTAATTTTTTTTTTCGTGAGTTTTTCCATATTTTCTCACTGTTTAAACCTTCCCTGGACTACGACAAACATTTCAAAACCAATAAATCAGCTAAATCGGCACAGCCGTTCTCGAGTTTTAGCGAGACTAACGAACAGCAATTGATTTTTGTATATATAAATTGGCTTGATAAATGAAAAAAAAACAATTAAAAAAAAATCATAAGCATAATCAGATTAATCAGGCTATAATGTGCCCGCTGTGAAAATTTCAACTGTCTACCTATTACGGTTCATGAGCTAGGTACAGCCCAGACAAACAGACGGACGGACGGACCGCGGAGGCTTAGTAATAGGGTTCTGTTGGGCATTTTTCAGGTACGGAACCCTAAAAACAAGATGTCGGCGTAAGTTCTGATTTTGGCTAGGCTTCATAATAATCTTGTAGCCCTGTATTTGCCACGAGCGTCATATTACATACTCAATTGTAAGTAGGACGCCCTACAAGAACATACAAAAAACAGTGGCACTCCGGGAGTGCCGCCAGAAGTGAAAATTTGAACAAGATCGCCTTGGTGGAAGAAAACTACTTGTACAGAACATTGGTCCGTAACCTTGTCTAAATAAAGAGCACAATCGCGTTTACAAAAAAAAAACTTCCAAAACCTTTAAAGTAAAAATACTTGCATAGAACATTGATCCGTAACGTAATATAAATAAAGAGCAGAATCGCGTTTACAAAAATGAGGTGTCGGTAACGGTGTCGCGAGTTCAAATATTTTTTCCCATCTCAAAAATACCCAACGTGCCTAATGAAGTTTTCACTTCAATAAATCACTGGTGATGTCACGCGTGTATGATCATAATTTATAAACGTTTATTTCATACATTTTGGCAGAATTTTGGTATCGTCTAACTAAAGTTACGGTTTCTTAGAAGAGTGGTGATCGCTCACGTAGCGTTCACAATTTACCGGCGAATGACGTCACTGAAACGTTGATTATGAAAGTAAGTTGGTGTGTTTTCTTAGAGAGCATTTTTGACACCGTAGAGCAAACCCAAAGATTTAAATCCTATCTTTTTAAGCGGTAGGGTGAATCTAACGATTTAAATCTTTGCTGCTGCCATCATTTTCATGACGTGCAGCCACCGTTCTTCCAGGAAACCGTAGTTTAACCATTGCAAGCGTGGTGCCACAGAATACATAATAGTACAAGCAAGGGCGGCTCCAGCCTTCAAGTCAGGGGGGGGTCACATAGTCGGGGTCCAGTCAGGACAAGCTCCAATCAGTGGCGGACTAAGCAAGTCGGGGCCCGGGCGGCAAAAAATAGAGACCCCCGGTGAAGTCAGTTTATGTAGGTGTTCTAGTGACATTTAAAAAAATATATGACTGCAAAACAAACAAGTAGGTACAGACGCCAGCACATCAAGTTACCCGAAACTGTCAAATTTTCCCAATCAACTTTGAACCTTAGACTTTAGCGATAAAGTTGAAAATCTATTAAATAAATTTGACAGATTGTAGTAGCTTGATGTGCTGGCGTGGACCTCGCAACCGGCAGGATTTTTTTTTTCAGGGAGGTGCATTTTCTTCTCCTTAATAGGCTAATTATGAAAAGTAAGAATGTAGGGGAACGAGCAAGGCGAGCTCGACATTTTTTGCACCTCATCTCGGAATTACTGGTTAGGTTTCTATTGAACATCTTTACGGAAATAGGAGTTGCTTAGGGACTTGTGTTGAAAAATTTGAGATTTAAAAAGAAGATTTGAATATAGAAGAATCGAAGAGCGAGCGAAGCGAGCTCGAAAATTTTTGCACACCACCTTGTTTATGTAAGGTTTTTTTTTAAAGTCTTGGGTACATTAATAGGAATTCCTTTATCGACTTATGCAGAAAGTTTGAGGATGTAGATTGTAGCGAGCGAAACGAGCTCGAAAATTTTCATCCTCAGCCTCCCAACTCTTATTGAATATATTTTGACCGTGATTGAGATATCCATTAATAAAATACTTCTTAAGATTTGGGGGGCCGCCAGGACCCGCTCTGGGCGGTTTGTCTTGACACTATTCTGGGGTATTTAATTTCTATGTCTGTCTATGATCTTTCCACTTCGTCATAATTGCATAATATGTATTTATTATTGTAGAAAGTAATTTAATCTGAGTATTTTAGTGATACGTATTTTAGAAGTATGTATTTAAGTATATTTTTATGTTGTATGTTTATATTTAAATTAGTGTATAGTTAAGTTTCAGTAATAGTTAAGTTTTATTTTATGTATTCTGTTTTCTCTTTTACTCTTACACACGTTGTCTACATCTCTTTAACTACTTTTCTATCGCAGATATCCTGGAAGAGATTTCTATAGAAATAAGCATCACCTTTGTACGTATTTTTCTGTTCCTTTCTTCTTGTCTGTTTATATGTGTACATAAACTGTTAAATAAATAAATAAACTATGTCTAGTTGCTGGCTTCAGATAAAACTACATGGGCACTTATGAAACGTCGGAAGCTAGGACCACGGTTCCATTTGGTCGTTACCTACGGAGAAGAGCCGGCAGAAAACTCCACGGTCCATCATCATATAATTATAATAACAGCACATAGTTTAATTATACGTGTCGTTCGCGCATGTGTGGCAAACACACACGTGGCAACATCATACTAAGTATTTATTTGATTAAATTTATCAATGAGATTAGAAAAAATATCAGTGGTCGACCTAGACAGACACAGCCCAGGGGGGGGTCATGACCGACTCTTGCAACGATACAATAAAGTGCAATTCAGGTAGCATAACGCTAATTATCTACAGTTATATTCACGTAGAAGTTGTCTCTCTTTCTATCGCGTAACTCCAATGTAATTTTTTTTTCTTTTTTTTCATACTTTACCTCTTTAAAATTGTATTTTGTAGCACTTAAGTTTGTCTATTCCTATGTTGACATTAATATCTAAGCAAAATAAAATGGGAGAGGGCGCTGATTCCTAACATACAGGTACACCTAGTTCAGGAGTCAGAGGCTTCAAATAAGTTTCTGTAACGTATTATGTCAATAAAGAATTATCTTCTGACTACTTTACTCTCACTGAATTCGACAAGTCGAGCCCGCTAGCTTCATACCTAAAATGCGGAGTGGACCTGGCCTGCCCCTACCAAAGAAGTTTTTATTTAAAAAAAAAACAACGTTAATCAATTTACAAAAATGTATTATATTTAAAACTTCAACTTCGATTCATGTAAAGTCAATAATTTATCGACTTCCTGTGCCCTTTCTTTTAGCGTCACCATTTCTTTAACAGACAAGACCTCACTTTTCTTGCCAGCATTCTTGATTAAAAAGTGTTGTATGAAGAGTCGTATGCTCTCCCTGAACATGTGGAGTTTGGGCGGCTTCGAGATGCGGTTAAAGACTTCTAGTGAGGAGTTGAAGTCGGAGTTCATGATGATGGAGAGGAGAATCTGACGCATGAAGCGGACTGAGTGCTTGTTTAGTTCGGAGAATTGGATTACCTGGGGATACAAGGATTTTATTAATATCTTACAATTGACTTTTAACTAAATTAAAATAAAGTTTAGCTTTTGTCCAAATATGAACGCAACCTTCAGTCGTGTTGACGAACGCAACTATTACTAAAGTGTCAAATTCAAAACAAACATCTGCTTCCTGTGTCCTCATTGGAAATTAATCTATAGTAACAGAAAAAAAACCGACCAAGTGCGAGTCGGACTTGCGCACGAAGGGTTTCGTACCATTATCTATAAAAACGCCAAAAAAAAATCATGTCTGTTGTATGGGAGCCCCCTTAAATATTTATTTTATTCTGTTTTTTAGTATTTGTTGTTATAGCGGCAACAGAAATACATCATCTGTGAAAATTTCAACTGTCTAACTATCACGGTTCATGAGATATAGCCTGGTGGCAGACAGACAGACAGACGGAGAGCGGCGTCTTACTAATAGGTTCCCATTTTACCTTTTGAGTACGGAACCCTAAAAATCAGCAAATAAATGAATTCTTTCTTTCTTTGTGACGAAAGCCACGCTGTATAATATTTTAATATTTATTTTTCACAACTATTACTTTTCATTCCATAATTCTCACATACAGGGTTATTTTAAATTACCTAGCTACACTCCGCAGATGCAATGGGTATCGATCGATATTTAAACATGATAAAACAAAAAAATAAATTACTTGAAATTTTTTTTGTGGGGTCATCGACCAGTTATTGGAGTCACTTGAAATATCAGTTTAAAAAAAATCTGTTTGTTTTTGTGTAAACTTCACAGACGTGATCGGTATCAATATCTAAACACGATAAAACGTACGAAAACAGTTTTTCTCAACTCACACTTCAAGTAACAACACAAACAACGGTCGCTGACCTCCCAAAATAATCATCTAATGTTTTACAATAATGTTTTATAGTGTTTATTGCATTTCAATTTTAGTTCACTAGTTAGCCATACTTATTTCTTACTAGCTGCGCCCCGCGGTTTCACCCGCACAAGTCTCGATCCCGTGGGAAAAAAAAAAGTATCCTATGTTCTTTTTCAGGTCATCATCTATATACGTGCCAAATTTCATCCAAATCCGTTCAGCCGTTTTACCGTGAAGGCGTAACAAACAAACTTACTTTCGCATTTATAATATTAAGGATTTCCATACAGTAATATTGCCAAATTAATCAAAACAGAGCAGTGGTGGCCCAGTGGTAACGGCCGCGACTTACGAGTTGTAGGTCGTAGGTTCGAACCCAGACAGGCGCTTTACTTTGTGTAAATTATTTCATCACCACTGCTCTCAAAACGGTGAAGGAAAACATCGTGAGGAAACCGGCATGTTCTAGAACCGAAAATTCGATGACATGTGACATCTACCAACCCGCACTGGGCCCGCGTGGTGGATTACGGCCCACTCCCTCTCACTGAGAGGAGGCCTGTGTCCCAGCAGTGGGAACATTATAGGCTGATGATGATGATGATGAATCAAAACAGCGAAATATTTGACAGTTATTGTAACATTGCCCGCTTTCAGTATAAACGCTATTAAATGCTGTTTATTTCTGTAAGTAGATCTTCTAAGACACTTTTACAAGTCAATTTGGGCAATATTTTAAAACTAAATGGCGCTGGCATTTTTTAGCTGAATGATCCGAGAAGTCATACCGATACAAACTCAGAGGTCATGGTCTCTTTGAAAGTCCAGGGTTTTGGTACGCTTTAACTGGGTTTTTTAAATCCTCAGACTTATAGTTGATTTTTTACCTTCAGCACCGAAAGCGGGAGTCCCTTCTCCATGATGAGATGAATGAGGAACTGTGCCAGATTCGTCATGCACTGCTTTGATATGCTGTCCAGCTCCTTAATCTTGTCCCATACTGAGAACTGGATTGATAGCTGCAACACAAAATAGTGATATTTTTATGTAGAGAGTACGAGATGTGGTATTTTTATGTTCCCTGCAACCTGCGACACACTCATTATGAAATTAAATTGCGAAAAAAGTTAAAAAAAGCTTCTTCAAATGTAAATAAAGGAAATAAATGGCCGACATAATATAATCTCGAACTGTGCAATTCTGGACTCTATCCTTAACTAATTGTAACAGGATTCTTATTGATGTTAGAACCGCATTATATGCTTATCTATAATTTTAAAAAATCACCTTTCCGACCCAGATGACCCCTAACACTCCTCCAGGAGAAGAATAGGGCTACCAGTACAGTGCATAAACATAGACGCCTCCCGTCATTCCGACCTCGCCGCCGAGGTCCTTTGCGATCGCGACCGCGTCCCCGAGTAAATGAGACTCCCCCCGACCCTTGCTCGATAACGAGGTGCCAGCAGTTGTTGCAGCTGAGCACGTAGCTTTAAATACCCCGAATAATAATCATGATGAAAATCTAAGTTTGATCCAGCCTGTCCCTCTTTGCTGTCCTCCCCCCAGCGACGCCCTAAGCCGAGGTTCGTAATCCACAGGGGGTGCCCTTAGCGTTTGCCTAGTTTTAATTTAGAATAGTTTATGCCCCTGGCTGAAGGCTTTAAGTGTAGAAGCTTAAGGCAGCCACAGGAAAGTCCGGTTAAGCAGCCAAGACCTTAGTGGTCAAAACTGCGAGATGCCACAGTAAAAAAAAAAGTCACCCCAACAAACACCTTTACATTTAAAAAAATAGGGCCTTTTTTTATAGTGATTTGGCCATTACATTTTAAACCTTATTGACCTGATATTGCGGTCGGTATCACATAGCTTCTGTCTTAACACTTTCGACTCCGCCCACTTTTCATAGAAGTCATACGCCATGCCGCCATACATATTGGAAGTGAAACCTACGGGAGGGTTATCGGCATTACGTTTGCGCTAAAGTTAACCATCGCGGACGGTCAACGGCATAAGGTTTAAAACCGTGTTATAAAACACTGTAAGACGAAGTAAAATTGTGTTTTCAGGGGTCCTGTCGCTATAAGTAGTCTCCAACTTTTACAATAGGGAGGATGACTAAAAATTTATTAGGTTATTAAAAATATTAGACAAGTATTTTTTCTTTTTTTACGTTATAAACGATTACGGCGATATATTAAATTAAAATGTGCCATGACGTCACGACTATGTAGATTTTATACTTACTAGTGACGTAGCAACCCCCCACTTCCCAACTTTAATAAGTAATTTTTTATTAATATGATAAAGCAAAAAATACGTGTCTAAATTTTTTTTATTATCTGACTGACGGATTAAATAGTTTTTTTTTTTACCTAGGCATCATCCGTATTGTTTGTGGATATTTGTAAACGTGAACAAAAAATAATAAAAATGCTTGGATTTAAAAACCAACGCACATACTAATAAATCTTGTTACTAATACATCAGATTTTATTTTCACGGTTTATAATGCTGTATCCGCTAAGAAAAAGCTACACTTAAAATGAGCCCTCATCGAGGGCTCATGGCATCTCATATGCGACTAGGTGAACTCTCCCGGCACTGAACGTGTTACAAAACACATTCATGATTGCCATTCAACTTTGAACCTTACGCACCTAATATTTCCTATCAGTATCGTATAGCTTCTGTCTTAACACGCGCCAAACAACTTGCTATTAAATTTTTAACCTTACGCACCTGGTATTTGCGGTCAGTATCGCATAGCTTCTGTCCTAATACTGCGTAGTATGGGTTATAAGTTTTCTCTTGAAGACAGCATGCTAAGAGTACGTGTATAATCTCTCTCTCTTGTTGTCCTTTTAGACCCAAGTGTTGAAGTTTCTCAAATGCGTCCATATAGTCCTGGTGAGAGAAAAAAAGAGACATGAACATAATGATAATGTGAGCTATTTCTTTGATGTGTACCGAAATGCTAAGATTTATTTTTACTTTTTAAAGTGAAACATTTATTACATCGTCTCAAACTTTTTCGTCTGTGTGTTGCATGTCGCGTGACGGTCGGCCGCGGAGTAGGGATAAAGTGAAAGGTGCTCGTCAGAGCAGCCAAGGCCAATATGGCGGCGCCTATAGAAGTTTCACTTTTACCGTGGTTTCATAAAACCACACAATCCTTTTTGTAATGACCCTCACAGAAGTACTACCATATCTACCTATTTCTGCAGACAAGGAGCTTGCTGTTATCGTAAAAAAAAAACAGTGGCACTCCGGGAGTGCCGACAGAAGTGAAAACTTGAACAATTTTATCGTGCAGGAAATACTTTTATTTTTTGAAGTCGTTTAAAAAAGGGAAATGTCAATCATGTCTCAATGTTTGGAATCCCAAAGAAAATGTATCGCGCGTTGATGTCTTTTTAATGGTCAAAAGCTAGTGTCGGTAACGGTGTCGCGAGTTCCCCATCTCAAAAATGCCCAACGCCGCTAAAGAAGTTTTCACTTCAAAATTTGCGAGCTTTACAGTAGTCGCATTATGATGTGTAACATCTGACCTTTGGTCCCATTTTCCGAGGACCCATTTTCCGAGAGGTTGGTACTATCAGTACCAACCTCTCGGAAAATGGGTTGACACCATCCTCCGTCTAACATCGGCATTAATCCTCTGCTTGCACGCCAGTTTCAGAAGGTTCTGGTCGGCAGATGTTGGCACTATGTAATTAGCTTCTCTAAATAAGAAGAGATTCATTACATCAGCCGCCATAATGACACAGAAGATGCTCCGTCTAACATCGGCATTAGTCCTCTGCTTGCACGCCAGTTTCAGAAGGTTCTACTCAGCAGATGTTAGCACTATGTAACTAGCTTCTCTAAATTAGAAGAGGTTCATTACCTCAGCCGCCATAATGACACAGAAGATGCTCCGTCTAACATCGGTGTTCATCCTCTGCTTGCACGCCAGTTTCAGAAGGTTCTAGTCGGCAGATGTTAGCACTATGTAACTAGCTTCTCTAAATAAGAAGAGATTCATTACCTCAGCCGCCATAATGACACAGAAGATGCTCCGTCTAACATCGGCATTAGTCCTCTGCTTGCACGCCAGTTTCAGAAGGTTCTACTCAGCAGATGTTAGCACTATGTAACTAGCTTCTCTAAATTAGAAGAGGTTCATTACCTCAGCCGCCATAATGACACAGAAGATGCTCCGTCTAACATCGGTGTTCATCCTCTGCTTGCACGCCAGTTTCAGAAGGTTTTGGTCGGCAGATGTTGGCACTATGTAACTAGCTTCTCTAAATAAGAAGAGATTAATTACCTCAGCCGCCATAATGACACAGAAGATGCTCCGTCTAACATCGGCATTAATCCTCTGCTTGCACGCCAGTTTCAGAAGGTTCTAGTCGGCAGATGTTAGCACTATGTAACTAGCTTCTCTAAATAAGAAGAGATTCATTACCTCAGCCGCCATAATGACACAGAAGATGCTCCGTCTAACATCGGTGTTCATCCTCTGCTTGCACGCCAGTTTCAGAAGGTTTTGGTCGGCAGATGTTGGCACTATGTAACTAGCTTCTCTAAATAAGAAGAGATTAATTACCTCAGCCACCATAATGACACAGAAGATGCTCCGTCTAACATCGGCATTAATCCTCTGCTTGCACGCCAGTTTCAGAAGGTTCTAGTCGGCAGATGTTAGCACTATGTAACTAGCTTCTCTAAATAAGAAGAGATTTCTTACCTCAGCCGCCATAATGACACAGAAGATGCTCCGTCTAACATCAGTGTTCATCCTCTGCTTGCGCGCCAGATCCAGAAGCTTCTGGTCGGTAGATGGCAGCACCTTGGTGGTAGGCTTTTCTTCTGGTCGCGTCATGTTGCCTTCCCATGCTGAGCCTACTACCCACCACTTGCCTCGCTCGTCCGCTGGTAAACGAAATTATAGTTTTTGTTATCGATACTTCGAATTAGTTGTAGCAGTATCGATACTTCAATCAATCTGCCTAGCTTTTTCCCAACTATGTTGGGGTCAGCTTCCAGTCTAACCGGATGCAGCTGAATACCAGTATTTTACATGGAGCGACTGCCTATCTGACCTCCACAACCCAGTAACTGGGTAATACGATACCCCTTTGTAAGACTGGTTGTCAGACTTTCGGGCTTCTGACGACCCGTAACGACTGTCAAAGATCCACGAATGACAGCCGGGACCAACGGCTTAACGTGCTTTCCGAGGCACGAGGGAGTCTCGGTATGTAAAGATGGTCACCCATCCACTGACCAACCCTGGCAAGCGTAGCTTAACCTGATGGATCGACCAGTGCGGCTGTTATTACTTAGCCACGAGCTCCTCTAAAAATTATAGTTTTAGTAAAAAGGTAATAAATAATTGAACTATGCCTTGGTAATTATATCGATGCTTCTGTATCGATGGTTTACTCGATATTCGAGTATCGACCTATGAAATCAGTCTTTCTGTGATGTTATACAAATAGGTACATTTTGAGTTTTTCTTTAGATAAATAAGTAAATACTCGGCACCAAGTCATTGGTATGGTAATATTTTTTTTAATCTAAACCTCAAAATAGAACTCACGGAGGGACTTTAAGGCTACCTATCCAGAAATGTGCCAATATTAACCAATAGAAGCGGAGTTTAGATTCTATTGGTCAATATTGGCACATTTCTCCGTTCCGCTGCCTCAATCCGCTCCAGTGGACAGGCAGCCTAATGTCGGTATGTCTGCCTAGTGCAAATCTATACTTGAATTTTCACTATTGTGTATTGACAAATCATTGAGAATTACAGGTGAATCCTATAAATATTTTAAACTACTTTTCATCAGGTAGACCATCCACCTGTTTTTTTTATCTTTAGATGAATGGGTCCTCTTTTATCCTCGAAAGTAATGAAGTTCTCGAGAACCACCATGCTTACCTTTCAACAGATCGTCCAGCCTAATATTAAGCGGTGTGATGTAGTTTCCTTTTCTGACAATGCTCCTGCTCATCTTCTTTAGGTGTTCGCAGTACGTTGGGTCGTAGTTGGGAATCTTCGTCAAGTTATTATTCTTCACAGCCATTAGGACTTCTAGTAAGAACTTTATACGGGACCTGTGGACGATGTTTTTGTGATAAAGTTATAATAAAGCTTCATGTTCAATTTCATTTGGCTATCATCATCACACTACTCGTTATGCTGAAAATATGATCTGTGGATAGATAGCATTAGACAATTTTCTCTGTTTTACCACAACTGGGGAGGTTTTGGCCTGCATGTCATCTGATGGTAAGTGATAATCAGTGATGATTAGTGATCGGATAATCGGATGCATATTTACCTAAAGTGTAGGAGTTGGCTATTATGGAATGCACTTTTGTATCGAAAAAATCCCGGGAATTCGGAATCGACAAATTTAGTTTTTTTTTTTAATATAGAATCAAATCGGGTGTTAGAATATTTACTTAGTTTAAGGTTTTGGCTAATATTATGGAATGCACTTTTGTATCGAAAAATTCCCTGGATTTCGGAATTAACTGCTGTTTTTATTATAGAGCCAAATCGGGTGTAGGTACCTACTACTCTCTTACACTCAACATAGTCATAAATTGACGGGGAGCTTAAAATTAACTTCAAGTAAATACATATCGACGGTTGAAAGGCTAATTGATCTAAGCGACATTTTGTAAAACTTGCTCCTGCAATTTTATGATTCGTCCTCCTGGACGGATAATAGTAATTTTTTTTGAAAAAAAAAATCATAAAAAAGCAACTATTTGATAGACTTTTATTTACTTAAATCAATCAATCATAATAAGATCTTATTATGATTAAAAAAAACAACCAATCCATCCTCCTGCAATTTTTACAAAATATCGCTTAGATCAATTAGCTTTTCAACCGTCAATATTATTATGTAATCCCCTGTTTTTTTTTTAAATTAATACCACATGCTAAGACGACGTTTACTCACCATGTTACAGACTAGTTTCTTGTTCCCGAATTTTCTGGAATCCCGGGATTTATATTTAAAAATATATGTTTTAAGAAGCCGCTTCCATAATTTCCTAACCAAAAATGAACTTTAGGTAAATATGCATCCGATTATCCGATCACTGGTGATGATCCACTGATTATCATTGATCACTGCATCGGGCTGATCGAATAATAAATCGAATAATAAACTTACAGCCCGATGCAAACTTTATGGCGGCTGTGAACACTAGGCGAGCTGCGCAGTAATAAATTCATGTGACCGCGGGGGTGCGCACTGAGTAGCTCACTTCAGAACCGCCATCAAGTTTGAAGCTCACCGTATCTGATTTCAATGTTAGCTATTGTATTTGATTGACAGAATTTCCAACAGGTAATCAGAACAGTTAGTAAGAACAACTTTGAGAGGGAGGCTAACAGAAGAATTCAGCTGGACTAGGCAGCGTTTGGGAAACTTTGTCGAGTTTTCTCGTCACGTATTCCACAGAGTCTAGAGACTAAGGTCTTCAATCAGTGCGTCCCACCTGTTATCACTTACGGAGCCGAAACGTAGGGCTGGTCTATAAATTCAAGATCGCTTAGCAAGCTACGGAACAGGGTATGTTTGGAGTCTCTCTGAGGGATCGAAACCGAAACGAGGTGATCCGGCAGAGAACAAAACTTGTCGACATAGCTTACAGAATAAGCAAGCTGAAGTGGGAGTTGGGAAGGCAAACATAAGGTAGGATGCCCTCAGGCTAGGTGGAACGACGATCTTCGCAGGATGGCAGCTGGATGATAGTTGCCGAGAATCGAATTGAATGGCGTGCAATTGGAGAGGCCTATGTCCATGTTGATCTTCAAGATATGAGATTCGACAACAAACAAATGCTGTCAGAAAGTAATGCTATAATGCTGTTGTGCGCAAGATCAGTTCCATACAACAGGGAACTCTCATCTCTCTCATCTCTTACTCATTGAAACAATGGTGGCTTATAACTTTAAATATGAATTATCTTACCCAGCAGCCGAATCCTCAGTCAACTTAGCGACCCGTCCCTGCGTGTCGTGTATAAAGTTCTTCAAAGCTAGTGGTTCTTCCTTCCTCAGTACACCGCCAACGCTCCGCAATGCAACCAGTACGCAGTCTATATTCTTCTCTGATATCGTGTCGAGTAAGCGGGTCAGAATGTCGTAGAGAAGAGTCGCTTGATAGATCTGGAATGGGGTTAAGAGTATTTTAATATGGGTTTTGTTTGGAAAGATTTGGATGATATAAGCTTAGGCTGTTGCTTGATTTCTGGTAAGAAAACGAAAGAAACCGGGAGTGCCGACAGAAGTGAAAACTTGAAAAAAAATCGCCACAGCGGTAATCACGCGTTGATGTCTTTTTCTCCACGCACCGCGGTAATCAACGCGTTGATGTCTTTTACTCCACGGTGTCGGTAAATTCGGCAAGTGTCGCGAAATCAATGGTTTAGTCCAATCTCAAAAATGCCCAACGCGCCTAATGAAGTTTTCACTTCAAAAACTTATTCCTAGTTAATCTACAGATTTGGCAAGACAGCTCGATGACATTACTAAACTTGTCGAAAAAGATTGGACGAGATTGACACAATATGGAAGAATGGCGAAAAAACAATGAAGTTGCGGCGATTTTGAAGCGTCACATAAAAACTACGCGTCACACTGACGTTACGCAAAATCCTGCATCGCGCAAGCAGAGTTTACCGAGCATCTAGCATATTTATAACAATTTATAAATACTCACGCAGCACGACACCGGTCTGGGCGGAGGATCCTCCCTTTTCGATGGAGGATGAGTGAACTTTACACCCTGTTCCTCATACCTCCCCTAATTGCTGTGGGTAGTAAAAAGGCTACGAATTGTTTGGCAGGGCTGTAATGATTTATTTGCTTCTAACGATGATGATGATGATGATGTCTATGTGATCCCGACTATATTTGGCAGTGGACGTATATTAAGGGAGCATACCTTAAAGCTGTACAAATGCGCCAAGCACGACACTAAGTTGTCAAGCGTTTTGTCTGCAACTGGCTGTGGGGTTTCCATCATATTATCAAACTTTTTGATCAGATCCTGTAAGAAATGGGCACCTGAAATATTTTATGATAGTCGATTATAAACATGGAAAATATTATATATTTTTAAAAAACACCAGGGACTTGATACAAGAAGAGAAAAAGTTACTGTACTCGCGGCTTATCATCACTAAGTAAAGCTGTGTTCACTGAGTTCATAATAAGTTAACGATCGATACGATTTGAGCAAATATGTAGGCACCTACTCTTATACTATCAATACGCCTATTTACTACATTACAACTCACCTTTCTCCGAACTAACATTAGCATGTAACACGGACATAAAGGCAGCATGTTCCGCAACCATTCTAACAAGCGTACTTGGCGGAGATACAGTTGTATCCTACCACAACCGAGTTAATGCTGTGTTCACTGAGTTTATTCTACTAGACTATCCAATCATCTGTCGATTGGTCTTTAGACGGCCATAACAATTAAAAATTATATTGTGTCTCGTTAATGACAGTAAGGTCTATAAGTTACAATTTACCGATCTCAGAGTCTACATTAGCGTGTAATACCGACACAAAGGCAGCATGTTCCGCAACCATTCTATCAGGCGTACTCGATGAAGATACAGTTATATCCTACTACAACTGAGTTAAAGCTATATTCACTGAGTTTCATATTATTACAAGCTACAACTTACCTATCTCAGAGCCAACATTAGCGTGTAACACTGACACAAGGGCAGCATGTTCCGCAACCATTCTATCAGGTGTACTCGACGTAGATACAGTTGCATCCAACCATAACTGAGTTAAGGCTGTGTTCACTGAGTTTCTGCTGTTGGACTGGTAGAGGTTTTCTATTGAGGTGCACGCCCAGTGGAGGTTTGTGCCAGCTAGCTTGTTGAGGACACCTGAAATAAAAATAATAAAATGGTATGAAGCCGTGTTTAATTGATCACTAGTGATCAGATAATCGGATGCATATTTACCAAAAGTGTAGGTGTTGATTATTATGGAATACACTTTTGTATCGAAAAAATCCCGGGAATTCGGAATCGACAAATTTAGTTTTTTTACTATAGAATCAAATCGGGTGTAGGAATATTTACTTAGTTTAAGGTGTTGGCTAATATTATGGAATGCACTTTTGTATCGAAAAAATCCCGGGATTTCAGAATCAACAAATTTATTGTTTTTATTATAGAGTCAAATCGTGTGTAGGTACCTACTACCTACCATTCCTCTTACACTCAACGTAGTCATAAATTGATGTGGAGCTTAAAATTAACTTCAAGTAATATACATAATAATAATTATGTAATCCCCTGTTTTTTTTTTATAAATACCACATGCTAAAGACGACGTTTCCTCACCATGTTACAGACTAGTTTCTTATTCCCGAATTTTCTGGAATCCCGGGATGTATATTTAAAAATATAATGTTTTAAGAAGCCGCTTCCATAATTTCCTAACCAAAAATGAACTTTAGGTAAATATGCATCCAATTATCTGATCACTGTTGATAACAAACAATTTCATCAATGGTAGTTTTTCGATAAAGTCAGTTCTTCAGCAAATGGTTGGAAAGTTTTTTATAACTGGTGTTATTGTATAATGAGGGTTAAAAGAAAGACATAATAAGAGATGACTTACTTTTAATTTGTCTTTTCAGTTGCAGCAGCTGTTTGTCAGAACTTGAGTCCTTGTTTCTGAGGTGTGGTGGAACATAGACGCCTTTTTCTTCCTGTAAGAAGAATCAGAATTAATTAATTTTCTTAAGATTATTAATCATGTTTGCGGGGCCAACATGGCCAGACAGGTTTGGAAAGAAAAAGGGAGGACAAAATGTAGGCTTACAAAAAAATTTATAAAGGAAATCAGTTAATGGTAATTCTTGTTTTAGAATGTATATTTTTTGTGGTATTTTCAATAAATGTGCCATTTACACACCTATTACCATTGGGACAGAGTCTAGATAAGTTCAATTAAAACCACATCACCTACCTTAATAATATTCCCTTCCTTATCCCTCTTTCTTCCATAAATATCTTCCCAAACATCTGGTTTCTCTTTCTTCTCCACAACAGGTTCATCTTCTTCACCAACTGCATCTTCTTCATCATCATCACCTGATAGATGTGATATTTCATCATCACTGAATACTTTACTCAAATCTTCTTCTGAAATTATCTTTTCTTTTTTATTTGGCTTCAGATCTGGCTTTGTGTCTTTCTTATTGCTTTTGTTTATCTCTGGATTGATTGATTTCTGTTTGGAATTTGCTTTTAGTGTCTTTGTTGGCTTTTCTGTAATGAAAATAACATCAATTAAATTAAATGTAACTTAGCTATTTCAGAATTGAATTAAAGTTGACCAAGTTGCTTCACTAAATAGAGTTTAGTTGTTTGGACAATATTATTACTATATGGACTGGACTCGCAATTTAGTATAGCTAGACTGTAAGCTTTTACCTTCAAAATAAATAAAACCTAAACATACCTTCAGGTGCATCATCTGAAAGATCTTCACTAAATTCACCATTCTCATCTTCTCCACTCAGGTCACTATCTCCTTCACTCATATCTTCCTCTTCTTCACTCCTATCATCACCTTCACTGATATCTTCATCCAATTCTTCTTTACTGCCCAATTCATCATCCATATCTGAACCAATGTCATCATCGGATTCATTTTCATCATCACTATCATCTTTAGCCACTTTTCTTTTACTGTTTTTATCTTTTATTTCTTTGCCAGTGACTGCTGCTAGATCTTCGTCAAAGTCTGAATCACCTTCTACTTCAGCTAGATGCTTCTCAGCTGCCACTATTTGTTCTGTTGTTGATTTGTCACATATCTCTAGTAAATCTGTTTTCGAGTTAAGGGTTCTATGTTCTGTATTATTTAGAATTAAGATAAAAGAGGTCTGGTTGATTATTGCCAAGCTAAAAAACTGTTTAGCCCCTGACTTCTTTTGTTACATAGAAACTTTAACTCGATGAAAAGTATAAATCCTTAGCAAGAAAATGAATACCCAGTAAGTACTTAACTTTGACAGAGGAAGGAACAAGTAACTAAACTTCAAGATTTTGCAGTGTAGCCTACCAAAAAGGTAAACTACACAATAAAAGTAAAAGCAATCATTTATAAAAGGATACAGTCAAGTCCATCATCAGAAAAGAAATTATTCTTATTCTTAGTTTTGTTCAATCCCAGTTGCTTCTCCAGTTTCTTAATTATCTTGTCCTCATCTTCATTAGCTTGCAGTAACATCTTCCTTCTCTGTTCCTCTATCTGATTCTTTAGTTGTTGTTCTACTTTCTTCTCTTTCTGCCTTTCCTTGTTGAGGATGTCTAGGGGTGTTTCTAGTTTTGGTTTTTTCTTCTGGAATTATTAACAATTGGAATGTTTTAGTTAAAATTGATAGCAACATAAAATATCTATATCAATATTATAGTACTGTGAAATATGCTGAGTTCAACCTTTCCCCTTAATTTGATGCTTTAGTTATATTTTATTTTTTCTAAGAGACCCACGGATGAAGGTATCCATGGATCGGAACCACATAGTAAGTATATTCAATTATTATGAACCATTCAATAAATGCTAATGGATCATCATTATAAACAAATATTAAACCTCATGATGAATGTAACAAATCACTACAACAATGTTAAGAATACCTTTTTCAGCCATTTACCTAATTGTTTACAAAAATATTTGTCTCTACAATTTTATTTACCTTCACTTCCAATTTCGGTTCTGGTGATTCTGCAGGTCTCTTGACAAACCTACCGGCTGTGTATACTGGTGTATTATTATTGTTATGCCTCTCATCGTTTTTCTTCAGATAATGTTCCTGACGATGTGCCTTCTTCTGCTGCCGTTTTTGTTTACGTAATAATTTCCTCGTGTTCTCAAACTTAGGACGGGCAGTAGGTTTATTTTTCTTCATTTTGTATTATAAATAAAAACTTTCTCATACAAGTATTTATTTCAAACACATTATAATAAATCAAAACATAACCTGGTTGTTATTTTGAGGTTAAAAATGACATTATGCACTAGTTCCACGACCAATACAACATTTTTTGACAGAAATTACTCATCTCGCGAAACAGAGCCATAATTTTGACAAATAGATCGTATTTGACAACTAGAAAAAATTGAAACTAAAATATGATATTCTTTTTAGTATTTTTAACACATGAAATGTGTACATTGGTTAAACAAAAGCATAATTAATAAAGAATAATTGTTACCAATTTAAATTCGAATTACTAGACACGAACCGTTGCTTTTTATGATGGGTAGGATTAGCATGAAGTTTCAGAACGATCACATCGATTTTCCACACGTTTCACTTTACGCATTATTTTTTGTTTGATTCCCATAATAAAACTTCTTTATGTGTTCAAAATAATAACTTTTGTGCTAATTAAAACAAACATCAGAAGTGTACTACGTTGCTGTTGGAAAGTCTCAGAAATATAATTTAGACATTAGGTTTATCTACCATTTTGTTAAAATTATCTCAGTCTTTTCTAGGAATGGAACAACATCGGTCCATCAAATTGTCTATGATGAAAATTCACAGAAGCATGACGGCTGTTACCTTTTTGTGAAGAAATTCTAAAATTGTTAATAAATCGAAGAGCACACGGGTTTTAACGTCTACTACGTAGTTTATTTGTGATAAGTTACTTATTTATCTTACGGCATGATGGTGGAAGGGTCAGCGTTTACGCGGAACGATGTGTTCCAAATGGCTATACGCGTTGCTTTTGTGTCCGCTGTGACTTATTTCTCAATAAAATGGCTCGTGAACCAGATAGATCCAACATCCAAGAGTCGGAAGAAAGCAGAGGAACGAGCCCGTGAACAGTTACGCAAGTAAGTATCGATCGATTCTTTTACGTCACAACACTGAATTTTAAACGCATTTTTCTTTATTTAGTTATTAAAATCCAGTGGGAATGCGTATTATACCTGTTCTTAGCTTATTAGACTGTGATTCTAACTACTTTTAACTCTGGGTGATGGCTAACCTACATTTAAATATCAATAATATTTTTTATCTGTACTGGTGATAGATAATCTAATCATGATAATCAAGATCATCATCATTGTTTTTGTTGTGATTTTATTTGAGAGATAACACATTTCTTTTTACTTGTCTAATGGTATAAGTTATAATATTTTGGAACACACATTTGAAATAATTTTTGGAATGCATGAGCCTTTCCTGCCTGTAAATTGATTTTCCCACCCACACAGGATATACTGGATATAGTATATTTATATTTAGAAAAAACAACAGCAATATTACTTTCCCTTGCTCTGCCAGCCAGGTGGTGGGTCAATCTTCATTCTCATCAAATTTAATTATTTTTGCTGGGGAATTTGCACTATTTCTTCCTATCTAAAAAACTAGGAGATGGTGAATGGTACATGGAATGCCTACACTATGGGGGACTGTCTTACGTAATTTTTATGTTAAAAAAGTGCTGATTCACAGCCTAATTTGAATAAATTACTGTTGATTTTATATTAATTGGTTGAAGGTCACTGAACAAGACCCAATAGAAGTTTTATTGTTATTACATCTGGGGGCATTATGTTTCCCGCAAAGTGTTAAACTTGTATTGTGCACACAAGGTATAGTAAATTGATAGATCTATATTTATACTGTTTAGTACCTACTGGATATTTGGCTGATAATCACCACGAATAAAACATTCAGTCTGCAACGGTTTTGGTTCATTAGAATCATGATGTTCAACACTTATTATTATGAAGAATTCTGATTAAATTAATATTATACAACATGTCATTTACGGTAAACTCAAACCTCATTTTAAAATAATTTACTTCACGCTTTTCACAACATATCCTTCTATTTATAAAATACATAAAATGATTTTGTTGAATTTTAAAACGAGAAGATATATTTATGGAAATCAAAATTTTATGAATTTTTGGGTATGTTTATAGTATGGTTTCTCAAAAGACATGAGTTTTGTGTCATGTACTATGTTTAACACTTCAACAGGCTTCCATTCAGATTGAAGCATCCCTCTCACACAGGTGCAAAATACATGTCTTACGAGAGCTGTTCATTCATCTTTGTTCTCTACATGTGGCTGTTATAACTACTATGTGGCTTTAACCTACTGGTGTAACTGCAGATGCTTCGTAACACCACAAAATTAATTATCAATCGGAATGCAAAAATAGACCAACATATACCGACAATATAGAACTGTTTTAGTAGTAATATGATTACAACCCATTGAATTTCCATAAAATTTGCTGTCTTTTTCTGTGAGTTCGGGAGAAGCCAGGTTTAAAAAAGAAAATCAAACAATGTAGCAATGTCATGTTTTTACTTTAATAGAATGCTGTTGCTATTCATTTGGTATCAATCATAATTTTATTGTCTAAAAAATTTTATCATATATATTGTTCAATCATATATTACATATTTTTAGACAATCAAACATGATTAAGACATTAATCTATTTCTGAAATTCCAGTTTTCTGGTTCCTCTAGCAGTCTATGCCCTAATCAGTACGTCGCAGTTTCGGGGTTTCCCCGTATTTTGCAGAACCGGGATTGCCTACCCGTGTGTGTAATCCAATTGCATGTTTAAGGTATGATTCCGAACAACGCCGCACGCGTATGCAATGATTCTGAGCACCGCGGAGCGGCACTGCTGTTCGTGGTTTACTTCTCAACGGTTGTCAACATTCTCGTGTTATCGCTGTGATGAACGCCCGCACTACTGGTCTGTCGTGGCGGCAGGGCAACACTGCCTCGCAGCAGTGCCGTCGCAGCAATGACGCGCAGCATTGCTGCCGTGGTCGGAATGTAGTGACGCGGCAGCAATGCCGCGATAGCACTGCCGAGTGTGGCGTTGTTCTGATTTCGGAATCATTCATACCTTTAGTCACAAAGCAGATGCTATAAAAATATAATACTTTAACCAATATTGCTAAAATAATTCTGAAAATAATATTATGTTAATTGTATTGCTTTAATAAGAAATACAAGGATAATGGGCATTTACTTAAAACCTCATAAGCTTACACACAACATTTAGTTTTAAAACCGGTATAAATCAAGCTAAAAACCAATTTGGCTTGCATCTGCAGTTAACCATGTAAATATATCGTGCTTAGTAGTTGCATGAGTGTAGTGTCCACTGTCCACATATGTGTATACAAAGATGGCCACTGTATAGACCGTGCATGTGTTAAGGATGTCTTGCAGAGCCGGGCTGGGCAACAAGCACTCCATCGCACTGGACAAACTCACCGACCATGAGATGATCATCGCTTCACAGCTGGTGGTGCCTGATGAGATCAATGTGAGTATGTTTTTAACTTATTTATTTTAGTTAAGAGGGAGACACACACTTAGATCCATCCTTTTTTTCCCACAATAAATTCAAGTACAAACGAGCATAAATATCTTACACTTATGCAAAATTCAAAAGCACAACATATGTAATACAATGCATACATAATACATTTTATTATTGATATGGACACAGATGAATATAGATGGTTCACTCCGCATTTTAGGTATGAAACTACAAGTACGCGGCGGAAGATATAAGAGTCACGCGATAGAAAGAGAGGCAACTTCTAGGTGAATATAACTGTAGGTAATTAACGCTGTACGACCTGAATTGCGCTTTATTGTGTCGAAGCAAGAGTCGCTTTTTATTTAAATGATTTTGCGGAGTGAACCATCTTTAATCTGTGATACGGATGAGAAATAATAAGGTCTTACTTCAGTATCTAAACTGGCTCATTGTTCTGACGTTTGGTGACAAATTAATCATTGTATACCATTCAGGCCATTCACAATTGTGTATTGTGTTTGGAAATTAAAATTGTGCACAGTTATATTCAAATTGAGCCCTAATTCCAACTGTGGAAATTTTTGCTGAATGCCTGATGCCCGCGGCTTCCCCGTGACCCTAATTCTTTATCTAAAATAAAAGTAGCCTAAGTTACTTCTTATAACATCAGCTATCTGCCAGTGAAAGTCCTGTCAAAGTCAATCCATCTGTTTCGGAAATTAGCCGAAACAAACAAACAGACAGACAGACAATTTAAAAAAATGTTTTTTTGTTATATGTACCGTATATACCTTCATATGCATTTAGTAAAAAGCTGTTATTTTTACATTACAAAAGGGCACTTTAATTTTATTTATTTTTATTATAGAAATAAAATGTGTTGGATTGTGGTTTTATAGCCCCAACACAAGTATTATCAATTACTTACTATAGATAGTGCAATCCACGAAGACGCGCCCCACTCCGCTCCGCGCCGTACTAGAGTTCAGTTTACAGGGGGCCTACCTGGTGGTAGGCCCCCTGTAAGCTAGAAGTAATATTAATATAATACTGCTTTTTGAGCTGGTGCTCAAAAAGCAGTATTATATTAATATTACTTTAATGTGGGAAAGAGATGAAGCTCTACAGGTCGTATAGCTCCATCTCTCTCTCTCTCCCAGTGAAGTAATATTAAAAGAACACTGATCATGAGTTGGTGGTAGGCCCCCTGTACAGTAAACTGTGGAGTGGGGCGCGTCTTCGTGGATTGCACAATCTATAGGGATGTTTCATTTATAATCCATGTAATTGTTTTGGTACAAATAAACATTTTTCATTTCTTTTTCCCTTTCAACGGTCATTAATGAGACACAATAGAATTTTAATTGTTATCGATCTCAATGAGTCTTGGTGACCGTTGAACTCTTCTATAGATTTTAAAATAACGACGTTGTTCTGGCTATCGGGATTTCCAGATTATAAAGACCAGCACCCATTTTTTCAAATTGGACCTGATACAATATCAGCAAAATTCGAATATACCACAGTACATCTAATTCGAGAACAAAATACTGCGTCATTCCATCCTGAAATTTCGTAAAGGCTTCATTAATCGGGAATATTCTGGATGCATCGCCTGCAGGAATTAGGTCGCGACGCAGCCGCGTTGCATTCCCTCCCTTGTCATTTGACATCGATCGGATACAGGAGCATTCGTCCTACGCATATCTAGATTTATCTAGCCAGCCCGGCCCGATGCTGCGACATTTGGACCCCGACAGTCGCGATAATTAGTCGATCACGAAATCATTTTAAAACCACTCAGTTTTCAATTTTGATATTGGGAGAAGCGATTTGCTTTTGTTTTTTCTCTCGCGATGTTGGCCCCAACGCGCGTCGTGATGCAGCGAGATGTCGACGTGTGTTCTCCATCCTTGACTCCGGCATTAGGTTATGACGTAATACCTACACCTCCACATCCTCAGTCTGTTCTACTCGTTTTAAAAGTTTTTGTTCTTTGTTTAGGTGAACTGGAAGGACATAGCGGGCTTGGACCACCTGATCCAAGAGTTACGCGAGACCGTCATCCTGCCGATCCAGAAACGCGAGCTGTTCGCTGACAGCAGGCTCACGCAGCCGCCCAAAGGAGTGCTGCTGCACGGACCCCCAGGTACGTACTTCTTACTTGCATTGTCAATATCTGTTACGTAACATGTTTTGTGACCGCGGCGACATATCGATCGGTTACTTAATCATTTTCATTTGGACCACGCTCTTATGATCGATCTGACTTAGAAATATATATTTACCAGGTTGCGGCAAAACCCTCATAGCTAAAGCGACGGCAAAGGAAGCAAACATGAGCTTCATAAATCTGGATGTATCTTTACTAACTGACAAATGGTACGGTGAGACGCAGAAGCTGGCAGCGGCAGTGTTCAGCCTTGCAGTCAAGTTGCAGCCCTGTATCGTGTTTATAGGTATTTATATTATTAATTAATTATACTTTGGAAGTGTATGTGGAAGAGGGTAAGGGAGGCCTTTGTCCAGCAGTGGGACATACGGGCTAAATTTATTGTTCACCTGAAAATACACAACGAAAAATAAATTAAACATGTATTGAATGCAAGCAGATATTTAATAGTACGTACGTAATAGTCAACCCAAGTCTGTGGGTAAAACATCCATAAATAGCCCTTTCTGCTGCAACATCAATGTAAAATTTTCAAAATCAAGTCATTTATTCAAATTAGGCTGATAATCAGCATTTTTAGGGTTCTGTACCTCAATAGGAAAAAACGGAACCCTTATACTCGTAGGATTACTCGTGTGTCCGTCTGTCTGTCACAGCCAATTTGCTCCGAATCTAATGGACCGATTAAGTTGAAATTTGGTACACATACGTATTTCTGTGACCCGAACACGGATGTGTAACGTAAATAAATGAATTTTGTATATGGGAGTCACTTTTGGGGGTAATTAAGAAAATTAAAAAAAAAATAGTTTTTCAAACTGTATCGTGTGACATATCAAATGAAAGGGCTTGTTACGAGGATCTCAAATAATATTTTAAAATAAATACATTTAAAGATATTTAAGAAAATAGATGAAAATTGATCATCCCCCTTATCTCCGAAACTACTCAGCCAAAAATTTTGAAAAAAATACAAAGAATGGTTCTTCACTCATAGATTACAGGAAAACGTATAAGAAGTCTAAGTCTGTGGTCTTAAAATAACATGGTAAATCTATCAATATTGCGCGTACAAACTTATATTTGCAGTTGGAATGTATGGAAGAACATGTATTTCAACTAAAATGTTAAGTTTGTATTTGGGAAAAATTCATCCTATCTACGAAACCCTTCATTGTGCGTGGTCCGACACGCACTTGGCCGGTTTTTTGAACGTCATAATGACATAAGATAATCCCCGAAAACGCCCACCCTTCACCACTTCTTGGTATTTTAGCTGGGAAGATGAAGTGGTGCAACAAACTCCCCAGCAAAAGTTTGTCACCATAGACATGCGATTAACCGTACCAATAAACTTTTCCAGACGAGATCGAGTCGTTCTTGCGCACGCGCACGCAGCACGACCACGAGGCTACCGCCATGATGAAGACGCAGTTCATGTCACTGTGGGACGGACTCATCACGGAGCCGACCTGCACTGTGATCATTATGGGTAAGTCGATAAGTTTGTCTCAAGCCGATATCAAACGCTTCACTTTTTGTTCATTTTAGGGTTCCGTACCTCAAAAGGTATTTAATACATTATATAAAATACTAGGCAAAGACAATATGACCTTGTATTTGATACGCTATGCTTTTATTAACCGATTTTAAAAAAAAGGAGGAGGTTCTCAATTCGACTGTATTTTTTTTTTATGTTTGTTACCTCAGAACTTTCTACTGGGTGAACCGACTTTGATGATTCTTTTTTTATTTGAAAACTAGTGATTCCCATGTAGTCCCATATAAATTTTAATAACTTTGCTTGGGTAGTTTTTGAGTTAGCTTCAATAATACGTACTTTTTCCCACTTAGTATGTGGATGATATGATAACTTCCTGTCACTGTTATTTACATAGCAGGTAGTGGTATTCGAATTTGTGTGGGGTAGGTACCACAACTAAAAAGTGAAAATGAAACACATTATCAAAAAAAAAAAGTTGGTGACAAAGAACGAAAATTCAAAACCAAAGACACCGACTTCCAAAATTAAAGTTATTTTTCACTTTGTAGTGTTTTTTTTTGAAGTTGGTTGTGTTTTTTTTTTGTAAAAAGTATTGTAAGCTATTCTTTATTAAACTTTGAACGCAAAATTTAATCCACCAATTGGATCTATTTTTTTAAATTTAATTGCATTAAAAAAATTGTTAGTAAGAGAATAATGCCCGTTTTCACAAAGTGCACTGTTGGATTTTCAACGCTAGGCTTAGCGCCGAGAGTTAAAAATCCAACAGTGCACTTTTATTTAGGGATTCATTTAGGTGTCACTTAGTTGTCGGTGAAAACGGGCATAAGTTCCTTATATTATAAATGTAAGTGTAAATATATCATATTAACATTACATATTTAACCAGTATAACCTAGCTATAAGTTAATGTTCTTACTTGCTGCGTCCTAACAGGGTCATGTACTAATTAATGTAGCCTATTCATAGCCTGTAACTATGTGTACTGTTAGAGTCCAGAAATGAGACAACTCATGAGGTTTCTAATCACTTATATTGTTTACATAGTCAACAATCGGTACACGTGTATTCACAGTGATTAGTGGTGGTTAATAAAACGTATAGCGCCAAAACATAGCACGATATGTGTACAAAGCATCTAGCGTTTGCTAGATCGACTACGACTTCGCGCTAGAAATATATTACTTCAACTAACTAAATGTCTAAAAGTCTGAACGTGCACAGCGGAGCCAGAACGGAATAGCAATAAAGTTTTATAGTCTGAGGTGTTGGTGTGAATTTAAAGTTCATGAAAACCAATTTTATTCCACACGTTTTTAATCGCGATTAGAAATAGATTTAATTAAACAATCAAAATTTTTACACTTTTCACCTAAAAGTTCATTGATTTCTAACGCTTTATGAGAAAAATATTATATTCTTTCGTGTACAGCGTGTTGTGAGATAACATTCACCGCGCAACATTAAGTCCATCTAGCGTGTTGGCAAATAAAATGATAACGTCTCCGCATTCCGACTGCGGCCGAGTTTTGTAACAACGTGTTATAATGATAGCGTATAAAATAACGCGCTAGAAAAATATATTTTATAGTCTATAACACGTCTATAGTTTCTAGCGGATTTGAATATCACTAACAGTGATAGCTCAATTAGGACTGCCGTCCTTCCCTGTACCTTCCCCTCGCGTAGCTCTGGGATGACTACGGCGTAGCACTGACGTAATGACGTAGCAGATGACGTCATAGCGTAGCACCACACAAGGTTCTGCCTGTATCTCCAGTATTTCTTACAGTACATTGTGCAATAAATAAATAAAATTGTTCATAGGTGCCACAAATCGGCCGCAGGACTTAGACAAGGCGATCCAGCGCCGGATGCCGGCCACGTTCCACGTGCCCATGCCGAGCGAGACGCAACGCGAGAGGATCCTACAGCTCATACTGCGCTCTGAACCTGTTGCCACTGACGTTAGTACCTCCACACGTAATCTTGGAGTTTATTAGTAATATCTTGTATGGGGAACTACGGTCAGCAACGGAAGTCGATAGCACGGACGTAAAAATATCGCGGCGGGATTTTATCGTGCACTGGATTTTCAACTCTCGGTGTTAAGCCGAGCGTTGAGAATTCCACAGAGTGCATCCCAGCGCGTCGAAAAAACACTGTTGGAATTTCAACTGTCGGTCTTTCAGAAGAGCGTTGAAAATCAGGTGTGCGAAAAAATTCCGCCGCTATATTTTTACGTCCGTGCGAACGTGAGCTAACACTGCTACTTTTACATATCATCTTTTTTGATACAAAATTATTCGATGATGATTCACAGCATTTCATGTAATTGTGACGAGCTTGTGTTGTTGAAATATTTATTTAATATTACAAATATTTATTTAATGTTGCATAATAATTTTGCATACTATTGTATAGAGTCATTTTTATTTTTTCTAACTTGAACAGACAGCTGTGCTGCTGGGGAGTTTGTTGCGCCACTTCTTCTTCCCTGCTAAAGGCACTAGGAAGTGGTGAAGGGTGGGCGTTTTTGGGGGACTGTCTTATGTAATTTTGACGTTCGAAAAGTGCTGGTTCTCAGCCTAATTTGAATAAATGACTTTTGAATTTGAATTTGAATTTTGAATTTGAATTTGAATTTGAATTTTGAATTTGAATTTTGAATTTGAATTTAATGATTTTTCTTTCGAATGTTGGTTGGAAGTCCATGAACCGAAGTGTTCATTGACTTCATTCATCATAGTTAATTGATTCAGGCGTGACCTTGCGGAAATCCATTATAAAATACAGAAGTGGATATATTTAGTAACCTGTTTCGCTTAGCTATTTCTAAAGAGTCATAAAAAACCCCTGAAATAAATCGACACGTGTTTCACCTCTCAACGAGGTATCCTCAGGATGACGACACGGCGTGTTCGAGTTTGCGACAAGCTTATGTCTTGGGCTGAGACTGTGCAATTCAAGGCTTAGATTATAGAATCTTCTGACTTAGGAAATTAAACAAAATTTAAATTCACGAGTTTACGAAGTTCTGCAAAGAATTTCGCGCCTCTTTATAGGATAGTTCTTGAAACCATGTTTAGTTTAGTACCGAAGTGTTCATGGACTTTCGTTCCAATGCAGCGCAGCTGTGTTGCGGTTTAAAGGGCTTTACTGATAGGCAACGATGACCACCTACGAGGTGGGTCACCTGCTTCTTAAATACCGAATAATATGAAAAAAAAAGTGGCATTCCGGGAATGCCGACAGCAGCGAAAACTTGAAAAAAAATCGGCTCCGTGGTAATCATCGCGTTGATGTCTTTTTAATGGTCAAAAGCTGGTGTCGTAACAGTGTCTCGAAATCAATGGTTTAGTCCCATCTCTAAAATGCCCAACGCGCCTAAAGAAGTTTTCACAGCTTAAAAGTTGTGCCAATAACTTAGTATGTATGACTTTGTCCAACAGATTGATTTCAAGAGGCTAGCGGGTTCCACGGAAGGTTTCTCCGGGTCCGATTTGCACGAGCTGTGCCGACAGGCTGCCGTGTACCGCGTCAGAGATCTCGCCAGGGAAGAGATGGCTAGAGAACTGAACAAGGTAAGCTAAACGTCGACCAACGGGTCATTGAGAGAACCACCTAAATGTATACTTCCGAAGGCGAACGCAACCGCAAATCGCAGCGGCAACAAATCAACACGACTGGTTTCTATGAAACGCTTCCGTAGAGACGCGATGTTGCCGCCTTTTTTTTGGTGTGGAAATTATCAAATAACTTCTTCCGCTCTGGGCGGAGCGGGAGGGCGTGTCAGACTCTTACTGACTCAAACCCACCCGTGTTCCTTCAGTTGCCATGTTGCCGGGGGCCACGATCTCCCTTTCGGTTTTCTTCGCACCCCCGGCAGGCATCGGCCCTAGCGGACCCCGTCATGTCTGCTGACATCTCTTTGAGGCGCGCGTGGAACATAACGCGCTGTCGACCCGGGCCTGGTCCTTATCGGACGGCGAGCTACCCATTGCTCACCGTCCGCAAGCCCGCGCCTACGGTGGCCGGAAATCGGCTCGCAATTCCCGACGCCCAGAGATCCTCCTGCGGCGGTTAGGGGCGTGAGGGCGAGAAGTTTGCCTCTCCCTCACGCGTTCCGCCTCCTGCGATGTTGCCGCCCGACACTGCGGTTGAGCGTCGATCGCAAACCGCAAACCAGAAGTCACTGGCTGTCACTAAACAGATTGACAAGACGTATTTTTTGACAAATTGTTATCAACCGCAACGTTACCGACGCTTGTGGTCTGCCGTCGTCTTCGGAAGAGCACCTTGAATGTGCGACTAGATTGTGCTCGATCGACATTGGCCAGTCGATATTGATCTACTGAAAACATTATCCATGGTTCATATTCACCGATGGTCGATCTACAGGATTTTTTTTTGTCCAGTGCGCAAACTTAAACACGTGACTTTACTCATCATTATGAACAACTATTACTATGGGACCAAACCTGAAATCGCGAAAAACAATCAACTGTTCCCTACATTTTGACGAGTAAAGCGAACATAAATGTAACAGCTGATATTTTTTTCGCAATGTTTTTTGCTCATAATGTCAAGTCACGTGTTTAAGTTTGCGCACTGGTTAAAAAAAATCCCACGATTTATGGACGTCCGTCTATCGGTCTGTATATATTTTGAAACAGTATGCATGCGTTGATGGAGATGGAGGGGCTTGTGGCTAAGTAATAACAGCCGCACGGGTCGATCGATCAGGTTAAGTTACCCTTGCCGCGGTTGGTCCGTGGACGGGTGACCATCTTTACTTACCAAAACCCCTCCGTGCCTCGGAAAGCACGTTTGTAAATGATAAATGATAAATGATTTTATTTCTGTAAGTAGGTTTGTACAAACACTTTTACACGACAATCATATTTTAAAAACTAGATGAAGTCGGCGTTTCCTATCTGACTACTCCGAGAAGAAAGGCCGAAACAAACTCAGAGGTCACAGTCTCTTTTAAAGTCCAGACATAATCTTGGTCAGATCATGTGAAGGCCATGTGGATTGGTGTCTGAAGTGGTCTTTATAGGAAAGCACCACACAGATTGAGAGGGCCTGTCCAGTCAGTGCACGCATTTGTCAGTTATCGTGTAGCTCAACTCAGAATTTAAGGAGCTCAACGATTCGACGAACAATACCAAAAAAAGGACATTTGTGTAGGCCACATAAATTACTCAAACTGTCAGACCATGATTAAAACTAACTGAGAAAAAATTAAAAACAAAACAAAAGGAATGACCCATATAGTCTTCACATTCACAATAATTAAAATAATATAATACTTTAAAAGTAAATATTCACGTCATTGTATATGTATATAAAAATCATTAATGTCAACGTGTATATAAAAAAAAAAAAAAATCCGGAAATGATCTTGGTCAGAGCATTTCATTTGAGGACCATGTAGATTTGTGTCTGAAATGGTCTTTTGAGGAAAGAACCATACAGATTTGAGTGGACCTGTCCAGTCAGTGCACGCATTTGTAGATCTTTGACAGTCGTTAAGGATAGTTAGAAGCCCATAAGTCTGACAACCAGTCTTCCCAATGGATATCGTGTAACCTAGTAACTAGGTTGTGGAGGTCAGATAGGCAATCGCTCCATGTAAAATACTGGTATTCAGCTGTATTCGGTTAGACCGGAAACCGACCCCAACATAGTTGGAAAAAGGCTATAAGATGTTGCATGCGTTGATCAATTTCACAAAATTTATTATACCCAACCTATTTCACTGGCTTGTATGTTTTGTCAAGCAAGAGATGAATACCAGCTTTAACATACGTAGATGAACTCACGCCTTCGTCCCATGGGGGTAGGCAGAAACTACAGACCGCCACCTGCTACTATCCTTACATAGTCCTTTTGCCTCGTTTACGTTCATACATCTGGTCATATACGCACGCCGGTTGCGAGTATACAATGCCGCCCAATGGCATGTGCCCGCCCGCATTTTTCTGAATGTACATGAAAACTTCTCGAAAAATAACTTTAAAAGGGGATCTTGACTTCTTTTTTTTTCCAATTTTTTTTTTCATAATTGAATTTTATGAACGTACACTTGTGTTTTTTTTAAAAACACTTTTTTAGAAAAAAATGTTTCACCTTCGTTTTTTTGCATAGGTGACAAATTTTAATAAAATGTTAGTTAATCCGATAAAATAACTGCCGCAACACAGAAACAGAATCCAAATCGAGCCAATAACATCGGAGATATGGCAAACGCTACTCAAAACATAAAAAATTTAATAACATGAAAAATAGTAAAACATAGGCCCCCCCTTTTTAAAGTTATTTTTCGATCATTTTTCATGAATATTAAAAAAAAACGGGCGGGCACATGCCGATGGGCGACATTCTATCCCAGCTTTAAGGACAAGTATATTTAATAAACTAGAAAACTGTAACCGACATTAATGAACTGATCTAAAAGAAAAATCTGTTGTCTCTAACTGCCAAATAATAATTTCACTCCCCTCTTTTCAGGAAAATACAACCAAAACAGGGACCTCAGTCGAAGATTCAGACGATGAGTTTGTTGATGCCATCCGTCCGATCACAATGGATGACCTGCGTCTATCCCTGAGCAAACTCAAAGAGTCCAAGATACAGTGCGGTACCCTCGCGCCCTCGATGCGAATAGAACTCGACTAGCACCCAGACTGGTCTAGCGATCTTGTTTATGGTACTGAGGAATCGATTTTTAAAAAGTGTACGTTATAATTATTGGTTATGACACTCTTTGTAATGATAGGTTTGCTGTCAAATGGAATGCAGCTGTTGTGATTTAAATTCTGTAATGTTTAGTCTGTTAATTTTGGCGCGCGGCCTAAATCTGAACTAAAGTCACCATCTTGTTTTGTCAACACAATTCCTGTGACACAATTTCACAAAACTTTACCAACAATGTCAATGGAATTCAGGCGTATAAATTGACCCTGTTTATACTAAACATGAAATTTGACAGCAAATTTTCTGATACAGAAATAATTAAGGCCTTCTTTGCTCTGCCAGACAAAAAATCGCCATCTTAAAGTGAAGAGATATGCCGCCTATCATGAATGTTATAATTAAATAATTACGTATAAGTTCGTAAGAGTCAAGGTTGGGTAGCTAGTTCAATTTAATTAAAACATACGTCAATATTTATGCCGTTACTTACTACAACGCTTTTAATAATCAGACTATGATGTTCCCACTGCTGGGACACAGGCCTCCTCTCTTCGAGAGGGAGTGGGTTGTAATCTTCACGCGGGCCCAGTGCGGGTTGGAAGATGCCACATGTCTTCGAATTTTCGGTTCCAGGACATGCCGGTTTCAAGGTCAAAACCACTGACGTTCGGCCAACGGTTTGGCCAACTTCTATTAAGTAGAAAGTTAAAATCTTTTGTTTTTGCATTGACTTTAAATTATTCGTACACACGGCTATACATCAAGCTATACAAAACCAGTTTATGTTGATCTCGCATTGCATAGGATTTCTGTGCAATGCGAGGTCAGTTTATACTGGATATGTATAGCTTGATGTGTAGCCGTGTGTACAAACGCAAATTGTACTATAAAGGTCAGATTCTTTAATGCTAGAGCCAAACATGTGAAAGTAAAGTTGTGATATGGCTCTGAGGTATATTCCTGTCACTGTCGCACAATTATCAAAATAAAACTGCAAGACAGAGACGAAAACATATCTATGTCTAAGTACGTACTAACAACTTTATACATTCCTTTAAACAATCGACTCTTAAGAACATATTCAGTACCTCGAACGACATAATAAATTGAAGTCATTCGACTTTCGTAATTATGACGTTGACTGTAAGTACTAAAATTAATTGACTCGAAGATCGCTAGACTAAATTGAATCGTTAACTATATTTAGATAAGATCTGCCTAGGTCTATGGCTGTGCCTAGGCTGAATCTAGTCTTGCATAAGAGGGTTAGTGCGGAGCTAAATGGAGTGGCTAGATGAAAACGTGTTTACGGCATTGTATGCTTATACGTATTAAAATGTGATATTAAGTAACTTTAAAATGTTATGTTTTAATGATGTTTTTCATGAAAATTCACGTCAACTGTTGGCGCCACCTTGACAAGCGGTCTTCCATTTCGACAATGAATATAAAATATATGATGACGTTCATCATTCTTTTCATTCATTCGTTCGTTCATCATTCAGTCACGAATAAAGAAAATATAGGCGCTTTGACACTTTTGACAGATGCCCGGAACTGACGTCTTAGTGCTGCCACCTAGTGAACGTAATTTTAGAAAACCCTCATTGGTGCTTCTAATTTGAGTGACACTTCATACTTGCACGTATTTACAAACGTCTGCTGTTTCAAAGACCCTTTCAAAAATAATTCACGAGTTTTTTAGGTCATTGCTAAAATTAAAATATAAATTCTTGACTGTTCAATTGCTAGAAGTTCAAGAATTTCTTTAAAATCTATAGAAACTATACAAGTTCTAAACGTTAGCTTCTAGTAAATTTTATGTATATATCAGAATACCTGCAAAATTTCGCGTATTTGCATAACTTCTTAATTAGTCGAAATTTTTTATTTATATTCTTTATGGTACCTCTAGGTAGGTAGGGTCATGAGGAATCCGAAGACAAAAAAAAAAAAAAAATTGTCGCAGTTCTTAAGGGGGAGGCGTGAAAATTGATTTGCTGTTACAATTTTTAATAGATGTAAACTGACTAATTTTAAAATGACTGTTTTTCTCATTTATTAGCGATAAACCTTAATTCTTGCTCCTCTTTTCTCGGAGGCTATTTTAAATCACCCCAAAGAAATCTTGCTGGTTAACATATAAAAAAATCTACTTACTCCATTTAGTTTCTTGCATTGTATTGTATTTAATTCCGTTACCATTGATATTGTAAATTATTATGTTGTAAATATTCGAGTGTCTCGACAGTCGAAAATCAACCCTATTCGTTTAGTTATAAACTTTGTTTTAGACCAAAACATTTAGTATTTATTTTAGGACAGAGAAGCCCCCATGCCCCATTGTGACCGAAACGGTCTCACATGACGTTTCTATGAAATAACTTTTGCGGGCTAAGTAAATATCGTGTCTATAAAAAATACATAATAAAATGTTTAGTTGTAGTATAGTATCTATGGTTAGTTAAAAACAATTTCCTGTGACTTATATGGTGTTTGGTAGTGTTCGGAAAATTGGAATATATTGTGTGAACGAAGATAAAAAGCTGTAGATGTTCTCAATTTGGAACTTTATACTCATGGCATTAAGTTGAAAATTGCCAAGCTGTTTTTGGCGTTACAGTCTAATTGATATTAAATAGTAACAATGTTTTTTTAATTTTCACTTCTACTCTGTACTTTTAGTTTTACATGAAAATGTATGAAGATATAAAGTTCCAAATTGGATAGATTTCAAATGATTGCACATTGTTTAGTTGTTAGTAAAAATATCGGTGTTGTATGAGTGCGAATGTGTCGTCTCTTTCTTTTGATATTTGACGCAGTAAGTGCGAGAGAGACAAAAGAGTATTTGGACATAATGTTAAAATTAAAAGGCTCGTTATGTAGATAAGTTGGGGTCTGATATGAAACATGACACAGATTCGCTGAAACTACTTCAATGAAATAAATATTTTTGCTGATGACCAACATTTTATTATTCAATCGTCATGTTTTCATACAGAACACGGCCCAGAGTGTTTCGTTCAATCATTATGTAGGAGACGACGTAGACAACTGATGAAATCATAATAAATATTTACCTTATAAAAATATTTGTACAGTGTGATTCTTCATAATGTGCACATATCGAAATGAGGGAATCTATGCTTAATTTTAACGACAGAAAAAATATTTAAAAAAATCTAAATATGTTTTTATACTTTTTATGGAATTAAAAAAAAAATAACAAAACTGTAAATTTTAAACTGAATCAGCCATCACAATAAAACAAACTCCATAATGATTGGAAATAAGTAGGCGTCCACATAAAATTAACATTGAGAAAAAAAACTACCCTCAATTGAAAATAAACATGTTTTTTTTAGCAAAAATCTGTATTTTTTTCATTAATTTTTACAATAATTGTAAAATTTATAAATAAGATGCCCAAGAGAACTAAAAAAAAAAAAAATTTAAACAAAAAAATAAATAAAAAAATTACCATTTTTTCCGTCGATAAAATTAAGCATAGATTCCCTCATTTCGATATGTGCACATTATGAAGACTCACACTTTAGAGTTATATTTGAATTATCGATATGCATCGTGTTGATAAAAATAAATTATTGACGAGAGCTCAATAAAAACGGCGAAATATTACGATTATTTGTTCTACTTTAAAAGAAAGTGCAGTAATCGATTAGTGTTGTCGTATTTATTATACTTTCGTTTGGTGGAGAGATGTTAAAGGCAGTGGAGGCGAAAGAGGCCGTTACGACCTCTTTACGGAGATGACGTAGGCAATTTTCAAGAACCAATCACATTTGCGATCACCGTGACGTAGTTGCTAAGCAACTCTACAATAAACATCTGGCTAAAATATGACCTATATTCGATAAAACCAATTGGATAACAAGTGAGAACGAACAGCTATCTCTGTCTACAGTGGTTTATTAGAAAGAGACCGAGTTATCTCGACTCCTCGCGTCATACATCTGGGAATGATATGAGAAATTAAATTTTAAAACATAGTTTACATGTCTACTTTGCCGGCGAAGACAGACAAAAAGATGGCAACTCCAAAATGTTTATTAGATATTTAAATTCTAAAGTTTGTTCAATTCACAATTGAAAGTTAAAATATATTTATTGATTGTTAAAAATGTAGATACGCTTCTCGATTTTATGGTCGATGCTGATAGATATGATGGCAAGAAAGATATGATATCGTTTGTATGCTCACAATGTTAAGGTTCAAATTGGTTTGGCCAAATAATAAGGCTGAACCAATGGATGTTTGATTTTGAATGGGAATTAAACGGTCAATCGAACTTGCCCAAACATATCGATATATCTATTGGCATCTAAGCTCTGAGCACTATTTACTAAGATGGATGTATGTATTAGGTGTATTGTGAAAATGGGAGTAACCGGGGGATTAAATGAACCGGGAGCCAAATATATTCTGGGCATAGTAGCACTATTTCATGCCTAATCCCCCGGCGTTGCCCATAACTGTGTGCATTTTATTCGGCTTTTTATAATAGTTTGTAGTTTTTTGTATTGCGTATTAGCAGGGTTAAGCTCGGGCTGTGTCGATAAATTGTTGACTTATTGTAACGTTGTTTTGTCGATATCGCTTTGTATACTATATTGTTGTCAAAAATCGTGATTTTGTAACTGAAACTAATAGGTTGTGAAGATGGTAACACAATCAATATAATGTCAAAGTGCTAGTCGTTTTCTAAGTTACGCCACAACACCCAGTTTTCCCGGAATTTTGTGAAAATCTTAAACGAATGCAGTCAGTCGAATAAGGTTGCCCCATCACTATCTGTTGGTTAATAAAAATGTTATAAAGTTACGGTTTTTAAATTTTTGCACAAAAAGCAATAAAAAGCTGGTGATTTTAAATAATTGTTATGAAATAAACAGTGATTGATTATAGGTTATTTTTGGTTATACCGAAATAAGTTTCCTTGTGTCTGTTATAACAGTTTTTTTTTTTTCTTATTTTTATCACACATTTTGTTTCGTATTGTATATTGTTACTATTTGTTGATGCGTTTTAACTGCTTGATTTTATTATGAACAATGATTTCTAACCGTAACGGACCGTGATTGTGAAAGATGTTTGTCATGCATGCAAAACAAGGACAAATAAGCGTCATGTCCTATTGACTTTTAAAACTTGTTAGTCAAATTGAGACGGCCCGGCAAAACTGTGACGAGAACCAAAACATAAGTTCATCTTCTATCGAATCTCATACAACATTCGAGACCATAAACGCCAAGACCTGCATTATAAAACGTGCGAGTAGGATGGTGAATATTTTAGTACGAGATTTCTGAAATCTCCATACTAAGTATTGAGTCTTCTCGCTCCCTCATTTTATGAGCACGCCTGTCATGAACGCTGGCGTCTAGTAGGTATAGTCTTGTCACAGTTATGACTTATGCTAAATGTCACAAATGTGTGGTCAATATTTGACAAATGTGTTTCTCTTGGTCTTTTCAATGTACCTTTAACATTTTTGATGTTTTTTTACGCTAAACAGCTTCGTTGTTTTATTGCCAAGGAAGAATTAGTTACTGGAACTTATTTATTGTGTAAATAAAAAACAATAAATTAAATAGAAAAACTTTGTTTATTTTCAGTATCTAATATGTTACTCTCCCCTATACTTTCAATAGTATTTATAAACACATACTAAACACAAATTTTTTCACAGATCTTTGCACATAAAATATGATGAACTCTTAAAGTAGTAGAACTAACAAACACAAATTTATAGATTCTTTACGAGACCAATATTCAGATCCAAGGTATTAATAAAATAATGTAAATGTCTTATCAAATACATACATACATCATAGTAATTCTAGCTAAATATCGAGCACTCTTTGGAATTTTTGACGTGATAGTCTTCTTAGTCAGCGGTGATATAAAATCTGAAAAAGAAAAACAAATGAATCATTACCTCCTCACTCGAATTTTGACGTAGTGGTTGGTCATTTAGATTCAGGGAAAAAATTTGGAATAGTGACTTATCATCCCTGGCACGATGAGGTTTTTTGGAAATTGGTGGGTAATGTTAGTAGGTATTGGTGGTTAAGAGGATCGGCAGACAAAAATCTGGCAGAGAGAGAGTGTAAAAAGGTGTCCCGAGAACGTGGTTATTTTGGGAGTTCTACAGGGCTCAATTTTTGGCCCTTTTCTATTTCTCGTTTATTGGAAAGACTAAGTTCAGTAAATTTAAACATATACTGCGATCACTGCATGCATAGTGATGTACTAAACCGAAGATCGTATACCTACATTGTAGCAGCTTTACAGAAGATGTCGCCAAAAACTCTTGTTTACAGAGAAATGACATGCTGTTACATAAGGCTATTCTATGGTCATGTCGCCATGTCTTACCTTCTTATATCTTCGTCGTTTCGCCTTCTTGCTTGTTTTCTTTCGTTTGTGTCGGTTCATGTATTTCTTTCGCGAAGGGTCGCCGTACGATGGACGAACGTCATGTATCTCGTTTGTCAATATTAGTAGTCTCAGGAGATCTAGAAATAGTTGAATTGTTTTATAAGATACAAGCTGTTGTCCTACTTCTATTTTGTAAGGACTAGTAAAATATAATGTTGGGTCTTGATAATCGACTGCAGGGAAATATTCGCTGCCTAAAAGTGACTATGATCACTATGTTGATGAATTATTGTAGGGAATACCCTGGTGGCCAACATGCAGTATAGGTAGAAAGAGAAAGAAGATGAACATTTCTTCGTTGAAAAACATTAAATCCAAAAATTCAAAATATTTTATTTCATTTAAACCTACATGGGCACTTATGAAACGTCAGAAGTTAGGTGTACGGTTCAGTAGGAAACGACCAATTAGGTCGTTTCTTATGGAGAAGAGCCAGCAAGAAACTCCACGGTAATAACAGTGATAGTGCGACCTTACGGCTTATGTATATGGTTATGGCAACTCAATTTAGTTCACTCGTTCTGAACCTTCTAAAACATTACATCGATCTTTGCTCGAAATTGTTCCTTTCGTTCACAGTTATATTCCTAACCTTTCCTTAATTCATTTACGACACTAATCAATCACTCATTCACTCACTCGTTCACCGTTGTCATTTGTTTTTTCATGTCCTGCCCTACTGAAGTTAAACTGACGTTATTTACTGACTGATATTGACCTATGCTCTATGTGCATTAGGCCCTAAGAAAAGTACTCGATACCTTGAAGTATCGATACTTTTGTTTCGATATTTTATGAGTACGATATATTTTTTTTCGATAATACTCATGAGTACAGTATCGATACTTTCTATTCGATACCGCGTCTCTACATACGTACCTATCTACTTACCAATAAACGTAGAGTTTTACTACGATCATGGCAATAGTAGAGATGCAATTCGGTTAGATATTACAGGTAGATCAGGGATTAAAACACAAATCTGAACATGAAACGCTATAAATTTTATTGAAAACAGCCAGCTCGTAACATGAACTTCGACATTTGTCCTACCTATCTATTTTAAATGACTGACTGAAGGAAAAATAATCACATATGAAAAAATTATATCCAAAATATAATTTATTATTTACACAAACTGGCTTATTACAAGAAGTCGGTAAGGTGTTAAAGTTAATATTTATGGCATCAATAACTCTTGATTCATTAATATTTTGTTTTTAAACACCAATAGAGATCTCTAGATCTCATGGAAAAATATCCCATAAATGCCGATTTTGCAATATAATATTTTTGGCTTATTGACTAGAATTTAGGTCTCATTTATTTATTTAGTTATTTTATTTACAAATTTTCGATAAAACATAATGTTTCTTTGTATTTACACATTTTATATACACTATTGTAGCCAAAACCAGTACTTACGGAACAGTTTTACCGTCAATTATTTTACTTTTTAAACATATTTTCCTCACCTCCATTCAGATTGGCAATTGGTACTTCAACTGGGGTATCTTGGGGTCCTTCTGTGTTCGATTCTGTATAAGATGAAGCGTCTCCTTCAATAGTTATGTCGGAACAAGAGAAGAAGTTCTCCTGGTTACCACACCCGAGACCCTGGGTGCCGTTGTCGCATACTCCCCAGTTGTTACCAGCTGTGTACTTCCATTGTAAGACACAATGGTCACAGACCAGGTTGGAAGGAATCCTGTAGTTTACTTCATGAGTCCCACTGCCTTTGGGGTAATATTTCGTTTCGCCGTCCTCTAATTCTAGGATGATTTGATCGAAGCATTCTTGTGTGTTGTCGTAAGGGTCAGTGCAAATTCTGAACTCCCAGAAGCCCTGGTGGTAGGCGCTGATGTAAACGCTGGTGGTAATGACATCACCGGGTGCGTAGGTGGCGACGATGTACCCTTTACCGTACTTGCCTCCAAGCTCGTGAGCGCGGGGCTCTGCGCTGTCATAGGCATCACCGCAGACGCCGCATCTAGAAAAAATATATTTGTTGAAACCATTTCACACAGATATTCAAATTCAAATTAATTTATTTCAGGAATACACCCATATAAAATTCACGACAGATTACAAATTCAATTACATTGATATACCTGGAACACTTTCACTGTCCGCAATGCCGTGAAGCAGACACAACGGTTATTTTAACATAAGTATATCTTCATAAACCTTGCGGTTCACGGCCTGTCGTACGAACCGCATGGTTTCGAATGGCAAGGGTAATGCCAGGGTAAGGGTAGCCCAGGACCAGGTTTCAAAGCTTCAAAAAAAGACTACTGATGCTAATTATCAGTCAAACAAAATAAGTATTTTATTTTTTCTTCTTTTAATATAACGACCCACAGGGTGGTTAATATGCTGAAAAAAAAAACATTGAAACACAGACTGTATTCTGGGTTATATTTTACTCACTTGCCCCCGTTAACCGACCACTGATGGTTGAAGCCCCCACAGTTAAGACCATCATCATCATAGTTCGCAGGTGAGTTGTAGCCGAACCGCCATATTGAGGCTCTGTTGGGCGGGTCCATCACTCGCCCGTGTCCATGCGCGTACGCAGCCACGCACGCCAGCGTGATCAGTGCACTCCACGCCATCTGAGGGAAGAACATTACGTCAAAATTGTCATTGGATTTATAGTTAGATTGCTAAATAGATTATAGGAATTGGTTTCGAAAGTTTTATTGATAAAGTAGGATTTTACAGCAATATGTATGTCACGATTTTTTTTTCTACATTAGAAGTGAAAATTAAAATGCTTCTAAAGTAAAGAAACAATTTAAGTTTTTTAAATGAAAATGTATCCTACCCGCCCACGATCTGACATCGGGACAATTTACTTATCTTGGTTCCCAAATGGCTCTACGGATGGGTTTTTCAATAGATTTTCCTTTGTAGGACTTATTACTGAAAATACTGGACAAATAGGAGGAAAGTTCGAACTATCACGACACTCACAACCAAAAAAATCCTCTCAAAATCAATTCCAATCTACAGTGTGAGTCTTCATAATGTGCACATATCGAAATGAGGGAATCTTTGCTTAATTTTAACGACAGAAAAAATATTTAAAAAAATCTAAATATTTTTTTAATACTTTTTATGGAATTAAAAAAAAATTGTAACAAAACTGTGTAACTTTTAAACTGAATCAGCTATCGCGATGAAACAAACTCCATAATGATTGGAAGTAAGTAGGCGTCCACATAAAATTAAAATTGAGAAAAAAAACTACCCTCAATTGAAAATAAACATGTTTTATTAGCAAAAATCTGTATTTTTTTCATCAATTTTCATAATAATTGTAAAATTTATAAATAAGATAAGAAGAGAATAAAAAAAAAAATTTTTTTTTGATTCTTACAAAAAAATTAAAAAAATACAAAAAAATTTTTGACCATTTTTTCCGTCGATAAAATTAAGCATAGATTCCCTCATTTCGATATGTGCACATTATGAAGACTCACACTGTATAATGGCACATAATAAAATACTGGAAAATTTAATCCAATTAAGCCCATAAGTATGATAACAGGAAATCAAACGACTCAATATATAAGTGTTGTAATCACAAGACAATGAATAAATACTTGTGTGCCACGAAAACTAAATGAAAATGAGGCGATACCGTGGAACATTCTCTATTGTGTGATACTGATAACGGAAATATTTAATATATTATTCTTGGTGACAATAACCCTTCGACTTCTGTAAATACCCTATTTACAGTAGTAGTAGTATACGATTGATTGATGATTTATCCGATTAATCGTCTCATTTGATGGGTTTTAAAAATAAACAAATAAATGCATAATGAAGATCGAAGAAAGAGAGCGCAGAAAAGTTTATTTTTTCTTATGCCACTATAATTTAAAAGGTGTAGATTGCCATTAAGAATATTTCAGGCAGGGACAAAACTAAATAAAAAATATCTAAAAATAAAAATGATCTATAATAGAAATCAATCAATATCACAAACGAAATAAAATATATATCTACTAAATTCTTGTCTGTATTTACAAATTGATTTAAAAACGTTACTTACAATCGAATTATTTAAAAGAGCTTTCGAATATCGATCTAAATCGCAACACAGTATAGAAACCAACTGAGTCGAACCCTTTGTGTCCTCAATATATACGGGGAAACCAAGTCATCACCGGCAAACCTTATCACTTACTATTAAATTATTAATCATAAAAAATTATATACCTAAGGGCGGCTCTTTGAAGTTCAATCAGAGCTGTAAAGATTAGCAGTTGGATTTTCTAATACTTCGTCAATCAAACAGCTTTGTCTTAGAATTTCGTCAGCCGGATTTGTATTTTGTCGTGAAGACTTTTATGAATGAATCATTGATTAGCTTTGTTTGTACCTAAGACAAGTGATTTTAAAAACATAGACGGAGTATTTTCTTCATGGTTATCATTCCGGCCATTCCATCACGTCCTAGAATTAAAAAATTCAAAGACATGTGACATATAACCACCAACCCGCACTGGGCCCGCATGATGGATTATGGTATGGCCCACTCCATCTCACAAAGAGGAGGCCTGTGTCCCAGCAGTGGGAACGTTTAGGCTATTTTGTAAATAACATGTATTTATATTTCCAACATTCCTGAAAGTTATCATGATTACAGTCAACAAAGGGTGCTGAATGTATTTTCAGTGGTCATAAATTTCAACTAGTTGAGCAATTTTCCTTTAGGTACAAGTGATTACCTACCTCTAGATAACAAGCGTCTCATACCCTCAAAATGACTGTATGAGGCTATGGTAAGTGCGAAAAAAAAATTGTGGGCTAGGTTTTTGAGCACTATCCAGACATACTTACTAATTATTAGGTATGTTTAATTACTAATTGAACGAAAAACTGCATCTACAGGATCAGTAGTAACTAGGAATTTATCGCAAAGAGGATCCGTTTGAACGTTGCGATGACGTTCAACGTTTCATAAAACTTTATTTATGATAATGTTACTTTTTATTGAGTTAAACACTGTTTATTTGTGGCTATAAATAATACTACCTACACTTTTTCTGCAATTGCTTTTTCCAGCAATTTCTTATCGTAAGAAAATAACATCCTTAACAGTTAAATTTAAGACAGAATATCACGCTATTCTTACATTAAAAAATTAGAAAAATTATTTTAATTTCAGAAGTCGGTGGCCAAAAACGAAAATACAAAACCAAAGACCTTCCGAAATTTTTGGAAGTCGGTTGTTTTTTTTTTTGTAAAAAAGTTTATATTTTTCGCTTTTTTGCTGTTACTACCCCACACAAATTCAAATACTACCTGTTAGGTAAATAACAGTGACAGGAAGTTATTATGACATTATCCACATAGACTAGTGGGAAAAATACGTATGATTGAAGCTAACTCAAAAACTATCCAAGCAATGTTAATAAAATTTATATGGGACTACCGCGCAAGCTACCTCAACCAAAGGAAAAAAAATATATTTCAAAATCGGTTCACAATTATGGAAAAACTGGTGAAAATATGCAGTCTTAAAAAAGCAGCTGCAGTCTTAAATGCTCCTTTTTTATATTTGTTAATTTTTTGATTTTTTTATTACTCTTTTATATTTCCTGTGCGTGTCCCAAATAAAATATTTTTCTTTCTTTCTTTTCTTTCTTTCAGTCGAACATAGAACTTCCTGGTTTTTTTAAGTCGGTTAAAAATTAGAAAGCGTAATTTAATAAAGGTAAAGTAGGTACTAATCTGAAAGACAGGTGATGAGGTGAATCTACTTGATTTTCATTCTTACAAGAATTCATCTACGAGAGGTAGTTCCCGGATTCTGAAAGTGTATTCAAATAAGGTAATTATCTGGTGTCAAACCTCATTTCAAGTCATGTTTTGATCGGCCATCTTAGGTCACCAATCACATAGAAATTGTGATCTGTGAAATCGTAAGCTATCATCCTGTTGGGGTTGCGGTTTTGTCCGAAAGGGTTACCGTGGCCCCTGGAAATACGCCTGTATTGACCTGCCTAACTGAAGGAACACGGGTGGGTTTTAGTCAGTAAGAGTCTGACACGCCCTCTCGCTCCGTCCAGAGCGGGAGAAGTTATTTTGATAATTTCCCACCCAAAGAAAAAAGTAAGCTATCATTTTACCTGATGCTTTATACATGTATATAGGGATCGCTAGGGATTGACAGATTACTTTTAGCTCACTTTTGCGTAAGTTTTTATGGTGAGATTCTTACATATTACATAATGGACTGGCTGATAGATACTTAGTTGATTGTGATTTAATTAGGCTTTCAGTAATTGAGTTGAAATAAATCAAATCCACTCAAAGCACTGTCTTGTATCTGTCTCAGAATTTAGGAATGTAAAATTAAGATGATAATTTAGCTAGAAAAGAGCAGTGATAGCCTAGTGGTGTGACCGTCAGACTGCCAAGTCATAGGTCTCGAGTTTGAACCCAAGGCGCACCTCAGAATTTTCGGATACATTGTGCGTATTGTATAGTTATCACTTGCTTCAAAAATGATGAAGGAAAACATCTTGAAGAAACCGGCATTCGGCATGCCTGAGAGATATTTCTCGACGGCATATGAAGCCAAGTCAGAGGCCCATGGGCGGCTTTAAAACTCTGACACCAGGAAGAATAGACAAAATGACAGATTGTGATTGTGCATCTGTCATTTTGCCTCATTCTTCCGTCGATAACACCCGTTTCTATTGTGCTCATGCTCCGCGTGCAGGTTAGTCACTAACCACACGAAATCATGAAGAAACTAGAAAATAAATTAATTTCACTGAGGTGACTTGTGGTTAGTTTGCCAGACGTCCCGTATTTCTCGGGACGTCTCGTATTTCAGGCGTAATTATGAACGTCCCACCGGGGACAAACTCTGTCCCGTATTTAAACCTTATTTGATTTATTGTTAAGAAATCTATCGCACTATGGTTGATTAACAATTGAGAAGTGGAAGAAAATCATGGAAGGGTTGTCCAAGAATGAAATTCCCAATATTTTTCTAATTACTTATATCGTTTATTTGTTTAAAAAGTAATTAGAAAAATATTAGGGATTTAATTTTTTCGTTTATCTTCAGTAGGTATCCCTAGTTCCAACTGTATTGTGGAAAGGACTTTTTCGCAGATGGTCTTGAAATGGACTGATGTGCGCAACAAATGTACTCCCGATTTGATAAAGAGTGAATTAATTACCATTTTTGTATAGCCACAAATATGTTAAATCAAACAAAGATATATATATTGAAACTTACACGATCTTCTTTAAACTATAAGTAGCAATAAAGAAATAATAAGAACTTAAAATACATGTTTTTTATTTTTCCCGGAAATAATTAGAAACCCCGTTTTTTTAAACAAAATATGGAAGGAAAGAAACTCATAAGTATTGTGCCGACCCCAAATTAATTGGGATAATGGAATGAAGATGATGAAATACTATAGGTAGGTACTTACATATATACTAGGTATACATACCTAGTGTTAAAACTACGCACTAATTTCGCAATATAATTTTTAGTAAGGAAGCTCCTAAACATATTTTATTAAAGGTGTCATAAAATATTATCTTCTAAAAAGTTTTTACGATGCTTTCCGTATTAGTTTTTTTGTTACGTAGGCATCTAATACTAGTGATTACCTACTTATTAATAATTGTAATTGCGTGTTAACACAAATATATATTTTTCATAGATTAATAGCTGATGTATCTACCTATTTTTTGTGATTAATGGTGGAAGTATGTTGCTTCTCTTACTTCAAGCACTAGGAAGTGGTGAAGAGCAGGCCTTTTGGGAGATTGTCTTATTGGTATTTTGACGGTCAGTAAAGTGCTGATTGTCAGCCTAATTTGAATAAATGGTTTTTTTATTAAAAATAGGCATATTACGAGTTACCGTAATGCATACATATAATAAAACAAAATCCCCCCGCCGCGTCTGTCTGAACGCGATAAACTCAAAACTACCGAACGGTTTTCACCAATGGATGGAGTGATTCATGGGGAAGGTTTAGGTGTATAATTCATTAAAATTTTGTGTAAATTGGCTGAAATATGACGATGCCGACTGGAAGCTTTACTGGCGTGCGCCAAGTAAACCGTAAGAGATACATAAAATTAATGTTCTACAGGATTGTACACCTTAAAAAGTTCAACAAAAAAATTCGCGATCTTTTAAGGATGACCCATTTTTATCCTAAAAATGTAATTGTTATTTCCAAAGCAATTTTGAGCGGTATTATATTAATCCTTATCCAATCAAATATGTTATTTTATTCAGGCATTTAATTTAGATTAAAATATGCCTTCACATCATATCATTTAAATGAATACTAAGATATCACGATTCACATTTACGCGTAATAAAATAATTATGGTTGACGGCGGCTCAACGCTAGGACAGGAATCAATGACCTTTTCCTCAGCTATTAGGTATGCGATGCGATCATCGCTTCGCTTTTATCCCGGTAGTACGTTCCCGTGGCATATTTTTCGGCATCCACGAATCCGCTTAAGCTAGTAAAATTTGTAACCCAATACAAGAAAATTGGATATTTATTATGCCTTTGTTAAAATGAACGGCCGATTTAGAAAACGAAAAATCTGTAAGTGAAAGCCCACAGATTTTTCGTTTTCTGATTCGGCCTGCACAATATTAATAGTTCATAAAGTTTATTGTAACCTTTTTATCAATATTTCGGAATTCAATAGCAGCTGGCCATTCTTGATCGAAATAACTATCGAAAGCCATTAATGTTTTCTTTTTTTTATGTTAAATGGTTTAACTTTTATTTTTACCATATACCGGCCTGTACGTTTTTATATTTTTGTGAATGCCTATCTAAACTTTCTATAAATCTTTTTTAACAAAAATGAAAAGTATTTGGTGGGAAATTCAATCATGAAATATTTCCGAAACCACGCAAGATAGCTTCTTGAAATAAAAAGCAACATTCACGTGTATTTAATAGTGCATAAAAACACCTATAAAACTGTTTTTTTTTTAAGCTATTGTATAGCTTTTATCGCGGGCTTTGAGCTCGGCGACCGAATCAAGAAATTCCGTAACGAAAATAAAACTGTAACGAAAATAAAACTGCTAATTAACCATTTTGTTACTGTTTATGACCCATTCCAACTGGTTCCTGTTTCTGGTTTCCTAGCTAGGGCAAATAACATGACTCATGAGATAGCATTTTTAAGCTATTGCATAGCTTTTATCGCGGGCTTTGAGCGCGGCGACCGAATCAAGAAATTCCGTAACGTAACGAAAATAAAACCGTAACGAAAATAAAACCTAACACCCCCCACTCCGCCTACCATGTAATCGGTTCCCATGACAACGTGATGTTGTCATGGAGGTTACAAATGCTATGCAATAGCTTTACCGCGGCAGTCCCTGAGTGCCACACGTTTTTTTTTTACTTCATGTTACTAACTTGAGTGGATTAGGAGATATTTAGATTTTTGTGGCACTTACAAAATTAATCAATCTACCTAGCCTTTTCCAAACTATATTGGGTTCGGCTTCCAGTCTAACCGGATGCAGCTGAATAGAAGTATTTTACAAGGAGCGACTGCATAACTGACCTCCACAACCCAGTAACTGGGTCGATAACCCCCCGTAAGACTGATTGTCAGACTTTCGGGCATTTTTGTGGCACTTTGCAAGTGGCTTTTTTATATTGCTCGTAAGTATAGTTTCTCATAATATTTTTCTTCTTCAAACGTCTTTTACCTGACTACGGCAAAGCCAAAGGAGAGTTGTGACTTTTTAATATAATAAAAGCATATTTTCGTGAATGCGCCGCTTAAATAAGTAGGTAGGTAAGTAATCATAATGACATGTAAACATGCCAATGAATCCTTATCCGATTTAGATCGATATCTTATCGGTTAACAACACTCGTGATAACAGCTATCATCGGTTGACTGATTATGTTGTTCATTGATATCATTGATAACAGGACTCCTTAGAAGCAGGGTGCTTGTCATTTTTAACCGACTTCCAAAAAGGAGGAGGTTATATGTTCGTCGCGTATGTTTGTTTTTTTTTAATTTTTTTTTTTTATGTATGTCCACCGATTTCTCCGTCAATTGTGGACCGATTTTGAAAATTCTTTTTTTGTTTGAAAGGGTGTGCTCTGGAATTGGTCCCATATAAATTTTATTAACTTTGCTTGGATAGTTTTTGAGTTAGCTATAAAATAATATTTTTTCCCACTTAGTATGTAGATGATATGATAAGTTTCTGTCACTGGTAGCAGGTAGTGGTATTCAAATGTGTGTGGGGTACGTACCACAACTAAAAAGTGAAAAATAAAAACTTTTACAAAAAAAAAAAAACAACCGACCTCCAAAAAAAAACACTACAAAGTGAAAAATAACTTTAATTTCGGAAGTCGGTGGCAAAAAACGAAAATACAAAACCCAAGACACCGACTTCCGAAATTAAAGTTATTTTTCACTTTGTAGTGTTTTTTTTTGGAGGTCGGTTGTTTTTTTTTTTTTGTAAAAAGTTTTTAGTATCAATAAATTGTCATCATCAATTAATTATTAGTTTACGACAAAATAATATGGCAATGGAACTCCTTGTACAAGGCAACGGGGAAGTATCAATATCAATCAATCTGCCTAGCCTTTTCCCAACTATGTTGGGGTCGGTTTCCAGTCTAACCGGATGCAGCTGAATACCAGTATTTTACATGGAGCGATTGCCTATCTGACGTCCACAACCCAGTAACTGGGTAGCACGATACCCCTTGGTAAGAGTGGTTGTCAGACTTTCGGGCTTCTGATGACTGTCAAAAATTCAAAAATGTGACAGTCGCGACCAACGGCTTAACGTGCTTTCCGAGGCACGGAGGGGCTCGGTATGTTAAGATGGTTACCCATCCACGGAATGACCGCGGCAAGCGTAGCTTATCCTGATCGATCGATCCGTGCGGCTGTTATTATATAGCAACGGGCTCCTCCTAGAAGATACTAGGTATAACCATTACCTATTTGTGTCTACAAGTTATTGCTCTTTGAAGGTTGTGGGTGATATTTCAGCTTTATTGGACATTTTCACAATTCCCCCTTAAAAAAACAGCACTCCGGGAGTGCCGACAGAAGTGTAAACTTGAAAAAAAATCGGCACTGCGAAAATCAACGCGTTGATATCTTTTACTCCACGGTGTCGGTAACAGGTCCCATCTTAAAAATACTCAACGCGCCTAAAGAAGTTTTCACTTCAAAAGATTCCGACGAACTGAGAACGTCCTCCTTTTTTTGAAGTCGGTTAAAAAAAACCTCACCCGATCCAACGCTCCAGCAAGTCTTTGGAGTGTTGTAGGTGTCTTTCATCATTTGTAACCTGATGTAGTCAAGAGTTCTTTAATTACTAGATATGAACCTTAAAATTCAAAATTCAAAAAATTCAAAATTCAAATGTCATTTATATAAACTAGGCTGAGAATCAGCACTTTTCGAACGTCAAAATTACATAAGACAGTCCCCCAAAAACGCCCACCCTGCACCACTTCCTAGTGCCTTTAGCTGGGAAGAAGAAGTGGCGCAACAAACTCCCCAGCAGCATTACTTTTTTTTTTTTTTTTTTTTATTTATTTATTTCATAATATTACAGTTTTGGTTTTACATAACATCTGCCAAACTGCAAAGCAATTTGTCGGCAGTCGGTTCTCGTGGATTTAGCACGAATCTTTGCTTGAGTAGACATAAAAACTATAAAAACTAAATCTAAGTTAAAACTAAAATATGGCTATGGCTATGGCTCTGTAGGCAAACACTCTGTATGTTAATACAGAGTAGTTACCCACACAGCCACAGATTCTACGAGTTCTACAGCTACCATACTCAGCGGCATCAGTCAGCGAACGTCATGACACTATCCTATAGTAGGTACCTACTCAGTATAAGGTAAGCAAACTTAGTACCCACGACCTTAGCCCACCGAAGCCGCCGATCGGACACAGCAAACTTACTTGCACATTTCGTAACACACTATCAATCACAATCCGAGGGATTTTGAAATAAATGCTAATCCATTGCTACATCTGACTCTTATAATGTTCCCACTGCTGGGACACAAGCCTTCTCTGTGAGAGGGAGTGGGCCGTAATCTACCACGCGGGCCCAGTGCGGGTTGGTAGATGTCCCATGTCTTCGAATTTTTGGCTCTAGGACATGCCGGTTTCCTCACGATATTCTTCTTCACCGTTTTGAGAGCAGTGGTGATGAAATAAATTACACAAACCTGCTAAGTTTCATTACTAAGTCGAGGCCGTTGCCGCCGCTGCAACCATAGATTACCAACATTTTTTTTTGCGATTATTGTTGATCTATATCGAAATATGTCCAAGTATCGATCGTTATGCTCAGGAACCATTCGATTCATCAACCGAAGTCGTCGCATACTTCCCTTGTAATAAATCTTTTTAATTATCTTTGCGGAAAATTATCGAGAACATTAAACTTTTTTGTTTCATTTTATGACTACTATTCTACATTGTTCATTACCCGACTACGGCGAAGCAAAAAGGAGGGCTCTGATTTTCACCGGTATGTATGTATGTTCATCTGTTACCTCATAACTTCTAAACTTCTGATAATAATTTAACAAATGAGGTGTCATTGGATGCGTCTTGATCGTCCGCTGGTTATAGGCTATGTGACGTCATATTAAATTCAATATGGCGCCCTTTAGAGGACATAAAATCACCAAATAAAATAAAATTTTAATTGTGCCATGTTGGGTATCAAATGAAAGGGCTTGACGAGCACATTACAAATATGATGTATCATATTGTCGAAGTAAATAAATATGTTTCAATTGTTAGTAAAAACAAGCAAAAGTGAGACTGTGCTACGTACGCCGCGGCTGTAAAATTAATGCCTATTATACAATAAAACCCAAACAAAAAAAGAAAAAGCTGCTCTGCAAATACTTTATTACGAAATTATAAACCCAAAATATTTTTTGTTTGTTAATGTACTATATTTTGTGTCCCTTTTTTTTTCTGTATTATACAGTTCGGGAATAAAAAGATTAGCAGCACTGTTGGTAATCTTTCCTTGCATTTTTTTTTTTTTGTATCACCCTAGTGGGTCCCGATCCCTTGGGGGCGTCGGGACGGTATTGTCCTGTGTCCTAACCCAGCGAACCGAGACATGGTCTATACACTTTCGTATTTATATTAAATATTCGGGCAGGATATTAAAGGATAACACATTTAACTAAATATGCTAATTATAACTCACACACTACACACCCTCACTCTTCACACTCTCACCCATACTCACACATAATCACACGTAAACGTGCGTCTTGGCCCTTTTTCTATGCATAACGTTCATTCATTTGCAAATCATTCACTTTTTCATTTTTGTATAATTTTAAGTTACCCATTAATTTAATTTTTCTGCATATTTACATTGTCTACATTCAACTGCATAAGATAATGATAAGTGGAAGCGCGGAGTCTCCTAACACAAGCATTTCCTTGCTTAAAAGGTGATCTTCAATATTATTGTGTCTAAATGCCTTTCGTAATTGAAATAAACAATTTTATTTTATTATTTTTCTGGCAACGTATACCGAATTTATGAATGCAAATGACAAGAGGTGTATGCATCAGTTCTTGGTACGGGAAAGGAGTCAGGAAAATTAATTGTAAAGCAAATTGACACCCGTGTTTATAGCCATTTCATACAACTATCAAAGAATGCCTGTTAGAGCGTTTCTTCTGAAAGTGGGCGACGTCGCAAATAGATGTCAAATATTTCGCTGATTTCATTAATTTGGAAATATTACTGTATGGAAATAAGAAATGTGGTTAACTAGCGAACTAGAATATAATTAATGAATTGCAATTATAACACTGAATTTGATGTTGTAACCATTTGGAAAGTTTCCAAATACTTTTTTTTACATCTAAAACTAAATATTCGGCCTTACGATATTAATTATTGCATTTCATGATCAATATTTTAGTTCTCTAGTTAGCCACATTTCTTAATTCCATACAGTAATATTGCCAAATTAATCAGAACAGGTAAATATTTGACAGCTATTTACAACGTTGCCAACTTTTAGGATAAACCCTCTTAAATTGGTCCTCATTTTTTTTTTTAAAGAGATTGTTTTATTTTTTCTATTTTACAATTTTTAACACAGCTAACTATTTACATTAGGTACTAAATTAAAAGACTAACTAACTATCTGTATAAATAAAAATAATAAAAACAAAACGACACTTAGGCGTCGAAGTATTCGTCCGCATCGCTGTCATCCGGAAACGTGCCCAGAAGACTTGCCACGTTGAATGGCAATGCTGTCTCAATTTGTTTAACAATTCATTTCCCTAACCTTTCGTATTGGTTTTTTTTTATTCCTCATTGTACAACGTACATGTGAGCTATGCTAATTTAAACACAAAGGGTGTGAGTCACAGGAGAAATGGATGACTGTGAATAATGTTGCAAATATTATGATTTCACAAAAGGTTTTACTGAAGTTATTTACAACTAGTGACTCGCTCTTGCTTCACACATGCTGCTATCTACAAAATATGTGGTGACATATCGCACCCCTAGATGAAGACTCCGGGACCTAACTCAAAAAACTTCATTTTTCAGAAATGACGAAAAACTGTTTTTAGACTATTTAGGAAAGATATCAAAAATCTATTGAGACATTCATAGAGGTAACGTTTTCTAAAACTGTTGAATTAGCTTGTTTGTATTTTGTCTGTTAAAACCCTGGAAAATATCGAGATTTTTTAGTTACTCTAGTTTTGCAGCAGTAAGCAAATTAAGTAAAGCTGCGTTTAGCGCTGTCTTTTAACAGCAGTTGAAGATATCGTAACGCGAGTTATATCTATGTGTAGGTATTCGAGTCAGGAATTCGAAACCGCCACTAACTTGAAATGCGTACTTTTTGAGTTACCGGAGTCTTCATCTAGGGGTGCGATTTTAATATCATGAAGAGATTATTATACTCATAGACCTTCCAGAATAAAATCTCAAAAATTTTGAGAATTTCTTGGATTGGTTGTTGATGGGGTTTTCACCATAATTTAGACTCTAAATTATGGTGAAAACTATCAAAATCCATCGTGTATAGTTGAGAACTATGCGGCTACACAGACAAGCAAGACAAGCGACTTTGTTTTGTACTAACATTGATTTAAATAGTAAAGATACGGTCGTCCGAACGTTTGTTGGACGCAGTCGCCATACAGAAACACTAACGCCATCTATTAGAACTACTATGAACTACGATGTCAATCGGCGTGGTCTGCTCCTAGACGTAACCTTGTAAGAGCGGGTATTTTTGAGGTACAAAGAAATAAAAACCTTTTATTTTTACCCGACTACGGCAAAGCCAAAAGGAAGGGTTATGATTTTAGCAGTCTATGTATGTATGTTTGTATGTTTATATGTTTGTATGTATGTTTGCTTTTACGTGTGTTCCACCGTAGCGCCTAAACTACTGAACCGATTTTGATGAATGAGGTATCAATAGATTCGTAATAATAGTCCGGGTGACATAGGCTATATAAATTTTCCCTAAATTTAATATGGTGGATTTTACACGTAAATTTCTAACCTCGAAAAAAATTAAAATGAGATTATCATGACATGTTTGGTACCAAAAGAAAGGTCTTGACGAGCACATTACAAATATGTAAATAATGTTATACTTTCAAAGTAAATAAATATGTTTAAATTGTTAAAAACAAGCAAAAGTGAGACTCTGCTACGTTGTATCGCAAGATGATACCAACGTGCAGTTAATCAAATCTTAATAAAAAGTAACAGTTTGTAATTCCATCCTCAATTCCTCTATGAAGAAAAATAAGTACAATAAGTATAATATTAATTATTAAATCTTTTCATTTCATCGGCTAAAACGCGCGCCGCTACAAAGTTCTGTCTCACTTTTACGCGCCTTCGCGTCGTCTTTGCCAAACGTTGAGACAAATAAGAAAAAAATTGTTTTAAATAATGTTAAAAGTTGATATAACAACATTTTTTTAACTTACCGGTGATATGAAATGTTATCATTTATTTTATTGTGCTTTTTGTCGTAGTTCACGCAACCCTTCACGACACAACTTGGCATTTTTGCTTGTAAAATTTACGACCGCTCCCGAAGACAGCCGAACGCGTTCTAGTTTACTTCGCTATAGGGAAGACCATTTTGGGACCACGTTCGAGGCGTCATTGTAACATGCGGTCCACCCAGTCCTTACGCAGTAATATATATGTCAATGTGTACTAAGTATTTATTATAGATATCTAGTAAACAAAAAAGATAAGAAAATATGGTGTGACTGTATACTACGTTTTGAAACAATCCTAGGAACTGATTACTCAGAAAGCAAAACACGTACGAATAATTGATTATAGAAATTGTCAGAGACTGCATATTTTAAAATGAGAAGTAGTGCGTAAATGTTTAATTAACATCCAATTATAACGATGTCTTTAGAGCTCTTATTTTTGTTTAGAATCTATTCGTAAAATTATGTTTTTTTTTTTTAAGTAAAAATAATAAAACAACGTGGATACGTTGTTTTATTATTTTTATTATAATCTGTCATCAACCGCTTCCATTCTCAATGATAGGTTAGGTTGTCCCTCAATTAGTTACTACTTAGTCTATGGTTGGTCGTTGAAGTTCTCTGTGTTCTCTTATTGTTCTATTATTTTTGTTTAGCCTATTTTGTCCTACTAAAGTTCAAGATTTCCCTCAAATCCATCCAGGAATTATTTTCCAAATAATTTAACGTTGGTACTTACGATTTTAAATAATATTTAAAACACAATAATCATTTTCTTAAACCACAACACACTATTTATTTAAAAAATCCACCAATATTTTTTATAATTTTTAAAATCATAATTTGCTACAAAACACCATAGTGCACCGTAAGAAACTGAATTTAAAAAAACGAATCACTCAAACCACAGATAAAAAGTCGTTTCTGTTTTCAAATTAAACCGCGAGAAAATCAGAATATTAAATTATTTCTTTCAAATAATTTGTACTTATGGCCGCACGCGGTGTTGGCTGCGTTAAACTGAAGGAAAATGCCGACAATTTTTAACGGTCTTTCGAATCAAATAGATTTGCTTTTACTTTCTCCTAAATTGGCCGCAACCGTAGGACGACAACGCGTTTTAAATTGACATTAATTATTGTGGAAACAAAGCATTGTGGCGGGAAATGAACTTATTTGTACTTTGTTTTTATAAATAAATATGAAATGCGGTTATCTGTGTGGTCGATATATAAGGTCTTTGGCCTGGTGAGTAATTTCTTTTTTTTAAGTAAGCAACCGCAAATATTCATATTCCATTGTTGTTCATCCATTTGTTCGTAATCCCATAGCAAATACGTATGCACATAGTTTTCATGCGTCATATGCGTCCATGACACATTCGACAGTTTTACATTTTAGTAGGTATTAATTCAGTCCAAAAACCTATTATGGTGTGCTATGAGTTTATTAAGCAGAAGAAAATAGAAACCTAATGAATAAGGTGACCGACTGCAACCTAGGACCGTATCCTACTCAAAAGGACTAGAATAGGCTTTTACTGCCCACCTAGCTTCCACTGGAAGCCGTCCAGTTTCAATGGAACATAAAATATATGTCATCCCTTAGATCAGTGTTACTTAAAGAGTCCCTGGCCACCGCAAAGCCTCTGTGGGGGTTCCGCGAAAATAATAGTTCATTGTGGCTTTGCGGAGCCCAGCTTCCTCAAGAACTAATTTTAGATTTGGTGGCATTTGCTTAATCACGTGTTTATGCAGGATACAATGGAACTACAACTAGGCGCTTTACTTTTATTCGAGATTACTGCTCCTATGTCATAAAAAAAAACTTGGACCCAGTGGGAAAAGTTATGCAACATCTGAAAAAACAGCGATTAAGCAAACGCCACCAAATCTAAAATTAGTTCTTGAGTAAACTGTAAAAGTAATTAATTTCGTCAAAACTTATCCACTGCAATCCCGATTGTTTTCAATATTATGTGAAGATTATAGCAGCAAACATAAAATGCTACTGCTCCATACAAAAGTGAGATGGTTATCTCGGCGTAAATCTTTAACAAGGCTATTTGAACTCAGACCGGAGTTAAAAACTGTGCGAAATAATTCTCAACTCAACCTATGCAGCTATAGAAACAAAATACCGCAATAGACTGGATGCCGAAGCTGACATGCGACTTCAACTCTCATCAATCAAGCCTCACATCAAACAATTGATGAAAAGTTAAAATCAATTTCATACCCCCCATTACATACAAATGTATTATGATTATTGAAATTAAGAATACACATAAAACCAGTATCTACCCTAATTTTGTAATACAACACAATCTGTTTCGATTTGTTTGTAACAGATTACTGAACTGAACTGTCAAAATGAAACAAATTTGTCATAATCGTTTACGAAAATAACTTTTACGCAATTAGGGTTTTGATCAAGTATTTTAGATTCCGTCAAATATTTTGTTTTCCAAAAGGGTTCCGTCGCAAAAAAAGTTTGAGAACCGCTGCCTTAGATGCTGTAAGGTACAAAGGTTCTCATTTTACAGATTTCGTGAATGAACTTCCTACTTAGTTTATCTAAATCCCAAGTCAATCTTCTTGTGTAAAAGAATCTTGTCTTGACAAAGAAACGAATTATAGTGTCTTCATCCCATAATATGGTAAATTCAAATTTAACGGTAAAGTTCGGAGCAACGGCGACCGTATAATCTGACCTCTCTTACCTTTAGGGAAATCAGATTATGTCAACATAATAAGTACTGCGTTTACTTAAATATTTATGGTAAATAGGTACATTATCGCGTCCGCGTACAATCCGCGATTACCTTATTTATATTCCTAAGAGGTGGCTAGAAAACAGTTACAATCTCCATAACAAGGTGGCTGCCCCAACAATCGACTATTAAATAATTTAATGTTATTAAAATGTCATTGTACTGGGCTACGTGCTACGAAAAGATGGGGCGTAGCCAATGGGCGTAGCGGAGAACGCGTAGCGTAGACTATATACTTAATTTTCTTTTTGCTTCGTAGGTGATGGTGACTAAGTAATTAGCTAATAGATTAGAAGTTGCTCTACCAACGAAACTTATTGATATTTAGGCGTAGTAGTGAGCTGAGGTAAATGATTTTGAGTAATGTAGAGCAATATCTTATACATTTCTAAAGACAGCTTAAAAAAGAACAGCTTCAGAAGTATGAAGTAACATAACATAACATCACACCTTGTTTCCCCGAAGGGTAGGGCAGAGGTGTCCCTGTAGCAGGTACACCCACATTTCGCCAGTCATGTTTAAGTCCCATGTAATAGGAGGCGAGCCTATTGCCATCAACCGGACACAAATCCAGACTCCGAGCTGCTACTGAGAAATTTCAGATAGAAAAACCCATTAACACTTTGCCCGACCCGGGAATCGAACTCAGGTCCTCATGCTCAGCAGTAGCGCTTGCGACCACTAGACCAACGAAGTATGAAGTACCAGGCATTTATTGTGCAGTCTTAAATACTGGGGCAGTTACCCTGCTCGCGGATTGGTAGTTGAAACTTGAAATGATTGAAAGTGATCTGCTAGCCGTCCGCGAACAGTAATGCGTGCGGTTTACTGACCGATACTCCTAGATTGAATACCAAGCAGGATAATGGGATTAAAATTCAAAAATCTAGTGCCCATAGCCTTAAATAGAAATGAGGTTAATTTATTTAAGAAAGCGTTCGTCATTAGGCGGTCAGTAACTTGGATGCTCGGGCCACACCAACAGGAAACGCCGTTAATTATCACGATGATGGACCTTAACCCGTCGGAATAAAGTCTATCATCGCGATAATTAACGGCATTTCCCGTTGGTGTGGCCCCAGCATTAGAAGAACAGTTAAATATTTACTGAAGGGTGCCAAACAGAACCCTATTACTGAGACTCCGTTGTCCGTCCGTCCGTCTGTTTGTCAGCGGGCTGTATCTCATGAACCGTAATAGATAGACAGTTGTTTTCACAGATTATGTATTTCTATTAGCAAAAAATAATAAAAATCAAACAAGTAGTAAAAAGTATTTTTTAAATGTAGTGTTAAAATATTCTACGGTGGTATGGAACCCTTGATTTGCGAGTCCGTATCGTACTTGGTCGGTCTTTTTTTCCTTTTCTTTGTAACAGTTTAAGTATTTTCCTGATCTAAATTAAATTACTTACTTTCTTTAATTAGCTAAGTAACCAATAGGTTGAAACGACTATAACTTGGTCTTCTTTAGTTCACGAAGACTAACTACCTACTACTTACCCCTCCACAGAATAGTAGGTACAGAAGGTATCCGCATTTAAAAAAATCAAAATCAAATCAAATCATTTAGGTATGAAAGCTACAAGTACGCGGCGGACCCGTCTTGTCGGGCCAATTCAGTGAGCGTAACGTAGTCAGAAGATATAATGCTGGGGCCACACCAACGAGAAACGCCGTTAATTATCGCGATGATAGACTTTATTCCGACGGGTTAAGAACCATCATCGTGACAATTAACGGCGTTTCCCGTTGGTGTGGCCCGAGCATCAGAGTTACGCGATAGAAAGAGAGGCAACTTCTAGGTGAATATAACTGTAGGTAATGAGCGCTGTGCGACCCGAATTGCACTTTGTTGTGTCGTGCAAGAGAGTTGCTTTTTATTTAAATGATTTTGTAGAATGAACCTTCTGTTAGTACAGAAGGTTCACTCTACAAAATCATTTAAATCTGTGACTCCGCCTAAAGCTAATCTGGGTAATCCTTACATATTATAAAACAGTCCCCCCCCGCGTCTGTCTGTCTGTCTGAACGCGATAAACTCAAAAATTACCGAACGTATTTTCAAACGGTTTTCACCAATGGGCGGAATGATTCATGCGGAAGGTTTTAGTGTATAATTCATTATGGTTTTGTGTAAATTACCTGAAATTTGACGCTTATTGTTGAAGAAGTCGGAAAAAGTCATGCCGACTGGGAGCTTTACTGGCGTGCGCTGCGTTAACGGAAAATGATATATCAAATTTATGTTCTACGGTATTGGTCATCTTAAAAGTTCAACAAAAAAGTCTGCGATGGCATATGTCTATCTTCTAAGGATGACCCACAATAACCATTTTTATCTTTCAGAATTTGATAAAAATTTAATTGTTGTTTCCGAAGCTTTTTTGACCGATATAGTATTAATCCTTATCCAAAAAAATATGTTATTTAAATTAGGTATTTAATCATACTATTTAAATGAATAGTTTAAAAGATATCACAGTTTCAAAATTACGCGGAGCAACGCGGGCGCAGCGGTAGGAGTCAATGACGTTTTCCTCTCTTATTAATTAGATATGAAATCTCGGTAGTACATTCCCGTGGGATATTTTCCGACATCCACGCGGGCGAAGCCGCGGACAAAAGCTAGTTATTTATATAGTAGGTAAACTAGCAGGATTTTTTTTAAAGTTTTTGCACCGTATTCCAATGAAATTAAAGGAACTGTGAAACAATCAAACGTTGGTACTTACATTTTAATAATATTGTATTCAAATAAGTGACTCCACAAGTCCACAGGAATCCACTGGATGTGAGAAGCCCAGAATCGGTCGAAGTGGCGGTGCTTGGAGGAAGCCTATGCCCAGCAGTGGACGTCTTTCGACTGAAATGTTGATGATCCAAATAAGTAATAACAGCAGTGATAGCCTAGTGGTGTGACCGTCGGACTGCCAAGTCATAGGTCTCGAGTTCGAACTCAAGGCACGCACATGAATCCGAAAATTCAGTTGAATATTGAATAATTAGGTATCACTTGGTTCAAAAACGGTGCAGACATGTGAAGCCAAACTTTCAAAAAATTGGCTTCAAAACCTCTGGTACCGTTAGTCACTGACCACACGAAAAAAAAACAGTGGCACTCCGGGAGTGCCGACAGAAGTGAAAACTTGAAAAAAATTGGCACCGCGGTAATCAACGCGTTGATGTCTTTTTAATGGTCAAAAGCTGGTGTCGTTAAAGTGTCACGAAATCAATGGTTTAGTCCCATCTTAAAAATGTCCAACGCGCCTAAAGAAGTTTTCACTACAAAAAGCTTTGTTGTTCTAAAACAACCGCACAAAATACTAGAATGATGTCTACTAACTCTAAGCCAATAAACGCTTCTATTACTTTTATCAAAGGCGTTCTAAGGTCCCAAAAATGCGTTTGCGCAACACATGTTTGGCGGAAGCGCGTGACGACACATACTGCAGCGGATGATCGGAAATTCGAACCCCTTGGGTGACGCATCTTGTTGTACACGACACACGGTTCAACCAACATTGTAAAACCCAATTATTTTTAAAAGAGTAGGTAACCGTGGAGTTTCTTGCCGGCTCTTCTCCATAGGAAACGACCAAGTGGAACCGTGTTTCTGACGTTACATAAATGCACATGGCATGTAGGTTTCAACAGTCGCGTATTGTTAACATAAGAACCATTATATGTGGGTTCTACCTTTCATTTATTTTGGTTGTTTTATCTAAAATAAAAGGCAATAGTGAACCGTGTATTTTTACTTAACAAGACTCACCGGTAATAGTATATTCGGAGTAAACACAGATTTACGAATAGCGATAGGATTTATGATGCGCTACACCGCGGTAATTTGATGACGTTCGGATCCCTGTTTTATAGATAATTGTATGACAATGAATGCTTTTGACTATGGGGACCAACTTAGGCTGTCTAGATTTTTCTCAGCCTATCCTTGTATCTAAGATTCCTATACTACATCCAATTTTGACACAAAAAGCAGACGAACCGCATTAAAAAGCGCTTCCCCGTATCTCCTATGGATAACTATTTCCAAAGAATATCCTAGTAATCAAAACTGTTTAATATGCTATGCATGTACATTGATGAATGTGTTTATGATTAACAGGATAAGGTACAATGGCTCATCCAATTGTTGCATACTGACTAATATAAATACTATTTACCCGCGTTTGTGAGTAAGTAGTTGAAGTAGAATTCCCTGATGTTTCATGTTCATGAATTAACGATAGAAATGTATAAGTGAATCAGGATTTCGAGAAAGTAAAGCGCTTATCCAACGTCGAGTCACAAGCTGAAGCGGAGACCAGTGGAGCTGAGCCAGGGATCGTCCAATCATGCAGACGAGACGAGAGACGCGATGAGGATTTCAACTATTGTGATTGGTCGATTCTTGCAGGTCTCCGCTTCCGTGGAAACGCACTCTTAAGCTAGTTGTCCACCAAAGATGTGCTATGCAATGTTGCCATGGACGCGTTTGAATCCACCAATCATATTCATTGGTCCACATAGCATAGCACTGGTGGAAACGGGTTCAATGGTCAACCGGTCAATCCTGTGGGTGCCTTAAGCTGCTACACTTAAAACCTCCAGCCAGGGGTTATTCAACTAAGCTAATTAAAACTAGGTCCACGCTCGCAAAGGGCACCCCCTGTGGGGTACGAACCTCGGCTTAGAGCGTTTACCAAAGATGGGACGGGCTGGATCAAAGTTTTGATAATAATTATTAGTCGGGGAATTTAAAGCTACGTGCACAGCTGCAACAACTGCTGGCACCTCGTTTTCGAGCAAGGTTCGGGGGGGAGTATCATTTTCTCGGGGACGCGGTCGCGATCGCAAAGGACCTCGGCGGCGAGGTCGGAATGACGGGAGAACTGTGCTTGTTTCCCTACTACTCTCCTGGAGGAGGGTTATGGGGTCATCAGGGTCGGCGAGATGCCCGACGATTGATATCGAATAGTCTTATATATGGTGCCCGTCAAGATGGAGGGACCAAGACTTGCTGGATTTCAACTCTACAACTCTTTTTTTTGGGCGATACAGGATTTGTGACGTCAGGATTTTGTGTGACGTCAGGTCTTTGATGCGCAGTTCGCATGTGGCGATGTATATAGATGCCGCTACATGTTCACTAGCGTCAAGGTTACGCTTCCCGGTCATTCTTCCATGCAAACGTAGTTTGGTGATTACTCGCCTGTTTGACGGTGTACGTGCAAAATTTAAAATTATATCAATTTGTCTCGTCATTAGCCTGTAGGGAAGCAAAATCGAAAAAAAAAAAATTGGTTTGGAAGTTATCAAAACTTCCATATTTCAACAAATTTTAACTCATCTTTGGGCGTAAATAAATAACTTATGAAAATGGAAAAATAAAAACAAAACAGGCATACAGATAATTTATTTGAAAGTTCAAATAATTTTATTTTGAGTAGATACATCCAGTAATTTTTCTATAATATCTAAACGCCCAAAGGTCTACGCGCTCGTTTTCGTTATAAATCATCGTGCATTTCACTAAATAAATAAATATGTAAATAAATAAATAACTACTAAATAGCATGCATATTAGCCATGCCACTAACGAGTTCGGCCCTCGTATTTTATAATGTTCAAATCTTTTTACAAATTAAATAGCAAAATTGTTGTATTGTACCACTAGTTTTTTAAAGTGTAGCGCCGAGCGCCGACAACCTGCAACTTTTAGAAAAAACTTTTTACAAAAAAAAAAACAACCGTCTTCCAAAAAACAACACACTACAAAGTGAAAAATAACTTTAATTTCGGAAGTCGGTGTCTTTAGTATTGAATTTTCGTTTTTTGCCACCGACTTCCGAAATTAATAGTATATTATGCAATTAGTGAATAAAGGACGGATTTAAAGCGAGGGCTATAGATGAATTACGAGCAAGTGAAGGATTCTAACGATTGAATCACGACCGTAGGGAGTGATTCATGATGATTGAATCACGAGCATAGCGAGTGATTCAAGTGTTAGAATCCTGAGCGACGCGAGTGATTCATGGCCCTCGATATAAATCCGTTTTATTCAAGAGTTGCATACTATATACCATGACTACGAGAAAAAGAAAGATTTAAGCGAAATTAGACATTAATAATATCTATAATAAGGTAAACTCTGTTCTTGAGATTCATAACTCTTCTTACACCCGAATGAAACATACAGTTAAAAAATGGCTCTTGGAACAATCATACACCTCTACTGAAATAATCCTAAGCATAACGAAATAAAATCAACTCACACTGCACCGACACAAGCACCCGTATCTACACTCTCACTCACACACACACATACACACTCACTCGCATAATACAGAACAGCAGCATAAACCGAAATTATACCAAATTTTGTATTATAATTTTAGTATAAGATTTAAGATTTAATTTTAGTTTTTTTTTTTTTTATTAATCACTTATAATTAATTTGTTTGTATATTTAGTTTTAGTCTCGATGAGGCTAATTTGATTAAATTTAGCCAATTTCAAATATTATTTTATTTAAAAATTATCGAATATTGTACATATTTAATGGTGCCCAAGATACAGGCTGTGCCTAGTTTGGGACCGACGATACCTCCTAATTGTAATTTTGAATGAGTGTTAAATAAAACTTACAAACTTACAAATATTAATTAAGAAAAAACCGGCCAAGTGCGTGTCGACCACGCACAATGAAGGGTTTACGGAACCCTTCATTGTGCGTGGTCGACACGCACTTGGCCGGTTTGGATGAATCGGTTGGGATGAATTTATCCCAAAAACAAACTTAACTTTGTAGTTGAAAAATATGTTCTCCCATACGGAATGTATGGGAAAACATGTTTTTGCAACTGCAAAGTTAAGTTGGTCAATTATTACTCGTTAACCTGTAGAGCCTACTTAGCTGTGATAGTTTTCCTTTTAATTTCGTTATATAAACTACTGTTGTGATTTTTTTCACATACCCAAAACCAACAATTTAGCCGGCAGGGGGGGGGACACTTGACTCTAACAAAAATTAGCACTTTAAAGCTTAATATTTCGCAAACGAATCCCTGAATCCAAAAATGGTTTCACAAACTCCCAATATTTTTGAAGGACCTTTCCAATAATACCCCTCACCATGGGGTAAAAAAATAAAAAAATAAACATCACTTTACGTGTATGAGAGGTACCCTAAAAAAAATGTTTTTCATAATTTTGTTTTACCACTTTGTCGGCGTAATTAATATGTATACCTACGCCAAATTACAGCTTTCTAGTACTAAGGGTCTCGGAGCTAGACCGCGGACAGACAGACAGACATGACGAAACTATAAGGGTTCCTTGTTTACTACGGAACCCTAAAAACGTGTGCGGTCGTAGGAAACCCCGTCAGAAACGAAGTTCTTTCTCACGTATGATTTAAAACAAAAACAAAGTTTTTGCAGTCGCCATCTTGCATTTACATTTTGACCCACTATCGGCTTTAACACCCTCGAAAACCATGAAAACGATACCCATGACGAAAAATTTAAAAAATTCAGAGCCACCATCTTGAATTTACATTTCGACCCCACAATCGGCTTTAACACCCTCGAAAACCATGAAAACAATACCCTTGACGAAAAATTTAAAAAAAATCAGAGCCACCATCTTGAATTTACATTTCGACCCCACTATCGGCTTTAACACCCTCGAAAACTATGAAAACGATACCCATGACGAAAAATTTAAAAAAATTCAGAGCCACCATCTTGAATTTACATTTCGATCCCACTATCGGCTTTAACACCCTCGAAAACCATGAAAACGATACCCATGATGAAGAATTCAAAAAAAATTCAAAGCTTCCATCTTGAATTTACATTTCGACCCCACTATCGGCTTTAACACCCTCGAAAACCATGAAAACGATACCCATGATGAAAAATTTAAAAAAATTCAGAACCGTCATCTTGATTAACACTTTTTAGCGTGAAGATTTCTGAAAGTTGAAGCTGCGTTGAAGAACTTCGTTCCAAAAAAGGAAGGTTAAATTAATCGTAAGGAGGTTGTATAGCATTGAGATCGAGGTCGAATATATTGGTGTTCTAAATTCAAACACCAAAATAGTGATTAAAAGTGCTTTTATTCACTGTTTACAGTGAATAAAATAAGCTTTTTAGAGGGGGAATGGTATAAATTTATTTTTCACTTTGTAGTTAAACAAAAACAAAGTTTTTGCAGTCGCCATCTTGCATTTACATTTTGACCCACTATCGGCTTTAACACCCTCGAAAACCATGAAAACGATACCCATGATGAAAAATTTTAAAAAATTCAGAACCGTCATCTTGAATTTACATTTCGACCCCAGTATCAGCTTTAACACCCTCGAAAACCATGAAAACGATACCCATGACGAAAAATTTAAAAAAATTCAGAGCCACCATCTTGAATTTACATTTCGACCCCACTATCGGCTTTAACACCCTCGAAAACTATGAAAACGATACCCATGACGAAAAATTTAAAAAAATTCAGAGCCACCATCTTGAATTTACATTTCGATCCCACAATCGGCTTTAACACCCTCGAAAACCATGAAAACGATACCCATGATGAAGAATTCAAAAAAAATTCAAAGCTTCCATCTTGAATTTACATTTCGACCCCACTATCGGCTTTAACACCCTCGAAAACCATGAAAACGATACCCATGACGAAAAATTTAAAAAAATTCAGAACCGTCATCTTGATTAACACTTTTTAGCGTGAAGATTTCTGAAAGTTGAAGCTGCGTTGAAGAACTTCGTTCCAAAAAAGGAAGGTTAAATTAATCGTAAGGAGGTTGTATAGCATTGAGATCGAGGTCGAATATATTGGTGTTCTAAATTCAAACACCAAAATAGTGATTAAAAGTGCTTTTATTCACTGTTTACAGTGAATAAAATAAGCTTTTTAGAGGGGGAATGGTATAAATTTATTTTTCACTTTGTAGTTTTTTTTTTTGGAAATCGGTTGTTTTTTTTTTTGTAAAAAGTTTTTATTTTTCACTTTTTAGTTGTGGTATTTACCCCCACACAAATTCGAATACCACTACCTGCTATGTAAGTAACAGTGAGAAGAACTTAACATATCATCCACATACTAAGTGGGAAAAAAATACGTATTATTGAAGCCAACTCAAAAACAATCAAAGCAAAGTTAATAAAATTTATATGAGATCACATGGGAAGCACCAGCTTTCAAATAAAAAAGAATCATCAAAATCGGTTCACCCAGTAGAAAGTTCTGAGGTAACAAAAAAAAAATAGTCGAATTGAGAACCTCCTCCTTTTTTGAAGTCGGTTAATAAATGGAGGCTTGACGGCTTTTGTATTGAAAATATGTTAAACCGCCGCATGTTTATTCTGCAGATAAGTTATCTGACGATTGAAAAATTGAGTTTTGGGAACTGGGACAAAGGAGGAGCAAATGTAAACTACCAAATAAAAAATAACTCTTTTATTATCATAGGAGTTCCTTGCCATAATTTTAGGTCAATAAGTTAAATAATAAAATCACAACTTAACGAATACTTAAAATTAACTCGAACTTCGCTCGTCAAATTTTAAATTTTGAATTTAATCACATACATGACCCACCTGTATTGCTGCCGAAACACACAATCAAACGTTGACGTCGTAAGCAATTCACTTATTTCTATGGCAGGTAAAATGGACTCAAAAATTACTTTAATAAAATATTTAAATACCAAAGTGGAACACCAAATGAAACAAATTAGATACAAAATGTTGTTGCACGTACATAACATAAATTATATATTTTAAAGACAATACTAAGTTTTGAATTAAACAGTCGACTAGTAAGAAGTTCCATTCTAACATTTCAAATAACATAGTTTAATTCAATTTATTTATTTGCGAATCGAACTTCTTACCACTCGATAAAACATATTTTTTCTGAAATAATTTTACGCATTTTTTTGTAAAAATATTAATATACAATTATTAATTAATGGCATGGCGCAGCGTTTCTAAGACAACTTAAACTTTTAGGTTCAATTTTTACACATCTACTCCTTTCTATTTACATGTTTCAAGAGAACCGTACAACTAGTAATTATGCGTGAAAAACGATTCAAATTATCAACTTTTACCTAAACATACATCACAGATAGAGATATAAAAAGAACTAATACCTATTCGGCGTGTTCGTTGCATCAGATATGGACATTGTTGTGTCTGGGAATCGTGGGACAAAGAAACTAAATTACAACTGACGTCGCATCAAAATATAAATTTGTTTTTCTGCACATAAATCAATACGTTATTATTAAATAATGAAGCATTGGAAGAAATAAGAAAATCGAAATATACAAAACGAAATTACAAACTAATTGTGCAAGGAAAGAAGACGAGAAATACAATAAAGAACGAATCGAGTTTTGCTCCGTTCAGAGGGTAATAAAGTCCATTCGAAAAACTGGCAAGCACTTACATATTAAATTGATAATCTTATGTATTATAAGTTCTGATACCGTCACTGACATTTGTTTAAAAAATAATTTGCTATTTGACTATAGGTTGCTTTTTTTTTAAACCTATTCATAGTATCGACCACTTTCAGAATCGTACTAGAGAGAATGATGATTGCGTGGGTTACGCGAGTAACCATCTTTTGGACGACCTCGTCGTTAAACAAATAAATATATAAATAAAAAACGGTTAAACAAAAAAAATAATACTCGAAAAATTTAAATGGCGAAAGTGTTCCTCATGACAGGATGATTTTTACCAGAGCCTCACCAAGATATATTTAACATAGTGCCGTTTCACTTTTTATCATCTCCACTCGTTTTAGGGTCGTTTTTCTTATTTTCTTCGTGTTTGGCTTCAGCGTTGTTGTTGTCAGAATCTTTTTCATCCTTTTTGTGAGTGTTATTTTGTGATTCGACGACATCCTGGGATTTGGACTTGGATTCCCATTTGGTTTGAAACTCTTCGTTCAACATTTTCTCGAAATCATTCGAAACTTTGTTAACGTTCTTTTTCATCGTCGGATCTGGACAGCTCTGTAAATAAGAAACATCGTTTAACAATGTTCTTCAGGATTTACAAAGAATTTATCTATCTATTTATATAAAAGGGGAACTGACTGACTGACATATCAACGCAGAGCCGAAACTGCTAGGACTAGGCACGTGAATATTGTTTTGCACACAGCCTTTCCTTAAGAAGCTGTTTTAATGGAAATTCGACCTTTAAGAGGGTGAAAAGGGGGATTTCGTTTGTATGAAAATCTTACTCCTTCAATTAATAAACTTGAAACTTGGCATGAATATTTTAATAATTATCTAAGTAAATGATAAAGTTTAACATTTATTATACAGGGCGTCCCAAAATTATGGGACATGAAGGGAAAGTACCTTAAATATCGTAGATAGGGTATTTTGCTGAAAGAAGACTATGTTATTTTTAAAAGTTAGTAATTCTGCATTCAAAGATTTTCTAAAAATTACTTGCCTCGTCTGGGAATCGAACCGACTTAAATGTAAAAAAAAACACCCCTACTTTTATGATACCAATCGAAAGAATGGCCAAAAAATAATAACTCTTCTTAAGTAACATAGTATTTTAAAAGAAAGGAACAGCGTGAAATTAATCATTTTAATCAAATTAAAAACATACATGAAACTGCCGTAGTCAATTAAGTGGGTATTTTTTTGTAAATTAATTAATTAAATGCTCAAAATGTGATCCCTCTTGTCTTACGCAAATCGCCAATCTTTTAATGAGTCTGCTGCCTGTTGATTTTCTTACCATTTTATGGTGAATACTCGATATGATATGGCACAATTCTGTTTGTAACTCGCCCACGTTCTCGTATCGCTTTTTGTATAACATATCTTTCATATATCCCCAAAAGAAGAAATCTAATGGTATAAGGTCCGGGGATCTGGCCGGCCATCTAATCGGTCCATTCGTACCGTACTACTCGTACCAGACAAGAGGGATCACATTTTGAGCATTTAATTAATTTACAAAAAAATACCCACTTAATTGACTACGGCAGTTTCATGTGTTTTTAATTTGATTAAAATGATTAATTTCACGCTGATCCTTTCTTTTAAAATACTATGTTACTTAAGAAGAGTTATTATTTTTTGGCCATTCTTTCGATTGGTATCATAAAAGTAGGGGTGTTTTTTTTTACATTTAAGTCGGTTCGATTCCCAGACGAGGCAAGTAATTTTTAGAAAATCTTTGAATGCAGAATTACTAACTTTAAAAAATAACATAGTCTTCTTTCAGCAAAATACCCTATCTACGATATTTAAGGTACTTTCCCTTCATGTCCCATAATTTTGGGACGCCCTGTATATAACAGGATTGGCGGGTGTTAAAGTTTGTATGGAATAATTTTGAAGTGCGGTCCGATTAACTCGAACCTCAGTATTAAACAGAAACAGAAAACACAGAAAAACAGAAAATAAACAATAAATACGTTTTTGGGTTTTTCGGAAACCGACCCCTGAAGGGGCAAAAAGGGGTAGTTAATTTAAAGGGAGAATTTTACTGGGTGGCTTGATTGACCAAAAAAATGGTATAAATAACATTTAAGTCACACAATAAAAACGTACCAAAAACTTTTTTTTAAAACAAGTAAGGTAAAAAGGGCAGACACTATTTGAAAAATATTATTCCTTTGTGCTATAAACTTAAAAATTGGCCCGAACAGGTACTTATTTATCAAATAAATAAAAAAATCGAAAACTAACTTTCAAAAAGGGTGGAGGGGATGTTAACATTTTTAGAGGAAAGTACGAAATCCACGCGAACGAAGTCGCGGACAAAGCACTACCGTACCTATATTTATTACTATGTTTTACTATGTCACCTTTAGGTAAAGTCGCACATTGTTGAAAATTCGTCTAAAATCTTGAACGACCTGCTCATATTCATTATAAGATGAATTCTTGAGTTTTGTGGATATGTCATGGAGACACATTGGGTATTTTACAACTTCGTAGAATCTAGGAGCCTGGAAATAAAGGAAAATTTTAGAGCAGCCTTAAAGAAATTACAAAGAAAAATATATAAGCGTTAGAAAATGCAAACACTAACCACTTTTATGTCCATATCATGTTGAATAAAAGCAGCTTCGTTGATTTGAGATAGATTAGAAACAATTGCCTCAAACTTCTTGATTGTATTAGTTGGTAAAGGCTTCTTCTTCTTCGGATGGTACCACATTCCCGATACGGCAACTTTTGGTTTTCCACTAGATTTCTTATGATTTTCATCTCGAACATAATTGCCGGATTGGTCAAAGTTAGGACAACGAGTATTCTCCTTTTTTTCCTCTTCATTCCTGCAGTCAGGAATATCCAACGGATCATCAGGTTCAAGTAATTTGGTTTCAGAATCAAGCAGTTTAATTGTGTCATCGGTAAAAATTGATTGATCTTGATTCTTGCTTAGAATATAGTCATTTTTGGCTGATTGTTGATTCCATACACAAGTTAGATCTTTGGACATAAAATGATTGAGGCCGGCGGCAGACCACGCGTCATTCTGCTCCATGCTAAGTTTGACTTGCTTCAAATCTTCAGAGAACTCGTCAGTCGCGCTTAGTCCCAACGCGTCATATAATCGGGCAGTGTCAGACTTAGAACCTTCATGAATAAAATCCATCAATTTGGGTGCAGACTGTTTAGCCGCTTCCCAAGCGCGGTCTGATGTCATCGAACTTAGGAGATCAAGCGAGTCTGCTGCCCTCATATCCAAGCAGGGCATTCCATGTCGAGGCATCATTTTCTGATCTTCTCCAAAAATATCGTCTGAGCGTCTGGACATCAAACAGGGCCATGATTCAAGATTATACTTCGGTTGCGGTGCTAATGTGACAGGCGGAAACGGAACTTTCATTTTAAGCGCTATGTCGTCTCCTACAGTGCTGTCGTACACCGCATCCTGAGCGGCGCCTTGTACAAATGGAGAAATTGGATCTGCAGGCTTTATTGGCACCTTGTAGCTGCCGGGCTTCATATACACTTTTGAAATTTCGTGAAACTCATCATTTTCTGGGTCTAGGAATTGTACGGGGCCAGAGATATTATTTGAAATCGTCACAACATTTGATGGGATTTGAATGTTGAGAGAGTGATGAGTTAAAAAATCGCTAGGTTCTTTTTGGACCATCTGACCCCATGCCGCAAAAAAATCGGCCTCTTCCTTTGTATCGCCACAACTATTATTCTTTTGTACATAGCAGCCCCTCATCTCGGCTGCCGCTGCCATACTTGGTATCAATGTCTTTTCCACATGGCTCAAAGGAATCATTTTGGCTTTTAATTCCATGTCCCTGCGTTGCAACAAATCGCAAGGCATATTCCCAAGAAGCGGTTGTCCTGGTGCTTTACCGAGTTCTGCATCAATTTTATGTTTCAGTTGAGCGTACAGTTCTCGTTGCTCCGCGTGACACATGCCTTCAAGAGCGCGAAAATCGGGAACGTTAGTGATAGTCCATGATTGTCGTGGCTTCGACTCACGCACACTGCACGGATCACATTTGTACGGTGTCTTCTGGTAGCTGTCTATTTCCGTTTGGTCGCTCAAAGGATAGAAGTTATGAGAGTTTGGCGGCGGTACTACAGGATACTTCTTATACGCGACTCCTGATCGTGCGGGCCAAGGACCTTCGTTGAAGCTCTGGGAAGCTGCTTGGGATTGGTTCTGTACCCATGGCGGTTGGACAGCGTTGAACGGCTGCGGAGAAGTATTGACGGGCCGTGGAGTACTAGCATGTGATTTAGCTGGTTGGAATTTGTTCTGATTTTGATTCCTCGGTGCGGCCGAATTGGTGGAGTAGTAATTATGTGTAAAACTTTTCTGTTCCATAGTAAAACCATGATCAAGGCACTTAAATGTTTTATAGATGTGAGTCAACATTTCTTTGGTAACAGCCTGCCATTGCACAAAACATTCTCTTATGTTAGGGCTGTAGTATTTATTTTCGATTCTAGAAAAAGTGTCGTGCTTCTCACTAAGCAGTTCTTTAACACCTTTCCAGCCATCTAAAATTCTGACAAAAGAGAAAATAAAGTTTTTGATTACCCACGGTATACCTTGAGAATGCAGGTTAGCGACAGCGCTGTCCGGTTTTTGTACGTTGGATCTGGTTTTTGCGCAAATTGAGTGTATATTCTTAAAACAAGGTCTGTTGTGATGTGCAATCGCTATGTTTTCAGCATCAGTGCATGCCTCCACAGCCAGTTGAACGATTTGATTCGGGATTTGATCATGTATTACAATCTTATCTAGTGCAATGAGCAAAACTTCCGATGATACGGAAGGCTTATTCTTATCTTCGTCCTGATAAGGTCTTTGATTTTGCTTTTGATTATTGGAATCCGATCGCGAGTCGGGTATGTTGCACAGTTCCGATACCATTCTCTCTCCTTCGACAAAGAAATCGAGGCTAGATGTGGACTCCGAAGTTAAGTTCCTTTCCTTCCGTTGCCGGTCTACTTCAGGGTTGTCCTTGTACCTCTCATGATATCGTGGATCGGCATTGTAGGAGTTGCGTTTATCTTGACTTTTAACTATTTTCTTCTTCGCACCAGTGCCGATTGGTTCTTGGTTGGAGATGGACCAAGAGCTCTGAGACCGTCTTTCGCTGTCTGATCTTCCTCCTATCATCCCAGGTCCGCTGTAGTTGGGTGAAGATGGATCAAAAACAAGGCCAACGAGAGGGGAATTAGGCGGTGAACTAAAAGTCGGGGCTGATGGGTTGTTATATCTGGAAATAATGGTGGAATTCAATTTTTAGTTCATGAGACTAAAACTCCGTGGACTGGGCGTTTATACCTTGGGTTCTGGTACTGCTGGCTGGATGCGGTGGCTTCGTAAATGCCAGTCGCGACGCGGCAGTAAGTCGCCATGTTTGGGTCGGACAAATCTTTACTGGAACATCCTGAAAGTATAACGCAAGAAAAGATAATTTAGGAAAACATTGAGACTTAAGAAAACAACTAAGAATCATTTTGTGTTAGGATTTACACAAACTACTCAAAACAAAATAGGGCCCACCCTTAGTTAATTTAGAATTTTGTCAAAGAATCAATAATTAGGTAAACATTTGTGAAGTAAAGTACTGAACTTTATTCTTAACATGTTTATGGATCCTTAACAATGTCTCAAGCATCAATTTTAGCGTTGAATTCAAGTGGGTAGACAGAAAAAGTGTGAAGTGCTTGAAAAAACACTTGTTGCACAAACTCTGTGACTTGTGTTCTCAGTCCGATTCTAAGCGTTGACGTTACAGTCACAGGTTTTTTTATTTCGGTATTAATCATGATTACTATGCCTGGTTTTCGTCGTCATATGGACATGGAAAGCGCAGCAAGATCTGTAGCAATACTTCTCGGTGCGTCGCGACAAGCTATTCGAAACGTGTGGGAACACTTCCAGGAGATCGGGAGTGTAACTAAGAGGCCTAAATCAGGAAGAATTTGAGCTACAACTTCCTTGAAAGACCGGTATATCAGGTTACCTGTACGACGAGAGCATACTGTAACCGCCCGGGCCTTACAAATCTGGCTGCAGCAATCAACTGATACTAGAGTCAGTGTTCAAACCATTCGTAATCGTCTCCACGAAGATGGTCAATGTTCTTGAGTGCGAGCTGTCCGACTCAAACTGACAAGAGTCAATCCTGCAGCGCGATAAAGATACATTCGCGAGCATTAGAATTGGGCAATGGATAACTGGAGGGCTATCCTTTAAGTTGTGCCAGAAAGCTTTTTATACCGTTAAAGATTACATTGAGGACAAAAAGGCTTGGGATTAAGCTGCTCCAATTATTATTTCTATTTTTTACTTTTGGAACTTTGTTTATTTTGCAAACTTCAAAATTATATACACAATGACATGAATATTTACTTTGTTAAGTATAACATTATTATTATTTTAATTGATGTGAATGTGAGGACTATGTAGCTCATGTATATATATTTATTTAATTTTCTCAGTTACTACTAATGATAATCTGGCAGTTTTGAGTACTTTATGCGGCCTACCCAAATGTCCTTTCTTTGGTATTGTTCGTCGAATCGTTGAGCTCCTTTTAGGTTCTGAGTTGAGCTGCACAATTACTGACAAATGCGTGCACTGACTGGACAGGTCCACTCAAATCTGTATGGTTCTTTCCTCAAAAGATCATTTCAGACACAAATCTACATGGTCCTCAAATGAAATGCTCTGACCAAGATTATTTCTGGGTTTTTTTATTTTATTATATACACATTGACATTAATGATTTTTATATATATACAATGACATGAATATTTACTTTTAAAGTATTATATTATTTTAATTATTGTGAATGTGAAGACTATATGGGTCATTCCTTTTTGTTTTGTTTTTAATTTATTCTCAGTTAGTTTTAATCATGGTCTGACAGTTTGAGTAATTTATGTGGCCTACACAAATGTCCTTTTTTTGGTATTGTTCGTCGAATCGTTGAGCTCCTTAAATTCTGAGTTGAGCTACACGATAAATGACAAATGCGTGCACTGACTGGACAGACCCTCTCAATCTGTGTGATGCTTTCCTCTTAAGACCACTTCAGACACCAATCCACATGGCCTTCACATGGTCTGACCAAGATTATGTCTCGACTTTAAAAGAGACTGTGACCTCTGAGTTTGTTTCGGCCTTTCTTCTCAGAGTAGTCAGATAGGAAACGCCGACCTCATCTAGTTTTTAAAATATGATTGACGTGTAAAAGTGTTTGTACAAACCTACTTACAGAAATAAAATCATTTATCATTTAGAGATGAATGTAAGGTCAAGTTTTCCAGTGATGTTAAACGAGTCCAAGTGTGGAAAAAAAAAAGTGAACGTTTTACAGAACCATACATCCACGGAATAGACCGTTTTGGGGACCCAAGTGTTATGGTATGGGTGGGAATAAGCTTTGTAGGCAAAACAGAGCTAGTAAGTCTGGATGAGGGTACTGTAACCGCCGCCAGTTACGTTGAGCGGATAATCAACCTCATGTCATCCCATTTTCACAAAGAGTGGTTGCTGACTTTGTTTTTTATGCATGAAAATGCTCGCGAACATACGGCCCGTGCCACACAAAAAGCACTTTCAGAGGCCGATATCACGGTTTTGCCATGGCCAGCTATGAGTCCCGATTTCAATCCCATCGAGCATTTATGGGATCAATTGAAAAGAAGCCTTAAAGAAAACTAGAGCCATGTTAACATTCAACAGGAGCTCATTAATGCACTAAAACTCGGTTGGGAATGAATTCCGGAACAAAATGTTACCCATCTTATTGAAGTGTACCAGATTAGCTCAGAGAGGGCATACAGAGCAGAGGAGGCCCCCTCGGTACTAACCATAACATTTTTCATCAAATCGTTACAGGAAATGGGCGACAGACTAAGATTATTTTTCAAGTTAATTTAGTTTATTTCCCTAAAGTGTTTTTTTTTTTGTGTAAATCGATCAAAATAAACAAATATTACCACTGGATAGGTTTAAACAACTTAAATCCCTACTCCAAACACATCTATCCATAAAAACCATTTAATCATTCATAGTTTTAAACAACAGCAAAAAAACTTAGTGGGCCCTATTTTCTTTTGAGTATTTTATAATTGATCAATATATTGATAGCTAACAATGTTTTGAAGCGAAATCTTAACTAATCCTTAATATTATAAATGCGAAAGTAAGTTTGTTTGTTACGCCTTCACGCTAAAACGGCTGAACGGATTTGGATGAAATTTGGCACATATATAGATGATGCCCTAGAAAAGAACATAGGATACTTTTTTTTTTCCCACGGGATCGAGACTTATGCGGGTGAAACCGCGGGACTCAGCTAGTATTATGAATACGAAAGTGAATTTGTTTGTTTGTTACGCTTTCACGCTAAAACGGCTAAACGGATTTCGACTGAATTTGGCAAATAAGTAAACCATGACCTGGGTTAGGACATAAGTTACTTTTTATCCCGATATTCCCACGGGATCGAGACTTATGCGGGTGAAACCGTGGGGCGCAGCAAATTAAATAAAAAAAAATACGTTTCATGCTGTTGGTGAATGCTTGTAAGAATTAGCAGACTATCTGCACTTACGATCGTCGTAAAGTGACGAGAGTAGTCTTACAAAGACAAATCATCATCTGCCTAGCCTTTTCCCAACTATGTTGGAGTCGGCTTCCAGTCTAACCGGATGCATCTGAATACCAGTATTTTACATGGAGCGACTGCCTATCTGACCTCCACAACCTAGTTACTAGGTAACACGATACCCCCTTGGTAAGACTGGTTGTCAGACTTTTGGGCTTCTAACTACCCGTAACGACTGTCAAAGATTTACAAATGACAGCCGGGACCAACGGCTTAACGTGCTTTCCGAGGCACGGAGGGGTCTCGGTATGTAAAGATGGTCACCCATCCACGGACCATCGCGGCAAGCGTAGCTTAACCTGATCGATCGACCCGTGCGGCTGTTATTACTTAGCCACAAGCCCCTCAAAGACCTTGCAAAGACAAGTAGAATTTATATTTGAATCTATCTAATTAATAATTTCAATGTAACTTACAATAATTGTTATTACGGCTAGGTAGCAGTAGTTCTAATAGCTAACACGACATGGTTCTTCATCTACGTACCATAGTTCTTTTGCTGCATCACTGCGTACTGATGCTGGGTCTGGTAGCCGTCGCTCTGGTGGGGCATCCCCCGATCTCGCCCCCCATCGGGACCACTGTCCCGATACTCTCCCGTCTTACTCGACACGCCCCCACCATACTCTTGCATTGGGCTCGCAAATTTCTACAAATTATTGAGTATTATTGTATTAAATGAGACAAAAGGAGTTTGTAAGGATCGTAGCAGGTGGCGTTCTGCAGTGTCTGCCTAGTCCCTGAGGAGAAGGCGTGAGTTTATGTATGTATGTATGTATTGAGTATTATTTTAACGGTTACTCAAAAATGTATTTGCTGTTCTAAGTTTTAAAACAACGAAAATTATTTTCCAATCGTCTCGACAAGATCCAACAAAAAATATTATTGTTCGACGTGGAACAATATGGGTGAGGTATCTGTCTTTACAACAAACCTTTAGGGCTTAACCAGAAATTTTTACTGTCAGTTTGACAGAAAAACCTGAAAAGGGAAGGTGGATGGATCATCATCAGCCTTTAGTGTTCCCACTGCTGGGACACAGGCCTCCTCTCAGTCAGAGGGAGTGGGCCGTAATCCACCACGCGGACCCAGTGCGGGTTGGTAGATGTCACATGTCTTCGAATTTTTGGTTCTAGGACGTGCCGGTTTCCTCACGATGTTTTCCTTCACCGTTTTGAGAGCAGTGGTGATGAAATAATTTGCACAAAGTAAAGCACCTGTCTGGGTTTGAACCTACGACCTACAACTCATAAGTCGCCGTAAGGTGACGGATAATATCAGACAAGTCTGAAAAAAAAATCTGAACAAAGTGCTGATGCTTCTGTTTAACAAAATTGTCAAAAACTATTTAAAAATCATGTAGACGTACGAATGGTCACCATTATTGCTTATTGGCACCAATCGTACCATTTCAAATGTCTTAGTTTTTTTTATAATAACTGGATAACTTATTGTCTCATATTATTGTATATCCTCAAGTTCATGATAACATTTAAAATAACTGATAATCACATCCATTGAGCACCAGCGCGTCGACATTCTGCCATCAAATCACGAACTTATAAATCAATGATTTCTAAAAAAATGTCTTGAAACAATAATTTTCAATAATATCAAGTATCTACCTTCGATTTATCTATTTTCCTTTTAAAATTCGCCTTACCATGAGATAGGTACTCCTCAATGGCTTAAACTGAACTATATATAATAAGGAAAGTTTTGTATTTTTTCCAAAATGAAACTTGTTTGATTTTAAACTTAAAAACGTTTTAATCGAGTATGACGTACAGAGAATAATCTCGCCTAGATCTAGTAGGTGTCCGTCGCCGATATCATAAAACAAGACATTTGATGATTTTTTTTCATATTTTTGCACTTTATTCCTTCTACAGTAGTTAATTTCGAGGAAATACTTTGCAGTTGCTAAGAATCTTACATAACGTAGACGTCGTTTTATAAGTTTCATAGAAATGGTCAAAAATATAATTTTATTGGACTCACCGATTTTTTTGCACCCTTGTCCTTCCCCAGGAGCCTCTTCAATACCTACTCTCAATACATATTACAAATAAATAATACCTATCCAAGTGATTGTTTGTCAAAGTATCCGTGTCTATTTTTTACAACAATTATTTTTTATTCTTACGTATTAACCAGTATGATTTAACACGATTTGGATGATTCCAGCGACACAACTATTGCTTATTTTCTAGATTTCTGAACATTTATAATCATTATATTTTTATTCACTACCTTCGATGTAAGTTGGAAAATGTATGACTTGCCAAATAATTGAAATCAACCATATGATTTCGTTCATTTGTTTCTTGACGTTTTCCATTTTTGCTTTTCTGAAGCGAGAACTAGCGGCCATATATGTTTGCAAGTAAACTCCGTGCAGTTCCGTATAATTAATTTTATTAAAAGTGCCGAAGCAATGTACTTACGGTGTGTATAACTTGTGACATAATTAAAATTATACGATCCTTGTGTAACACTCGCTAATAACTTCATCGTTGCGTTGTCAAAGAAAACTATCTTAATTACCATCTGTATACAATTTACTTTGTGCATGTAGGTTGCTCACGTTACAGTTATGCTTATGGTCACCATCGCACCATCATGCATCTTTCCGTGGCTTTTGTAAGGTTACAACGATGGTCTTTCTTTATGAACCCGATTGAGTATCAGTTTTCCACTTGTAAGTTGTAACATAGTTAATTTAGGGTTGAATCCTTAGGTTACATATTGTAGACCAGAGTATGGCCTTAGTTGGACTGCGCTACAATAAAAGGGTTAACGGATCTGTCTAAAGTAAATTTATTCGAACCGACACCACTTCATATGGAATGTTTAATTAATATAGAAAACCATTACTTAAAATGATTAAATTATTGACAGACAATTTTCCCGACGAACATAAGGGCAGTGGTGGCGAGAAGGGCGGTGGTGATTGTGGTCTCGTGGGCACCGTTACAGAAGTCTGTGAGACAGGAGCACACTTCCTGCCTACCCCCATAGCCGGCACGGTGGTAGCACTGACCCTGGAAGAAGCAGAAAGGAGTTAGTTAATGATCTAAAACAAACATGTTGATGAGAAATACGCAACAACTTTCATTTTCTTTCACTCTTGGTATAGGGGTTGCATGTATTAGACAAAGAAATTTTCGTAGTAACACATTTGTCAATCAAATGTTTTATTTCTATGATAGTCTTAATCAGACTACTCTCCTTAAAGATAATCCGAAAGCTAAGTTTTAGACTATCCTGTGCTAAAACTAAGCCAGATGGAAGATAAACAAGAGTTCCTCTTGAAGCATTACCTTATACTTGGTCTCGTCCCAACCACAGCTCCTGATAACCCTGCTTTCCGGCAGCCTGCCGTTGACTCCATAGTCCACGTGCTGTACGATCTTACGGCACAAGGTGTGGGTGACGCCGCGGTCGTGGTCGGAGCAGTTCCTCTTCATGTTGTCTGGCAGTTGGGTGTCCAGACACATCGAGTTTGTGGCGCTGTTGCATTCATAGCACATTATCGTTGACCCTGAAAATTGGAAAGATAGCCAGAGAATTTACTGAAAGATATGGTGTATTGTTATGATTTCGATTACATCTTATGATCATTAAGAGAAGTTGGGTCCTTCGATACGGTAGTATGCCGATATTTAATAACAAATAACACCTTTCCTAAGAACTAAATGCATTGGATGTATTGGATCTTAATTGCCTATTGACGTTTGTGACGAACGTTATATTTATAATTTATTTTAAGCATTGTTCTCTTGTAAGTGACTTTGTGTCTTTTTTGAGAATAAATATCATTAAACCTAGAATGGCATTGTTAGAAATAAATTAAGTCCATACCACCTCAATACACACCGTTATATTAAAAAAAACAATTTTTTCTAACAATTTCTATTCCATATTTTCATTAAACGGACTCGTAAGCAACAAAACGCAACTTCCATTTTATTAAACCGCACTGAAAGTTATTTAATTTCATTCATTTCCTTTGCTTTCGTTCACGTTGCCACCTAACCCAGCTGACGTAATACTTGAACGAGCTCTTAACAATAATTGCTTGTGACCTTGTTAACCCTTTAGGTGGCAAAGTTTCGCAAAGTGCTCTTACTGTAACTGTTCTATCTTACACTACTCTAATTGATAGGATCCCTATTATAATATACCCTCGCACTAATGGCTTTTAAATTTTGGAAATTAAAGTTTGTCAGACTTAATTGAACATCTTCATAAGAATCGTTAATTCTATTCTCTCGTCAAATGTCAGAATTACTGACAATATCGAAAACTTTGTTTAACATAAGGCCAATAAAATTGTCTTCAGGCATAACCCTTGGTAAGCACAGAGACAAATATAGGAACAAGCTCAGTAGTTCATAACATCGATCAATAAACAAAATGTGCCCATGAAACAGGATGTAGTTTTATTTGCTAGTCGCCCTAGATATTCGGGGAAGCTTGCCTAACGTATACAGACCAATTTAAAAATAAACCACTCAGTGCGCGGTCGGCTCAGTACCTCGTAATAAAATTGCTACAATTGTAACGTAATGGTAAAGCAATTTGTGGTTTGACGTTGGGTGACTTGGAAATTTACGAAAAATGGGCAGTTTCCATTGGTTATGAAGAATTTTTCAATGTGAGGAATGTTACTGGTATTGGCAGAGGCAACCTGTAATCTACTGATAACAACCGATTATCGCTTGGTGATTACAACAATACCGCTAATTAAAATTTATTATGTTTGTCCACCGATACCTATGGGAATAATAAATGTATGCTAATAATGGTCAGTAAAATTGTATCATTGAAAAATCTCAGTATCGGAATTGAACATCACAACCAGTCTGCCACATGTTTCATCTTCTTCCAAGTGGACTTAATAATTTTCTTTTACAAAACACAAGTTGCAAAAAATTTGACCACATTTTTCCATTACCTCTCCACAGTTCAAGGGAAAGGGTAAGTACAGTGACCTTAACCACTAGAATACTTCCGTTGCTGCGTGGAAAACACCATTCATTTCATTTTTACCGGCGGATAGAAACATATATAGGCATTTGTTCCCATAAGTTACTGCATCACCCCTTTGTAAGATGTAACTTAAGAAAGAAATAGTAATGAATCTTTCTGGAAGCCAATCACTCCAATACCAGCCATTCACATAAATTAAATAAGTAAATTGCAGGAAGCAAGAAAATAAATTAAACTAACCGTAATGGAAAAGTCCACAGAGAACTATAAAGCCGAAATATAAACACGCCATGACTCCGGATCCTGGGTATCAACCACAGCTTTCTATCAGGTACACGCCACTTCTGACTTTGAGAGGGAGTATCAATGGCGCAAGGTTGGATCCAGTGCAACCCGCTTTACTTTTGTAACAGGATGAGCCTCATTGAACCCAACAGCGGAACACGCCAATTCAGATTGTTAGGTGATTTTATTAGGTCAGACTAGATTATGAAAATAAATCGAGTCAATTGTCACGATCAATCTGATAGATTTGACTATTGTTGAGGTTTTGATCTAAACGCTGATGAAAGAGAAGTTGTTTGAAATGAAAATCAAGATCATGAAAAACTTTTAATAAATACATTCGCAAATTACAAACACAACAATGAAGCGTCGCTAAACAAAATTTACAATGATTGCGGCTTTGGTAACTTCATCAATGCTATCTACATTGCTCGTAATACAAACTCTGTTCCTCTGTACATAAAGTTCAACTTCGTACTTATGCTTCTAACGTGTAAATCGTGTGTGATTATCGTCTATTTACATAGATTTGCTAAATTCATTAACGTGTTAACGCCACACATATTCATCTATAGCAACACGTATCCATACAAATAAATTACAAACACCTATACATGTACTTGCTATATCTATTTTAACATCTAAATCTATCAGCTCATTGATTTCGCCGACTATATTAGCACTCTCAAAATAGTAAGCCTCAATAGTTTACAAAACAACAATAGTTACTTTGGTACATACGAGTATTTCATTTCTAATATCATTGTAGCAAAAGTGCTTTTTATATCATTTTCCTAACTTTTGTATTAATATTTGTTACAAAAATTCTTAATTTGGCAGTGGGCGTTTAAGACAAGCCTTTGAGAATACTAGTTGTGCTTGTTCTGCTTTTGATGATCTTACTTCCAAACATGATATGTTCTCCTTCTTAGTGGCACTACATGGTATTGTTGCTAGTGGTCAGTTGGCAAGGTTACGTCAACTAGAACCTGAGTAGTGCGAAGGTGATGAGCATTAGCGCGGTGGCACCGACTGGGATGGTGGCGGCGTTGCAGCCGTCTTCCAGGCATGAGCATACTTCTTGTCTACCACCAAAACCTGAACGCTGGTAGCAGCGACCCTGGGGAGGACGAATACAAAGTTATGTTCATATCAATTGTAAGACTTATTTATTACAAGGCCATTTAATTTTTTCTGGATTTTTCCAAATATCGTTTGTTCTGGTGCCTCCTCTGGTGAAAAATGGATTGCCAATTGAATGCGTACTGGTACTTTCATGGAGAAACCATTCCTAAGCAGCTCAATATTATACTTATTGGCAAAGTCACAACCATTTTCATAGCGATTGTATTTTTAGTACGAACGTTTTAACACTTCGATGTTAGCAGTTCATTGTTAATCTAGTTTGTACTATGTAGAAGTGCTCTAAGTATGTCAATATCAATAGGTAATTTGCATGTCGTTAGACTCAATTAACGAAATGAAATTACGTGTAGTATGTACCTACTCTTAATTATTTGAACTGACGTGAACTCACTATACGTTAACAAAGTCAATGGAGGTCTGACATATTATTTCGAATAGAACATTGGATATTTCGTTGAATATTAATCTGTCACGTATAATATGCTTAAGAATTAAGTTAATTTTGATCAAGATTTGCAAAATCTGGAGTCTAGAGATCATTTTTAGGGTTCCGTAGTAAACAAGGAACCCTTCGTCAAGTCCGTCTGTCTGTCTGTCCGAGACCCTTAGTACTAGAAAGCTGTAATTTGGCATTGGTATACATATTAATTACGCCGACAAAGTGGTAAAACAAAATTATGAAAAACATTTTTTTTAGGGTTCCTCCCCTATACGTAAAGAGGTGATGTTTTTTTTTATCCTATGGTGTGGGGTATCATTGGAAAGGTCCTTTAAAAACATTGTGAGTTTCTAGAAACCATTTTTGGATTCAGGGATCCGTTTGCGAAATATTAAGCTTTAAAATGTCCCCCCCCTGCAAATAAAATGGTTGGTTTTGGATATGTGAAAAAAATTACAGCAGTAGTTTATATAACGAAATTAAAAGAAAAACTATCACAGCTAAGTAGGCTCTACAAGTTAACGAGTAATAATCAACCAACTTAACATTGCAGTTGCAAAAACATGTTTTCCCATACATTCCGTATTCCGAGAACATGTTTATCAACTACAAAGTTAAGTTTGTTTTTTGGGATAAATTCATCCCAACTACGGAACCCTTCATTGTGCGTGGTCCGACACGCACTTGGCCGGTTTTTTTTATCTCTCTCACCTTGTAACTGCTGTCGTCCCAACCACATCCTCGGATGACCCGGCTGTCAGGGGGCATGCCATTCATTTCGAACTCCACGACCTGGGAGATCTTCCTGCACATGGTGTCCTTGGGTCCGCACGGCAGGCGCAGGGAATCTGGCAGCGCGGCCATCAGACACCGGGAGTCGTTGTGGCTATTGCATTGGTAACATGTGATTGCGATACCTGAGGATGGAAAAAGTAGTTGAGTTAGTGATTTGGTTGAACGTTATAACTAGTAATCGGATATTCGGATGCATATTTACCTAAAGTTAATATTTATCTAACAAATTATGGAAGTGGCTTCTTAATAAATAAAAAAATTAACATAAATCCCGGAATTCCATAACATCCGGGAATGCACAAGTAGGGATGTTAAAAAATAATCGATTTTTATTTAAATCGATTATTATTTTCTTATAATCGATTTTTTATTGTCGATTTTTATATTAATATTAATCGATTTTTAGTAAATCGATTTTATAAATTACGTGTTTAAATTGATTTTCAGAAACAGCTTGTATCTATGAGACGGATGAAAAAATCTAGTAGTAAGTTTCAATTTTATCAACAGCGCCGTCTATGCGTTAGATGAAAAATCTCGAATTAAGTTCATAAATAAAAACGGCGCCATCTGTAGGCATTTATTTTTTATTTGATTTATATTTTAGTTTTTGAGACAATAAGTTTGTCATTTTGTTGGGATGCTCATCATTTCATTTTTATTACAATAAAATAAAACGTTTAAAATTACTAGTACTAAAATTTGTATCAATAATGCTATTGGAAATTTTAAAGGAATATTGCCTTTGATTTTTAGTTTTGAATTGGTTATTTTTTATTCATATTATTTTATTTGATTTTTTATCTGAAAAATTGTTACTACGAATCTCTTAGGTATTATTGGAATTTGAAAAGCATGTTTTTTTAAATAATACAAAAAAATCGATTTTTTCGCAGAAATCGATTATTTATTTTTAATAAAATCGATTTTTGACAAATCGATTAATTTTGAATCAAGAAAAATCGATTTTTATTTAATCGATTCTTTTCCATTAATCTCACATCCCTATGCACAACTAATCAGATACATGGTATGGAAATGACTTATCAGCCCTCTTATGAAGGTAACTTTTGCGGTGTTAACATAACAATTTATATATCACTAAACTTTTTTTACGAAACTCAGGACACCGAGTTGTTTGTCGCTATGTGCTATGCCAATTTGGCAACCTACTTTACAACATTAGCTAGCATTTCTATATATAAAAAGTACTAAATTTATCAATTCCAGAGTCGCGAGATTTTTGCGATCGATACAAAAGTGCATTCCATATTAGCCAACACCTGAACGTTAGTAATATAATACATTCGATTCTATAATCACAACTCTTAAAGTTGATCCGGGAATTCCGGGATTTTTTCGATACAAAAGTGCATTCCATAATAGCCAACACCTCAGCTTTAGGTAAATATGCATCCGAATATCCGATCTCTAGTTATAACAGAATTCTAGTTTCTTTGACGTAGGTGTAAGAGTATCAATTTGTTTCAAGAAACAGTCATTGGAGAAAAGGCTTCATGCATTAGGTACTAAGTATTTGTGATTGCAGTTTACTGCCTTTTACGACACCCACGAGCATGGGCTTACTGTGTTGCTTTTAGGTAAACACAGATGGTATCAATGTACACCTTATGTGTTAGATATGAAAAAAAAAACGCCGGAATGTGATTGCAATTTAGCCCAGCTGTTATACAAAAAGTAAAAAATAATAAAGTACTGTTTTAGATCTCAATGATCTCATCGTATATGAAAAATACTATAGAAGTATAGAATGTTGTGAGGACTGACTTGGTGTTCGTTTAGCTTGCCACGCGTGTTCTCTACGGGCGTCAGTTTGACCTTGGAAATGAAAATGGGAAGATTTGCGATCAAACTGTCAATACATAGGTTTTTTGTACCAAACGTCTAAAGGTTTAAATCACTCGTCAATATTTCAAGATCAATTAATTGCAATAAAGAAACGAAGGATTGATTGCGTGAAGGCCCCATATGGTCAGAAAGGGGGTGATTTCGGAGATCATAGCAAATATTTATAAAATACTAGCTGCGCCCCGCGGTTTCACCCGCATAAGTCTCGATCCCGTGGGGAAAAAAAAGTATCCTATGTTCTTTTCCAGGGCATCATCTATATATGTGCCAAATTTCATCCAAATCCGTTCAGCCGTTTTAGCGTGAAGGCGTAACAAACAAACTTACTTTCGCATTTATAATATTAAGGATGCTGTGCCGACCCTGAAGTAGGAGGATGATGATAACTTATTTCAATGAGATATTTACATGCTCTTATGAAAGCCATAACGGGGAAATATATCATAGAAATTACCCATTTTTTTTTTGTTGTCATTGATTTAAGAACTGTAAACATCGGGACGAGAGATCTTTCACAATGTGCTTCTAAAACATATTGTAGTAAATTCTAATAAAACGACAAAAAATACCAAAGTGATATTATTTAATAAAGAAAAGGAAATGAGTAATTTGTTGAGCTGAATACTTGGTCCATATGAGTTCAATCTGTACCCACGCACCTCGCTGATACCATTCAAGTGTCATTCAATCATTGTACGGGATGTTGTGAAACACTTCTCGACTACATGAAGTACATCAACTTTTGTGTTAATGTGTGTGTGAGTGTGTATGTTGTCGGGGTGTGTGTGTGTGTTGTGTGTGAATGAATGCATGGGAGTGTGTGTTTTTAGTATCTATTCATAAATTCATCAACTACCCTCGGGAAGGGTAGTTGTGTACTTTATTTAAAGTAAACATTTAAGATTAATAGGTATTCTATTGGTTCTTCTTAGAATTAAATCTTTGTTATTTTTATGTACGGTGTTTAGTTTTCATAACATCTGAAAGCCGGATTTCTAAGACCAACTTTTGCATTTAACAATATAAGTGTGGATTACAATGTAAATACCGGGTGATTTTTTTTACCGTCTCAAAATTTTTACAGAATGTTCTACCCATGAATATAAACAACTTTCACTATGGGAGCAACTCTGAAAACACGAAAAAAAAATCTGCTGTTTATACAAAAGTGCCTACTTGACCAAAATGTTTTAAACAACTGATTTTTTTTTCGTGATTTCAGAGTTGCTCCCATAGTGAAAGTTGTTTATATTCATGGGTAGAACACCCTGTAAAAATTTCAAGACGGTAAAAAATATCATCCGGTATAGTCAAGTTCAGAGGTAAACTTAAAGAAAAAGTGTAGTTTCAGTAGCTCCACTATATACAGGGTGGCAGAGACATCGACGCGAAAACTGTTACCATGAATTCAGTACATGATTCTGAACCCCCCAACGTTGAAAATTTTTCGTCTTTTTTTTAAATCAGCTGTTCCATACATTTTGACCGCGTAGGTATTGCACTTTTCTATGAAATAGCATATAAAAAAAAAATAACAGACAAAAAATTTCAACGCAGGAGGTTTCACAATCATGTACTACATGTACCATGGTAACAGTTTTCGCGTCGATGTCCCTGCCACCCTGTATACTCATAAAATGTATACAATTAGTTAATCTACCGCCTGCAGATCATACGCGCCCATATTATCCGTCCTACGTCCTACTTTTTCTATCGATTTATGAGACAATAGACAGCTATTTCCCATTACAAAGTATGAGCGAATTTACCGGACTTTAAGGGATTTTTTTTATTAAGCACCTTATTTTATAAGTCTCTACGCCGTAGACCGAAGGGTCTACGAGCTTTTGGGCCGCGTAGCGAATAAACCACCTTCTCTCTTTCTGCATGCGTAGCATGACCACCGTAGAAACGAGTTTTGTCGACGGAAGAATAGACAAAATGACAGATTGTGATTGTTTATCTGTCATTTTGTCTATTCTTCCGTCGACAAAACTCGTTTTTACGGTGGTCATGCTACGCGTGCTGTGGGTGTATCTAGGAAGACGTAAAGGGGAAGCGTCAGGGTAGCCCGCGAAATTCATATTTTCGTACGTTTTTTGCAATTTGCAGGTTAGTGTTAGGTTTTATGTTGATTAAAATATGATTCGCGACCGGGCTTTACTCAATTATAATCATTACAATCAGCAATACAACTCCATAAGTTAGCAAAGGTGTCAAATGCCATGATTTCATGAAATCATGACATTTGACAGTTCCATTTTGAACAAGCTAAATGACCAAGTAATCACGCCTTTATCGACTGAAGGAGTGGGCAGAGACGTATAAAACACCCACATTTCGTCAGTTATGTCAACCAGACTAAGTGATTGAGAAAATATTCAGGAAGGACCAGCCTACACAGGTCGGGTGAGATGATATTTTTGTCAGATAAAGTGATCTTCATTGACGCTTGATTTGTATGTTTTTTTTAGGCTACACACCATAAATATTATAAAAGTAACTCGTGTTAGTTTATTGCGATGCGCCAACGTATTATCACACATACAGATCTTCCTATATAAACATTCTCAATAGGTACTTACGTCTATATTTATGTACGAGCTTATAAAAACATAACCTCCCAACATAGTTTCAAATATGAAAACTGTATAGTAGGTTAGTAGTGTCTAAACGAAAATGTGTGAACATAAAATCTTCAGCAGTAAATTCATAGGTTAAAACTTTTAAGAAATATTTTTATTAAATTGTAAACGAACTCACGTTAATTTTGAAATATCAAAGGACATTTTGAAACTTTTGACATGACATTTTGAAAACTTTGAAATATCAAAGGACATTTTTATCAATGATGTTCAGATTTGATTAAGTTATTCATCTCGTGAATCAGCTGATTGTCTCCCCACGCTACATTTATGTTAAGTTTAATAAGATGGTCGTGTTCAGTGAAACAACATTTTACATGCACTACAGTAAATCTAAGATCAAGAACATTACAGTTTTGGGGTTAGTTATGTAGGCTCTACGTATAATTCGAAATAGATATCACATATACATCTCCCGTATACAAGGACCACAAATTGAACGACACTACAATATCCATTGACAAACTATGTGTTCTGTAGACTTCCTGTATATGAATAGACTGATTGACATTGAAGTATGGAACAATATGGACTATTATGTATATGGGATATTAGATTTCACTGAATAACAAAATCGAGCATTAGATAATAAACTATAGTTTTAACTTAAAGTTCAGAAAGCTTCAGAATAAAATAGAAAAAGTAACGAAGGACCAAAAAATTTTCCGTCACTGGAAATGATCGCGTAACGTGATTACGGGTGATGGATGGCTTAATTTAATAAAGCACAAACCTTGCTGTAGCAAACTGCATATTACCGCCAAAAAGCAAATTAAAATGAGCGCCATTTTGTTAAGTTGGAACAGGTAACCGCCGGTTCTGGTCGCTGCGTACCGCACACGGTTGCGATCGCCGGCCCACTGACTATTCACACTACGCTTAGAAGCTATATCTACTATAAATGTGCACCGCTTATTCAATTGCTCTAATACCTTAACAAATTGACTGCTGTATATTGTTGAGTATCGGCAATTCTTCGTTTAGAACAGATTAACGTTCGGATAGGGGCTGAAAATATGATGTAGCAACGAGTTTTTACTGGATAAGATTATTGCGGTTGTTCAAGGTTAGCTGTTAAATCATGTACGATAGGGAGGAAGATTGCGTGATTACCTGTAATTCAGTTGTTTACAACCGAGACATGTGGAGCTTATGTAAGGAATTCGATCGCTTATAGTATCCAAGGTATTTTCAGCGGAAGCTTCAAACGGTTTTTCCGTTACGAGCTTTTCTTTGAGGAAGCAAAAGTTAGAATTTACCAGACGATATTTAGTCTAATCTAAATCATATTTTATATTTGAAAATATAATCGAAATAGTAAAAACCGAAGTAAAATCTAATAATTAATAAGTAATAACAGACGAAATTTTCAATTTTTTCCATTTTGATACAATAATTAATATTTTGGTCCTACAGGTCACGAAATATTCTAAGTATTACTTTCGACAGCCGAACAGTTGACCACTTATGGTAACGTCGACGCTGCCAGTCATCCATCATGTATTCTAAAGCAGTTCATTGTGAAGGATCACACAATGACTCCCGAGGCCGGGAGTAGGTATCAATGGATGGAATGTAGACTAATCTTATTTATATCTTTATAAATGACTTTCAGAGGATATACAGAGCTATATAGGGCTTTAAGTTATATGTGTATGAGTAACATGGCAAAACTTTTTTTTTAACCTCAGCGTGGCAGCTCTTGGCCTGCATCTCACCTGATGGTAAGTAATGATTAGGCCGAAGGTGGAAGAAAACTTCACCCGGAATTCTCAACCACAGAGGAACTGGCTATCTTTCTTCTAGCTGTCGAAACAAACACAACAATAGACTTAGATAAGATGGTGGTAGCTAGCCAGGCGGACTTAGAAAAAGCCCTACCAAAAATCAAACCCAGCAGAAAATTTTGCCCCCACTGGGAATCGAACCGACCTCTATGTATGAGACAGGTGGTCTAATCACTACACCACAGAGCCGGTTAAAAGTTTTTATTTCGGTTACCTTCTCAGGCTCCTTATAATGTGTAAAATAACGTCATCTAAATGGTAGGTAGTCTTAATTTCTTATGTAATGTATCATGTGGCCCATCCACAAATCTGTATCTTCAGTGAAAAGTGATGAAACTGGAAAATCATGATTTTGAGAAAATTAATGTTAAAGTTAAAAAAAATCGGATTCTTTGTCTACTTCACTAAAATGAGTACTGATTACTGACATTGGTAAACAATATCTTAGAGCAAGATTTAGTGTAAGAAGAAACAGATTAATTTGTATAGGTTTTTATAATTTAAAAAGAAATCCAGTTGTATCACCTAACACAACACATATTAAAGTCGTTTTATGTGTAAATTAATTTAAAATGACTTGAACCATTTTAAACGTTATTTATTGGTTGGTGTTGGATGATTATGTGTAGGTAAATATATCAGTTTGTACTAATTCACATAGATCGCGTAATAAGAGTCACATACATTTGTATTAATATACATTAAGGAAGGTACTTGAAATATTTGTTCAGTTCACATTGATATTATTTGAAATGTATTTTGTTGCACATTAATAAATGTAAAAAATGCTTAGTTAGAGTACTTTACACCAAAATAAGCTTGCTCAATTTTAAACTGACCAAAAAATTGCATTTTTTTTACTGTTAAACTTATGTAGTGTTAAACTTAAAATTGAAATAGGTCAACATATATCACTTTTCACTGAAGATACCTACAGAAATTACAAAGTCGTTAAACTCTTATAAAATGTCGTAGTCCTAACTCATGCCATAGAGACTATCTTAATTTCCTACTCATCTTATTCCAAGACGTAAGATTCTCCTTGCGAAGAAAGCAGATATTGTATTTAGTTGCCCATCATCAATTGCTGATATGATAACTCTTCCTTAAATCTGATAATGATGATGATCTGACTATCATTATCATCTGCCTAGCCTTTTCCCAACTATGTTGGGGTCGGCTTCCAGTTTAACCGGATGCAGCTGAATACAAGTATTTTACATGGAGCGACTGTCTATCTAACCTCCACAACCCAGTTACTGGGTAACACGATACCCCTTGGTAAGACTGGTTGTCAGACTTTCGAGTTTCTGACGACCCGTAGCGACTGTCATGCTACCAATAAAATTAAGACAGTAAAAAACCAAAGATGTATTAGACCATGAACGAATAAATGCACCTCTCATGTATCAGATATTATTAAGATATACTAAAATATACGAAATTCAGATGTCATTACATTACTAAACAGCAGTTAGTAAATGAGAGAAATCCTTAGATCTTAATTCTAAAATCCTTAGATGTAAATTCTAAGGTCCTTTTTTGGTTGCAAATTATCAAATAACTTCTCCCGCTCTGGGCGGAGCGGGAGGGCGTGTCAGACTGACTAAAACCCACTCGTGTTCCTTTAGATGTAAATTCTAAGATCCTTAGATGTAAATTCCAAGATCCTTAGATGTAAATTCTAAGATCCTTAGATGTAAATTCTAAGATTCCTTCAAGATAAATCTCCCCATCCTTACGTAGATGGTAACAGTGAGGTGTAACAAAGCATAGACATAATAGATGTGTTCGTCTATTAGTGTCCTCCTCCGTTCGCCCGCGATCCTCACTTAAAACGTTGATCGTATCCTGCGCACACGCGTGCGACATATTGGCCTCTGGGTGTTTGTGTAGTCCCACTGCTGGGCAAAGGTGCTTGTTACTTGATAGAAAAATTGGTTGAAGTAGTCACGAATAGGTATCGATAAAATGGGGAAAGTGACTCAAAAAGCTTCGTGTGGAGACTCGCAAACAGGCGCGACGCGACTCTAGTAAAACAATTTTATGTAAACTTCATGGAAATTCTTCTATCAGAATCGCGTCGGGTCTTAAATTGTTACAATAGGTAGTAAGTAATACGTACGTAACACACGGTGCGTGTTTGAACTCTGCCAAAGTTAATTAAAGTTATCGTACCCTATCAAGCCACAAAAAACTTTCTCTTTGTTTTATGACTGAACATAGGGCAAGGAAGCTATTCGTGACTGATATATTAATGTAAGTACTTTTAAAACCCCCCCCTTTGCCCGTTTTGTGTAGCGTACCAAACAGCAGAAAAGAAAATGCTTTGAAATATAAAGCGAACGCAAATATGTACAATAACCTTACAAAGTAGGAATAAGCTCGCGGATAGTGTGCATTCGCGGCACAAGACATGACCAGCATGCTCTTTTGCCACCTTGATGGTTTATATAAAAACCTAGCGCCTCGACAGTGTGTTGAATAGTTGAAAATCATTAAACTCGATAACCACAACGCCTAGCGCCATCTCATATCGAAAAACAAAGTTATTTTGTGAAAACTTATCTTTCTTTTTCTCAGTTACCTGACCTTTTAGACTCGTGAAACTTTTTATCTGTAAACTATAGAATACAACAATTGCAAAAATAAAACAACATTTGCTGCACATTAATTTTTGTACCTAAGCAAGCGCCCATTGCCCCACTGGTCATGTCTTTTTAAACCAATAAACAAGTTATTCGGCTTCGACGATGGAGCAGCTCTACGTAGACAAAACTGATATACATGTGCCCGGTGAACTGGGAAGACGTCGATTGCAATAGTGGTATGAGGAACAGGGTGTAAAGTGCACTCATCCACCATAGAAAAGGGAGGATCCTCCGACCAGACGGGTGTTGTGTCTGGCGGGCAACTGCCCATCGGTTTGAAGTTGAAATCTTGTATGTATGTCGATCGCTCGGTAAACACTAACTGCGCGATGCAGGATTTGTGTGACGTCATGTCTATGATGGCGTTCGTATGTGGCGGTTTAACCGCTATAAGTCGTCATATACAAATGAGCTTGTGTTATGTTATGTAATGTTATGTTCTGATGAAATGCTTATTTTCGAAAAAAATAAGCTCGCTCCCTATTACATGGGACTTGATGGGACTTAAACATAACTGGCGAAATGTGGATGTACTATGATGGTACACCTCTGCCCAACCCTTCGGATGATGTGATGATGACGTAATGTTATGTCTGTAAAAGTCAATTTCTTTTACGTCAGTCATTCTCTCTAAAAAATCTTACTTTTCTGAATACTCCAAGAATATATTAGAAGTACCTGTTGCTTCGTATCAACGCGAATTGTAATGGAAGCGGCAACAAAAATAGAACTAATTAATTAGCTTAGCATATCAACAGCTTTTAGTCAAATGTTGACAAACTTTATTGTTATTACTTACTTTGTATATTAAGTTGACTGTCCCGTTCGTCTCGTGATCAAGCACGACTGCTGGGTCCTGGGTTCCTTTACAGGGTCGGGCAAAGTGTTATTGGGTATTTTCCATTATGAATTTCTTAGAAACAGCCCAGAGTTTGGAAGTTGGCGGTGTGATACCCTCGTGCCTCGGAAGCCTGATCTCTCTCCGGTCGTGTCGGATTGCCGTCCCATCTGACTATGAGAGTGAGGGAAGAGAGAGTGCACCTGTGTCCTGTGTAATAATGTAGTGCACAAACTCGTGCACTTTATAGGTGGTTTTACACCGGCGAGGTGAGGCGTGGATGGGATGGGCGAGAATTGAAATTTGTATGGCAAAATTTCTATGCACGCCCTGCCCATCTTTGGTGTAAAAGGTCTAGATGCGCAAGGATGTGCGAGGCGAGAATTGAAATATTTGTTAGTACAATATTGAACTTTATTGCTGTATTAATAGAGCATTTATTTACTTTGTAAAACGGATATACAAATCTCGCACCGGCCATCGAGGACCCGCACGGTCTCTCTCTGTCAAGCGCTGACTCGTGATGTCTCGCGCTGGCACGCGCTGGCACGCGCGGTCACGCTCCGACCATCGCGAGACATCTCTGCATACTATATTCTGGCCGGCGTGCCAGACACAGCTGACCGGTCGGCGCGTGATAGCGCGAGCCGGCATGTGACATCGCGAGCCGGCGCGGCGCGAGGCAGCGCTGGCCATCGCGAGACATCGCGTTATAGCGCTGGACATCTTTCGGTGTAAAAGGGTAAGCGTGATTCCAATTCTCGCCCATCCCATCTACGCCTCGCCTCGCCGGTATAAAACCACCTTAATATCAGCCGCGCCGAAGGCTGGCCTCCGCTGAGATTGGTCGCCATGGCCGAAATTCGGTCTGGAGGACTATTTTAATTGAGTTAATTCAATTAACTAGGCTTCTGCCTTATATCGTTTTCAGTGGAGTATATGTTGCATACGGAACCAAGGGCTTAAAGCAGCCAGTAGCAGCAAATAGCAGTATCCTTTTTACTGACACGTTATTTTTCTTCTACTCTCGTGTCAATCTGCAAAAGAAAACTTGCTAAAAGAACTGTTCTGAGCACTCCGGAAGAACGTAGGTATTCGTGATTTTTATCTCACACAATTCCATGGCCGTATTATTGGTCTGCTAAGCGAAATGACTTTGGCAAAACCCAGGAGTAGCTGTTTTTAAAATAATTTTATGATGCTTCCACGGCTTTTATGACGGTTGATATATGTATGAGTATGTGGAAGCCTACGCGATTACTGATGACGACATAAGCTTACGTAGACAAGCTTCGCTATATCGATATGTATTTGTAGCAATCCTATGGGGTTCAAGGGTAATCATACTGTTTTTAGACAGCAATTTTTTATCCACTCCTGGGAAGCTCTTCGCCTGCATCTCACATCATCTCTGGTAAGTGATGATCAGGCCGAAGGTGGAAGCCAGCTTCACCTGGAATCCCCAACCAAAGAGAAACTGGCTCTTTTATCTCTAACTGCGGAAACACAATAATGCTGTTAACATTGTTATAATGGCGACAGACTTAAATAAGATGGTGGTAGCTAGCCAATCCCTACCACTAACCAAACCGAGCAGAAAATTTTGCCGCCACTGGGAATCGAACCCGGGACCTCTGGGTCTGAGACAGGTGGTCTAATCACTAGATCACAGAGGCATTCGCTATCTGCTATAGTGGCCACAAATAGATTTTAAGAGGCCGGCGAACACGGCTCGCAACTACAAATCGAGATGTTTGCAAAATTCAATTCTAAGCACGTTGCGCTAGTGTAAGTGCCTGTCGGAGCGATATACACCTACAGTGAACAATACTACCACGCACACATTGACAATTATTGCTTGACGCGATAGCACTACTAGCTTTCGAAAATTTATGATAAATTTGGATGTGTTCCGTAATACCAAAAATGATGAATGAAAACTTAATATTTTTCAATTTTTTTTTCGATATTTTGTAACTTGATAATATAAGCTATGCTTCTGCAGAAACAATATTATAAATGTTGTTGTTTATAATACAGAAAAAACAATATGAAGACATGTCATTTACGCTGTAAAAATGTGCGAAATTGAATTCGTTTAAACTTCATTTGAGAAAAAAAAAAGATGTAGGGGCCTAGATAAACACTGCCTAAATCCGAATAACAACATGATATGGTGGAAATATGCCCAAATTGCAAATGATTTAGGTATTACGTTTGTATGGACAATTCATACGTCGCCGCGTTCTTAAGGAGCTCTGAGCGTACCTCTATACCTTTTCTGACAACCCACTCCTAACAAAAATACGTCATTACAAAGGTAGCATGTTACGACACACGCCCCCGACATTCACCCGATCACCCTTATTAAGCCACAATGCCACAAACAGTTGGCTGGTGTCATCGTTATGAGCATAGCAACCGTACATCTAGGTAGGTTTGAACGTCCAAGAAAATTCGCGTTTGTTATCGTAACGATTTTTTCCTTGCGTGCTAGGGAAAAGAATGTGTCATGTTTCTTGAAGACTTAAACTACAAAACTATCTTTATAGAAATGTGTTTGTCACCTAACTCCTCTTAAACGGCTGGATCGATTTGGATGAAATTTTGTGTGTATATTTGAGTGGATGGTCTCTGTTCGGACAGGACAACGTATAAAACATTCTTTTGTTTTCAATCTTTATGGACAGCTTCTTATTTATAAGGGGTAGCCTGTTGTCATTAACCGAAAACTCCGGGCTGCTATTGAAAAATTCCTGAAAAGCCCAATAAAACTTGTCCCGACCTGGACCCAGGACCTCGCGCTCAACAGTAACACTTGTGGCCAATTGACCAACGAGGTTGGCCAAAAAAAAAACTTAAAATTATTCTTATTCCTGAGCCACGCTGTCCTGCAGGTGTACTTTGTCACGTAGGTACCTCGGCGCGGGAGCAGACGACACAATTGCACGGACGCGCATCCGTCGCCGCCCCTCACATCGTACCTTTGTTACACAACACCTCACCTATTTGTCACATGTTCACGACTTTTACTAACACTAGGTGAGCTGTGCTCTGCAGCCATCGAAACTAAATCGAGATATTTGTTTCCGACAGGTTGGGACATGGTATTCAGTAGGTCCTAGTCTTTTGGTTGGATAAGTGGCCAAAATACACTGCCACGTTGTATGGCAATGCTGATTCTTTGACCTAAAAATTAGCCAACCCTCTGGTCACGTGAAGAGTCGACCAACCGCTTGGCGATGTCCCGAAATACTCAGTGAGCACTCGGACCCCACGGCCCTAGTGTTTCAACCCCAAACGGCTCAAAAATATAGCTACCAATAAGGTTGTTTAATTTACGCCATTAGAGGTTTTCTACACCTGCAGCAGCCGCCCCAGCATAGCCTGCCGTGCTAGGAAGATGGGATGGCGTAAGGGGTGTCAACATTAGATTTTTAATAAGATTTGACTTGTTTTTTTAGGGTTCCGTAGTAAACAAGGAACCCTAATAGTTTCGTCATGTCCGTCTGTCTGTCTGTCTGTCCGCGGTCTAGCTCCGAGACCCTTAGTACTAGAAAGCTGTAATTTGGCATAGGTATACATATTAATTACGCCGACAAAGTGGTAAAACAAAATTATGAAAAAAAATTTTTTTTTAAGGTACCTCATACACGTAAAGTAGTGATGTTTTTTTACCCATGGTGAGGGGTATCATTGGAAAGGTCCTTCAAAAACATTGTGAGTTTGTGAAAACCATTTTTGGATTCAGGGATCCGTTTGCGAAATATTAAGCTTTAAAGTGCTAATTTTTGTTAGAGTCAAGTGTCCCCCCCCCCCTACCGGCTTAATGGTTAGTTTTGGGTGTGTGAAAAAAATCACAACAGTAGTTTATATAACGAAATTAAAAGGAACACTACCACAGCTAAGTAGGCTCTACAAGTTAACGAGTAATAATCGACCAACTTAACTTTGCAGTTGCAAAAACATGTTTTCCCATACATTCCGTATGGGGGAACATATTTTTCAACTACAAAGTTAAGTTTGTTTTTGGCATAAATTCATCCCAACTACGGAACCCTTCATTGTGCGTGGTCCGACACGCACTTGGCCGGTTTTTTTAACTCATTCGATTAGAGCGCTGACTATTAAATGATTAAGTATTATAATTATCATTAATTCAAAATCATTTGTGGCACTGTGCACCGGCTTCATGGAAGATGTTCTGAATGAAGCCCCGATTTATTTAGTTTAAAGTCAAATAATAGTCACTCAAACACTTCTCAAAAGTTTTATACAATCAAGTCGTCAATTAACATTCACACATTTCACACACTTAACACTAATATTATCAATGCGAAAGTGCTGTCTGTCTGTTACCTTTTCACACCACTGAACCGGCTCTGAAGAAAGACATACTTTTCATCTTGAATATTTGCGCATATTCTGCCGCGGGCGCGGGCAAAAGGATAGTCGCGCGGGCAAACAAGAAAGATAATGGCACTACCGTTATTCATAATCAAATGATTAAATATCTTACTGCTGCTGAAAATTACAACTACAAAAATCATTAATTTGCGTAAATCTTCGTCTGAACGAAAACTTCTAATAAGTACAAAAAAAAATAGCGACTTCTAATTAGACGTCAACGCCATCTATTGCGCTTAGGCTGAAACATTTTTTAGGATTAAAGATAACAAGAATACTATTGTTCCAAAAAAAAAAATCTGTTAATCTTAAAATTTAAAATATTTTTTACATGCCAGAAATGTTTTAGTGATTTTCCTGAAACAATCAAAATTGTTTGAAGATAATAAATTGAGTAAGTACAAGTATCCATTACGTGATGAATGAGACTAAGCGAGCAGATAGAAGATAAGGCTGTTGCAGACAATGGTCTACGTCTCTACGGTATTATCTAATATCCGTAACTTATTTACTTGTTACGGGCACAGTTGTCGCACGCAACGTCTGTCCGTCATTCCCAAAGTATGACGTAAGTATGGCTTGTATTGCATGGTGAAAAAAACATCTTGACGAAACTGGAATGACCTAAAAACAATTTTAAAAAAAATGGCAGTCATTGGGGCAGAAAAAAATAAAATTGGTATTAGCGCCATCTATATTCAATAGCACAGCACTAGGGCGCGAGCATGTTGGTGACGTCCCCTACCAAAATCGATCAACGCGCCTAAAGCAGTTTCTTCTTCAAAACCAAAGACATTACGTGACACCCAGCAACTGACATGACTGCCTTTCCGAATAATTGTCTTTATTTATTTCCTTCTTCTTTGGACTTGCGTGTTGAACTACAGTGGACATCTGCGGGGTAGTTGTGTAATACACATAAAATGACAATTGATCGCAATGGGTTTAATTGTGACAGTTCAGCCACGTTCATTGTGTTATTTACGTTGTTGAGCAGACGAATTTGTCAACCCTATGAAGCAATGGATTTGCAATATACTTCAACCTGTGTCAAATAAATTTATTTTCTTTCTTTCTTTCTTTTTCTTTCAATACTCTCGGATTGTGATTGACAGTGTGTTACGCAATCGGGAAGACGTTAATTTTTTTTTGTCCCTCTGGTAGATTATTAAAAATATAGGACACATGTTTTCTTTTTTTACGCTAACCACAGACGTACAGACGCCCGCACATCAAGCTACTACAATCTGTCAAATTTATTTAATAGATTTTCAACTTTATCGGTGGAGAATAAGGTTCAAAGTTGATTGGGAAAATTTGACAGTTTCGGGTAGCTTGATGTGCTGGCGTCTGTACGTATTTATATGTCTGTGACGCTGACAAAAGATTACGGCGATACATTTTAACTAGGGCATCTCGCAGTTTACCTATGTGGTCATGGCTGCTTAACCGGGCTTTCCTGTGGCGAGTGAGCGCTAGCTAAGGGCACCCCCTGTGGGGTACGAACCTCAGCTTAGGGCGTCGCTGGGGGCAGCAATAAGCACAGCACAGCAAGAAGGGACAGGCAGGATCAAACTTAGATTTCCATCTTGATTATTATACGGGGTATTTAAAGTTACGTGCTCAGCAGCAACAACTGCTGGCACCTCTTTTTCGAGCAAGGGTCGGGGGGAGTATCATTTACTCGGGGACGCGGTCGCGAAGGACCACGGCGGCGAGGTCGGAATGACGGGTGTCGTCTGTATTTGTGTACTGTACTGGTGGCCCTATTCTTCTCCTGGAAGAGTGTTATGGGGTCATCTGGGTCGGAGATGTAGATGTACTTACTTGTGACGTAGCGACCCCCACTCCCCAACTTTAATGCGTTTCATATTAAGTATGTTAAAGCAAAAAAAAAAGCGCGTGTCTAATATTTTTTTGTTTGACGGACTAAATAGTTTTATTTTTGTTCCTTTCATTATTTATTTATTTATTACAGCATTATCTCTATTAGAGTGCTTGTTTCCAGCTGAGGGAACATTAAACACTGTGTTATTGTTTGCATTCAATGAATAAGTTCAAGTCCTATTCAGTAAGATAATGATTTCAGCCAAAAGACGTCCACTGCTGGACATAGGCCTCCCCCAAGCACCGCCACTTCGACCGATTCTGTGCGTTTCGCATCCAGCGGATTCCTGCGACCTTCACAAGGTCATCGGTCCATCTTGTGGAAGGCCTTCCAACGCTACGTCTTCCGGTACGCGGTCGCCACTCCAGAACCTTTCAGACCCATCGGCCATCCGTTCTGCGAGCAATGTGCCCTGCCCATTGCCACTTAAGTTAGGCAATTCTTCGGGCTATGTCGGTTACCTTGGTTCTCCTGCGGATCTCTTCATTTCATTCAGTAAGATGGAGGGACAAAATAGCCATACACCCACATTGATTTAAAAGAAAGATAATACCTATCTAAGAGTGTGAACTCCTTACTCTAATTAAATTACGAGACTGGAATGAGGGAAGTGGTTTAGTCACGCAAAGCTGGATTGCTTGGGTCATTAACTAATAGGACGTACATACTTGCAGATTACGGAGTACAGATTAGAACCAATCATAGTTTTAGTTAGTAGTGGAGCTCTTTATGAAGGATCTTGTCCGGGGAAGAAATATCACTATTCTTATTTCTGCGGTCAAACAACGTTGCTGCTGGTCCCGCGGCTTATCGAGGCCTGTCGCGGCCCGTGCCGATAATTCCCACCACAGGCCTCATCGGATCGACGATTCCCGCGAGCTGTCGGCCTGGACTGGCACGCGACCTGGCTTGTGAGAAAGCGGGCCGTGAGACCGCAGCATAAGACATTTTAGCATTGCCTTGCCTCCGGGATGACAAAGCACTTGCAATGCCATTGTGATTGGTGGACAGTCTCTGCCTACCAACAACATAAATATTTGTTTTCTTTAAACTCAACTGTATCTAAAAAGTTCACTACTGGCTCACTTTTTAACCAGTCTACCTGCAGTTGGTGGCAGTTACTTTACGTCAATCTCAGATGTGACGGCACCAACTGCATCAGACTGCTTGAAAACTGAACTTGATTTGAACTGTTTATTTAGTTACAGTCGGGTTTATTGATTTTACACTTGTCAGCAGAGTCCATCAGCTATATCGTACGCTGACCGTTCCCGTGCTCCAGTGTTCGATTAATTTCTCTAAGTTAACTCACAACAAAAATCACCCTCATTTCAGAAAGCTACAAGGAACCGTAACCACAAATATCTAAGTATACACAAAATAATATTGGCGAGCTGTAATAAACATAAACATATTTAGCGTGAACTAGTAAAGTGAATAAAACATAAATTCTATAAATATGCGCCCAGTAATCCAGTTTTGTGGGTGACGTGGCTCATAACTTCAGAGTTAGGTATGTAAGCAACCGTGTTATATGAACCAAGGAATTGGTTCATGGTGGTTTCTAGGAGAGAAACTTGCTGCCGTCCGTGGTAACCGGGCATAGCCGGGTAACCGGTACCGATTGGTACCGCTTTACTGCCGGAGTCTTGAGTAAAATAATATACATATGCTTGTAAAGTTTACGACCAGATGCATGGACATAAAAGAGGCAAAAGGAGTATGTAAGGACCGAGGAGTATGTCTTTATTTATTTCCTTCTTCTTTGGACTTGCGTGTTGAACTACAGTGGACATCTGCGGGGTAGTTGTGTAATACACATAAAATGACAATTGATCGCAATGGGTTTAATTGTGACAGTTCAGCCACGTTCATTGTGTTATTTACGTTGTTGAGCAGACGAATTTGTCAACCCTATGAAGCAATGGATTTGCAATATACTTCAACCTGTGTCAAATAAATTTATTTTCTTTCTTTCTTTCTTTTTCTTTCAATACTCTCGGATTGTGATTGACAGTGTGTTACGCAATCGGGAAGACGTTAATTTTTTTTTGTCCCTCTGGTAGATTATTAAAAATATAGGACACATGTTTTCTTTTTTTACGCTAACCACAGACGTACAGACGCCCGCACATCAAGCTACTACAATCTGTCAAATTTATTTAATAGATTTTCAACTTTATCGGTGGAGAATAAGGTTCAAAGTTGATTGGGAAAATTTGACAGTTTCGGGTAGCTTGATGTGCTGGCGTCTGTACGTATTTATATGTCTGTGACGCTGACAAAAGATTACGGCGATACATTTTAACTAGGGCATCTCGCAGTTTACCTATGTGGTCATGGCTGCTTAACCGGGCTTTCCTGTGGCGAGTGAGCGCTAGCTAAGGGCACCCCCTGTGGGGTACGAACCTCAGCTTAGGGCGTCGCTGGGGGCAGCAATAAGCACAGCACAGCAAGAAGGGACAGGCAGGATCAAACTTAGATTTCCATCTTGATTATTATACGGGGTATTTAAAGTTACGTGCTCAGCAGCAACAACTGCTGGCACCTCTGTTTCGAGCAAGGGTCGGGGGGAGTATCATTTACTCGGGGACGCGGTCGCGAAGGACCACGGCGGCGAGGTCGGAATGACGGGTGTCGTCTGTATTTGTGTACTGTACTGGTGGCCCTATTCTTCTCCTGGAAGAGTGTTATGGGGTCATCTGGGTCGGAGATGTAGATGTACTTACTTGTGACGTAGCGACCCCCACTCCCCAACTTTAATGCGTTTCATATTAAGTATGTTAAAGCAAAAAAAAAAGCGCGTGTCTAATATTTTTTTGTTTGACGGACTAAATAGTTTTATTTTTGTTCCTTTCATTATTTATTTATTTATTACAGCATTATCTCTATTAGAGTGCTTGTTTCCAGCTGAGGGAACATTAAACACTGTGTTATTGTTTGCATTCAATGAATAAGTTCAAGTCCTATTCAGTAAGATAATGATTTCAGCCAAAAGACGTCCACTGCTGGACATAGGCCTCCCCCAAGCACCGCCACTTCGACCGATTCTGTGCGTTTCGCATCCAGCGGATTCCTGCGACCTTCACAAGGTCATCGGTCCATCTTGTGGAAGGCCTTCCAACGCTACGTCTTCCGGTACGCGGTCGCCACTCCAGAACCTTTCAGACCCATCGGCCATCCGTTCTGCGAGCAATGTGCCCTGCCCATTGCCACTTAAGTTAGGCAATTCTTCGGGCTATGTCGGTTACCTTGGTTCTCCTGCGGATCTCTTCATTTCATTCAGTAAGATGGAGGGACAAAATAGCCATACACCCACATTGATTTAAAAGAAAGATAATACCTATCTAAGAGTGTGAACTCCTTACTCTAATTAAATTACGAGACTGGAATGAGGGAAGTGGTTTAGTCACGCAAAGCTGGATTGCTTGGGTCATTAACTAATAGGACGTACATACTTGCAGATTACGGAGTACAGATTAGAACCAGTCATAGTTTCAGTTAGTAGTGGAGCTCTTTATGAAGGATCTTGTCCGGGGAAGAAATATCACTATTCTTATTTCTGCGGTCAAACAACGTTGCTGCTGGTCCCGCGGCCTGTCGAGGCCTGTCGAGGCCTGTCGCGGCCCGTGCCGATAATTCCCACCACAGGCCTCATCGGATCGACGATTCCCGCGAGCTGTCGGCCTGGCCTGGCACGTGATCTGGCTTGTGAGAAAGCGGGCCGTGAGACCGCAGCATAAGACATTTTAGCATTGCCTTGCCTCCGGGATGACAAAGCACTTGCCATGCCATTGTGATTGGTGGACAGTCTCTACCTACCAACAATATAAATATTTGTTTTTTTTTTAAACTCAACTGTATCTAAAAAGTTCACAACTGGCTCACTTTTTAACCAGTCTACCTGCAGTTGGTGGCAGTTACTTTACGTCAATCTCAGATGTGACGACACCAACTGCATCAGACTGCTTGAAAACTGAACTTGATTTGAACTGTTTATTTAGTTACAGTCGAGTTTATTGATTTTACACTTGTCAGCAGAGTCCATCAGCTATATCGTACGCTGACCGTTCCCGTGCTCCAGTGTTCGATTAATTTCTCTAAGTTAACTCACAACAAAAATCACCATCATTTCAGAAAGCTACAAGGAACCGTAACCACAAATATCTAAGTATACACAAAATAATATTGGCGAGCTTGTACTAAACATAAACATATTTAGCGTGAACTAGTAAAGTGAATAAAACATAAATTCTATAAATATGCGCCCAGTAATCCAGTTTTGTGGGTGACGTGGCTTGTAACTCCAGAGTTAGGTATGTAAGCAACCGTGTTATGTGAACCAAGGAATTGGTTCATGGTGGTTTCTAGGAGAGAAACTTGCTGCCGTCCGTGGTAACCGGGCATAGCCGGGTAACCGGTACCGATTGGTACCGCTTTACTGCCGGAGTCTTGAGTAAAATAATATACATATGCTTGTAAAGTTTACGACCAGATGCATGGACATAAACGAGGCAAAAGGAGTATGTAAGGACCGTAGCAGGTGGCGTTCTGTTTATATACATATGTAAAGTTTACGGTTTTGTGTTCAAGAAATTTTAAACCAAAGGGCGGTTGATGTTTTGTTCTGTAGCTTAAAAATGGTTCATTCTTCACCGTCGCATATTTAAATCGGAAAATAATAAAGCTTCCGAAAAACAAATTCATCATCATCATCATCATTTCAGCCGAAAGACGTCCACTGCTGGACATAGGCCTTCCCCAAGCACCGCCACTTCGACCGATTCTGTGCTTTCCGCATCCAGCGGATTCCTGCGGCCTTCACAAGATCATCGGTCCATCTTGTAGGAGGCCTTCCAACGCTACGTCTTCCGGTACTTGGTCGCCACTCCAGAACCTTTTGACCCCATCGGCCATCCGTTCTGCGAGCAATGTGCCCTGCCCATTGCCACTTAAGTTTGGCAATTCTTTGGGCTATGTCGGTTACCTTGGTTCTCCTGCGGATCTCTTCATTTCTGATTCAATCACGTAGGGAAACTCCAAGCATAGCCCTCTCCATTGCCCTTTGGGTGACTTTTAGCCTTCTGATAAGGCTTCTGATATTGCATGCTCGCTTGCATGCTGCATGGATGGTGTATGCTTGTTTGCATGTTTGAAAAGTATTACGTCAACAAATTCTGTATTGATTTTTCGGAATTTTCAGTATTTTATTCGGTTGTTTCAGTGTTTTATTCGATCGTTTCTTTATTTGTATTCACATATCAGCTGTCAGAAAATTTGTATTTAGTAGTAAATTTCATATTTTGAGTATATTTAAAAAAAAATTGGAGCTTTTATTACTACCCTAAGTTTATCCCTACCAAAAATCGCTCAACGCGCCTAAAGAAGTTTTCACTTCTGTATTAAATTGTTTATTTTATAGTGTTCCTGATCATATGCCATTGTGCAGTGACATTATTATTCCTAAACCATATTTAATGTATGGTCTTAAACCAACACTACTTACTTAGTGAATGAGAATGGTGCTAGAAAAGTCTTTACTCTACATTGATAACAGCCAGAGCTTGTTTTCTTTCCGTAAGTTCTTATCAAATTCTAATAAGGGCGTGTAGCTATTAATAATAATTAATAATACATCGACGCGAAAACTGTTACCATGGATTCAGTACATGATTCTGAAACCCCTGCGTTGAAATTTTTCTTGGTTTATTTAATAAAAAACTCTGTTGTTTCATAGAAAAGTACAATACCTACGCGGTCAAAATGTATGGAAAAGCTGATTGAAAAAAAATTTTTAGGGTTCCGTAGTATACAAGGAACCCTTATAATTTCGTCATGTCCGTCTGTCTGTCTGTTTGTCCGCGGTCTAGCTCCGAGACCCTTTGTACTAGAAAGCTGTAATTTGGTATGGATGTATATGTCACCGTAAGATTGTGAGCACCGTTAGTTTATAATCTATCGGTATTATTTCCGTTAGATCATAATCTGTCGAAAAATTGTGAACTGGGTGAAATGGGTTAGGTTAGGTTAGAACTGTGACCAACCTCGTGAGTCGAGCGAGCGTAGTAAGCGCTGCCGCGGCAGCGGCAGCGCTTACTACGCTCGTTTCTCATGGATATAATATAAACTATCGAAAAATAATACGTTAAATCGTAAATGATTTGTCGCAGTTCACAATCTTTCGACAGTTTGTAATCTAACGGAAATAATACCGATAGATTACAAACTAACGAAGTTTATAATTTTACGGTGACATATATATTAATTACGCCGACAAAGTGGTAAAATAAAATTATGAATAAAAATATATTTTTAAGGTACCTTCCCTACACGTAAAGTGGTGTTTTTTTTTCTATCCCGTTGTGTGGGGTATCATTAGAAAGGTCCTTCAAAAACATTAAGAGTATGTGGCAACCATTTTTGGATTCAGGGATACGTTTGCGAAATATTAAGCTTTAAAGTGCTAATTTTGAAAAATTGCAACGCAGTGGGTTCAGAATCATGTACTGAATCCACGGTAACAGTTTTCGCGTCGATGTCCCTCCTGCCATCCTGTATATTATCTGCCACTCCACTATCGTGCTGATTACTGAGGTTTCATTTAATTATTACTTCGGTGAATCAACCCTTCACATACCTATTACGTAACTGATTACGCCCTGAGCCCGCCGCACAGTGGAGCGAGTGATGGGAGAGGTTGGACTTAGGCATTTCCGAGAAAAAAAGTCTAATTTTGAAAAATGAATAATGCCATCGTATTTAGCTATCAAATGCCTTCAAAACTTGTTCTAACAAATTTCTTTCTATCTCTCGTATTTCAGGAGTTAATGGAGAAAATGTGAAATTTTACTATGAAAATGACTATCGAGCTCTCCGGCCTCGTTTCAAGTTGTGGGCTTTACTATCGTATTACGCATAGCAAAAGGTACATTTACTGCTAAGCCACATGGTGCGCCAAACGTGCACCTTCTGACATATAGGGTGATGTATTTTTTTACTGAATCGAGCTCTCTGCCTCATGAATTTGAGCCTATTTCAAGTTGTGGTCTTTACTAGAATAATACACATACCAAGTGCTGCATTTAGTGCTAAGACACATGGTGCGCCAAACTTATACTTTCTGACTTACTTGGGGGAGGTTGAACATAGGCATTTCCGAGAAAAAAAATCTCATTTAGAAAAATTGTAGGTGGGGTGGGTATTATGACAATGACTTTGAATATTACGTGATGTATACCTAGATTTGCCGCCCCCCTGGACATGCCGCCAGCGTGCGGTACACGCCTTGCACGCCCGCTCATAGCGGGCTTGTACGTAATTATAAGATGCAAGTATGGAGACGTTCACTAACAAAACAGTTTATTATCCTACTGATTAGGATTGAAAATGCATGGCATTGTTTGTACTTACACTTATTATTTTAGTCATACCATGGTGTCAATAACCGTATCCACTACTTACATAAGCTAATGTTACCTACATCGTAATTGAACAGGCAGGTATTATTAATTTTAAATATTCATTCTTTTCACGTTCGTGATCCGTACACTGCTAAACATGGACAGCGTCGAAGACCGGTAGATGCAATAGTCAACCTACCGTTGCAGGAGTTGTTTAGAACAACAATAAAAGTTACCAAGGTCTCATATTGTGGTGAAAACTTAAGGTTATTCCGTTTATCCACCCCAAAAAATCCACCCAACTCGGAAATACGTTCGAAAATCCACCCTAAGCCTATAAATTCCGTGTTCGGTTTCCAACTAGGACTTGAATTCTCGGACACACGTTTCTGAGTATCCACCTTAGGGTGAATTTTTTGGGGTGAAATAATCCAAAACTTTAGCTGGTTGCAAAACAGATCGCCGCAAGTTGCGCTGGATTTACACCATATCTTCATTCATATTTATATAGATAGAATACTCTTTACTCATCATTATTGTCAGCACCTTTTTGGCGCAGCCGTGACGCACACACATTATTGTAAAAAGATTATTTTCACTTTTTTATTTGTTTTGTATTTTGTGTGTGTCCAAATAAGGTGCAGCGCAGACGACACACTTTTTGTGCGATCGAGTCTGTGGCGCACGAAAATGTTTTATTTGTCCCCGATGTTTTTTCGAATGCAGGTTATTCTATATAGGATGTGTCGCTCGATAGTAATTTCTGTCAATTTAAAATTTAATTTAGGAACCATTCCGTAGCTCACATTACGAATAAGATAGGAATTTGAATGTGCGCTACAGACTCGATCGCACAAAAAGTGTGTCGTCTGCGCTGCACCTAATCGTTTTCTTTCTTTTCTTTCCTACACAGGGTCAAATTAAATTAGCTAGCAAAACTCCGCAGACGTGATGGGTATCAATATCTAAACAATACAAAATAAAAAGATTTTATGTTTTTTTGGGTCAACGACCGCTTTTTTTGTTGTTACTTGAAGTATGAGTTGAGAAATCTGTTTTTAATTTGTTTCATATTGTAACTTGGGGTTTCTGGAGAGATGCTCTACCTACAGCGTAATAAAATTGAGGTGTCTGTACTCTTAACCGTAGTATGTACAAATTGAGTACAATATTTGGTACGACCGTATTATCAACTTAATTTAAAAAAAAAAATTGCTTATTTCTGAACCAAAAAACATGACAACAGGAGGATTGGAGCCTCCTTTTAAGCAAAAAATGCCTGTATTAGGAGACTCCGCTATTCCACAGCAAAATAATTTTACATAAAAGAACAGAAATAGGGTTATTCACGTGATAGTAAATATGTGTATGGGGATGGGGATGGGGAGGGTTTGTGTGTATTTTGTGCATGAGTGTGTGTGTAGGTGAGTGTGTGTGTAGAGAGAAATGGGTTAGTTTAACCTACGTATTATAATATTATCTGAGGTTAAACTATGTGTTGCAAGAGCGCCTCAATGGTGCCGATTCCCTTGTTCACAAACTAAACTAAATTTAAGTTCAGTGCATCTTTTTCTTTCTATTTCATTAAGAAAAGGACAGAAGATAAATTTTAGTTTAGTCCTGTCAAATTAATCAGCGCTTGACGTAAATTGACGTAATTTTAGTCGGCAAGTTTTTAATCACGTCTAAACTTGTATGGAGAGTGACAGGCGCTGATTAATTTGACAGGACTAAACTAAAATTTATCCTCTGTCCTTTTCTTAATGAAATAGAAAGAAAAAGATGCACTGAACTTAAATTTAGTTTAGTTTGTGAACAAGGGAATCGGCACCAGTGTCTTCATAAGTAAAAGGTTTTATCCAATTTGTTAGCATTTTTACATTCATGTGGTAGTTTTGTGTATATGTATATCTCCCTGTTTACCCTATTATAAAGCTGAGCAGAACGTGTTTTGTATTGCATAGCAGCGAATTTTGTTTTAGTTTGAGGAATTGGAGCAATCATATCTTTCCGTCTCTTTGATAATGTGTTTGCATTATAAGGAAGTGTCTTATGTTTATTTAGGACTGTATATGTGATGTACAGTTTTCTAACAGAAAGCAGACCACTAATCTGGTAAAGACTGTCAGTGGGGTATCTTATCTTTTTAAAATACATTATTTTTATTAATGCACTTTGTGCTCGTTCTACATCTATAAATCTTGTTTTTGCCGCACCGCCCCATATGGGGATACAGTAAACTATGACAGATTGCACAAGCGCCACATAAACTTCATTAAGGAGATTTCTAAGAGGGCTTACTTTTTTATTTATATTTGTGGGGATGACATGTCGTAATGTTTTAAATATCCATCCCAGTTTCCTAACTCTTCCCGTAATATGCTCAAGATGAGCATACCATGATAATTTTTGGTCAATTATGACGCCCAAATATTTAGTTTGTGAGACTTTATTAATTGCTGGACAATTACAGTTATTATTTGAAACTTTATCACATGAGTGTACTTTGATTTTAAAAGATTCATTTGGTTGTGAGCGATTCGAGATGGCAAAACAGATGTAGTTAGTTTTTACTGTATTTAGTGTGAGTAGGTTGTTGTTGAGCCAGTTTGTTATTTGGACCATGCCAATCTCCGCAAAACGCCTAACATTGGACCAGTTATTCCCGGAAAAGACTGTCAGCTGTATCATCTGCGTAAGAGAAGAAATTTGCGTTATCGACCTTTAAGCTGCAGAGATCGATAATATACGTTAGAAATAATGTAGGGCCTAACACGCTTCTCTGCGGTACGCCGAAAGACACATCTGCATCATCACTGATATATGTTCCCATCTTAACCCTTTGCTTTCTGTTTGAAAGATAATCTTTGAAAAAATTTAGTGGGGTTCCTCTTATTCTGACTCTTTCCAACTTGTTCACAAGGGTTGGAACAGAAACGGTGTCAAACGCCTTTTTTAAATCTTGAAATACCGTTAGGCATTTCTTTCCAGTATCGAGATGTTCAGTAACTAATGAGCTGGGGGCAGCAACTGCGTCCTCGGTGGATACTCCCTGTCTAAAACCAAATTGTGTAGATGATAGTAGTAGTTTGTGAGTCTAGTATTAGTTAGTTTTTCAATAATCTTAGACAGGGCTGGTAAGACCGAGATAGGTCTATAGTTATTGAAAACATCTCTGTTCCCTCCCTTGTGGACCGGTGTAATAATAGTTTTTTTCAGAGGGGCGGGGAAAGTACCATTTTTGAAACAGGTTGGCCAGGTGGGAAACTTAATGGAAAAACAGGTGATGGTTTTGCTGCGGAACGAAGTTCCATACGAGGATTTAGGAATATCGTATAATTTTACAATGTTTATAAATATGTGAGCACCATGTATCCATCACATAATTAATTTATGTGTCTTTGCTTAATTTTTCATTCTTTTTACCTATTTGTGGTATAGTAATCTTATCCAGGGTGCATCGTCTTCACATATTATATGTAAGTATAATTAATGTATACAAAATATTGAAAAACATTTTAAAAGAGTAACGGTGGAGTTTCTTGCCTATCCTTCTCCATTAACCATCCTTTGAAAGGGGCGACTAGAGTCAATTCGAGATTTTATAAATTTTAACGTTTAAAATTGTCTTTTAAGTGCCTAAATTATTTGACTTTGACGTTGAGGCAATACTTTGGTTTAAAAAATGAAGTTTCTATTTCTACTGCATTGTGCCCAGTGCGTGCAGTATTTCCGTTCAATGCGTATACGTCCAAGATACTCGTCGTCGAGCGTATTGAGAGCAACAACTAAAGGATGCGAGCGATTGAGATGCATTCAACTATCGGCTTCCCTCTCACGACCTGCAAGATACCCGGGGTGACATGCAGTGGTTTTATTAAGTTTCTTACCTTTTTAACACAACAAACTTTGTGAACAAGTTTTCAGTAACTACCTAGCTGTAGCGGCCCGTAGTTTACTCCACGTCCTATTTTAAAGGCTCGTTCAGACCAGCGCGATATCGCGGGCGCGACAGGCAGCGCAACCCGTGTTGCGCCCGCGATATCGCGATGGTCTGCACAAGCCTTATAGCGATCGTCACGGCAAACCGGAAAGTGTCCTGTGTCGGCGCGGCCACGCGTTCGTTTCACCGAACAATAAAAATACCTAACAGTTAGTTAGTCAAATAAAAAGGGAAAAATAAGATATCACAGACGAATAAATAAAACATAAAACACTCCGGAAGTGCCGACAGAAGTGAAAACTTGAAAAAGATCGCCTTGGTGGAAGAAAAATACATGCATAGAACATTGATCCGTAACTTAATATAAATAAAGAGCACAATCGCGTTTACAAAACCTTTAAAGTAAAAATACTTGCATAGAACATTGATCCGTAACGTAATATAAATAAAGAGCTCAATCGCGTTTACAAAAATGAGGTGTCATCACAGTGTCGCGAAATCAATGGTTTAGTCCCATCTCAAAAATGCCCAATGCGCCTAAAGAAGTTTTCACTTAAAAAATCCGGAGTCACACGTGTTAGGGCATAAATCGAACAGATTACGGGTGACTCCGGATTTTTAATTTGTCTGGCTGTGATGTCTGTCATTTAATGTGACGTTACATGGCCTATAACCAGCGGACGATCAAGACGCTTCCGACGTCCACTCATTTGTCACATTATGATGAATATACATACCGGTCAAAATCATAACCCTCCTTTTTATTTCGCCGTAGTCAGGCAAAAAGAGACATATAAACGCGACGATCGCACATTCGCGGGATGATCGTTTCTCTTACGTTTTTGCAATTTGCAAGTCAGTGTTAGGTTGGATCTTGATCAGAATATGATTCGCCACCATAACAAATATGTATTTACAAAATTATAATCATTGAAATCATTAATACATCTCTTAAGTTAGAATTGGTCTTAAATGTAATGATTTCATGAAAAAGCCGACACGGCCTAAGACCGTACCTGATAAATTACAATAGACTTGCCCCCTATTGATAATGGGCTATCTATTATCAAAATATAAAGTGAAACGTGGGTGTTGCATAAGCACGTGTGCCATGCCCTTTGGCGAAAAGGCCTGATCGTGTTTGATTCTGAAGTTCCGAACCTTCAGATAACCACAATCTAGGTATTACCTCTTTTTTTTGCGTGGGAAATTATCAAATAACTTCTCCCGCTCTGGGCGAAGCGGGAGGGCGTGTCAGACTCTTACTGACTAAAACCCACCCGTGTTCCTTCAGTTGCCATGTTGCCAGAGGCCACGATTTCCCTTTCGGACTTCCTCGCAATCCCGGCAGGCATCGGCTCTAGCGGACCCCGTCAGTTCTGCTGACATCTCTTTGAGGCTAGGTATTACCTCTACAGGACGAATTTTGATAACAGCATAATCAGCCTATAATATTTCCACTGCTGGGACTCCAAGCCTCCTCTTTTCGAGAGGGCGTGGGCTTTAATCCACCACGCGGGCCCAATGCGGGTTGGTAGATGTCACATGTCTTCGAATTTTTGGTTCTAGGACGTGCCGGTTTCCTCACGTTTTCCTTCACCGTTTTGAGAGCAGTGGTGGTGAAAATATTTACACAAAGCAGAGCGCCTGCCTGGGTTTGAGTGGTAAGTCGGGGTCGTTATCACAGCGCCACCATTGCTCACGAACGATAACACAAAAGTTTATTCCCAAAATTACCTCGTCCGTCCACTTGGTTTTGGCCCATTGTGATGTTCTTTACTTTACTTTTAAGTAGATACACTACGCACGTACAAAATGTACACTACTTACGCCTACTTATCGTACGCATTAGTCATGCGCAGACGCAGGCATCATTACTCATCCAACAAATACGCTACTTGATACTTCCTCTTAAATTCGTCGAGAGACAGTGGTGCCGATTCCCTTGTTCACAAACTAAACTAAATTTAAGTTCAGTGCATCTTTTTCTTTCTATTTCATTAAGAAAAGGACAGAAAATAAATTTTAGTATAGTCCTGTCAAATTAATCAGCGCTTGACGTAAATTGGCGCCGATTCCCTTGTTCACAAACTAAACTAAATTTAAGTTCAGTGCATCTTTTTCTTTCTATTTTAATAAGAAAAGGACAGAAGATAAATTTTAGTTTATTCCTGTCAAATTAATCAGCGCCTGTCAGTCTCCATACAAGTTTAGACGTGATTAAAAACTTGCCGACTAAAATTACGTCAATTTACGTCAAGCGCTGATTAATTTGACAGGACTAAACTAAAATTTATCTTCTGTCCTTTTCTTAATGAAATAGAAAGAAAAAGATGCACTGAACTTAAATTTAGTTTAGTTTGGGAACAAGGGAATCGGCACCATTGACGTAATTTAAGTCGGCAAGTTTTTAATCACGTCTAAACTTGTATGGAGACTGACAGGCGCTGATTAATTTGACAGGACTAAACTAAAATTTATCTTATGTCCTTTTATTAATGAAATAGAAAGAAAACGATACACTGAACTTAAATTTAGTTTAGTTTGTGAACAAGGGAATCGGCACCAGTGTCCTTTCTTCATGCTTTTAAATCGAGTTTAAAATAACTTGTGATGTGTCAATTTTTTTTATTGTCTTTTAGTCTTCGGAAGACATTTTTTGGAAAAAAAAATGTATAGATTCTTAGTTGAATACCACAACTATAAATTCTAAGCAACGTCGTCGTTGAAGGAAGAGCATAATTAGATAAGTAGGTATCCGATAGTTCCTAGAGAAACCAGAAAAACACACGTGTAAAATCAGTTTATTCAAGAATGTACCACGAAAGAACGCCATTATCTTTATTAGTGTTTCCTTGCAGCCCTGAGCACCTTTCTACCGCGAGGATTAGATCCGAACTTATCCAGTTGTTCCTTTTGTGTGTGAACCAGACACAACCGCTGACCGACTTATAAACTCAAGTTAAATGAACGAGAAGATAGTTTGTAAGACATCCCTGTTGAAGCAGAACGAATATTACTAAATAAAAAAGGAATATTTTTTTTATTTAAATTCGTATAATTTTAATAAATACAGTGAATTAAATTATTGGATACTGAGCGCCGCAAGGAAATTGTTGACACAAAGAGTAGTTCGAAACTTATTGCGTAGAAAATTCTGACAGGCGCCAGAATTAATCAATTCAGAGATAATAATGGCATTAGTCCGAATTAATAACATCGTTCTAAGTGTTTTGCTGCCTATTATGTTTTCTAACTCATGTGAGTACTCCTTTGATGATAATAGTCTTTAAAGCTAGAAGTTTAACGACCTCCATTCCATTACGTTGAGTGGGCTTGGCATGCAAATCATTTTAAATCACAACTGCTAAGTCATATTTCCTGCGAGCTCTTCGTTTTTAACCTAAAACCTTGGATTTATTTGGTGACATTGATATAAGAAAATAAACTGAAAGACAGTAGATAAGATTTATTGAATTGTAACAATATTTATGACAATACCTTAATGTCATTACACTTTTCGATTTTCAACTCTCAGCGCTAAGCCGAGTGCTGAAAATCTAATAGTGAGCTTTTGTTTAGGTATTAATTTAAGTGTCACCTAGTGTTAGTGAAAACGAGCATAAATGTCATAAATACCTATTGTCACAAAAAATTGATTAGATGATGGAAAAAACTTTTCAAAAATAAAAGCCCTTTTTTTGGGTGGGAAATTATCAAATTACTTCTCCCGCTCTGGGTGGAGCAGGAGGGCGTGTCAGACTCTTAGGTACTGACTAAAACCCACCCGTGTTCCTTCAGTTGCCATGTTGCCGGGGGCCACGATTTCCCTTTCGGAGACCTAATTTCATGTCCTTATTTCCAGGTGAAGCAATTAAGTGCTTCGATTGCAACAGTAAGAACAACTCGGCCTGCCTCGAGATGCACATCCCGAAGATGAACGCGATCATACCCATCGTGGACTGCACCGAAACAATGGACAATACCATAGACACGAAGGAGTTCTTTTGCAGGAAGATTACACAGACAAGTAAATGCTTTTAGCGGTAGATTTATTTTTAAACCAGCACACTAATTGCATAATATACTTTTAATAACAATCCAAGGGTTTTTGAAGGAAATTCCTAATCCATTGCCTTTTTTTTTTGGTGGGTAATTATCAAATAACTTCTCCCGCTCTGGGCGGAGCGGGAGGGCGTGTCAGACTCTTACTGACTAAAACCCACCCGTGTTCCTTCGGTTGCCCTGTTGCCGGGGGCCACGATGTCCCTATCGGTTTTCTTCGAACCCCCGGCAGGCATTGGCCCTAGCGGACCCCGTCAGTTCTGCTGACATCTCTTTGAGGCGTGCGTGGAATACAACGTGCCGTCGACCCGGGCTTGGTCCTTATCGGACGGCGAGCTACCCATTGATCACCGTCCGCAAGCCCGCGCCTACGGTGGCCGGAAATCGGCTCGCGATTCCCGCCCTGGGCGTCTCCTCCTGCGGCGGTTAGGAGCGTGAGGGCGCGAACTTTGCCTCTCCCTCACGCGTTCCGCCTCCTCCTTCGCGAGCATTACCGCTTCGCAGAAGGAGGTCTGCCATTTCCTCTCGCTCCGTACCATGGCCTGAACCAGGGCCGGACACGAGAGATCACCGCCGCCGCCTAATCCATTGCCTCATTGGTCGTAAATAAACTAGCAAGCAAAATTAAAAGGAATAAATCTAAAATACAAAAAATGATGATGTATTTATCGACAAATAATTAGCTAGTTTTGAGAGCAGAATGATGTGCCTGTAGTGATGTGATGATTAAATAATAGCGTGATTATCAGTGCGTGTAGACGTCCCTATTCTGATTGCCATCCACAATTGCCAAGTTTATCCGATTCCGATTCGAATTCATATTGATAGTCGACTGTATTTAGATAAGTTTCATTTCTTCGACAATATTATAGACTTGGGCTCCTTATGTACAACAAGTTATTCATTTTTAACCGACTTCCAAAAAGGAGGAGGTTATTATGTTCGTAGCGTATGTTTGTTTTTTTTTATGTATGTCCGCTGATTTCTCCGTCATTTGTGGACCGATTTTGAAAATTCTTTTTTGTTTGAAAGTGTATGCTCTCAAATTGGTCCCACATAAATTTTATTAACTTTGCTTGGGTAGTTTTTGAGTTAGCTACAAAATAGGTATTTTTGTCCCACTTAGTATGTAGATGATATGATAAGCTCCTGTCACTGGTAGCAGGTAGTGGTATTCGAATGTGTGTGGGGTAGGTACAGACGCCAGCACATCAAGCTACCCGAAACTGTCAAATTTTCCCAATCAACTTTGAACCTTACATTTCAGCGATAAAGTTGAAAATCTATTAAATAAATTTGACAGATTGTAGTAGCTTGATGTGCTGGCGTCTGTACCACAACTAAAAAGTGAAAAATAAAAACTTTTTACAAAAAAAACAACCGACTTCCAAAAAAATAAAACACTACAAAGTGAAAAATAACTTTAATTTTGAAAGTCGGTGGCAAAAAACGAAAATACAAAACCCAAGACACCGACTTCCGAAATTAATAACTTTAATTTCTTTGTAGTGTTTATTTTTTGGAAGTCGGTTGTTTTTTTTTTTTGTATAAAGTTTTCTTACTTGCTTTTTCTTCTATTACTGGTAAATCTATCTATCGTTTTGTAGAATTCTGCTGAACAGTTGATTTTCAAATCAGCAAGAAATTCTATGGGAATTCTTTAAAAATGCAATCGCTTAAATTAGACACAATAGTCATGGTTATTATAAAAAGAGTTGGGTATTTAATGATAATTTCAGTGAAATTGTCCCTAATACTGTATTCTTCTTCCAGTCTTGGATCCAGAACACATTCCTGAAGTCCGAATCACCCGCGGCTGCGGCTGGGTCAAGAGCAAGCGTGAATGTTACAAGGCAGACAACATGGACCATCTCGAAACCGTCTGCCAATGCTTCGGGGACCTGTGCAATGCGGCAACAACGCTCGAATACGTCAAAGTGACAGTTCTAGCAACTGTTGTCACTCTTTTCGCTGCGTTCAAAACATGGCGGGGGAATGCTTGAAAGAAACATATTTCTTCGATTTGAAATTAAATGGAACAATAAAATACTTACGATTTAATGTTTATATAGTGTAAAGGAGTATAAAATTGTACATAATTATAAATAATTGAACCCGAATAGGGGCAGAGATGAGGCCTTATAACTTGCTATAAAATAACTTTCAATTCGTAATTCTTGTTTCCCATTATCGCGACACTGCAAAAAAATGTGTTTAAATTATTATAAAATGAACATTTGACAAGCCTTGTAATGATTAATCGAATTTATATAGATAATTTCTTAATTGTAAAGCCAAAGGCTATCGTCTCTGTGTGTTACCTTAGATACTTACGATATCATATGTTATTAAGATTAATATAATAATTATAAATAAACTATATTATTAATATCTGTGTGTTTGTTTTGAGACGTCCTTGTGCATATTTCTAAAGAGCTAGAATAATGTTGTGTTAACCTAGTTGATCCCCTTATTAGCACAAGATTGCAGGTTCAAAACCTATCTGCATCGATGTGATGTTAAGAGCGTTTATTCTGAAAGTGGGCAACGTCGCAAATAGATTTAATTAATTTGGCAATATTACAGTATGGAAATAAGAAATGTGGCTAACTAGTTCCCTAGAATATTAACAATGAATTGCAATACACTGAATTTGATGTTGTAACAAAGATTTAAGGTGTAAAAAAGTATTTGGAACGTTTCCAAATTCTTTTTTTACATCTAAAACTAAATACTTATTCGATATTATGATTTTAATGATTGAATTTATATTCTAGGGAACTAGTTAGCCACATTTCTTATTTCCATACAGTAATATTGCTAAATTAATCAGAACAAGTAAATATTTGACAGCTATTAACGACGTTGCCAACTTTTAGGATAAACCCTCTTAAGATAAACTGAACTGGGACAGTGGCACAACTGGCTAATATTGGGTACCAAAAACAAAAAATGCTGTCAAAAATCAACAGCAATTTCAAACTCAAAAGCATTTATTTCAATTAAACCACAGGCACTTTTGACAAGGAGTCGGTCAGTCAGAAATATGAAGCTTATTAGTATCATTTACAGTTACAATGCACATCAGTCTCCTTCTCTTGAGGTGTCAACATAATCTTTATTTTAATTCTCAAAATATCCAATGCTGATAACTCCTAGTACTTAGAATATTCTGAGTAAAACCGGGTAGGTACTAGACATTTGGTATTCTAACTTTAATATATACTACGTAAGTCTGAGAGAATCTGAGAGTATACTTGAACTTTTCATGTTTCCGATAGAGTAGAGAACTGACCGTGGCGTCAATTGACTACCGATAACACGGAATAAGTCCGCGCGTCACAACTTTATAGCCAAAGTATTATTGTAAACAGTTAGTGGCGGACTGTCCGGGATCCAACTCGCGGTTTTAACTTTACATAGTTCTGTTGATTGCGTAAAAAGTTTTTCTCAAAATGTTGAAGGAGTATTCAAAATGTTTGCTCGTTTTTGCGTTCTGTTTTAGATATGGTAAGTTAGTTTGTCCAATTTGGGCGAAATATTTTTATTGGTCCTTGATGTTTTTGGTTTTTAACGTAGATTTTAAACTGAAATATGCTATGTGTTAAATAAATCATCTTGAACTAGACTGCGCAGTCGTTATAATCGGTAATAATAGTTCTAAATATTCAGCAACTACAATAGCAGGTTTGATTCCCATGCATCCGAAGTAAAATTTGCAGTCCTGGAGAACCAGAACAATGGAGAAAAACATTCTTTGCCGTTCTTTTAGTTTATCTAGTGTTATCCTCGCCTGACCAAAGCAAAGTTGTATGTGTTAATAGTTTCTATAGTGTTAAAGATTTCATTGCCAAAAAATGTTAATGAACAAGTCAAACCTACTGAAAAATTTGCATGCTAATTATTATATTGGTAAAACATGTTTTGTTCTAAATTGTTCTTTTACCATCTTTTTATACAGTGTTTTATGCAAATAAATATATTCTTATTCTTAAAAAAAAAGTAGAGATCTATCTCAAGGCCAAATTTTGTCGAAAAAAGAGTCGGAGATGTCTGGAAATCCAAAAGTTTTGCATTGCTAGCTTCAACGGATTATACAACCTTTCGGTTTTACTAGCCATCCCTCCTCTCTGCTTTGTTGAAAACTGTTTCTTACAACAATAAATCTGCCCTTCTCCAGCTGCCTCAATCCGCTGCTTCGACTGCAACAGCATGAACAACTCCATGTGCCTGGACCCCACCATCTACGACAAGGAGACGCTGAACAACTTCCTGCCTATTGCGGAGTGTGGTCACGGGGTCTACTCGGCAAATAACGACTTCTTCTGCAGGAAGATTGTGCAGACCAGTAAGTTATGAAGAAAGATTTATTATACAAAAAAAAAACTGACACTCCGGGAGTGCCGACAGAAGTGAAAACTTGAACAAGATCGCCTTGGTGGAAGAAAAATACTTGTATAGAACACTGGTCCGTAACCTTATCTAAATAAAGAGCACAATCGCGTATACAAAAAAAACTTAAAAACCTTTAATGTAAAAATACTTGCATAGAACATTCATCCGTAAGGAATATAAATAAAGAGCACAATCGCGTTTACAAAAATCAGGTGTCGATAACGGTGTCGCGAGTTCAATTGTTTTTTCCCATCTCAAAAATGCCCAACGCGCCTAAAGAAGATTTCACTTAAAAAAAGCAGATATTCTCATTTAGCCTTTTCAATGGTAAGAGTGTGAAAATTATCAACTTTTACAATGATACCAAAGACCATTTTTAAAAATATTAACATTTTAACAGCCTACAATTTTTTTACACAATATTGTGTAAAAAAAAATGTAGGCTATATTGGAAATAATACAACATGGAAGCATCTGCAGCTAAACTAGGTGAAAAACCTGTATGTCGACATATCTGTGTTCCCTTCCACATTATAACCCATATGCCTTCAAAGCAAGAGTGACCAGGCATCTTCTGGGCACGCTCGTTCCATATCATGGACCTCAACTATCGCTTTCCATCCGGCGAGATCGAGGTCAAGAGCAGGTCATTTTGCAAAAAAAAATGTACTGCGCCATACCTCTCTGATAAATCTGGAAAAAAATTGCCAATATTTTAAATTGTATTAAATCTTACAGAATAGTTATTAACATACAGTATTTTACATACTATGACAACTAAAGTGCATTACCTACGTACGCGATCAAAATGTAGGGAACAGCTAATTTTTTTTGTAAATATTACAGAGTTGGTCCCAAAGTAAAAAGCTATATATTTTCATGACTAACAAACTGTATATTAGCCTGTACCTTATATCAGGGCCGGATTAGCCTCGTAGCAGGTGTAGCAAATGCTACATGCCCCGCGCTTTGGGGGGCCCCGCGGTTGGACGTACAAAAAGGCAAGTCTTATTTACCACCGGTAGGATCAATGGAATATTTTGTCTGAACGGTCAAAAGAAATCTAACGTCTCTGAGGCGAGATGCTATAAATTTTCGCCATTTACTTTCTCTTTATTCTTCTGTTTTCCTGTATGTCGGACAAAGCATCTCCAATTTCTGTTTGAATAGTCGAATGAATCTCTCAGGCGCCCCCGATCGCTTCACTTACTCTTGCATTTAAATTTCCCTTAGTTCTTAATCTTTTCTAAGTAAGTCAACAAAGTATCTCCTATTTCAGTATGAATGGTCAAAAGAAAACCTTTACCTATCCAAGGTGCTAAAATTTTCAAGACTATTCCCAATTACTATCATAGCTAACGCTAATGTTTTCCCATTGTTTGTCTTATTATTTTATTTAGTATATTTATGTATTTATTTGTGCTTATTTTATATATGTAATTAGGCCTATATATTATATTTGTAGTTTGTAATAAGTATATGTGTATCCTTATATTTGAGTATTATTATTTTTTTTCCTCCATTTTCGTAATTGCACCTACCACAGTTTGTCTCTGCATCACCCAAAGGTTGACTGGTAGAAAATGCCTGTGGCATTAAGTCCGTCTCTGCACATTTCTGTGCTTGAAGTATTAATAAATAAATAGGTGCCCTTGGTAGAATTTGCTACAGGCCCCACGCTGGCTTAATCCGACACTGCCTCATAATGCTTGTGGATACTTATTCCGACTAAGCTTACCCAATCAAAGACAGAAAATTATCCCATCTGAAAATCATTATTCACTTTATAGGCAATTATTTAGTTACTTGAGGGCCACAACTAAATGGACTTAGTAGTTAAATAGTTAATTAATAGTAGCATAGTTAGTTAATAGAGTAAGTTTACACGCGTAGGCACTCGTACGCGTAGTAACGAAGGTTGAACTAGAATCAAGGCTATAAATATGTCAGCCCGAAAAATCCACAACTGAATATGCTAAAATATACCAAAGCATAATAATGACAAAAAAAAGTTATTGTATTTACACTCCGGCCAATAGAAAATGCGTTCCTGACTTTCAACTGAGTACAAAAGAATACGTTTTTACGAATTTATACCTGGGTGACCGAGCTCTGCTCTGGTGAAAATAGAGAATACTTATTTAATAGTATAGGATAGTTCATACTAATCCATGTATAGTACCTACTAATACTAATTCCATGCTGCCATGATAGTACGTACTTACTAATTCCATGCTGCCATGTCATTATTCTAAGGTAGCCATCTTATTCTAAACTTCGGGCGACCGAGCTCTGCTCGGGTGAAATACGGAAAAAACGAATTTTCCCAGATATGAGACCTAGCTAGATCGATTTTTCGCCCCCTTAAACCCCTATATTGCAACTTTCACCGAAATCGTTAGAGCCGTTTTCGAGAACATGATTACAAATATATGTCTATACAAATATTATTCATTTAATAGTATGGTGTTGGATCTAGGATTAGTTCCTAATCTTTTCCAACTGACGGGTGTCAGAAACCTATTCTCTCGGTGGCCGGAATATAGTCCAAATGTTTTTATAGTAATTTATGTTTGCTCATCAATGTAGGAATTCTTAAAAGAATACCAAGTATTTATTATTTTCGTGCGATTTGTTTACGCGCCTAGTATCAAATTCTTGAAAGAGATAATATAGGTCAAACTCGGGAACAATCCACACTGTGCACTTGCGCGTGCGCTTATAAACAATGTTTATTCTAATAATAAAGAATTGAAAATATCAATTAAAAGTAAGTTTAGGTCATGTAAAACAGCGGATTCGACTTTTTATTTTAGCGTTGATATTGTACTGACCTATGTTTTATCTCATTATCTGTCACGAGATGCCTCATTGAGGTGGATAACAATTAAAATTATATTGTGTCTCCTTAATGACAGTTGAAAAGTTATCCGTAAGAAATACAGACTTGCACCTCCATTTAAGGGGGTTAGAGGGTAAAAGTTACAAATTTCTATTTTTTTTTTTTGTTTGTTTGCAAATCCTAGCTTGCATACCAAATTTCAGCTTTCTAGGACTTCGGGAAGTGCCCTAGAAGTTTTGATGGTTGCGGACATCGTTCAACTGTTTTACATAACGGAGCTGTTTTGTAAAACAGCTGATTCGACAATCCATCTGCGACTACTACACTAGGTTATAGCCCTTATAGGCGTAGTCTAATAGTCTCTAAAATATGCTGACTTGTTTCCAGCTTAGCACCTTCGTAGCACCTCATCATCATCATCAGCCTATAATGTTCCCACTGCTGGGACACAGGCCTCCTCTCAGTGAGAGGGAGTGGGCCGTAATCCACCACGCGGGCCCAGTGCGGGTTGGTGGATGTCACATGTCTTCGAATTTTCGGTTCTAGGATATGTCAGTTTCCTGCACCTAATATTATATAGCACCTAATTGTTTGAAATGCTATATTTTTCAATGAAAACTTGATAAAACATATCCCTCTGAGACATGTGGGTGCACTGATAGGTAACTCCCTATAATGGCCCTAAATGCAGAAGAAGCTCTTTTGTTAAGTCTTCTTTCCTTATTAAGTCTTCTTCATTCTTCTTGCAGTCCTCCACAAAGGCTACGCTCCCGAGGTCCGTGTGACCCGCAGCTGCGGCTGGGTGCGCCACCACAGGGCTTGCTACAAGGCTGACAACGAGGACCACCTGGAGACCGTCTGCCAATGCTTCGACAATGAGTGCAATGCTGCCGTCCCGCTGAAGAGTGTGGTCGTGATGGTAGTTGGTGTGTTAGGGGTGATGATGTGTTTGTGATTAAATGTGACAGTATTATTTTGTTTCATTGTTTTATTTAACTGTTCCCAAAATTTTGAAGAATTTTATGACCTGACAAACCAAACTACCTGCATTTCGATACATCTATCTATATAAAAACCAATTGCCGTGGGTTAGTCTCGTAAAATCTCAAGAATGAGTCGACCAATTGTGACGAAACTTCGGTAAGTAGTTGTGTGTGCGCGCCGGAGAAGATTCCGGACAAAAACATAATAAAAGGTTTTGGCAACGAATGCCAGGCATTAGCTAGTTCTAAATAAAAGTTATATGGAAAATAATTGACAAACAAAACGAAATAGGTAAATACATCATTTATTTAAACTATCTAAGCCAATATTTTGTTTTAATTTTTTTTTAAATTCCCCTTTTTAGGGTTCCGTAGTAAACAAGGAACCCTTATAGTTTCGTCATGTCCGTCTGTCTGTCCGCGGTCTAGCTCCGAGACCCTTAGTACTAGAAAGCTGTAATTTGACGTAGATATACATATTAATTACGCCGATAAAGTGGTAAAACAAAATTATACATGTAAAGTGGTGATGTTTTATTTTTTATTTTTATATTCCATAGTGTGGGATATCATTGGAAAGGTCTTACAAAAACATTATGAGTTTATTAAAACCATTTTTGGATTCAGGGATTTGTTTGCAAAATATTAAGCTTTAAAGTGATAATTTTTGTTAGAGTCAAGTGTCCCCCCCCCTGCCAGCTAAATGGTTGGTTTTGGATGTATGAAAAAAATCATAGCAGTAGTTTATATAACGAAATTAAAAGGAAAACTATCACAGCTAAGTAGGCTTTACTAGTTATCGAGTAATAATCGACCAACTTAACTTTGCAGTTGCAAAAACATGTTTTCCCATACATTCCGTATGGGAGAACATGTTTATCAACTACAAAGTTAAGTTTGTTTTTGGGATAAATTCATCCCAACTACGGAACCCTTCATTGTGCGTGGTCCGACACGCACTTGGCCGGTTTTTTAATTTAACATTAGCTCATAGTTTGTTGTGTAGACTCAATTTGTTTTAATGGTTCATTTAAACCAAAAATACGTTATTTTGTACGCCATAAATGGCAAAACCTATTATTTTAAGACCTTGCACATATCATTTGATGTATACTCATGTTTTACAATAAATATATATTCTATTCTAAGATTTCCTATAATAAGACTGTGGTGGCCACTGCATAACGTCCGCAATTAACCTGTGATAGGTAATAATTGGAGCCGTAAAAAGCTTCCTTAAATTTGGTTATCAACAGCTTGCTAGCCTAGCCAACGTAAGGATAAAGGGCTCTACAGGCTACTGCAGGTCCTACGACCTCCCAATAGATATATGCTGCGCTATGGCTACGGAGTCACGGGTAGATTCTAGCACGGAACAGAAATGTTGGGGATGTAGGAGAGGTCATTTGCAACCAAATGACCTTCATGACCTTTATGCCAATATCAACCAATTGCAATTAAATGAAAGAAAATTTAAAACTCATATTAGAGTACACTTTGTAAACAAGCATATTACAAATTAGAGGATTATATCCAAGATAAGAGTGCTTGGAAACATACTGGTCCTGCTCCATAGGACAATTTAGAATCAAGACAAAATCAAACTGGTTGCTAATGTAATTGTATTTATTATTTTGTGTTTTATGACAATGATTTTACATTCTGTGATTACTTCCTCACACACTGACTTATTAATTACAAAATTTTAAGAAAATCGTCTACTTTTACAATGTTTGTAAATATGTGAGCACCATGTATCTATCACATATTAAATTATCTGTCGTTGCTTCATTTTTAATTCTTTTTACCTATTGTAGTATAGTAATTTTATTCTAGATGCATCGTCTTCACATATAATAATTATTTAACTAATGTACCTACGTACTATACAAACAATTGTAAAACATTTTAAAAGAGTAATGGTGGAGTTTCTTGCCCATTCTTCTCCATACGTAAACTACCTTTTGGAAGGGGCGACCAGATCCAATTTTATTATTTTGTAATTTTTGACGTTCAAAAGTGCTATACATGGGCCTATTTGAAATAAATGATTTGACTTTGACTTTGAACCTTTTTCGAGTAATTTGTCATTTTAAAATTTTTAAATAAATTAAATAAAAATGTCAAATGTCAAATGTCTCGAAAATTGTTGACATTTGCATAGGAGTAACAAGGGGTCATTTGGTTGTAAATTACCTCTCCTACATCCCCTTAAAGGATTGCCGACATATAAAACATAACCCTGTATAAGGATCACAGATAGTTATTAACACATCTGGGTGTCTGTTTGTGCATGAGAGATCTTTGAAAATGCAGTACTTTACAGTTGAAACACCTCTAGTGGGACGAGGTTCTTACAAAGGAACACTACCTTTCATGAAGACCTGCTATTAATCTAAACCACCATAAAATGTTCAATGAGTTAGCTTTACATACCACTGCTAGTTACCCACATACTGTATTGTGTTAAGCGCATTGTCTGATCAGCAACAAACCCAGGTATTCAAGCTAAGTACAACAAAGCTTAAACAATTATTATCCGACTGTGACAAAAAAGCGGAAACTCGGTCAGACCACCGCTTCCTGCCATAATTTAGACCTCATTGCATTGTAAATGAAGTACCAACGTGAGTAATGTAATTATTGATGTAGCCTCAGATGACATTGACCCAGTCAATCCACTGTGTGAACTGATAAACGCTAGAACATACTGGTTATCTCTCCATCAGCTGTAAAGACCGTGACATTCCTGAGCTATTGTCAGTGAATACTTACTTTACTTAATCACGAACCTATTAAGCAATTATTCAAAAACGATATGCTTTTGTTGTTAAAACAAATACAAGTATTTATTAAGGAAAATCATTCATCAATCTTCATAAATAAAAACAATTAATGACAGCACCATCTATGTACACAATGCCGCACTACATAGTAGCACGTGTGTCAGGTAGATGTTGGCTGTTGTGCATAGATGGCGCTTAACAGAACTTAATTAAATACGATCAATTATATTTAGGCACTTTTACTTTATGATCTTTAAGAAATAACCATATCATAATAAAATAACGAGGAAATGAGTAATCAGTTAGAAACAATTACTTATTAGAAAAGTTATAATAACACTACAGTAGAAATATTTATAATGTTTCTAATTGACTTGCTTATTTTTACTTCATCAAGTTAGTTTTGATAATGATGTTAATAAAAATCCGAAATGAACATTTTTCAATAGTGTCGGCACGTTGCCAAAATTTATAGATAGCAATCTATAATTTGAACTCAGTCTTCAAGTCAGGTTGGCCGAGTGGTCTAAGGCGCCAGATTTAAGCTCTGGTTCCCGAGAGGGAGCGTGGGTTCGAACCCCACACCTGACAAATTAATTGGTATCTTAATTGATACTTTTTGACATTTATATTTCGTTTTGTTTGTTTAACTCATTTTACTAAACGAAGATATTACAGGTTCGTTAGCAGCGTCGCTTCTGTAGCGTCGCGCGTCAAAATTCGATGACTCACAAACTGATGGATTTTGCATCTAGTATTTGTTCAAGACTGGCTCTTTTCTGTCCCTTGCCTTTATAATAGGCATGGCGATAGATAGTCCACAATTGCAATTCTACAAAGTACCTATCTACAGCTTTATAGACTAGCTTTCGTCCGCGACTTTGCCCGCGTGGATGTCGGAAATTATCTCACGAGAACGTACTACTGGGATAAAAAGTATCCTACATGTTAATCCAGGTTATAAACTATCTGTGTGCCAAATTTCATCCAAAGCCGTTCAGCCGTTTATGCGTGATTGAGTAACAAACATCCACTTAATATTAGTAGGATAGTGCGAAGTAGATTAAGTACCTATGTTATGAATTGATAATATAGTATTCTTCTAGTGAAAGAATTTTTAAAATCGGTCCCGTAGTTTTTAAATTTATTCATTACAAACAAGAATACAAATCTTTAAAAAAAAAATAGTGTTAGCAGTTAGCAGGGGCGTACCTACCGCCGTATCTGCCGTATCACTTATACGAGGCCCCCGGACCACGGGGACCCCGAAGTGCGTAAGCAAAAATTAATGAAAACTTCCCAAATTCATCATCAGCTATAAATGATTTAATAAATCAGTTTGCCGAAAAAAAAGCAAGGAGAGTGTATATTTAATTTGAATTGTTTGTAAAATTTTTGGAAAAGTGACAGATAGATAATTATGATGAATAAATATTTCTTTTAATTTTATGTAAACATTTTTTTTTTCTTTTGTTAGAAATCTTTACCCTTCATAAGAGCCCCTATACAAATTTTTATACGGGGCCCGCCAAGGCCCGCTACGCCACTGAGTGTTAGGTAGATACTTATGTAGATAGGTAATTACTTATTGTGTATTGTGTAGTGGGATATGCTGGTAGCCACATACTTGCTTGAAATTCGATTTTGGTTTTGTCTTGTTTGGATTGCAACATAATTTTCTTCAACTGCCAGCCTGTCTAGCCTTTTCCCAACCATGTATGTTGGGGTCGGCTTCCAGTCTAACCGAATGCAGCTGATTACCAGTATTTTACATGGAGCGACTGCCGATCTGTCCTCAATAATCCAATCACTGGGTAACACGATACACCTTGGTAGGACTGGTTGTCAGACTTTTGGGCTTCTTACTACCGGTAACGACTGTCAAAGATCTTCGCCCATATATCTTTTAACTAATATAATTATAATTAATATAATATAATTTAATAATAATATTATAAATAGGAAAGATTTGTATTTTTGTATGTAACGAATTAACTTAAAAACTATTGGACCGATTTGAGAAATTCTTTCAGCAATGGATAGCTACATTATCAGCGAGTAACATAGGCTACATTTTATACCCGTACTCCCACGGGAACGGGATCTACGCGGGTGAAACCCAGGGCCGGCCCGTTCATATAGGCGAACTAGGCGACGGCCTAGGGCGCTCGTATTAGGGGGGCGGCAATCGGCGGCATCGAAATTAAAAAACGATACTGTACATTAATTTTTATTTACCTACAACTTGAAAATATTCTCAATATTTTACCAATTTTTCTTTAGTTGATAGCCTCAACTCACTCCATTGCTAAAAAAATCGCGATTTCAAATTGATTGCTTCTCTTGTTGTATGTTATAGTGTTTTGTTCAAAATTGATTTGACTATTATAGTTTGGCCGCGATCGTTGTGCCGATCGCGCCTGAGAGATATTTCTCGACAGCATGTGAAGCCAAGTCAGAGGCCCATGGGCGGCTTTAAAACTCAGACACCCGGTTAGTCACTAACCACACGAAAAAGAAAGAACATAGTTTTATTTGTCACGAATTTTCTTAAAAGGGCGCCGTTCCAGCCTTTCGCTTAGGGCGCCAGGAATACTCGGGCCGGCGCTGGTGAAATCGCGTGACGTCCGCTAGTATCTTATAAAAATAAATACCGTACAGAAAATATCTTTTACTTCACATACTTAGTTGAGATAGGTATCCTCGATGTACCACGTAGGTATCTACATCTGAACACACAAGCAACCACTTTTATGATAGGATACAGAGTAGCCCATAAATGTACCTAGAAATAGGTAGGTATCGATTTTACTTCCAAATTCCAATTAACTAGAGTTCGTTGTCATAGTTCAAGGTTATCTTTAACAAGAGAAGGTTAACTGCCTGACTGTGTTCCACCCTCTTTCACCTTTCAGTCACCCCCCTTGGCATTTACCTGGGTAGGTAAGAGGGATGAGAAAAGAGATTTTTTTTATAGAGGTCAAATGGTTACAGATTAGTGAATAGTTCTAGAAAAATTACATTCGCAAGTTAGATAAAATAGCAATCCGTTATCGATAGAAACTACCTACTAGCTATTTTAAGAGACACCAGCTGCTTTTTATATTAGGTAAGGTACCTACTTATTTATAAGTTAAAAAAAAAAAGAATTATTAACTTAACTACTAACAACTACTTAACTTATTTATAACTTATTTTTAAATAAGTTACCTATGCACCTTTAGGTAGGTAAGTATGTAGGAGATAATAAAAAATATTAGACACGTATTTTTTGCTTTATGATATTAATCAAAAATAACTTAGAAAACACGCATTAAAGTTGGGGAGTGTGGGCTCGCTACGTCACAACGCAGTATTAAATCTAGCAAGGCGTGACGTCATGCCACATTTTAACTCAATGTATCGCCGTAATCTTTTGATTACAACAAAAAATAAAAAATACGTGTTCAATATTATTTATAATATATCTAATATACAAGGACAAAAAAAAATTGGACACAGGCCTATTGTTAGGTTATAATATTATTTTTAGGTTAAGTTTTGTTATTATGTGTGTTGTTTTGATGTTAATTTAAAAACTCTATTAGGTATTAATTTAAAATTAATTTGCATGCACTAAACAGGCAAAATATAGACTGTGCATTAAACCACCAACTTTTGCAACTGGTAACACCTGTATTTTCTGCAAATAAATGATTCATATTCTATTATTTTATTTGTTATTTACGTGTTTTTTATCTTTCTTTGCGTCATGTTTACCGCAAATAAACGAATTTTCTTTCTTTCTTCTTTCTTTTCTTTATCTGCTAATCTATCTACACCGTGAAATTTGAATCACAGTTTGGCTAGAACAAACGTTGTTCAGACCATGGTCTACTACCATTCTACAGCATCCAATAAAAAAAAACATAATTGGTTTTTGAAAAAACACAAAAAAGACTAAGTTTAGAATGTCAAGATTATCTACTGCTTACTAAATTTCGTTTATGGAGGTACATTTCCCTGTAGACAATGCTGTGTCCCGTGCGTGGTGTCTGTGTTGTAGGGAGTAACGATAATCTTGACATTTTAAACTTTGTCTTTTTTGTGTTTTTTCAGAAACCAATTAAGTATTTATTTTTTATTATTGGATGCTGTAGAGTGGTAGTAGACCATGGTCTGAACAACGTTTGTTCTAGCAAAACTGTGATTCAAATTTTACGGTGTATATCTATCCACTGGAGCGGACTCCGACAGGCAGCCTAACAGGATCACAATTACATAACATAACATAACATCACGCCTTGTTTCCCCGAAGGGTTGGGCAGAGGTGTCCCTGTAGCAGGGACACCCACATTTCGCAGTTATGTTTAAGTCCCATGTAATAGGTGGCGAGCCTATTGCCATCAACCGGGCACAAATCCAGACTCAGAGCTGCTACTGAGAAATTCCTGATAGAAAAACCCAATAACACTTTGCCCGACCCGGGAATCGAACCCAGGACCTCATGCTTAGCAGTAGTAGCGCTTGCGACAACTAGACCAATGAGGCGGTAGTAGTGGTTTTTACTTACAAGTAAAAACCCTTTTCTTCATAAACCTCCCTAAAATACATGTAAGTACCTACTCCTGTTGTTATTTTTACGTTAATTCCCCACTTGTAATAACTATTATGGTCGAAGAAGTAGACGTGTTTTAGTTCCAAGTATTTTTAATAACCTTCCAGTCGATATAGACAGTTCTGTCACAAAAACCTCTTTTGAAAATAAAATACATAAGTACCTCTTAAATGTGTTGTGTCAAAGCCTAAATGTAGTGAATATTTGAAAAAACAATAATCTGTGCTAAAAAGGAGCTACGTCTGCCAACAAACTGCTGTGCAGTTTGGCAGAGGTAATTTAATATGTAAAAACAAGTATTGTTGTGAATAAACACTTTTTCATTATTTTTTTTCCTGGGTCGTACACGCACGCCGGTTGCGATTACTGCGAACCTGACCTTTCTGAAGAGCACCACCAACAAACTTCTCTAAATCCCTATATAGAAGTCTTTCATCCATATCTACCATAACAAACCCTTGACCTAAACATCCATACAACCGGATTGGACAACAGCCTACTAATCCAGTGTTGTTATCGTAAAAATCTGAGCTGCCGTATGTCACAGTCTGGATTGCCGTATTTTAAGGGAAAAAAATACTAAATTGCCGTATTTATTAAAAAAATCTATTCCTCATTTGTTTCTTCTCCATAAAGGTTTCTTATCGTTTCTATTACTTTAGATTCATGTTTATCTAGAGTGTACTTCTCCTTGCTTCTCGCACATGTCGTGACTTGGTACAGTATCCTTGATTTTGCCTTGATTTTGAATCAGTTGTCATCGATTTTTTGAAGGTCATTTTCAGTTTTGACAATTAGTAGTAGTTTCTGGGTGAGTGGCAACATTGAAGATTTTTTTCTCTATTATTGTGGCGCACAGCCTCTTCAGGTGACAGATATTTGAGTTTCATTTTCATTTAATTCATTAGCTAGTGAAAATACGTTTCGTATAACTTCTATTCAATTGCCGTATTTTGTGATACGGCAATGAGAGGCCTGCCGTATAATATATCCGAAAATATATCGTGGATTGCTGCATCAATAACAACGCTGTACTAATCTAATAATCGCACAAACACAATCACATTACTGCGCAGTATCACTTGCAATGTTATGTAAACAAACTCTTCGGAAAGTTACTGGAAAACCCTGGAACACTCCTTATCGCCCAACTTAACACCGTCAAGTTAAAATCAACCTTAAAGTTTATTGACAAAGTTTTTTTCAGCTTAACATATGGTTGGATTATTTTGAATCACTCGCACATCCATTTGATTCAGTATTTACACACACATGTATAGGATTAAGTGTGTGTGTGTTTTATATGTGTGTGTAATGATAATGTGTGTGTGTCCTCAGAGAAAATGGTCACTTCAATGTTTTTCATCGGGTACCTATTTATAAATGAAATAAAAGTAATGCTAATGGTATGGACTGAACAGTATTTTGAAATATCTTCATTTATTTGTGTTTTTTTAAATTATTATTTGGTAAGTCACACTAGCAGCTAATTACTTAGCTGATGCGTATGTTTCAAATAGCTTGGAGATATTGAAGTTTAGTGTGGGGTGGGAGCCGTCACAACATTTTCCTGGAGCTCATTACATGCTGTTACAACACTTACAACTCGGTTAAAAATTGCTTCAAAGGCTTTTTCTTTGACGAATTTGCCCATAACTTTAGGGAATGTCCATACAAATATTTGTTGACATTCAGTGTGTACCGAAAGGACTTGAATGCTATAAGATTATAAGTTCTTGGTAGGTAGATTTTTTATTTAAAAATTGTACGCCTCTCTACCAAAATTTCTTTATAGTAGGTATTCAAAAACGGATGTAAGTAGAAACACCGGAAAGAGACGCCTTCGAAGGACACACAGACATTATTGGTGACGTTCTTCAAAAAAGTCAGGCTGCATATTCCGGTGGCGTGCATATATGTATTACACTCGCAACGCGGCGTGTACGTGTACAAGAGTTGTAGGCTCATAGCAGGTGGCGTTCTATAGACACTGTCTACCCCTAGAGAAAAAAACGTGAGTTTGTTTGTATATAAAGGAAAGAAAGAAATAAAGTAAACTTATTTGACCCAGGTTAAGGCATACATAAAGCATGGTATGGAAAGACTTTTTTTTTATAGGCCAGCAAATTGTGAACACACAACAGATGTCACAAGTGTAAAATTACTGTTTATTATTCGTTAATTAGGTACCTATCGATAATAATTAAACCCAGCCATGTCGCAAACATGTGGTTTATGACTCGTTCACATGTTTTCAATTTATGCCTACAGGATTTTTTTTTAAATCTCTATGTATTACATACCTGTAGGCACAGACTAGATATTTTATATTTTGCCATAAATTTACAATTTAATATTATTTGTCATTGATTATGATACTTATACTCCATTTGAAATAAGATTAGACTTTTTGACTTTTGAAATAAATCTTTTTTACAGTCCGTTCAACCGATTTTGTCTTCTATTGCATTAGTGGCATGACAAATGGCAGCTGCAGTAAACAGTTGGTGTTGTAACCACTTTTTTACTTTTAATGCCATCCTTAGGCTTACGGTATAGAAGTCAGAATCGGTTTGTCTTATCTTATTTTGATATTATTTGTCATTGATTACGATACTTAGATTATTTCGTTATTGTCTGTCCATGGTTACAGAACTAGGTAGAATTTATATAACGTGTAGGTAATTAAGCATTTATCCTTGTTTACATAGTGATCCTTATTATCTTATCTTATTTGATATATTTAATCTAATTATAATCCTACCTGTCTACAAAACGGAAATATTCCGAAATTAAATACAAAAATAACGAAATAGGTACTCATTTTCATTATAATAGGCATATTATATTATAAATATGTGCCTGCTAGCTTTCACCCGCGGCTTCGCCTGCGTTGATGTCGGAAATTATCCCACGGGAAGGTATTACCGGGATCAAAAGTATCCTATATGTTAATCCAGGTTATAAACTACCTGTGTGCCAAATTTTATCCAAATCCGTTCAGCCATTATTGCGTGATTGAGTAACAAACATCCAAACACACACACACACCCCCCCACACATCACATTCACATTACACACACATCATAATCACATTACACACACATCATAATCACACCACACACCACACCACCACACCACCACACCACACCACACCATCACTACACCACATCACCACACCACACCATCACCACATCATCATTTCACATTTATAATATTATAAGTAGGACTAGATGCCCTTGTTTCCACTCCAAATTAAGTTAAAATGTGTTTAGTTACTAAAAATCTACTTAAAGTAGCTACTCTTCTCAACCAAAAATCATCGAAATCAGTTCAGTATTTTAGTCGTAAATGCCACACAAATGAACAGACACAAACTTATCCATCTAAATGTGTTGTAGATTATTTACAAAGCAAGTAATTACTGATAATGACAACACATCAGCTGAGACAATTACATCCAAGTATGTACATAGCTATGTGCTATGTATGCGTGATGCTAATACATACCTATGTAGTGAGTGCCTACATAGCCTGAAGGAAGGTCATGACTGGTCATAACGTAGTTGTGCCATAGCCACAAAACTATCGACTTTCTATATTTAGAAATGATGAAATTCTTGTACCTAGAACGCTGTATTAACTTCACTGTAAGCAGTAATTATTTTCACATCTTTACAAAACTGTAAACAAGACATTATTCGCTTTTTATCGAGTGCTGGTTAAAAACACATGTTTTTCATATTGGATATAAACATGTTTTGACACTAACAGCTGCAAAATAAAGTAGATAATACAGTACGATTCAATGTAAAACTATAATGAAAACCACAAATAAATAATAAGTAAAATGTTCAATTGTATACTTAGAAAAACAAAAGAGCAATAAAACAAAACAATTTTTGTACCTATGTACTTTTCTGATTTATTGCAGCAAATCAGCAATGCCTCTGGCAATAATGACCTATCTATACGTCGCAGTAAGATGGTTGAAGCCGTGATATAGTTAAATCCCTAGGGACGTAACTACCTATTTCGGTGAATAGATAGTTACGTCCCTAGGGATTTACGAAAGCGGAGTTATATGAAAGCGGTTCATAACTATCTTACTCGGAATATAACTATGATACGAGCACTATCTAGTAATATAACTATTAGGGCACTCCGACCAAATAGGGTAGGGTAGGTTAGAATTGTGACCAACTACGCGCGGCGCGGCCCGGCGAGCGCTACGTCGAAATTGGACGCAGTAACAAAATTAGGGTACTCCGACAGTAATGAACCGCTTTCATATAACTATATTACGGCATATAGCTATATCCCTAGGGATATAACTATATCACTATAACCATCTTACTGCAACATATATTAGGTATAACAATACGTCGGTGATCAGTACCCTAATTGCGTAACTTATTTTCGTAAACAATTATGCCTAATTTGTTTCATTTTGACAGTTCAACGATATTCATTGCTATAATTACGTTGTTGAGCAGATTTTGTTTTCCAACTTACAAAGCAATGGATTAACAATCTGTTGCAAATCGAAACAGTAGTCGTTGTGTTGTATTACGCAATAGGGTACAGATCACTCGCCATGGTGAGCAGACTGATTATTTTTGCCACCCAACATCATAAAAGTTGTTTTGAAAACTTAGAATGTATAGGCATACTTTAATTACAGAAAATTCACAAGGCGGAAAAAATATTAATTTTAATTAAATTGATCCCATAATCAGTTAACCTTTCAAGTTTCGTTCTCACTAATAACTATGTGGCACACAATTACTCTTATCTTCACGTTCTACTGCAGGGAGGGGGAGAACAGTACTGTCGGCCATATCTATATATATAGTAAACACGTGAAGCCGTGCTCGGTGATAGGGTAAAACGTGACCATTGTTGGGTGGATAAAAATAGCGACTACCTAACTTGGTTACTTAGAAATTTAGAATTAGGGACCGTTGAACTATTACGTAAGCACTATAGGGGGGCGGGGGGTCTATACTTTGCTTATTTTTGATGACATGAGGGGTGGGGGGGGGGTCTAGATGGTGATTACGTCAGCAGTAATTATTTACTTTTTTGGCAACCCACACATTGTCAATGCTTGAAAACGAAACGCATATTCGGGGATTCCCACAAATAATGAATACGTTTAGGTACTCGCTTAGAACCGAGTAGGGGAATTACCGCGTGCAACCGAAAAATACAGAATACTTACATTTAAAGAAAAATGCATATAGGTACCAATGTTTACGTAAGCATGGGAGGGGGGTAAGAGCTTTGCTTACTTTTGCTGACAAGGGGGCGGGGGGGTAAATAATTGTAATAAATCTGCTTGACGTAGGTAATACTTGAACAGCCCCTTACTCACTAAACCGCCGCGCGCCGCCGCCCGTACCCATATGGTTATCTACAGAAATTCCAGAAACATGTGCCTACTGTATTTATTAACTAACAGTTTGACAGCCTTTTTGGAGAATATTGACTGCATTTTCACCCAGTAACTGGGTTGTGGAGGTCAGATAGGCAGTCGCTCCATGTAGGTAAAATACGGGTATCCGGTTAGCCTGGAAGCCGACCGCAACGTAGTTGGGAAAAGTTTAGGCAGATGTTGTACTGTTACATGGGAATAACCATACTTAATTAATAGCTGCACGAATATGTATAGGTTTTTTCGCTTACATTTACCAACGATTGTGTTGTTTTGTAGGTTTACATAATACTTAAACCAATAGAAGCACAAAACGACAATTTAATATAGCCATAAGTCTTCTCTTTTTCGTGTGGTTAGTGACTAACCTGGGCCTCAAGTCTGCTATTACAATAGTGTCAGAATGGTCTATCATTGACTTCATAATTGTTGATTTTGACAAGTTTGGTAATCTACTAATATAATGGCGTCATTATGACTTTCCAATGGTCAGCCACTGACACTCCATTGAAAGAAATGGCACTTATTGGTAATCTCGTACATAATGACAAATTAATGACTGACTTAGGCGGTATCATTGGTCGTATTGTACGACAATGCCATTATAACACAATTCTATTACGAGACCATTGACCGACCAATGATCGACCATTATGAATTTAGCAGATTACGAACTTTTAGCAAAATGACAATGGGATCGTGTTGGAATGACAAATTTATAAAAATAGCAGACTTGGGCCCCTGGTGTCAGAGTTATAAAGTCGCCCATGGGCCTCTGACTTGACTTCACATGCCGTCGAGAAATATCTCTCAGGCATGCCGGTTTCCTCACGATGTTTTCCTTCACCGTTTTTGAAGCAAGTGATACTTATACAATACACACATGAATCCGAAAAGTCAGAGGTGAGTGTGTAGCTACAAACAAGTAAAAGGTTGATTTTGGAAATTGAAAAACGTTTCTTCGATTGTATAACGTGGTCTCGGACAGAAAAGTGTGCTGTCCTAGGCACCAGCGAATTTGTATAGATCAACTACCCATCGTGTCGAAGACATGTGACATCTACCAACTCGCACTGGGCCCGCGTGGTGGTTTACGGCCCACTCCCTCTCACAGAGAGGAGGCCTGTGTCCCAGCAGTGGGAACATTTATAGGCTGATGATGATGATGAACTACCCATCCTCGCAGGAGAAGCTTAATCTCCCTTGATAATTTCAATGTTTGTAAAATAATAAACTCTAATAATACAGAGTTGCTATATTTACATAAGACGTTACCTTCTGCGCGTTATTTCTAGATAGTTTGACATGTTATTACCTGATAATATCGACGGGTGACTGGAATGGGACGATGCTTATCTCTATGTACCTACATAATATTATATGTTATGTATTTGTATTACTATCTTTTTGTTGCGTCTGCAAGGTCGTCGCCAGGTGAAATAGGACTTTGAACCTGACTGAAGGACGGCAACTAGGTAGGTACTTGTCGTAAGTAGAGTTCGAGATTCCACCCACTTTTCATAGAGCTCATACGCCATGCCGCCATATATATTGGAAGTGAACCCTCCGGGAGGGTTACCGGCATTACGTTTGCGCTAAAGTTAACCATCGCGGACGGTCAACGGCATAAGGTTTAAAACCGTGATATAAAACACTGTAAAACGAAGTAAAATAGTTCTTGTCGCTATATGTAGGATCCAACCTTTTAAATTTTTAGTGAATATTTGGAACCGTGAACAAAATTTTAAAAAAATGCTTTAATTTTAAAATCAACGGATACACTAGGTAATAAATATTGTTAAAATATACATCAGATTTTATTTTCACTGTTTATAATGCTTTATTCGTTAAGAAAAACCTACATTTAAAATGAGCCCACCGCGAGGGCTCCCGGCATCCCAGATGCGACTAGGTGAACCCTCCAGTAAGGCACTGAACATCTTAAAATATTACCTACAGCTAGGTTACAATATAATATTTGCAAGTGAGCCCCAAACTAGACAGTTAGTCTGTACCAGAGTTGGCATGATTAAATCACTTTGATTTTAATCATGATTTAAATCACGATTTAAATCAAGTGATTTTTTCAATAAAAATCATTGATTAAATTAAATTGTATTATTTCTTTCTTATTTGTAACACAAATTAAAATTTCTTAATTTTGGATAACGGTTAGATACATAAAACTGTATGTTTGAAAATCACTTTGAGTTAGAATTCTAATATTTAAATAAACAAAAACACCAACTTTCCAGCGTTTTCCGTTCCTAATTTGTTTCTGATTTTAGAATGTACAAATCCAAAGGGGGAAAGGGCTCTCTCCACTGATGCTGACGATGCGATGGCTCTAAATAATTGTCTCAAAACAAAAGCACGTTTCGTTTGACACACAATTTTAAGTGGATTTTGCAGCCTCAAGCAAAAAATCCATAAAATCACGATGTTTTTTATTATTTGCAAAAAATCGTGATTTTTTCCAACCCTGGGCTGTACCTTGGGGCTCGAGTGTTAGTGAAAACGGACATTAATTGCACACAGCAATAGGGTAGTTTCCTAGGTAAAAAATTAAAATTCTATTTAGTCCGTCTTTCAGATAATAAAAAAATATTAGACACGTATTTTTTGCTTTATCATATAAATCAAAAATAACTTAGAAAACACGCCTTAAAGTTGGGGAGTGGGGGCTCGCTACGTCACAACGTCGTATAAAATCTAGCACGGCGTGACGTCATACCACATTTTAACCCAATGTCAATGTCAATCTTTTGATTACGTCAAAAAATAAAACATACGTGTCCAATATTTTTTTATTTTCTGAAAGACGGACTAAAAAAAAATTGGACACAGGCCTATTGCAGTACAATATTGTTACAACTATATTGATATCTACTGACAAATATTTCCGGTGAGGACATAGTAGGATCACGTCCAGTGAAAATTAAGTGCATGTAAAACAAAATTAACAAATGATTTTTATAATAATTAATTCTAGAGAATAAATAATCAATTTTTATCCCTACAATTCCTTGCTACGCGGGCCTACGGCGTAGCACGAAATAGTTCATAATTTTCATCTAGACTCCATTTGATTTCCAATGCGCCATTACCAAGCCAGGGTAGGGCTTCCAAAATCGATATCGCCTACGCAACAGACTCGCCTGTCATTCGCAGGAAGGTGGGCAGATGTGTAGATGTAGCGTGATTCTACTGAAAACTTTCCGTTGTTATGACAATAATGAAAATGGTGCTGCAAACAAAAGACGATTATGTATACCAAGCCAGGGTAATTGCGTAACACACACATAAAATGACAATTGATCGCAATGGGTTTCATTTTGACAGTTCACGCACGTTCATTGCGTTATTTACGTTGGTGTGCAGACGAATTTTTCAAACCTTTGAAGCAATGGATTGGCGATATCCTTTAAACCCTCGAATTGTCATTGAAAGTGTGTTACACAATTGGAGTACTGCCTTCTGAATCAGGCCCTTGATCCAACCGCCTAACGACAGTCTCGAGAGATGTTGGTCGAGGCTTTCTGCTATCAGGCCATTAGCCGTTACGACAATCGGCACAATGATAGCCGAGCTGACATTCCACATGTCAACAACCTCGTGTGTTAAGTCGAGATATTTTATTTGTTTCTCTTTCTCAGCTATCACGAGGTTCTCGTCATGTGGAATGGTAACATCGACTTTCATTGCTCATCACCATCATCATATCAGCCGAAAGACGTCCACTGCTGGACATAGGCCTCCCCCAAGCACCTCCACTTCGACCGATTCTGTGCTTTCCGCATCCAGCGGATTCCTGCGGCTTTCACAAGGTCATAGGTCCATCTTGTGGGAGGCCTTCCAACGCTACGTCTTCCGGTACGTGGTCGTCCCTCCAGAACCTTTCGACCCCATCGGCCATCTGTTCTGCGAGCAATGTGCCCTGCCCATTACCATTTAAGTTTGGCAATTCTTCGGGCTATGTCGGTTACCTTGGTTCTCCTACGGATCTCTTCATTTCTGATTCGATCACGTAGGGAAACTCCAAGCATAGCCCTCTCCACTACATCAGGTTTATTTTCACCAATAGTCCGGGTAATGATAGACCGATCCCAATACAGCGGGACATGGTCATTTTCGAGAACTGAGACATCTGCGACTGCATCATTCTCACCGGCATCATAATTAGAGCCGCAAGCTCCTTCAAAAGTGACTCACCAGCTTCCCCGGCGCCTGAACTCAATATGTCTTTTAAATACTGAGGAGTCAGGGCGTCAAGGCGGCTGGTGGAACCATTTCGAAAGGAGTTCACGGAAGCAATCAAGGCGCTAAAATAAGGTGTTGAATCCGGATCAGGAGTGAGGGGGGGGGGGTTGGGGAAGGTGAAATCATCGGCTCTGGAGAGTAGTAGTACAGCCTGGCTGCTCCCCTGATGTCATCTTCAGTTAATTTGGATTCTACATGTGACCATAAGCCTCTTCGTAAAGGGTTATTGGAAACAGGTAATTTGGATTTAGATTAAGGATCGAATTTGATTTTTCAATGTTTTTTTAGTTGCCATATTTTTTTGGACATGCAGAATCCTGTAAGAGAAGGTAAGTAATTGCTCCCAGGCACTTTTTGAGTTCTCCTGGTTCGCAAGACGGAGATATTGCGTCAAACTCAGTGCAATGGGCCGTCTCGCACGGGCGGGCTCTTTAAAATATTGGGGAAGAATTTTTGAATTTTGTCAACGTTTTCCACAAACTTTGATCTGGAGTTGCTGATGTTGGGGATGGGGTTGGGGGCACATAGGTACACTATGTGGTTTGTGAACCTTGCATAGTGCCTTTAAAGAAGCGTGGCTGTGAGCAATGGGGACATCTCACCACCCACATGGAGCAATGTGGCAGGTTGACTAGCGCTATTTCCGGCGCCGCTACAGAATGTATAAATACACTTAACTATGTATATGAAAAATTACATGCGCGCTGCACAAAATACACAATTATATAAATGGATAAAAATATCACAAAAATAAAACGATAGCGTCAGTACATAGTACCTCAATGAACGATAGTAACAGAGTACATGTTTTCTATAGGGTACCTAATGAACAATAGTAACACAGAGTACATTTTAGGATAGTAAATAAAATTGTCTGTCTTGTCACTTGGTGACAGAGGTGGTGCGCTGGCGCAGACGCGCGCTGGGCGCAGCCTTCTTTTTCTTTTCTTTTACTATTTGTCCAAAAAGGATGTTAATCTTGCAAATCTTTTAAGCAGAACTCAAGGAGTAGGGTTTTGTAGCTGATATCACTGACGCTCTACGTTTGCAAGGTACCCTCCGAAACTTTTTTATTTTTTTTGGTTTTCTGATTTTCCGAAATACAAAATCTGTAGCTTTGTGTTGATTTGTATAATTATTTTCGACGACGATTCGGTAACTGTTGAAAGAAAAGCCGTAAGGCGAGCAGTAAGGTATCAAGGCTCAGAGTATCACACATGGACGCATTAAAATTTACTTTGTTAATATTATTATTTTGAAATTCTGTTTTTTATTGAAATAAATACTTACCGCGTTCAGGTATTTTATACTTATTGTTATGATGATTAGCTCACGTGTTTGTGTCACATTATCGTGAGAGCACTTTCGAATCAAATCTAATATTTTCTATATACTAATATAATTATATTGTAGTAGGTAATGAATGTTTATTAGTAGAACGAAGATTCTAGTTTTATCAACCTTTTTGATAGGCTGCTCAACATAGGGCCAAATAGATTGTCTCTTCAAATGGATTTGAGTTGCTCCCCAAATTTTTTACGAGAACGTCTATCCATAGTCTAGCTAGTATATTATACCTAAGTCTTAGACCTACTTAGTTTACAGCCTGACTCGACTCCAACATGAACCTGAATGCTTTAGAATTGGAATGTTCTTACAGGCGGTTACAAAAATACTCCCTAGGGTTTTGAGGATTTACAGGAACTTTCTAGACGCGTCCGTCGCGGTCGGTAAGTCAAGCAAGTCTTCTAAAAACGTCATCATCTTCCAAAGACATCAGTTTCATTAGACACTGTTACATTCGAATTTTATAAAGCAACCCAAATTGCAGAATTATTTTAAATCATGGGAATTCCACACAGACAACTTCTGTATAAAAACACTACCAAACACAAACGTGTGTCACGTGTGTGTTTTGTTTTGACGCGTTTCAATCGCACACAGGGAAACATGACGCACACATACAACGATAACCTACAAATGAACACACAGCATAAACGTGCACGTTTTCCGTTGTATCGGTATGACGCACGTGCAAGGAGGCGGGCGGAGGTGCGCGGGGCGAGGCAAAATGGAATGGACGGTTTATATAGGACGCGAGCACGCAGACGAAACCAGTTTGATTCGAGAAGTAAACAAACAAACACCTTCGAAAAAGCATCACAATTTGTTGCGCCGGCTGATAGCCAAGATGGGTACGTTCACCTTTTCTACTTTATCATCAATTCATCATCGTAGCATTGACCTTACTTTTCATTTAGCCTATATTTACATCCACCCCAAAATATCAACCTAATTCCCAGCAAATAATATCTCTACTTCCGATAATTTTCTATCCTTCCGAATTTTTCAAATCTTCCCTTATTTCTGATTGATCTTCAATTGTTACTCTGACCCTTTCGAAGACTGACATGACACTATTATCAGCTGTTTATTGAATTAGTCCTCACTCCAACTGCACTGTTATTTTATCTTGTTATTACTGCTCACCACTCAATGTATTCTATATATATTTTGTTCTGCTTGATTTATTTGCTTCAACGAGAACATTATATTTGAGCCTAATTTAAACCTTATCTATAGTTGTTAATTTCGTGGCATAGTAACGGCTTTTCCTATATTCTGAATTTGGGTACTATTATTTCTAAAGTCACGAGGTAAAAACCATATTTGGTAGGCGTTAGCAATTTACATTTTTTTAAATAATTTCGCTTTCTCTCTTTTGACGTCTTGCCTTTATTAGGGTTCCGTGCCCGAAGGGTGAAAACGGAACTTTATTATTAAGCCTCCGCTGTCTGTCCGTCCGTCTGTCTGTCAGCGGGCTGTATTTCATGAACCGTAATAAGCAGATAGTTGAAATTTTCACAGATTGTGTATTTCAACATAAAAATTTGTTATGAAATCATTTGAAGGGGGTCCCACTTGTTCGGGTTTATTATTTGATAATTACTTTTCCTGTGTCTTAAAGAATCATAATATCTTTGAATAATAAACTCCATTGGTCTTGAAAGGGCTTTAATCATCATAATTAAATCACGAAAATTCGATCCCATTAAAGAAATTGCACCATATTCATTTATGGTGCTATGCGTCATTTAGGTAGGTACATAATGGCGTCCTCGCGTGCCGCTGTCTAGACATAATTAAATTAACTTCTATTGTCTAACCTCTCCTTCAGTCTAGGAAATAGACACACCTCTATTTGCTGGCTTACAGTGATAGTCATGATAAACTTTCAAATGGTTATTTGCTTACAAATACTGAATTCTATTTATAGTGTTACCAAACCTTTTGCCATCTTTTAAACGAAATCTGAATCTTGTAATCTAATTTTAAATCGTCTGCCTCCAAACACGTGTTTTCTATCAAGTCTGTTTCCATTCACATTTCACGGAAACACTTTTCGCCGTCTTTGATGTTCATCATCATCATCATCAGCCTATAAATGTTCCTACTGCAGGGACACAAGCCTCCTCTCTGTGAGAGGGAGTGGGCCGTAATCCACCACGCCGGCCCAGTGCGGGTTGGTAGATGTCACATGTCTTCGAATTTTCGGTTCTGGGACATGCCGGTTTCCTCACGATGTTTTCCTTCACCGTCTTTGATGTTACCCAAAATAAATTGTACAACGTCAAAGCAAACATCGTCTAAATAACAAACGACGTAAACCATTCCTGGCTTTTCGCTATATTCATTAACTGTGCCATGAAGATATTGAGTGACGTGGATGTAAACCATTTTAGTTATATCCCTACTTCCGACTTATGACCCTGGCCGGTGAGTCATCCGGTTTCCCATTACGGGTGTGTTTGTGAATGTCGTCACTGTGCTCAATTAGCATATATTAGCAATTCTTGGAGGTTGGCCTTTATGACGTAGATTACCTACCCACACTCCTTGTGTAACACCAGTCGATACTCAGAACAGACACTATCGATGCATAATCACTGCTTAGTAACCGCATTGTATTGGTAATGATAATGACGCAACACTTGGACAGCTTATCGTCATTCATTGACAATGGCACGAAAGGAATTTATGTTTTATCGTGAGTTGTTATTGAGTAGCACATTTCTTCTTTTTTTATTTTATTTAAACTGACATCAAAATGATCTACCATTCATCTGCAATCGCTTATCATAGATTCATTAATGCCCTAACATTTGACAATATTTAACCTTATTATTTCTTTGTTACAGACATGTTAAATATAAAACCGTTAAGTAAGGACTTAGAGTGGTCTCAGGATGCGTCCGCGGGGGCGGGCATGGAGACCACTGGTGCGGGCGGGACCGACGCGTCCGCCGCGCCGCTAGCATGTTCATCGAGCGAGGAGCGCGCCCTACGCCGCGTTGTGGGTCGCTGGGGCACCGAGTGGTTGAGCTGACTCGGCTCCGACGCACGCGCCGCCGGCAGCTGGCCTGCCGACCACCCCCTCCCGCCACCCCGGTGGGGGGCCCCCCGCCCCGCCCTGCGACTCACCCTCCAACGCTACGAGGACCTGGTCGCTAAGGCGGAGGCGCTGTTGAGCCGTCTCGTCGTCTCGGAGAATTATGACTCCATCAATAACTTCATTTCTCTATACGATGCCTACATGGCAGCCCCGGACGCGACTCTTCAGGAGTACTTCCCGAAGTACAACCCGCCCATCCGTCCCCATAAGCATACGTGTGTCGGTCTGGCCATGGAAGTCGAGAAACTGCTGAAAGGCTTGGAGAAGGACTTCCCTGGCATCTCAAAGTCCATGATGATTGTATCGTGTGACGAGAACATCCAAGATCTAGTAGACTACGCAACATTCAGTCCTGGACCCCAAGGGTTCTTGATCGAGACTGAGAAAGATCACGTGATGCTTGCTATCAACGTGAAGGTGGACGGAAGGCCTGGCATGTTCCTGTCAGATCTGGGTTACCACATCGCTCGCGTCGTCACTGTTATGGCTGATCGTTGCTACCCTCATACTGGTGAGTCTTGAATACACTCGTCTATGTATATCAAATCCAAATAAAAAATCTGCACCATTTTCTTGGCCCAAATTGTCATATTAATCTCGGTTTCCTAACAGGTTGGTTCACCCAATCGGACGAGCCTCACTGCCGCAAGGAGTACAACTACCAGTTCAATACGCTGAACAGCAACTACATCGAGTGGCATGAGCGCGAGACCAGGGGCGCCGTGGTGAAGGAGCGCCTGTCACTCATCTATGTCGCTAAGGCGTATTTGACAGCTGTCAGTGTCACCGAGAAGAGGAACATCGTTTGGGACTTGAGGTTGGTAACGACTTTGACAATTTTGAAAGCGTCACTTAGTCTTTTTTTCAAGACTTTTGGGGTCATGTTGTTCCAGTATATTTTCTTGATATTGATTGATTTACGAGGCGTCTGCTAATTGGCCCTTTTCAAGTACTTTTTGGCTACTGACTAAGGCGCCATTTTGATAAAATTGTGGAAAAACACTTGATTTGCAAATAGGATTAAAAGTATACTGTTATCTATGTACTCGTTATAATCAGATGAGTAACGCAATAAACGATATCTCTATGATAACAGTCAATATACTATCAAAGAACAATAGTGTGTGTATCTTCAAGATTATTAATTATCTTATAAAAAAATATTTAGGTAATGGTGCCGATTCCCTTGTTCACAAACTAAACTAAATTTAAGTTCAGTGCATCTTTTTCTTTCTATTTCATTAAGAAAAGGACAGAATATAAATTTTAGTTTAGTCCTGTCAAATTAATCAGCGTTTGACGTAAATTGACGTAATTTTAGTCGGCAAGTTTTTAATCACGTCTAAACTTGTATGGAGAGTGACAGGCGATGATTAATTTGACAGGACTAAACTAAAATTTATCTTCTGTCCTTTTCTTAATGAAATAGAAAGAAAAAGATGCACTGAACTTAAATTTAGTTTAGTTTGTGAACAAGGGAATCGGCACCACTGTATCTTCATCAAAGCTTATATAATATTTTATTGCCATAATGCCATGTCAACAAAATAAACAAAACAATATGCTTAAAGAAGTAAATAAAATATTGAACAAGCTTTGCTAAACCCACTTATTGTTCTCAAAATAACTATGGCACATTATCTATCGTGTGTTTCGAATCTAAATGACTTTAATACAATTAGGGCTCTGGTAATTGCTAGCCATGACAGTCTGATTAACATTGTACCAGGAAATTCTAACTGGTTAGTAATAGTTAGATAGAACTACATAAAACACGATGCAACATCGCGATTAATGCAAAACTAATAAGCATTTACACATTACCACTTTTTTGCTATTTTAAGCTGTGGTATCAAAAGGCTGTGGCAGATACTTAATAGCAATCATGGTCGTCAAGCTATTGGGGATCAAATGTAACAAAAAATATAGGCCGATTGACACCATCTTACATCTATATTTGAAACGACGTTGATTATGTATAGATACATATATATAGAATAGATATGCTATCGCTATGGGCTCTGGAGTATTTTCGCTCCCAATGACGTCAAATGATATAAATTTATGTCAACTTCTCCATATTTTATGCCAGTATTTTTGTAGAACCGATTTAGCTAATGAACTCGAAACTTTATCTTTATATCGGTCATCTACACAACTTTAGACAGGCAAAGACCCTGAGGCTCTCTAGCCCTAAATATTAAGATTTCTTCATGGATCTTGGCTGGACGATGGCTTGATATACAGCCAAATCTCGGCTATTATTGCATTTCATTTACCAATTTTAACACATTATTTTTCTGTTATTTTCAGGAGTTTACTCGCCAGGGATCCTAAGGGTCGTCTGACCGCCGGTATCTACTTCCCTATGAAGAAGAAGGACCAACAGTTCACCATGTTCTTCGATGCCAACAACGGCAAGCAAAGGAAGAAACTCAAGTTCGAAACCTTCTTGAAATTGCAAACGGTAATTAGAACAAAATTATTAAAACCTATTGTGATATTTTTCCCCAATTGACGGAGAATATTAGTGTCGTCATATAATATACCCAGCCACAAATTTTGAGGATAAACCGTTAATTAGTTTCATATTGTGCGTCTATCTAGCTAGTACCAGGAAGATCATACTTACCTAATATTTTATGGCCAGAGCACTTTATTCTACATATTTCAGTAATATTTTATAACTCAACGAAAATGTGAAATTCCCGCAATCAAGGTCATCGTTTACACGGACGTCATAGCTCTGGCGTTTTGCCAGATTCATTTTATGGAATTTACCATTCCAGATTTTATGGAATTGAGATTTTTTCTGAACAGTGAACGCCATCTAGTGAGCTCTTGCTGCAACAACACAAGTTTACTTCACTGAAAACTGGTTCTACTTCTAGCTCTAAAACTCCAAATGTTCTCAAATAATTTAACAATATCTGGATGACCGAGCTTAGGTCGTTTTTTTTTAACGACGTTTTCTAAAAATGATACCTTAGCTAGATCGATTTATCGCCCCCAAAACCCCCTGCATACTAAATTTCATGAAAATCGTTGGAGCCGTTTCCGAGATTCAGATTATATACAACAAGAATTGCTCGTTTAAAGGTATTAGATAGATAAACTGGACGTTTTTTGCAAGCATACAGCATGTATTAAACTTTTAAAACTAAGGATATCCTAAAATCTTATACTCAATCTATATTTCCAACAACGAACAATGAATTTAATATTTCGTCTGAGATTTCAAAAAAAAGAATACCTTATCACCTCACTCGAAAGACATCTCCCCCGTCACAATTCGTCAATAACTAACCCATTTTTCTTCCTTCCAGATTCCTGACGAGGTCGTAGATGAGGTCGAACAGTGCAACGACCAGCTCCGTCTCCGCGATGGTGAGCTACTGTCTATCCTGAACAAGCTGGCCACCATCATGGCCGACGAGGAGTACATAGTCGAACTGCAGGACATCAACGACAAAATCGTGCAACTTTCTGCTGGAAACTAAACTAAAAAAACCTTTAAAATTACATTAAGTCAACAAGATCTTAAGAAGATCGTCATTAATTTGCGAATTGATGGAGTTCTAATTTGGTTTCTTGCACATATTTTTGGATAGTGTACAATCGATTTTAACATCGTAGCTAATATACTAATCGTTTTAAAATTTAGTATCGATTAGAAAATTAGATATAGATTAGAGTTCCGGGTAATTAGTATCATAGAACCTCGTAGAACTCATTTAAATTGAATGTGACATTTTTTTGTTATTACTTACTTCATTTAGATTTCATTAATTCTTTGGAAAATGACGTTGTTTCGGCCTAGCATAAAGCTCAAGGCTGTATAGATTAAGACCTTTGCCTGTAATGGCAAATAAATCAACAACAACATCGTTCATCTATGGAATTTATTCTTTTTTCTTTTTCTTACGCACAGATAGGGTATTAGATGTTTTTAGAATATTGCAATTTGTATACAAATAAATGGGTGAATATTAGTTTTCATCCTTACATTCTGTTCTGTTCATGTAGTTCATCATTTTGTTATAGAGGTTACACAAGTAGTTGTGACGTAGTTTGAAGTACTGAGACGTATGACGACACACGGTTCAACATGGGATATTAAAAAAAATATTAGAAAAATGTTTTTTGTTTTATTTTTAACTTCATAAAACCTTCCTGTTTATTAATTTATTTAACCATTTATGTACACACGTATATACACAGACAAGACAAAAGGAACAGAAACATACGTACAAAGGTGATGCTTATTTCTAAAGAAATCTCTTCCAGCATTCCTGCGATAGGACAGAGGATAAGATGTAGACACCGTGTGTAAGAGTAGAGAGAAAGTAAAGCCCCGAATACACTAGGGAACAAAATGTCCCCCAACATGATGCGCAACACCCAATCTACGTGACGCTGCAACATTGCATAGTGTCCCGCAACATTCCCCGCAACATTGTACGTGACGTGGGGCATGTTGCTTGCTCTCGCCTCGAGAGCGAGCGCACCTGTCCCGCGTCAGTGTCGCGCCATTTGTCACCGAGTGTAGTCGGAGATCACTTAGAATATTAACTCTTCTTTCTCGTTGTAAAAAATTCCGCATCCACCACCTTCTCTTTCTCTTACGTTTCAACACACTCGATATAATTACTATGTATGTAGCACTAATAGCTACAACCTCCTCGGGCGACATTTCTATGAGCACTGACTAGCGTGGCCGGCAAAATGTTCCGCGACAATTGTCTCGGGACTCTTCACGTAGTTGTTGAGGGACATGTTCCGCAACATGTTTCTTCATTTGCCCCCTAGTGTATCCCAGGCTTTCAATACATAAAATCAAAACAGTTCACTTAATATAATAAAACAAATAATATGAGAATATACTTACTTACTTACAAACATACATACTTCTAAAATAAATAACACTAAGATACTATTAATTATAATGTAACAAAATATTTTAAAAATACAAAATAAATACCTACGCAACTATGACGAAGTAGAAAGATAGTGTTTACAATCTTTTTTTAATAACTGCAACAGTTTGACAGTCCCTAATGTCAGGTGGAAGTGAATTCCACAACCGAACCGCGTGCACACTGAAGGAGTAGAAGTCAGTGGCCACTCCAGGGGACTTAAGGATGTTTCTAAGATGCGACCCTTCGATCACTAAATAACAACCTAAGTGTATTATTTTATTCACGCTATGGCCCGCACCAAAAATAGTGGGTGGAGTAATAATTCTTTGCTACAGAAAAAACAACGAATTTTGCACGAATCTGATGCCTGTTTTCACTAATATTGGCTACATGAATGCTAATATACATCATCATCATCATCATTTCAGCCGAAAGTCGTCCACTGCTGGACATAGGCCTCCCCCAAGCACCGCCACTTTGACCGAGTCTGTGCTTTCCGCATCCAGCGGATTCCTGCGGCCTTCACAAGATCATCGGTCCATCTTGTGGGGGAGGCCTTCCAACGCTACGTCTTCCGGTACATGGTGGACCCCATCGGCCATCCGTTCTGCGAGCAATGTGCCCTACCCATTGCCACTTAAGTTTCGCAATTAATATACAACGTGTAACGTTAAATGCGCAAAACCTCAGACACCCCAACTGATTTTTAATTCCATTGCCCTATTTCAGAGATAAAAAAATTGTAAAGGTTTTATGTGCTGTTTTAGTTCGTACTCGTAAGTATCGTATTTGCATTGAAATAAAAGCTATTATTATCCCGCGTATGAGAAAATTTAAATTGGTCGACAACAATTTGTGTTTGTTTACCTATTTTGGCGGGTTTGCGCATGTGAGGGCTTGACCTATTAATAAATAGACACGGCATGATTTTTTGAAAAATGTGACCTATATTAAAAAGTGATTCATTTGATTCTGCTCGTAATTCTGATCAAACTATTTTCAGGTTTTGTTCATTTAACGTTACACGTTGTATACTGGCCTCCAAGGTAATATTTTAAAATTATAATTGTGTCTCTTATGAAGTAATGAAGGGAACGTCAGATCCCATCGTAATAACCCTTTTAGTCTGACTTTTCCATACAAAAACAAATAAAAATAACTGGCAAAATGTAAGTGTACTAAACACGTCTGCCTAGCTCGTAGGGGAATACAGCCGTGAAGTTATGTTTGTTTATCCAAACAAAATCCCTTCAACAAAAAATAATAACAATAAATATTCATTATAAAGCATTTTTGCGTCAACTCGTAGCGTATCCCCGTAGAAAGCCTACGGGAGTGCTACGGGGCTACGGGTCATCTACGAACAGGTCTACGTGCGTAGAGGGCCTACGGCGTAGGCCTCGTTAGGGCTTTTTAAAATTATTTCAGAACCGAACCGTTTTTACCTTTATCCATATTGAAATCTAGTTTATCGTTTTACGTGAGTATGTATTGAGAGTACGACGAAGTGCATTTGATATTGACTTCGTTATTTGGGATCTAAAAATAGTCGAGTCAGAAAAAATCAATCGTTCTATGGTTTCCAATTTGATATTGTCAGAGCTTATCTTTACTTGATCAGCTAAGGCGGTAGGTATAATTTATTTAACAGTTTACAAACGATACTGTTTGGGAAGGCAGGCGTTTAGGTTTAATGGTTGCCCATACAAGAAAAGAACACGCTTTCTTTCTTAAGTTTGCGGTTCTACTTAAACCGCGAAAGGTGGTGTTTTTCGTCAGTCAGCATGTTACAATAGGTATATTTCTGTCAAAATAAAGTTGATAATAATATTGATGACTCAAAGACTCTACAAATTCCGCTAGTGAGCATGACACAACAGTTCCGAATTTATTATGCTATCGTAGGAGTAAATCCTATCGTATATTTGTACTCACGTTCTCGAAATCGACTCTAACGATTTCGATGAAAGTTGCAATGTTTACGGGGGCGAAAAATCAATCTAGCTAGGTCTCATGTCTGGGAAAATTAGTTTTCTCTGTATTTTCACCTGAGCAGAGCTCGATCACCCAAAGTTAAGAATAAGATAATTAATAATGACATGAGAATAATGACATGGCAGCATGGAATTAGTAGGTACCATACATGGATTAGTATGAACTATCCTATACTATTAAATGAGCATTCTCTATTTGCACCAGAGCAGAGCTCGGTCGCCCAGGTACTAAAAAACTATAGTCTACAATATAATTACAAGAAAAAAATACATGAACAGTTTTATTCGGTTAAGAACGACATCTGTGTTTAGCTAGAGAGAATACTGACGCAGTTAATTTTATGCTGACCGTAATTAGAAATGATACTGCATTATATCAATAGAGGGCACTCTTTGCTCACATCATTATCGTGAATATTGTCCGAAGAAAGGACCATCAGCAAAAACAATAAATATGTTTATAATACAATTTAATATGCATGGGCTAAATGGTCTATCAATATTGAAAAAACTGCTGCGATTTTTTTGTAGAATAAATATTATATTTAAAATGTAGGTAAATTACAAATTCAATTAACAATTCAATTAACAGATTACAAATTCAATTAATTAATACAATTTATACATTATTATAAAACAATCAAAAATATAATAATATAATCAAAAGATCCAATATTTCCCACAAACCGTAGTCTAGTCAACAACGTGATTAATATAAAACCTTCAGAAAATCACGTGCCTAGTAAGAAACACGTGGGATCGGTCGCGTGAGCTTGCCTCAATCATTCCCATTTATTAAGACGATATTCGGGCACATCTGTACCCTAATTGCGTAATACAACACAATCACAATTTTTTTCGATTTGAAACAGATTACTAATCCATTGCTTCATAAGTTGAAAAAAATCTGCTCAACAACATAAATAACACAATGAAAGTTGTTAAACTGTCAAAATTAAACAAATTAGGCAAAATTGTTTACGAAAATAAGTTACGCAATTAGGGTACAGGACCTCTATCAACTCAGCCTATTGCTGTCCACTGCTGGACATAGGCCTCTCCCAGGCTACGCCACAACACCATGTCATCTGCCTTCCGCATCCAGTCTGTCCTAGACATCTTTTTAAGGTCGTTGGTCCATCTAGCTGGGGGGTGTCCCACACTACGCTTGCCGATACACGGTCTCCACTCCAGAACTCGTCTGCTCCACCGGCGATCTAGACGTCTATAGCATGATAACTATTATTGAGACCTTCAATTACCAACTGCCCAATATTTTAGCGACTACGTATTATGCAGTCGCAATTATACGAAAAGTAAATGTATGTGTGTGTAATGTGTGTGTAAAATAAATGATAAGAGTGTGGAGCAAGTAAGTGAGTTTATATATTTGGGGAGTCTGTTTACAAGTGATGGGAAGATTTATGGAGATGTGGAAAGGAGAGTAAACGCGGGAAACAAAGTGAATGGTGCTATACATGCGATTGTGACCAACCAGTCGATGTCTAAAAAGGCTCGACTGGCTGTTCACAATGGTGTGCTGGTGCCCACGCTTATGTATTACCATACATATGTGCGAATGTTGGGTGTGGCAAAAACAACATGAAAGTAGAATAAATGCTGTGGAAATGCGTTCCTTGCGAAGCATGTGTGGTCTGACTATGAATGATAGGCTGAGGAATGATGTGATAAGACAGCGGTGTGATTTAAAAGAAGATATAGTGACAAAAATTGAAAAGGGTGTGCTGAGATGGTTTAGGCATGTTGAGAGGATGAATGAAAGGCGACTAACAAAATGTATTTACAAGGCTGATGTAAAGGGAAAGGCCGGGCGGGGACGCCTTAGGAGGACATATACTGACCTATGTAAGGATCGTAGCAGGTGGCGTTCTGTAGTTTCTGCCTACCCCCATGGGAAGAAGGCGTGAGTTTATGTATGTATGTAAATGTGTTAATTGGTAAATTCACTGTTTGAGTACCTCGTTGGCGTAGTAATTGCAAGCACTCAAACTTAAACTCAAAGCATTTATTACAATTAAACCATTTACAGGCACTTTTGAATTGTCAAGGAATCCGTCAGTCTGAAATATGAAGCTAGTTGCTCATTCCAAAGCGTAGTAGGTAGGTTCCTATGGAGAAGAACGGACAAGAAATTCCACGGACACTCTTTTAAATTAAAAATTGTTCCAAAATATTAATTACATCATTCATGTTGAAATTATACATGTGAGAACAATGTAGAAAGACGTGCACGTTAGAAGCGTCCGTAATAAAAAGATAAAACAAAGAACAATTCAAAAATTAAAATAAATTAAAAATAAGCCGTGGCAACTAAGAGATGACCAGTCCCAACTGACGGCGCCCGTTCAAGAACATGACGTATGGATTAACACTACTCAGCTCAACTGCTACTCTACTGAATTTCTCAGTAGCAGCTCGGAGTCTGGATTTGTGCCCGGTTGATGGCAATAGGCTCGCCCCTTGTTACATGTGACTTAAACATAACTGGCAAAATTTGGGTGTAGTATAGCTCTGATAATACCCGAAACATGCACAAATGCGTTGACGTTTCAGAGAAAAAGTTATTTGAACTTTAAAATGTCTCATGTGTCAGTTAAGTAGTAGTTACACTATTAAAAATCTTTCGAGCATCTGATTCACAGTTGTGTACTGACAATAAAGGTAATTGGCCACATGAGCAAGCGTCACGCGTTCGCTAGGTACTCTTGCGCAACACACGTTTGATGTAACATCTCTGTGACGTCACAAATGTGACACATACTATATTATTATATTGCTTATACAGCTGTACGAGGAAAAACATGATTGGTATGTAGAGGCATGCCTTTTGCGCCTGCGCAGTCGAGTCATCATGTTTTGAATGGCTGCTAAGTGTGACGTAGGCTCTGACTAAGAGTTGTGCAAGAGTTTTATGTACAAAATTGAATACTTCTCCTTGTCTTTTCCGAGTTGTAAAATTACATTAGGTACACAACTTTCAGTAATTACGAGGAGCTCAGACTACAAACTCAGGAAGAGGGAGGTCTTTCAATGATAGGTTTGGGAATTCGATTAAGTACATGATTGGTGATTGATTAGGTACGGTTAGTTGATACTAACAGACAGGATGACGATACAATATATCCTTTAAATGGAATCTCGTCTGTTCCGACCTTAAGGACACCCACTGTGGGGGATGGGTTCCCCCCACGATACACGTGCTCAGTAAATAACAATATGTACAGTCAGCCTCAAAACGAAATATACATCGACAAGAATTCATTTGATTTTCTACTCTTTGTATTCCATAATACTGTATCAACGTGTACAACGTCAATTAAGTACCCAATGTGTAGCATGTTTTGTGGCTACATACTCAAGATGTGGACCTATTCACTGACAAACTGTGCAAAATTATATCTGCGGCAAATGTTCACCTCACACAATGTCATGCAGGCTAACTCATCGAAGCTGTATTCATTATAAGTTAGTAGTTAAGCATTAGTATTTAATAATATAATATGTTAAGCACAAATTGTAATTGTACGCGTACATGTAACTTGTTTGTAGACCTGTATTATAAGTTAGTAGTTAAGCATTAGTATTTAATAATATAATATGTTAAGCACAAATTGTAATTGTACGCGTACATGTAACTTGTTTGTAGACCTGTTAAGTCTACAAAATGTTTAATAAATAAATATAGATACAATATCATGGAACAAAGATTGTAGCTATAAATAAATGAATTCTTGTCGATATAGCCTACACCGACTAAGATGTATATCTGTCGCAATAAGATGGTTAAAACCGTGATATAATTATATCCCGAGGGATATCTAGGATATAGCTATGTACCGTAATATAGTTATATGAGAGCGATTCATAACTGTCTTACTAGGAATATAACTATGATACGAGCACGATCTAATAATACAACTATTAGGGCACTCTGACAAAATAGATAAAGGTTAAGTTAGAACTGAGAGCAACTATGCGCGAGCCGAGCGAGCAAAGCGAACAGTGCCAAGGCAGCGACCAGCGAGCGCTACATCGAAATTGGTCGCAATAACAAAATTAGGGCTTTCCGACAGTTATATACCGCGTTCATATGACTACATTACGGTATATAACTATATTCCTAGAGATATAACTAAATCACGGCTTCAACCGTCTTACTGCGACAATCTACATCATGTAGGCATAATTTTTAGAGGCTGACTGTACCTGTGATCGCGTTCAAATACTCAAAGTCAAATAATTTATTTCAATTAGGCACATAAAAGGCACTTTTGATATCAAATTTACAAGAAAATTTAATTGATTCTAGTTGCTCCTTCCAAAGGTTTCGTATGGAGAAGAAAGGGCAAGAAAACTCCTTAAGACGCAGATATATGACAGTGACCTTGAATGGTTAGCTTGCGTGTTCTGTACTGAGCTCACGCAACGCGTCGTACGTCCAGCCAGTAATAAGACTCGCCTATCAAGGAGCGCTGTCCCAAATTAGACGCATTATTAATTTATTACACGTAAAACAAAAGGTATTTTAATAAAACACGTATACTAAAAGATTAGTAATTTAATTATCTTAAAAATGATGAAGTTTTGAGACAAATACGCTTGATGGATTTTGCGTCATTCTCAGTTTTTTATCCGCGTTAGACATAACTTTACAAATTAATTTCACTATGTAATTTAAACATAATCAAAAATATGTCTATATTAAAATATTTAGAAAATGCTCTAATTTAACACTTATTTTATCCAAATCACTAACACTACTCGTTTAGACGTCATCTTCAGTATAAAATCATTAAAAGTCAGCTATCGTCCCCTTAAATTACAATATTTTTGTATACTATTATGTATATTATTTATATACCTGGAATAAAGTTACTATACTGCAATAGGAACTCATTTAAATAATTATAATTGTAAATTGATTAGAGTTCTTTGTTTTGTTAAAACAGCTAGAAGAGTAAGTAGTATCTCGAATATTTACTAAACGCATGTTATAGTTAAATACACGAGACTAATCCGTAAGTCGACATTGTTACAAAACAATGCCCTTACGGACGTTTCACAGCATTACTAGATTTTTCGCCAATCTACGCGATTTTGGGTTAAAAACATTAAAGGTAAGATTCCGATCACCGCTGCACGTGGCAGTGCTGCCGCATCCCTACTGGGCCCCATATATTTTCTATAGGTTTATATGAGATTACATTCCGAGCACTGCAGCAATGTCGCGGCAATAAATTTATAATTCCAAACCTCGCTGTAGCACTGCTGCGTCAGCACTGCCGCGTGCAGCGGGGATCGGAACCGGGAAATTTCAAATAAGTAATTGAATATGCAGTACGTATCTATATGCTGTTTTATTTTTGTCTCTTGCAGTGCATACCTATCACTCTACCACTTTAAGGCTCCGCCAGACAGGCGCGTCACAATTCTTGTAGATCAATTTCCATAAAGTTTTCATAGTCATTGTTCTTCTATACTCTCGTCGCGCTGTCGCGTCGTGCCTGTCTGTAGGAGCCTTCACTATCTAAACTTTTCGCGTGACTCGAAACAAAAACGAGCAGTAGTAAATGTTAGTTTCATCTCTTCAAAGTCAAAGTCAAAGTCAAATCATTTATTTCAAATAGGCCCATGTATGGCACTTTTGAACGTCAAAAATTACAAAATAATAAAATTGATTCTAGTCGCCCCTTCCAAAAGGTAGTTTTCGTATGGAGAAGAATGGGCAAGAAACTCCACCGTTACTCTTTTAAAATGTTTTACAATATTGTTTGTATATGTACGTACATTTGTTAAATAATTATTATATGTGAAGACGATGCACCTAGAATAAAATTACTATACCACAATAGGTAAAAACAATTAAAAATGAAGCAACGAGAGATAATTTAATTTGTGATAGATACATGGTTCTCACATATTTACAAACATTGTAAAAGTAGATGATTTTCCTAAAATTTTACAATTAATAAGTCAGTGTGTAAGGAAGTAATTACAGAATATAAAATCAATGTCATAAAACACAAAGTAATAAATTTTACAATTACATTAGCAACCAGTTTGATTTTGTCTTGATTCTAAATTGTCCTATGGAGCAGGACCAGCATGTTTCCAAGCACTCTTATCTTGGATATAATCCTCTAATTTGTAATATGCTTGTTTACAAAGTGTACTTTTTATATAAGTTTTAAATTTTCTTTCATTTAATTGCAATATGTCACAAGGTATTTTGTTGTAACATTTAACACAGTACCCCATAAAAGATGTATGTACTTTAGATAACCTGAAAAATGGTTGATCTAGTTTATCTTTATTTCTAGTATTAAAATTATGTCTATCACTTATTTTATTAAAGAGATGTGGATTTTTCCTTACATACATAATATTTTCATAAATGAATTGGCAAGGTACCGTCATAATATTAATCCTTTTAAAAAGTTCCCTGAGAGATTCGCGACGACATAGGTTATAAATGGCTCTGACAGCCCTCTTTTGTAAAATAAAGACGGATTCAATGTCAGCAGCCCGACCCCACAGTAAAATGCCATATGACATAATGCTGTGAAAGTAGCTAAAATATACCAAACGCGCGGTTTCTACATCTGTTAACTGTCTTATCTTTCTAATAGCATAAGCGGCCGAGCTTAGCCGCCCCGCAAGAGATGTTATATGAGGTCCCCATTGTAATTTCTCGTCCAGCGTGATTCCTAGGAAAACTGTTTCATTAATAAATTCCAGTTTTTCTCCATTCAATATGATGTCACATTCGCTACTTTTAACATTCGGTAATTTAAATCTAATGCACTTGGTTTTTTTCTCATTTAGTACCAAATTATTTACCGTAAACCAATCTTGGACCTGAAGAATAGAGTTATTCACGTCGTCAAGATTTTGTGACCGTCGATCTATTTTAAAGATCAATGATGTGTCATCTGCAAATAACACCATCTTCAGTTGATTTTGAAGTAATTGGGGTAAATCGTTAATGTAAACTAAAAAGAGGAATGGACCCAATATCGAACCTTGAGGAACACCCATTGCCATTTCAGACCCCAATGAGTCAACCAAACCAAATTACTATAATAGACTGACAAAAACGAAATATTTAAATGCTGCATAGATACGAGTACTTCCCCTACGTGTATGGATCTGTCTACCAAGGGGTGGTTCCCTATTGTTAGGGGGAGTTGTGGCATAGACTAATTTATGAGAGGGGATGCAGACGCTGCAGTACCCTACCTATCTCTAACCAGACACAACGTACCGGTGGGTACTATAAACGCCGGGCGGAAAAGCGGACGGACTTTACACAGGCTGATTCATTACGAACAAAGCCTTTATGTCTTCATTACTATTGTTGAAGTCGAGAAATAAAGCGTTACGACAAGAAATAAATAAACAAAAGCCTCTAATGAAGTAACTGCGCCATTAACACTAAACAATAGACATTCGCGTAAAGTCACGTTGTGTTCAAACGTGATAAAGAACCACGAGGCGATATAATATGTTCCGATACGAATTCGCCATCTGGAAAATAAACCCAATTAGTATTAGTTTATCTTGTTATGAAACAACGTATATTGTCGTCAGGGCATCGACGCGTATTGTTAATGACATGCTGCAGTTCACAGGGGCGACGCGTGGTCAACGCCGCCGAGTCAGCTGGCAAGATGGAGGCGGGGCGCGGCGCGCATGCGCGGTTGTCATGACGCCGACAGCTGTATTGTTGTGAACAGTAACTGTTATTGAGTAACGGTTATTTGGTATCGTTATTTTCCAGCTGAAACCAAAAGATGAAAACTTATTAACTTGTAAATCATCCGAAATATGACCGGGATCGACACAACAGCTCTAAATTCGAGATCATTACCAACTCTAAATTCGAGATTTACATAGTTTGCGAGGGTAGCTATTAGTTTTGAGACCTTAATCTTGTATTATCATAGTGGGCATGATATGAAGCTGATTGCATCATATGATCAAAGTATTCTAACTGATTAAAATTAAGCATAGACCTACTATCATTATAGAAAGGTGAGCTAAATAAATTTGGTAGGTATTGATCATTATGATCAAGATCGTTTTCCAAATGCATTAATGTCAATATTCTCCTGGACATGAATTAGCTATTGCAGCATCTGATGTTACTTACCTCAAATAACGCCACTGAAAATAGCGCTTCGATAAAATAACTGCTAATAACCGCTTTGCACAACACTACACCTGTTAACGCAAATATAATAACGAGGGCACGGCGGTATTCAACGATCAGTCTGCCTGTGTTGTTTGTGGGGGATACACGATTGGATAGAGCGCGCCTTGAGGCTGCGAACTGTTTTCGTTTTTTTATTTGGCTTCTAGCCGTTGTATGGGTGAGTTTATTTAATAAAACTCCTTTTTAACTCTTTAATGTTGAAAATTCAGTGATTAACAGAGTAATTTAAGACAAAGAGCGTGTACATGTATATCTGTGTAAACGTCAGTAGTAGGCTGTATACAAACGTAAACAAAGCAAACGTATGGTGTTCTTTTTTCAAATCCTAGTGCATAATTATTTGGCTGGAAATAAAAGAAGCTGTTTATTAGTTAATAACGATGTAACTAATAACGGTTAATAAACATATTTTTTTATTCGTAATGTGCGACGTGTTGGGAATTCCGTGAATTTCTAACATATTGTTTCTAAACACTGGCTTAAACACTTTTAATGTCGATAAAGACATTAAAATATTTTAAATTCAAACCATTAACATTGCCTTTGTTTTTATTTAATTAACTTATGAAAGATTAGTTTACCAGCTGGTAATTGTTTCAAAATAAAATACCTTACTTACCGATTAATTGAATAGGCTTAACAATGGACATGTCGTGGCTTTTATGTGAATCCTTTTTGTCCTTCGTGTCATTATTATTTAACTTTCCCTTAACCTATATGACGAATCGACATACGTCAATGTGCCATATGTTTTGAATACCTAATACTTTTCCTTTTAGAAATATATTCGTAATTTATATTCTGCTAACTGCTTAATATAAATATATAAGCTTACTTTATTTTAAGTATGAGGTATCACGCGACATAACATTTATTTAATATACATTAAATATTAAAACAACGATTTACGGCACTAGGTACTTACTAAATTAAATGACTAACATGAGTACATAATATATTGCTGAAATCCTTTCGTAATTATTTATCGAAGCCTGAAAGTGATTGCCTTTGTATTAAAGGATATATTGCAAAAAAAAAAAACATAGGTTACCTTACCTACAGGTAACGTAAATCCCTCGCAGACAGACGCGACGCGACTCTCTGGTTGATTTTCTAATGAAGTTTATTTAGACACACGTATAATTTACATTATTTAAAAACTATCAGACTCTCTGGTAGAACAATTTCTATGAAAACTTCATGGCCCTTGTTCTACCAGAATCGCATTGCCTCATTGCGTCGCGCCTGTTGGCGGGAGCCTTTAAAGTCAAAGTCAAATCATTTATTTCAAATAAGCCCTTATAAGGTACTTTGAAAGTCAAAATTTGCAAAAAAAAAAATAGAATTGATTCTAGTCGCCCCTTCCAAAAGGTAGTTTTCGTATGGAGAATAATGAGCAAGAAACTCCACCGTTACTCTTTTAAAATATTAACGTGTAATGTAAAAATAATTATATATGTAAAGACGATGCACCTAGAATAAAATTACTATACCACAATAGGTAAAAAGAATAAATAAATTAATTATGTGATAGATACATGCTGCTCAACTGCTCACATATTTAAACGCACTAATAAAAAATATTCAGTCATTATTATCTACCAGTGAGACTGAAATAGTCTTTCAAAGTATTTAATGTTTCAGTATTATATTAAAACGTAGTATGTTATTGTTACTCACTTCCTGGCATAGAAAATCTTACAACAGCTGTTTTGTAAACCATAGAGAAGAATGATGAAGAACGCAAGTACTTATATCTTTATCAAACAGTACTCATGTCTTACTTATTAGGACATATTGTGGGAACTGGATGATTAATATTTCATCAACAATAAACCAATTTTCTGCCTAGCCTTTTCCCAACTACGTTAGGGTCAGCTTCCAGTCTAACCGGATGCAGCTGAATACCAGTATTTTACATAGAGTGACTGCCTATCTGACCTCCACAACCCAGTTACTGCGTAATACGATCCCCCTTTGGTAAGACTGGTTGTCAGACTTTCGGGCTTCTGACGACCCGTAACGACTGAAAAAGATCCACGAATGACAGCCGGGACCAACGACTTAACGTGCTTTCCGAGGCACGGAGGGCTCTGGGTATGTAAGGATGGTCACCCATCCACGGACCAACCGCAGCAAGCGTAGCTTAAACTGATCGATTGACCTGTCACGAATCCCCAGCCCCTTGTTTGTTACTTCCAAGTGAAGACAGAGGCTTTAGCGCAAACGTGTGACGTAAACTTAACGTTAAATTCAGCTGCTTCTGGTTAGACTGGAAGCTGACCCCAACATAGTTGGGAAAAGGCGAGACAGATGATGATAATGACGAAAAGTAGCAAACAAGACACTAAATCCGAAAAAGGTTTTCACTCTTCTCCAAAGATAACAATTTAGGAACAAATCCCACTTGTTATAAATATACAGGGTGTCAGGGACATTGATTTTTTAAAATAACCGACGAAAAATTTCAACGCAGGGGGTTTCAGAATCATGTACTGAATCCATGGTTTCAGTTTTCGCGTCGATGACCCTGCCACCCCGTATTAGCAGACGACAAAGTCCCACATGCAGCGATATTTGCATGCAATTTGCAGAGAATCTCGACCCAGTTAACTTTACGTCGACACCGCACGCAAAACTTAACGGGTAGTTAGGGTGTTATTCAGTTTTTTAATTTTTAAAAGGATCAAGTAACCCGGTAACCCCGAATAATTCCAAGTTCTTTAATAAAAATAAGATTTTCTCTTTGGGATTCCGTACCATTCGGTGGCAAACAGCACCATATTACAAAGCCTCCGCTGTCCGTCTGTCTGTCAGCGGGCTGTATCTCATGAACCGTAATAGGTAGACAGTTGAAATTTTCACAGATTGTGTATTTCTATTACCGCTATAACAAAAACAAAGTTAAAAATGTAAAAAGGGGTCCCCATACAAGAAACGTTTTTTTCGACGTTTTCCGCTAAATTTATACAGTGGTACGGACACCCTTCGTGTGCGAGTCCGACTCGCACTTGGCCGAGTTTAAATAGTAAAATTAAATAATATTATTTCTTATCTATCTGCTTGTCAAAAGTTCCCTTTTCCACACACAGCTATCCTCAGCTCATGCGGGCCAGACAATGACGTTATTAATAAAATAGCATTGTATTGGGTTGATTAGACTTTTCGATAGGAGTCAACAAGCTCAAATAATGTTACTATATTAAATGGCAGCGACTCCATATGTATATGTGAGGTACCTTACTCCTTTTCACGAAAAACCCTATTCCTACTTGGAAGCTGATAGAGATAAATTATGTATTTGTATATCCATACGTCGTCGTAAATTGGCTGAAATATGATTATTGTTGAAGATGTCGGAAAAAATCATGCCGACTGGGAGCATTACTGGCGTGCGCCGCGTAAACCGTAAGAGATACATAAAATTAATGTTCTACAGGATTGTACATCTTAAAAAGTTCAACAAAAAAGTACGCGATGTCTATCTTCTAAGGATAACCACAGTAACCATTTTTATCTTCCTGAATTTGATAAAAATTTAATTGTTATTTCCGAAGCTATTTTGACCGGTAGTATCCAGGAAAACCAGCCAAAAATTCCTTGTATTCATCCCGTTAAAATACTTCAAAGCGAACGTTTTGTTAACACGTCTTGTAACGAGCGTTTCTCTGAAACGGATAATAAAATAATTTTATGTCAGCAATAATGGCCACTCGGTTAGTGTTCACGATAGACGCCCACTATTCCCGATGACGCGGCGATGACGCGTAGTCTGAAAAGGTCAGACACCTACGCACACTCGTCTTCACCCCCGCACAACCCTGGGGAATTTAACTTTAATATTCTGATAACCCACTTTTCTATTGAAACATGACGCGCGTATTCCCAATGGCGTAAGCAGAGGATTTTAGTAGGTACACTCACATTTTGCCAATTATGTTTGAACTTTGAAGTATCGTGTAGGTTCACAGCAGGCAGGCCATTGATATCAGGATTGTTGTAAAAGCATGTCAATGCTAAAGAATTTATGTTCAATCTGTTGATCAATCTTTTACAGAATAGTTAAAACTACAAACATTGATGGTGGTCATCATCATCATCATCATTTCAGCCGAAAGACGTCCACTGCTGGACATAGGCCTCCCCCAAGCACCTCCACTTCGACCGATTCTGTGCTTTCCGCATCCAGCGGATTCCTGCGGCCTTCACAAGGTCATCGGTCCATCTTGTGGGAGGCCTTCCAACGCTACGTCTTCCGGTACGCGGTCGCCACTCCAGAACCTTTCGGCCCCATCGGCCATCCGTTCTGCGAGCAATGTGTTCTGCCCATTGCCACTTAAGTTTGGCAATTCTTCGGGCTATGTCGGTTACCTTGATTCTCCTGCGAATCTCTTCATTTCTGATTCGATCACGTAGGGAAACTCCAAGCATAGCCCTCTCCATTGCCCTTTGGGAGACCTTAGCCTTCTGATAAGGCCCATTGACTGTGGTACCTCAAACCAAATAAAAAACCAACACATAACGTGGTCGATAGTGACTTGAGGCCGGTTTCGTAAACATGTGTGCACTTAGTTTGGTGTAGTTTCGTGGTCGATAGTGACTTGAGGCCGGTTTCGTAAACATGTGTGCACTTAGTTTGGTGTAGTTTGATTGTAAATGTGTGTGTGTGAGCGTGTTATGCACAGAGCGGAGGTGTAGTTTTGGCATGCTTCACTTTATTGTTCGCTGCGCTGTCTTGGTTTGAGATAATACAGGGAAACCACTGATAAATATTACAATCATACGGTTTTACCCAATATTTTCCAATAGAATATTCAGCTTTATGAAAAACTAAAAATACTTGAAGCGAAGCAGTGTAATTATAGGTAATCAGGTACGCGGTTTCGGAAAATGTTTAATTTAATTCAATCCGTAATCAATGCCATGTTTTTCCTTGAACATCATCTGTATGTTATGTCCCCTTTGGAGTGATTGCTAGTAGGCAATGTTATTTACATAATATTACGCCCGTATTCCCCGAAGTGTTAGACAAAGGTATACCTATATCTACATTTCACCAGTTATGTTCAAGCCCCATGTAATAGGGGGAGAGCCTATTGCAGCCCCGGATCCAGGGGGGAGGCAAACCGGCGTCCGTGCCCCGGGCTCCAACTTCGGGGGGCGACAAATTCAAGCGTAGCAGACAAATGCACCACCCAGCACACAGCAACTTTGCAATAAATGAGACGCGCAGCACATTTATAATCTTTCAATTTATTTTTTTCTTTTTTACAACAGTTTTGGCGCCCCTGTTGAATTTGTCGATCGATACAATTTGATTAATATGTTGCTGGCAAAATTTTAATTTTGAGAAAATTTCTAACTAGCGCATCCCCATAAAAGATTGGCATTGGGGGGTGGCAGACGGCAGCTTTTGCCCCGCCTCAAAAAATTCTAGATCCGAGACTGGCCTATTGCCGTCAAACGGGCTCAGATCCAGACTCCGGGCTGCTATTGAGAAATTCCAGATAGAGAAACACAATAACACTTTGCCCCACCCTTGATCTGAATCCAAGAACTCACGCTCAGCAGTAGGCAATGTTGGCATGCATGTTTTGCATTTGAGCTAAAGATTTTCCAGATTCCGACATGCCTTTACTACAGCATAGACTTAGAAGACTATTTTCTATAAAAAACTATGCTTGCATATATAATATTTCCATTCTCTTCCTTCTATTTGACCTTTCTATTAAAAGGCCAATCTAGTAATTGCAATATATTATTATTAATATTGCGACGACCTTAAGAAGGTGTCTGGGACAGACTTGATGGGGAAGGCGGAGGACAGGGTGTTGTGGCTCAGCCTGGAATAGGCGTCCAGCAGTGGACTGCAATAGGCTGAGTTGATAATAATTACAATATCGAGACAATAGGTACACATAAGGGCATAATTCCTTTGTAGAAATTAAAGACGGAAATCAAGGACGCCAAAAGATACGCCCCCGTACATGTGTAAGGTTTTGGCTAAATAGGCACTACTAACTATCAGGACAATTCTAAAATGTAGCAGAAAAGTTAATTTTGCGTAAATTGTAGTTCGGTCCTAATGTCAAAATTGCCATCCAAACGTTAGGAAGAAGTTATCCTTTTTTTTTTTTGGGTGGGAAATTATCAAATAACTTCTCCCGCTCTGGGCGGAGCGGGAGGGCGTGTCAGACTCTTACTGACTAAAACCCACCCGTGTTCCTTCGGTTGCCCTGTTGCCGGGGGCCACGATTTCCCGATCGGTTTTCTTCGAACCCCCGGCAGGCATTGGCCCTAGTGGACCCCTTCAATTCTGCTGACATCTCTTTGAGGCGCGCGTGGAACACAACGCGCCGTCGACCCGGGCTTGGTCCTTATCGGACAGCGAGCTACCCATTGCTCACCGTCCGCAAGCCCGCGCCTACGGTGGCCGGAAATCGGCTCGCGATTCCCGCCCCGGGCGTCTCCTCCTGCGGCGGTTAGGGGCGTGAGGGCGCGAAATTTGCCTCTCCCTCACGCGTTCCGCCTCCTCCTTCGCGAGCATTACCGCTTCGCAGAAGGAGGTGACGGCCTGCCATTTCCTCTCGCTCCGTACCATGGCCTGAACCAGGGCCGGACGCGAGAGATCACCGCCGCCGATCGCCTCTATGAGAACACGGCGTTGCTCCGCCCAAGCCGGGCAGACCTCCACCGTATGCTCCACCGTGTCCTCAGGCCGATCCACACAATGGTGACACCCGGGTGTTTCCTCCCGCCTTATCCTGAACAGGAACCTCCCGAAGCAGCCGTGTCCGGTGAGGACCTGCGTCAGGCGGAAGGTGAGAACGCCGTGGCGTCTCTCCAGCCACTCCTCAAAGACGGGTCTTATCGCCGCGATTGTGGCGTGCCCAGCGCGGGGTTGCGACAATCGCACCCTCCATGACGCCATGAGATCCCGCCGGAGCTCTGTCCGCTGTGCCGCAATTTCTTGCGGCATCGGGGTTAAGCCCCGGCGTTTCGCCTCCTCGCGCCACTCCCAGACGTGCGCGAGGACCAGGAAGAAGTTATCCTGCAGTGCTATTCTGTAAAAATCTCACCGTGAACGCTTAGGTGAAATGAGCTTGAAAGTGAGTCAATCCCTATTATATGGTGGAATGACAGCTCACTTCACCTTAGCGTTCACGGTGAGATTTTAACAGAATAGCACTGCTGAACTTATCAGAAGGTGCTGGAACAGTCCTTAGGTTTGTGAAACTGTAAAATAACAACAAAACAACTAAATAATTTATAGGTTTTTTCTCCTTTTCGGTTTCCTCGTGCTAAGCTCAGCTTGCACCGCTCTCACTAGCTCGTATTCATAGTGTTGTACAACACAATCACTCCTCGCAATGGGTCGCATTCATAGTGCTGCCGGTTCATTAACGTCACGTGAATCAGGAAGGCCGTGGCTGCGATCACGTGCGACCGAATCTAGCGCACTGCAGCCGGGTGTGACCTCGTGCGACCTCCTATCACTTCCTAGCTTGTATGAGGTTACATAGCTTCGATAGTTAAATAGACGAACTATTTTTAATTGATCCAATTAGAAATAATTAAGTTGATAAATCAAGAAAATTAATACTAGTTAGAGACTTAGTTGAATATTGTTTTAAAAAAAACCGGGCAAGTGCGTGTCGGACCACCTACAATTAAGGGTTCCGTAGTTGGGATGAATTTGTCCCAAAAACAAACTTAACTTTGTAGTTGAAAAATATGTTCTCCCATACGGAATGTATGGGAAAACATGTTTTTGCAACTGCAAAGTTAAGTTCAATTCAATTTATTTATTCATTAACAATTTTTACATCGTGTCTGAATTTCTATAACTAAATATACAAGAAACATCATACATGCAATCTATATTTAAATCATTACAACTATCCAAACTACATAAAAATCAATCAAACAATCATTACTCGTTAACTTGTAGAGCCTACTTAGCTGTGATAGTTTTCCTTTTAATTTCGTTATATAAACTACTGGTGTGATTTTTACACACATCCAAAACCAACCATTTAGCTGGCAGGGGGGGAGACACTTGACTCTAACAAAAATTTGCACTTTAAAGCTTATATAATATTTCGCAAACGGATCCCTGAATCCAAAAATGGTTTTCACAAACTCCCAATGTTTTTATAGGACCTTTTCAATGATACCTCACAACATGGGTTAAAAACTTCACCACTTTACGTGTAGGAGCGGTACCCTAAAAAAAATGTTTTTCACAATTTTGTTTTACCACTTTGTCGGCGTAATTAATATGTATACCTATGCCAAATTACAGCTTCCTAGTACTAAGGGTCTCGGAGCTAGACCGCGGACAGACAGACTTACACGACGAAACTATAAGGGTTCCTTGTTTACTACGGAACCCTAAAAATTAATACTAGTTAGAGTTCGATCTTGTAGCGCCAAGGTGTTTATTCAATTACTTACAAAAACAGACAATCAAGGTCGTCAACTTTTTTTTGTCTGTATTTAAAACAAAATATAAGACCTCTATGTTAACTTAACCTACTTGCTCAAGGCCCATCCTTTCCTTTTCGCTACGAAGTAATGATTGCGTCCTTTCACGAGCTATGTATTACATGCTCTATATCATTTTGACATGAAGGTAACACTGGCGATACATTGATATATTGCTGTCAATTTCTTCAGAAGGCCACCTCACCTCATAATGGAACCCTCTGAAAAAGGGAGACTGAAAACAACTTTACGTAATTTTTTTCTGAAGTCCTTATTTTTTTTTATGTGTGGAAAGGGGCTTTTAATACATGAGGGGAATTTTCCTAGCCTGCCAAGTCGTATCCACGTAACAAATTTTAAAGGATTTTTTTTCAACCACCACCAGATTTAGGGGTTCGGATTGAAATAACTCATATAGGAACACACACAAACACACCAACACAAACACACACACCCACCAACACATGGACCATGGACACATGGATGGATGGTACATGTGGCATACATAACCAATTAATACACGTGAAATGTACAGAAATACGCAATTTTATCTTGATTTTTCACGCCGTAATCTATTAAGACTACTACGACGCGACGTGACACAAAAAGGCACGCGGCAGCGGTGCCTTTGTGTCGCGTCGCATGTCGCACCTGTTTGTAAGAGCCTTAACATAACACGATGAACAATAAATTGATTTGGGTAAAGATATAGATATTAATAGCTTTAGAAAATTGTGGGCAAATTGACTATCTCTTATTATTACAGTATTAAGATTAGATAGAAATATTTTTTAAAGTCCTAAAAAAGATAATATTGATATTGAAATTACCTATGACTATAGGTATCTTAAGCTGACGTCAATAAATGGGATAGTTTGCAAAAACACCTGAACTATAAAATGGATCATAAAATCATGATTTATTTCATTCTTCTTTCTCTTTATGAGATTAGTGAAAATAACTGAAGCAATAAAGCTATTTTGAAAACGATTTTTCGATTTGAGTAATGCTTTTAAAAAAGCACTCTACAATATTTTTGTTAGAATACAACTGTTCTACAATACTTTTGTACAGCCAAATGTTTAAGTTCAGATTCACACAAAAAAAAAATGCCTTAAAGAAACAAAACAAACATTTTGTTTCTTTTAGCCAATTTTTTTGAAGCTCCACGGATATCTCTCATTTGCTTTCCTAGTATTTTCAGTAAAAACTAGTTATTCGTTGTGAATGCATTGTATGTATTTGTAATATCTACATATGAATCACATTTCAAAGAATCTGCACCCGCGTACAAGCAGACAAATACCTCGCAGTAAAAAGTAAACAATTTAACAGCTCATAGTTATGTTTACACCGCAACACTCGTGAGTACTAAACGTTTTCAGTGATTCAACGTTTTGTAGTTATAATCATTGCTTGGTGAATAATACACTCGCGATGAGACGTATTTATCAATATTAACAACAATAGCTTCTGCTTCTTCTCCGTCCGCATAAAATTTCTTGTTTTAACATAAAATATATCCTACTAGCTTCTGCCCGCGACTTCGTCCGCGAGCCTATAACCTTCGTCAAGAATTGGGCTATCCATTGCAAAAAGAATTTTTCAAATCCGACTGGTAGTTCCAGAGATTACCCCCTACATACAAACTTACAAGCAAGCATACAAGCAAGCCTCTTTATAATATTAGTATAGATAGCTTCCCAGTAGTGAAAGAATTTGTGGAATAGGATCAGTAGTTTCGAAGATTACTCGCTGAATATAAACTCACAAATTTTAAAAGTAATATAGAAGAAGATTTAGCATGCTGGCCGCTGGTAGTGAGGTTGAGTACCTACAGTTTGACCGAAACCGCTATGTGCGGGCCGCTCATTCGTCAACGCTCACAGCGTGGCATCCCGCCGCTAATTCGTCAACCCTGCCCCCCGCCTCGCCGCACATTCAGCGCAGCACGGTACAGTGGTCTCGGTCAAACTATAAGATGCGACTCGATCGTACTTTTTAGTATCGACTCTAGAATACAATTTTAATGCACACTGCAAGTTTGACTTCCTGTCTAACCAAAGCTGCCTCATTTATTGTAAGATTCAATTTCCTAAATTGTCATGTCTTCCATAAAGAATTTCAAAATAGTTTTTGTTGATAAGTAGTTTTCGACTCTGGTTTGGCGATATCCATAATACAACGCTATTCTCTCTGTTATTTTTATTACAAACTTCAATCAATCAACTAAGCCTATCGCTGTCCACTGTTGGACATAGGCCTCTCCCAGGCTGCACCACAACACCCTGTCCTCCGCCTTCCGCATCAAGTATGTTTCCCAGCCACTTTTTTAAGGTCGTCGGTCTATCCAGCTGGGGGACATCCCACACTACGCTTGTCGATACGAGGTCTCCACCCCAGAACTCGTCTGCTCCACCGGCCATTAGTCCTTCGACAAACATGGCCACAGTACCACTTCAGCTTTATTAGAAACTTAACATTTTGTTAATCATTATCAGAACCTTGACCTGTGACATACCAAGGGTAGTAGCCGTGGTAGTAGGTACCCCTTCGATCGTTAATGCTCAATTTTACTTCGGCAATTACCGTTTAGTTCATTGTCTCTATGACCCATTAATTTGTTCAGTTTTAAATTGCTGTCCACTAATATTCTGGCGTTATAAAAAGTTACCTTTTTGGGCAGACATTTTTCACACACATGAAAAATTGAGGAGACCGAATTTCTCTTCTATTTTCAACTATTTAGTTCATGACTTTATGTCCTCTAGAGGACGCCATTTTCAAATTATAATGACGAAACAACGACGATCAAGACGCTTCCATCAATTCCTCGATAAGTTGTTTAGAGGTTTAAGGGAACAGATGAACATTCACCACCCACTTATATACATACATACCGTTCAAAATCATTACCCTCCTTTTTCCTTCACTGGAGTCGGGTAAAAAAGTATATTAAGAAACAATGGCCAGTTTATTTCTCCACGGAGTTTTGATCGGAATCTTATTTCAATGTTGTCTGCGCACATAAGTAGGCTAATGTAGTCATACGAAGCCATTCAATTATGTGGCAACATGGACACATAGGTAGTTATCGACGTATAGAACCCTTATTACCCGCAGATTGGGCTTCATTGGCCGAAGGGCCGCGGTGTATCGGCCATGTTGACCCAATAAAGGAGAATGGAGAATGTATTTTGTACTCGCGCTGGGGGATCATTTATTATAATAATTGGCAATTCTGGCGAGGAAAATAGAGACGCGTGAAATAAAGTAGAATATAATGAACTCTTTTATTGAATTAAGTGCAGTTGCTCTGGTTTACGACATCTGGCTCTACCATGGTCTATTTCCTCACAAAAGTTAAATTAGTTAATCTGATAATTATTATGAGATACTGAAATGTTTGACTTTTCTTTTCCTGAAAAGTATTGTGTACCTATTTACCTAATACTGGTATTCATCTGCATCTGGTTAGACTGGAAGCCGACCCCGACTTAGTTGGGAAAAGGCAGATGATGAAAATGTACTGCAAAAACATTTTTACAGTAAGGGTTATCGCTCACTACGCTAGCAACGACCACGACTTGTAACACAACTTTAATCGCAATCTTGGCCGCAAAACATCCGACCATGAATATAGTTTAGCTGTAGGACCTTTCATCCGACAAACACCTTAATTGCGTAACATACGATCAATCACAATCTGTATCATTTTGACAGTTCAACAACATTCAATGCGTTATTTACGTTGTTGAGCAGACAAATATCGAGACTTTTATTGTTATCGACTTCAATTCAATTCAATTCATTTATTAATTTTGTGAACATAGGGTAAAAATTATACAGATGTTTTACAAAGAAATATTGGTCCATACTACGTCCCGCCAGAAGACAAATCACAAATCACAATCAATTTCTGATGGCAAATCGACAGTTGAGCGGATTGAAGCAATTGATTAGCAATATCCTTCAAAATTATTCAGGTTATGATTGATCGTGTGTTATTTAAGACGCCGACATATGCCAGTGGCCTTGAGTGGTTAGCTTGCGTGTTCTGTGCTGAGCTCACGCAACGCGTCGTACGTCCAGCCAGTAATAGGACTCGCCCATCAAGGAGCGCTGTCCCAAATTAGACGCATTATTAATTTATTATACATAAATCAAAAGGTATTTTAATAAAACACGTATACTAAAAGATACATAATTAAATATATTTTTTAAATGGTGAAGTTTTCAGAAGAATAGGTACCTTTGATAGTTTTTGCGTACCGTGAAACCTGGTAACTTTGCCACTTTACGGTGTGTAAAAAAGTTTGAAAAAGTTTTTCTTAAAAAATTTCTATGATGTTATAAAAAGCAACCAATGAGATATGTAGTAAATTTTATGCATTATTGAAACACAATCTTATATCTATTGTTTTCTCATTCTATAGTGATATTTTAGTCCAAAAACCTTTTATGGCAAAGTCAACTATCACTTGTGGTAAGATTGCCATCCCAAAATTTAGGAAAAAATTTAAAGAGTTACCATATAAAATCACAGTCATCATTACCGCATGCTTGGTCACAGTAAAAATATACTACAGTTGTATAATATTTTACACTGGTAATTGATTTTCCAAAATGTGGCAAATTCACCCGCCTTGTTTCGATTTTTTCAAATAAAATAGAAATAACTGTCAGGGTTGCATCAGAAAAATTAGGGGTAGGTAAGTAGGAAAAAAACTAAATAACTATATTTTAGTTTCTTTTTTGTGACAGCTCTAGCCTCTAAAAAAATATGGCAAAGTCGACATTACTAAAACTTTGCATTGGGTTGGTATATTTGCCAACAGTGATTTCTTAGGTTAAATTGGTTAAAGAGACGTAAATTATCATGGTTTTAATTAAAGAATATCATTAAGAACATGGTATTAAAGTTTGACTTAGCTACACAAAGTATATCCCACTTATTTTCATTAAAGTTTTGGAGCTCTAAGTTACTCACAGTTAGCGCGGGAAAAAAGTAACCGCCAAAAAATGACAGTTCTATGAGAGCTGGGTTGTATTATACAATAAAATGTTGCCAATCAAATATTCTAATTTGATTTAAGGGTATTACAAACGTTAAAAAAAATACAGTTTTGACGTAACAAATTATTTTGCCTCGTAAGCCGGTATATGGCAAATTAAACAACCTTTGGCAAAGTTGCCAGGTTTCACGGTAATTCTCAGATTTTTATGCGCGTTAGACATAACTTTACAAATTAATTACACTATGTAGTATAAACAAAATCTAAAATATTCACAGATTAAGTTATTAAAAAAATTATTACCAAATCATTAACACTACTCGTTTAAACGTGATCTTTAGTATAAAAGCATTAAAAGTCCGTTAATGTCGCCTCGACAAGTCGTGGTCGTGACCACGTAGTGCGCGAAGTCCCAATATAATAATAATAATTAATACATTAATGTCTGTAATTTTTATGGTGTACATAATAAAGAATATTCTATCTATTTATGTATCATAATCTACCACAGCATGCTATAAAATTAAAAAATCAGTCAGTCATTGTATATTTTAAAGAATTTATCTATATGTGTCATTAGGATTGACGCGTACTCATTTATCGCGTTTTCTAAATTATTGGCATAAAAAATGGTCTGAAGTTCGCGGGTTCGTAACCTTTTTGATCTCCAGACGATTTGGGTTGACATTAAGATAGATTTATTTATAAAAACACGGTTGATCCCAATGTGTAGGTAATACATAATAGGTATAATCATTTAACCTTTTAAAAGAGAGGAATGAACTTATCTCCGAGGTTGAATTTTGCAACTGCCTCGTCGGTCTTGTGGTCGCAAGCGCTGAGTATGATGTCCTGGGTTCGATTCCCTGGTCAGGCAAAGTGTTACTGTTTTTTTTTTTGGGTGGGAAACTATCAAATAACTTCTCCTGCTCTGGGCGGAGCGGGAGGGCGTGTCAGACTCTTACTGACTAAAACCTACCCGCGTTCCTTCAGTTGCCTGTATGTTGCCAGGAGCCACGGTATCCCTGTCGGACTTTCCCGCTTGCATTTTGACCTAACTAATTTATTTGATATTTCGCCTAAAGTGTTTTTATTTAGAAGTTGACTATTGTAATGAAAATGTAAAACAATGAATACATACAAATTGGCGAATGACTCGTTTTAAAACAAAAACATTAACCCAACTATCGTCAGAGTTCTTCCAAACCAGTGATTCATTAATGACTAACAAAGTTATGGATGACAGCAAACCTTTCGAACTCAAACTGGGACAGTGTATGGACGATTTATTAAAATATGTTTTCGTTGTTTCCGAAGAATTCCGAGCATTTCCGAGTAACATGGCCATGCCAGTTCATGACCGGAGCAGGTTAGAACAGACCACTTTGTTTTTGCACCGCGGTCGGCGCGGGCGCATGGCTATGTCGTCACAAATTGTTGTAGTTGGTACCTACCTTTATTTAGAACTTCAATGTTAGTATAGTTATTTATGCAACTGTTGTATAATAATATTGAATCCTCTATAAAAGTTTCTGAAACCATTGGGTGTTTGTAATTCAAGATCAAGAATAAAGAAATTCCCAAGAAATTCAGTACAACTGCACGTATGTACGTCGCCTGCAGCAGCACATCACACACACATGCGTGCAGCGGGTGCTGATGCCCCCGCTTGAACGTTGAAACGAGTTACGTTATGAAATTTAGTACAACATTGTATCACTCATTGGGATGAGGTAATGGTTACTATGTCACTGGCTGTTTTAATGACGGCAATAAGCTAACTGCTTCCGAAACTTTTATACGAGGTTTCATAGCATGGGTCTACACTCACGCTATAAAACCTCTATAAAAGTTTAAAGTTTTTTTTAAGTTTAAAATCTACGATTTATCTACACCAGTGGCAGCAGTGGTGGGTGGTGTTTTCTGTGGTGAAGAGTTCGATTCGAGTGTTGAAAGTCCAAAATCGCGGATATTTGAACTTTTTAACCCTTGCCAAACTACAAAGAGATACCATTTTCCTCCTAACTTATCAGATATTTTAGATTTCCACTTGTAAATATTGACAGCATCACAAGTAATCATACAACTGCGAATAGATTAGCTCAACTTCTATGATCAAGTATGTTTATTTTCCTTAAAAATGAAAAATGTCAGATCTGAAATGTTTCTGATTTAGTTGAGAATATGAGTAACTTTTAAAAAGTATCTAAGTATTACTAAAAAGATAGTGTTATCGTGTTGCAATTAAAATTACCTATCGTTAAAAGTTAATTCGTTTTCTATAACGATGCGTGCGAATGATTGCCAAGACAAGTGCCAGCGAATGTTTTGATTTTATTTGATACCTACATCTCGACTTCTCGATACAAACATAACATGTTAGAACCATCGAGGTGTTCAATAACAACTAAGCGTAATTCGTTGATGATACGTAATAGGTCGCATCGTTAGCTTATCTCAATTAAAAGCCCAGAAATGTAGGTCAAGCAAGACGCAGAGATTTTTGTGGTTTGTTATCCTTTTCGCAATCAAACCAGAACGAGCGTGATAAATTTAATGATGACAATACTGTCCGGTACCCTAATTGCATAACTTATTTTCGTAAACAATTATGCCTAATTTGTTTCATTTTGACAATTCAACAACATTCATTGCGTTGTTTACGTTGTTTAGTAGATTTTTTTCCAACTTATGAAGCAATGGATTAGCAATCTTTTTCAAATCGAAACAGATTGTGTTGTATTACGCAATTAGGGTACTGGACATATCGCACACAAAATGGGATGAAGCAGAGCTCTGGAGGAAGGCTGCTTTGTCCAACGGGATCAGAAAAAGAAATCTGGAAACTTTACTGAAAACTATTCCGATATTTCCTGAAGCGAGTCTTTTTAAGAATGTCTTCCGGTCCTAGTTCCTGTTGCGGGTTTTCTTTACATCTCATAGGTTTATGTAATACTTTGAATGAGAATCCACATAACATATTGTTCTATCTGGAATTTCTCAGTAGCAGCCCGGTGTCCGGATTTGTGCCCGGTTGATCGCAATAGGCTCGCCCCCTTAGCGAAATTTGAGTGTGCACCTCTGCCTAACCCTAACGGAGATTACAGGCGTACCTAGTTGCTAGACATGGTTCTGCGTCCACACCCGATTGTTAGGGTTTAAAATTTAATCGATTCCATGCACTCACGTAATCCGCATTAGGTACTCGTGTGTCGATTAAAATACCAGCAGTAGCAGACTTTTTATAATTTAACAACACTTTTTTGGAAAGGTGTTTCTTGAATGAATAGAATGAGAAGAACTACCTTATTGACTGCCAAGTGTGGACAATAGATCTGAAGTAACTTAGGCCTACATTGTAATTTCTGAATCATCGTTTCAGCCCGGAATCACGCACTGCTAGTACAGACAGAAAGGTATCCATTTTCTAAAAATAGCTTATAAATTAACTCAACGGTATTGAAACCATACGTGGAATGATATCATAACACCTATCAGACGAGATCAAGTTCTTTTTACGTAACAAAGATTAATGAGACGGCTCGACTTACTATATATACTACGATAAGCCACTGTCATGTGGATGAGACTATTTTTATTTTACTCTTTTATCTAAAATGCGCAACGAATAGATTACGCATAAAGTTATAAGTGTCGATGTATTCAATATCATGAAATATTTTTGTGAATTGTTTTTGAAGCATCGATCTATAACCGTGATCATGAAACAGACGCCAAATATTGTTTATTTCAATCAATGCCAGCATTTACAATTTCGAAACATGTACACGCATCTTGTCTAAAAAAGTTCAGAACTGTTTATTCGTTTTGCACATGAAGCTGTTTCGTCTACCTAGGTCTTATAACAATGCTAATCTCTCGTCTATGATATTCCAGAGCGTGAAAAACCATCATCAGTGTTGTTAGAGAAGCAGCGTGAGGCGCTCGTCAAGAGCGTCGAGGTCGCTACGGATCGAGGCCGGGATGAAGGCCTGTATGAGCGGGGGGCGGAGGCCGAGCCGGCCGGGCCCGGCGTGGGCCGCTGGGGCGCCGAGTGGCCGAGTTGACTCAGCTCGGAGGCGGAGCCCTCGCCCGGCGCCGGCGGGCCGGCGAACGGGCCGGGGCGCCGGACAGACGACGTGACCCGGCCGGCCCGGGACCTGACCAGATCGCCGCTGCCGCGCGCGCGCTGGGGCCCGGCGCGGCGCCCGCTCGTTCTATCACTCGCGCGTCATGAAGAGCTCGCAACGCGCGCCGAGTCCGCTCTACGCCGCTTGCTGCTCACCGACAACTACGACTCCGTTAGCAACTTCATCTCGCTGTTCGAAGCGTGGGAGCGCGCCGGCGACCCGCTTGCTCAAGTGTACGAGCGATACGCGCCGCCTATCCGTGCACGCAAGCACACGTGCGTGGGCCTGGGCCTGGAGCTGGTGCGGCGCTGGCGCAACCTGGAGCGGGACTTCAGCGGCATCAACCGCGCCACAGCGTTGCTGTCGTGCGAGGAGGCGGTGGTGGACGTGCGCGAGTACGTGACATGCGGCGACGGGCCGGCCACCATGCTGGCCGCGGAGAAGGAGCACGTCATGGTGGGCATCCAAATTCGCGTGGACGGCCGGCCCGGCGTCATGTTGGCCGACCCTGGCTACCACGTGCCCAGGATCGTCACTGTCATGCAGGACCGGAATTATCCGCACACCGGTGAGTAGCAACACTTTCTGAAAACCTCACATATTTTTCTAAAAACCATAAAACTTATACTCATTTATGTGGTAGAAAATATCTAATAGGTACCAACTTCAATGTTCAATCTCTCTGAACTTCTGGTCGTTGTGCAGGTTGGTTCGTGCAGTCGGACGAGGCGCACTGCCGCAAGGAGTACAGCTACTCGTTCAACGTGCTGAACGCGGGCTACATCGAGTGGCACGAGCGCGAGACACGCGGGGAGGCCATCAAGTGTCAGACGTCGCTGGTGTTCGCCGCCCGGCCCTACCTCGACGGAGTCAACGTCACCGAGAGGAGGAACCTCGTCTACAACTTTAGGTGACGATAATTTTGAAATTTTTTCATCTAGTTAGTCTGTACCATGTAACATGGGACGAGGGTAGGAAGATAATGATTCTCTAGCCTGTGGTATTGCCGTCTTAGTGCCAAAATTTGACCTACAAATAAACGACCATAGTATGATAGCATTATGTTTGACTAATTTCCCCTTCCTTGTTCCAGGAGTCTCCTGTCCCGCGATCAGAAAGGCCACCTGATAGCCGGCCTGTACTTCCCAGTGGGGGCCACTATCAAAGACGCGCAGTTCACGCTCTTCCTCAACAACGGGCCGGACAAGCGGAAGACTAAGTACAAGTTCAGCACCTTCGCTGATGTTCATAATGTGAGTACACACTGGAACATTACCTGTTCAGGCTGAAGCTAGGCTAAGAAGAGGAATGGAAGAAGTGGCATGTCGTCTTGACTAGCTGGCAACAATCGGCTGCTAGCCATTAGGACTTGTTCCTCTTTTCGCTCGTTAGGTTTAGCAAGTAAAAAGAAAGACGTCTGAGACGTAATCAGGAAAAAGACACTTTCAGAATTTGTTCTCGTAGTTTTTGTTGGGATTTTTGTAATTTGGTAGACTGGCAGTTTTCATCTACAATGCATGTGAATATCAGACGCTCCAAAACCGTACAACATCAAGCTCAAATGACAATACACTTATGTTTTCATCTGATCAAACAATAATCTATAATCGAATCTTAAACAAAGCCGCTGCGACCGGCCGTGAAAGTTACATAGCAACTCTAAATAATGGCTTTCCGGTCGCAAAGGCTACTTGAGCTACCCAGTTCACAGCCGTACATTGTAAATGTAGAACCCGTAGAACATTGCAGAAACAATGAGAACTGAGTCTGATCGAGTTCTTGTATACATAGCTAATGATTTAAATTTAACCTTCGATTATGGAACGTAGGTATGTATTGAGAGAGAACTCACGTGTGCCGATCGTATGAAAAATATTGTGGAATTATCTCTCGTTTCGTAAGCACTCGAGAAGTAATCCTTACATTATTATAAAACAAAGTCCCCCGCCGCGTCTGTCTGTCTGTCTGAACGCGATAAACTCAAAAACTACCGAACGGATTTTCAAACGGTTTTCACCAATGGACGGAGTCATGCGGAAGGTTTTAGTGTAAATTGGCTGTTTGACGATTATTGTTGAAGATGTCGGTAAAAATCATGCCGACTGGGAGCTTTATTGGCATGCGCCGCGAAAATCGTTAAAGTTAAATAAAATTTATGTTCTACAGTATTGTTCATCTTAAAAAGTTCAACAAAAAAGTCCGCGAAGGCATATGTCTATCTTCTAAGGATAACCCACAGTAACCATTATTATCTTTCAGAATTTGATGAAAATTTCATTGTAATTGTAATTTTCGAACCTTTTTTGACTGGTAGTCTGGTGACAGGACCGGCAAGCTACCCATTGCTCACCGTCCGCAAGCTCGCGCCAACGGTGGCCGGAAATCGGCTCGCGATTCCCGCCCCGGGCGTCTTCTCCTGCGGTTAGGGGCGTAAGGGCGCGAAATTTGCCTCTCCCTCACGTGTTCCGCCTCCTCCTTCGCGAGCATTATCACTTCACAGAAGGAGGTGACGGCCTGCCATTTCCTCTCGCTCCGTACCATGGCCTGAACCAGGGCCGGACGCGAGAGATCACCGCTGCCGATCAACTCCACGAGGTCACGGCGATGCTCCAAGATTAAAATATGCCTGAACATCATATCATTTAAATGAATAGTTTAAAAGATATCACAGTTTCAAAATTACTCGTAACTACATAATTATGGTTGATGACAAAGCGGGCGCAGCGGTATTAGTCAATGACCTTTTCCTCGGCTATTACGTATATAATCCCAATAGTACGTTCCCGTGGGATAATTTTGGACATCCACGCGGGCGAAGCCGCGAGCAAAAGCTAGTAATTAATAAAAATTAAACTGAAGCTCCTAAATTGTTATTTTGAAAGAAAGAAAGAAAAATAGGTATATATATTTAGAAAAAAACAAAAAGTACATTTTAAATCACGAGCATAAAACAGAAATTAGTCGGCAGCTGTTTGGGTTTTCTTATCCTCCAGAGTAGATGCTAACTCCCCATAAAATGATGGGATGTAGGTAGGTATGGTATTATGATCTGAGGGGCAACCAAATGCCGTAGGCGTAAACAATTAGCAAATTCGATTGCTTCTAAAAATTCCGACCCTAGGTCCCTACACTCTTTTTAAACTATTCCAACGATAGATCTCTCTTTAATGCGGAAGTGCTTAGGGGAATAATGTCCCTTATACTGGTGTAGTATACAGGATTTTTTTTTAACCAGTGCGCAAACTTAAACACGTGACTTTACTCATCATTATGAACAACTATTACTATGGGACCAAACCTGAAATCGCGAAAAAAAAAATCTGCTGTTCCCATAGTAAAACTGCACCCTAATTGCGTAATACAATACAATCATATTTTTTTTCGATTTGAAACAGATTTCTAATCCATTGCTTCATAAGTTGGAAAAAAAATCTGTTCAACAACGTAAATAACGCAATGAATGTTGTTGAAATGTCAAAATGAAACAAATTTCGCGAAATTGTTTACGAAAATGAGTTACGCAATTAGGGTACTGGTTAAAAAAAATCCCTGTATACTTATTTCTCTTTCTATATAATAAACAAGATATTTAAAATCAATGATGTTGCCTTCTTGAATAATTGATATTTAAGGATCTGTGTCTGTTAGCAACTGTGGCTTTTCCCGCGAAGAGCCTATAATCAAAGCCCATTATACAGCACTTACGTACTGACTGAAGTCTTTCATTTCGAATATTTGTCTTGTATTTCAAATGCCTGCAGTCTAACTTATTAGCATATTTAAGCAGTTGATTATACAAAGGTTCTCCTTGGTAATAACAGTGAATTATTTGAAATGGCCTGCATTTGTAATACCAGACCTTCTTGTACAAACAGCACAAGTACCTGCCTACACAATAGTTTATGTTTTAAAATTGCTGGCAAATAGCACGGATCTTGAAAATAACATCGCTTTATATCTTTGTTCACAGATTCCAGAAGCTATATCAGAAGAAGTCCAGCTCTGCAACGCCAAGATGAACTACAAGCAAGGCGAGCTGCTGACCATCATCTGTCACCTTGCCCAAGTTATGGCCAACCAGGCCTTCATCGACCAAATGCTGGAGATCAACGAAGACATCTGCCGCATGTGTCTCTGACAGCAAGATGGCGTCCACAACAAAATGGCGGACGCCAGTAACGTAGGCAATAAAGCCGATGAATCCATAAAAAAATCTTAACTTTATTTTAAGAATTTGTAATTCTAATTTTGTATATTTATTCATTTTGGAATATTATCTTCTATTGGGGTAAAGGTTTTTTTTTACTTTGTCGTAGTTTTTAAGATTACGTTAAAATTAATAATGTTTAATTTGGAATTGGGTTGTTGAATATTTTATTGTTCATTTAGGTAACCCTAGAATACTAATCTTATTTTATCACCACTTATTGTTATATTAGTAGAAATAGAAACAGGCAAGCATTCTACCTTTCATAAATTCAAAACTTTTTTTTCAGAGAATCTCTGATTAGTCCAAAATTAACCCTAAATAGGTATAATATTACACCTTCTGACACACCTTACGGAATTCTTTTATAAAAAAATAACTATAAGTCCAAGAGTGCTGATTTTTTTATAGGCTATAAGATACCTATGTAATGTATGAACGATTGAATACATAGCAATTCTAGCTCAAAAAAAAAGAAAAATATGTTATACAAATGTTCAATCAAAAAATTGCCCTCTAATACTAATAATCGCCTCCCAAGCGATCGCATAAGAGTCAATATCTCGGTAACGGTGTGAGCACAGACTACAATTATAATTATACAGGGTAGGCACGAACGTACAACCCGATGCGTCCCCGCAATTTCAAATTAACCAAAAAAACCGACTGCAGGTGGCCTCTCTGGCGATGATTAGTACTCTAGGGTTAAAACTTAATTTTCTTAATAAATTTTTATTATTTTACTTGAATTGTTTCATTTTGCGAACTCTATCATCCACAATCCGCCCTCGCCGTAGGAATCCGCCTGCCTCTTCCCATTGATGATGGCTATCAGCCCTCATGTTTTTTTTTCTTTTGGCGCCCTTATTTTTGTGGCTAACCAAACACAATTATTTCACTCTAGCTTTTACCCGCGGCTTCACCAGTAGTGGAGGTTGGAAATTATGCCGCAGAAACATACTTCCTACAATCCTTACGCCTTTGTTTTGACTAAATAAAAATATGACATTATATTATACTAGCTTAAATTTTTAGCAAAATTTTCCATTGCGAGTTTAGGGCAAAAGCAAGCTGCTGTGCCTGGGCAGGCGCTTGAGTGAGCGATCAGGGAATATGAGTTCGGTGGCTGTGTGGTTTGGCGTAGGGTAAACCAGATTATTTTTGTTTTATCCGTATTAAGGATAAGTTGATTGCTATTAAGCTAATACAAAACATGATTTAGTCCCCTCTATACTTCGTCAAAAGCTTCATGCCTGGTATTGCCAGGTGAGTGCTATGTCATCAGCAAAGGCCGTGATTTTTCCATTTTGAAGAAGATTACACAGCTGATTTACGTACACCAACCAAAAAAGTGTGGGACCGAACACACTTCCCTGAGGAACGCCAAAAGTAACGGGAAGCTCCCAACTCAGGCAATTACCAACTTTTACGCACTGAGTCCTATTGCTTAGGTAGTCTGTAAAAGTTTGGAGCGGGAGGCCACGTATTCCCAGTTCCCCCAGTTTCAATTGGGTTAGGAATAGAAACCGTTTCGAAAGCTTTTTTAGATCTAAGAAAACTGTCACTAGGTACCTTCTTTTTTGCATCAATGTTTTTGACAATGTGACCCGTTAAATTTAGAACAGCATCATTCGTCGACTTATTTCGTCGGAACCCAAACTAGTTGGGAGATAACAGCTTTTTTTCTCAAGGTATTTCATGAGTCTCTTGTTTATAATACGTTCTAGAATTTTAGATATTGAAGGTAGTACAGCAATGGGCCATTGGGACGATAGTTATTAACACAGAAATTTATTATTTCTATAGTTTACCTGGTCGTGGTCGTGGCCTCTAGTCTGGCCACGCTAAGTCTGCAATGGAATAAATGGGCAACCCCCAAAAAGTTTTATACAGTGTGATTCTTCATAATGTGCACATATCGAAATGAGGGAATCTATGCTTAATTTTAGCGACAGTTTTTTTAAAAATATTTTTTATGGAATTAAAAAAATAATTGAAACAAAACTGTGTAACTTTTAAACTAAATCATCTATCGCGATGAAACAAACTCCATAATGATTGGAAGTAATTAGGCGTCTACATAAAATGAAAATTGAGAAAAAAATTGCGTGTTGCCACACCGAGCGCCGAGTGCAGCACTCAGTGCTCGGTGTGGCAACACGCAGTGTTCGAGTTCGCAACAAGTCCATCGTCATCCTGAGGATGCCTCGTTGAGAGGTGAAACACGTGTCGATTTATTTCAGGAGTTTTTTATGGCTCTTTAGAAATAGCTAAGCGGAACAGGTTACTAAACATATCCACGTCTATTGTATTTTTTATATGATAAAGCAAAAACACGTGTCTAATATTTTTTTATTATCTGAAAGACGGACTAAATAGAATTTATTTTTTTTACTTAGGCAACTACCGTATTATTTAGCAGAATCCTTCATATTAGGTAGAATAAAATGAAACCCTTTATAAGAGAATTCACTACTTTATTATCTCACACAAGTGATAAATTGGTTCTTTACAACTAACATCAATAATATGTCTAAAAATAGTTCATTAAGTCTAAAAACGAACTCAAATTAAACAGGAGTAAAATAAAACAAAATTAATAAATAAAATAATTACTTTATTTGAAGGAATGAGCGATTTGATAGCGTCCAGCACCGTTCAAATTTTGTGCAGAACAATATTATGACAAAAAAACATAAAACAAATGGGGAAACAGAGGTAAAAATACACCCATGAGCCATTAAGACCTGTCAAATTTGACAAATGGCAATCTTCTTTAAACCGAATGTCTATGGAATAAACTTCGTTATTTCTGGTTCTTATAGCTGCAAACGACAAGGCTCTTATCACGTCTCAATGGCCGATGGATCTTAGTCTAAAGAACTATCTTATATTAATATTTTGTGAACTATTGCCTGTCAACAGAAATCATTATTTGACCTGTTATACCAGACTTCTAAGATCTATGGAAACTGTTAATATTGTAGTTAAATCATGAAATTTTATATTGAAATCGACCAACAAATAAATTGACAATTTAGCATATAATTATCAGTTGATTTCTATAACTAATTTACACTTGAACAATTTTCCCGAAAAAACTTAAAAAGTATGATACTTACGAATACTAATGAGTTTATAATTAAACATTATCTTATTTACGATACCAGAACTTAAAATTTCGAGGAAAGCTATTCCGAACTCAAGAGTGCGTTATGTTTGTTCTTAAAAGAACAACTAGCGTACAAGACGTCATGACGAAATGTCAAATCGTCACAAAGGCTACAAAACCGACAGAATTTATAACAGTTTAATCAAAAGTTTGGTGACTTATGAAAATCGGATAGACAAAGATTATTACTTATTATATAAAACATGTGTGAGCAGTGGCGTCGCTAGAAAACATTGTATTCATGATCAACTGTGATGGTTTCTAATACAAGCTGGTTTGTGATGACTGGCGTCAAAAACTTTGGGGCAATATAGTCAGATGCCTAGTAACGCCACTGAGTGGAACACACCGTAGTTCATATTATTTTTTAGACTATTTCTAATACATAGAAAGATTGTCAGGTGGGCGGGTATAGCGTATGGAATGTTGGACCAAGCACACAGAACCACGACCCGATAATGTGTTATTATTAAACTATTTTGCTACTAACAGGTAATAATTGTGAAACCAAACTAAGCTAAATCTATGAGCTTTCAAGTACCCACAAAGGCAAGTGATTCGTTTGGAAAACGAAATTCGTATCCGCCATCTTTTATTCGGGCGCCATTTTAAGAATTTCCCGCCATTTCATCGTGGCTAACATGTGCAGAGTCCAATCAAAAAAGGTTTTACACCGAGTGGCGTGGGCATCATTAACATGAAATATTATGTCCTACACTTTAATACATTTTACTAATGTCTACGTCCCAAATCATTAGACGATAATAAAGTTCAATACAAGGCGACGTATCACGAGTCGTTTCGTAACGGCAGCGGCTTGCCAACAAATAAAATGAACGGAGACAATAGAGTTCATTTAACTTAGGCATCTTTAGGCAAATATCTTTTAGTAAGAGAATCTTTTAGATTCGGCAAGACACCTTCGAGACCTCAAAACACCGCATAACTAGATTTTCAGAATATTTTGGCAATAAATAACTGCCAATTCAATTTTATTTGTTCGCTAGTTACAGGTTTACACATTACAAAATCTTCCAAAAAATATTCACAAAACAAAATAATCAAGGCAATTAAAATTAAGAGAATGAAAGAGAAAATTGATATGTTGAAAATAGTCCGCATGTCCCTTGCAATATTACTAGACATTCTATAAGAAATTCTCAAATTTATTTAATTCAAAATCAAACTTAAAACAGAGAAAACTCAAGCACAATATACTACTTAAACACTCCCGTCTTGTTTGAACGGAAAATTAATTACAAAATGCGACAATAAATTGCGTCAAAAGGAACTAAACTTGTCATTCAACAAAGATAAAGTCAATTTCAAGAAACCAAGAAAACACCCGTAAACAGAAATCATCAAAATTCAAACAAAAAATCTGTTTAAAAAAATTGACAATCGAAGGGAGAATAATAAAGATTTATTTATACAATGGTTCTGATACTGTTGACAACAAATTAAGTTCAAATATGGCTTCTTACTTGCAAATAGAACGAGAAAGAGACAGATGTAATTTAAGAGCTATCAAATTAATTTATTCATGAAGTCAACGTTTGTTGATAGATGATTTTAACAATGCCAAGATATTGATGACACTGGTTGGTTCTCAATCTAGAACAGCATTAATTGGTGTCAGTACAGTAGAAAATGCTGACATTTTATTATTCTAAATTAATTTAACAGCCCATCTTTCTTTTTAATTTGAAATGAAAAAATATCCTAAAAATTTAAGTTTAATCAATGAACATCAGTATCAGTACCAATATCGAGAAAAATACAGTAAGTAAGAAGTGTCATGTGTAACCGTATCCCAGTCGCCGCTACCGCCATCTGTGGGTCAATTTAGTTGTCGGCGGGCGAGTGTCGGTGCGGGGCGTGTGGCGCGTGCGATGCGTGTGGCGAGTGCGCTGCGTGTGGCGAGTGCGCTGCGTGTGGCACATGCACTGCGTGTGGCGCGTGCGCTGCCTGTGGCATGTGCGCTGCGTGTGCCGCGTGCGCTGCCTGTGGCACGTGCGATACGTGTGGCGCCTGTGGCACGTGCGCCTTGTGCTGCTTATGTCTGTGGTGGCGCTGTGGGTGCGAGCTGCCATACACCTCGCGCACCGACGGGCTGCAAACATACGACACCATGTCACTTGATAGGATGGGATAGGATAAAGTGCTACAAAAATCTTTTGACGCTTGAATGACATTAACAGGGAGGCGTTGTTGGTAAGCATTTGTGAAATTCCTTACTTTGGACTATGAGAATCTCAAAGCTATTCTGCAAAATAAATTCTCTAAATTTAAAAATAATTTTGACGCAACTGAATCGAATTTGACAATCGCAACTCCACACGTGATACCTAACCACGTGAATCTTTTTAGAGCCGGAGGCGCGCAGGGGGGGCAGCCTCGACGTGTTTTATATGGATTTTTTCACTTTTTGTATGAAAAATAAGAAAAAAATATTACCTACATGTACAGTGTTAGGGGTTTAAGCGTTTTATAAATGGTGTCGAAATTTTCATTATTTTTGCGATTGGACACACCGTTTTCGAGATATAAGCAAAAGAAAAAAAATAATTCAGTTCTGTTTTTGCATCTGAAGTCGAGGTGTTGGTGTGAATTTAAAGTTCATTACAACCAATTTTATTCCACACGTTTTTAATCGCGATTAAAAATAGTCAGATTTAGTTAGAAAATCTAAATTTTAGGTGAAAAACGTCAAATTCAGAATAGCAAAATTGCCATTTTCACTAAACTAATATCTCAGTACCATCTTAGTGCTAAAATATAGTTAAGTTGTATCATTTTAGTCTATTTCAGAATGGGAAATCGTCGTTTGACAGGATTAAACTAAATTTTGGTGATTTTTAGTCTAGTTAGGCATTTGTGACAAGATAATGAACACCATTGCCTCTTGCAAGAATGCACTTTTATTCAATTTTGGGTTTGTTTAAGGTTAGATATTTACATTGCTTATTACACTTTTAGCTTGTTGGCTGTTGTTGCAGTTTTGTTGTTGTTCTTCAATGCAACCTTTACTGTGTAATTTATGCGAACAACGGACTGTGTGGTCTCCGACTAACTTATTTCCTTACAAGAATACGTAAATGACTTGCAAGAATAATAGTAACTTAATTTCTTGCAAATATTGTATTTTGATGTTAGATATTTACAGTTTTTGTTTCCATTTTAGATACAACTTTCTTGCAAATTCTTAGCTAATATTTACAAAAAAAATCATCTATGCTCTTAATACTAAGAAAAACGTTTCAAAAATATTTCATGCACGTAATCTTAGAGCAACTATGTTTATGCAAAAAATTTAAAACAGGTTTTCACGTCACAAATATTTACACATTTTGATTTCAAATTCGATAATTATTTTAAAATAATACAAATAAACAGTACAAATATAATATCCAAACAAGAATCTAAGCAGGTTTCATGCAAGAATATCGATAGCTAATATTTAAAAATATATCCACATGCTTAAAATTGGAAACCATAGATAGCAAATTATTTTAAAAAATCGTCCATAATAGCAAACTATAGATAGCAATAATAATAATAGCCACAAATATATATTTAATACGTTTTTACGCGTTTAATAGTAGTAACGCCTTCTCCACAATCTGGAACTGGTGGAAAAATTTGGAATAAGTTTTTGGAAACCACCACTTTAAAACAAAGTAAAATAGTAATTCCCAAAAATTGTTATTGTTTTGTTGTTATATATTTTGTAGCAGTTAAATAAAATCTGAACTTAAATTGCCATCCCAAACGTAGAAAATCTTTCATTTACTCGGCACCACTTTTACGTACGCAACAGTTAGCTAGGTTTTAAGGATTTAATCGCTGACGTCTGAGAAATCATACGATTAGTAATCTCAATAATGGAGTATCGAGTCACTAGCTTACGAGCGACTTAGAGCCTTGGGCCCTTGAGCATAGTCGTTATTTCCCCAAACACAAAAACCCACGTTATTCTAACCATTCCTGAAAAAATACCAAGTTAGTGTTCCTCTGTAAATTCCAAAAAGGTTTTTGATATAATTTACCTGGACGGCACTGTGAGAGGGCTGGCGGCAGTTCTGATTGGTCGGCGGGAGGAAGGTCGCGACGAGCCGCTGTGACGGCGCCCAGACCCCTCACTACTTGTACTGCAATAGATACCATGCGTGCTAACTACCCAAAGAGGCGGGTACAGTGATACTTATACTCTTGGTAAACAACAATTCTCAACATTTCTCTATTCGAGTATGATAAAAGGATTTCGTTTTCATTTAAAATAAGGATACAATTATTTTTTTGTTGGTTGAGAAACTTGAAGACATATTACCACTGCTTGAGGAAAGAGTAATTTTAAAATTTCTTTTTTTCTTGCTTGCTTAAAAAAAGTCTTGCAACAACACTTATCATATTAATAAGATGATAATTATTTACATTATGAAAGTTTGAATTACGAAATACAGAAACTATTGTGTTAATGAATTTCCAATCATTGGAAATTGTGCATTTTCGCAAATGACAGTGCCAAAAATATTTTTTGACAAACTACAAAATTTTCTAAAACATGTCATAAAGACAGTTAAATTTTTAGTGTTGTGCATTTTTATGAATGTATATCGTGGCAATATTACGTGTCGTCAATATAACCGCCTCTTTACAAATAAAAATAATAATGAAAAATAAAATACAAAATAAAGAATAATAAGCCAAAGTAAACCAAAGAAATAGGCACACATACATGCTGCGACTACATGGATATAGCTGTGAACTACATGTAATTATATAATGTGCTTATAATTAACACTACTGGAGGATGGAGATTCTTGCCCTCACAAACTAGGTATCCCCTGCCGTGTTGATGTTACGAATTTTCGGTTTATTCATTTAGAATCTGTTGTTGTAGCATGTTAATGTATTCTCAAAAACAATAGTATTTCCCCAGCTAGTTCAAATGCAACCTTCACCCTTTTTGATAATTTTTTCCATGTCACTTGAATAAATTACTATTTCTTGGGTTTTTTTTTCTTTCATGCTGTGATAGGACTGTAAAGCCCGATTTACACGGTACGATTTAATTGCCTGTGGCATACCATAAGTTGAATCAACATTAAAAATTGGACCGTCTAAACGGTGTTTAGACGATACAAGACAAGAAACTTGCATCGTGTAAATGGGGCTTTACGAAGTTTTTTATTTCTCAAAATTCTATCTTTCATTTGTAATGCAAGATTTCAATCTATATGGTCGATTTACGATCTACTGAAGAATAAACTCTACTACCGATCAATACCCAATCTTTACAATAAGATTCTGTGTACTACTCACTTGGGCACAGTAATAGTTGGAGTAGGCGGTGCGGGCAGGGCGAGACGCTGCGGCTCGCGGCGAGCGGCCTGGATGGCGGGGCGGCCGCGACCACCGGTAGCGGCGGATGCCTTGTATTGGAACTCCCTGGAATTTATGGAAAAACATGTGAGTAAGTTATAATATTAGGTCTGATCTTTGTCCACAGGTTCAGTCATCCCTGCAGAAAATTGATAGTCTTTTTACAGACAACTGTCAACCAAGAGGTTGCGATGTGTCTTTGGATGAGTATTTAAGTTATTTTTCACTTTGTAGTTTGGAAGTCGGTTGCATTTTTTGTAAAAAGTTTTTTTTTTCACTTTTTAGTGGGTTGGTTTGTAATTTATCTAAGTTACAATAGCCTTATTTCAACTGCTCATCAAAAATACCCAAATCGCTATAAATGTGCCTATAATATTTGAAGAGTTCCCTCGATTTCTCCAAGATCCCATCATCAGATCGTGACCAAATGACAATGGGACCAACTTGAAAGTTATACCCTTTCAAACAAAAAAAAAGAATTTTTAAAATCGGTCCAGCCGTCTTCGAGTAATCGGGGAACATACATAATAAAAAAAAAATATCCCGACGAATTGAGAACCTCCTCCTTTTTTTGAAGTCGGTTAAAAATAGAACGTGACGAAGCAATGGAAGTGGGTATGGATACTAAACTCAGGACGATTCAGCACCGGGGTCGCGGGAAAGTCCGAAAGGAATACCGTGGCCCCCGGCAACATGGCAACTGAAGGAACACGGGTGGGTTTTAGTCAGTAAGAGTCTGACACGTCCTCCCGCTCCACCCAGAGCGGGAGAAGTTATTTGATAATTTCCCACCCAAAAAAGAAAGTACAATTCTGCAGGCTGTTATGATAAGGAAGGAAACTTGCGGAGCTCTGCCCTATTTTTTCCTTTATATACTTCCACATAATATAAATATATTTTTGATGTCGGATTGTTTTTTTTTTATTTTTTATGTGGGGCATGTCGTAGTTGACCTCTGAGATCATGACTACTTAACCGGGCTTTCCTGTGGGTGCCTTAAGCTACTACACTTAAAACCTCCAGCCAGGGGTTAATCAACTATGCTAATTAAAAGTAGGTGAACGCTCGCTAAGGGCACCCCCTGTGGGATACGAACTTCGACTTAGGGCGTCAACCGAAGGGAGGACATCAAGGATGGGACGGGCTGGATCAAAGTTTTGATCATGATTATTAGTCGGGGAATTTAAAGTTACGTGCTCAGCTGCAACAACTGCTGGCACCTCGTTATCGAGCAAGGGTCGGGGGGAGTATCATTTACTCGGGGACGCGGTCGCGATCGTAAAGGACCTCGGCGGCGAGGTCGGAATGACGGGAGGCGTCTGTTTTTGTACACTGTGCTGGTTTCCCTACTGCTCTCCTGGAGGAGGGTAATGGGGTCGTCAGAGTCGGTAAGGAAATGTCACATTGTATATTGTATTTAAGATTTGTCAAAATAAAAGAATGCAAAGAAAGCTTTCAAATATTTGACCAATGCAAAAGAAAGCTGAAGTAAACCAACTATCAGAATGCCGATTCCCGTAAATAAAAAAGTTCAATATAAAATCGCAATCATGCCTGCGACAATCAATTTCAAAACTTGTCGAAAATGTAGGGAAAATTAGGTGTTTCGGACAGATTGACAGATTAGAATGCGAACGTTCCTAAAAATCCGGGAATTACCACTCTGTTTTTGTGTACCGCCATTCTTAGCACATAAGGCTCAATTTACACTGCCGCGGAATGGAACGGAAGCGAGTACGATATTGTACATAGCAAAATGAACTTTATGTCAATTGTGTAACGTACAAACTAGATACGAGCTTGTAACTGCGGGAATTACCGAGAATGCGCGAGAATACTCCAGAAAACGCGCGAGTATACTCCAGAAAACGCGCGGCCTTTTATTTGGCTCGTATGTAGTTTGTACGTTACACTACTGACATAAAGTTCAATATGCTTTGTACAAAAAAATTCGCTTCTATTCCGTTGAAACTAAGAACTTCAGAGATGAAATCATTGAAAGCACGCTGCTGGCTGGCTCGAAGAACGCCTAGCGTTATTTATTCTATCACCAATCTGAACCTAACACCTTATGTAATAAAGTACACAATCACCTGTCAAAGTCTTCGGCTTCCTCCTCCTCCAGGTTGATGTACTCCTGGCGTTCTTCGGCGTCCCCTGTGTAGTAGTTCTGTTCGCGCTCGATCAGGTGAGCCCTCTCGCCGATGTGGTGGCCTGGAAAAAAGTAATACAAGATCAAAATAAACTGATTTTATATACTCATACTTCAAGTAGGTTACTGCAACTACACAATATCTCCTAAAAAGAAATCTTTCTGAGATCTACTCGGGTCAAAATAGAGAAAACGAATTTTCCCAGAAATGAGCCCTATATTGCAACATTCATCGAAATTGTTAGAGCCGTTTTCGAGAACGTGATTACAAATATATATATAAATATTGTTCGTTTAATAGTATAGGATACACATCACGTCTGCAGAGTTTAGCTCATTTAAATTGACTCAGTATTTCATTTTAATCGCAAAAATCATCAAAGTAAACAAATAAAAACTTTACTAGGGTATTTGTAGTATGTTTTAAGGCTCTTACAAACAGGCGCGACACGCGACGCGACACACTCGTCGCGCGACGAGCGGTGCCTTTGTGTTGCGTTGCGTGTCGCGCCTGTTTGTAGGAGTCTTTAAGGAGCTCTTGGTGTTTTTCCAAAAGTTACTAATATTTTTTTTTAGTCTCTTTCACTTTTTTGCCGTACCAAGAGGACAATAAGATAAAGGCATCAATTTCAATTTAATTTTCAATGAGTTTGAATTCAAATGTCTTGCAATGAAATGCTGTATTAGCGTTTATTTGGTAATATTAAATACCTTCAAGAACCTAAATATGTAGTTGCCTCACGTCATCACGTTTTTTGCTGCTAGCAACTAAATTTTCCCCTTCAAAGAAAAAATATACAAAAATAATTGACATTTCCATAAAACATTTCGCAAATCAAAGGAACAAAGGGCAGCCCTATCAATGTCAGGGCTTTTTACTTGTTGCGACTAACAAAAGTTTTCCCGTGTTTCGAAACCGTGTACCTGTACCTTGCGACATACGTATCGCACGCGGCTGGGGTGACAAGCCTCGTGAAAACAGGCCTCCATGATTTATATGTGTAGTTGTCACTAATGACAGCATACATATTTGGATTTCGATACTCATCTCTTCTTCAGTTTTGCCAGCTAATTTAATTTTCCCTGTAAATCTTTACTGCGGACTGCAATAGAGAATTTTTAATCGCTTTTGCCCGCGGCTTCGCCCGCGTGGATGTCGGAAAATATCCAACGGGAACGTACTACTGGCAAAACCGGGATTATACCTAATAGTCCAGGAAAAGGTTATTGACTCCTACCGCTGCGCTCAAACCATAATTGTTTTGTTACACGTAATTTTGAATCTGTGATATCTTTTAAACCATTCATTTAAATTATATTATGTCAAGGCATATTTTAATCTCAATTAAATGCCCAATTTAAATAACATATTTTATTGGATAAGGATTAATATGATACCGGTTAATATAGCTTCGGAAATAACAATGGATTTTTTATTAAATTCTGAAAGATAAAAATGGATACTGTGGGTCATCCTTAGAAGATGTCTATCTTCTAAGGATGACCCACAGTAACCAAAAAAAATATATATAAATATGCCATCCTGGACTTTTTTGTTGAACTTTTTAAGATCTTCAATCCTGTAGAACATAAATCTGATGTATCTGTAACGGTTTACGCGGCGCACGCCAATAAAGCTCCCAATCGGCATGATTTTTTCCGACATCTTCGACAATAATCGTCATATTTCAGCCAATTTACACAAAACCTTACTGAATTTTTACACTAAAACCTTCCGCAAGAATCACTCCGTCCATTGGTGAAAACCGTTTGAATATGTAAGGATGGATTAGCAAACTCTTTCAAAATGATTCAGATTGTGACTGATAGTGTGTTACGCAATTTTCCTTCATCGATGTCGATGATGTCCAAGATAAACTTCGAAAGTACGTACATATGAATTGAAAAAGTCACGGTTGTACTTGCCCGGATATGAACCCACAACCTCGTGCATGAACATTGCTACATATTGTGCGACATAGGTATGACACGTGCCTGGCTGGTGGTCAGCCTCGTCACAAGTAGCCTCAATAATTATATTAAAATGTGTATTATAATAAAAACTACTGAAATAGTTGACTAGTAGTCACTCAGATGTCACTTCTCTACATAATTACATGAGCCATCTGTGTGTTCGGGAGTGTTTTTCGTTAAACGGGTTTAAATGCAGATCAAAATTTTTGCTAGGTCGTTAATAACTGAAAGGCTTATGTAAAACATTTTCCGAGTATCTATACTCCGTTTGAAATAAGATTAGACATTTAACTAAACCTTTTTTACAGTCCGTTCAACCGATTTTGACTTCTATTGCGTTGGTGGCATGACTAATGACAGCTGCAGTAAACATTTGGTTTGTAACCACTTTTTTGCTTTTAATGCCATCCTTATGCCTACGGTATAGAAGTCAAAATCGGTTGAACGGACTGTAAAAAAGGTTTGTTTAAATGTCTAATCTTATTTCAAACGGAGTATAGTCACGAGGAAGAAGTTCTTGTTTTCGTATGGTTAGTAAGTAACCTGTACCCTAATTGTGTACCTTATTTTAGTAAACAATTTTGCCTAATTTGTTTCATTTTGACAGTTCAACAACATTCATTGCGTTATTTACGTTGTTGAGCAGATTTTTTCTCCAACCTATGAAGCAATGGATTAGCAATCTGTTTCAAATCGAAACAAATTGTGATTGTGTTGTATTACGCAATTAGGGTACTGGTGTCAGAGGTTTAAAGCCGCCCATGGGCCTCTGACTTGGCTTCAAATGCCGTCGAGAAATATCTCTCAGGCATTCCTCACGATGGAAGAAGTTGAATTACTACTTACCTATTTATCCCCATGGTTTGGATGTAAGGTTATTTGCAGGATAATTATGAAAATAAAGGTGTCAATTAGAAACCAATATGGTTGGAAATTTTTTGGCTCCATACCTGGGCCCGAGCATTAATAGCGCGAAATAAGCTTATGATTATAATATTAAGATTCATGATTGTGTTCAAGAGATCCATTAAAATTAGTGATGCAACGAATACTACTTTTACGAATACGAATACGAATATCAAACCAACTATTCGGCGAATACGAATACGAATATCTCGCCATGATAATAAAAGACTAATAGTCTAGTACTACATAGACGCAGCTATTACTAACGTTCGTCTAAGTTACTTAGGACTTACTATCCTACCTTTTATTCATACAAAAGAAATACAGACCATATAACTACTTATTTGGTAATTTATCGAAGTGTTTCCATATGTCACTTTGATCTCGTTTACGAGAAGACATTTTCTATTCAACTTCAACTCCTTTCACTTCGCAGCAACCTCAGAAAATAAATAAAACAATACTCTTTTGCTTGACTTGTGCTTTCGACTGACAAATGAAATGAAAGGAATGAATGAATCAATCAGTCCATGGTTCGTTATGATAGGAAAACTCCCGGGCCGCGGCACTGTATAAACTATGGCCGGGGAGTACCCCGTCGCGTCGTCGTTGCGGTTAAGGCCCTTGCACACGTCGTATTTTTACGTGCCGACGACGCGCGTTTTCCAAGTCTGCCAGTAATTAGATTTGCGTACAAACATATTAATTTTTAAATATTCGTATTAGTATTCGTATTAGTATTCGCCGAATACGAATATTCGGTAAATGTCTACTATTCGGCGAATACGAATATTCGTATTCGTTGTATCACTAATTAAAATCACATAAATATACCATCAATACTCTTTGTAATTGAATAAAACATTATGTAAGTCCATAAAAAATTTACAGCTTTCGTAGTTTCGACAATGAACTCATACAAAATCGATGGAAAATTTAGAAACAATCCAGATTATTTGTATGAATGTTTGTACTATTCAGAAGTAATTTGTAGAGGGAGATACACCAAACGTTTTATACGTTGACAGCAGATATTCCGAAAAAAATTGCAAGCCGCAAATGTAAACTAATGTGACCTCTCTAGTACTCTCCAATGGAATTTTTTGTAGTGCAAATAAATTAACCGTGATTAAATATCATTTCATTTTATAGGAGGATGCTGCAGCGAATGCGAGGCAGACCTATGTCATATAAATTCCGTGCCCAAGTATGCACTTTATAGAAAACAAAATAGAAAACTACAATGTGGTTTATTTATAAGTAAAACCATACATTATTGACGTTTGAACGTCACTTAACTTTAAGCAACGTTTTTATATGAACCCCCATATGTTTTAAACCGTTGTTTAGACCAATTTAATTATAGGCCTGAATCTAAAATCTAAATAAAATAAAAATCAATCCCTTGTCTCTCTAAAAATCCTTGATAACATTCAAAGCTAGACACGCGAAATTCCCCAGACATACATAAAAAAATCCGCCCACACTTTTTTAGTCGCGATCAAATTATTATACCTACACACACACAGACAAAGTATTACAAACACTATCCACAGATTAGTTTACCGAATAAACATTTGAAAAAACTAGATTGCGTCATCCTCATCTAAAAATAGTGAACAGAATGACGTCAGACGGACGTGCGGAGGTGCAACTGGAAGGATACAGGTGGAAACCAGATAGGATCAGAAAATCCAGTGAATAAACAAAGACAAACAAAACGGTGGACCGATGAAGAAATTAAATGAAATTGTTTATTCTGTAAATAGGATATCGGAATCACTTTTACACGTCATATTATTATTTTTTTTAAATAAGCTAGACGAGTTCAGCGTTTCCTATCTGGCTACTCTGAGAAGAAAGGCTGAAACAAACTCAGAGGTCACAGTCTCTTTTAAAGTCCACACATAATCTTGGTCAGGCCATAATAATATGAGAACCATTAGATTAGCGTCTGAAATGGTCTTTTGAGGAAAGAACCATACAGATTTGAGAGGACCTGTCCAGTCAGTGCAAGCATGTGTCAGTAATCGTGGAGCTCAACTCAGAAGTTAAGGAGGTCAGGTCACGAGAACACGTTGGATGCGAGAAGTGCAGGACCGGGATACTTGTGGGGAGGCCTATATATCCTGCAGTGGACATCTTTCAGCTAAAATGATAATGAAAGAAAATAAAGGAGGCAGACTGGATGCTGAAGACGATCTGGGAATGGTAGAGGCTTTCGTCTAACAGTGGATTTTAACCGTTGAACTTCCTAGATTTCCCAATAGACGACTTGACTATGGCATAGTGCCAGTGAATGATAAAAGCGAGTAGACTACGATAGGAACTTAAATGACGACGATGAGATTTTTTCACCAGTTCAGACAAGAAACTAGCGAGCCTCTTGTCTGAACCAGGGCCGTCTTTACCCGGGGGTGCAAGGGGTGCATAGCACCCGGGCGCAAGTTCTTAGGGGGCGCAAGCTGATCGAGTCGATCGATTTGTATTGAAATCAAACGTAGATTTCAAAACATACAGACAACACAATATCATTAAAAAGTATCAACTTAAAAGTCAGAAAAATTTAATTTGATGTTTGAAAATGTACTTCATTTTATTGCGGAGTAAAAAAAAAATGAACACAAAAATTTTTTTTTTTTTCGTTGGCAAAGGCGCAGACTGATTTTCCCACCCTGGCGCCCAATATGGTTAAGACGGCCCTGGTCTGAACTAGTGACCAAAACACGAGATTATCGTAGTTTGAAACTACTGCGTAGTAATTACATCATTTGTGCTCAAACTGTTCTACTTTAGGTATTCTAGCTATACGTTTTCTATAATACAAGTGAAGTGGATCTTCTCCACGTGTTACGGCCTACAGGTGAAAACATTTGGCGCGAGGAAGATACTTTGCGCGCCAAAATGCATGACACGACCATGCGGTATATACTGTTCCGGAAATCAACGCCACTATAGTAGATGGCATATTTTTACTTCGGTGAAATTATTGGAATTCCATTCATCATCGACACTAGAGCCGCAGAGCCATTACAATCAATAAACTGTAGGTAGGAAGTAGGTCGCGGCCGCGTATATGAAATATACATATCCTATGCATTTCATGAGAATGCGAAATTCAATCGATACAAATGGCCGAAGCCCGCCTGACAACATATTTGTTTAGCCAGCAGCCTCCCTATTGACTATTGATGATGAGTTTGATGAGTATTAATAATGGATTTTATAATGTTTTTATACACGACGGCTATGCGTTTTAATATTCCATCATGTTATTCTAAGTTGTTGATGTGATGTGATGGAGGAGAGAACTTAGAAAAAAAACAGCGCTTTCTGGAAAACCATACAACAATACGCCAATGAAATAATTACGCAGTTTTTTATTATCTACTGGCGATAGCCTGCTTCACACGGGTGCAATCTACTGATGTGGCGAAACATTGAGATTTCTTGTTATTTCTAAGCTAAAATTATATACGTGGACTTTCCGGAATAAATTCTCTAAATCGTTTTTTTTTGCAACATGTGAGTCGCGACCCCCTGGGGGGTAGCGAAGCCTCTATAAGGAGATCGCGAGGTCACAGAGTAAGAAAAAAGAAAGTTGAAAAATATATTTTTACTTAGGATTTAATTAGGAGACGAGTGAGATACGTTGTCCCCCCCCCCCCCACAAATCCATCGTATCGCTTTTCCGTGGAGGCGTTTGGCGATGTAATATCATGTTATATGTAATTAGCCGATACGTAATTATAAAAATAATAAAATTGTTGTACGTATTTGATATTTGTTTTATAATAAAAATACAGATGGATGGACAAACACTAGAGGGTAGGGGAACGCGAAAAAGGTTGAAAAACATTGCTTTAAATGATGCTGAAAACCACATTAAAATCCATTATGTAGTTTAGAAGAACTAAACGGTCATACGGACAGACACGAAAAGCGACTTTATTTTATATTGACGATATTGATGAAGCATAATTTTATTGACACTGACGGAGCCCAGAAGATACATATTCTTTTTAAAATATCCAAAACTATCAAGATTATTGAACTAGCAACGAGACCATCCATCAACAGTATTATGAGAATAGAACTCGACAGTAGATAAATTTATTTCACAGTGCAAAAGCGTGGGTGACTAACGTTCGAAAATTAGCCAGTCCCGACTAATGTCGGAGTGATTAGCATCACAGTGTCCGTTTTTAGAACAATGCTGAACAGAAATATCTTGAACAGTAGGTATATATTTCAGGTGACAAATTACTTTTAATTTTTTGACTCGTTTATGTAAGTGTCAAGATATTTTGTCCAACTTTTGAATAGCGCTCATATAAACTGATTTTAAATACTGCAGTTGCTACGTAGGTATTTACCGAAATCCAAATATACCTACTGACTAATTCTTCGAAGTGATATAAATACGATTGGGAATTATTCATATTTAGCAGTACGTCAGAACATAAAACCACAAGTATTTTCCTTATCATTATATCATTGCAAATAAACTGTTAATTATAAAATCTCCCTATAACATTGAAAAGAAAACTCATCGACATGTGCATTCTGCCCGTCCTAACCTATGGTGCACTTACTGAACAACAGAAGTCCAAACTCAAGATTTGCTAGCGGGCAATGGAGCGCAGCATAATAGGTGAACGACCACGTTAGAAACACCATCCTGCGCTCCATAACTCAAGTAGCGGATGTTGGAGAAAAAACAGCCAGGCTGAAGTGGGTGTGGGCCGGCCACGTCGCACGAATGCACCCGGAAAGATGGGCAAAGATCGTCACTCACTGGACTCCTGAAGGAGGACAACGCCGTCGAGGTAGACCGCGGCGAAGGTGGTGTGACGATCTAGTATGTTTGCGGGGCCAACATGGCCTAAAATCGCACAAAGCAGAGAGATTTGGAAGGAAAAAGGGGAGGCATTTGCCCAGCAGTAGGACACAACATAGGCTAACAAAAAAACAAAAAATAATAATTTGATTCAACTACCTGCTGGATATATTTTATTACCAGCTTATGCTCGCGACTTCATCCGCGAGCCTATAACCTTCATCAAGAATTGGGCTATCCAATGCAAAAAGATTTTTTTCAAATACGTCTGTTAGTTCCAGAGATTACCCCCTACATACAAACGTACAAACAAACAAATTTTATCTCTTTATAATATTATAATAGATTTAATTTGAATGTCTTTGAAGAATTTAGACCTAGCAGTATAATTAACAAGCAGATTTCGCCATCAAACTAGAACGTATGGCGAGTGAAATTGTAAAAACAAAAAATTATGTACGAGGTGCATTCAATAAGTACCTAGCCTCATCGCCAGAGGGCGCTGTACTTTCAAAAGAGTTTTACCAGTGTAGCACATTCTTTTTTAATTCTTTTTTCAAATTTTCATTCCAATCCCTTCATTTGTTTTAATTTGACAACTTATGGAAGCGAACGTGTCGATCGGTTTTACAAAAATGGAAAAAGAGCAATATCGTTCGGTGATTCGATTCCTATTTTTGGAAGGGAAAACGCGCATCGAAATCAAAGAGCGCTTGGATGCTGTGTACGGTGACTCTTCTCCATCGATGGCCACCGTCAAGAATTGGTTCAACGAGTTTGCACGTGGCCGTACGTCGGTTTTTGATGAACCACGTCCAGGTGCACCGAAAACAGCTGCTACGGAGGAAAACATTAAAAAAATCCATGATCTCGTATTGGCAGATCGCCGATTGAAGGTTCGGGAGCTAGCTGAGACAGTAGGCATTTCAGAAGGAACAGTGCATCATATTCTTCACGAGGAACTCGGCATGAGAAAGCTGTCGGCGCGATGGGTGCCGCGTTTACTCACACCAGAAAACAAGCGCAACCGTGAGACCACATCGGAGACGTGTTTGGCGCTGTTTAAGCGGAATCCAGCGGAGTTTTTGCGTCGTTTTGTGACCGTCGATGAAACCTGGATCCACTGGTACACACCAGAGACCAAGGAGCAATCAAAACAATGGATCCAGACCGGGGAACGTGCTCCAAAGAAGGCGAAAACTGTAAAATCGGCGGGAAAAGTTATGGCCACCGTTTTCTGGGATTCACAAGGTGTGATCTACATCGATTACCTCGAGAAGGGTAAAACAATTACAGGGCTTTACTATGCCGATTTATTGGGCCGATTCGACGCCGAATTAAAGAAAAAACGACCCCATCTGGCGAAGAAAAAAGTGCTGTTTCACCACGACAACGCACCGGTTCACACGTCTGCCGTTGCCATGGCCAAATTGGTCGAATTACGCTACGAATTGCTGCCCCATCCACCGTATTCTCCAGATTTGGCCCCTTGTGACTTCTTTCTGTTTCCTAATCTGAAAAAATCACTCGCCGGGAATAGATATGGATCGAATGAGGAGGTCATCGCCGCCACGGAGGCCTATTTTGCAGAGTTTGACAAAAACTATTTTTCGGACGGGTTAAAAAAGTTGGAGCATCGCTGGGCTAAGTGTATCGAACTAAAAGGAGACTATGTTGAAAAATAAATTGCCACTTTTCCAAAATTTTCGTTTACTTTTTGTAGGCTAAGTATTTATTGAATGACCCTCGTATGTTTGAGAATAATAAAGAGGAATAATCACACTATCACACTAATTTTATAAAGGCGAAAGTTTGTGAGTGTGTGTGTATGTATGTTTGTCTCTTCTTCACGCTCAAACGTCTGGACCAATTAGTAATAGTAATTTTATTTCTCTCAAAAAGATACAAATTCGGTACATGGTATACTAGGTTACAGGCAGATTCAAACCTTTGTGAGAGCTGGAGTCTATACTGGGTTCGGGACCTGTATGACAGATCTCCAGGCTCACACTCTTAAAATTACAACATTAAATTGCACTTACGTACTACATACAATATTAAAGCTCCAAGTAATGAGAGGAAGGGAATTAATTTAAAAACAAAAGATGTGCTATGTGTGTCTTGGAGGTTGTGTGCCCGTGAGTGCAATATAAGTCCTAGCGCCCAGCCCCCATGAAGAGCACTTTGCGCGAGCACCTACTTGCCCGAGAGTGTGTGTGTGTGTCTGTGTGTGGTTAACAAGGTGAAACGCGATAAAAGATAAATTTAAGTAGGTGCATATTCCCGGAAGGCGAAATTATTTTAAAATATTTAGTAAATGTTCAATCTCTGCATAATCCAATTCAAATAGCCATTTCGTAACAGTTTTTTTTACATTCTGATCTGCACATTGGGTGTATAGGATAAAATTTGGCACACAGATAGTTTATAACCTGGATTAACACATAGGATACTTTTTATCCCGATACTCCCACAGGATCGAGACTTACGCGGGTGAAACCGCGGGCGCAGTTAGTAATAAATAAAAAACCTGGGCAATTTGATATGCTTTGGATTTGCATACACCGTGCAAAACGGGGCTATAAATGAAATGGGAAAAAAATAGGGCTTGGAAATGAGGGGTAATAACAGCCGCACGGGTAAATCGATCAGGTTAAGCTACGCTTGCCGCGGTTGGTTCGTGGATGGGTGACCATCTTTTCATACCAAGACCCCTCCGTGTCTTGAAAAGCACGTTAAGCCGTTGGTCCCGGCTGTCATTTGTAAATCTTCGACAGTTGTTACGGGTCGACAGAAGTCCGAAAGTCTGACAACCAGTCTTACCAGGGGGTATCATGTTACCCAGTAACTGGGTTGTGGAGGTCAGTAGGCAATCGCTTCGTGTATAATTGTATTCAGCTGCATCCGGTTAGACTGGAAGCCGACCCCAACATAGTTGGGAAAAGGCTACGCAGATGATGATATACCGTGCAAATGGCCAGTCGAACAGTGAGGATTCCTCACTCCTCACAAGTTAGTTTAGCTCGCCTGTCAAGAGCGAGTCGGACTCGCGCACCGAGGGTTCCGTACCATATTAAATTTTCATCGGCGAGGCCTATATTCGTCAGAGAATAGTTAATTGATTCAGGTGTGACTTTAGGGGTATGAGGAACAGGGTGTAAAGTTCACTCATCCACCATAGAAAAGGGAGGATCCTCCGACCAGACGGGTGTTGTGTCTGGCGGGCAACTGCCCGTCAGTTTGAAGTTGAAATCTTGTATGTATGTCAATCGCTCGGTAAACTCTAACTGCGCGATGCAGGATTTGTGTGACGTCATGTCTTTGATGCGTAGTTCGTATGTGGTGGTGTAACCGCTACATCACTCCCCTCCGGAGACCGGAGGTCGATAGTTGGCTGAATCTTGCGATGCTTCACGGTGCCAGCTGTGGTTCCAGTGAGTCGGAACCGGGTGCCACATAGTTCGCGGTGAGTCGGAACTGTCTGTGGTGATGGTAGTGATTGCGGTGATTCCCCAGTGAGTCGGGGTGATTGAGGGTGATTCCCCAGTGAGTCGGGGTGATTGAGGTTGATTGCGTTGATTCCCCAGTGAGTCGGGGTGATGAGGCTGATTGCGTTGATTCCCCAGTGAGTCGGGGTGATGAGGCTGAGGGTGATGACCAGGAATGCGCGTTCGCTGCATGCTGGTGGTCAAGATACCCGTTGAAACCGTGGGTGCTGGCCGGCTGTGTGAGTCGCCTCACGAAAACTTGCGGGAGTGATGATGATGATGACGTCACGCCGAAGTAATTGCTAGAAGGCTGCGCTGACGTTCATACTCGGGGTCACCAATTTAGGGGTATGAGGAACAGGGTGTAAAGTTCACTCATCCACCATAGAAAAGGGAGGATCCTCCGACCAGACGGGTGTTGTGTCTGGCGGGCAACTGCCCGTCAGTTTGAAGTTGAAATCTTGTATGTATGTCGATCGCTCGGTAAACTCTAACTACGCGATGCAGGATTTGTGTGACGTCATGTCTTTGATGCGTAGTTCGTATATGGCGGTGTAACCGCTACATGACCTTGCGGAAATTCATTATAAAATACAATAGACGTGGATATATTTAGTAACCTGTTCCGCTTAGCTATTTCTAAAGAGCCATAAAAACCCTGAAAGAAATCGACACGTTTCACCTCCCAACGAGGCATCCTCAGGATGACGATTGACTTGTTGCGAATCCGAACACTGCGATTTCTTTCGAGGGTTTTTTTTATGGCTCTTTAGAAATAGCTAAGCGGAACAGGTTACTAAATACAGAAAAACAATTGAACTCGCGACACTGTTACCGTTACCTACACCTCACTAAAGTATTTCCTGCACAATAACATTGTTCAAGTTTTCACTTCTGTCAGCACTCCCGGAGTGCCACTGGTTTTTTTTTTCATCAGATAATTTTAACACTGCGGTGTAGAATATTGCAGTTTTAGGTCAGCACCATCTCTTGACTGATAGTGAAACTAATGTAAATATTTTTGTTGATGATTTCTAAAAAAGTATGCTATTTAGAGATATAGTTTTATTTTTCCTTTAATTTTTACCCGACTACGGCAAAGCCAAAAGGAAGGGTTATGATTTTAGCAGTCTATGTATGTATGTTTGTATGTATGTATGTATGTTTGTTTTTACGTGTGTTCCACCGTAGCGCCTAAACTACTAAACCGATTTTGATGAATGAGGTATCAATAGATTCGTAATAATGGTCCGGGTGACATAGGCTATATAATTTTTCCCTAAATTTAATTTGGTGGACTTTACACGTAAATTTCTAACCTCGAAAAAAATTAAAATGGGATGATCATGACATGTTTGGTATCAAAAGAAAGGTCTTGACGAGCACATTACAAATATGTATATAATATTATATTTTCAAAGTAAATAAATATGTTTAAATCGTTAAAAACAAGCAAAAGTGAGACTGCGCTACGTAGTATTGCAAGATGTTACCAACGTGCAGTTAATCAAATCTTAATAAATAGAAACGATTTGTAATTCCACTCTTATGAAGAAAAACAAGTACAACGAAATATTTATATTTTGGATTTCTTCGAAGCTCGATATCGATATATGGTGTTGGCGTCGAAATAAATCGCTCTATGGTTTCGTTCAAAGCACTATGCACTGCTATTGGAATTTAAAATAGGTTAATTACTGAACTATTGTATTACTCTTATTTACGTTTATCAAGTGTAAAAACGGAAAAGTATAAAATAAAAAATAAAGTTTAATAAAAAACTGTAACCCGACTACCTACGGGAAAATGAAAATGATCTAAAAAGTACGAAAGAAGCAAATATTTCAGACAGAAATCAAGACATAGGTACAAAAATGGTCCAGGTAAAGCCGTCGTCGCATGCCATTATAATTTTGTAGGTGTTCCTGGCACCAACATGGTATATAGGCATGCGACCACGGCTTTACCTGGACCATTTTTGTACCTATGTCTTGATTTCTGTCTGAAATATTTGCTTGTTTCGTACTTTTTAGATCATTTTCATTTTCCCGTAGGTAGTCGGGTTACAGTTTTTTATTAAACTTTATTTTTTATTACATAAACTTCTATCACATAGAATAGTTTCATATTTTCACGGTATTTGTGACAGACGGACAGACAGACTGAGTCGTACCATAAGGGTTCCTTTTTATTATTTTGGTACGGAACCCTAAAAACTGGAGAGCTAAGCTAACTTAATTTAGCTGGCGGTGGACGGTTCGCTTTACTATTGCTTCAACTTATGGGATACCATGGGCAATTATATCGTACCGCGTAATTCAGGTTTAATTAGTATAGCCCCAAAATATTTAATTATCATAAATCTTAACCCCCTCTTTGCCGTAGTCGGGTATAAAGCTTCAGAAGATGAAATACGACCTACAATTCTTTCAAAAGATTCCTAGTACTGCTAAACAGTGGTAGGTACTTACAGTTTACCCATTGTTTTTTTTCCGCATCTTTAATTAATCATTCAATAAGCAATTGACGTCAACAGACAAAAAAGTCATAGTATCTGTAATAGCAATAAATACAACACAAAAACAGTATCATCATTCATCATCATTTCAGCCGAAAGACGTCCACTGCTGGACATAGGCCTCCCCCAAGCACCGCCACTTCGACCGATTCTGTGCTCTCCGCATCCAGCGGATTCCTGCGGCCTTCACAAGGTCATCGGTCCATCTTGTGGGAGGCCTTCCATCGCTACGTCTTCCGGTACCTACGCGGTCGCCACTCCAGAACCTTTCGGCCCCATCGGCCATCCGTTCTGCGAGCAATGTGCCCTGTCCATTGCCACTTAAGTTTGGCAATTCTTCGGGCTATGTCGGTTAAAAACAGTATAGTTTGTTCAAAAAGTATCTAATGAAAAATGTAAACAAATGGATCTGGACACGTACCTGTAAATACCAATTTGTTGTAGTGCCACTTACAAATAATTGAGTATTTTAATTTAATTATTTGGCAGAAAATACTAATTTTAAATCAGACTAAAAATGATTTTCAGTTGACAATTGAGGTTAGTTTAATAACCTCAATATTCACGTCAAGTCAATTTATTAATGATTTTTCAATTACAATTTAATAAATAATAATATGTTATTCAAGCAATAATTATTGGAAACAGTGGTGACATAATATAATGATGTTGAAACTTCCTTAAGCCAGATGCATGAGTTACAAATTATCTGAGTGTACGAATTTAACCTGGTCAGGGTTTGTTTACACTTCCAAAAGATACTTTTGAAACAGATTATAGGTACCCACCTATGGCCATCTTCTTAGTGCCAGTCCGCGAGTCTTGCATCGTTTGCCTTGTTTCCTTGATGCCATGCGGCCCAATCTTTGTGCTACTGGTCGAGCTGTATACCTGCAAAATTCATATTTTATGTAGCAAGGATTTTTCTTTATAATTGCCATTATATTTGCTTGGGCACTGTCAAGCGTGGTTAGCTGCGTTCTAAACTTATACTAATTACTTTACCTTTATACATTCTTTGTTTGTTGACTTTATTTACTAAAAATTAAATGACAATGAGAATGCACAGCTTGGAAAATAATTTGAATGATTACCCTGACTTCGTAAAAGGAAATATATAATCTTCAGAACATAATCATGCTGCAAAACTGTTTTTGTATTCAGCATACAAAAAGAGGTTGATGGAAGCAGGTCTTACAATTCAAAATGTAATTAAAATATTTTTTTCAATTACATTTGAATATTGCTAAGCTCCAGAACAAGAAGATTAACAAAAATAAAAACTAATTTGTAAGAAACTGTTGTTCAAACAAGAAAATCCGAAACATGATTGTTTGATTATTATGTGAATAAAAGTATTTTTCCCAAGTCTTTGAAATTTACAAACCTGTGGCTTGCCACCAGGCCCGCTGGACATGACAACAGTGCTGCTGCTGTAAGAACTGCCAGCTGGAATGTGATGCTGATGATGCATGTTGCTTCCATCCATATCTGTAGGAAAAAAGGTATTAGATAGAAAACTTCTTTTTTATCTATACTATTACTATTTACTATAATAATATTATAAAGAGGAAAGATTTGTATTTTTGTAAGTAACAAATAAACTTAAAAACTACTGGACCAATTAGAAAAATTCTTACAGCAATGGATAGCTACATTATCAGCGAGTAACATAGGCTATATTTTATCCCCGTACTCGAACGGGAACTACGCGGGTGAAACCACGTGACGTCCGCTAGTTCTTTATGTTTTATTAAATTAGGTAAGCACTAGATTTACATATTATATAAGTTAAAATGGAATAACAATACCCCTTATTGAATCAAATAAATAACAATTATGCCCATTTTCACTGACAACTATGTGACACTTAAATGAATCCTTAAATAAAAGTACATTGTTGGATTTTCAATTCTCATCGCTGAGCCTAGCGTTGCAACACACAGTCAAACAGTCAGCAGTCAGTCAGTTGCAAACAAAATTGTATTATTTTGTATTAATGAGGATCAAATTTGCAAAACACATAGGGATTTATTTATAAACGTTGCTTAAAGTTAAGTAATGATTAACAACTGTTTAACCATACATTTTTGACATTTGAATGTCACATAACTTTATGCAACGTTTATAAAAAACCCCATTTTATTTTTTATGAAACTGACAGGTGTCAAAAACGCATTCTCTCGATGGCTAGACTGTAGGGTCAAGATATTATAGGCATAATTTATTTATTTATTCAATCCAAACATACAAATATCCTTACAGGCTAGACCCAATGCGATATTGTAGCACACTTAAAAATTAAATAGTTCCACTGCTTGTACTACAACATGTTTGTAATGTTTTACAGACACTACTATCTTGCAGTTTCATTGATTGATTTTAATTAGCTACTGATGATGACCAAAATTCAAGCTTTTGTATTCTAGCCCCCCATTTATACCAAGATATAAAACATGTATTCCACATGTGGTGTATATTTACGTTTACACCTAAAACAAATTGTATATGTTTAAACTTGTAGTAATGTTGTCAAACACATGTGTTTGTTTCACTTGTGTTGTTAACTATGTCTGAAACAATATCAATACATGTTTTTGACAAGTGTTTTACAAGACTCGAAAACAAGAATCATCACTTGTAAATGTGTGCTAACGCAGGGTAAAACTGTCAGGTTTGTTCCATGTTTGCTTGATTAATTAGGGCTACTGAATTTAAGTAGATCTATAATAATCGGCTATTGGAAATGGTTAAAGAACTGATAACTTATAAATAATCATAAACATTGTTCAAGTACTAGTCATGAGCAGAAACCTATGCTGCAACTAATAATAACAGTTTGGTCTGACATGCAGAAAGCTAATAAAATGTTTAGTATATTGATTTCTTAATTTGCCAACATGGTCAGAGGGTCATGAGGTGACCCTCTGACCTTAAGATAAAAGGTGGTTTTCTATGATGTGTCTAGCAAGTGTACTCACCAGTGAAGAGCCTGTTCAGAGTGGGCATCTGAGGCATAAAAGGCATCATCGCATTGCCGTGGCGCGGGCCCATTATAGCCAGCGGCCCGTCGCCCCCCAGCATGCCGAATGGGTCCGAGAACAGCGAGTTCATCATGTTGTTCATTTGACGCATGTGCCTCATGTGGGACCTACAAATGTGGCAACAAATAATGACCAAGTCAAATTTTACGAAATCATTGACTGATTTCGTAAAATGTTTTGATCGAATCCGAACTCATCGGTAGCACAAAGCATCGTTCGTATGCGTACATTAGCAAATTTTACATTATGTCGGTACGAAATTATTAAGAAACGCTACTGAAATATGATTGATTAGCAGAAAACTTACCCGAAAAACGGATCATCCTCCACGTCGCCCATCAAGGATCCGAACAGAGACATGGTTTTGCAAATCGGCACTCGTGAAATCAACAATTCACAGAATAAATAAACACAGGAGCCGAATCACCACCACCACAAATGTTTTTAATGCACTGATTGAAATCGTAGTAGAATTAATCACATCGAAATCTATAGTAAATCGCGGATTCGCCAATTTCAACACACACAGTGTTGCCAACCCCTACCAAAATTTTCCCCCAAGTTTTTTATAAATCCCCCTAAAAAACCCCAAATGTAAATTTAAAAAAAAAAATTGTGCGCAACTCCCCAAATCGTTAGTAACTCATAAAATAAAACGTATACTTGTTTGTATTTTTTTTTTTTAATTAAATAGTATTTTTTAATACCTACGCGGCCACCAATCATCTCAATGTATGTTTATATTTATGGTAAACACTATAGTGACATTTGATTTCAACTAAACATTACATTCTTAGTAGCAAGCAACAGCACTAGATGTCGCTAAGCCGCTATTTCAAAAATAAATATGATTCAAAAATAAATAAGATTGAGTAATACTAGAGCCTATATTTTCAATAAAATAAATAAACATTAGTAGTTAAAAAATCCCTAAAAATACCCCTAACAATAAGTCACCCCTAAAAAAATCCCATCTTACTTTTTTATCCCCTAAATCTGGGGGGAAAACCCCTAAGTTGGGAACCGTGAACACACACCACAGCAACAGACTAACAAATTATTTTTCTGGAGGTAGACACAGGCACAGACAACCACAGAACACTATTATCTTATTCAGGCAACACTAATAAGCAAAGACAAGAGTATAGAGTGACGGTGTCAATCTGTCCATCGATTTGTTGCAAACATCTTGATGGTCCATGGAGGCGCGGCATGCGAATGCCAAAAGAGTGTCAAATTAGTGTTTATAGTTCACTTTTTCACCACCAGAGATAAGATGGGCATTCTATTACTACTTCTCGTTCCTTCTGCAATCTTAAATCTTGATGGTAGTTTTACTTACAAAATTGGTTTTGCTGCAAATGTTTTTACTATTTTCTGTTATGAAGGTAGAAATTATAAAACAAATTCAAATATCATACGTAGCAACTTTATTTTCCTTTACCTATTTCAAACAAATAACATTAATTTCATTGACAATTCACTAACCGCATAATTTACTTTACTGACCACCAAAACATTTGCACAACAATAAACAATCAAGATGAAAATACATACGAATCACATTGAAAGAATGGTATTTTTGAAAAAAAAAGAAATTAAGGGCAAGTATATCATAAACACCGAAAAAACATTACGCTTTGTATCGGAGACGATAAGTTGTAAGAGAATGTGGTGCAGGAGAGTCTCCATGAAAAGACCAAGCTGCTGATGTTGTATACGCAGTATATTTCATGTCTTGTAAACCGTTTCGGATTTTCTGTACAGGAGCCTAAAAATAATACATATTTAGGACGCTTAGCCCTTGTCCTAATCAATGCGATCGTAGCGTGAACACATGACCGTCGCATTAATTTTCGACAGAGGGCGCATTCATTTTCCAACATATGAGTGGCATAGTAGGCGCCGATCGCGTATTCACGCGAATTATCTTTTTAGTTAGGACTCTGGGGTTATATTATATGGACATATTTATTTTCAACTAGCTTTCGCCCGCGTGGATGTCGGAAATTATCCCACGGGAACTTACTACTGGGATAAAAAATATCCTATATGTCCAAGTTATAAACTATCTTGTGCTAAATTTCATCCAAATCCGTTCAGCCGTTTCTGAGTGATTGAGTAACAAACATCCAAACACACAGTTTTGCACATTATAATATTAGTAGGATAAAACAGTAATTTAAAACGTTACCTTCTCAGCATCACCAAGAGGTTTATTAGCAGCGAGAACATCTCCTTGACTTGGCATTTGACCTGCTGTATAAGCGAGATTATTCATTGCATTATTAGCTGCAGTGTCGCCACCAATTTTCTCAATCGGAGTTTGGAGAACCGCTTTGCCTTGAGTAACATTAAGATGACCATCTGAATATGAAGCTCCATTATCGGGGGGTCTAATATTCTGCTGCGTGTACGATTGGGATCCTTTATATTGATTATAAATTTGTTGCAACTGGCCTCTACTAGGAGTTCTACCAACAGGCTTAATCCCCATTAGAGAAGTCTTGCTGACAGTTGCCTTTACGTTACTATATCTACCCGGATCATTCCTTGTAATCGTCTGAGGCGAAAGAGTCTGCGGTAGTTGTGGCTCCGGAATACGATAGATATCTGCTGGCAGCATATCTATTGGTTGACCTAAAGTATTATAATTTTGGTGTTTGAATTTATTGAAGTGAGCAGGTGGTAAATTCCTTGAAGTATCCGCGGGAAATATAGGCTCCTTAATCATTTGATGGGTAGTTGGGGGCGCTGATCCAGTTGGTGCTGAACCGTCCTGCCTGGCATTAGCGTTCTCTGAACCTTCATACACTGTTGGAAGAGTACCAGCAACAACGGCTCCTGTATTAGGATCAACAAATTGTTGTTGTTGTTGATATTGTCCCTGATACTGTTGCTGTTGAGTGGGTATTTGCTGTCGAGGAACTTGCTGCTGATTCATTGTCGGAGCACCAGTAAGAGCAGCGTACGCTTGCTGTGGCGGCACTTGGTTATTTTGAGCTGGCACTGCAGCAGCGTTGGCTTGTGGTGTTTGCTGCTGCAGTGATGTAGGAACCATATTTTGTTGACCCGGAGCTTGATTTGCTGGCACCTGAGTAATATTCGACATAGCTGCATTTGTAGCATTTATAACGGGCTGCAATAATGGCGCGTTGGCATTGAGTCCTTTACCATTGCCCATCATCATTTTCTGCATTGTATCCATAGCGGCCATTTGTTGGTTGGCTGGATTCATTTGAATAGCAATAGCCATTGGGTCAAATCCTAAGTCCCCACCTTGCATCACACCAGGGAACATTTCATTAAATTTGGCCATACCTGCACCATGTTGACTGTAACCAGGACTCTGAGCGTTCATCTGTGGCTGGGCTGGACTCATAGCTTGCATTTGCTGGGAGCCTGGATTCATTTTACCATTCATTGTGTTTCCTTGCATATTTGTATTCGCTCCGGCGTACATGTTTGGTTGAGACATGTACTGTGGATTTGAGTTCTGCATTGGAGCACCAGGATTACCTTGTCTCATGTTATTATACTGTCCTGGATTATTACCCGGCATGCCACCATTATACTGTCCTGGATTATTACCAGGCATGCCACCATTATACTGCCCTATTTCAGGCGATTGCGGAATATTATTGCCTATGATGCCTCCTTGTGTGCCACCTTGATTTGGATTACTGGCTCTTTGAGCAGTAGCATCGCCCATCATCATATTCACTATATTAGGTCCCATTCCTGGCATAGGTGGCATAGGTGTGGGTTGGGCTAGTTGCCCCATTTGCTGTTGGCCATTTGAATTGCTCATTTGCATGTTGTTACCCATGTTTGAATTACCAAAGCGGACATTTGGTCCGTGGTGTTGATGTGACATTGCATTTTGATTTCCCATTGCCCCTCCAGGCATTTGATTCTGAGGCATATTTCCCATCTGACCTCCCATGGCACCTGGAGCAGTGGGATTACCTGGTTGCAAGCCCATCTGAGCCCCCATTGGATTGTTCATCATTGTATTAGCTGGTGATATGGATTTAAGATCGTCATACACTTCTTTAATAACTGGTTGCATCAGATTATTATTCAAATAGTTGTAGGTATCAGCGTAGAGTTTGGGTGGATTGCAGTAACCCATGCAATTCCGGTTGCCAGAGAATGGTTCCCCTGCACCTGGTGCGTTATACCCGTGATACCCGTGTCCACAGCCGTGTCCATGGCAACAGCTTCGCATGCCTCCATCGTGAGCCGGGCTGATCATAGGTGCATTTTGAAAGCCACCATTTGGATTTGGTTGATTGGAATTCGAGAATAATTTTCCCATACAGCCGCTAGAAAATAATAATATTACTTAATTAAAAGATAGATTCCAATCATTGATTCAAACAAGTGTGTGTCTAAATATGAAGCCATAGACGTATAAATATACGTCTATGTATGAAGCTAAGACTTTTGTTAACTTACCAATCAGCGCTCTGCAGTTGATTCACAACACTTCCTAACTCGTTTAAAATTTTCTGCTTATCCAAAGCCATTATAATAAACAATCTTCCTCTTGTTATTTGTACACTTTAAAAATTTAATTATATAAATCAGACAACTTAAATTTTGGACGTCACGAATGCTAATAATGACAAAAACCGTGTTTTGTTTTTTGAAAGATGAAAGTATGGATCGATTTTTAAAATAAGTTAAAAAATCCCCGTAAAATCAAAAGGAGTTCCGTTTCTTTTGGGTTTGCAGTTTATTCCCCAGTATAAGGCCGGGAATATACGTCGTGTATTTTTGCATACGAATATACGATAATAATCAGTACCCTAATTGCGTAATACAACACAATCTGTTTCGATTTGAAACAGATTGCTAATCCATTGCTTCATAAGTTGAAAAAAAAATCTTCTCAACGACGTAAATAACGCAATGAATGTTGTTGAACTGTCAAAATGAAACAAATTTAGCAAAATTGTTTACGATAATAAGTTGCGCAACTAGGATACCGTTCCGATAGTCTGCACGCCAAATGCGGAAACTGGTGGCAACTCTTTCACAATCATAATACCCTTCATTTTGAAAACACTTATTCCATTGTTTCACAATAATGTTTGAAAAATTGGTCTGCTCGAAAACTTAAATAATGCAATTAATGTTGCTAAATTGTTAAAAATAAATGAGAACTTCACAATCCTATCCGGTGTCGGTAACATGATTATGTCCTTTATTACATTTGCAAATATATTGTTTTCATTTTTAAATAAAACATTTAAAAACACATAAAAATTAAAGAAATAGTAGCCAATCGGCATCTAGATGCCGATCATCAGAAACAGGGTCCAAGCTGCCGGTGGTCAGGGCTCTAGAGAAAGGAGGAACCTCCACACTGTGCGTGCCGTGTCCAGGAGTAATGCTTAATAAATCAAGTCCTTGACCCAGCCGCGTAATGAGTCTCCTGAGGTGTTGGTCGAGGTTCAACGGTATTAGGCCATTAATAACTGTAAAACTGTCAAATTTTCCCAATCAACTTTGAACCTTAGACTTCAGCGATAAAGTTGAAAATCTATTAAATAAATTTGACAGATTGTAGTAGCTTGATGTGCTGGCGTCAGTACAATGGTTATTATTATTATATTGGTTCGAGACGACGACTAATAGAGAAGAGGAAGAAGGAAGAGAATGATAATGATGCATATTTGTTCGAGCATTCCATACAGATAATAAATAATTAACGGTTAATTGCGTAACTTATTTTCAAAAACAATTTTGACTAATTTGTTTCATTTTGACAGTTCAACAACATTCATTGCGTTATTTACGTTGTCGAACAGATTTTTTTTTCAACTTATGAAGCAATGGATTAGCAATCTGTTTCAAATCGAAACAAATTATGATTATGTTGTATTACGCAATTAGGGTACTGAATAGTCGAAAACAGACCTATGCGTTTACGACGTTAATCTCGGAGACGTGCTGTGCTACGGTCAGATAAGAGGAAAGCAACTGTCAAAATGGCGCTGTCGTGGCTAGTTCCCCAAACATGTTGCTATTACAAGGCGTGAGGTGGTCCTATTTTATTTTTGCGAAAATTACTCATTATTGTGTTCCAAAATAATCCAAAATTGGAGTCCACCATTTTCCGAAAGACCTTAAATTGGAAGAGATTTTTTGCATTACGAGAAAATATTTAAGGTTTTTATATTCTGACACTTTTCATGTCAAACAATTGATTTAAAATATTAAAATCACCGAAAATAACGAAATAGAAAACTAAAATCAAACTGAAGAAATGTCAAAATAGTAAGCCATACGGACCGAGCTATGGTCACGCCATCTACAATTAGCTTTGACCGACCTTCCCCTGTTCCCCATAAAAGAGCCGTTTATGCCGTTCCACGTCCGGTCCATGATATAAAGTGCTATAAGGTGTCCTGCCGCCTAGGGTAAATTAGAAAAGTATTAACTATTATTTGGAACTTACCACTCACTACCAATACGAATTTACTATTAACAATACTAATTCTATACATCTATATATATAATAAAACAGTAGAAACAGGTGTTTGTCTATCTGTCTGTTTGTTTGCGCACATTTCCGGAACTACTGAACGGATTTTCGTGTAGTTTTCACAGGTAGACAGAGATTAATTTGGAATAGAATATAGGCTTTGTTTAATTAAAATCGGATGTTTCAAAAAAAGTTATCGTCATAGAAGACGGTATTCTGTTCACGACACGTTGTACACAATTTTTGAGAGTAACCTAACAAAAACTACTAGGCAAGATAGTATTACAATCATTAGTATTATCCCACTGGATGAAATTTGGCACACAAATAGTTTATCACTAACAAAAAGTACTAGGTTTGTATGAATTCACGTTTAGTTTATTTTGAGTACTGAGTACGCCAGCACATCAGGCTACTACAATCTGTTAATAGATTTTCAACTTTATCGCTGAAGCATAAGGTTCAAAGTTGACTGGAAAAATTTGACAGTTTCGGGTAGCTTGATATGCTGGCGTCTGTACATAAAAAAAAAATGTTTGAACAATAATCTATATTATGAAAGATCATCACTAGAGAATAACTCAACCGATTCGGCAGATATTTTTTTTTGTTGTATGCGTATTTGTCTCGACAAGGTTTGCATGAAAGAAAATATTAGAAAATCTACAGGAAAAGTCGGAAATACACCCGGATGATGCCGGGCACGAACAGCTAGCTAGTACTTACTATATTTTTAATTCTAACTGTGCGTTCGCACTGGCGAAACATTTACAACGAAACATGTTGGAATCTCTATTTTCTGTCAATTTTCCATACAAAGTTTGACAGGCACTAGAGATTTCAACATGTTTTGTTGTGATTTTTCGCCAGTGCGAACGCATAGTAAGCCACTAAGGCTGCATTTCGAGCTACGCTAAAAGTGAAAATATCGCGAATCCAACCAAAGTCCAAAGTCACAATTATTACTCAATAACCCTTAAATTTTGTGACTATTAAATTTGGTCGGATTCGCAATATTATCACTTCTGTGCGTTCGCACTGGCGAAACATTTACAACAAAACATGTTGGAATCTCTATTTTCTGTCAATTTTCCATACAAAGTTTGACAGGCACTAGAGATTTCAACATGTTTTGTTGTGATGTTTCGCCAGTGCGAACGCATAGTTAACGTAACTCGGAATACGGCCTAAGTGTGTACAAGGCCGCATTCCGAGTTAGGCCTTAATCGCTCACAGCGCTCACATCGATACTTCGCGTTCCTAGTTACATATCACGATTATGACAGCTCAGAGCTGTCAACAACTCGGAACGCTCGTGAACGTGCTCACACTGCTCACAGTGGTCGCTCATTGTCAAAACTTATAACATAACCCCAAAATTTGCACAAGATGGTTGGATTACAGTATTTCTTTGAGTATACACCACAAATTTCTTCTTCTTCTTTGGTTAGGTGGCAACTGTAGCCAGAAGCACAATTTCGAAATTGCCACGTTAGTTTTTATATAAGATGCAACTCGAAACAAAACAGCACAACTGTCATTTTTGACAGCACTCACGGTGATATTAATTTAGGGCATGGTCAGTATTATCGCAAGATGGCGCATGTCATGACGTCACTTATGACGATTCACGGGACATCGTTATCGCGATAACGCTAACACGGTACGGGTGTTGGCACGCTCAAATCGATTACGGCGTAAGTCGGAACGCACCCCAAGTCTTTACGTTGACTGTCAAAAGTGTCAGTGTCAGTGTCAATGTCAATGCTCCGTCATGTCACGTCATCGTCATCATTCATCAGTCACGTGATTACGGTAGATTATAAACTGAAGACTTGTTTCGTTTCGAATCGTTGCGTTGTTTGTACAAAGTTGGACTTTGTCGCCTGATCGCCCCCCTCGGTTGGTGTTGTGATAATATTTAAGATTATTAATATTATCTGTAGATACGTCATTGCTTTTGGTTAGTTAGCGACAAACTGTCGAAAACCGTATTTAGCATTTCACTGTGAACGTAGCAGTCCGAGTCAGCTGTCGTCTTTGTCAAGAGGTAATTATAAACTTTCCAAAATGCCTAGAAAAGTGTTCGTTGTTGGCGTCGGTATGACGAACTTTATCAAGCCGAGCACTGGCCCCGACTACCCGGAGCTGGGTAAGGAGGCGGTGCTGGCTGCGCTGGCCGACGCCCGCATCAAGTACACTGACATCCAACAAGCCGTGTGCGGCTATGTGTTCGGAGACTCCACCTGTGGCCAGCGCGTGCTGTACCAGGTCGGCATGACCGGCATCCCTATCTTCAACGTCAACAATAACTGCTCGACGGGCTCCAACGCACTCTACCTCGCCAAAAAACTTATCGAAGGTGGTATCTCAGATGTCATGTTAGCTGTAGGCTTCGAGAAAATGGCGCCAGGCGCACTCGCTGCCGGCGTGTTCAACGACAGAACCAACCCCATGGACAGACACACCATCAAAATGGCAGACATGGCTGAACTAACAGGTGCTCCAATGACAGCTCAGTACTTTGGTAATGCTGCTAATGAGCACATGAAGAAGTATGGCACAACAGAGATTCATCTTGCCAAGATTGCGGCAAAGAATCACCGGCATGGAGTCAAAAATCCACGCGCTCAGGGTAAGAGAGAGTACACTGTCGAAGAAGTATTAAACTCTAGAAGGATCTATGGTCCCTTAACTAAACTGGAGTGCTGTCCTACGAGTGATGGAGCAGGTGCTGCTGTCCTCATGTCAGAGGAAGCGGTCATCCGTTACGGACTGCAAGCGAAAGCTGTTGAGATTATTGGCATGGAAATGGCCACAGATACCCCTGCAGTATTCGAAGAGAATAGTTTGATGAAAGTGGCTGGTTATGACATGACTGCTTTGGCTGCTCAGCGTTTGTACCAAAGCACTGGTGTGTCACCGAAACAGGTTGATGTTGTTGAACTGCATGACTGTTTTGCTGCCAATGAACTGATAACATATGAAGGTCTACAGTTATGTGGGGAGGGTGAAGCTGGCAAGTTTATTGATGCTGGTGACAACACATATGGTGGCCGAGTAGTTGTGAACCCAAGTGGAGGTTTGATAGCTAAGGGCCATCCTCTGGGAGCGACCGGGCTGGCTCAGTGTGCTGAACTGGTCTGGCAACTTCGTGGCGAGGCCGGAGACAGACAGGTTGGTCAAACAATAGGTTCTCATTGCTTGGGGGTTCTGTTCCATCAGGTGGAATGTACTTACATGTGGTATGTTGCATTACACAACAGGTATTCCAAATTTTACTTTACATCATTAATTATTTCAAAACAATTAATTTCATAATAACTTTAAATTCCAGTGGTAAGGTAGTCTTTTGAATATTAATGAGATTGGACTTTTGGCCTGTTATTCCAAAATGCTATCTACAATAAGTTCTTATATCTTATTAAGCATTTTGTGCATGTCAACCTAGTGATAAGTTATCATTATCAATTATTTACTACTTAAGCTAGAATAAATATTACTTAAAAGTACCTCCCATATGTAATATTTATACTAGTTTTTCATAATTTAGAGTTAGACTTTGGTTCAACTAGTTTTTTTTTTTGTATTGAAGTGTTTTTTTATACTTAGTATAAGTAATACTAAGTATAAGTAATTTAAACTAGTTCTTCTTATTTTATCAAAATAAGAAAGTCGAACTTTAATTTTTTTTTTAAAACAAGCAATATCTTTTTGTATAGTGGTAGTAGTAATCATTTTAGGGAATAAGATCACAGCTTGTTGTTTTTTGGTCATTACCTAAATTCTGGGTTGACTTTCTAAACTTATGCAACACACCACACAGATAGAAAGTTGCATTTAAAATATTTTACACAGTTACACATAATGTAAAATTATTTTTTCCGCATTTCATTTGCTTCTTTGTCAGAAAGTCATGGAGGACGCAAAAATGTTGTTTTTGCTATTTTGTTCAGGGTACTTTGGTCTTGTAAATGTTGGTAAATTGAATGGTTTTGGTGCATAGCGTGACACGTTTGTCTTGTTCATTATAAGTGTGTTAGATTGTGTCTGTCCATATTTACATGCACAATATACCAAGGCAAATATTGTACATGATGATTAAAATGTACACTACAATATTTCATACACTTTCAAGTTATCTCTTTGTTATTCCTCTTAAATGTTTATCGTGTTTTCATATGGTCATTGCTCTGCCCTCCTCCGGTCAGATAGTATTTGTATACTTACTTATTTGTCTAGTAGGTAGTTGTGATGAGTACCTACCTATTACGTGATGTTATCTATTGGCTTTTATTTCCAAAATTTTATCTTGTGTATTAAATGTACACAATAAAACGTTATCTCATGTTACGTCTTCTCATGTTACGTCTTTGACAATTTATTGTCTATTCCTATCATCGAAAGGGTCAAAAATAACAGTAAAATTGTAATAAAGTAATTTTAGGGCTTTTAATCCGGCTCGAAGGACCAAAAATAAATGTAGGGGATCCCTACACTCAGTGATATGATAACGGGGCTATTAGGATGATGAAATAAAACTGACCGCTTTGAATGTTCGTTAAACACTGATTTATTGAAATATATTTTTACGTATTATTTGCAATAATAGTTACAAATGCGGTGTGTGCAGAATGCACGGCGCGTAAGAGTAATGTATAATTCCGTACAACCTGTCCAAATTATATACTTAACATATCTTATGCACAGTCTTAAGTCTCATCACCATTATCATTCCCAACTCGAAAAACACCGTATCAATTATTACATTATCGATATCTCGAAACTTCGTTTGATCCCCCTGTTATCATATCGCCGAATTATTTACGATATACGATAACATAATAGGTACCTATGGTTTTATAATTATGTACCTGATGTACCTGTACATATCTTAACTAGTAACTAAGGTGGTAAAAGATAGCATTTGCTATCTTTCTTGATGTCAGAGTGTTTACTGTTTGTCAGCATGCATTCTTGTTTGGCATGATAATATTTATGATTTATATAAATCTCTACTGGTGCCTGTTTTACTTGTTTCGTGTATGTCTTTTACTTCTTATTCTCTAGAAGTAGTCTCGATGTGAGGCGCCTCAACCCGAGGCAGGAGGCTGCATGTCTTACCTCAACCCGAGACATATTTTGCCGTTTTTTTGTCAAGTACAGAGGAGCCTCATTCACAGCCGTGCGGTTAGTTAACTTCATATCAACTAGTACCCACTAGTGGCAGCCTCGATCATCCTCAGCATGCCTCAAGCCGAGGCTGCTCCTTCTGAAGATGTAAGCACTAAGCAACTTTAAATTTCCACTCACAAGGGAACCTTTGCTGAAAGACTCGGGAATAAGCTGTAGATTGTAAGTAGATTATCAAATTACAATTGCGATTTGAAAATCGAGGCGTCGCGATAAGTAGGTTGGTGCAATGCTCAGACCATCATCATCTTCCACATCCCAATTTATTTGGAGTTGACCCAGCACGAGTTTTGCTTCCATACATCAGTCACATTCAAAATCTTTTTAGATTGATACTTCTGATAAATCATCAGAATTTACAAGCCTTAAGTTTGTCTACTCGTTACTCAGCTCAGACTATTTAATCAAGTAATTAATTATGATAATTACAAAAATTTGTTCTAATCCGCTTATTTCCTTCAAGATAAAAGTTGGTTTTTTATTACTTTTTAACTAAAAATAATTCAGTTTCGTGTTCGCTACTTATCAAATTCGTTGGTTAGTTGACTGTTTTATTTTATTTATTACTTTATTGCATTGTGTTTGCTTTAAGATCTGTGATAAACAAAATTACTTTGCAAATTAACTCCGAACTGGTTTTGTGAGCGTCATCAGTTCCATCATGGTCAAACCATATCTATTCCTATCCTTACATCATCAATTCATCATGGTAGATATGTTTTGTACAGAACCATGAATTTGGTACTTTGCATATTGCCTTTCATACAATCGATTCCTTACTGAAACATTTTGCAGTTGCATCATTCATTAAGGTATTGCGATATTTTCTTTTTCACACTATTATCATATTAATTTGTTGAATATTTGTTTGCAACTTACCTCTCAACACATTTGAAGCTTGTTATATATTATGACGAAGCTCGCTAGGTATTTATTTTAGTCTGTCGTTTACTTAATAAAATAAGTACCCAAAGGTTGCTAAAATATTATGATGATTTTGACAAAGATGTCCTTTGTCCTCTTTTGCAACTCCACGCCGTGATATAAAATACAGTGCCAATTTTAATTAAAAATAATTTAAGCACTATAGTTTTCTTACAATTTATGGTTATGCGAAAAATCGCCTTGTAAAGTGACTTCATAGTCGGGTTCTGATTCAGACTGTTTGTACGTGAACCTCAATGGTAAAACTTGTTTTATATCGTTGCTGCATAGGGCAAAGGCCTGCATCAAAGTCCAATTCCAAGACCTTTGTCTTGCATTGAAATGGGCGAGACTCCGTTGGGTAAATTGCCATTGTCCAGTAACTGTTTGCCATAAATTAAAGTATTTTCTTTCTTTCTTACCTACCCACACTCGTATTCTTCACCAATTTTGTTTACAACAAAATTTTAGGTAGGTACATTAAACCGCACTTCGATCTTCGGTGCTAACACTTTGACCTTGAGCTGGCCAAAAGTAGTAGGTACAGGTACAGAGTTTCAATATATTAACAGGCCAGCTTATACTAGTTTTCCCGTCATTCCGACCTCGCCGCCGAGGTCCTTTGCGATCGCGACCGCGTCCCCGAGTAAATGATACTCCCCCCCGACCCTTGCTCGATAACGAGGTGCCAGCAGTTGTTGCAGCTGAGCACGTAGCTTTAAATTGCCCGACTAATAATCATGATCAAAACTTTGATCCAGCCCGTCCCATCCTTGATGTCCTCCCTCAGGATGACGCCCTAAGCCGAGGTTCGTACCCCACAGGGGGTACCCCTTAGCGAGCGTTCACCTAGTTTTAATTAGCATAGTTGAATAACCCCTGGCTGGAGGTTTTAAGTGTAGTAGCTTAAGGCATCCACAAGCCCGGTTAAGTAGTCATGATCTCAGAGGTCAACTACGAGAAACCCTACCTAAAAGAAATATATTAATTTTTAGGGTTCCGTACCCGAAGGGTGCCAAACGGAACCCTGTTACTAAGCCTCCGATGTCCGTCCGTCCGTCAGCGGGCTGTATCTCATGAACCGTACTAGGTAGACAGTTGAAATTTTCTATCACCTTTTGATCAGCTAGTTATCCTCAAGCGCTTGACTTGAATATTGTTCATTGTCTTATCTGTATTCAACATGGCGGCCACTGGATTATTTCGCGGCTATTAAAATAGATAATAAGAAAAATTATAATTGTTTCAATCAGTATAATAGAGTCTGACCTTTAACTGCGTTGTATTAAGTCTATTTTCTCTAATTGTTTATAGAAGATTAAGTTCTTTAATGTTGTTGGGTAGGTAGAAAATCTTTGCATGTAGTTTGTTTTCAACACTAAAATTATGAATTCGGAACTTGGCATCTTAAAAGTTACAATATAATGCATTTAATTGATTTAATGTAGTAGCATTAACTAACTTTCTTGCAAACACAAATATAAATTAACTTGGTAGGAAATCTACCGAGTTCCTGCCATAATATCTTCAAATGAAAACATCAGAATTGATTATCGTCGTCGCCAGCCTTCAACCGGACGTTTACCTCTACCAAGTTGTCATTTTACAAAGGAAATTCTGGTTGCGCATACGCCGCCGGTCAAAATATGATCATTGTACACACGGCTATATATCAAGCTACAAATTCCAATATAAGCTGACCTCTCATTGTACGGAAATCTTATACAATGCGAGATCAGCTTATACTGGACATGTATAAGTTTGATATGTAGCCATGTGTACCTACCTACACACACTGTTGTATCACACATAATTGCGTTATCATTCGGGTTGAATGTCACTTGCACGGCATAAAGCGACAAAGTCTATCTGTCTATGTGACAGTTATAATATTATATAGTTTCAACTTTAATGAAGTTTCTATTGCATGGGAATCGCTGTCAGAAGTGGTAAATATAAAAAAAAAAAAAATGAAATACTTAAAAATTAACATAGGTAACTAAGAAACAAAATTAATAAACGATATGATAACAAATATTTACTTCAGACCACAGAGAATCCAAACAGAACAGTAGTGTTACTATTGCGAGGTTGACTATGGTACATTAAAAGTAAAGTAATGTAAGTTTTGGCGTCTATGCTCATGATACCACACACCGACACTCCGAGTTACCACATATACTAGAACGCGGTTTCCTTGACCCAACGTGGATGAATGTGAACCGCGATTTTAACTCGCATATTTTGCATCGAGGTTAAAACTTTAAAACCAGTTATTTAGGCAAAATTGAGCCCTACTTGTATGAACAAGTTCTAGTACTAGAAAACATCAACAATTGAGGAAAGTACAAATAATATCTAAATTATTTCCTTCCTCTAGGTCTGGACCAAGCTGTGTTAATGTTAGCGTATCAGTAGCCAACCAACCCGGCAGACTTTCCAATCAGAACTGCTTGTTGTATGCATAATTTCGTGCCGTAACATACACATACTTACTGAAGTAGATCCCGTATATTTCAGATTGTTTTAAAACGGTGTTTGAGCCAGCAAATACCGGTTGGACCGATTGAGATTAATATACATAGCTGGCAATCTTGAAGAGTGTTGAAATGATGACGCAGTCATACCTTGGTTAGAGAAGACTAAAGTTATATCCCTCCACCTTTGGCCCTTCTTATCTACGTAGTTTCGCCCCAATTTTAGACAAAATGTATTTCAACCTTAGATTACTTTCTATCTCCAGTTTTAAAACTTAAAGGCAATTCGACATGGTCGCCTGTTGATGCCTGCAGTCGGCTACGGACATGTACCTTTAAGGCCAAATCGCAATCTTCATCTCAGCGACATCGATCTCAAAAACATGTCGAAAATGTAGAGGAAATATAGGTATTTTCGACAACTTTCTTAAAAAATACGGGAATTCCCCCTCGATCTAATTCTTCTCAGACACTTCTTCATGATTAAGGGGCGCCACTATGATTGGAAGTTCTTGCCACATACCCTCCAGACTACTCTCTCCTGCGCCAAGTATATGGCCTTTTGAAAACTCAATAAATCTGCTAAAACTCAACATATGCATGTATCTGTAATATAACAATATAGTTATAAAGACGCGTCCGGAACCTTTGTTGATCATAATAAAGTAATTAATGCGTAAACGCAGTCAGTTGATGCATATTTTAATAAGTAGACACAGACAATGACTCCGCGCTTTTATGTAAATATCTGTTTGAAATACGCACCTACATTCACTTACATACATTATTTCAACTTGAAAACAAAGAAATATATAAAAAATAACACATTCAAAATTAACGTAGTTAGTTGTAGAATTTATATTTGACTAATTGTTCATTGTTTAAACATTAATATTTGGATGACCGAGCCTTGCTCGGTTTTTTTTCTTTTGGTAGTTTTAAAAATGAAACCGAGCTAGATCGATTTATCGCCCCCCGAAACCCCCTGCATACTAAGTATCATGAAAATCGTTGGAGCCGTTTCCGAGATTCAGATTATATATTTATATACATATATACAAGAATTGCTCGTTTAAAGGTATTAGAAAATACTAATTCAAAACCCTAGCCGAAAATTCTCAAATTGATGTTGAAGACCGCATCCATCATATCACACAGTAGTTAGCAGAAGCTAAGCGAATACACAGAAACGACTTTGATTCTTTGTATTTAGAGATTTTGGCTCGAGAGAGAGGTAGCAAATCTTTGAAGAGATAACGAGTTGCAAACGAGGTCGCAGAGTTCTTAGGTGCATATTAGACAATTATCATGCAGTATTTGTTTGTATTTTACACTTCATACGTATGGCCACAGATTAATACAAATGGTTCACTCCGCAAAATTATTTAAATAAAAAGCGACTCTTGCTATGACACAATAAAGCGCAATTCAGGTTACACAGCGCTAATTACCTAGTTGTCTCTCTTTCTATCGCGTAACTCTTATATCTTCTGATCACGTTAAGCTCACTGAATTACCTCGAAGAGACGAGCCCGCTGCCGCCGCAGCACGTACTTGTAGCTTCCTACTACTTGGAGTGCGCCTTCTGTACTATTCTGTACAGGTATGGCCTAAATAATCACAATACACACATTAATAAATTTATGACAAGTGCCAATTACTATCAATGTGTGAAACATAATATTGTGTATGTACATCGAATTCCTTGTGTATGTAATTATGTGCATTTTGTTGTATGATTCTCCATTCTCTGGTGTTCTGTATTTGTATGTTTTATTGTTTTTGTTTTGTCTTGTTCTAAAGATCTGTTATGGATGTGTTCTTGTATTTGATTTTGTAGATATACCTATAACTAATTCTAGACGAGGATAGTTAGTTAATATTTGAAAACGTTAGCCTCCGTCTAATATCAACCTAGTGTTCTTGAGTTATTCTCCAATTGTATTTGCTCATTGAGGTCCGGTCTCAGTAGTGTTTGATTTGTTTCCAATGCCAAACTGTGATTTCATAAGTAAGTGCAAAAACAACTTTGCCAATGAGTTGTAAAACTTGTAGATATCACACTCCAAACATAAATATTATTCTTACAAAACTTTTTGTTCATGATAGAATAACCTTTGCTCAGATCATTATACCTACAATATTTATATCTTGCATTAAAGCCAAGCAACATCGATTATTATTCGCTATTTCCCAACCGATAACATTGAAAACGGACTCAAGACCTCCAATAGAAAAGTCAATGGAGTAGTAATGTTTCTTTACTAGTGTTTGTGTTCCCGTCACTGTTAGCAGACGTATGTCGCCAGTCATTAATTAGTCAATGTGAATATCTTCAGGTGCCGCGCGCCAAGATCGGTCTGCAACACAACCTTGGACTCGGAGGAGCAGTCGTCGTCACCATGTACAAGAAGGGATTCGCTGACATCACCCCCAGAGCGGTCGCCGCCATCGGGAACCCCGAAGACTTCAAGGTCTTCAAATACATGAAGATTCTGGAAGAGGCGATGGAAAATGACGCCGACAACCTCATCGAAAAAGTACGAGGCATCTACGGATTTAAAGTGAAGAATGGACCCAACGGCGCTGAAGGCTACTGGGTCATCAACGCCAAGGAAGGCAAGGGCAAAGTGTCGTACAACGGCTCTGAGAAACCCGACGTCACCTTTACCGTCAGCGACGATGATGTCGTCGACCTCATTTCTGGAAAACTGAACCCACAGAAAGCTTTCTTCCAAGGCAAGATTAAGATCCAAGGTAACATGGGTCTAGCCATGAAATTGACGGATCTGCAAAGACAAGCGGCCGGAAGAATCGACGCGATTCGCTCCAAACTGTAAACTTAAACCGGTTGTAAACTGGTATTAGTTTGTATTAATGTGGTTACGGACTTGAGGTAGGGGTATTTTTGTACTAAATGATCACACACAAACTTTATACTCAGCAAGATGTTGGGAGAAACGCAAAATGTCGGTCACATCAAGTATGTTGTGCAATAAGATTCAACTACATGCCTGTAAGAGTAACGTGTAATGTTGTATTTATGGTTATCTGATCATTCCAAATGATATTTAAAATGAAATATAAATGGCATTATTATTGTTATTAAATCAGATTTTTGTATAAAAGTTACATTTTTTATTTCGTATTCCAGTTATATGTAGTAACAAATAATTATAAATTCACAGCAAAAACAGCTCGCTATAAAGATTTCAGTTCACTTAAAATGTATTTATTCGAGGTCAACTGATTATAATATCGTTTGGTATTGTGTAGTGTAGGTAAACTACAATACATGATTTTGTATCCATGTGAACCAACTTATGACATTGCAAATATTATAGGATTAAAGGTTTTCAACGTACGTGTTGTTGTCACATATATAATGTGTATGATAATAAAAAGGATGAAGTGATAAATTCCATTGAAATAATCTAATCTCAGTAATTATATTACTGCGACTTATTTTAATTCTGCATCACAAACGCCATCTATATTCTTCGTAAGGTAGTGTTGAGTTAATTCCTTACTAACTTTTTCACAAGATGGCGTTGAATTTACGACAGTTGTTGGTTGCCATTGCTAGATAGCGCTAATGATGCCAAAGTACATTTCGAGGGTATAGTGCTCAAACCCAATAAGTACGAAAATATTGTCACTTTCGAGATATTCAATATTTAAGTTTTAAGGACAAAAATACCTATGTTATTCAAATAATATCGTTACAGTGAGTATTTGTGGTAAAAGTGAATACATTGAATTAGTGTTAAACAGTATTTTAACATTTCTGAAGTGGTCCATTTTATCATAAAAAAAATATAAGTTACAAAGGGCACCGACTTATTGGGTTTTAGGTCTAGAGAAATTAAACATATAATGTACTTTAATAAATGGTTCATTTTAAGAATCACAATAAAAAACAAGATAAATCGTTCTTCGTCACTTTCGATGGCTGAAGGTTTGGTGTACGTCTTCATACCACGTATCCATGCAAGGAGTTCCTCTGGTATAATAAGTTTTTCGCACATATTTAGGAGATGCTTATTTTTAGCAAGGCTAATCGGTAGTTGATTGGAATTTGAACATTAACTGAAGGCGGGTTTGAATTTCTTTTAGCTCTAGTTTTAGGTGTATTCACGGACATTTTACAGACATCTATGCTTCAGGATCAGCGAACTGAACATATCTCCCTTCGTCGAAGGGCCAGACAAAGGGATGTAATTTCCCCGAAATTGTTCTCTAACGCATTGGAGGATGTGTTTAAGACGCTGAACTGGGAAGGGCGGGGCATTAACATCAACGGCGAGTACATCTCACACTTGAGATTTGCAGATGACATTGTCATACTGGTCGAATCATAGCATGACTTACAGCAGATGCTGGACGGCCTAGTTAATTCTTCTGTATACATTGGTCTCCGGATGAACTTGGACAAAACCCAGGTTATGTTCAACGAACACGTCACTCCGGGGCCGATTGCTGTCAATGGCGGTGCCCTCGAGGTTGTTCGAGAATACGTTTACCTCGGGCAAATTCTGCAGTTTGGTAAGAATAACTTTGAGAGGGAGGCTAATTGAAGAATTCAACTGGTCAAACTTCGTCCAGTCTTCTCGTCGCGTATTCCACAGAGCCTAAAGACGAAGGTCTTCAATCAGTGCATCCTGCCTGTTATGACCTACGGAGCCGAAACGTGGACACTCACGGTACGCCTGGTCCATTAATTTAAGGTTGCTCAGCGAGCTATGGAGCGGGCTGTGCTTGGAGTCTCTCTGAGGGATCGAATCCGGAACAAAGTGATCCGGCAGAGAACCAAAGTTATCGACATAACTCACAGAATAAGCAAGCTGAAGTGGCAGTGGGCCGGCCATATCAGCCGTAGAACCGATGACCGTTGGGGTACACATGTTCTTGATTGGAGACCGCGAATTGGCAAACGTAAGGTAGGACGCCCTCAGGCTAGGTGGAGCGACGATTTTCGCAGGGTGGCTGGTAGCAGCTGGATGAGAGTTGCGGAGAATCGAGCTGAATGGCGTGCAATTGGAGAAGCCTATGTCCAGCAGTAGACTGCTATAGGCTGATGATGATGATGCTACGAAAGTTCTCGGACATGTCATAATTAAAATATATTTTTAAGTCTCCTTTAACATATTTAATCCTTTTTATTTTAAGCCAGTTAACCTTTTCGTTCATGTTATCTTTATTTTTGTTTCTAATTAATGCAGCGCTAAGATTTTTTAGGTGTAGCATGTCATTAAATTTAAATTCTCTCACTTTATAATTAAACAATCTCTATTGTTTCCTTTACATCCTCTTTCGTAATAGTTTTGGCCCTCTTCTTTCTAGCTGCTGTAGAAACGTTTTTCCACTCACTTACGCTACTTATTGTTTTATTTTTAGATGCTGATTCAATAGTAATGTGCATGGATCTACCTCCATGTGAGTGTGGCCATTCTCTAAGAATTTTTGTTCGGTTATATCTAAATGATCGATTTTTTTAACTGTCCAGAGCAGAAGTGCTGAGATGTACTGATTCCTGTTTTGTCTGCTACAGATGTCAGAAAAAATACTAATTTCTTTGATAGATTGGGGTAATTCTTTCGATAAAAAGTAATACAGGCACGTACCTATTTCAGAACTCCCTTTTTTACCATTTAATTCCCTCCAACAGGGGCAGTAGGTATGTATTATTTGGTAATTTTCGAACAAAGTTTGAAGAAAGTTAGGTGACGAAGTGAGCGAATACCATATAACTAAACATAACTTGTTACTTTTGAAATATAATCGAACAATAAAACCCGACAAACACATTTGTTTTGATTAAGCTTTAGGTTTTGTTTGTTTTTTTATCTACCTATGTAAAGCTAAAACCCGATAAATACAAATAGTGGCTTATTGCCTCTAAGCCGTTGGGTAATTTTAGTTGAAATCATTGGACACTCAATACCAATAAATAGCTTTATGTGGTTTAAGCGTGAAATAAAAATATTATGTAACAAGATAACACACTTTATAGGGTACCAGTTTTTAAGTTTTGACTAAATGCGGTCACTTTATTGGGTTATTACCTCAAGTAATTTTCTTTCTAATGCGAATTCCACTTATTAGATTAGACCATTGGAAAGAGCGTCAAAAATGCATTAAGATGTACTAATAAAACGATTTCTGATTTTTCGGCACTTATTGGGTTTTAACACTATACCCTCGATTTGGATGATCTATTGATTTCTGGTGTGTGTGCTGGCCGGCTAGGCAGCTGCCAGATTGTTTTTAGTCTGATAAAGTATCGATATTTCAAAATAAAATAATGTGAAATGAAACACTCATATGGAAATCATTTCATTTTATTGCTCCACAAGGTAGGTACTTATAAGCTTTTTTATTTTCAAGTAAAAACACACTTACGAAACCACATGTTACGAACATGTGTGTGCATAACAGAACTTTATTTATTCATTATAATCTTATAACTCTAATCTATCAGGTACTTTACAATATACAATGATTTTTCCACTGTTCAATATTAAGAAAAAATGTTTTTGCGTAATCCAAAAAACACAGGAATGTTTAGTTGGATTAGAGGTTTCAAGCAGCAACGTATAAATTTTCTGATATAAACACACAATTCATAATCAGGCCGTTTCTCTAAGACATGTCGCCTTATAATAATACAGTCGCAAATAATTATAAGTAAATCTGTTACAAACAATATATCTACTTCGTATCCCTGTAAATAATAGTAATTACTCGAAAGACTTACTACATGTCACCAGATTCACAAATATTAGCCATTAAATTTAAAAAAATAATATGGGCAAGATAATATGTTTCAGGAGTTATATCGTTTGTAACTTTATTTTTACAAATACGAGATTATAATCTCTTATATTTTTTATGTAAAAAGTCGGTTACTCACTATTGCGTATCGGAACGTTGGTTTATGACGTAATCTCGTAAGAAAATGGCGCCAATATTGTTTACTTAGTTAGCTCTCGAGTATAGAACTGAGAAATAAGCGATTATGAAGTCATCATGGGTAATTATTGTGAAGATTTATTGCAGGTATAATTACAGCCATATTAAAAACCGGAATACAAAGAAAATATAATGTTGATAATATAAGAAATTGAAGAGATCTTACTTGGCTTTCAAAGCATTTATTGCCATTCCCAAGAGCATACCACCGTGCACTTTACAACAAATATTGGCACAAAACAAAACAGCATTCGTTACTTTTATTAATATGAATTGATATAGTTTTAAATTTTTCCATCTAGAAATCTTCTCATCAACTAGGAATGGCAGTAAATTATTAAAATACAAGACAGAGGAAGAATAAAAAACGCAGAGGGTGAGAAAGCAAATCAAATCAGCGCCATCTAGTGAAACAATATTTACAATGCATATAAAGCAATATATATTTTTGATACTTAGATTTTGCGACTTTCACAATAACGTATTTAAACTGATGTATAACAATCAAACATGAGATCACAGAGTACGTGAATACCCTGGCAAATCACCAATTACGCGAGAAACTTTGTCTCATTCCTATGTCCACAAGCCACAGCTGCCAAAGAAAAGGAGACATAGTTTGTAGCGACAAATTCAAGTATTTTATAGTTTACAACAGCCTGGCATCCATACATAGCTTCGTACCGTACAGTAAAACAAATATTTACATTATCATTACTCTCACTGCCTTTATAGGAGATACTAAAAAAAAATAACAAATCTCTTTCTAAATGAAAAATAATACAACCTACCGAGTGTGTCTTTAGAAATAGAATATGTAGCCACGATTAGTCCTTTAGCACCATCCGTATATAAAATTTTGAGATAAGACAGTGAGAGCTTACTTTGAAACTTTTCCATCGATACAATAGAATATTACCTACGCTAATAATTAAAGCGTTATTTAAGGTTTAAAATGGCTTAGCCACGTTTTAATTTTTTTTCATCTTTTTAATATCGCAAAACCAAAATAGATTTTCAATGAACTCTCTTTTAGAAATAATAAGTAATTTAAAAACCAAAATATTAGTAGAACCAAAATATTCGCCAATAAATACTAAAAATATATACAATTAATCACTAAGTTAGCCAAGCCAAAACATGTAGCACCAAAATTATCCAACAACAGTACTGACAGAAAAGTTTCACAATATATATATGAGGTACCTTATTATACAATATAATGACATGCAGTCCATTTCTAATGTACACTATCAAATGTTTAAAACAATAAGTTATTCTTATTACACTCGCTTACGGTACCTATATTGAATAATATATATTAATAAGTAAATGGTAATTTATTTTTTTCAAAGTGTCTCTGACTAGAGATATAACCTATTCTAAAACTGATATCTTATACTACAACAACTAACTACGTAACATAGCACTCTTCGAAGGAAAAAAATATCAAAAGGAAAATCGTTTCGATTTCATTTCTACAATTTGAGCTTAGCCAAAGTCACTTAGTGAAATCATATTTCACAACTCATTTTATTTGTTGTTTTTTTTTTATTTATTTGAATCGACCCCGGCAATGCTTAGCTAGCGAATTTAAAAAATACAAAATTACCCTTTTGGGCTCCGCCGCAATCGGGTAGGAATTATATTAATTATTAATGTAATTAAGATATTGAAAAAAAAAAAATTGAAGTCGGTCTTTCACGATATTTTTATAGTTAAATGCTGCCAATTAACGTCGTGAAAGAACTTTCAACAAAAATATTTTTTTTTATCTTTCTCGTCAGTTCGCTAGCTAACATAGAATACAATGTAATTGGGGTTTATTTAAAATAGTTGCCTCAAATCTGGTATGAACATTTCGACAATGATTAAAGAAAAAAGAAAATTTTATTTCACAGAAGTGGAGCAGGCAATGGGTTATTCTCATATTTTTTCAAAAGTATTTAGATATTTTTAAAATTTAAATTGTTTTCATTTAGAAATCAACGGTGATATTCGCAATTTATATGTTAATCGGATGTTAATCAAAGAAGTTAATAACCGCTAGATAATTTTAATGTTCGTACCAGATAAAAAAGAAATAACTCGAGGCGCCCATGAGGTCATAGCTTAAAATCACACAAGTTCGAATGTTAGTCATCCGACATCAGTGTCCATAGACACAAGTTTAATACATAAATAATAATTGCTCAGTCACAAAAAATATGCACTAAATTAAAATGCACTGTTACTGGCAAAGGCTAAAAACGCGTGGCTCAAATTTATTACAAAATGTATATAAATTACATTTAAAATAAAGTCCGTCAGCCGCTTTTCGGTCATTGACAATACCTACATACTTAATAATTCATTAAAGTTTTTAAAAATATTTTAAAAACAATTACTCGTAAAACTTTTGTTTACGACGTAAAAAAAATCACAAGTTTTCAATAAATTAAAATGCTACGAAAAGACGTAAGTCTTAGAAGATAACTAAAGATATCAAAGCTTGTGATGACAAAGTTAAAATTACAATAATTATTAATTTTAATATCGACCGAATCAATTAGGAATTTAATTCACGGTGTGTCCCTCCCAGTGTTGTTGTAGTTACACCATGGAGTTACAACAATGTCCATGTAATGTACAACACCGCTTCAGAACACCACCAAAGACCACATGTTGACAACCAACCATTTTTTTTTCCGAGATACAAATCACATTGATAAGAATCAGGCAGTGATCTATTCACCATTTTTAAAATTATTGCTCGATAAAAAACAATTTGTAGAATCTAAATGAAAATCAGTGTCTAACATAGTTTTTCTTAATTTAGACCAATAAATTTTTATGTACAATGAGGTAGACTGCGGGATACACCCTTATAAAGATAATTTTGTTGGCCTGGACTCTTCTAAAGTAGTTATAACTTATAAAATATGACATGCCACTGTCCCACTCGCTGTTAGGTGTTTAGATATAACACTACTATGTATTATAAAAAAAGTAATTACACCATTTTACTGTACTACATTGGGTTATAAAAAACAATTGCTTATAATTTTAAATCAGCTGGAAGACGTCTACTACGGGCCACAGAGGCTATATTTGAAAATTATAATTACTTGCATTAACCACCTCTACTGCCGTTCATTTTAGTGGGACAGATGAATTAGAACAAAAGTGTTCTGTAGACCTGACACAACAAAATGTTTACGAGTTAATTATTAACATTACGAATGTGCCTCACTCCTACAATTGGCTTGTGTCTGTAGACAAATATAAACTTATTTCCACATGGTTTTCATACAACCTTTAACATATAAGAGGTATGATGCATGTATGTGTTTGAAATATTATTACTATTTGGTATGGCTGAGGTTTTATACAGAGTTATTTATTCAAACGAAAGTCTCTCGAGCAAAATGTTGTAGGAGGCAGGTCGATATTACACCATCAAAAACGTTTAATGATTTACGTAATGGTTCTATTATATCGCGTGTAGAATGAGCTTTATAAGTAATAACATGATTATGAAGTGATTTATAGTGTAACACCGCCCACAGATTGCATCTACTTACTATTCCGGAATATGAAGTTTATAATAAGTTTATGTATTGTACACAAGTTAACTTAAAACGCCGTTTTTATTGCTTATTGTATGTACACAGATATTGCAAATAAATCTTAAAAATAACCCTGTATAAATTATGCTTATGGTTGTAGTTTTATAACTATTTTACTATATTATATTATATGTGAGTATTTTGTTAATAAGGTATTGAAAAGCACAGAGTTGAGGTTATATGAAAAGGTAACAGACGTACCTCAGAATGGCACACGTTGAAGAGACTACAAGAAAAACTGTATATTGTACAAAAAACTAATTTCATAAAACTGTACTTGATATGATTATGTACAACTATTTTTTATCTGCATCGTGCTACTGTATAATCTGTGGTAAAAACGATTCTCTCATCGAATCTGCACAATGTGGCAACACCGAAATCGGTGTCGCCACATAAAATTATTCAAAATAGTATAAATAGAAAGAGGTCTCAATCGACTCGGTTTCAAAGATCAACAATATCCAAGTAGAGAAAAAAATATTTACACGGTGCCGCGTACGGATCGTACATCGTGATTGGTTCAGCACCTCGTGGTTTTGTACTGTGTGTACCTTGGACACGCAATGTCACTGAGCGTTCATCGCGATCACTGTTAGCGCAACCTGGTGATGACGCGCGTAGGTCAACATGGCGGCGGCTCGGCTTCCTCCAGCTTGGGCGGCGAGGGGTGCGGGGAGGGTCTGTCGGCGCCGAGCTCCAGTTCGCGCCGCGCGATGTCTGCTTCTCGCAGGTCGAGCCGCGCCTCTCGCTGAGCGAGCTCGGCCTCTCGCTCGTCGAGCATTCGGGCGCGCTCAGCGAGCCGCGCCTCGGCGTCGAGCAGACGTGCGGCGAGCTCGGAATCGCTGTGAGGCGGCGGCGAGGTGGAGGACGTTACGTCGTCGACGGGCGGTGTGAGCGGCTTGAGCGCGACGTTGGGCTGGTAGTCGCGCTCGAAGGACGTGCAGTCGGCCACGCGCACCACGCGCTCGGGATGCTGCAGTGCTGGCTCGCGCTTGTCCCACGGCCGGAAGGCGGACAGCGCGCGGTAGTGCAGCGCATACGGGTCCAGCAGCAGCGCGTACGTCGTGTAGTCCTCACTGCGCACTTTCTTAGGAGGCGACTCTGGCGGCTCCGGCTTACAAACCACTGTTTCCACCACCTGGAATTGAGAGAAAAACTCATAAGTATATGCATCAGGGCTCATTAGCATGTTATTTGGAATTAGGAGATAGCGATCAGATAGCGGTCATATAATTTTTTCCTGAATTTTGTCGAATATGTATTTCTTGGGTAGTAGACACTTTAGAACAAGTCCGGACATCCTTATCATTATAACGTAGGTACTGGTACACCTTCAAACAATATCATTTTCCAGATATCTAAAGCCAAAGAAGAATCTACAAAACGCCCAAGGCAACGCCAACGCCTCGCATAATTTCCAAGACTATTCAATTGCTGTATGGCGCAAATCACAAATAGAATCCGTCGCGACTCTCGGTGGAAGTATTCTTGTGTCTGCGACAGTTAGGAGTACGTAAATACATTAATGTCAAAAGGTCACATTACTGACGTCAATGGCTTATCTGAATACCGAGGAGCAAGGAGCCGAGCGATGAGAACTGTTCTCATTACAAATTCGCGACGTCAATCTACACGCAGATTCTTTTTAATTAATCTTTATCTTTGTTTTAGTGCCCCGAAGTTTTCATTGTAGTAAGGAAACGGAAGATAGGTTCTTGTGACTGGTGTGATTTTATCAAATGGCTGCAGGATATAGATACGAGTCTTTTATTCCTAAGCATCAAGAGTCTTTCCCTTATGAATCTTGCTCTGCTCGGTTGGTTGTTCAAACAAAGGAACAGCATTGGGGCGGAATTGAGTTCAGGATCCAGCCAGATTATTGGCAAAGGGGAGAAAATTTACTCAATATCTACTGGGGCGCTTTAAAACCCATGTAATCTCATGAGCCCTAGAGTAAAGCACTTCATCTCGTTCGAATGAGCACAGCTAACCACATCGCTATCAGCAAAACACATTCGTCTTACATAACGCAGGTGCGAGGTGCGCGGGGTGCAGGGGGCGGGCAGACGGCGCGCGTCATCAGCGCCCCCGCTCGCCCCCCGCTGGGGGTGAGGCGCGGATGTAGGTCGTGGCCAGGCCGCAGACGACCCCCAGACGCCAACCTCGCCCAGCCCTGACGCACCAAACACTCACACCCCACCAACAAATGCGTAAATGTTTTGCTGTTAAACATTTTGTCTCTGAAGATAATTACAAAAAAATTCAACGACTGCTCGCAGCCTTTCCTACATTCGTTTTTTTTTTATCATTCAATCGTCCACTAATGCTTCCTACATGTCGTAATCAAAGCGATGTGCCGCCAAAACTATGCCTCTATTCTGTTGATAGTTCGTTATCGAATTCCTTGTACGAATAACAACACGAAAAATGTAGGAGAAATAACATGCCGATACGTTATCAACATACTCATCATTCAATCTACATCTTTGTATTGTTTATGTGGTGGGGCGATCGATTTTAGACCTTACAGCAAGGCGATAAACAGCACATTACTATGAAACGGCTGCGTCAAAATGGCGTCGAGCGCGTTCAAAACACTGGCTCCAAAACAATGTACGTAATGAGAGAACGGCGGGGTTTCCGTCGAGACTCATCTGCGGAACGTGTGCTAAGATAGCTGGTGTAAGCAGAGCTCCCTCGGCGCCCCCGACCCGGCACGTCACTCAATCGGAAGGGCCCGAGGTAGGTAGGTCAATGGGCTTTCTAGGCTCACAATAAGTTGGGCGCGTGGGCGCGGTCCAACTAACATATTTCGGCCTACTTGCGATTTAGCAACTGTTTTTCTGTCGGCACGTGCCTACATAAGGCCTACGTTGCGTGCTATTAATACGTTTTTCCTCTAACAACCCCGATGCCTCACGTTTTAGTTTATCGTCAAAATAACTACGTAACTTATTCTGTCAGTAAACGGCTCGATGTAACGAAAAACTAAGCGGACTCGTCAAGTAGAAGGTCACCAGTAACTTTGGCAATGGCATCTATTATTTATGCGTTGTTGCCATGCAAAAACATGTCATACTAAAGTACCTATATGTAGCTATAGCATGCTGCAATATCAGTACTTATAAAAAAAACATAATTGTGTAATTTCTGTTTGAATTTGTTGAAAAGGCAATGCGCAGTTTACGAGCTCTTGGTGAAATTGTCCACTGCAGGATGAGATCAGTCCATAATTTGCTCAGATTTGAAGCATGGTTAGCGTTGAAAAAAGTATGCCTAAAATCCGAACCGTATTTAAAAAGAGAACAAAAAGTTTACTGGCCAGTTCCCTGCAAACAGCCATCCAGAATTCCCGAACCCCGATAACTCATTTGCCTCCCCTGTTGTTCAGTTACGTAGTTACATAAAATGTTGCTTGTACGTTTTCTATGTAATACAGATGGGTTCAGTGTTTAAAGTTTACATGTCGGTGAAAATGGGCAACGAACTAATGAAACGGTCTGATGTCCAGGGTTGTAACTCATGCTCACAAAATACGTTTTTATTTACAACTAACTGCTGGCCACGGTTTCGCCCGCGGGGATCGTAATTCTTTATCTATTTTCTAAAATAAAGTTAAGGTTATAACATCAGCTATCTGCCAGTGAAAGTCCGGTCAAAATCGGTCCAGCCGTTTCGGAGATTAGCCGGAACAAACAGGAGACAGGCAATTTTTAAAAAAAATATAAGTACCGTATATACTTTCATATACATTTAGTTAAAAGCTGTATTTTGACATTACAAACACACTTCAATTTTATTTATTTGTATAGATCACGCAAGATTCAAATTCAAATCAAACGCGATCGTTTAATAAAATACATATTTTCGGTTCGAATTTCAAATAGCCTCGATTTTCTAGTATTTTACTTTGACAAATGAGGTCCAATGCCTAAAAAAAAATCACGACTATAACTGAGGACTTTTCAAAACTTGACTATGCCACTTTTTTTTTTTTCAGAATTTGAGAAAGTAGTTCTTTAGGCATGCAGCTATGTATTTAATCCTATATTTTGTTGAATTATCATATACAACCAGAATAGCAGGTTTCAAAAAGCTAGCAATAATCTATTTTGAATAAATTAAAAAATTTAAATGGAATAATCTAGTTTTGACTCGGCTTTATTGGAATAATCATGTTTTGTTACGTGCTCTAGAGGAATAATTTCAAGCCACGCCATTTTTTTTTCAAGCCACGCTATTCCAAGCCACGTGACGTCATTAAAATAAAAACTCTGTTTTAAAAAAATGTACCTAGGAACTTTGTAACTAAACTAACTGAAAAATATAGGGAAAAAGTGGATTAAACTACTTTTGATGAAATCGTGCGTTTTTTTTTCTGCTAGATCAATCACGTTTTGGCAAACTTTTGTTTTCGCTGCATGTAAACTTCAAAGATAAAAAAAAAAAAAAAAATTGTTCTGTCAAAAATGGAATAGAACCTCCTCAACTATAATGACGAGAATTCCTAGTCAACAATGTAAGAAATGCTCAAGTAGGTACTTAATAACTTTTCCTATTTACTTAATGCAACTGATTATAAAGTTAAACATAGAAGTATTGATCGCTAAGTGCACATGCACTTGCTTGTGTACTTGGCTAATCACTGCCACTAATCAAAATGTAAACAAGCAGTTATTGATGCTTCATGTGGGGCGGTAGACTCAACAAAGTTTACTACAGATAAAAACAAAAAAAAAAACTGTCTTTGATAATATTATTAATTTTGACTACCTAATTACATTTATAATAATTAGCTTCTTATAAATGAAGTTGAATTTTGGGATGAAAAATAATTTAAAAGCTAATTAAGTAAGTGATCTGTTTTTACAATATCCAGTACCCTAATTGCGTAACTTATTTTCGTAAACAATTTTGCCTAATTTGTTTCAGTTTGACAGGTGAACAAAATTCGTTGCGTTATTTACGTCGTCGAGCAGATTTTTTTTCCAACTTATGAAGCAATGGATTAGCAATCTGTTTCAAATTGAAACAGATTGTGTTGCAATAGGCAATTAGGGTACTGATCATCATTTATTAATTACTTAACGGTTTTAAGAAACAAGAATGCATTCTAAAGAAATTAATCGGATTTGCTTAAGTAATTAGCACCTAAATTAATTACAGTGTCATATTTAAGCCGTGTTTCTTCAAAACAGGCGTAGTAAACTGATAAAACAATATTTGTAACAATTGCAGACATACAAGGTAAATAATTACGTGTATATTTACTATCTTATCTCTAGTACGCGTTGATAGACGTATTAATTAGTCTTCCTAGATAGGAAAAGGTACTTTAGTTGTTTGCGAATTTTAGCACACCTAATGATGTTAGCTGACTTTTTGTTTTTTAGTAACATGCGCAATTTCATATATTATCTTCTGATAAAAACAGCCAGTAACCTCGCTTTGTTTTTCGTTATAAATCAATAATCGTAATACTGTTGTAGGGCTCCCAGCGACGTCCTCTTTGCGGATATCCATATCCTAATTCAATTTTTTATACAAAGTGCCTGACAATGTTTATGAAGCGTTTCAACTCCTTTGGATAAAATCCAGTTGACCAGCAGATAGTGCGCACCCAGATAATGAAAGCGATCCTTAGTCTGCCCTGAATGATGACGTGACCTGATAATGTCTAAAAACTGTTCCAAGTATTATGTATAAGATCTATACTGTTGAATCTAAAACTGTTTTTTTTTGGAAGTCGGTTGTTTTTTTTTTTTGTAAAATAAAATATTTCTTGCTTTTTATTTAGTGGGTCAGTTTGTAATTTATCTAAGTTACAATAGCCTAATGTCAACTGCTCATCACCTTTTACAAAATATTGCTTTTCCCGATGCTGGGACGTTAATCTTTGAGGAGTTCTCCTGGTACTTTACCATCAGCTCCACTTCTCCATATGCATTGTGACGAGCATAAAATAATTAGCAACCATATTAAAGTAATCGAATCGCAACTCGTGGAATACTTAGTATTGACTATTGAGAAGTTCCGGTGGCCATCTGTGATCTTCAAAATCGGTTCATAAACGACGATGTTATCCGCGAACACACATTAAAAAAAAAATATACGGTCGAATTGAGAAACTTCCTCCTTTTTTTGAAGTCTGTTAAAAAAATATTTTCCGATTCATAGTTGCTGTTTTCAATAAATTTGAATACCTACCCAGGTTTTCAGTAATTAGCCTAACTTTATAGGCAATGAATTCTATGACTCACGTCAAACATTTAAAAAAATAATCGCGGGGAAATGACTTTTCAGAAGAAAAATAAGAAAATACGTTTTCTTCTTTATTCTCGCGAGGCAGCCCTAAGCCACGTTAGCCGTCAATGGACGACCAATTGTTTAGACAAGACGCACAACTCACAAGACACCGCACGCCCCCGAATACTGAAACTATGAATCAACTACATGGAAAATGTTGGAAAATATTTGAAACTCGCGTGGATTCTTTACTAGTGTAAGCAAGAGATTTCGTACGAGAATAGCCGCATGCTTTTGTGAAAATATTAGCTAGGCAGCAAGGTTGAGCTGGCTGTCCAAGGTCCGTCAGACGAAAGTTTCGTTTCGGCACTCGGTATGATGAATAACTGATTATGGGAGGAATGTACTTTATTCCATCAAAACCAGCCAAAATTGTTCTTTGTAATTTTTTGGATGCTCAAATGGAGCTATGTTAGGAACTGGATGTTTTTCTACCACTCTGTTGGATTGGATTAGTTGGTCCACAAAGGCACTAACATTGTCTATGACTAGAGTTGCCACTCCTTGTTAGTAATAGCAATCATATAATTGCGTTTTATTAAAATAGGTTTTTTACTTTTATTAATTTATTTATTTTTTCTATAGAATCTTTTCTACATATTTTGTGAAAGTGAGAACGCTGTAGGCTTAGTGGATTGTAGACCTGTTGACCATTTTCTATTTTGTTAAGTACTTGGTACTTATTGAAAGACCTACACTGTCCTCCCATACCTAGAAACACTGTTATATGAAAGTATTGTAAAAGCCAATTATTTTTTAAAGAGTAACCGCGTAGTTTCTTGCCGGCTCTTCTCCATAGGAAACGACCAATTGGAACCGTGCACCTAGCTTCTGACGTTTCATAAGTGCCCATGTAGGTTTATGTGAAATAAAATATTTTGATTTTGACTCACAATGGTAGTCATTATGAGTGGCAACTCTAACTTAGCAAAAAACCTTGAAAAGATGAATATCTCAATCATTTTACTTTACCTTACATAATTTTGCCGAATATGCGCCAGTCAATTTAAACTGCGATCTTGAATGAGCTTGCTAACATTTTATTGTCCTACATTAGGCTATAAAGATCTTTAAATATTATCTTAGATAATACTGGATGTGTACATTAGTTATTTATAGAACTAGTGTTTTTCTAATTTACGTTTATTTTGCAAAATCCTTGATAGTCCTGAATCGAAAGCAGCAGCAAGCACCAAGCTTTGTGTGGTATAAATGGGAGTAAGGGAACGTCGCATCCAGTAGAAATAAATGGTTTCAGGGCATCATGCAAAAAAGCTAAACGATTTCACAATGGACTGGTTGATTAATACAGCATCTAACGATGTAACATTGTAACACTTGATTAAATGAATAATGCAAGTACATTATTCATTCAAGTATGAGCTTTATTCTTGCAAGAGCTTGCATATAAGCCATTACGCAAAAATGGCGTCATTGATTGCTTATTGAAGGAATGATTATTATATGATGATATATCTAGTACCTATCATGGCAGTTTCCTCTAAATAAATTATCTGTAAATGTAGAAAGAAAGAAGACACGATATATAAATAAAATAATTTCTTTCCCCAAAGTTACACCTTGCAGGCTCTGCGTATAAATCATAATGAAATTGAATTAAAATGTTACGTTCAAGTGGCATGCAATAAATATTTAGTTTGTTGCGAATATCATAATAATATTCATTATTATCTGCCTAGCCTTTTCCCAACTATGTTGGGGTCGGCTTCCAGTCTAACCGGATGCAGCTGAATACCAGTATTTTACATGGAGCGACTGGCTATCTGACCTCCACAACCCAGGAACTGGGTAATACGATACCCCTTGGTAAGACTAGTTGTTAGACTTTCGGGCTTCTGACGACCCGTAACGACTGTCAAAGATCCACGAATGACAGCCGGGACCAACGGCTTAACGTGCTTTTCAAGACACGGAGGAGTCTCAGTATGTAAAGATGGTCACCCATCCATACTATATCATAATAATATTAAACTCCCGAATCCGATTATTATCACAGTCTTTCCAAAAATAGTAGATAAGTACATGTTTTTTTTTTGTGCCAGCATTATTTTGCTCTAGGACCCCATGCATGGGCGTCAGCAGGTTTATCTTCAGCTCCGCGAAGCGAGCTCGATCATTTTTCAGTTCACCTCGGATATCACCGGATATGTTGTTTTCGTTTAACCATTTATACAAGGAGTAACTTTGTCGACTTTTACAAAGAAGCTTAAGAATTAAGATAGAGTAGGATGCAAGAGCGAGCGAAGCAATCTCGATAATGTTAGCACCCCGCCTAGGGCTGATTCGATTTTCGAAAATAGGAGTTCGTTACTTTGTCGACTAATGCACAGAAGCTTTAGAATTTAGAGATTGCAGAATGCAAGAAAGAGCGAAGCGAGCTCAAAAAAAATTTTATCTCGCCTCGAATTGGTTAAGTTCTCTATTATTGTGTTGGGCATTTTCAGATATTTCTTTAGTTCTGAATGTTTTTACACCTATATTTTATTTTGAAGCCAGGGAGGTGTAAGTGCATCCCCTTGCACCCGGCGCCCATGGCCCCATGATGGGGGGCCATCCATGATTTGCAAACGTTTAAAAACATATATTAATCCTTGGCTCATTTTTAATAAATAATAATAGGAAAAAGAACAAAATGTTAAATCTTGGTGAAAAGAAATGATGACTTTTCTTTACCCACAAGAAAGATTTAAAAATTAATGTAGCCATAAACAAGAAAACCGAAATATATATTTTTAATGATGATAGCCCAAGGCAAAGGCGCATAATTCAACGAGTTTTATGCTAATGTCGAATGATTAATCGTATCGTATATCATAATGTGTTTATCTAGACAATTTATCTCTTTAAAGTATCATGCCACTATCTACGACCTTCGCCTGTCATTGGTTTCTCGCAAATATTATGGAAATGTCTGGTACCTACTTGATAAACATAAGCCACTTTTTAATTGTCATCATTACTAGAGGCAAGCCTTCTCTTATCTATGTTGGGGGTTGGGCTTTACCAAATGTTTTTTTTAAAACTATTTTAGGTAGCGACAGTTATCTGACCTGCACAATATTTTTATTAGCTATTAGGTATTTTCGGTATCCTGAGATAAGTGGACCGATATAAATCCTTACTCTGGGTCGAGGGTCTATTGCAATATAAATGTAGAATTAGGATTTTCTTCACAAGGTTACTGCAGTACGTACACTACCTGTCTAACAGCCAATTTGTACACGGTTCACAGTTGGCAATCAAATCAATAGCTTCATAGTTAAAGTACAAGTCCATAGCCAGCTGCAGGCAAAAGGCGACGTGTCTGGAGAGGGGCAGTCTGCTGCTGCTGCCTGCAATCGCTTACGGAATTGTACCAATGTACCTTTAAACGCTGTGGTTAAACCTGTAGATTATAGAACTACATTATGCAGGTATCTGGTCAACTGTCATTCATTATTGTTTTTTTAGACTGCTGGGGAGTTTGTGGTGCAGGGCGGACGTTTTGGGGGACTGTCTTATGTCATTTTGACGTTCAAAAGTGCTGATTCTCAGCCTAGTTTGAATACGTAAAATGACTTTTGATTTGATTTGATAGACTCGTTACACGCTATCAATCTAGTATTTAAATTTAGCTATCGATCTTGCTGCTATCCACCAGTAATCAAAAGTTGATTAAGACTGAAATATCTTGACTCGTGCCTGCCGATCGATTCTGTAAAATCTCACTGGCGTGAAAAGTTAGGTGAAGTGAGCTTAGAGTGAGCTGACCTGTCAAGTGTCAATGCGTAGCAACAGGTGAAATGACAGGTCACTTCACCTGTTTTCACGTTGAGATTTGTATGTTGGTATCGTCCAATAACTTTCCAGTTACCACGTCATCTAACTTGACAACTTCGGAAAAGATATTCTGGCTTCAGTAATAATAAAGTCTTTGTCAATCCTTATCTGGCCATCTTTGTCGATGGCAGTTGCCATACGACCTATCAGATTTGCGAATATAAAACGATTATGTTCAATTTTATTTATCGACTAGCTTCTGCCCGCGACTTCGTCCGCATGACATTTTCGACCCTGACACATCGCGTCGCATCCCATCGCCCGCATGCGCTCTAACTTTGTTTTTGCTTAGCGTTCTTTCTGACTTTTTTCTTTTTGCTTAGCTCCTAAGGCTCATAGCGTGAAGTTAAATAAGAATTGGCCTATCCAATGCAAAAATGATTTTTCAAATTCGACTGGTAGTTCCAGAAATCGGCCCGTTCAAACAAACTCTTCAGCTCTATTATAAATATAATAAGTACCTATTGATATTGTTTAATATAATATCATGATTGTCATCAAATCGATGCGTGTTTGGGTCTTTGTTGCACCAATACAGTGTGATCAGGGATTTATTGATAAATTAGCAAACATTACTAGGAAACTATTATCAATTTACGTAATCATTTCTTTGTTGTTAGTCGTGGGACTTTGTGCGGGAAGACAAGATTTACATCGTTTTGAATAAGATACCATCGAGATTTTTATCGAAAATTATCGGGAAATACTGCTTATTTTTTTTTTTTGGTGCCATTTCCACTTCTTTTATGACAGTGTTAGCCAGACTTTGACCAAAATTAACATCCAGAGTTCCAGACCTAATCAATGACGACAATATTTAGCAAACATTTTTGTTGCATGTTATTCAACCAGCCAGTATTCTATCCATTAGCCTGTGTTGCCATGACAACTCAGCAAAAATTTCTGGCTGAACATGTAAAAATATCTATTACGCAAGCCGCCAACGCATCACACCCAGGGGTGGAGGGGCCAGACGCCACCTTGGAACACCCCTCGACCGACCAAGGTCAACCAGCAGTCTACCAAACACTTGCTTACCCAAATCCAAGCATACACCCCAGTCTCAAGATTCAATTTCGAATGCCACCCAAATACTAATCTTGTTCGTTCAATTTTGAGTTCTGTCTGTTTAGTAGAAGGTTGAATTTAGTTCACAAAGAGACAGGGTGTGAATGTAGAGGTTGTAGTACTAGTGTAGTGTAGTCCGGCGGGCAATCAATGAGTTTCAGCCTTGTTGTATGAATTATGTATAGGAACGGGCCCGCTTACGTGACATTTTAGTTGAAAACAAGCTCTGCGCCGTGTTGACGGAAAGCGGGACACCGTGTCCTTTATGATGGCAGACCTACTTTTAAATACATTAATTAGTCAACAGTGAGTCCGTAAAAGCTTTATTCCCTGGTATTATAATATTAACTAGACATAGACAAGAATAATGTAAATTTTTCATGTCCGGAGCCCGAGGTTTTCATTAATTGGGTGCTTAAATACAATATCAAAGATCAAAACATTGTTACATTGCCATTAGTAAAATTAAGTGCCATTATTATTCGAATCGCGATCATGACTAATCATCACAATAATACATAATTAATGGTATTCAAAATCGATTTCATCATTCGCCACACACAGTCTATAGGTACAATTAGTGTTAAATTCGTACAGTTTACTCACAAAACACGTGCAAATTCCGTACAACAAAGAATTCATGAAATCCGAACTCATTATTGATCCAGGCTTCAAGGTTAACGATTTAAAAAAAAACTAGATTCAAAACATCGCGTTCCAATTTTAAATAAATTCATCAGTGCATTACCGCATACCGTCACGAATTGCGCGGGCATAAAAGTTAGGATCGTAATGGAGATTGCATTTTACTGTGAATTTTGAATTAATCTGTGAGAAACTGGTTTACGGTTATTATGGTCACCCTTCGTTTGTTATCTGCATCAGTGAACTAATGGTGAATTGGCAACCGTGGACAATCACCGTGAGAGCTTAGCTACTCGATCTAAGCAGTATTTTACGAAGGCAAACACATTCAAAATTCGTAAATACTGCCGAACTTATCAGGAAAATTAACGAACCAAAATGTTAATTTGATATGCTAATTTTTAAACACTTCGCCAACTTTCTGCTTTTTCCATTTTCATTACAGCCCCAAGACAATTCAATTATGTATCTACATGCCATTCAAATTGAATCTTAATAAATAAATTATCCCGTTACCATTCCAATTTCTTTTGTCATTTCTTTCCCAGAAACCGACCGAACTCTGAATTAGTCTTAATTTTAAGGTTTACTATTATTTATGATTGATGAGTTATTGATGATTGCACTTGATAATTATTTTTAAAAATATTATATCAGTAAGTACCGATTAATTTTACAAGCCACTTTCCTTGGCAAATTTGTTTGCCAGGTTCCTGTTTCCTTTTACAGGAAAAGGAGAAAATGTAGTCTACCGGAATCCTCGGAATTTATTTCCAAGTGTACCGTACATAAATTAAGTTTAAAAATGATAAGTATTTCACTTCAAAGCGAAGAAGGCAAGGCACGTCTGTAAAAGTATCAGATAAGCTGACAGGTACTACTGGTTATCAAGAACGGATTACTCCTTCTACTTCAATTATTAATCGTATTTAAATGTGACACGATTAAAAACTAATGCTTGAACGCAAATGTCAATACTTTCACATGGCCATAAAGCACATTTTTTTAAATGTCACTCGTGCTGAGAACTGATATCCATCAATCTAATGGACTTCTAGTTATAAATGATCGCGCACTACCGGAATGACCGGAGAAGGATAATCGAATCTCGAAAGCACTTCAAGATTAATAGGAAAGACCTTGGAAAAGACATAAGTGGCTCTATTTCTGAAATAGAATACGTCAAGAGTCAAGTGGCAGAGCCATGCAAAATGTATAAAAATAGATTGCCATATGTACTTCCTTCTTGAAATAATAGCGCAGATATTTTTATTCGTTTATTAACCTCGGCACGCGAGTACGCACGTTTTAATAGTTACCTGTTAAAGAATAGTCGACAACAAAGAGTGTATTAAGTACACCGTTTTGTTTTGCCAATATTATATACTACTGCTAATTTTATACTATTTATCATCATACATTTACTGTTGTGACTGTATTCAAATTAAAAGGCCGCTGCCAACGCCCTAATCAGGGTAAAACGTGCCCTGTCACACACGACGCTCCTCGAAATGAATCCATAGAAATTGCGACGTCCTATCATTGCCAAGTGTATACGTATACAGTAGGCGCTGGCAACATAAGAGGGCCGAGGGCCCAATCGTTCCCAGGAACCGATTACCAACTCTCACGTCCGGGGGCATCATCACGACACTTCTCGGAAAGGTAGCGAACAAATCATTGAGGAAACATCGTTATTAGGGTTTCACTTACTCGTGTAATTGAACTTTTTACACGACACTGATGTGTTAGGATCCGTAAAATCGTAAATGTCAACGCAATTTGTTTCGGTAAATGTCAGTGCGTTGCCCTGTTTGTCGAGGGTTTCAGATGCTACAGATTAATTTGGTGTTCGTCCTACATAATATATATTTAAGCGAAGACTTTGGATAGAGAAATCTCTCTATCCAAAGCCAGTGTTAACAAAAACTTCAGTACCCTAATTGCGTAACTCATTTTCGTAAACAATTTCGCGAAATTTGTTTCATTTTGACATTTCAACAACATTCATTGCGTTATTTACGTTGTTGAACAGATTTTTTTTCCAACTTATGATGCAATGGATTAGAAATCTGTTTCAAATCGAAACAAATGGTACGACTAGAATCAATTCTATTTTTTGTTTTTGACGTTCAAACGTGCCTTTTTGTGCCTAATTGAAATTTAAAAAAAAAAGTAATAGCACAAAGTAGGTATAGATATACATACAGTCTATTACATTATTGTCGCGTACTTTCTGAGAAATATTAGGAAGAACATATCTAAGTAAATAGTCATAGGACGAGTTTAGTACATGAATACTAGATCATAAATAATGTGTTTTCCAATCTGATATGTATAATTATCACCATACACCTTTTGGCGCCTTGCAATCTAAATTATTCACGAGCGGAAGATGACAGTCACCTAATTGAATACGTTTGTTTATTTTTATTACAGAAGCCGGTGAGTCAGCCAATCAAGAATTAGCAATAATAGCTAGCAGCGCTGCGATTGGTGAGGGAACGAAAACAAACATGGAAGCTGAACCTTCCACGTGATGGCATGATTATCATCGTAAACTGTAACTGAGACTGTCATATCGTGTAAAAAAATAATAGTGTCGTATTTTGCATACGACTCCGTAGAATGTTAATCGTCTTGTTTTGATATACGTTGTGGTGGCGCCATTTTGACGGATGTGCATGTATTCCTAATTTGAAAAGGATGAGTAAATGACAGTGTGACCCGACGTAACGACATTTGATATTTCAGCCTTATCAGCAACAAAAAAAGGCTGCTATAAAATGCGAATTCGTTTAATTCTTTTGTATACAAGAGGCCCATCTAATGATTTTAAGTAGTAAACGATCCGTTGAAGGAAGTTGAAGAAACATGTAAAACAAACGCATTGTATACAGCAGCAGCATTGCAATGAGCACATGACTGAGAAATTAATGCAGTTGAAAATAATTGTAAATAATTTAAGCAGAGAACACAAAATAATCATTCATTACAAAAAATAAACATTAATGGTAAAAAACAAAAGTCGTTTATAGGGTTCCGTAGTAAACAAGGAACCCTTATAGTTTCGTCATGTCCGTCTGTCTGTCTGTCTGTCCGCGGTCTAGCTCCGAGACCCTTAGTACTAGAAAGTTGAAATTTGGCATAGGTATACATATTAATTACGTCGACAAAGTGGTAAAACAAAATTATGAAAAACATTTTTTTTTAGGGTACCTCTCATACACGTAAATTGGTAATGATTATTTTTTTATTTTTTTACCCCATGGTGAGGGGTATCATTGGAAAGGTCCTTCAAAAATAGTTTGTGAAAACCATTTTTTGATTCAGGGATTCGTTTGCGGTATATTAAGCTTTAAAGTGCTAATTTTTGTTAGAGTCAAGTCCCCCCCCCTGCCGGCTAAATGGTTGGTTTTGGGTGTGTGAAAAAAATCACAACAGTAGCTTATATAACGAAATTAAAAGGAAAACTATCACAGCTAAGTAGGCTCTACAGGTTAACGAGTAATAATTGACCAACTTAACTTTGCAGATGCAAAAACATGTTTTCCCATACATTCCGTATGGGAGAACATATTTTTCAATAACAAAGTTAAGTTTGTTTTTGGGATAAATTCATCCCAACTACGGAACCCTTCACTGTGCGTGTTCCGACACGCACTTGGCCGGTTTTATTTAAATACCTAGTGCATATGTTTACGCAAATATTTCATAATTATGGCGATGAAGTGTAAACAGTCTCATGTTTAATTTGTGCACTCTTGTTGTGAGATGTCGTTATACCATAGAGGCGTAGATTAGTGTTACCGGAACTATAGTGCTGTTTATAACGATCGAGTTCGTGGGATTTTCTATTAGTAACGTTGTGGCGGATCTTGTCATGTACACTCGTGAGTTTAAAAGTCAACAGTATGTAACTTAAGTGCTTAATTTTAGTTTTAAGCTTGTATTTATTAGTCATCGTTGGCTTGGCCTTGGTAAGATGCTGTACATTATAAAATTAATAAATGAAACCTTCTACTACCTGTTAATATTTTGCAACAGGTATTGTTCCAATTCTATCAAAGATATCGGTGTACTTTAAAATAGTCAATACTAGCAGTAAACATTGGGAGAAACGAAAAGCCATGTAATAATAAAATAAGATCGACCTCACTGCCTCTTTGGTCGGATGGTCGCAAGCGCTTCAGCTGAGCATGAGTTCTGGCAAAGTGTTATTGGGTTTTTCCATCTAGAATTTCTCAGTAGCAGCCCGGAGTCTGGATTTGTGCCCGGTTGAAGGCAATAGGCTCGCCCCCTATTACATGGGCGACATGTGGGTGTACTATAGGTACACACCTCTGCCTAACCCTTCGGGGAATAGAGGCGTGATGTTATCCTATACTATTAAACGAGCAATATTTATATTTGTAATTACGTTTTCGAAAACGGCTCTAACGATTTCGATGAAAGTTGCAATATATACAGGTTTACGGGAGCGAAAAATCGATCTAGCTAGGTTTCATACCTGGGAAAATTCGTTTTCTTCGTATTTTCACCCGAGTAGAGCTCGGTCGCCCAAAGTTTAGAACAAGATGGCTACCTTCGAAAAATGACAAGGCTGCATGGAATTTGTAAGTACCTACTATCATGGCAACATGGAATTAGTGTATACTATACACGGAATTAGTTACTAATTCCATGGCATTCTCTATTTTCACACGAGCTCGGTCGACCAGGTACTAATGTATATGTAATTAGACCGATTAAAAATATTTCAATTATGTAATGGGTCGTTATTCTCGACGTAAAACAAATATCGATTATGTCATATTGTGTGTTACACATGCGTGAACTTGAAGTGATACAAGGTCAGAGTTTATGTTTACAGCTAAAAGTAATTCCGTAACAAAATGTAGGTATGTTAACCAATTAAAGTGAATACTATGCCCACAGTGGCGGAAAAATAATATTATTTATCTACTTAATTGTAATTTATTGTAATGTCAGGGAAATTAATTGCACAACTGTCATTCTATGACATTTCTAGGAAATGGCTGTAATGGCTCGTACAGACAGGCGCGACTTATGCGACACCGGTCATTGTTCTATCGTGATTTACTAAAAATTGTTTTATTAGAGTCACGCCGCGCTAGTCTGCATGAACCTTTACACGGCAAATTGACGTTACGTGTCATTTACTTAACAATTTCTCTGACTGTAAGTGCTACTTTAAAAAAAGAAGAACAGAAAAAAGATAGATACAAGTTTGTTCTGCGCAGAAACGTCAGATTTCCGTGGGATATATTTTTATTTCCCCAGAATTTGTGCTAAAGGAAAAAGTATGCGTGTTGAGATCCTCTGATCTAGACACGCTCTGTCTGATCCTAGAATCGCTTGTGTATAAATTGTCAGATGAACGGTCGAAGCACAGTATAAAGTAACACTATTATATCTTCATAGAAAACGACCGAAAGGATGCACTTCGAAATCTCAGTGTATATCAGCACGCGTAGAATGACCACTGTAGAAACGAGTTTTGTCGACGGAAGAATAGACAAAATGCCAGATTGTGATTGTTTATCTGTCATTTTGTCTATTCTTCCGTCGACAAAACTCGTTTCTACGGTGTTCATGCTACGCGTGCAGTACGCAAGAGTATCGAGTGCGCGGCAGTTACACACGGACACGGAAGGTTTATCTACCGAGCGGCCGTAAGTAATTATTTCAAGGTCGCTGCCAGGCTAGCAACGGAAAAACCGTTTACATTTAGTATTTTCTTTAATTAGTGTTATTTTATTACTAACACTAGGTATTTTGCGTCAATAATTTTATGAAAGGAGATCGTCTCTGGAAATACCATAGGCTGTTTTGAAAGTTTGAGTCACCACCGTTAAAAAAAAAAACAGAAAAATAAAATATCTGAAATTTTTGTCCAATGACAATCATCATCATGGGATACTTTCCTGCTACCTCGATGATCTCAGAACCCATGAACACACTTTGAAGAATTTGCGTTACCAATTAGTAAATATTTCGTTTCCCAACTTCCGTTGAAGAGCTGGTCATAAATAATCATTTTCTGGTCAGTTGCCAATACGTCACATGTGACAGGCACAAAGAGAAGGTACTAGAAATGCCACAGTATCATGGCTGCCCGGATGTTTTTCTCACATTAACCGTAACCACAGATTTTGGGAACAAAGATTCTTCAAAAATGTCGCCGTTTTATCTTTTCCTTTTGATGTATTGTTGTTTGAACTTATAATTTGCTAAATAATACACTCGTGCGGCAATTAATTTTCGAATAAATTATATTTCTGCATCCGTACTTAAAAACGGATTTACGAATAAAATGGCTTCTGCAAAAATAATGTAGCTTGCTTTGTTTGGAAGTTAAAAAAATTGCCTAATTCTGCACTGTGAGATTTACTACAATTTTTTTTTCCTTTGTCAATCTTGCGCCAAAACAAAATGTTCAAATGAGAAAATATGCTGGTTATCATTTATTTAAAATATTTCGATCATAGTTTTTGTCGGCGCCATCATACATTTCTCTTACAAAGAATTTTTATTGAGTCAGATTTTTTACAAGCATGTTAATAATATTTTATTTTACTCGAATGTCAAGACGTGCGAAATGAATTCATGAATTAAAATCTGTAATGTGTTTTACGAGAATGTCACCTAAAAATAAATCGTATGTTTTATTTTGCGTAAAATAAAGGCGCCTCCTTCATACAGCCTTGAAGAGAAATATTAAAATGGAATCTGTGAATGCGAATTCAAGTCAATGAACAAGAAATATCTATGATTTTCCCCATGGACACCCATTATTATCGACAGAAGTCAACGTATCCGGCGTCGTCAGTGCGAACGGACGCATAGGAATGGACTGGATTAGATACTGGATAGAGGAATTTTTTGTCAGAAACCATCCCTATTTTAACATAAAACCTTCTGGGAATACTATTCCGTGCACAATATTTTTTACTAGTTATTTAGGATTTACATAAATAGGTACATTTTTATCACTATAACCTAATTGAATCAGATTTTTCAAAAAATAATTGTCTTCTTTCGGATGGTATTTATTAGGTGTAGTTATAAACAGTTACGGTATCCCATCACTATCAGATCAGCCGATGAATTACAACATAGTTTTAGTTAAAGCATTCACAAAATGTTTCGAGAGAATTTAATAAACAAATTCTTCGGGAAGACTGAAATTTAATTTTGATAGTTAGTAATAAAACATTTTCCCAAATTTGATGAATTTCGCAATGTTTTCGTTGTTTTAAGTACTTGCTGAAAATACTGAGATACACAATTTCCATATCTAAATTCCAAACGTGCCTTTAATTTTCATCTAAAACAAAAAATCATATGTTTTGTGATTCAAAATTTGCCGCCATGAAAACCATTTATTGTTACTGATTGCAATGTACAATCATTACCCAATAATATGATTGTCTATTCATTTTTTTTTCCGTAACGGTTACACTATGATATTTTTCCACAACAATACGTCGAGCTCGTTTGAATTTCGAATGCATTATAAATAATTATTCTGAGGACCGTCCAAAACACAACAGATACATACAATGCTGGTTCGTTAATAAACTCGACACTCTATAGTCTATGGTTTAGTTTAGGTGTTATAGCGAATGACACAGAATGGCATAATTATCTCCTACACGTGGACGCCATTTCCTGTAAGAATCTTAGACCTGACACTCGGCACCTGCATTGTGTGGTGATTGGTTAGATGACTAAAATCGTTTGAGAAGCTAACTATTTTTATCTTTTGTGCTCGGAATTTCAAGCATTTCAACTTTTATTCTTGTCTTTATTGGCAAAAAACTTGATACAAAACATAAAAACATTACTAATTCTAGCAGTTCTAATTCTAAGGATCTCTTTAATAAAAATGCAAGCAAAAGTTTGTGATTCTCTTGATAGTCCAGCAAGAAAATTCGTTTCTTTCTCAAGCATCGCAGGTAAACAATAAAATGAAGCCAATCGAAAGATTTTCCTTATCGACGCATGCACAAGTGCATGCTATCGACTCATAAAGCCATAACCTTGTGCTGCGTCTAGCCTAGTGCCTAGACTCGTTTGTTTATTATCATAATTACTGCATTGTTTCACTTGCAAAACACTTCCATTTTATTACACAAACAGATTAGAATGTTTTTAGTTCTTACATGAGCGGAGATGAATTAGAGGCGTTTCATTGAGACTAAAAGAATATCATGAAAAGTAATTAATTAGTATGATCATTTTCTATTACTGAAGAGGATTTTCAAGCTTTCATTAACCCTAGCAGCTTTAACAAAGGATTAACACCCGACCCCTGTCAAGCTGGTGAAAAGAATCGAGCACATTTTTTTTAAACCATTGTTATTTGAAGCACACTTTTGCATAATAATCCACACTAAACTATAGCTACTATAAAATTAAAAACCTTTATATGACATCTGTCAAAGTGACAGCTCTGAATCATCCTAATGTCACCGCGAGTGCTGCGACGACCCATCGACGTGACAGTTGCGCAACACTATTGTATGACCAGTGCGACACGTGTGGCGGGTAGTCGGGGACACACTGTCTAGACGAACAATAGGTATGTTAGATAACGTGTTTTATAATCGATTATATACCTACTTGTTTATGTTCTAGCTAGATACTAGTTACACGCTCCCAAAGGAAAAACAAAGAAGAAAGTTTATGATATGATGCGAGATGCACACGTTTCTACTTTCAAACTTTACAAACATTATATCTAATTACATTTATTTTTTGGTAAGTCCTTCAGTTGCCTATAATAAGGTCTAAAACTACATCACGCTGTTAAAAATGTGAACCCAATAATTCATGAGAAGACAGTTCTTATTCGTTGACACATAATAGGCAACTGATTGTCCTTACTTAGAACAATACGTTCTTGTTAAAGCAATCAATTAGTATACAGATATCATTGAACCCATCGGCTTAGCTACCGTTTTCAAGAAGTCCTGCACTAATTAAAACAGCCAACCAGTCAGGCATAATAAACTTAATTTAATGTATGTGCACGTTGTACAGACGCCAGCATATCAAGCTACCCGAAACTGTCAAATTTTCCCAATCAACTTTGAACCTTAAGCATCAGCGATAAAGTTGAAAATCTATTAAATAAATTTGACAGATTGTAGTAGCTTGATGTGCTGGCGTCTGTACAAGCTGTACATGTATTGTAACGCTAGCGAGTCGTGATCGTGAATAGTTCAGTGCTCCGACTATAAATCCTTTCTTGGAATAGGTCTGCTGCGATCGACAGACAAATGCTAATCATGAAAATGGTTGGAAATCACTGTTGTTTGACGTTTGAAATTCTTACAGTGATCACGACAAGGCAATCTATTGTAAGTTCAGTTGGATTCAGTGTCTGTTTCTAATCATTTCAGGACACGAACTATGGTCCTTGGGTACGAATGGGAGCTACCTTATATTTTGTTCTTGCAAATATCGTAAAAGACTTCGAAGTGACTAAGTATTCATGGGCAGTAAGCAGTACTAGCAGTCACTTCTGATGTAATGGATCCCAGAGGAACCCCAAGTTTATCTAAAACATTATTTCGGTTGACGTATGCACAACACATACTACCTGCTGTTGTATTTTCGTTTGTAATTTTATAAATATCTGTATATATAAAATTCTCGTGTCACAGTGTTAGTTGCCATACTCCTCCGAAACAGCTTGATCGATTTTATTTGTATAAGTATTTGGTAGGTCTGAGAATCGGTCGTAATCCATTTTTCATAACCCTAAGTGATAAGGGTGGTCCACCCCAAACATTTATATGGCAAAACAACGTTTGCCGGGTCAGCTAGTATTTATAAATATATTATTGTAATTAAACCCAAATTACTTATTTTCAGGTTGTCATGTGAAGTACCCACATTTGAAATAAATAAGGGGCCGGCTACACCTACATGCCGCTGATGACGAAGTACACAGGGCTAATTGCCACAATTTCGAGGGAGTTGCCAAAAAATAGGCGGACAATAGACATTAATAGAAATTACCCACGTAAACGGTGCGCGCGCATCTACGCAAACCTTTTGTGAGTGACAGCTTTCCAAAGTGAAAATGACAGGATGGCAACATACGAAAAAAACACGATAATAGCCAATTAATGTTGGAAAAGTAATAACATATTATTTTTTGCTTGGAATTTATTTTGAGCGGTATATTAATTAGTTGCGTTCTACAATTATACGGCCATTAAGACAGGAATCCGTTCCTATAAGTATAAATAATGAAAATTGTAACTCATACGCGTTCGTGTATACTGAAATTTCAGATGAAACTAACTGTGAAATTGGATATTTTCTGCATAACGATAAATTGGGCAATTATAATTCAAAACAAGCTATCTCGGTTGGCTGGTTAAGTATCATATAAAACTCGTAAATCTTAGAGAAATAATTATTTTTATCATAAAATGTTAAGAGACCTAGCAATTAACTCCACATGACTTTGAGAAAAACATCAGGCAAGCTTTGCAAAACAATCACGAACTTCAGCTTTAGGAACAAGCTGTAAACCTGCTAGAATAATACATTCTACGAATTACTATCATAAAATAGTCATCAAAACGCAATAAGGAAAACTATTCCTGTCCCATAAAATATTTTACAATATCAAACAGCTGATAAATGATAATTGGCGCCTCTTCCACATTGCTCGGATGCCTTAGCACCAAGTCACTGTGATGTAGTTCGATAGGATGAGATGAAGAGTAAGTTAAGTGAGCATATTGTTTACTACAAATATTTGGCAAGAGCACTTTCATTTTGCTAATGAATCAGAGTTTGTCGCGTGCCCGGCGCGCAGGGAATCTCGCCGACTCCGGAATGTTGGCAGCACTGCCAACCTGACACTTAAAATCTTTGAGCGGGAAAAGGAGCGTCCAGTTAGCTCCAGAATTTGGAGCAGGAACGGAATTTTTGTTCTAGCACCACAAACCTTTAGTTCCAAAGTGTGTAAAAACCTTCTCTTGAAACTAACAATTCATGAATGTGTTTAAAAATTCTTTAAATATTTTGTAGATTGGGTTTCGAATACATCATGTCATTCGTCAACAACATTGTAGCTTGCCAAAATCTATGTTCAGAATGAGATTCAATTCATACGGACGGTGAAAGATCATTGTTTAGATTTACCATTCCATGATCTGTATCTCGAAGGGCACAAGCAGATTTGCCATATTAGTCGCGTTTGCCAGATTGGCGATACCATGAACTATGTATGCAGCTAGAAGTATTCATGTGGATGTTTTTGGCTAAGCACTTGATGATCCCTTGGTCGCCTCTACCGATACCCATATAAAGTGATGAGTTGGTTTAGAGCTGATACCACGCAGAATTTTGAATTGGGCAAAAGCAACATTGTTGAATATCTTTCGTTGATGCTTTGAAAAGAGTGGACTGATTCTCATCAGGTAATGGTTTGGGACCAAAACCACTAAAGTGTTACTCATTTTTGGGGCTCTGTCCATTGCAAAACCGAAAGATTCCAACAGCTTTTGTATGCTATTGATGACATTTCTAATTTATCGAATTTTGGTACTTCACTAGTTGTTGTTGCCTGTTGGTATTCGGGTGCATAGTTTTGAATTTGGAAGCCACAATAGTTATTCCAGGAACTGTCGTGTTGTCAGTCGCGTGCCGGCACTCGGTGGCGTCGGGTACTCGGGTAACGAACCGATCTGCGCATATCGCGCCCGAGCCAAATGTCCGCGCGCGTGCCTTCATTCCTCAGCGATGACATATTTTTTACAGTTTTTATTTTCGCACAGGAATTTGCGTATTATGTTTACAAATGTTGGACTAAGCTTTAGATAATGTTTTGTTTTAAAGGAATTATTTTCATTGAATTATGCATATCGTATCTTGACCGAGAGACTAGAGTTAAAGTAACTCATTAAAAATGATGAACTGAGGTACTTTAGCGCGCCGGGGGTTCGAAGAAAAACGATAGGGACATCGTGGCCCCCGGCAACAGGGCAACCGAAGGAACACGGGTGGGTTTTAGTCAGTAAGAGTCTGACACGCCCTCCCGCTCCGCCCAGAGCGGGAGAAGTTATTTGATAATTTCCCACCCAAAAAAAAAAAGGTACTTTAGCACCACCACCACATTTTTTTTGTTTTTTTGTAACCACCGAAAAGCAAGTCAACTGAATGTCACTGTTTATCGGTCAGCAGCAATCAGCTTGGAAACACCTTCTTATCATTTCTAGAAACTACGAAAACGTGGGCGATTAATATTCTTGTGATAATAATAAATAACATTTTCATTGGTTAAAAATTTTAAATATTTAATCGCAAACGAATGAAATAAACATAAAGATCGTTTACTTTCATATCTTGTTGTCATGGCCCTAATCGGGAGTTTACAAAAACGCGTAGCGCTGGTCTTGCTACGCTACGCCAAAATGGCGTAGCACGCGCTACGCGGCCAATGAACGTGTAACCGTTTTGACTTCACGCATGTTGCGAAACCGAATTCTAAATGTCCATGAATTTATTTTCAGTGAAAATTTTTATTTTATTGGCTCGGCTCGTGTAAAAACCCTAAACCTATCATTGGCCTAAATCTGTCTGCACGTGTCACATAAACCCTGTCTTTTATACTTACGAGGTCTTTGACTTTAACGAGAATCATATTGTCTAGTATCTAATCTTATCGGGGCTTTGTGAGGTTTTGTCACATAATCGAGTAGATATAAGTTGATTCTGCACATGTCATGAAAGACAAAGGGTCAACAACCTATGATTTCGCAAAGTGATTTTATCTAATTATACCTATTTACGTGTAAAAACCCTAAACCTATCATTGGCCTAAATCTGTCGGCATGTGTATTTTTTTTTTGATTACGGTATCTCGCAGTTGACCTATGAGGCTTTCCTGTGGCTGCCTTAATCTTCTACACTCAAAGCCTCCAGCCAGGGGCAAAACTATTCTAAATTAAAACTAGGCGAGCGCTCGCTAAGGGCACCCCCTGTGGGGTACGAACCTCGGCTTAGGGCGTCGCTGGAGGGAAGACAGCAAGAAGGGACAGGCTGGATCAAACTTAGATTTTCATCTTGATTATTATACGGGGTATTTAAAGCTACGTGCTCAGCTGCAACAACTGCTGGCACCTCGTTTTCGAGCAAGGGTCGGGGGGGAGTATCATTTACTCAGGAACGCGGTCGCGATCGCGAAGGACCTCGGCGGCGGGGTCGGAATGACGGGTGTCGTCTGTGTTTGTGCACTGTGCTGGTGGCCCTATTCTTCTCCTAGAGGAGTGCTATGGGGTCATCTGGATCGGAGAGTAAACTGCATGTGTAACATAAACCCTGTCTTTTATACTTACGAGGTCTTTGACTTTAACGAGAATCTAATAAATATTGTCTAGTATCTAATCTTATCGGGGCTTTGTGAGGTTTTGTCATATAATCGGGTAGATGGCTGATATATACTAACATAAGTTGATTCTGCACATGTCATGAAAGACAAAGGGTCAACAACCTTTGATTTCGAAAAGACATTTTTATCTCATAGGGATGATGACTAAAAAAATATTTTTAGCCCATCTTGTAGATTTCAAAAAAATATTGGACACGTTTTTTTGTTTTTTTATGTAATCAAAAGATTACGGCGATACATTAAGTTAAATTTTGCCATGAGGGGGTCATGGCAAAATTTAACTGGGCCAACTTTAATGCGTTTTATCTAAGTAATTTTTTATTAATATGATGAATAAAAAAATACGTGTCTAATATTTTTTTATTATCTGACTGACCGACTAAGTAGAATTTCATTTTTTTTGACCCAGGCATCGTCCCTATTATAACTAAGTATTTAGGGAAATATACTAGTTCTATCGTTAGTGCTAGGTTCGATGTTCGGTTGATCAAAGTTCAATATTACGAAAACGTAGCGGTGACGAATAAGTGTAATTTTAGAAAATTCTAAAGAAAAAACCGGCCAAGAATCGGACCACGCACGATGAAGGCTTTCGTAGTTGGGATCAATTCATCCCAAAAACAAACTTAACATTGTATGTAGTTAAAAAACATGTTGTACTTTATATCGATGTACTTACGTCTCGGTCAATTCTTCAACTGCAAATGTAAGTTTAAGTATAATCGCATTTTTTTTTGGGATAATAATACGAAGTAACAATTTTCGGTCATTTTTCTTTATAGGTATATTATGTGTTGTGAGACCTTGCTTCCTGCCAAAGTTCAGGATTCTAGATCAATGAGAAGTACCCTGTAGGTTTTGATTTATTTGCGAGTATCCAAATATGTCGCATTAAATGACCGTATTTTTTTATTGAGTTGACTTAGAAGCTTGATTTTTTTTTAGAGCTTTAAGGGAACATGGACAAGACTTACGTATTTGATATTAATTTAAACTTGATACCTCCAAGCGTTCCTGAGAAAAAGGGTCTTGACAGACTGACAGACGGACAACGAAGTGATCCTATAAGGGTTCCGTTTTTTCCTTTTGAGTTACAGAACCCTAAAAATCAGTCAAAATCTACAATATTTCATTCCACTGAAGTATTCGAAAGTACACTCATACATGAACAATTTGATTGTGAATTTATTTACCGACAATCAAAATCTCATTTAACTCACTGAATTGTTTCTTTGTCCGTCACGGGATCATTATCATTACGGGAAACGACTCGGAGAATAACATCGTTCATCGGTAGTACTATTAATGTTGCTAGTCGAAACATTCATCACTAGATAATTAGTCATGGACCATCAACATAAATCGTAAAATAGGAACGTTACCATTAAAACTGAAGATAATTCAGGTGGCAGAATGACTCACGAAGCTGGCCGCGTGTGCCAACACAACCAATAAAAAAAAAACAAACACCTTCGCGCCATATTGTTTAACTATTAATTTATTATTCTCCTTTTATGTGCCTATTAACTACATAATGAGGTTTTTTCTGTAATTGATATACGCACGTTGAATCTACTTGTTATTTAGGGCACTTTTAATACGCTATAAAGTTTGTTTTTAACCAAATTTAATTCATTTGCATTCTTGACGGGCTGTTTTGGCACTCATTACTTCTTGTATAGTGTGACCCCGTGTGTGATAAATGTGATAATATTAAATTAGGAAGCCACGTATTCGTTTCTGGCTTCATATTGTAAACTATCGCTTTTCATACACCGTTGACCAATTACTTCAGAACTCAACCCGATGCGATGTAAAGGGCAATTATACTTTATGACTTCATAAATATAATTATCTGCTGGACTTACAAGGTATATGAAATCACCAAGTTATTTATGCCGAACATTGAACACAGACAATCCGCTTGACATTTCATATTTCACCATAATCGCTCTACCAACAGAACATCACACTTTGATCTAAAACAGTATACTTGCGAAACCAAAACGAAATAATCGCCATCGCGAATATAACAAATGGTTTTATTTCAAATCACCTGCCGTTCATCCATTACCTTTTGCGCGGCAACTTGAAGTTTGTGATAATGTGGTGAGGGGGCAGTCCTTATGTCCTTGAGATAGGGGTTATATTGCGTGCACAGATAATGTGGTGAATGCGTGCATTTGTAATAATAGTAGTGTGAGCAGCTGGACGCTTGCCAATGCAGCGGGTAGCGACCCCGCGGGACCGCACACACTGACGCGTTATGTCACACAATTATAAAAGTTGTATGCGTTTATAAACTGGTCGTGAACCCTAATTAAAAGGCCTTTAGAAAAAAAAATTGAATGGACAGCCCTTTTTTGTTTACGGTATATGCAAAAGCGAAAGAGGGAAGCACAATGAAATAGAGATCCCGATCTGATGTTGCTTGCTAACCCAGATTGATTTGATGAAAATAATACTACTTATTACCTTACAAAGTTTATGCAAAAGATTCAAACAATGCGACGTAATTGTTTTTCTTTCAATCGAATTAAAATCGAAGTAGTTGACAACGATACGCCCTAGTTGATACGATCCTTTACCGAATCAAAGTGACAACTACGCGCAAAATAAAATCAATATAATTACTTTTAAAATGAAACAAAACAACTATTGTCAAAACATTTATGGATGCTTTTTGAACTGTATGAACCCGTGAACTTAAGTTTAAACGCCACATAAAGTTTAGGTACATGAAACACTCCAACAAATTAAATTAAGTGACACGTTATGCAAACTGAGTAACCTACCGTCTTGATTTAGTGGCGTCTTGTAAACGAAGAAATAGAGAATGGAGAAATACTCTGGCTTCTAATCAGGATTAACGTTAACAGGAATACTTGTGACGTAATTGAGTTTTGAATTGGAATGGTATTTTAGAATGTAGGAGTATTCGTAATTATAGTAGAATTTTTTGTGGAGCTCGTGGCTAAGTAATAACAGCCACACAGGGTCGATCACGCTTGTCGGGGTTGGTCGGTGGATTCCCAAGACCATCTTTACACATCGAGACTCCTCCGTGTCTCGGAAAGCACGTTAAGCCGTTGGTCCCGACTGTCATTCGTGGATCTTTGACAGTCGTTACGGGTCGTCAGAAGCCCGAAAAGTCTGACAACCAGTCTTACCAAGGGGTATCGTATTACCCAGTTACTTACTGGGTTGTAGATGTCAGATAGGCAATCGCTCCATGCAAAATATTGGTATTCAGCTGCATCCGGGTAGACTGGAAGCCGACCCCAACATAGTTGGGAAAAGGCTAGGCAGATTTTTAGGCAGAATTTTGTTTTTTTTTCATGTGAGACGTTATATTCAACTGCATCCGGTTAGACTGGAAGCTGACCCCAAAATAGTTGGGAAAAGAATAGGCAGACTGCTTTTTTAATTTTTGTAATGGAAAGATACATGGATTAATTGAATATGAATTCTTACTCAACAGTCATACTCGTGTAGAAATCCTTATGAAGTTTCACAGACAGCAGGAATTCGTGTACAAAATTATTGTTTCTATAGGCATATACTTATTGATTGTATTACAAACAAATATTTCATTGCCGTCATAACATAAACGGCAGTTCGCTTCGCATATTCCCAGTTGCATAACAGCAGTAGAGAGCTGCTCGATGGGCTATCAAGCTGTCAATATTTGTGCATTATTGCAGTCTTTAACAGCCAACTACAGCTGTATGACTCAAGAAGCAACACATCGTTTGCATTCGGCTTACGGAGGTATGATTTCACGGTTCGGTAATCTTCGTTTATTTTCGTTGCTGCCGATCTGCCATTTTCGTTTGGTTGGAAATATGGGTTGTGTGAACTTGTGTGTATGAAAATTTTCCTTCACTTTTAAGAACGTTAGTAGTATTATCAAAAATGTAATGTATTTTATTAATTTTATTTTGTTTTGCAGTGCCTTACAGGGTGCATGTTTGAAACTTATAATCTTATTCCAACCTCTGTACAACATGTTTACCTACAATAAACTGATTTGATTTGAGATTCGGCAAAATTCATCACTATGTAGAGTCGTCAGTAACGTTGTCAGAAATTGAATATTATGGTAGAGCAGTCAGTTAAAGGCTCCCTCAAACAGGCGCGACGCGACATTGATAGAACAATTTCCGAGAAGTTTTCATAGATTTTTTTTTACCAGAGTCGCGTCATGCCTGTCTGCGGGAGCCTTAAAGCGACAAACTTGATAGTCTGTCGCTTTCTGCGAAAACCTTTGTTATTTTATTTTATTTTATTTATTTATTTGCTAACATGTAAAACACTGATTAGTAGGCATGCATTAAAATTTCATGACACAGTATTAAGACATGTACCCTGTAAGGGCACTGCAAATGTTTACATATCAAATGATTACATAATTATATAATATTGATTCTAATTATAACAATTCATTACATTTCAAAAAACATTAATTCATTCATTATTACATTTTATTTCATTGAAATCATTTTTATTACTTTGTTCATTTATTTTAGTCATTATTAGTAAGCATAACATTATAGTAATATAGTAAAGTAATTTATTATTATTTTCACATTTACGTGAAGCTTATTATTACGAGGTCAATTGATTCACAATCTGTCAACTTTAAATTCCTCAACGGTATAGTAGCCTTTCTTTATTAACAGAGATTTCAACTGCGTCAAGAAAATTGAGTCATTTGGTAGGGATTTTAAACTTTCCGGTAGCTTATTAAATATATTAGCTAGTCTTGAATGTGGGCTTTTCCCGATAAATTTTATGTTTGTGATGGGTAGTATTAGTCTATTCTTGTTCCGTCGGTTATAGTTTTCATTTAGCTCGATATTAGATTTGAAGAGGTGCCTATTTTTCCTAACGAATATACAACTTTGCAGTATATATATAGCTGGTAGTGTGAGAATTTGATGTTTAATAAAGTGTGGCCTACAACTCTCTCGTTGGCCTATGTTCATCAATATTCTGATACATTTCTTTTGCTGAATGAAAAGGTCCAAAAAGTCAGTACTGTCCCCCCACAGAATAATACCATAATTCAGCCAGGAGTAGGCGTACGCATAATAGGCAGTTAAGGCGGTTTTATAATCTGTGTTGCATTTCAATATGCTTAGTGCATAAATAAATTGGGACAATTTTGCTCTTGTACTTTCTACATGTTTCTTCCAATTTAGGTTTGAGTCTAATGTTAGGCCTAAAAGTTTAAATTCGTTTATTTCTTCTAATTTTATTTGTTGTGTTAATATATTTAGGTTTAGTGGAGTTCTTTGGTAAGTTCTGAATTGGCATATTTTAGTTTTCGTTATGTTTATTTCTAAATTATGCTTTTTCAACCATTGCTCAGTTTCTATGAAAGTTTTTTCAATAGCTAGATGGTCAACATTCACGGGCGTTTTAAATAATAAAGAAACATCGTCAGCGAACAAAATACACGACGAACTTATCTTTTTTGGCAAGTCATTTACGTATAATATAAATAAGGTACTTCCTAAAACACTTCCTTGGGGTATTGAAGTATTAATGGTAGCCATGTCTGATCCTATGCTGTACATTTCTTGGTCAACGCTATCTAAATATTCTATTTCTACGAATTGTACTCGGTCTTGTAAATATGATTTAAACCAATTAAAAGCTTGTCCTCTAATACCCGAACCGTAAAGTTTTTGTAATAAAATTTTGTGTGACACCTTGTCATACGCCTTCGTCATGTCTAGGAATAGTCCAATAGCGTACTTTCGTTCGTTAATGCAACTGTAAATTTCCTGTACGTAGTTGTATACCGCTAGAGTAGTTGAGCATTTTTTCCTAAATCCGAATTGGTTTTTATCTAAAATATTATATTTTTCTAAAAATTTATTGACACGATTCGCCATTGCTTTTTCGAAAATTTTTGAGATAGTGGGCAACAGTGCAATAGGTCTATAATTACTAGGGTTTTCTGAATTTCCTCCTTTTTTCGCAATTGGGCGTACTTTCGCAATTTTAAGTTTTTCTGGGAATCGTCCCTCGTCGAAAGAAATATTTATCAGTTTAGTGAGCAGCGATGTAAGCTCCTTTACGCATTTTTTTACTAGTATCGGCGGGATATCGTCCACTCCAAAGCTACGTTTATTTTGCATACCGCGTATAATTTTAAAAACCTCTCGCTCGGTTACCGGATCGATATACATGGAGTTTATTGCGGGCTTATGCACCGAATGTAACGATGGCCCACACGGCGCTGGCGCCGCTGCTCCCGAACTTTTGTTATCTACACCTACCGATATGAAATAATCATTAAATGTGGTGCAAACTTGTTGCGGTGATTTAATTTTTACGTTATTTAATTTTAAGGTAATGTTCTTATGATTTTGTTTAGTTTTATTAGGTTTAGTAATTTTATTTATTACTGACCACATCGTTTTTGTTTTATTTTTCGAGGCATTCATCTCTTTTATGTAATTAAGTTTTTTTGAAGTTTTGATGCATCTTTTTAACATTTTCGAGTATTCTTTGCAGTGTTTTTTAAATATGGTGCTATTGAGCTGATTCGAAATAATTCTAGTCAATCTTTTATTTTTGCATGATTTTTTTAGTCCCCTAGTAAGATAATTGTTTGTTTTATTTTGCATTGTTTTTATCCGTTTTTTTGGTATGTATTTATTCAAATGAGATTGTAAAATGTCATGAAATCTATTATAAGTTTTATTTATGTCAAAGTTTTGATAAAAAATGTCATCCCAGTTTATTTTATTTAGTGCTGATTGGAAATTTGTCAAATTAGTATTGTTAAAGATTCTTTTAGTAACGTAGGGTGTCCTTTTAAGACTTTGCGCTTCTCTGTCTTTCCTAAGGCTGTATATTAAGCTATTGTGATCCGAGATACCATTATTGTTAACAGTAATTTCAAATTCTGTGCTACTATTATTTGTGAATAAAAGATCTATACAAGTCGATGTTGATTTTGTGGTTCTTGTAGGAGTTTTGATTATTTGCTGTAGATTTAGTTCTGTCATGATATTGTTAAATCTCTGGTATTCCTTAGCTTTTTTAAAATAATCTAAGTTAAAATCTCCGGTAATTATAAGGCGTTTGTTTTTGTACTTTAGTGTAATGAGCTTCAGAAGTTGATTTAAAAAGTTAAAGAACTTTTCTATATTTTTTTTTTTTTTTTTATTTATTTTCTTTTTTTAATTTCTGTGCTGTTCAACTTTGAAAGAGGTTAGTGTAATAGAGAGAAACCAGAGCTATTCCACTAGCTCCGATTTCCAGACTACTATTTCAAGACGCACGCACCGTAACAAGACATAAGGTTCTTTGACTTCACAAACGTGGGAGAGGTCCAATAATACACTCTCAGACAAAATGGAACACAGTGACAAACGACGGTGGTGAGATTTGTGGCGAACACAACGCCACACAAAGTTGGCGTGGAAATATTTGCGGTTATCTAAGGTTTTTGGACAAAAAATACACGTGGAAAAACCATCTTTTAATATTTTAGCTAGGCGTGAATCGTGATAGCCTAGTGGTGTGACCGTCGGAGTGCCAAGTCATAAGTTTCGAGTTAGAACCCAAGGCACGCACCTCTGACTTTTCGGATTCATGTGTGTATTGTATAATTATTATCACTTGCTTCAAAACCGGCCAAGTGCATGTCGGTCCACGCACAATGTAGGGTTCCGTAGTTGGGATGAATTTATCCCAAGAACAAACTTAATTTTGTAGTTGAAAAAAAAATTCTTTCATACGGAATGTATAGGAGAACATGTTTTTACAACCGCAAATCTAAGTTGGTCGATTATTACTCGTTAACTTGTAAAGCCTGCTCAGCTGTGATAGTTTTCCTTTTAAATTCGTTATATAAGCTACTGCCGTGAATTTTTTTCACACATCCAAAACTAACCATTTAGCTGGCAGGGGGGGGGACACTTGACTCTAACAAAAATTAGCACTTTAAAGCCTAATATTTCACAAACGGATCCCTGAATCCAAAAATGGTTTTCACAAACTCACAATATTTTTGAAGGACCTTTCCAATGACACCCCACATCATGAGATAAAAAATAAATCATCACCACTTTACGTGTATGGGAGGTACGCTAAAAAAAAAATGTTTTTCATAATTTTGTTTTACCACTTTGTCGGCGTAATTAATATGTATACCTATGCCAAATTACAGCTTTCTAGTACTAAGGGTCTCGGAGCTAGACCGCGGATAGACAGACAGACAGACAAACAGACAGACGGACATGACGAAACTATAAGGGTTCCTTGTTTACTACGGAACCCTAAAAATGGTGAAGGAAAACATCGTGTGGAGATATGCCTGAGGGATATATATCTCTCAGGTCAGAGGCCCATGGGCGATACAAAATCTCTTGACACCAGGTTACTAACTAACCACACGAAGAAGAAAGAATATTTTAGCTTTTGACATTCATACTTCATTATCTACATTATTAAGAAACGCGGTCACGTGGTCGTAGGCGCTCATTCCATACATATTCTTCTGTTTTCTCCGTCTGATACTAGTTCAAATATTTTTTAACGATATAATGCATATCTACCACTGCCATGTATGTTTTGTTTTTTCTAAAATTAACATAATAGGAATGATGCCTGGGTAAAAACAATGAAATTCTGTCCGTCAGTCAGATAATATAAAAATATTAGACACGTATTTTTTTTCTTTATTATTTTAATAAAAAATTACTTAGGTAAAACGCATTAAAGTTGGGGACTGGGGGTTTCTACGTCACAAGTAAGTATAAAATCTACATGCTTGTGACGTCATGGCACATTTTAACTCAATGTATCGCCGTGGGTAATCTTTTGATTACGTAAAAAAATAAAAAAATACGTGTTTAATATTTTTTATAAACTGACGGACAAAAAATTTTTTTGTCATCATCCCTATTACGACAAAAAACAAAGCATTAGGTAAAACTACAGCACAAAAACTAAACTACAGATGAATACACTGAATCCAAAGAAAAAACTTTGCCCGATAAAAAAAGACATATACAAACAATAAAACATAGAACACGTGCACTAAACGTCTCCCAACACATGCAAGTGCTCAGAACAGTAAAGGAAGAAAGTGCTAATGTCTAAAATAACCGGCGGCGCGGCGGTTGGACCGGCCTGCAGAAATGTCAAGTGGAATTAAGGCTACTGCGAATAGATGGCAATAAGAACAGGCGCGGTGCCGTACGGATTTATCCTGAAAGTGGTCTGACCAACGAGCTACGAAGAGTAGAAAGGATTACAAAGGTATACTTGAGAAAATATTTTGATGTTGGTAGTATGGATTATTAAAGGACCTACGAACTGTGACAGACTATTCTGCACGCGTTGCATGACCACCGTAGAAACGAGTTTTGTCTACGGAAGAATAGACAAAATGATAAATAAACAATCACAATCTGTCATTTTGTCTATTCTTCCGTCGACTAAACTCGTTTCTACGGTGGTCATGATACGCGTTGTTTGTTGTGTGCAAAAAACTCGAGGACTTTGAACTTGAATTTTTAGGAGTTTCTCGGTGTCTCCTCCAAAAGTTTTGGCTATCAGGGTTTCGAGTTACGGTGCCATTGAAAGTGAGGTAGCCCATTATTTCATCGAGCACATAATAATATACCAAAACATAGAATAGTAGGAAAACAAATTCCGTTCCAAATTATCGAAGCTCACTTTATTTATTGATCAATTCAATACAATGGTATTTACTCGTATCTATTCATATGGAGCATACTGAGCACACATCTTCGGTATCGGGGTGTTATTGGGGCGCGATACGCGGGTCGTAGGTCGGCGCGCGCGCAGGCTATTGAACTCCACGCATGCGTATTCTACCACAACACATAGAGGAGCAGAAGAACCAGTAAGACAAGGTGCAATACTCTAGCAAATCCTATCCTATTAAATGAGCAATATTATTATTTATTTGTATCACGTTATCAAAAACGGCTTTAACGATTTCGATGAAAGTTGCAATATGGTGGTTTACGGGGGCAAAAAATCGATCTAGCTAACTCTCATATCTGGGAAAATTCGTTTTCTATATTTTCACAGCCTCGGGAATGTGATACAACGTTGATATACCTGGACGATATGTTTATCTATTTTCACGACGACCAGGTAAGTACTGTTTTCTTTAAATTGGAACTGTAATTCAATATTGTAGAGAGATGCTAAAGGTTTTCAGAGATGATTTGAGCAGGCAATGGGCTATAAAGATGGCCACTACTTTTGTCTTTCATTCGTTTTTCAGAAAGAGCTTATTGTTATAAACATACTTACAGACCGTTCACTATAACTTGTCCCTTGCCGTCATGTTGGCACCATTGCTTGTCAAGCTTAGTTTCAATAATATTAGAGTTCAAAATGGCGACTGACAGGACAGTACTACCAACCGCGTCGGTCGGGTAATGAACGCACTGTAGTTGGACTTCTAAATGTATCTATTTTGTGCTTGAAATTGAAATGCATTTAGGTAAGTAACTTACAAGATAATAAATCTACACGACAACAAGATTTATTAATACTTAGTATTCAATTACACAGATACTGAGGTTACCGAGTTTTTAGAACTAGAACGACGGAATCCGACGATCTATCACCAACGAGGCAACGTTTCAATAAATTTTCTCGTAACTAATTAATTAAACCAATTAATAACACAATATGTGGTGTAAACAAGGTATATAATTATACATTATGTAAGTATAATGACCACGATATCTCACCACGAGACCGATATACAGTAAATAGAACGGTATTCAATACATTTAGTGTTAAGTACTGATAATAATATGGACGTCAGTATAAAACGTGCATTTAAAGTTTTAACTTTACGGTATCATTACATGTCTAGGTTATTTATGATAAATAATGTTCTGCAATTCAATAAATTGGTAGTTCTAGAATACCTACTTTCAGCGTTTCACAAAGTCGCGCGGACATTACCAGTGTAGATTCTTTTCTTTTAGATTTTGTGAATGTGAGAACGTTGTAGGCTGTAGACTTGTGGACCATTTTCTATTTTACTAAGTACCTGGTACTTGTTGATAGGCTTACACTGTCCTCCCATACCTATTAACACTGTAATTTGAAAACATTGTAGAAACCATTTATTTTGAAAAGAGTAACCGTGGAGTTTCTTGCCGGCTCTTCTCCATAGGAAGCGACCAATTGGAACCGTGCACCTAGCTTCTGACGTTTCTTATGTGCCCTTGTAGGTTTATGTGAAACAAAATATTTTGATTTTGAGTGATTGACCGAAGCTTCATTTTCGGCCATTTTCGCCCAAAATATTATAATTCCGAAAATTATACACCAGCCGAAGCTTCGGCCAAGCCGAAAATCAGAAGAAGGTGTCGCGCGTCATTTGGCCTGCTTCGTAGAGCTCGGCAATATCAGATGAATCAAATCACAACAAGAAATACACGAAATTTTGATCCTTTAATGGAATTATCGTGTTTTATTTCTTTTAAAGCCTATTTATTACACTTACTCTTTCTGTCCCTAGACGTGAAAAAAACAAACAAGATTTCAGTGTACAGCGGAAATATTAATGTCTAAATTCAAGTCATTTATTCAAAGTAGGCTGAGAATCAGCACTTTTCGAACGTCAAAATTACATAAGACAGTCCCCCAAAAACGCCCACCCTTCACCACTTCCTAGTGCCTTTAGCTGGGAAGAAGAAGTGGCGCAACAAACTCCCCAGCAGCACAGCTGTCTGTTCAGTTAGAAAATTGTTTTCGGCCGAAATTAAGGCTAAAGCCGAAGCTTCTTTTTGGGATGACGAGCCAAGTGTTCTTGACCCCAATAATTGTAATTGAAGATATATTAATACCTTTATCTACACCCATGCTATAAAAAGCTCTATAAAAGTTTCTGAAACAGTTAGCTTATTGGCAACATTATAACACCCAGTGTCATAGTAGCCATTACATCATCCAAACGAGTGTTATAATGTTGTACTGAAGTTCATTATGCAACTCGTTTCAACGTTCAAGCGGGGGACAGCAGCACCCGCTGCACGCATGTGTGTGTGGTGTGTTGCTGCAGGCGACGTAACATACGTGCAGTTGTACTGAATTTCGTGGGACTTTTTTTATTCTTGATCTTGAATTACAAACACCCAATGGTTGCAGAAACTTTTATAGAGGATTCATATCATGGGTGTAGATAAAGTCTTGTATGCAACTGTTATAATTAGGTATTAAACACTCATGTGATACTATTATCAATTTATCACACAAGGCGATTGCATAAATAACTATTTAAGTTTAATCAACAATTTATTTGCTGCTACGTCAATATAGGTATGAGCGGCTTTGAAATTGGTATTTACGTACTTGAAAACGTGTTTATCTATCGGAAACAGAAGCGGACAATGGCAGTCTTATCTTCATTGTAAGTACTTGAAAAATATAATAATCATGCAATGGGTTATCCAAATCCATTTAATCATAAAATTTCAGCAGTTTTTGTATGAATTGTACGAGATCTTTCTTCAAAGAATTTCGTCTTAAAATACAGCGGTATACAGGATGAGAAAATATTTAAAGGCTTCCGCAGACAGACGCGTCGTAACGGCGCGACACGACTCTGGTGGAACAATTTCTATGAAAACTACACGGAAATTTTATTGTTCTACTGGTGTCGCGTCGCGGCTGTCTGTGGGAGGCTTAACACAAAAGTTATATAATTTAATTCATAAAAGTCTGAATAATAACATTTATACTTTCAGAACTTTTTAGAATGAGGCAATTATATACAGGGTGGTAGGAAGGTCGACGCGAAAACTGTTACCATGGATTCAGTACATGATTCTGAATCCCCTTGCGTTGAAATTTTTCGTCGCTTATTTTTTTTTTATCAGCTGTTCCATACATTTTGACAGCGTAAGTATTGCACTTTTCTATGAAACAGCAGATTTTTATTTTAATAGCCGATGAAAAATTTCAACGAGTTTCAGAATCATGTACTGAATCCATGGTGAAAGTTTTCGCGTCGATGTCCCTGCCACCCTTTATGAGTCTCTTCACAAACTCAATATTGAGTATAATGTATTAAATATTAATTAGATCGTTCTTGGAATACACAACATAAGAAGAAAGCTTTTGTGTTGCTATGAGGAATCGATCGATCGAAAATTGAATTTCTGTAATGGAAGTTAATTAACTTTGGTTCTGTAAAGTGCTTGCTATAAATATAATTATGATCTGTCTCCTGGTGATAAGCAATTAATAGTTAGACTTTAAGCTTCGTAAGGATACGATTCCACTACTGTTTAGGTTATACTGTGGTAATACTCATGATACACTATTCTGTTTCAGTGAGAACTTCAATAAAATCAGATCAGAAATTTTGGAGTTTAGCGCTTGGGACAAGACCTCTTAACCTAATTAATTATATATAACAATGATATCATTAAAATTTTTCATCCCTTAATGAATGAAGAATCCATTTTCTTATGACCTTTGTACCCGTGGGTGACTTAAAAGCAACTAATTGCTGTATAAAGGCTCCCGTAGACAGGCGCGACGCGACACCTGTAGAACAGTTTCTGTGAAGTTTTCATAGAAATTGTTCCACCAGAGTCGCGTCACCGTTGTCCTCTTGTCTGCTTACTACCAAGCTTGGTGATTTTGGCAATAGGCCTGTCACCAGTGTTTTGAGTGACAATACTTAAAACACACACACATTGACATTACTTATATAATATTGAAACATTTTCATTATTTTTGCTATTTTTTATTGACATGACATCATCATTATTGATCGTTATTTTAAATATAAATTATTATTTTAAATAAATAGAATCGTACTAATTTTATTAATTGCATTGTAATCTAAATTTAAATTATGAAATTATTATTAGTATTTTTATTTTATTGCTCATTACTGCAATTTAATTTTGCTAATTACTGCATGCTATAAGTATAACCAAGATTTAAATCTAAATATTTGTACGGCTGAAATGCCGAATATAGTGAAACCCATAGAACTTAAGAACATTATGTACCTATATTCTTGTAAATAAATATCATTCATTCAAAAAAATTTTTTGTCCGTCTTGTAGATTATTAAAAAATATTGAACACATATTTTTTTCTTTTTGACATAATCAAAAGATTACGGCGACACATTGAGTTAAAATGTGGCATGACGTCACGCCTTGCTAGTTTTAATAATGCGTTTTGACGTAACAAGCCCCCACTCCCCAACTTTAATGCGCGTTTTGTAAGTTATTTTTGATTAATATGATAAAGCAAAAAATACGTGTCTAATATATTTTTATTATCTGAAAGACGGACTAAATAGAATTTCTTTTTTTGTTACCTAGGCAACTACCTACCGTATTCTGTTTTTGACCATCCAATGGCAGACCGGTTCCCAATAGTGGATGTTTCAGGCTGATCACATAGGAAATAAATGTTAACCTTATCGTACCTGGGAAGGACAAAGGTATTTTGCAAAAATGAACGAAAATATACTGATATCCATAGAAATATAAAAAACAGGAGAAGTGGCATGGGGGCGTGTCTGTGTCCGCGAGCCATGATCAAAATGCTCATGGTATAGGCAAATGGCCGTTTCCGCGAACTAGTGCGCTTTCGACCGCGATCGTGACAACATTTAAGAATACCGTGTTGTTCAGTGGTTTCTTGTAAAAATCGAAGCCAAACTAAAATCTTTATAAATCATGGAATCATTTATCATTTAACAGGACAAGTATTTTACTATATTTGTCTTGAAAATCATGAAAAACAACAAATCGTAAAATATTTCTTGCCTTTACTACGTTATTTTTGTTTTCATATATCCTTCGACTGTACTATTTTTGCAGCAAATACATTGCTTCTTAACCACTACCTAAGTATGTCACTTACTGACTGGACAAGCAATGTAAAAATCACAAAACGATACTTTAGTTACGCAGTTGCATCGCGTAGTACGGCCGCTGTATCTTGCGAGCTATGTGCTTGTGCAGATCCACTAACGTAGGATATCGACAACAATGTCGATTGTCGTACGAATTTATATTACTTTGAAAGTTTATTCTTCAATTTGTCACCAGTTATAGCCGGGTTGGAAGATTGATGTGAAATCTTGTTTTATACTGATTTAGATTTTCTTATAATGTTGAAATCATTGATTTATTTAATTTTTTTGGAGTTTACTCCTTAAGAAACGATTTTGATATTTAGCCCGCGGTATGAAAATTTTATGAGGAGTAAAATGGAGTGTTAACTAAAAGTGAGGCGTTACGTTCCTTTGCGCACCTTTCACTTCGAAATTTATGTATGTGTGTATAAATAAAGTATATTCAGCTTACTAAAATGCATATAAAACACAAATATAAGGTATTTACTTAAGTAATTACACCTTTTTAGAACGAACATTTACAAATTATTAACTAAACAAATAAAATGACCGTATCTTTTTGTTCCGTGGGCCGATTTTCGTGAACTAAACGTGACAAATGGTTTTAAGTTTAGTCCTTTCATTTAAGACCAAAATTAAAGAAATATCTTTACAAACAAAAAAGTGAGTCTTCAAGTTACGTAATTATGAAAATTTCAATTTGCTAAAATTTCCTTCTAAATTAACTTTTAACACTGTTAATGGATCAAAATAAGTATTTTAACACGAACCAAATAAGTCTAATATGTATCTACCTAGATCACAACATAATAATAATTTCTCACTGAAATCCAGTCGTGCGTCGGAGCTGACACACACACTTTTTTGTGCCGTTTCCTTTATTCAGTTTATTCATAATCATCTTATTATATGCAAATCGTTTTTATTTATAATTTTTTCAGGAACTTCCAAAATGTTTAATACAAAAATAATAATAATTAATGGGAGAATCGATAAGTTTCCGATTTGGTCAATCACTAGCGTATATGTAAAATAAATTGCTTGTGCATAGCACAACGATAACTTTCGTGTGAGTGAGTTGTACGGTGCATTGTAAATGCACGCTGTATTTGAAAGCATAAGGTTTATAATTGACTGTGTAGTACGTTATGATTTATGAATTGCAAGTGTGAGCGCGACTTCGTATCTATTAGGTTTACTGATTGCATGTGTAGTTGTGGCGACGTGGTGGGGACAAATTGGAGACATTGGGTTTCGATACATTTTCAACTACCGGGCATATCTCCTTCTTTCTTATATCTATGCTGATATCAGATAACAGGAAGGTCAACGAGTTTAACTATCTGTCTGACAAGATTAGCAGCACTTGTGTATAAGTAGGTATAGGTGCCTACCTACTCAGACATGCTTAATAAAGGCACATCAGACGTAGTTGAAAAGAAATAACAGTAGTCCATTTACACGAAGTGTCCACAAACGAAGTAGGCTGCTGAGTCGCAGGTGCTATTCGGACGGGTGCTCCCCGTCCGAATAGCACCTGCGACTCAGCAGCCTACTGCTGGGATGTATTTGTTTTAAAGGACGTTATTAAATTAAAAATATCGATAAAAATCACTAGACTGTTTATTAATTACACAAACTTACGTACATACGAAATTTGTTTTAACGATAATAATATTTCATTTAATAACGTCCTGTAAAACAAATACATCCCAGCAGTAGGCTACTGAGTCGCAGGTGCTATTCGGACGGGTGCTCCAAGTGGATTACTTCGTAGAAACACGCTGTATACCGTGAAGGTTGAGAAACACTGGCCACGCGTTACAGAAGAGTGACAAAAAGGTAGAAGGTATTGAACTTGATTGCGAACCTCAGCAAAGGAGAATTATACAGGATAGTTACGACATTTTACACTTGGGCTATGCGAGAAGTTTCGACTTTCGACTGATAACGCTATACAGAGTGACCATTTTTGAACCAAAGCAAACTTTTTCAAGATGATGAAATAATTTTTACCCACGACTGGTAGAATTTCCAAATGGTTACCAGATATGTTTCGTTTTTTCTTCATGTTATTGACCCATGCGTAGCTGTAGGTATACTTGGCTGTCAAGTCACCGAATATTTTTATTTTCCCAGATCAGTATGGAAGTTAAACACTACATAAACATGTCTGGCTTAATATTCAGAATGTTGAGTGTACAATTGATATTCAAAAGTATCTCTCACGTCTGTTTATTTCCAAACATTGTCTTCACACGTATGCACATTGTTTGAAAATAAACAGAGTCAATCAGCGATGCATGTATGCAGTAGCCAGCTTGCAAACGCATCCTGCCGCCTGGCGATCAGTATTCAGCTCGGGTACCCGGACACAGCGCGATCGCGTCTACACTTCAATAGAAACGCTATCTAGCAGCCGCCGGCGTATCGAATATAAATTACACAAAATTATAGTAGACGCATAAAATCCGCGGGACGTGCCGCCATCGCGCGTCGCCATTTTGAAATTCAAACGCTCTTCGGCGCGGCGCGGCGTGCGTTCTGAAACCCGGTGCGCCGACCCCGTGACCGCGCGCACATATTAATGCGTTGACCGCCCACGGTCCCGCATTTATCGCCCGGGTTTATTGTGGCGCGCGCGACGATTGAGCTCGACACTCGAGACGTAGCGTTCTCGGTCTCGAACCGCAGCCGCCACCCAACCCTCGTGGCAGCAGACGCACCAAGCCGCGTCGTCGTCGTCCCCGCCTATCCGACAACGCCAACGCGGACGTTGCCGTCGCAGACACGTTTATTGTTTTGGATTTACACTTTTTTTGGTGTTTACGAGTCGTAGCGAGGTCGCCGCGCGTCCGTTTTGGATTTAATTTCTTTTTATGACTTCATGCGTACCAATGTATCTGTTCTTTCGCTCTTAATGGTCATTTCGAAATGTTAATGCCCTTAATTTAATGCAAATACTTGCCAAACACGTTTGGCTCCTTTTTCAATAAACAAAAATTCGATCTTATTACAATCGTAAACACCTACCGGGCTATCAATAAAAGTAATCATGGCCCAAATCTATATGAAGGTTTAAAAACGTATTGTCTATGTGTGATAGGATTGAGATTAGATACAGGTACCCGTGTTGTTTTGACTTCGAGGTTATAAAAACTATGAAAAGCAAGCCACTTTAACAGACAGCAGGCAGGGTAGATAATAAAATTCTAGGCTCTACGATCAGAAATGCGACCTTCTCGAGTAACTACTATAGCATTATCATGAATACGCGCCAGTGACATGCAACTAATACCACTATACTAAATAGAGTTTCGCAAAATAACATTTCGTAGGCAGAACTTATCGATCGTGCTCGCAGAAACGTGAATGTCGCACGATCTAGCCTTCCCTTCTGTCCCTTACCTTCACAATTCAATACACCACATAGAAGGAGCTACGTTCACAGTTACTGTCACTTATCGACACCTGACTTTTAATATTCCTAAACGCAAGATTACGCGAGATAAGTAAACGTCAATAAAGGTAAATCATCAAGCTCAGCGTACGACAGACGTCCACACACGGCAGACTGTAATTGTAAAATAAACACAAAGCATTCAAATTTCAAAAACGGAATGCCACCCAATTCGTCAGCAGTAGACCTTCGTGGTGGCAAGGCAGTCGGCGGTCGGCAAGCGCGGACCAAGGTCAACTTTACAACTGGGTCTGCGCCCATCATTGATTTCACGACGTGACGCAAGACGGCGACGACGCGCCGCCGCCTATATCCGACACGGAACATGCATTAAACAACTTTTTGCTTCCCCATAGACCGTAGGCGTTACGACATTAGACGCATTAACCATATGCTTGATTTAATGTCGGGTAATAATACGTTTTTAGACGAAAACAATACGATACTATGTGTATAGTGCCTATTAGAAATGGGTTTGAGACGTAGACTGTAATCTACTAAGCTCAAGGTAGGGAACGTAATTCGATATTAAAATCGATATGGAAATTCGAAGATAGGAATCTAATTCGCGAGCGGTACTGGGAAACTGGCATGTTCTGTTCAGCTAATGTTATTTATCTGATAAGCCATATTGACGTTTCGAATATGTTGGTCTTCACAAGCCTGTCATACTTAATCCTACTCTTTTCCGTCATAGGTTGAGATAGATTTTTACTTTCATATTGACAAGTGAATAAAATCTTGTCTTCAACCAAAAAGGTAACAATAAATAGGCTAACATTGTCTCGAACAACTTGACGCTGAATGCCCCCAACAATTTCATTCAACAAATTAATTTAATAGTACTCCTGTACCCTAATTGCGTAACTTATTTTCATAAACAATTTCGCGAAATTTGTTTCATTTTGACATTTCAACAACATTCATTGCGTTATTTACGTTGTTGAACAGATTTTTTTTCCAACTTATGATGGATTAGAAATCTGTTTCAAATGGAAACAAATTGTGATTGTGTTGTATTACGCAATTAGGGTACTGGTAATAGTCATCCTAGGGACTGCTACCAGCGTTTTTTCAAACAAAAACCATGCTATATTCCCAGAAACTCTCTTCATAAAGTCATTTTAGTTTTGATCATAGAGACCTGTGTTTTCCTAGAAGCAGAAGAAGGATATTTCCATGAATAAGAAAAAATACACCAACACCGTAGTAGCGTAAACTGTCTAGTCTAGAAATGTACGCTAATGCCTCAGGAGTTACCAAGCTCAGAGCATTATCTCATACCAAACTACTGTTACTATTGAAACAAACGAAATAGACGTGCAATTACTGCAAACTATTGTAATAATACAGTTTATCTGGCTCATTTATCGTTTTTTGTGTAGCTCATGAGAGTATTGCTTTGGTTAAGTAGGTATAGCATTTATTGATATTAGTTTTTCTACCTCGTAAAACGATGGATGTTAACTAGGCAAAAGTTTGAGAGTGCCATCACTTTGACCCTCGAAAAGCGCCTGAAAATATACAGTTTCGTCAACTAAAAGGTTTATATTTTCACCCAAGATAAAAATTAGAGTATGTTTCGTAATAGATCCGTAGAAGAGTCTTAATAACGAAGCATTTATACGCTGGGAGTGTCAGTTCTAATTCAGTCACCCGGACCAATCACGTCGGCTGGAATCATGCCGCCATGCCGGATTAACATCTGGAACTGTGCGGATAAAATGCGAGTATTACGTAAACCTTCCAGTACCTTCGATATGCCTACTATTTTGAGAATAGTATGCTTCTCATTTAGTTCTTACCATTAGTGAAAAGTTGATGATTATCTCGTATTATATTTACCTGAAAATAAAAGAAAGCAAATATTATTATTTTGTCAGGAAAATTAGCAAGAGCAGTGTGTTCTCAATCTGGCGGAATTCTAACAATAATATTATATCATTCGACAACAACTAGCACTATGTAAAACTATCAAACACTATCGCTCATTTGTTTTAAGAAAGAATTTGTAAAAACAACTAAAATTAATTGTAAACACACAACATCACATGCCTTTCAGCTTTAATTTTTTTTAGAAATAATTCAGTGACACCTAAAACGATTTATTGTTGAATCTCATATTTGTATTCAATTTGTAAGAGAATTTAAATTCAAGAAAAAATTGGGACGTAAGATGCTGCACTGCTGCCAAAAACAAAACGCGCTCGGTCCAGTTCTGTCAAACGTGTCTCTGAAGTAATGGCCGCTTATTTTTGGCGGGAATACACAAATATCGTTGGGTTCGTTATGAAGAAATTATAGCCGTGAGGTTGAAATCGGCGACCAATCTTTTCATGACATGATCAATTTGATTAATAATCATTTCGTTATGAAAGACTCAAAAGAATAGTATGGCACACTTTGATATTTCATATTACGTAATTTTAACAGCAGTTGAAAGAAGTTTTGCTGTTTATATAATTTTAGAATACATAATAAATTTCTCGTATTTTTCATTAAATCTTGTGAGAGTAGAGATGAAAATATCTGACAAACTGAGGCGTCAGAGCCTCAGAGGTATGTAAAGTAGGGAAGATTGAACAAAAGATGAGTAATTTAAAACTTTCATGCACAGCGTTATGTAGATTGAAAGCACTCTAGTTTTAGTAGAGCCGGGAAATTGCGTAGAGGAGACATTTTTTTTTTTACTTTCGTGGATACATTGTATAGGGCTGCTAAGTTTTCTGTCGTCGACAATATTTAATCATTGGGATTTCTCACACCTCGGAGAAGAATGACTGATTCATAAATATGAAATGAATGAGATCTTATATAGATAAAACGCGTGCCTACTTACTCGTTCATAAAATAATTCCTAAAATAAGACGCAAATAAAATTGCAAATCATTGCGTCGCAAAAGCAACGCAAACATTTGAAACTATTCATATTTATTCACAAAAAGAAGGATTCTTAATTCTTTTAACATTTTATAGTCTTTGAAGTGATGCAAATGTTTGTCGTATACGATGGTATCCGGAATTATAATAAAACATTGACAAAATATGTATCTGTGTTTAGAGAGCCTTGTAGGCAGTTTGGTGACGTCCGTAGCTGCCTTGAAACCGCTTTATACATCCATCTTGCTGAATAGTCCGCATTTTTCGTGAATATTTTTAATTTTAATACATTTTAGCTGGTGTAAATCTTTTAACCAGAAGTAATATTTTACTACTAAACCTACAAAAGGTCCAAAGATATCGTCTCTATCATAGCTTACTCAACTTATTGCATCAATGATGTCAAAATCTATACATCAAGCAAGCCTTCACTGAAGCTGAAGCGTGTAAAAAAAAACTTTTTTACAAAAAACACAACCGACTTCCAAACTACAAAGTGAAAAATAACTTTAATTTCGGAAGTCGGTGTCTTTGGATCAGATCAGTATTTTAGTTTTTTGACACCGACTTCCGAAATTAAAGTTATTTTTCACTTTGTAGTTTGGAAGTCGGTTGTGTTTTTTGTAAAAAAGTTTTTTTTTTCACTTTTTAGTGGGTTGGTTTGTAATTTATCTAAGTTACAATAGCCTTATGTCAACTGCTCATCAAAAATACCCAAATCGCTACAGATGTGCCTTTAATATTTGAAAATTTCCCTCGATTTCTCCAAGATCCCATCATCAGATCGTGACCAAATGACAATGGGACCAACTTGAAAGTATACCCTTTCAAACAAAAAAAGAATTTTTCAAATCGGTCCGTCTTCGAGTAATCGGGGAACATACATAAAAAAAAAAAAATATCCCGACGAATTGAGAAACTCCTCCTTTTTTTTGAAGTCGGTTAAAAATGAAAACACTGCATTAAAAAGTCACTGGGTAACAATCCCACCGCCCACATGTGTACCTAATAGTAACCTATATTTCAGTTGACTTTACTGTTAACGAAGGAAGCTGACCAACATACACGTTAATTTTTCATTTCCTTCGTCACTGGCGGGTCTAAAAACTACAACTGAAGTTCTGAACTGACGTTACATAGTCTTTGGAGGTCTTTTACATGATATGCATGAGGGTAGTGTAATCACGCAGCAGGGGAGACATACATAAGGTTTGCGAACGCACCCCAAGCACATAGGGGTTCGTTCAGAATGGCAGCAGCAATTAACGCAACGTACTTGAATGTTTGAAATTTAGAACCCGCTCGGGGGATGGAAGTACTTCAAAATAATGAGCATCGGCTGTGTACATAGAGGTAGTTGCTGTAAGACGTATAGATTTTAACAGTAAGTACCAGACATTTCAGTATCAAAGCATCATTAATGGAGTTATGATAGTTTCTTCCACGAAAAGATGCAGTATCGTTCGACATTACTTACTCCCCGGTAACAAAGACTAACTGTGAGTTTTGATAAATAACATAAACAGCAAGCACTGTCTATGCAATTGTGATATCAACTCAGTTTAGCATAGTCCTTTTTTCTTTCAAGTTCCTCTATCAACTTTGGCCTGTCAGCCCTCCTTCGGCATCCAATCCCATATTAATTCATGCTCTCAACCATAGATATAAGAAAGAAGCTCTCAACTCTCAGCCTCAGGCCCTCAGCAGACCATCAAAGTAGAATCTTCTTTCCATGCTGTAGTTTAGTCAAAATACTTGTACAGAATTAGCACTTTATACCATCATAGATACCATCCATTTCACCATCAATCTCAAAACGTGGCCATAGTCTTTAATCGATGGTTTCTGACTCGAATACTCCCAGTCGAGTGATCAATTTAATTCAGTTGTGTTGTTTACGCTCAACACTTGTTTCTCGTGAAATATCCATTAAAAAGTTATGTTTATTTAAAATTAAAAACTGCGTAACAAATGTTTCTATAGTGCAAAACGAATACGGCTATTGTACGTTTTTTTTTTAATCGATTGTTTTTAATTAACAAAATCGAGAAAAGTTTAAGTGTCAGTGTCTATGTCCAGTCCCCATAGATAATTCCGTTTATTTTATGCTTTTGCGGCAAAAACGTCACCAAATTAGTAGATATTGTGACGTTTTTTCTCAAAAAAATCTGCGATTTGTAATTTTTTTTTTGCTCATTCGCTTAAATAAAACGTGATGAATATTTGGGTAAAATATAATATTTAAAGTCTATTCTAAAATGAGTATTTTAACATTCATACCTATGCCTAACAGGAAACTATATGTATAGCAAAATAGTTTTGATTGATACACGAGCGGTCTACGTCGACATCCATTACCCACTAAGTTGCCATCATGTTTCAAGATCACATACGCCATTGCGCTATTCTCTTCGCCATATATAAATGTCATCAGTAGGTAACCAGCAATGTACGCGATTTATTTACATGAATTCATCTTTCGAGAGCGCCATTCGCTTCGGCAGTTAACGTGTGACCAGTGGTACGATTTACGCTAGACGATGTAAACAGGACACTTAGAAAGGTACTTTAACAAACGATTCTCATTCTGACAAATACTTCAGGTTGGACGATCGGTACTTCGGTTTTAATCGGTTACACGTGCATAATTTAACTGGCACATTCATGTAGAAAAACATTTGATTACTCACAACCTGTCTCCAAAGGGACGTTGCTCCATGTCTTGTAGTAAGGTTCCATGTAATACTTGAAGATCCTCAATCCTTAGCATATAGAGGATAGATCGAAGAACGCATGAAGGTGGAACTTCTTTGGCGTTTCTGAATGCAATTAGTTAGAAACAAATCGAAGGTATGTTCTAGAAACAGAATTGTACATTTGGACTTGGAACTATATATATTTTATCTTGTCCCATCTGCCTAGCCTTTTTCCAATTACGTTGGGGTCGGCTCCCAGTCTAACCGGATGCACCTGATTACCAGTATTTTACACAGAACTACTGCCTATCTGCCCTCTACAACCCGGTTACTGGGTAATACGATCGCTTGGTTAGACTGGTTGTCAAACTTATGGGCTTCTGACAACCCGTAACGAGTGTAACCACTGTCAAAGATCTACAAAATGACTCTCTCTCTCTCTCAAATCGGGTCTCGATATGTAAATGATAAATGATTTTATTTCTGTAAGTAGGTTTGTACAAACACTTTTACTTACACGTCAATCATATTTTAAAGCTAGATGAGGTCGGCGTTTCCTATCTGACTACTCTGAGAAGAAAGGCCGAAACAAACTCAGAGGTCTCAGTCTCTTTTAAAGTCCAGACATAATCTTGGTCAGATCATGTGAAGGCCATGTGGATTGGTGTCTGAAGTGGTCTTTTGAGGAAAGCACCACACAGATTGAGAGGGCCTGTCCAGTCAGTACACGCATTTGTCAGTTATCGTGCAGCTCAACTCAGAATTTAAGGAGCTCAACGATTCGACGAACAATACTAAAAAATGACATTTGGGTAGGCCACTTAAATTACTCAAACTGTTAGACCATGATTAGAACTAACTGAAAAAATAATAAAAAACAAAACTAAAAGGAATGACCCACATAGTCGTCACATTCACAATAATTAAAATAATTAAATACTTTAAAAGTAAATATTCATATCATTGTATAAATAAAATTCATTAATGTCAATGTGTATATAAAAACCTAGAAATAATCTTAGTCAGAGGATGTAATGGATGGTCACTCATCCAAGGACCCACCTCGACAAGGGTAGTTTAACCTTCGATCGAGACGTGCGGCTGTTATTATTTAGCCACAAGCCCCTACTAGATTTATCTTTATACGCTTCAAAATCAAGTCAAGCCGCCATGATTTGTGCGGTGTATGTTGCAATATTTAAACTACGGCCCAAAATATATCCGCCACACGATTTGCACGTTAGACGCAATTCTTACAGCCTTATGAGGTCGTTACTGCCATTTGAGACATTACTTACCAAGTAAGGACAAAATTATTCGGTTGGCCGTTTGCATTAATATTTCACGACGTACACATTTAGTGTGTTTTGAAACTTTTTAGAAGTACTGTCGCGCTTATTTACATATGTGGACTCAACTTTGCTCATAAATAGTAAGACTCATGAAGCTAACTTGCAAGGCGCATTTGTAAAATGCATTAGCTGCAGATGCAGATATAAATGACTCATGATGACCAGCGTGAGCACTATTCAGTGGGTGATGAACTGGATGACTTTTGCACGTGGCTTTCAAGATTTAGCTCTGTTATATTTGTCTTTTTCTGAGAACCATGATACTTATTTTTATTCTAGATTTGTTTTTCTTTATGGTTAGCCTTATGTTTTTCGAGTATGTATGTAATTGTATGTACCTATGTATGTCTATTTCTTTGGCACGCTCTGTAGCCTAAACGGCTTGATGGATTTTAACATGTGAGGTGTATTTAGATTCGTGTTTGTGGGAGTGACATAGGCTATAAATATAATATTTATATATTGCATCTGCAAATGTATAAAAGGGAGGGGAAGGTTTAAAAAAATAACACTACATTATTGGTATCAAATAAAAGCTAGCAATGAGTCAATATATATATTTTAATAAAACTAAAAAGCTTGAAATAAAGCAAATTATTTAAAAAAACAAAAATCCGACTGCAAAAACACAATTGAAAAGAGATATATCTTTATATATATAATTCTTCTGTGAGTGTGTATGTCACTGAACTTCTCTCAAACGACTGGACCGATTTTGATGAAATTTTTTGCGTGTGTTCAAGGGGATCTGGGAATGGTTTAGATTCACAATCGGACCCGATAGGTGGCGGTATTCGGTCAGGACAACGTCTGTCAGGTCCGCTAGTATTATAATAATACTTGTTTTTCTCTTTTCAGTTATGTTTTTGCAGTCGGGGTTTTTTGTTTTTTTAAATAATTTGCTTTATTATCAGGCAGTACATAAACTATATGGGTGCTAGTGACTAGCAGCGCACGAGGTCGACTTGTGTAAATTCAAGAGATCCAAGCCACGTATCGCATTCTAAGTTAACGATGTCAAAACAGACAGTGTTTTGAAGCTAATTTGGTGTATTTTTCTATAAAGATTGTTCCTAAACTGCAAGGGATAGTATTGCAAATATTTGTAGAAGCTTTAAGTTCTATTTTACTTTGAAATTTAATTTTCAGTTTAATAAAATTGGCTACCTTTTCATTTTTTCACGGTATGCCTGTAAGGCAGACAGTGCAAAAAAAAAGGAATAGCCCTGGAGGAAAATAGGGAACGTTATCGTCACTTGTGTAAGAATAATAATATTTACATAATTTACTATAAGAAAAGATTAGCAGGTTCTATTTTAGTAAGAGCTCTAGAAAATTCTAATCGAAAATGAGATCCAAAAATCTAGAAGTGTCTGGATTTCTAGAACATCTCAAGCCACCACTTTTTTTTGTGCAAGATGTAGATACAAAGTATGACGAGTTCCAACGTAAAATGCTTTGATGAAATGTAAGGAAAAATAAATATGTGGAGGCTTTCAAGATACGGTGTATCTGTATATCAAGTTGCGGCTTGACAACGCGAAGTTAAAAATAACATCAAACAATGCAGAGTTCGTTGCACCGGGCTGCGCTGAAATGACCAGCAGTTAAATATATTACAGCAAATAGGTATTGAGGTGCAACTTAATAATGATTGTCCGTCAAAGTTATTATTAATTTCTTTATTTCATTAACATACTTATAAATTACATTTTTAATATTAGAATATAAAAATTTTTGAAACATTTAAAAATATAAAATAGTAGCTAACCGGTATCGGGAACAGGGTCCAAGCTACCGGCAGTCAGGGCTCCAGAGAGAGGAACCTCCTGACAATGCGAGCCGTGTCCAGGAGTACCGCTTTCTGAATCAAGCCCTTGATCCAGCTGCCCAACGAGAGCTTCTTTAGGTGTTGGTCGAGGCTCTTGGTGATTAAGCTATTGGCTGTCACGGCAAAATGATCGCTGAGCCCACATCCCACATGTTATTATTTATTGTTATGGGAAAAATACTATGATTGAAAAAAAAACGCCGAAAACATTTGATGCAGTTTTTGATCTTGGTAGATTTTTTTTTTCGTCGTGTTTGCCTTTGCCTTTGCTGCAACGAGTCCCAATAGGAAACAAGCATCCGTACAGCATCCCTTCTTGTCACAAATTCACACCGTAGATAAAAGCAAGTAGAATCTGTAATTCTTTATATACAGCCTTCAAAATGCAACTAGCGAAAATAGTTGGCTCTACCCGACGCTTTGCAAAACGTCTAAAACCGGCGAGGTCATGCAAATAAAGTTGTTTTAATTAATTTTATTTTTGTTCGTCACATTACATCGCGGTGCACTGACCTTCATCGTCCCTTTATTGTATTTTATTATGCACTTGATGACTTCACTAATTAGTACAATGATGAATTTATATTTTTGTACTTAGGTACAAAAATATAAATTCATTATTTTATTAACTACCCAAGGGTATAAAACCCTATAGTTTAGTGCGGTGGTTTATTTATTTATTTTGGTTTGGGACCTCCAACAAAGGATACATAGAAAAAAAAAACAACCGACTTCAAAAAAAACACTACAAAGTGAAAAATAACTTTAATTTCGGAAGTCGGTGTCTTTGGTTTTTAATTTTCGTTCTTTGTCACCGACTTCCGAAATTAAAGTTATTTTTCACTTTGTAGTGTTTTTTTTTAAGTCGGTTGTTTTTTTTTTGTAAAAAGTTTTTATTTTTCACTTTTCAGTTGTGATACCTACCCCACAAAAATTCGAATACCACTACCTGCTATGTAAATAACAGTGACAGGAAGTTATCATAATATCAACCACATACTAAGTGAGGCAAAAATACGTATTATTGAAGCTAACTCAAAAACTACCCAAGCAAAGTCAATAAAATTTATATGGGACCACCTCTGAAGTATGATCTACCAAACAAAAAAAGAACCATCAAAATCAATTTATAAATGACAGAGTAATCGCGTAACAAACATACAAAAAAAAAAAAACAACATACAGTCGAATTGAGAACCTCCTCCTTTTGGAAGTCGGTTAAAAATAGAAATCACAATAACAAAAGGTTCTTTTACGTGTGCTCCTTCAATTGCAGGAGACCACAGCATGCACATACACACAGGTTGAAAATAAAAATAGAGAAAATAAATTTAAAAATTAGAAGAAAAAGAAAAAACATGTCAAGACTCATTATCATTATGACCGTTTCTCGATAGGTTAGCAAATGTGTTAGGTTTGAAATTTTCATAATATTATGTATAATATTCATACATCGGGCAAAGAAATTGGATGACAGACCATGTTAGTCCATACATACCTAGTATACTATAGCAAGGGTTTAAAATTGCGTATTAATTTCTGAAAAGAGAGACGATTTTTCCCATTTTAAACCTCTCAGTTTTTACTAAAAATATAAAAAGCAGTCGGTAGTTCGGTACTTTTTGCAAAGGTACTATGCATTGAAGGAACTGAATTGTGAATGCAGTTTGATCGTTATGCGGCTCGAATTATTCTGTAATGGCCTCCAGTACACAATACCCGATGCTGGACGCACTTCAACGACAATTGGTACAACATTAACTACTTTGTTGGACCTCTTTCTTGTGAACGAAATAATGACTGTTGAAGCATCCTACTTATCGTACATATTTGGGTTAGTTAAAACGTAAAATTCCATAATAATACATATATTTTGTAGCCATATAATGGTGCCGATTCCCTTGTTCACAAACTAAACTAGATTTAAGTTCAGTGCATCTTTTTCTTTCTATTTCATTAAGAAAAGGACAGAAGATAAATCAGCGCTTGACGTAATTTTAGTAAGCAAGTTTTTAACCACGTCTAAACTTGTATGGAGTAGTGACAGGCGCTGATTAATTTGACAGGACTAAACTAAAATTTATCTTCTGTCCTTTTCTTAATGAAATAGAAAGAAAAAGATGCACTGAACTTAAATTTAGTTTAGTTTATGAACAAGGGAATGGGCACTATTAGGTACTTACTTGAAAACAGTACCAGACTTGGATTGTTACTCATTAGCACTCATCGTGTAATGAAGCTCTTCAGTCGTATCTTGTTACTCAGATAGGAGAGACTTGGGATTTCAATATTGTTACTTTGAACAACAAGTTGAAATTCAACTCGCATTCAACAAGACTTTCTATAGTCAAGTCACCCTGTATTTACCCGACTGCCCCAGGAGGGTATTGTTTTTCGAGAGTATGTATGTATGTCTATTTCTTTGGCACGCTCTGTAGCCTAAACGGCTTGATGGATTTTAACTTATAAGGTGTCGTTAGATTTGTCTTAATTGTGGGAGTGACATAGGCTATATAATATTTATACATTGCATCTGCAAACACAAAAAAGGAGGGGTAGGTTTAAAAAAAAACCTACATTATTGGTATCAAATAAAAGCTAGTAATGTATCAATCAAATATATAAAATATTAAAAAAAAAGCTTGAAATAAAGCAAATTATTTAAAAAAAGAAAAAACCCGACTGCCACCAATAACCTGAAATTATGGTCAAATTTTTGTTTGTCCTCGTCTGCGATACCAAAATTCTATAGATTTATAATGCTGTTTTTCTCCTTTCAGTTAAGTGTTTTTGCAGTCGGGTTTTTTTCTCACTAATATTGGCTGGGCTGGTTGGTACTTGCTACAAGTACAATCTGCTCTTCTGGACAATCCAAAATACAGTGATACCATAAATAAAGCAAAACAACATACATTTTGAATACTCTCGTCCTCCCAAACAAATCCATCACAGTTTACGTAAAAGTTTAATAGGTAGGAGAAGGTTTCATCGGGCTCCCTCCCTGAGGTCATCGCCCTTTTAACAGCTGACGGGAAAGAGGTACGCCCCTCGGACAATGAACTTACAGCCACATTATCTACAATTTATATAAGATACTCGAATTTCTTTGAATACATATAAAAGCCTTTTAGCAAAGTAACAACGTTAACGCTGATGGAGAAAATTGATATTTTGGCGATGAAATATGAACATCAACGTGGTGACATGTAATGAGTTATTTAAATGAGGGTGTTAATTATTCCCAAAGCGAGAAACGTTATGGAAATTAAAATACAAAGCCCTTAAATATGCAAAATGTCATTGTAATGAGTGTTCAATTTTTGAAGCGCACGTGTAAGTCAACAACACCCGCAAATAATAAATGTTCCAATGAAATTGGTGGGACCCTTTTTAACAGACTTCCAAAAGGAGGAGCTTCTCAATTCAACTGTGTTTTTTTTAAATGTTTGTTACGCGATAACTCTGCCAATTATGAATTGATTTTAATGGTTGTTTTTTGTTTGGTAGGTAATAATACTTCAGAGATGGTCACATTTAAATTTTAATAATTTTGCTTGGGGAGTTTTTGAGTTAGCTTCAATAATACGATTTTTTCCCACTTAGTATGTGGATGATATGTTAAGTTCCTCTCACTGTTATTTACATAGCAAGTAGTGGTATTCGAATTTGTGTGGGGTAAATACCACAACTACAAAGTGAAAAATAAAAAGTTAAAAAAAAAAACAACAGACTTCCAAAAAAAGCACTACAAAGTGAAAAATATCTTTAATTTCGGAAGTCGGTGGCAAAAAACGAAAATTAAAAACCAAATACACCGACTTCCGAAATTAAAGTTATTTTTCACTTTGTAGTGTTTTTTTTTTGGACGACAAAGATGCTTTTCGGTGTTATCTTTTTCTTGAATATAGAACTCTTGGTAATTGAAATTACTTTTATGATAAGCTGTGGGTGAATCTTTGACAGTCGTTACGGTTCGTCAGAACCCCGAAAGTCTGACAACCAGTCTTAACAAAAATTATCGTATTACCCAGTAACTGTGTTGTGGAGGTCAGATAGGCAGTTGCTCCATGTAAAATACTGGTTTTCAGCTGCATCCGGTTAGACTGGAAGCCGACCCCAAAATAGTTGGGGACGGGCTAGGCTGATGATGATTAGCTATGCGAATATAGCCTCTGACACGTCATTCTCGTTACGAGACGAGCATTTGGCAGGCTACTGATAAACGTTTCAGAACTGTCATTAGTCATACAGGTCGTTATACAGTGCGACATGAAATTATGAATCAGGAGCGACTACTAATATCCAGTGGGGAGTTGGGGATACTCCTCATTCAACAACCCGAGATGGGAAGCGCTACATGTTTAAACTTTCGCTCCGTTATCAATAGTCCAAGACAATATTCGCGAAAACGTTATTCGTATTCGAAAAATTTGGACCAAATCGACTGTTCCATTTGTAGTTTGTTTATTATGTAGATGAGAGACTGCGTAACGTGCGTATGCGTATGTGTGTATTTAACGACCTACATTTTGCGCATTGCTAAAAGAACTAAAATTCAAGGTCATTACCCCTGCTACAACAACAAACGTCTCAACCACATTATTACATTACAAAGCGAATTTGAAAACATTTAAATAAATAAGAGAAGAAACCTTTCTTGCACAAACAACTTTGTTCCAATACCGGTTGGTTGTGTTCGTGTCTCGCTCGCGCCGGTGATGACTAATTGGTGCGAGCGAGACGGAGCGACAAGGTCACTGGTCAGCCGTTCTCCGTCAGACAGCGGGACGCGCGGGGCGCGGGCGTGCGCGGGCGCAGACGGCGCAACGACATGGCGGTGGCGGCGGCCGCGGTAGACGTGACGTCACTCGCACCAGGTCACGAACGAACTTGCACGGAACCCCTCATGCGTAGGAAAACTGGATGCATTCACGACACGATAAAAAGCGTAATATGTAACTATCGAGCGTAAACGTCGCGGAAGACCGACGGGAAGTTTCGAATTAGCATGGCTTAGTCGATGAGCTGGCAGTTTGGCACCACAGGCGACACGTGACGATGCTTATGAGCTTAGTCTATATCGTGATTGCAGATAATTACCGAGCACATTAAATTACCAAAGTGGTTTTAGACCGCAGATTTTTGTGGCTATGACCTCATCATCTCATATAGACAAGAATTCAGAATGCTAGCAGGATTAAGCTGCAAATTGAGGTGACTACGTAATTCTATATCGCATCGTCAGAATCCATTAACGGAGCAAGTTCATCATAATTATTAATTACCTATACACATCACATCACATCATCATACTACTTCAAGAAATTATGGTAAAATGGCAGAATTCCACTTTCTAGAATAACATTTGAAATGAAAATGTCCTACAAACATCAAACATATTTCCTGAAACTGGGGAGTTTCCCAAGGGTTCATAAAGATCGCTGAGGTAATTAACCTCATTATTGGTTTTTTTTTTCAGTTTCGATTCCAGTATGAAACTGCTTTTTCGAGTGTAAGGCTGCGTTTCCACCAGAGATGTGCGAGGTAGCTGAGCGGTGCGAGGATGCGTAACGAAGCTGTGAAACGATGTGAGTATTTCCACCAAAGATGTGCTAGGCCGCTGAGCGAAGCGAGGATGTGTAGCGGGCTCTTTTCAGATACGATTTCTCACTCGCGTCCATTCCTAACACACATCCCTCGCACACATCTCTCGCACACATCCCTCGCACACATCCCTGGCACCTATCCCTCGCACACATCCCTGACACCCATCCCTCGCTTGTTTTGTATGTACAAGAACCTCGCACCGCTAAGCCGTTTCCACCGAAGCTGTGCTGAGCGAGGTTAGGTAAATGAAGCGATTCTATTGGTTGTAACAAACACATCCTTCGCTACGAATCCTCGCACATTTCTGGTGGAAACGCAGCCTAATCATCAGCTCTGAAAGATTGATAGTAGTGAGTGTTCAGTGCCGCAGAGTGTTGCAAACACACAATATTGGTCATTTTACACTGCCCACTGGTTTTCCGTTAGTTTATTTACGTATGCGAGTGGGGAGCTGTTTGACACCGCGCCAATTTTTATAATTAGGCAGTTGTCAAACCCCACTTGCCTTCAACGCATTCGAATTGCGTAACAGTTTGTTTTAGGATTTAAATGCTGATCATTAATTTCAGAGTCAATCAGCCATTTAGCTTTCAAACACAAATAATCATCGAGAGCTTTGTGTTCGGGTATTGTAAACATCTTTTATGTGTGTTCTCAGAAGATATTAATGGGAGAGAGATTCTTGGATATACACGCTTCACACAAGTTCACACGTGGCGAATCTGCTCACCATTAACTGTCAGGTATTAAAACACAATTACATTGGTTTGAAAGTGTGTGTTGCATAGCGTCATCGTAGTCTGAAACACTCAATAAAGAGAATGAGAACAGTTTATCAGTAACATTAGTGGTAAAACATAAAAAAAAATAAGTTATACATAGCCAAACCAAAGAGTGCAGTGAAGTTAAAAAACAACCATAATTAGCAGGTTTTTTTTCACGGCTGTTAACAGAATCTCGTCAACAACGGTGTGAGAGAAACATGTGAAAAAAAACAGCCGTGCCCTAGTCTAGTTGACCCAAATAGGGCGTTTCATCTCGTGGCTCTGATGTGAGAGTCATTTTCTCAGTGTGTCCACAAGGCACGAGAGATCATCGTCTCGAACCTTTTAAGATCGTCTTCAAAGTTCTGTGTAACTTCCATTACTTTCAGCTACTTTTGCATTCTCTTTTTCAGCTCTGGTCTTTTAATGTCGTTGACCTGTCGTCTGGGACACTTCTGTTTTTGTAGTCACAATTTTTGCGTTCGCTTCATGTTTTTTGTTTTCCCTTGTTCTTGCCGTCTCACACCAATTTAGTAGCGAGTGTACAGCGAGTGCCATGAATATTTAATACGAGCTGTAGAAAATTCACATTTTAAATGTAAGAAAAAAAAGACGAGGAATCTCCGCATAATGGAGTCTTCTGATAGCTCTTGAGGTGGATGTCTACAACGGATGGTAGATACTTTATATGTTACAGCTTATTAACCTTAGTTCTGGATCGGTAGTAAATATGACGGTGATGTAGGGTGAGCCTATTCGCTCGTCACTCGTATCCTGTGCCTCCCACCCCACTCCCATTTAGAGAAACCGGGCCAGTGGGGGGTAAGGGGGCGACCCGGGAATAATAATTTTAGCTCGGCGCGGTGGCATGGAAATGAAAAATGTCATACTGCTCCCGACACACACCGTGTATAAATGCTTTCACCTGCGATGGGATAGCCCGATACGGTTGTGTGAAACTACCATAAAATAGCCCCATGATGTATTAGAGAAGGTTTTTCGATGAGTTATATCGTTATATCACCGGCACGCTTTGTATGAATTACGACTGTTTATTTATTGTGTGTTTCAAAGCGGTTTGTGTGTTTGAATTGTATAGATGAATTCCTTTGTGGTTTATAGGATTACTTGTACTCAAGTGGGATAAGGATCTCCTTGGACGCCATACGTTTCCCTTTGTTGTGTTATTTATCTACAATGAGCTTATTATGAATCGTTCCACATACCGAATCGGACTTATTGTGCTCAGAGGTTTGGTGTAAGCAAAGTTCCACTAATCAAACTATGCATCCATTCTAAATTCTCTGACGGACGCAGCCCATTTTCCTCTTGGTACAGGCACCATTGCGCAACGCTCTCATCTACTTGCATATCATCATTAGAATGCTGCCCATTGAGCATGAACACGAAGGGTTCAAACAACTCGCTACAATCACTGGCTCCGCATAAATTCACGCTCAATATCTTTAATAGAATGAGCAGTGCTTGAAGGAGCATCGACACCATCGACGGACCCATTTAACACTTTCAACGTTATCTCAAAGCTTTCGTCATTCATCCCTTCCATTTGTTCAAAGACAAAGATTTCGCTAGCTATTTGTTGAACGTTCTTGGTAACTCATTAGACCAAAGTCGTCAGTACTTCGCAATAGCATTGTTGGACTTATAAGGAGCAGTGTTGCGCTCACTTTGGACATTAAATAGAGCAGACATTTTGCGCCAAAAGGTTTCACGACACCAAGCAATACATTTGTATAAGCCTGAATACTGGTAAACATTGCCTTTGATTGAAAGAAGTTTTTGGGAATATGTTATATGATTTCTATGAATTCGTACCTACTCAGACGAATAGTGTGTTCACTTGTCCACCCACCACAGCGAAAACTTATTTGATATTCGACAAATAGGGCCTCATGAAATACATATTAATATAAGTTACTATCAATACATAATTTACGAAGAAATCACCTGTTAAAATATGTATTCGCATAACGAATATTCATGGCAGTTTTCCCTTTGAAATTCGTGCAAATGGCAGACATTTTGGGAAAATATCGACTGTTCGGGTCCAGATATAGATGTCAGCAAATTGAAAAGGTACTATAGACGTGGCAATAATCAACCGATTTGTATTCCAAGTACTAGAATAACAAAAGGGAAAGCTCCTTTATTCCGGATATTCAAAGAAAAATGAGTGTATTTCAAAATACTTAGGAAAGTTAAAAGCAATGGCTGTTAATGCTTCAGACCCGTCCTAATTCTTAGAAGGGTTGACATTGAATAAAAACGTGGCTTCCCTACTTATTATAAACGATTGTGACATACTGTCTGACGCGTGAGTGATATTATGAGGCTTCGGTTATTAATACATTTTAAAATACATAACAATATAACGTTTCTACGAATGGAAAAAAAGCAAAAAATCTTTAACGGATAAAAATAGTAAACTTTGCAATGCTCTTTTTCGACCAGACATCACCTATCACTTTCATCAAAAAGCTCAATGGACTGAAAAATAAATAAAAACGTGCATTCCTTTGTTTCGCACTGAAAGCAGCCCCAGTTGGGCGGCGATAGGAGCGCTCAAAAGGTTATTTTAACTTCGATTCACTGAATGAACACGATTTTCCCATTAAAATTGTTATTTTTCACGTGTGCCTGAGCCATTAGCTCGACGGTTTCAATTATGAAGAACTGAATATTGCTGAAATATACGGATCTGAAAAAGGGACTTTCTTGTATAGGTAATTAAACGAGATTTGGATTCAAGATGATCAGATTCTAGGTTTTGTTTAACTTTCCTTACGTTTAATCTCGTATAACCCAGTTTTGCGAATTAGTAAATAGATACAGAAAATCTAGTATTCTATGTTAAATACCATACATTAGCTCATCCAACTAACTTTATGTAAATCCAAATTCAATACAGTATGTAAGATTAATTAGGCAAATATTTTTATCAAGAAAAGCAGAGTGCACGGACAATAAACTCACAGGTACCTACCACTATCTTAATTAACGTGTTTCTGTCCAATTATTAAGGTTTATTAATTAATCATTCTTTTAAACATGTTACCTACAAGAATATCGTTTCTTATATGTATGAATTACTGGGAACTATAATAGCGAAACGATTACAAATAAGTCTTCGCACGATGAACACAGCTAGACGTGTTAAGTTTACGATGGTTTCAAGTTCATTAGAATATATTTTTATGCTCTAGAAAAGTTACTACAATTCATATTGAAGTTAAGTTAATTGAAAGATTGGCGAAATGTGGGTGTACTATGGGTATATACACCTCTGCCAGACGCTTCGGGGATTGCAGGAATATTATGATGTTTCTGCCGGCATCTACATTGCCACATTGGTGACGCAGGTTCACGCAGCGCAGGGCAGAGTAGACTTTGTAATGTCTGAACGCACTGACAGCTGCGTACGCTGCGGCGCAGGCACGTGCGACGCAGACGTGTCTGACCTGCTCTGCGTCTCGTTGGAGAGCCGGCACAGATTTCTGCGCGACGCGTGCAGATCGTCACTTGTTTTTTACCACTGATTTACCAATTTTGTTTCAATGACAGATTGTTTGTACTACGCGAATGTGTCTGTGCAGCTGCGTCGCAGCATACGCTCACGGCCTATGTCTGCCTCGCCTGCCCTACCCTGCAAAATCTATACTGTCTGCGTCACCTGCGTCTCAGCATACGCTTAGCCATAGAGTTTACCGCGCGAACACCATATATATAATTTTCCCGACATCAATCGTTGGGCAGTTGCCCGCCAGACACGACACCCGTATAGTTAGAGGGGATCCTCCCTTTTCTATAGAGGATGAGTAAACTTTACACCCTGTTCCTCATACCTCTAAATGTTAATTGATTTCCTTACTTATTGATGGTATCATTGTGTTCCATTGTGGTTCACCCAGCAAATAATAATTAACTATCACTGCAGACATCGAAACTTATCGTCATCATCTGTTAAGCTTCACCTATCAATCAAATTTTCCCATAGGTACAAATAAATTTTACGACAATCTCTGTGTCTGCTTGAATATAAAACAGAAATCTAAGACTAAAATGGACCGCCTGGAAAATAGCTTGTCCGGACACGGAGCAGCCCGAGAACCCGTCTTCCCAGAGTGGGATGAGCGAGTGAGGTTGGTACGGAATAACCTCATTAATATGTCCACCAACAATGCTGAGTGTGCCCGCCTGCTGGCTGTGGGAGAATGGGAGTCGGCCTCTGGCTTCAGGCGCTACCGTCACCCAACATTGGCACTATGCTGGGTGACACCACTTTCCGGCTCGCTACAAGTCTGCGTCTGGGCGCTCCTTGCGGAGTTCCATATCGCTGTCAGTGTGGTGAAGCAGTCGATCACCTCGCACACCATGGCCTTTCCTACAGTAAGAGCGCTGGTCGGTTAGCACGACACGCAAGCTTTGATGACATCATTCCTCGTGCTCTTGTCACCGCCGGGGTGCCAGCTGTTTTAGAACCCAATGGCTTGACATGCGACAATGGGAAGAGGCCAGACGGAATGACCATAATACCTTGAAAGTTGGGTAGGCCTTTGGTGTAGGATGCAACCTGTGTCGACACCCTTGCGTCATCTCATCTTCCTGGCACTGCAGGCTGTGCCGGGGCAGCTGCTGCAGATGCAGAAAACGTCAAACGGCGCAAATATAGCAACCTTACTGGTAGCTATATTTTTGAGCCGTTTGGGGTTGAAACACTAGGGCCGTGGGGTCCGAGTGCTCACCGAGTATTTCGGGACAACGCCAAGCGGTTGGTCGACTCTTCACGTGACCAGAGGGCTGGCCAATTCTTAGGCCAAAGAATGGTCAGTGGGTCGTCTTAGGGACATCAGCATTGCCATCCAACGTGGCAACGCTGCCAGCCTTTTGGGCACTTTTCCCGCTGACAGCGATGCGGACGAATTTTTTGATGCCCAATGAGCTTTTCCGTTTATTTTATTTTTTCCTTTACATAGGTACTTGTACTATAATAGTTAGTTGTATAAATAATTTACTAATTTAGAATGAGAAACATTTACAGAAATAAAAACTTCCCATTACCTATTAGTCAGATTAAAATTGATGCTCGTGGAGTGCGATTACGCGAGTACCTTATATAAGACATTTTAAAACAAAGTGGTATGAAAAAAAATAGCCATTCTAAATTGCGTGTCGAGAACCACAGATGTGATTGCGTATTAGATTAAATATTATTATGTTTCTTTGTTTCTAGATGAAGCCATTTTGTTACGAAATTATTCTTTATCCTCGGGCGAGGTGGTCACAGCGATAAATCGGATTTTAGAAGAGAACTATACTCCGTTTGAAATAAGATTAGACATTTAAACAAACCTTTTTTACAGTCCGTTCAACCGATTTTGACTTCAATACCGTAGGCATAAGGATGGCATTAAAAGCAAAAAAAGTTGTTACAAACCAAATGTTTACTGCAGCTGTCATTGGTCATGCCACCAACGCAATAGAAGTCAAAATCGGTTGAACGGACTGTAAAAAGGTTTAGTTAAAGGTCTAATCTTATTTCAAACGGAGTATAAGTTTATATTATTTATTGTTGCTAAGTGCTATTTAAGCATAATGAAGCAAGCAAGCAAAATCAGCCTATAATGTTCCCACTGTTGCGACACGCCTCATCTCTGTGAGAGGGTGCTGTGGACCCAGTGTGGGTTGGTAGATGTCACAAATGTCTTTGAATTTTTGGTTGTAGGACAGATCCTCACAATGTTTTCCTTCACCGTTTTGAGTGTGAAGTGCTTATACATATTGTACACCTAAATAATTTCAGGATTTTTTATTTGTTGCACATTCAATTACCAGCATAGCTATAAAGAAAAAACTATAAATTAAAAATGAAAATGGACGCCATAATGTAATTTGACTATTTTATGTAGCTGGAGAAAAAATTGTCTCATTTCATTTTAGAGAAATATCTCAGACACACGGACATCATGGTGGAGTTTCTTGCCCATTCTTCTCCATACGGAACTACCTTTTGGAAGGGGCGACTAGAAACAATAAAAAAATTTGACGTTCAAAAGTGCCTTTTTATAGACCTATTTGAAATAAACTTGACTTTGACTTTACAAAATGATCTAAATGAAACATCACCCAGCAACTGATGCGCTAATGCCTCATTATTTTTTCTTTGTAAGATTCCGACGCATACAAATTAAGATAAATACGTAGTTTATGTTAACCTTCAAGCGGTCGCGCGGCGTCGAATCGACCGCACTCGATACATTTTCGTTCATAATATCGTTATTTCTTATCGCATCTATTTCCTATTCCTAGTAGCCTGTCATTGTTTCATTGTGCACGGAATAAACATTTTACCTCCCTTACCCGCGGCCCCTGGAGCGCACAGATTGCATTTGGTTTGGTCGCGGTGCAGGCGTCGAAAGCACGCCACGCGCCTGTCGTCGAAAAAGTTACGCGCGACGCTCAACGCGAGATATTATTTTTTGGAATATCATCAAATTAAGTTTGTAATATTGTTTTTTTATATAAAAATGGCTCGTAGAGCTACATAAACTAAATAGTAGTGCAATACTTGCGCAAATATAACGAGAAGATGACGAGAGTGACTCGGAGCTCAGGGACCAAGGTTCAGAAGCTTCCGACCACCTTCTAGTTCCAGAGGAAACTCAATCTGTTGAAGAATCAAGCAGCTCAGATTCAGATGAAGAGGATGTGCGTCTTTCAGATATAAGCACATATTTTACGGGGCGTGATAAGGTAATAAAGTGGCAATGATTTTCTGACAGGACTACGCTGGTCTCGTACGCGCCCAAAAATAAAGATTTGTGGTTTTATTATCATCACTTCATTCTGCTGCTGAAATTGATGAAAGTACAAATGATAATAGATGGCCATTGACACTCTTCTTTCGTCTTCTGGATATTGCTGGAATAAATGCCATGGTAATATTGAGGGCAAATCAAGAGGTTATGCAGAAAAGGCGAAAATATTTACGTCAATTAGGCATTGAACTGACAAAAAAGTACGTTCAAAGAAGGGCTACGATGGTGAACCTTCCAAGAAAACTCAAAAGAAACATAAGAGAACATTGAATATGAGTGTTGAAGACGCTGGATATGAAACAAGCAGTAGTTCCAGCACATGCAGAGGAAGTTGCAAAATATGCCCAGCAAAAAAAAGGAGGCAATCAAAGACACAATGCACATCATGTCTGAGAAATATTTGCAGGACCCACACTACATTCATTTGCAATTAATGTTATCAAGTCAAAGAAACTGATTCTGAAGAAAACTAGACCCATGTTCATGATAAATAATTTGATTTTAATTATTTGATCTCATGCAGCCAACTTATTTTGATTGTTTTTTTATTATATAAAGCTAGTTAGACGTATATAAGAATATTTTGTGTTGCCAAATTGCTTCATTCATCCAAAGAAAATTTAAGTTTTTTATTTGATTTCATAATTTTGTTTTTAGCTAATTTTAAGTTACTTTTTTCGTAAAATTGAGTCCTAATATAATGATAACATGTCTAAATAATAAATAATAAATGATTATTAATTAATTCGTGTTTTAAATCCCTGTAATATTCAATAGGTCTTTTAGGTTACGCGCGACCGCTACCGTTACAAATGACCGCGCGCCCGCTTGAAGGTTAATATCACCGTACATAACATTGTGATAATTACGAATCTAATTACTTATTATAAACAGCTGGTTTCTATCTACGACAAAACTCTTCAAAGGCGGATATTTTGTAAAACCAGCGAGCCGTGTCGCGGCATATTTTATTTTTAGTAAAAATTTACATTTTTCTATTTTATTTAAGTACTTATTTTTAAGAAAAGGCCACGACGTGTAACTAATTTTATTCATTCGGATATCACTGTGCGATTATGTAAATAAGTTAAATAAATAAGCAGTGTCAAAATAAATACAGAATTAAAGTTAATATGCGTTCTTTTAAATCTGACAACTACAGAACATGCTAGCATTAAAAGAAGGCAGTCATAAAAGTTCGTAATGGTGAGTGCTTTTTGGCATAAAAATAATATATTAAAATATACAAAAAAATAACATAACCTCACGACAGTATTCCCAGAAAGATTAGGTAAAATTATATTTTAATGTTCAGCATTGTACATTAAAATATAATTTATGAATAATCTCATAATTTAGTCTAGCAACAGGTTAGCAAGTCAGCACTTAGGTACTTTTTACTGAAATGGAAGCTAATTATAATCACACAAAAACGAAACTAGCTAACTTTGTTCTATGTAGGTACCTCGTATTCATTTTTTCATGAAAATTCTAAAAACTAGAAAATACCGGTCCTACCTTTTCTTCATTTAATTAAGACGCAGATATATACCAGTGACCTTGAGTGGTTAGCTTGTACAGAGCTCACGCAACGCATCCTACGTCAAGCCAGTAATAGGACTCGACCATGAAGAAGCGCTGTCCCAAATTAGACGCATTATTAATATTTATTACACATAAAACAAAAGGTATTTTAATAAAACACGTTTACTAAGCTGAATAATTAAATTGTCTTTAAAATGGTGAAGGTTTCAGAAATATACGCTCGATAGATTTTGCGTGATTCTCAGTTTTTTAACCGCGTTAGACATAACTTTACAAATTAATTTCCTTATGTAATATGAACGTAATACAAAACATTAATATATTAAGTTTTTAAGAAAATGATCTTATTTAACATAATTATATTTTTTTCCAAATCATTAACACTACTCGTTTAGACGTGATCTTCAGTATAAAATCATTAAAAGTCGGGTTATCGTTGCCTTAAGTAAGTAAGTACCAGAATTTTCTTGATATGTATTATGTTCAGTGTTCACTATTATCATAGCTATTACGCTTGACACTTTTCACTCTATTTTTAAAAGTAGAACCTGTAAAACGAGTTATCGACTTGCTCAATAAATAATTCGCACAATAGTGCAAACTGTGCCTTATTGACTTGTAGAGTCAAAAAGGATTAAACCCAGTATCATACGTTCTTCGATTTCAAAACTTTAGCAAAGATTATGTTTAGAGAGAAATTTACATAACAATTAGACAGTAATAAGTTACCTACTTAATTTGTTTACTGGCAAATAATTTCGGTCTAATTTAAACTTTCATCGGTTACACGTGCTGAACCGGAAATCAGGCGTTTATCTGCTAAACAATAGTTACGTCAAGGTCCAATGAACTTTAGTGCGGTTTGGCGCCTTTTACAAATAGTTTGAATTTATTTTAGACGATATGACAGTTTTTTTTTTTTATCTACATGCTAAGTAAAGTAACGGCAGCAAATTAATTAGCATTTTATTTTAGAAACGTCAAAATGTCGTCTACCACGAAAGTTAGTACCTACATCTGTTTTTTATTATAGTATAGTAAGTATTTTACGACTATAAATATGTTGTTATGTGTGTTTCATTGGTCAATTTGGCACCTCGTTGCACGATGCCATAAAGGAAACGTGTTTGTTTTTAAATTCGTAGTGTTGTGATTGGGAGTCGAGATTGATAAACTGTTCAGAACTTATCTTATTTCATTGTTTCTTTTTAGATGGAAATAATTGAAAATGTACCATCGTGCATACACTTATTGACCCGTTTTGATCATTAGGTGTATTTGGCATTTACAAAAAATCAAAGCTTATGTACTTTGCACTTGTAATCGCGAGTCTTAATTAAAAGTGATCCCTAGAGGGCCTAGTCAGGGGACTAAACGATGCACTAGCGAGGTTTGCAGGTCGCCGGGCGGCGCCCTCTGCTGGTCCTCTGTTTATTGAATGTGTTGACTGCGGACCCTTTCCTTTGTAACTTTGCTTACTTAGCGCTTCAATCTAAGGGCAGTTGCGTGCTATCCCTTAAATAAACTGCCAATTCATCGTTAGCAGAAAAACAGAAGCATTTTGACATTCATTTTCCATCTTCCACAATTTATAGGCACTATAAGTTTCGAAATGACAATAATTACGCCGCTGCTAATATCAGAAATGTTTTATCCGAACACTTTTTCCGCGTTGAATAAAAACTGAAACCACTCCGGTCTGCTTGTCGCCCTCGCACGTCTATAAACAAGCATATCACACGGTGGCTGTTGCTAGGCGCGCTAACCGACAAAATCACGGAGTCATCTATTTAAAAGCGGCCAGCATTAAGACTTCTAGCCTTTCTGCTCGGCCGTGATAATGTACAACGCGCGCAATCCGACTAAGTTATATAGATTACTGTTTACCTCCTAGAATGGTGTGCGGAGGGTGTATTCTTAAACCAGCCGTATTATGCAAAGTAAATGTACCGCGTTCATATGTTTCGCATTCAATTTGCATGCTTTGAAGTGTAGGGGTAGGGTTGGCATACTAAATACAAACTATTTTTAACTTTAGATATATTTGCGCTTTTGACCTCGACCGCGTGGGAAACCACTTCGCACCTTACGTTGAATAAAATAACATTGTGTTATTGAGATAAGAAACAATAAAATAATTATAGGTACCGTAAAACAAACTATTTAAGTATCCTCTTGGTACGTGATATGGTTACTATTAAAGGAGTAAACCACAAAATATGTTGTAATTGACCACGTAGTCACTACAGTTCAACCACAATTCTGTGACTGAGCTATCAATAACCATTATTATATTAATTAACAAACGTGAATTTTAAAACGAATTGGCTCTTTTCATTTGAATAATACGTTGATTATGAAGATAAGGTCATAAAGAAGCGAGAATAGAATTACTTAGCTGTACAGTTCAATGTCATTTAGTATTCCAGATTAGTGAGGTAGCGTGTCCATGAGTAATAAATACACACTGAATAGTTGGTTTATTTTGCTGGCTGTACAGACTGGTCCCCCGCGGTGCCTACCTAGCTGCTGCTGCTGAGGGTTTGAGCTTGCACAATACTTAGGGCTACATTGTAATATGCACGACGCGCACGGTGGTACCCCAGTACCTAGTCATTAATCTCAGTGATAATAATTGAAGACTTACACGGGTTCAGAGAACTTTTAAGCTCCAGTAGCTGGCCATTTTTAGAAATCAAGCAAGTTAACCGTCTTCATAAAAGGAAGATTTTCTCAATATGATGATGCCTGGGTAAAAAAAAAGAAATTTAATTTAGTCCGTCAGTCAGATAATAAAAAATATTAGACACGTATTTTTTGTTTATTATCCCTAATTGTCTGTATATTTTTTTTATAGTCAAGATTTAGGACATGCTCTCGTTGGATTGGAATACATTTTTTTGTTTTCAAATTTTCATCAATACTAATTTAGAGATACCGTATCGCGTGCTTACATTAGAAGTTAAACGCCTCAGGGAACACAACTCACTTGGTTCATAGCACTCAAGATTCAAACCCTGAAACTTAATAAGGATCAATTTACAATTTATACGTAAGAAGTTTTCAGCTTGAAGACTTGGAATTGAGTTCAAGACAGTTTACTACCCGTACCGTAGTAGGTACCCGTCCCAGGGCGAGCTCGTCAATTCCTGGGAGGCAGTGGGAGGGTTTTGTCGATTACTTACACGCGCGCGTTTTAGGAACTAAGGGAAATATCGGGTGTAGGCGCTAAGCCGACGGACAAAGATCCCAACAATTGCGAGGGTATTTGAAGATTAGGCGACAATGTTACTCGCCATAGAAACTTTTTTTATAAATCACCCGCTCGGAAATTGGGGATACTTTCAGCCTAACGCAATTAAACTGGAACTACTTACTTTCGGACGTCTAAATAATTCCTTTATTGCTCCTATATAACAATGAATTCTCGAGGAAAAGCCTCCGTTTGTTATATACCTTAATTTATTGCGACCTTTCGCGTTAACAGTGTAACAACTTCCAAATATCGCATGTTCAGTCGTGATGAAAACGGAGTACGTTAATGTATTTTAATGAAGATGGAAGCTTGTTCGAGAACCGTTCATCCAACTCGCTAATTACAGAATGCAGATCGTAGAACATTGACCAAGTAATCGTGGAAGGTGAGGCGAGGCGGCTGCGGCCTACGATTGGCGCTCGCGGCAGGCGCGGCTCCGTTCACTTCGCATGACATTCAGAATACTTTGTAGCAAACTAGCTACATACTCGTAACACACGAGGATAAGAACAGAAGGTGAACAACTGTCTCAAACATAAACTCTGAACGACAAGACAAAAAATATCCAATCCCGCAACCAGCAAGCGTAGCCAGACAACCATAGAAACGGGTTTTGTCGACGGAAGAGTAGACAAAATGACAGATTGTGATTTGTCATTTTGTCTATTCTTCGGTCGACAAAACCCGTTTCTATTGTGGTCATGGTAAGCGTGCTGGTTCGAAACGGTTAGGAACCGTTTTTGCGTTACAATAGCAGGTCTGCAGGTTTCCTATTACACATTGCGAGAAATAACCCTGCTATTGAGTACCTTTTTATATATTCTGTTTCTATAACTTTAGTCAAACCATCATACACGCGTACGAATCTAATTGTTATGTTCTTAGAAATAGAAATCAGGTCTTCAACTTAGCTACCCGAGTTCAAGACAATAATGTTTTTCAGGCTATTGTCAGAACTTTTTCTGTAGAACAGTAACTTTCACTTGTCATTTATTGATTTTTGTTAAGACAGAATACACAAAATATTCATTTATTCGCAACGAAATACTAGTAGGAGTTGTGTTCAACACTTTTCTAGAACGAAACGCAATCATCCAAGTTCTTAGAAGCGGCGAACAGTAAATTACTCGAGACTGGGGGTTCGATAAGTGTGGACTATCTAGAAATGTACCCATGTATGTAATATAACCGTGCAGTGTTGAATCCTATACTATTAAATGAGCAATATTAGTATATTTATATATATACGTATATATATTTGTAATCACGTTCTCGAAAACCGCTCTAACGATTTCGATGAAAGTTGCAATATCGGGGTTTACGGGGCGAAAAATCGATCTAGCTAGATCTCATATCTGGGAAAATCAGTTTTCTCTATTTTCACAGCCTCGGGAATGTGATACAACGTTGGTACCTATACCTGGACGATATATTTATATATTTTCACTAGCAAAGCTCGATCGACCAGGTACTACATGAATATACGTGCAACCATTGTAGAACAAAATATGGAGACCAAAATGTTCCACAAACCAGCGTGAGTTCTGCGCTCATCCTTGATCGATCCCTAGCCCTATTTCTATTAACCTATCTTCTCTCCAAAAACTTCAGGTTCCACTTTCAACCTAACCACACTTTTAAGGCCGTCTTAATTAATCATCATAACATTAATCTGGGTTCTACAAACCTTTGTTTCCTTTACGCTAGAAAAATTCTCCTCTGAGATCTTTTGTATTTTTAATTTCGGTGTGCGTGCGGGTCGAAACCATAATTTGCTTAAATTATTACAAATGGTAAAACGTGAAGTTTAGCGCTGATTGCGGGTCACACCCGTCTCGGTTATAATGAAAGGTATGTGGGACCGAAGTGTAACGGCACGGGATGTGTTCTCCTCAATAGAATGTTGAAGTATTTGAATAGTTCTGTCTGTACGCCGATGACTGTACGTCGGGTCTGTCTTACCACAGATAGTCTTACTTTGGATGTGTATGTACCCTATACTGAGACCAAGTCATAATATAGAAAATAACCCCCTGTAGGAAGAGATAAGAAAAAACTGGACCAATATGGGGCTTGACAACACCTGATTATGTACTCCAGTACCCTAATTGCGTAATACATCAATTACAATTTGTTTCGATTTAAAACAGATTGCTAATCCACTGCTTCATAAGTTGGAAAAAAATATCTGCTCAAAAACGTAAATAACGCAATGAATGTTGTTGAACTGTCAAAATGAAACCTGCTCAAAAACATAAATAACGCAATGAATGTTGTTGAACTGTCAAAATGAAACAAATTTGTCATAATCGTTTACGAAAATCAGTTATACAATTAGGGTACTGGCAAACAGAGATGTACAAAATAGTTTTTAAAAAGTATTTAAATACAAAATGCAAATAGTTTTCTAATTTACCGTTTCAAACGCAAAATACAAAATACTTTTGCTTTTTGTATTTTAAATACTAAATACAAAATAAGTATTTTCAAAATACTTTATTGAAATAAAATACTTTTAGATGAAATTAGTGTTCTTTATTTATTAAACATTTTACCATTAGGTACGAGTCGTTCCGACGATTCTCCTGAGGTGACTGAGGTAGAAATGAGAGTGGCGGTACGCAAGATGAGTGCGAAGAATACCGCCCCAGGACCCGACGGCATACCCGGAAAAGCCTGGGTCCTGGCCATGGGGGCTCTCGGGCCTCGACTGAGGGGGCTCCTAAGCGCATGCATGGAGAGGGGCCAGTTCCCACTTCGTTGGAAGACGGGGAAACTGGTCCTCATCAAGAAGCCGGGGCGCCCAGCGGACTCTCCGTCCGCTTATCGGCCCATTGTGCTGCTCGACGAGGTGGGCAAGCTCTTTGAAAGAGTCATTGCAGACCGCCTCGTCGGGCAGCTGGTGCGAGTGGGGCCGGATCTGGCGGAGAGCCAGTTCGGTTTCCGCAGGGGGCGCTCTACGGTGGACGCCATCATGCGCGTGCGGGCCCTCACGACGGGGGATGCTGTGGCCCGGGGTGGGTTCGTCTTGGCGGTGTCTCTAGACATCGCCAATGCCTTCAACACCCTGCCCTGGAGTTGCATAAGGGAGGCACTCCGGTATCACCGGATGCCGACCTACCTCTGTCGTGTGGTCGAGGCCTATCTGACGGACAGGGCCGTCATCTACCCCGGTCACCAAGGAGAGTGGAACCGGCAAGAGATGTCGTGCGGTGTCCCACAGGGTTCGGTCCTGGGGCCGCATCTGTGGGACATCGGATACGACTGGGTGCTGCGCGCCGACCTCCCTAGCGGCGTCAGCGTCGTTTGTTACGCTGACGACACGCTTGTCCTGGCGCAGGGGGGGTCGTACCAGGCGGCGGCCGATTTAGCGACACGCGGGGTTGCGACAATCGTCGATAGGATCCGGCAGCTGGGACTCGAGGTGGCCCTGCACAAGTCTGAGGCCATGGGTTTTCATGGTCCTCGGAATGCGCCACCGTCGGGTTCCCAGGTAATGGCGGGAGGGGTTCACATCGGTGTCGAGTCGACGATGAAGTATCTGGGACTCGTCCTCGACAGCCGGTGGAACTTCGTAGAACATTTCCGACGTTTGGCTCCCAGACTTGAGCGGGCCGGGGCTGCATTGAAGCGGCTCCTGCCCAATCTAGGGGATCCAAACGCCTCCTGCCGGAGGCTCTATGCGGGGATCGTGCGGTCCATGGCCCTTTACGGGGCACCGGTGTGGGCGCGTTCATTGAGGCTGCGGCCAGCCCGCCGGTTGAACGCGTCCCAGAGGGTCATGGCCATCCGGCTGGCCCGAGGATACCGCACGGTCTCCTGCGAGGCGGCGAGCCTCCTTGCCGGATTACCGCCATGGGATCTGGAGGCAAAGGTCCTCGCGCACGTCTGGGAGTGGCGCGAGGAGGCGAAACGCCGGGGCTTAACCCCGATGCCGCAAGAAATTGCGGCACAGCGGACAGAGCTCCGGCGGGATCTCATGGCGTCATGGAGGGTGCGATTGTCGCAACCCCGCGCTGGGCACGCCACAATCGCGGCGATAAGACCCGTCTTTGAGGAGTGGCTGGAGAGACGCCACGGCGTTCTCACCTTCCGCCTGACGCAGGTCCTCACCGGACACGGCTGCTTCGGGAGGTTCCTGTTCAGGATAAGGCGGGAGGAAACACCCGGGTGTCACCATTGTGTGGATCGGCCTGAGGACACGGTGGAGCATACGGTGGAGGTCTGCCCGGCTTGGGCGGAGCAACGCCGTGTTCTCGTAGAGGCGATCGGCGGCGGTGATCTCTCGCGTCCGGCCCTGGTTCAGGCCATGGTACGGAGCGAGAGGAAATGGCAGGCCGTCACCTCCTTCTGCGAAGCGGTAATGCTCGCGAAGGAGGAGGCGGAACGCGTGAGGGAGAGGCAAATTTCGCGCCCTCACGCCCCTAACCGCCGCAGGAGGAGACGCCCGGGGCGGGAATCGCGAGCCGATTTCCGGCCACCGTAGGCGCGGGCTTGCGGATGGTGAGCAATGGGTAGCTCGCTGTCCGATAAGGACCAAGCCCGGGTCGACGGCGCGTTGTGTTCCACGCGCGCCTCAAAGAGATGTCAGCAGAATTGAAGGGGTCCACTAGGGCCAATGCCTGCCGGGGGTTCGAAGAAAACCGATCGGGAAATCGTGGCCCCCGGCAACAGGGCAACCGAAGGAACACGGGTGGGTTTTAGTCAGTAAGAGTCTGACACGCCCTCCCGCTCCGCCCAGAGCGGGAGAAGTTATTTGATAATTTCCCACCCAAAAAAAAAAAAAAAAAAAAGGTACGAGTCGTTCAAAAAGAGCATCAGACATGTGGCGTCTGTGTAGACGCATGATCATACCACCATATGAAAATACTCTTTCTACTGGTGCAGAACTTGGTAGGCAGGTTGTTGTATTTTAGGAATACACTGTTAATTGTTGGGTATGTGTTTAGAATGGCCAGATTTGTGGCTTCATCTTTTAAATATTGGAGTGTTTCCAAATCTATGGAGGTATTTAGTTTACACTGTTACCATTAGTTGAGGCTACTGAGGAGTCTGTAAAGTATTTTGCGTTTTACAAATATAAAATACATCTTGAAAAGTATTTCAAATAAAATACAAAATGCTTTTTTTTAAAGGTATTTAAATACAAAATATAAATTTCGTATTTTGCATTTAGTATTTGCATTTTAAATACAAGTAGTTATTTCAAATAAGTCGCAACTCTGCTGGCAAATAAACAGTTGGAAGAATAGAATAGCCCAAACACTTTTTTTTTTGGAGTACTTTTGTCATCAACTTTAAAACTACAAGCGACGGCACTAGGCAGCACAGAGGCTAATATTACTTGAAAGATATTGCGCTCATGCGTCGTTTACGAGCTGCGCATGACACGCTCGCGTAATTACACCCTGCGCCTGAGTGGAACGCAGACGGTGTGTAAAACGAGACCGCCATTGTTTAGCACGGCTCTTGATAATGTATTGTTGATCCCAAGGGGTGACGTTTTCGACCAGGGGGATCAATTGTAGGGCCGGACAGTAGTATAAAACGTTTGATGGATCTATTTTATACTGATTGTATGGAAATTCAAAGTACCATTCGAAAAATATAAAATGGCTCTTGTTTCAAATTTGTTTTGTTAGACACATTAGATCTAGGTTTCTTTATGTATGTATTGAGTGTAATGGTAACTCCGCCATGTCTGCCTACGTGCAGCGCAGTTACTGCCACTTAAGATAACCGTAACCCGTTTTTGTATCGTTGATGGAAGCGATCCAATCGTAATTTGCTACCGTATTATCAATGGTGTATCAGTTTTGGATCGTGGAAATTATAGGCCTTAAGAAATCCGTATCGAGCTATTACTGATAAACAGCTCAAGAACGACAATTTTCCTGGATTTTCGTTTGGATTTTAATTAGTCTTGGTTAATTGCTTGAGCTAGAAGTTTCTTAAGAAAACACTTCAGGCATTCAAGAATAAATTGGTTTTGCTACATGGAACCGGCGGGCTGCATTATATTCGGACTTTTTGACAGGGGGCACCCAGGCTATGGCCAACTGGGAAACCTTCATAGGTTCTGGCATACTCTCGGATGGCCTACCAACAGATCTCCTTGGGTTGGTAGGCCAAGTTTGTCTGTTCGTAGCAAAAAGAGAGAACTATCTGATTTTGGACCAATAAACGCATAGAATATGTTACTAGGTATCTAATTTTTCATCCTCCTGAGACATGGGTAAGTAGTATAAGTAGTGAGTCAACTAGAACAGGTTACAGTCTGACAGATGAGCTGATAGCTATCTATAAATTGAGCAATTTACGTAACACAAGACTCAGTACAACTGGTTCAGACATCTTGCCACTTCCCGCAGCTATGTAAAGGATATGATGCATGTTGTTGAGGTAGATAGGTAAATAGGGACTTAGCAAAACATTACATAGAAATCTACCCGAGGAATAGACCGAGGGGAGCTTTTATACGCCGTACAATCGTTGGGTAGATTCTATCACTAAACCTATCCGCCATGTTTTATACCGTTTTTTTTCTAAGAATCTAAATCGAAATATCCGGCTTCAAAGTCTTACGTAACCGGGAACACCCAACTTGTTAACAAATTAGTTAATTAAGGCCCAACAATGCGAATTTTATCTGTGACGACTGTCAGTGCTACTTGTCACTAACTTGTACAAATTATACTCGGTGTAGGTTAACTTCTCATGCTTGTTTTTGAACAATTTTCTACGTAGCATTCGTAGAAAATTGAGATTACGACTTGCCTCCCAAAAAAATATTGGATGAAACAGTATGTCAAAACATGTTCATGATTTCTTAGGTTCGTTCGCTGATGGAGTCAATATTATGAATGAAACTGAAAGAAATGTAGTCAAGACGTCGTCGCGCAGTTTATAAAAACGGAGTCAAGTCTAGCCAATGAGAACTTACTAAAAACTATAATAAACCAGTTCTTTATCTAGTGCCAGTAGTGCCACATACTAATAACAACATAATTTTTTTATCTGGCAACTGATATAGTTGTTTTTGTAAATCCTGCGATAATATTATTCAGACAAAACATAAAATGGCTGTGAGCCGGCTGAATGTGAAAACGCCTTCATCATGATTATTTAGTTTTATCGCAAAATTGGGCAAAGGTCGTCTCATATTCTGTCTGGAATGTAGTTCATTCGTTGTTTTTTAATGCTCTGTACATAAACTAGATCGTCTGTGCGTTGAGAAGGAAAAGCTATTCGATGATAATAATAGCGAGGTCTAACATGTATGAAACGTTGGTCATCGCTTTGTTTAAGGTAATCACGTGGAACATTATGTTCAGTGCTGCCATACATGAAAACCGTTCATTCATTATTAATTTATTACTTACGTGCGCACAAACACGTGTATCTGAACAGAAATTAATTACGGAAATATTGTAATTAGTATTTTGAGTAGGTATACGAGTTACTGTTGTTCATTACTTTATTTTATTAATTAGATTCACATACTTACTTAGTTATATTTGCAGATTTGGCACACTATTTTTGAACAATATTAGGTGAATACAATTAATACTTATTTATGAGTTAAGTGTAATTTGGCCTGACATCGGTGAACGAAGCTAGTAGTGCAAGTCGTCGCAGGCGCAGCGACCTATCATAACGATTGTAGTTAGTAGACTAAACAAATCACAGTTTCTCAGACTAAAAAATACAAACAAATAAGGTGTCTTGGTACCTATAACTACTTAGCTCGTTTTTGGATAAACATTATAGTTGCAACAGCTGCGTGGATACGAATCATTTCTATTGAACCTCGGGATTTGCATAGGGGGCTTTCGGTACTTGTGCGTACTACAGAGTCGGGTTTCTCATCTCATCATCGTCATCATTAGCTGCTTGTAAAAAAAAGTCTGCCTGTCAGTGCTGATTTTTAATATACTAAGAAATAAGAGAAAATCTGTTTGTCTGATAAGTAATAGAGAATCAAATTGTTAATCTCTAAAAAACCCGCCAGTGCAGTGTTGTTTACAAAATTATAGTGTTTTCAAACAAAACGCGAATACCACTTTGTAACTACATCTGCCACAATTTATCAATTCACATTGCATAATTATTTTGCGGTTACTAGGTACCCTACGTAATTTTGCTAACAAAGAGTAGGTATTGAGTGCACACGTTTGTGTCTGGCCGGTCTGATACCACTATTTATCTCGTAAATACATGGCCGCTGGTATCTGTGATGGTAATCAGTAAGTATAAGCACAATAGACGCGGAAATGTGCCGTCATCTAAATGGACGATGCAGTGCAGCTAAATTAATACCGCTTTCGATAGGCTGAATGACGCTGTGCCTTTGTCAGGTTCTGTTTTTAAATGAATAAAGGTTTAGGTACTCATAATTGCATAGAAATTGAATTTTTGATGAGTGTGGCTATTCAGAATTGCATTAGCTTTTTGATGGATCAGAACGATCAGAATCATAATGTTGGGTTTTTGTTAAGAGTAAATGTTTGTTGATCAAGGTATTCCACACCCTTTCTCTAGTAGACTGTGTTCCACACATAGATAAAGGTTCCACAAAAACAATAGATCTAAGTATGACCCAATGCTGACCGATTTGTGTAATAAGATTCCAACTAGAATTGGTTTATATAAATTAATGTGAGCTCAGAAGACCCAGATAGCGGGATGACTTTCATTTCAGACCTCATCAATCAATGGCCTTCTCGCTGTCACAATAATAAAGACGTTGTAAACCATTTTTTCCTAGTAAATGGTGGTCCTAAACATGCACTTTCATATAGACACTTCTAAGATGACCATTTGACGTTTGACCCAAGGGTGCAGCAGCCGGTGAAAGTCAGACAAGGAATCAGCCGATTTCGTTTGAGAGCCACAAGAGAGACCGTCAGTGATCTCTAAGCTGACTAGAAAGGAACATCATCTCACCTGTTTCCTTTTCAAGGGCAGGCTCTGCTTGAGCGGCGTGGGCGGCAACGCAGGCGCCACGTCCCGCGCAAACAACTCGTCCAGCAGCGCGGCGCATTTGTCCTGCTCCAGCTCCTCGTCCGCCACCAGCAGGAAGCGACGCCACCGCGACGAGTCGAAGCCCCAGTGGCACGTGCGGTGCTCCGACTCGTGCGAGTGGCACACGAAGCGCCGCGGCGAGTACAGCGCGCGGCACTCCACACACTGCACTAGGTTCAGCTCCACCGCGCACACGCCCCGCGCGCCCCCAAAGCACTCATGGTACACCCGGAAGCCCGGCAGCTTGTGCGGCCGCGACGCCGCCGGTGCGTGCAGTAGCGCCGCACACAGCCGCTCCGCGTCCGTCTGCGTGATGAGCCCGCACGATGGCGCAGTCTTCGGCAGCACACCCGTCGATTTCAACTCATGCAGCTGCTCCGGCGTGCAGCGCGAGCAGTAGATCTGCAGCTCGTCGCACACGCGGTTGATCTGTTCGAGCGAGAAGTCCGTCAGCACCGACGTCAGGATCTGTGGCAGGCACAGCCGCCGCTCCCCGCCCACGCTGAAGCACGAGATGGACTCGCCCTCCAGCAGCGTCTCACCGCGCTCGCCCAGCACGGGGTCGGGCGCGAGCAGGATCGGCGGCGCAGCGGGCGGCGGCGGCGGTGGCGGCACGTCGCCGCACGGCTCGGCGCGCCCGCAGCCCGGGCCCTGCAGGCTGCGCGGCGCGCTCGCCTGGTATGTCTTCAGCACGGAGGTGATGTGCGGCGTCACTACATCCATGTTCGATCACCTCCACTGTCGTTGCTGCTCGGCAGGCGCATGTCACGAGCGAGCCTACGCGCCTGCACGCACGACGCGCTCCGGCCGCGACCGAAACATGTCTGCCGAGCCGAGTGTGCCGTCGCGACGGCCCGGCCGAGCACACGCCGCTCGCCGCCGGAGTCTCCGCCCCGTCGCCGCACGCACACCCGTGCAAAAAATACGCAAATAACCTCAGTTTGTCACAAAACAGAAGCACTTTTTTACAAAAAATTGGTACAACACGCACTATAAACACGAAATCCGCAGAAAGTCGGTAGACTGCATACAAAAAGTCCGCGTAGCATCGGATTAAAGTGGTACGTAATAGATGTGGACGCGTGAGACTGGGGCGTGGATTCCGGCGACCGGCCGCAGTCAAAGCAGCAGACGGATGGCTCGGCTACTGGAGAGTCTAGCCGGCGCCCCGCGACCCGCGCCCGCGCCCGCCGCCGAGTCACGTGACCGACCTTCCCGTCAAAATATCCAGAATGGCGGCGCGAGCCGCGGACCGCCCGCTACATAGACTATGGCAGACAGATAGTAAGCTAGGTAATAAACAGTTGAACAGCTAAACATCTCGATTTTCATCATAGAGATAGGTGATTATTCACTAAAGATGTTATACCTAAAGCCGGTAGCCACGTCAAAAAGTGGTGAATAAATAAAAGTAGCAGCATAGTTGACATATCTATTTTCATCAATTTTCGTTTTCCGCCGAAAAAGTAAAATATTTTCGGCCGTGGGTGAAAAAAATTAAGTGCCGGCAAATCAATACTTTCAATTAATTTTTGACGTGATAACGTCTTCTAAATCGATGAACGCCAGCTGTACGCACGAGAAAGTGTCACGTTCCGCCTGAGCCGAGCGTGCAAGCGAGAGCGCGGAACAAGCGATAGAGAGACACGATCGGCCTAAGCGTTCGGCTTGTGACGTTATCACGTATAATTTTATCGTCCGTAAACCGACTTTACAGACAACCAATTTTTTTTCGGTTTTGCCGAAATAAAATCCATTTTCGGTCAGACTCTAGTAATGAGTAAGCCTATCGACTGTTGCTATGAGAGAGTTACCTATATGACGATCGTGAGTTCATGACAGAGTAAGAGTCGCACCTTTTGTTGGGAACATGGGCTGGCGATCCTTAATACAGGTTACTATGTAACCTAGCTAGGACGCCAGATTCAATTCCGTCATTTGTTACTCTTTTCTGATTATCCATAAATTGTAAATTATATTTTATTGTAACTGACTGTACCACACTTTTTTGAAATAAATAAATTATTATTAAAATTATTAAATTAATTAATCGGTTTTATTTTCGGAACTTAGTACGTTGTTAACTCTTATACCTGCACGATAAAAAAACACAGAATTTGCTATCTAGACGCTGTTTAACTAATAAGTTATTGCTATAACGATTGTGAGGTATTAAATTAAAGTTTTTAAACTCAACAGACTCAATACGTACATACATGAACCCTGACAACATAACACGAACTAAAATAACTCCCACCACCTGCATTAGACTACTTGAAAAGTGATGGTGGTGGTTTTTTACTATTTTATTTACAACCCATTTTGTTGTTTTATTTTAGGAATTGTCTTCCCTTTCCTTTATTTTGAAACCATAATAATGAGCGTGTAACTAAAAAAAACCGGCCAAGTGCATGTCGGACCACGCACAATAAAGGGTTCCGTAGTTGGGATTAATTTATCCCAAATACAAACTTAATATTGTAGTTGAAAAACATGTTCTCCCATAGCGTCCAACTGCAAATGTAAGTTTGTACGCACAATGTAGAGAGATTTATCATGTTATTTTAAGACCATAGACTTCTTAAAGGTTTTTCTGTATTTTTATGTAAAGAACCATTCTCTGTATTTTTTTCAAAACTTTAGTCTCAGTAGTTTCGGAAATAAGGGGGGAATGGTCAATTTTCATCAATTTTCTTAAATATCTTTAAATGTATTTAATTTAAAATTATACATAAAATATATTTGAGATACTCGCAACAAGCCCTTTCATTTGATATGTCACACGGTATAGTTTGCAAAAAAAAATTTTTCCTCCTTTTGGGCTCCGCCGCAATCGGGTAAGAATAATCAATAATGAAGAGTACAACGACCCTTTTTTGAGTTTTCGAGTTATTTCAATTACATCTTGTATACCTACCTGCCTGAAAGGTAACCTACAAGAAGGAGTGGCAATAAAGGCAAAAAAGGAAAAACCAAACAGCCCCTCTGTGTTTTTCCCTAATCTTTGATGCCGCGACACGCGCGGGGCGTGCGAGGTGCGCGGAGAGCGGCGGCGCGAGGTGCGGGGAGGGCGAGGCAGCTGCGTCTACTCCGCTCGCTCACAGAGCTCCGTGAAAACTGCTTTTATCGCTACAAATATCACCCATTCGGAACTCAACTTTATCACGACACAATAAAGTCCTATTCCAAGATAACATTCACAAGTTGTGCCATAAATTATACAGTTGGTAATCAAACTTAAACTTTATCGCAATGAGGTTAAGATTAGTTTGTGTTTGGCTATATTTGTAAACGATATCTTTTGAAGTTTATTATAATTCACGCATATATGCATAGTATGTATACTATCCTCAGACCAAATAAAAAACCAAGACATAGCGCTGCGAACAATACAGTGAAGCATGCCAAAACTACACCTCCGCTCTATGCATACACACTCACATTTACAACAATATACAATCAAAATACAATCAAACTACACCTCACTACACACGTTTACGAAACCGGCTTTACGTCACTATTGATGTCTTGGTTTTTTATTTGGTCTGAGATACTATCACATATGTACCATTTAAAACTAAATTGCAGTAGGTATTTCCAGCATAAACATCACGATAATTTGTACTTAATTATAAATAATAATTGAAATACATAAATTTTCTAATAAAGTAATAACAGTCTGTTGTAAACGTAAATTAATTAAATTTATTTTTCTTTATTTAGTATCTACTAACTAACGACTGCTTAGCACGACATCATCACTAAAAAGTACTGAAAATAATTACCTATTGTTTCCATTCATTCATTTTTTATACATAATAAATACATTTTTAAATATTTTTATAAAAACATTTAAAAATATAAAAAAATAGTGGCCCATCGGCATCAGGAACAGGGTCCAACAGGGTATGCCGGTGGTCAGGGCTCTAGAGAGAGGAACCTCCTCACTATGCGTGCCGTGTCTAGGAGTACTGCTTTCTGAATCAAGCCCTTAACCCAGCCGCGCAATGAGAGCCTCTTGAGGTGTTGGTCGAGGCTCTTCGCTATTAGGCCACTAACCGTAACGATTATCGGTACAATGATTGCAGAGTCCACATCCTACATGTCGACAACCTCGTGTGCTAAGTCAAGATACTTGATTTTTTTATTTTATTATTATTAATAAAAACTGTTCCACCGAATCGCACTTATCAAAATTTTGTTTCAGTACGGTTAGTGGAAGTGCTCAGTGCGGTTCGGACAAATGCTGTTGAAATCAGTGGAATACCTCTGAGATAAAGACTGCCGGAGGTCAGGGGCGGCGAGTCCATACAACCCGATTCCTACTGGCTTCCCTTCGGAAATTCGGAACACAACCACTCTATCGTCATTGAATAATCAAATTATAAGTATTTCATACACCATAAAATTAAAACATTACAAAACGCCTACAAACATTACATTTTTTGTCTTAATATCCCAACAACAAAACACTTTGCGCTAAAATAACTCGTAGGCGCGTCCGGCTTATCGTGAATTCAATTTCTTTGGAAACTAAAGTCCATCATGACGTCACTTCGGTTTTTCAATGTTACCTTTGGACATTGACTCAGCACTCGGCCCGGCTCATGCGCGGCCCAGTTAAATTATTGATTTGGTTGCATCTCACACGCATAGAACACTAAGAATGTATGTAATAGTGTGTGTTAAGTAATTGTAGTATATAAACTGTAAATTATTGTAAATAAACCAGATTTGAATTTTATATTCTTGTCTCATTACCCCTCACTGTGGCCAAGACACCTTTAGCCATCTCTGATCAGTCTCGTGAGTCTGCGGGACTGGCAGTGAGTGTATCCTTCCCGAACCTGGAAATCCTGTCTACCATCCGTCTGTAACCTTAGGTCGCATGGTGCAGACATCCTGAACTTATTTATATATTTATCTATCACATTAGGTATATGATAGGTTAGGGCTGTAGGGCTTATAGGGCTTAGAGTCGTAGGGACTGTTAGGCTTGTAGGTCTTAGCAACTTCCTTTAACTTATCATATATTTTCATGTATTGTCACACCCTTGACAGTATTGCGGCCTTACGTGACGTTTGTTAAGGGTGGATGTACATCGGTCACGTGACACGACGGTTTCATAGCAGCCGGGTAAGCCGATCTGCAACGAGATACGATAGGGATAGTAGTAGAAAACGCGCGCGCGGGAGCGAGAAGGAATGATTGCTATTGCACCACCTTTTTCTGGCACACGCAATTGATTCTGTTGTTTTTTTCTTGAATTTCGTAAAGTGTTCGGCTGGGAGTTCGTAAACATTTCATCATTCGATTGACAATGTGTGGTGGTTTTTTGTCGTAATCGCATTAGAACCATATTAATTTGCATTGAAAAGAAGATCGAAATAGGAATTTAATCAAAATAATATTTAAAATAACGGTTTATTGACATAGGTAGTTATTTTGATAGGTAAACAAGAAGTAACTTTTCGCGGCCACGATGAAAGCTCGAAGTAAGTTTTTTTTTTGCTATTTCGGCTTTCCTCTTCCATAAAACCACCCTTCGCCATTGCCGGAGGCGGAATTAAACTATACGGTATACCTAATAGTATCAAAAAAATGTGTCGATCGTTTTAATTGCTCGATTAGGTGGTGACAGGTTATTCCACAATGTCACATGGATGAAAATCCAGTACAAATAAAATGAAAAAAAAAAAGCTTTTAAAAAGGGAGAGTATCAAAGAAAAATACGATTAGGTATTTTGTCGTTTTAAACACATCCGAACAAAAACTTTTTACAAAAAAAAAACAACCGACCTCCAAAAAAACACTACAAAGTGAAAAATAACTTTAATTTCGGAAGTCGGTGTCTTGGGTTTTGTATTTTCGTTTTTTGCCACCGACTTCCGAAATTAAAGTTATTTTTCACTTTGTAGTGTTTTTTTGGAGGTCGGTTGTTTTTTTTTTGTAAAAAGTTTTATTTTTCACTTTTTAGTTGTGGTACCTACCCCACACACATTAGAATACCACTATCTGCTACCAATGACAGAAACTTAACATATCATCTACATACTAAGTGGGAAAAAAATACGTATAAAATTTATATGGGACCAATTCGAAAGCACACCCTTTCAAACAAAAAAAGAATTTTCAAAATCGGTCCACAATTGACGGAGAAATCGGTGGACATACATTAAAAAAAAAAGAAAAAACAAACATACGCGACGAACATATAACCTCTTCCTTTTCGGAAGTCGGTTAAAAAAAACAAAGTCAAAAATTTTAATAATGAAATGAAATGATGCAATTATTAAGGTCTGTACAAACCAACGACAATACAGGCATACAGGATCGTAAACACTTTTATACGTCAATATTATTTAAAAAACTAGATGAGGTCGGCGTTTCCATCTGACTACTCCGAGAAGAAAGGCCGAAACACTTAGAGGGAGAGAGAAAATTAAAGCAAACTTTTTCTTCTTTTCGTGTGGTGACTAATCCTGTACCCTAATTGCGTAATACAACACAATTACAATTTGTTTCGATTTGCTAATCCATTGCAAAAAAAGTACTTACCTATGGGTAAGTACTTTTTTATCCAACCACTCAGCAATGTTTGCAGATAACCATTCATAGCTGGACATAATAAGTACGAGTGGAAAATACCTAAAAACAATAATTTTAACATTCATAAGCACCAGACTAATCTTAAGGTGATTAGTAGGCTCACTGACCTTGCGTATTCGGGCGGAGCTAAACCCCCACCCTTGGAAGCGCGCGGTGGCGCGCTACACTAAAACGACGGCCAAAGAATATGCAGGGGCGCAGACACGCACGCGTGGGTCGCTGTTTTTGCCTACGATTCCAGAAGGGAATGGTGGATGCAAGGTTGATATTTTTTATAGATAGATCAGGGCTTGAAACCGGTTTATATTGTTCTTAAAACCGTTATAATATCGTTCATTGATTAACTGGTTAATTACAAAAACGGTTTCGACTAAATCTAATTAATTTTGGTTACTGGTTACAGAGAATATAATTTTAAAAACTCGTGTTAACCTGAATAAACCGGTTTTATTCAGACACGCCCGCCGTCGCCGGTTGTCACATTCTCTCGCGCTTATTTATTTATGTTTTTTTTTCTTTCATCGTTCGCCGCAGAGAGAATTGGGTTCGAATTTTTCATACAAGTGTCATGCGGTTGCTATTTATTTCATGTTTTATTAAGAGCTGATTTTTCAATCCTCAGATAAAGAATCGTAAAGCGTTTATTCCATAGATATCATGATTCTAGATTTTTCAATAGTCAGATAGTCAGTGCCTTAGATTATGTCTTTATGTTATGATTATGTCAAAATGTCAAACATAAGTTTTGTTTCTATTCTTGTCTAACACGTTGAATACTGTATCTGTGCATCTCACTTGCACATGATAGTGTGAAGTTAATGGTTAACAAAGACCACAGATAAACTATTCTTCAGCTATTATACGATTGAAAAATTGAAAATATTAATTCGCCTTATAAACAGCCAAATAATTGCATACGCTAGATAACTATTCAACGACTTAACTGAGGCTTGAAAAGTCGGCCCTTAATAATAATAATAACGTAAACTTATAATAACATCTATCATATGAAAACCGAAGGAGAATAAAATATATTCTATGTTCGATTTTATCGAAAAGAGAAAAAACATTTAAGGCTCCGTGCCGCCGCACCGCATGAAATCACTGATTTTGATAAATTTTGATCATTCGTTGTGAGAAAGGGGACCAGAATTTAAACAAAACTTTTGTGATTTGAAAAGTCCAATTCTTTGTCTTGTACATAGGGGAAAGGGATTTTTCAAATAAATTAAGGATTCGTGGAAAATCACTAAAATTCGCAACAAGTTTTCCAAAAAATGACGCGAGACTGACGTTTAATCGTTTCATTAGAAGAAACTGCTTTTGATTTCGAAAATTAAAAAATATCATCAATATCATTATAATTATGGTCTACTTGTACATAGAGGAACCACTTTTTTCAACTTTTATACAAAATATAGCAGAAGAAAAAAATGTTGAAATAACGTAACTTTCTGAAAACTTCAAGACAAATAAATATTTTTTTCTAATACTTAGAAACACTTTTAAGAAATTTTAAAAATTAAATATTACTCTTAATTTAACCGTTTAATATAATGTAAGTTTTATTTTATAAATAAACAATTACTTCATTTCGTAAATAAATAGCAAAGTGAACTATATAAACGATCGCGGAAAACCCATCCTGTCAGTAGCGAACGAGCCTTCCCAGTGTGAGGACGTATCACTGCGTCGCAGCACGCACACACACACGCACGTGTCTGATGTTAATATATTCCAGAAATTGTACATCGACTACCACATTTTGACCCGCATTTTATTTTAAAGTACTTTGCTTGTTTTTGAAGAACATTAAAATTCTGCACGCCTGGCAATAAATAAAATAATGGTGTACGTGTGTTCGTAATTCTTCTTATCCTAAACGGCTTGACTGATTTAAATGTTTTTTTAAATTGTTTTTGTGTCACTGGGATGGTTTATAGCTATAGTTGGACCAGCGTGGCGCTGTTGTCGCAGGACAACGTCTGCCTGCCGGGTGGGAAAAAGTTATGGGTTCGCGTCACCGACATGCCCGCGCCGATATGCTGTAGTAGCAATAAGTGAAGTATTTTTGGAACGAAGACTACTACTACTGAAGACTACTTTACGTCAAAATAAAGATCCAAGATGGCGGCTGCGAACATTTAAAATGTTTCGTTATGGGTGTCGTTTTCATTGTTTTCGAGGATGCTAAAGCTGATAGTGAGGTCAAAATATAAATCCAAGATGGCGGCTGTGACAATTTTCAAATTTTTCGTTTTGAGTGTCTTTTTCAAAGTTTTCGAGGATTCTAAAGCAGATTTTGATGTCAAAACGTAAATCTAAGATGGCGGCTGCGAAAATTTACACATTTCTTCATAACATCACGCCATCAATTTCAATCTTAAGAGGCCGGCGACACGGCTCGCAACTACAAATCAAGATGTTTGCAAAATTCAATTCCAAGCACGTTGCGCTAGTGTGAGTGCCTGTTGGAGCGATATACACCTACGGTGAGCAATACTACCACGCACACATTGACAATTATTGCTTGACGCGATAGTACTACTAGCTTTCGAAAATTTATGATAAATTTGGATGTGTTCCGTAATACAAAAAATTATGAATGAAAACTTAATGTATTGTTGTCTATTTTTTTTTTTCGATAATTTGTAACTTTATAGCATAAACTATGCTTCTGTGGAAACAATATTACAAATATTGTTGTTTGTAATACAGAAAAAACAATTTGAAAACATGTCATTTACGCTGTTCAAATGTATGAAATGCAATTCGCTTACACTTCATAAAAGGGTAAGTTTTTGGAAATAAAAAGACGTAGGAGCCTAGATAAATACTGTCTCAATCCGAATATTAACATAATATGGTGGAAATATGCTCAAATTGCAAATGATTTATGTACTACGTTTGTATGGACAATTCATGCGTCGCTACAATCTTAAGCTATTCTGCAACAAAAATTCTCCAAATTTAAATATATTTTGAATCCACGTGGTACTTGTTTGCCCTACCCCGTGCATTTTTTTAGAGCTGGAGGCGCACAGGGCACCATTGGTGCCAATTCTCTTGTACACTGAACTAAACTATCACTAAAATTCCTTACTTTTGACTATGAAAATCTCAAAGCTAGTCTGCAAAATAAATTCTCTAAATTTAAAAATAATTTTGACACATCTAAATCGAATTTGACAATCGCAACTCCACACGTGATACCTAACCACGTGAATCTTTTTAGAGCCAGGGGCGCGCAGGGGGGGCAGCCTTGACGTGTTTTATATGGATTGTTCATTTTTTTTATGAAAAATAAGAAAAAATATTACCTACATGTAGTGTTAGGGGTTTAAGGGTCTTATAAAGGGTGTCGAAATTTTCATTACTTTTGCGATTGGACACACCGTTTTCGAGATATAAGCAAAAGAAAAAAAAAATCATTACTGTTTTTGCATCATTAATTTGACAGCACTAAACAAAAATTTATCTTCTGTCTATTTCATTAAGAAAAGGACAGAAGATAAATTTTAGTTTAGTCCTGTCAAATAAACCAGCGCCTGTCACTCTCCATACAAGTTTAGACGTGATTAAAAACTTGCCGACTAAAATTACGTCAATTTACGTCAAGCGCTGATTAATTTGACAGGACTAAACTAAAATTTATCTTCTGTCCTTTTCTTAATGAAATAGAAAGAAAAAGATGCACTGAACTTAAATTTAGTTTAGTTTGTAAACAAGGGAATCGGCACCACTGTCTAACTAAACCTGACTATTTTTAATCGCGACTAAATACGTGTGGAATTAAATTGGTTGTCATGAACTTTAAATTCACACCAACACCTCGACTTCAGATGCAAACAAAAACAGTACTGAATCTTTTTTTTCTCTTGCTTATATCTCGAAAACGATGTGTCCAATCGCAAAAATAATGAAAATTTCGACACCCTTAATCTCCTTACACTCTACATGTAGGTAATATTTTTTCTTATTTTCCATACAAAAAGTGAAAAATCCATATAAAACACGTCGAGGCTGCCCCCCCTGCGCGCCTCCGGCTCTAAAAAGATCACGTGGTTAGGTATCACGTGTGGAGTCGCGATTGTCAAATTCGATTTAGATGTGTCAAAATTATTTTTAAATTTAGAGAATTTATTTTGCAGAATAGCTTTGAGATTTTCATAGTCAAAAGTAAGGAATTTTAGTGACAGTTTAGTTAGTTTAGTTCGGTGTACAAGAGCATCGGCACCAATCAAAATTTTAGGTGAAAAGTCAAATTCGTAATAGCGAAATTGCCATTTTCACTAAATTAAAACTCATTCAGGTGCAAAAACTGTATTGTATCTTTTTTTCTGTTCTTTTGCTTATATCTCGAAAATGGTGTGTCCTATCGCTAAACAATGAAAATTTCGACCCCCTTTATGAAACCCATAGAACTCAACATGTAGGTAATCATTTTTCATGTTTTCCATACAAAAAGTAAAAAACGAAGACGGACGGATGGTAGACGGTGTATCTAGTTTCTTCTTTTTACTTTTAGTTACTAACATTAGTCATAAGCGAAATTATTGTTACTAACAAACTCAAATTGCCTTGGCTATGGACTTTTTTGTCTGAAATACATGTTTTTTATAGCTTTTTTATGTTGATTGTTATAAATATAAACGTAAACGAATATACACAAACATTCCAGACTTGTTTCTTATGCGTACCTACGTAACTTAACAAAATACCATCTACAGGATCAAAACTGTTTAGCGGTCACTACGTTCAATGTTTAGGCGTGTGTGTGTGATCGGTGCACACAAACATTGCATCGCAAGAGTTTACCTAAACTCTGTCGAGTGAATTTTGTGCACGGAGCCTTAAAATATTCGGAAAATAATTTAAAAAAAAAACATCAAAAAAATAGTAAGCCCACGTCCGCACGGACGTAATAAAATCGCGGCTATTTTTTTTCGTGTACTTGATTTTTCAACGTGCTGGGACGAGAGTGAAAGAAAGAAGAAAGAAAGAAAAAAAATACATTTATTTAGCACAGACTAAAAAAAAAAGCACACAATATAATTAACAGCAGATAAAAATAAATAAAAGTGCGTTCCAGCGCGTTGGATTCTCAACGCTCGGCTTAACACCGAGAGTTCAAAATCCAGTGCGCGATAAAATCCCGCCGCGATTTTATTACGTCCGTGCGAACGTCGGCTGAGTGACGGTCGATCTTTCAGCTAGCGTATCGTTAGGGGCAGAGGACTTATTAAATTTACGGATATTTTTTTGAATAGAAATAGGCAAAAAACGAAAATTCAAATATCTCGAAAACAGTGCGTCCTAGGCAAAAAATAACCGAAATTTTACCTCCCCTGTGACACCCCTGTGCAAACAGCATCCCAACATGAATTTGAGGAAAAAAATTTTTTTTTTATTTGTCAACATGAAAAACCAAAAATCTCTGGTTTTTTGTTACACCATCTCATGGTTTTCGACTAGAACAACAATTTATTTCTTGAAAAGATTTTCATCCGAGCCACCACTTTGGAAATATAGAGATTTTTATTTAAAAAAAAAATCGAAAGCTCCTAACTGGAAAAGGTGCATCATAGGGCCATATTTCTCAGAACCTACATGTTTGCCATGGTCAAGCTTACGATACTGCAATAAAATTGGGTATTTCATAATTTTATTATTTCCCGAATAATAAAAATCCTCGTTCCGTAGGTTAAAAGGCTACACTCTAACCGGTAAGACTTTCATTTTGATAATAAGGATTTATTTTTTTACGTAAGTCAATCACAATATCCACCTAAAATGAAAGGGTTAAATTAGCACATTTAAAAATACGTATAAAAAAAAATCCCAAAAAAACCAACCCCAAAAAAAATTTAATAAAAATAAAAGTTATACAAACTAAAACCCAATTACGACAAAAAATTCAACTAAAAAGGTATAAATAAGACATCACAGACAGACAAATTAAAAATCCGGAGTCACGCGTGTTATGATATAAATTGAACAGATCACGTGTGACGCAAAGAGGTTATAAAATACAGTCTTATCATTTTAAAATTCAATCAATTTTAATTCTCATTCCCGATTGCAGTGCTTGATATGCCTTGCCATTTTTATTTATTTATTTGCACAATATTTTAGGTCAACGACTGCGCCGTTGTAGCGTTACTGCTGACCATGAGGTCCTGGGTTCGATTCCCGGGTCGGGCAAAGTGCTATAGCGTTTTTCCCTCTAGAATTGCTTAGTAGCAGCCCGGAGTCTGGATTTTTGGCAATAGGCTCGCCCCCTATTACATGGGACTTAAACATAACTGGCGAAATGTGGGTGTACTATAGATACAGTAACGAGCAATAATATGTATACACTTAGCAACTTTAAAAAGTGATTTTCTCCTACTGTGATTGTAATATTATGCTGTAATGAACTCCATTTTGGAATCCATACCAATATGAAATAGGTATAAAGTTGCAGACGTTATTCCACGAGAAAATCGCTTTTTAATTTTGCTATGTGTATACATATTTGCTCGTGACTGTACACCTCTGCCTAACCCTTTGGGGAATACAGGCGTGATGTTATGTTATATTTACATTTTTTTTTTAAATTTATATTGTAAATTGTTAATTTGTAAATTTAAAAAAGTATTAAGAATATTGCACATAAAAAATACTCAACAATAAAGCGCCTACGCGCACAATCGAATTGACTCTCTGCAGCGCGAGCTAGTCTATAGACGCACATTAATACAATAAGTTCGTAAACATTCGAACTAACACATACGTATGCGCATAGTCGACGATAGCCGGAGCGGAGCAGCGAGCGACACAGCCTTCCCGTCTCAGTGCTAACGCACGACTGCCGCCCGCGTCCCGCGCAGAGCGCCTCTGACCCTCGATCTCTAATTGGGGACATTTTCTTTGCAAATATTGATTGATTTACATTTGCAGTTTCAAATTTGTAGTACTTTTAATCACCAATTTTTCAGTGTAAAAATATTTACAAACATCAAAGCCGTTTAGAAGTAGTAGGGAATATTAGCTAAAAATAGCGTTTTGCTAAATATTTTTTTAAGGCTAAAGTATTAGCCATACGAAAAAATCCAGTTTCAAAAATGTTGTTCATAAATCTATAGCAAACATATATTTTTTTCAAATCTTTTAACCAAGCCGTTTATGAGAAGATTCCTTTTTAAAGTGACCGTTTTACGGTACTAAACGGGACTAAGGCCCTTAATCGCTGACCTCATTTAACTTATTTTTTTTTTTAATATGACGTGTAAAAGTGTTTCCGAGATCCTATTTACAGAATAAACAATTTCATTTAATTTCTTTTTATTTAACATTTATCCCATTTACCCATTCTTAAAAATCAATCGTTAAAAATATTGAATAGTATAACCACAAGACTAAAAAAGTAACTACGTCTAACGTGTGTCTAACTACTTAGGCCTTACCTCCATAACCATTAATTTTAGTTTGAGCTTGATAATTTATGTTTCCTCTTTTCCTGGTACAAATAATACTTAGCTAGGTACTTACTTTCACTTTTCTTGACAACGCTTTCCACGATTTTCACATTTTACACATTGATTTCCTTCATGATAATGTTATTCCCGCCATTATCTTGTTTTTGTGTTGCCAGTGCCACTTTGTAAGGTGTTGTAGTCACAAAACTTTAAAATAGGTACCATAAAGGGGTTATGGTTTCTGAAATGTTTTTTTTATTTTTATCGAATGCGTAGACTATGTTGAATCAATATTTTTGTTTTACTTTTATGTGCTATCTAAAGAACGACATATATAATAACATCAATTTTAATACTGGCAGCATGTCTGGAAGGCAGTAAAAGAAAAAGTATATTTTTGTCTCTGGCCTCATTTGAGTCGCGTTCCAGTTCAGGATTTTAACAATTTCAGGCATTCATCTGTATTTAAAGAGATTAATTTATTGCTCAATTTTTTTAAATGTTGACTGATTAGTTAGAAATTAAAACGGTATTTACGTAAAAATTTTGAAATTACAAAGATTTTGAGGTTTTTTTTGTTTGCTACGTATCAGCAATGGAATAATTTAGTTTACAACTGTTAATTTCCATAATAAATGAATTAAATACAATGCATAAAATTGTCATCTTGTGTTTCGAAACGCAGTTTAAAATGTCATGTCATTGATTTGATTTTTATTGTCAGGCTTCTCGGAACATCTTTGTTTGTACCTATTATTTTCTGTACAAAATCTTTTCTACCATCGTTAAATTAATTACTAGGCGGTCAGCCTACGTTTGAGTAAGTAGCAGTGGCAAATTATGCTGGATTGGCTTAAACTTCATGTTGTGAAATTGCTTTAAAACCACGACAGTGTAAGTAAATATTATTGTAATAACTGCATTTTTTGCGTATTATTTGCAGAGATTGATGGATCCTTGGGGCAGTGAAGTCATCAAGTTTGAGGTTGTATCGGAGTTCGAAGATAATTTTCAACCAACTTCCGAGTCCGAGAAACTATCGGATTCTGAACAGTATCTCGCTATTTTAGGTAAGTACCTACCTAATTGATAATAAGTTCAAGTTCTAATCACATTTTAACTTGTTTTGATTGATTACATGTTGTCAGTGGGCTATTTTATTACACAATATGATTTAATGTGGGGCAGTGCTGAGTGCGGTGGTTACGAAATATATTGAGTGTCACAGACCTCCGGCCACATTCACTCCACGAGGCGCAGTCGTACCGCTACTGTCCGAAGGCCGCGCGCACGCATAGAAATACACATTTTGCCCATAGTAGAAGTTTTGTGGATTTAGTTATCTGTCTACCTACATACCTCTTCATTTGTGTTGTGGTAATTTTATTAAACTGTTAGATATAATTATATATTGCTTGTCAATTATAAATATTTTAACAATATAAATTCTCATTTTCAGAGCGCAAACTCAAGGCGATCAAATCCAAGAACAAGGTTGTGGAAAACCTAGCAGCATATAGAGCCGATTGCATTGACCGGCTGATGCGAGAGGGCTGCGACCTAGACCCTGTTGTTGGAGACACCGAGGACGAGAAATTGTTGCAGGAATAACTTCTCAAATAGTAAAAGAACATTGTAAGTAATCATGGCATCCGCATCATCTTCTAATATTGAATTGTCAGGAGCAACTTACTGCATACTAACAGGAGCCTCTCAAGGTATTGGCAGGGCTATTGCAGCGGAACTTGCAAAGCACCTCGGTCCTAAATCTTTAATGTTACTGCTGGCACGTAACAAAGATCAACTAGCTAAGACAGCTGAGTTCTGCAAATCTGATAACATTAAAATTGTCTATGAGTCTATGGACCTTGCCACAGCATCTGCACCAGACATGTTAGATGTGATTTACGATTCTTTAAAAGGTTATAAAATCACTGACTTCACTAACTGTGTCATCTTCCACAATGTTGGGTCTCTGGGCAATTTGTCAGTGGAGACAGAGCGCATGGAGAATGTGGAGGAAATGAGACAGTACTATGACCTGAATGTATTCAATGTAATCAAACTGAATACTCAGTTCCTTAAGGTTTTCAAGGAGGTTGAAGACAGAGTTATAATTGTGAATGTGACATCTCTATGTGCCATAAAGCCAATGAGTGGTATGGCCAGCTACTGCAGTGGTAAGGCTGCAAGGGAGATGTATTTCAAAGTGCTGGCTGAAGAGAAGAAGCACATCAGAGTGCTGAATTACTCTCCCGGGCCTGTAGAAACATCTATGATTGACTATGTCTTGTCTGAGACTGTGAACACCAATTTGAGAGATGTATTTTTGTCATTCAAATCACAGGGGGCATTGCTTAAGCCAGAAGTTACAGCTAAGAAATGTCTGAAAGTTCTTCGAGAGGGCAAGTTCAGTCCAGGCGGTCATGTGGACTATTTCGATGATGAGTAGTTATCTTTGACTATCTAGAAGTAGCTTTCTTACTTGCATATTTGCCAACTATCAATGTGATTATAAATTATTAGCTTCCAAGTATTCATGTGATGTCTAACTAATGTAATCTAGATAATTTCATATCAATCTGTGTTACTAAGGCTGTTTCATTCTATTGATGTATTTAGAACATATAATGTGTGTCTAGCCGTTGAACCCCATAGCACTTCTCCTGTGTTGTGTACTCGTGCAAGTCTTGCTGTGACTAAAAATAACCAGGATTTTATAGTTAATAATTAAATGTTAACTTAATCATTTTATGTTCTAAAAACCTTTACTAATGAATAGTTTGTTATTATAAATGGTTTCTGATAAAATATTCAGTGATAGTTATTTTTACCCTGGTTGGTAATTATTGTTTTTGTTTAGTAATAAGTTTTTGGAAAGTCGCACAAAGTTGCTAGAGGGCTGAAACTCGTACAAAATTTGATAACCTTGATATTTTTTTGTTATTCTCGAATATTAATATTATTTGCGTTGTTTTATTATTATAAGTAAATTACTAATAAATTGAAAAAAAAATACTTGGAATATTTTGTCAGAAACTGCAAAAATCATAGTACTAGAGACATTTCATATAATAAATGAATTGTGGTGTTTAGAAATATGAGCCTCGTGTCATGTGTATCATGATGGTTTGAAACGAAACACTTGTAGTCAAGTAACATAGTTCGTTCCTAACATTCCATAAAGTTAAATGTACCTATATAGTAGTCTATGAATGCAATTCATATTAACAATAAACGCTTGAAATAAAACTTGTTTTTGTTACCCTCACCTTATCTTTTATTATTTCATGATAATTAATATGAGTTACATTCATATTTTTTTCAATACTTTATCAATTTATCATTTTAACTTTTGATCCTTCACACATATTTCGTAAGTTTATCTATGAATTAAAAGTAAGCGAGTAGCTACACAGCCCCGGAACTAGATTTTTTTTGAGGCGGGGCATAACTACCGACTGCCGCCCCCCGCCAATCTTGTAATCCCGTGTGCGCTAAGAGAGCCCGCGAAACTCAAATTTCTCGGAATTAAAATTTTGGCAGGAACATAAATAAAATTTTATCGATCGATAATGCGCCAAAGCAGTTGACGGCACGGTTGGCGCAGTGGTTAAGCTATTGACTGCTGTGCTGCGTGTCGCGGGTTCGATTCCCGCACGGAACAAATATTTATATGACCTACAAGTAGTTGTTCCGGGTCTGGCTGTTTGTGTATGTGAGTTTAAATGTTTGTAAAGCACCCACACAATACAGGAGAAATTCCTAGTGTGGGGCAAAACTTAAAAAAAAGTATTGTAAAAAAAGAAAGAAATTAAGAAATAAAAAAAATAGAAAGAAATTAAGAAATAGAAAGATTTAATATGGCTGGGTGGTGCACTTGTCTGCTACACTTGAATTTGTCGCCCCCTGAAGATTGCGCCCAGGGCACGGGCCCCGGTTTGCCTCCCCCTAGATCCGGGGCTGTAGCTACAAGAACATGGGTAGTAAGACCTAGAAATCAAGAGAAACTAAAAGCAAAGTACAAGAACAGACTGATAAAAACACATGTTTCACATTCACCATTCCTCTGGGCCCACGTGGTGGTTTACGAGCTACTCTGCCCTTTATCTCTCGCAGAGAGTGAGGGCCCGAGTTCCAACAGTGTGATGAGTACATATAGACTGATTGTATTGTACAGTCAACCGCACGTAAATGGTGACATTAGATTTTGACAACGTCTTTATTCTGTAGTAGTTAGTGGCTTTTGTAGTTGTCAAGTGTTACTACAGCCGAGCTGTTGACCGTACATGACACCAAAGATCAAGAGCCTTATCAATGTGTTACACAATGTATAACGTTTCAAATGTTACCTTAAAAAAAAAACGTTGATAATTTGATAGTACCTACTCCCCACGTAGGGGTTAATAGGTATTGTATAAGTAAGTAATTTGATGCGCACATAAGGCAAACAACAAGTTGCGTGGTCGAGTACGGATTAAAATTAATTAAAATCTAGAATAAGCCCACGTACACACGGAATAAAAATATCGCGCACTGGATTTTCAACTCTCGGTGTTGAGCCGAGCGTTGAGAATTTTCCAGGGCGTCGAAAAGACACACTTCGATTTTCAACTCTCGGCTCTAAGCAGACCGTTGAAAATCCAGTGTGCGAAAAAAAATAGCCGCTGGAAAAAATTGCCAGTGCCTACCTGTACCCTAATTGCGTAATTTATTTTATGACATTTGTTTCGTTTTGACAGTTCAACAACATTCATTGCGTTATTTACGTTGTTGAGCAGATTTTTTTCCAACTTATGAGGCAATGGATTAGCAATCTGATTTAAATCGAAACAGATCGTGATTGTGTTGTATTACGCAATAGGATACTGGGCTAACACTACCTGACAAATTTGTCGATTGCGAAGTCAAAATCTGTGTGTGGACGTGAGATGTTGAAATCGCCAGCGAAGTCTGAAGTCGCTGAGTGTAAAACATTCGCCATATAAGATCTGATGTCTCTTGTGAAACAGAACAAAACAATCGAGGGAATCTGAGGTGTAACCTCAAACTTTGCTGAACCTTGCTAACAACTGAGTCAGAACTTATTTATGAATGCTTTGAGCTTTCTCCCGGAGTAAGTGGTTGACATCATTACTTACCTATGCGAAAGTAAGCATGTCCGTTTGTGTTTAGGTACTTCAGTTTACCTAAGTCTATATCGTCTTAAGAGAAATCATTTGGTTCCTGGAGAAGGATAAACACCCTCCAGAAGCTGTTCGATTCCGTCATACTCGAGGGTAAAACGCTACAGGCATGGAACAGAGGTGTGGTGGTACTTTTCTTTAAAAAGGATGACAATGCCCTCCTTAAGAATTATGGCTCACTTCTGAGCCATGTCTACAATCTGTTTTCAAGAGTTATTACGAATCGTCTCGCTCGCAAGTTTCTCGACTTCCTGCCTCCCGAACAAGCCGGATTCCGTAAAGTCTTTAGCACCGTAGATCACATACATACGCTGCGGCAGGTTATATAGAAGACCGAAGAGGCTAACCTGCCTCTCTTAGCGTTTGTGGACTATGAGAAATCCTTCGATTCGATCGAGACTTGGGCTGTACTGCAGTCTTTCCAACGGTGCTAGATTGACTATCGGTACATCGAGGTGCTGAAGTATTTGTATGAAAACGCTACTATGTCAGTCCGACTCCAGGACCAGACCTCGAAACCTATACTTCTGCAGCGAGGGGAGAGACAAGGAGACGTTATCTCTCCGAAACTGTTCACCGCTGCACTGGAGGATGTCTTCGAGGTTCTAGACTGGAAAAGGTTTGGCATTAACATCAATGGCGAGTACATCACTCACCTTCGGTTTGCCGTCGATATAGTAGTCATGGCTGAGACTATGAAAGATCTCAGTTCAATGCTCGATGACCTCAGTAAAGCTTACGAAAGAGTGGGTCTTAAAACGAACATGGACAAAACGTAGGTCATGTCGATTGCCCATGTAAACCTACCCTCATGAAGATCGGAGACTACTCTCGAAGTTGTGGACGATTAAGTTTACCTAGGACAAACTGTTCAGTTAGGTAGGTCCAACTTCGAGAAAGAGGTCAATCGTCGAATCCAACTCGGCTGGGCGGCGTTCGGGAAGCTGCGTACTATCTTCTCGTCTCATATACCACAGTGTCTCAAGACGAAAGTTTTTGCCCAGTGCGTGTTGCCATTGATGACCTATGGCCTTGAAACGTGGTCGCTCACAATGGGCCTCATTAGAAGGCTGAAAGTCACCCAAAGGGCAATGGAGAGGGCTATGCTTGGAGTTTCCCTACGTGATCGACTCAGAAATGAAGAGATCCGTAGGAGAACCAAGATAACCGACGTAGCCCGAAGGATTGCCAAACTTAAGTGGCAGTGGGCAGGGAACATTACTTGCAGAACAGATGGCCGATGGACCCGTAAGGTTCTGTAGGGGCGACCGCGTACCGGAAGACGTAGCGTTGGAAGGGCCCCCAAAAGGTCAACCGATGACCTGTAGGGGCGACCGCGTACCGGAAGACGTAGCGTTGGAAGGGCCCCCAAAAGGTCAACCGATGACCTGGTGAAGGCCGCAGGAATCCGCTGGATCCGAGAAGCACAGAACCAGTCGCAGTGGCGGTGCTTTGGGGAGGCCTATGTCCAGCAGTGGACGTCTTTCGATTGAAATGATGATTATGAGAAATAACCGTTGGAAATTAGATACTACGACAAGACAACTATCGGGAATGGAATACCAATATTTCAGACGCACGTACGTTCGTTTAAAGTGTAAACGAGGCTTGTACTCAATGCTTGTAACTTGAGTATGTAAGGCACTTGTCCCACTGCCTTCGAAGCCAGGAAGCAACTAGTTTATAGACTATTTTCTCGTTCAAGAAACGTACAATGCATGTATGTCTGGTGTCTGGATGTCAGTAAAAGAGATACATGCATATATTTATAGTAGATCGTTGACTGTTTTCATCCTCACTGCCGCCGAGAACTGTCTCTATATTGTTCATTTCAGAGTGAGAAAATAATAGTGATGTGCCGGATGTCCATGATTCGCGGATATCCGCGGATCTCCGAGGGAGAAAAAAGATCTGTATCCTGTATCTGTATTAATATAAAAGATCCGTTCAAGATCTGCAAAAATTAACGGATACAGATCTTTTTCTCCCTCGGATATCCGCGGATACGGATATCCGGCACATCACTAGAAAATAGTCGATAGTTACGACGCTCCCTCGTCGGCGGTGGGACAGGTGCCTATAGGTGTTAGGACATGCGGAGAGTAAGTCAATGGACCCGGTTACACGTTAAAGTTTAAACAAAGTATATGTATCTATTTATACGTATAACCAGCGCATGAACTTACGCGTGTCATTATAGTAATCCATATCACAACCTACTTAATAAATGCGAATTTGGCACATGGGTAGACCATAACCTATACCCTAATTGCGTAACTTAATTTCGTAAACAATTTTGCCTAATTTGTTTCATTTTGACAGTTAACAACATTCATTGCGTTATTTACGTTGTTGAGCAGATTTTTTTTCCAACTTATGAAACAATGGATTAGCAATCTGTTTCAAATCGAAACGAATTGTGATTGTATTGTATTACGCAATTTGGGTACCTACTGGATTAGAACATAATTACCTATAGGATATTTTTTTACGCCGGAGGTATGTTCCCACGGGTAAAACTAGTCACTTACATAAGAACATCTTCTTCTGCAGGTATGATGCCCACACAGTAATGGCAGGGCGCAAGAGTCTGTTCATATTCCTGATGGGTTTGGCGTGGAAGTGCCGCTACAGTATGCCGCTACTGCTAAGCGGCACCGTGGCCATACTCGGCAGGGCGTGGATGTTCCAGATCAGGGTACACACGGTACACAGGCTGCATGAGAATGAGGTAATTGTCTCTTTCATACATAAGAATAAGAATTGGTTGGTATATTTATTTGGCACAAGTTCACTAAGATTACGCCTAAATGCTCTGAAGGGCTAGGAGAGACAGAGGCAACACAATATTTTTTTTGTGTCATTGAAATTTTCATGCAGCGAAAACAAGTTTGTCAAAACGTTATTAAAAAAAAAAATATACATTTAATTCGGATAACAATAGATCCATACATTTTACCAAAATTGATCCAGCAGAAAAAAAAACAAACGCATGATTTCATCAAGAGTAGTTTAATCCACTTCGAAATTCAATAAAAAAAAACTTCTTTTACAAAAAATACAATCGACTTCCAAAATGCAAAATGTAAAATAACTTTAATTTCGGAATTCGATGTCTTTGGATCAGTATTTTAGTTTTTTGCCACCGATTTCCGAAATTACTTAGTTATTTTTCACTTTGCAGTTTGGAAGTCGGTTGTATTTTTTGTAAGTTTCTTTAACACTTTTTAATGGGTTGGTTTGTAATTTATCTAAGTTACAATAGCCTAATGTCAACTGCTCATCACCTTACAAAATATTGCTTTTCTCGATGCAGGGACTTGAATTGTTGAGGAGTTCTCCAAGTACTTCACCATCAGCTCCACTGCACCATATGAATTGTGACGAGCATCAATTACTTACCAACCATATTAAAGTATCTAATCGAATCGCAACCCGTGAAATACATATTATTGAGTAGTTGCGGTGGCCATCTGTGTCCTTCATCACCAGTTGCACTTTACCAAATGGTGCTTTCTGAGAGCAAATGCACGAGCTACTGTAAAAATACCCAAATCGCTCATGGTGTTCCTATAATATTTGAAGAGTTCCCTCGATTTCTCCAAGATCCCATCATCAGATCGTGACCAAATGACAATGGGACCAACAAAAAAGTATACCCTTTCGAAGAAAAAATAATTTTTCGAATCGGTCCAGCCGTCTTCGAGTAACCGGGGAACAAACATAAAAAAGTCCAACGTCGGTTAAATAAAGCAATTTTCTCAAATTCTGAAATTAAATGAAATGAAATGAAATTGTTTATTCTGTAAATAGGATATCGGAATCACTTTTACACGTCATATAAAAAAATATTAAAAATAAGCTAGATGAGTTCGTGAGTTCTGAAAAGCATTGAGTAGAAAAATCAAGTTTTGAAAAGAACCTCCTCAATTTACGTAGGGTAGGTAGGTAACATGTCCAAAAGCAATGGATTGTAAGATTATACTTAGGTACAGACGCCAGCACATCAAGCTACCCGAAACTGTCAAATTTTCCCAATCAACTTTGAACCTTATACTTCAGCGATAAAGTTGAAAATCTATTAAATAAATTTGACAGATTGTAGTAGCTTGATGTGCTGGCGTCTGTACATAGGTACCAACATTTACGTAAGTATGAATCCCTGTCATTACACAAATCGGATATCTATGTCTAGCTGCTAGTTTGCGCCGACAAGATTATCTGTTTGCCCTTGCATGCATTAAGTCTTTGCTAGTTAATTCGATTACCTGCTGCAGTCACTGGTATTTTGTAACTGTGTAGTAGAGTAGGTACCTACTAGAAACTAAGCGTATTAACAGGAGTATCAATCCTTTCTATGAAAACGTTATTAGGTTATTACGCATGTTTATATAATTATAGTCTAAGAGGGGCTTGTAACTAAGTAATAGCCGCACGGGTCGATCGATCAGGCTAATTTTCTTTTTGTCGGAAAATTGGGAAAACCCCCCTTTCCCTGTTTTTACATTAAAATTAACAATTATTACGAAAAAAACCTGTACATATCCATTTTTAATGTGTTAGCTTCTTTCATTATGATTCCAACGACATAAGTTTTATAATCAGCTCGCATACAAAACTTTTGAGATATCGTCATTTTAATCTCAAGTGGTCATACCCTTTTGACCCTGACCCCAGGGCGTGACCCGGGAGGCTGGACACCGGAGGGGCTAATAAAACAATGTCTAAGAAAACTTCACGGTAGAACAATATAATTAGTGTCGCGTCGCGCCCTGCACGAAGCTTAAGCCGTAGGTCCGCCGGGACCTACGGCTTAATATATCATTCTTGGATCTTTGACAGTCGTTACGGGTCGTCAGAAGCCCGAAAGTCTGACAACCAGTCTTACCAAGGAGTATCGTATTACCCAATAACTGGGTTGTGGAGGTCAGATAGGCAGTCGCTCCATGTTGAATTCTGGTATTCAGCTGCATCCGGTTAGACTGGAAGCCGACCCCAACCGGAAAAGGCTAGGCAGATGATGATGACTTATAGTCCGTTGCTGGGGAGTTTGATGCGCCTCTTCTTCCCAGCTAAAGCACTGGGAAGTGGTGCAGGGCGGGCGTTTTTGGGGGACTGTCTTATGTAATTTTGACGTTTGAAAAGTGCTTATTCTCAGTCTACTTTGAACAAATGACTTTTGAATTTTGAATATGTTAGATAAATTTGTTTATTCAACAACGTAAATGACGCAATGAACAGTGCCGGTTTTAGCAATACCGGCGCCCCGGGCGAGATTTCTGTGGCGCCTACTCACTACTCTTGGAGAGTAGAGGGGCGAAAATTTTAGCTTTTGTTCTAGTTTGAGGAATAAGAAAAAGAAAATGCAGGATGCTAAATCGAGCGAAGCAAGCTCAAAAATTTCAGCACCCCGCCACGGAAAACTTGGATTTCTTTTATGCAGAAAAATTTGAGAATTCAGACTTCAGAGAACGCAGGGTGCAAGAGCGAGCTCAATTTTTTTTTGCACCCCTCTGCGTCTTTTCTTTGGCCCGTTCATATAAAATAGTACCTAAACTTTGTCGACTTGTACAGAAAAACATAATCCTGTCTTTGCTGTCCCGCAGTCGGGTAAAAAAAGAGTTAAATAACAAAAAACCGGCCAAGTGCGTGTCGGACCACGCACAATGAAGGGTTCCGTAGTTGGGATGAATTTATCCCAAAAACAAACTTAACTTTGTAGTTGAAAAATATGTTCTCCCATACGGAATGTATGGGAAAACATGTTTTTGCAAAGTTAAGTTGGTCGATTATTACTCGTTAACCTGTAAAGCCTACTTAGTTTTCCTTTTAATTTCGTTATATCAGCTACTGTTGTGATTTTTTTCACACAAAACCAACCATTTAGCCGGCAGGGGGGGGGGGGGACACTTGACTCTAACAAAATTTAGCACTTTAAAGCTTAATATTTCGCAAACGAATCCCTGAATCCAAAAATGGTTTTCACAAACTCACAATATTTTTGAAGGACCTTTCCAATGATACCCCTCACCATGGGATAAAAAAATAAACATTACCACTTTACGTGTATGAGAGGTACCCTAAAAAAAATGTTTTTCATAATTTTGTTTTACCACTTTGTCGACGACGTAATTAATATGTATACCTATGCCAAATTACAACTTTCTAGTACTAAGGGTCTCGGAGCTAGACCGCGGACAGACAGACAGACAGACAGACGGACATGACGAAACTATAAGGGTTCCTTGTTTACTACGGAACCCTAACAAAAAGTTTAGAGAAATAAAAGGTCGGTGGTTCGCGTTGGGCGCCCCTTCATGTCTGGCGCCTTGGGCGAGTGCCCATGCGCGCCCTACCCTAATGCCGCTACTGGCAATGAATATTGTTGAACTGTCAAAATGAAAGCCATTGCTACTCTAAGTGTTTTATGCAACTACCACGCAGGTACAATCACTTTGTAAGAACAGATTTTTATTTCCAGTTGTCTTATTATGACGAGGACGATGAACAGGACGACGACGAGGCCACGTGGGACACTGAGTCCTCAGACTCGTGGGAGACCATCGTGGAAGAGGTGGCATACGGCTGATCACACAGTGGCCCACCCTCAGCCATCGCGGGTCAAACCGGCCACGACGATTACTTACTAAATTGTAACAAACCAGAATACCCGGAAAATTTCGCGTTGTTGCATACTTAACTTTTTAATTAGTCGAGATTTTTAATTTATATTCTTTATGGCACCTCTTTAGGTTACTTATGACTCATGAGCTATTCGAATATCATAAAATATTTGGCCCCAAGTCTTAAGGGGAGGCGCGGAAATTTATTCGTTGTTACAATGTATAGTAGAAGTCGGCGTAGCTACATAGGTTCACGGGAATTTAATTTATTATGTTGGCATAGATTTCTGCCGTATTTGTATATATTTTATCGTCATAGATATTATGTTTTTTTAAAGATGGTCGTCTGTGGAACTGTGTTATCTTAAGTGGTGCTTTTGGGTTCCAGAATTTATATTTTATGCGATTTTTTTAACACTGCTTTGGGGTCTCTCTCGCACTGTCAAATGGTGTTGGGTATATGGTAATGAATCGCACGAAATAATCTTTACTTTAGTAACAATTGTTGTTAAACATGTTGTCGAACGTATACGCTGCGCAACCGCAACGCCCACGCCGCTTCAACGAGACGTTACTTTCAAATTTTCGATAATATCTAAGCGATGGTAACGCAGCGACTACGCTAGCTGTGAAGGCATTTAGACTTGGTAATAGAATCTGATGATAATTGGCTCAATGAGTTTTTTTTAAGTGTCGACTTTGTAGAGCGTCGTCTCTGTCACACATTCCTGTGTGACTCTCTAATGCTCGCTCGATGAACCCGCAGTTTTTTGCATTTTGCAGCTCAGTTGATAAAAATATGATTCGCGACCATAACAAATATGTATTTACAGAATTATAATCATTAGTACATCTTTCTAAATTAGATTTGTTTCATATGAATTTTTCCATAAGAGATATTTTATTCTTATGGAAATTTCGCGGGATACCACTGCGGATCTTCCGGCTCGGAGACTGTAATTTTCTCTATTTTAAAACGTTTGTTCTAGCAAAACTGTGATTCAAATTTCACAGTGTATAGGTAATTAATATTATTATGACGGACTTAGGTATTTATACACCGTGACATTTCAGTTCTTTTAGAAAAGCAACCCACTTCATGTAGGTATCCAATACTATCCAATGACTATAAAACATTCCTTTAAAAAAATTTGATATATTGTAACAATTTTTTAATTACTCTTAGAGGTATTTTATGTCGGTACATTGAGTGGCCCTTTGTTAGACGACTAAAATGTCACGGTATATATTAATAAAAAAAATAAAAAAATTGTAGTCTTTGGATACATGAAGTTGGTTGCTTTTGCAAGACGACTAAAATTTCACGGTGTATAATGCTCAGTAGAATTTGAAATCTACCTAAACGGTAAAAGTGTTGAAGAAGTTTCAATCAGTAAGTAACGACCGGTAAGATATCAGTAGATATGAATCAGATATAACTGTACCCTAATTGCGTAATACACGATCAATCACAATTTGTTTCGATTTGAAACAGATTGCTAATCCATTGCTTTATAAGTTGGAAAAAAAATCTACTCAACAACGTAAATAACGTAATTAATGTTGTTGAAGAGTCGTTTACGAAAATAAGTTACGCAATTAGGGTACAGGGGGCCTACCACCAGCCCAAAAGCAGTATTACTTCAGTGGGAGAAAGAGATGGAGTTTTGTCGACGGAAGAATAGACAAAATGACAGATTGTGATTGTTTATCTGTCATTTTGTCTATTCTTCCGTCGACAAAACTCATTTCTACGGTGGTCATGCTACGCGTGCTGTAGAGCTTCATCTCTTTCCCACACTACCTACAGAATGTGTTGAAATTATAAGACCCTGTAAAATGAGATTATATACACTCAAATATAACGAGAATAGACAATTCCGTGGCGTACTAGCGTGGATTTTAGACGCCCGGGACGTACCTACGCAAACGTTGCCCCCTCATTTATGAATGAAAAAATTTTTCGTATAATTGCTTACTTAAATTGTGAAAGTAACACTCACGAAAGTACTCACAATAGCAAGTCAATAATAAGTACGTAGTAAGTACCTTTAAATAACGGCGATTTTACTTAAGTAATAAAACAATACAAGAATGAGCGAAGCGACCTCGAAAATATTAGCATCTTGTATACCTACTACATTAGGTTATCTTTTAATTTAACCATTCATACCTGATTCATAACGCCTAGACTGGCCTCCTGCGCTAGGTTGTAACTAGTGATGTGCTGGATCGTTAAAAAATGTGATCTGCGGTTACGATACGGATACGGATCATACGGGTCTAGATCCGCGAATACGGATACGGATCTCAACTTTCTTCAGGTTCAGCAGGAATTATTTATGATCCTCGTCATAACTGACTTTTGGGGGACAAAGCTGCCAAGTTACTCTTTTAGAATTTTTTCCATAATTGTAGTTTTTATTGACTTTTATTTTACAGTTTTTAACACAGCTAACTATTTACATTTGGTACTAAATTAAAAGACTAACTAACTATCTCTATAAATAAAAATAATAAAAACAAAACGACACTTAGGCGTCGAAGTATTCGTCCGCATCGCTGTTATCCGGAAACGTGCCCAGAAGACTGGCGGCAATTTTTGAAATACAATTTACCATTACTCAATATTAATAATGACGTATACTTTTTCAAGTTCTTGAAAACAACATAGTTTTAATTGATGTGTTAACTCACATAATTATTTCAATTAGCATAGCACAAATATTAGAGGTTTGATCTCACTACAAAGATAGTTTAATTACTACCTTATATTTACTGGTACTTACTCTATTTGAATTATAATATATATGATAAAAATTTTTTTTTTTACTAATTTAGTTTGAAGTTGTAGTATTTCATTGCCACATATCTTTAAAATTTCATATACGTAATGAAATGTATTAATATAAAAGATCCGTTCAAGATTCGCCAAAAAGTAACGGATACGGATACAGATCTTTTTTCTCCCTCGGATATCCGCGGATACGGATACGAATATCCGGCACATCATAGCAATACCTGTGTTACGGCAGCCAGTGTTTTCTCCCAATCAGTAGGATCTGGATTTTATGCAATATATAATAATTTCATATAGAAATAAGAGTTTAGTTTGCCGACATGTGAAGAATAATAGGCTACAAGAGTCTCGGATCGGATAGGTAAGATATTTTTGCAAATTCACCTTAGCTATAGTACATTACTGCCGCGGCCTGCAAAAGGGGCTTTGATGAACGATCGTGAAAATGTGGGTGAAGCGAAACCGAAGCACACAACGTGTGTCCATCAATGCCTGGTTGCGGCCAAGGCTTGTATAGTACTTGTTCTCAAATAATGCGTGGAAATTCAAACTAATTATAAATTAAATAATAATCAATGACGAACAACAGTAAGACCGCGTTCCGAGATACTATGCGTTTTATGCGCGTGTACTCACAAAGGTTATTGCAATTTTGAGTCCTGTGCTAATAAAGCATAAAAGCTTATTTTCGCTGATCGGTGACTGCGCGGTTGCTGCTCAGGAAGGATTTCAAAATAAGCTATATGTAGTTAGCATAAGACACAAAATTGCAATAACCTTTGGGAAAACACGCGTATGTCAAAAAGGATTTTAGATCTTAGATTACGGATCGCCCACGGGCTCACTGCACTATTTGTAATTTGTTTTATAATACTCTCAACTTGCACCTTGACAATTTATAATGTCTTTGGGAATTACAAAATTGTTCATATTGCTTCCTTCTACCATACCATTCTAGGTTCAAAATTGGTATACAGGAAATTTTTCGTCGGTTATTTAAAAAAAACAGCTGTTCCATACATTTTGACCGCGTAGGTATTGCACTTTTCTATAAACAGCTGGTTTTTTTTAAATAACCGACGAAAAATTTCAACGCAGTGGGGTTCAGAATCATGTACTGAATCCATGGTTTTAGTTTTCGCGTCGATGGCCTTGCCACCCCGTATTAATTTGTAAAACAAACTGTGTCCATTGTACCTAACATGAATAAATATCTCAATTTCAAGCGGTCTTTCTTTTAATTTTACCCTGTTTTCCATGTAAATTTTTAGGGTTCCGTAGCCGAATGGCAAAAACGTAGCTCTAAGGCCGTTTGTCCACCGCACAAAGTCAATCAAGTGCCAGGATTTCGGTCTCCGAATTTTTAAGTAAAGGTTCATGCACAAACATCAGTCACGTCAACGTCAAGTCGCCGATAAGTCACGTCAATTTCAGGGACGTGTGTGAACAGAGACAGTCAGTCAGTCATAGCAACACCTGTTTCGTTCGTAGCAATACAAGTTTTGACTTGCCGGTGACGCGATGTCGCCTGAGACGCGCCAGTAGTGACGTGACTGATGTGTGTAGCCAACGTCCTACAATAGTATAAAAGATAGTCATAATTTTGGTAACTATTGCTAGGAAGGCTGGTTTAGTATTTGGTGGATGTAGGGCCCTCCTCTGGTGACAATGGTGACGGTCTGCCCGCATGCGGCCGGCCAAGTGAGTGAGTGTTTCCGAGAAACAAGATTCTGCAAAACGTTACTGCAGTTTTGTTAATAAAATACATTGGTGCCGATTCTCTTGTGTACAAACTGAACTAAATTTAAGTTCAGTGCATCTTTTTCTTTCTATTTCATTAAGAAAAGGACAGAAGATAAATTTTAGTTTAGTCCTGTCAAATTAATCAGCGCTTGACGTAAATTGACGTAATTTTAGTCGGCAAGTTTTTAATCACGTTTAAACTTATATGGAGAGTGACAGGCGCTGATTAATTTGACAGGAATAAACTAAAATTTATCTTCTGTCCTTTTCTTAATGAAATAGAAAGAAAAAGATGCACTGAACTTAAATTTAGTTTAGTTTGTGAACAAGGGAATCGGCACCACTGTTACGGTGAAGTCTAACTTGATGTCACACTATGCCACTTACGCAAATATGATTCAACTTGAGTCGAATATAGTTTGTACTATAATATAAATAGTACCTATAGGACCATTAAAAGTAACTGTTTTTTCAATTTTCCTAATTAAATACGCGTTATAGATTAGGCCTGAATTCCTCTTACGCTGATGTCGGTCGCGCGTGCATAGGTACGTAGGTTGTGTTCTATATACTCGTAGCACCATACTGCGACGCTGACGTCAGCGGCGCGTACGTACGTATTCGTGATGTTCCGGATATCCGTATCCGCGGATATCCGAGGGAGAAAAAAAGATCTGTAGCGGTTACACTGCCACATACGAACTACGCATCATAGACATGATGTCACACAATTCCTGCATCGCGCAATTAGAGTTTACCGACCGATCGACATTATATGTATACAAGATCCGTTCAAGATCCGCCAAAAAGTAACGGATACGGATACAGATCTTTTTTCTCCCTCAGATATCCACGGATACGGATATCCGGCCCATCACTAGTACGTACGTTGCGTACCTACGCGACCGACGTCAGCGTAAGAGGAATCCAGTCCATAGGGCGGAACTCGGAGCCCGAGCTGCCATAGTAACTATTGTGTGTATGGAAGTTCTACAAATAAAAATATTTGAATTTGAATTTTAAGTGCTCTACACATCTACATACCACACATTTCATACCATACATTTCAGTAAATTTTGGAAACGAAGACCTAAATTTAGAAATGGTATAAGCCACTAACCTATTCGTCGGTCGGTGCTGCAGTATTGAGTTCTAGCAGATTGAATAAATAAATGTGGTCATTTTTTACCGAAAGGTCGTAAAATACAATTTTTCATTTTTCTCTCGATTGAATCGGTACCCTAATTACGGAACTTATTTTCATAAACGATTATGACAAATTTGTTTCATTTTGACAGTTCGACAACATTCATTGCGTTATTTACGTTGTCAGACTTTTTTCCAACTAATGAAGCAATGGATTAGCAATCTGTTTCAAATCGAAACAAATTGTGATTGATCGTGTATTACGCAATTAGGGTACTGATCTGTCCCTTCCCTACTTTCGAGACAACGTCTGAATCTTCTGTCAGAACTCTACCAACTTCGTATTTACCCTTGCTATATATATCTACGGTCAAGATCCGACTGCGTCCGTTTTCAGGGCCGAACCGAAGCCGTTGGATACAACAGCTCGCGTGTGGAGCCAGACACGCTACAGCCCCTCTTAATCGCTGGCTGTTTAGCTGCGACGCGACATCCCATCAAGGCAGAGGGTTTTGGGATTTGTTCCCAGTCTTACTTTTACCTGTCATGTTCCACGAACGACAATTCGTCGCATCCATCGTTGGCAAGCTATTGGCTGTAGTCTAAAATTTTCGTAACAATAATTGTTTTTTACATTTGATTACGGTTAATTTAATGTGACTAACGTATAGTATGTGATTGCCGTTACATAATTGGACCATATTGTGCGATCAAATGTACTTGAACCAGTACCCTAATTGCGTAATACAACACAATCTGTTTCGATTTGAAACAGATTGCTAATCCATTGCTTCATAAGTTGGAAAAAAATCTGCTCAACAACGTAAATAACGCAATGAATGTTGTTGAACTGTCAAAATGAAACAAATTAGGCATAATTGTTTACGAAAATAAGTTACGCAATTAGGGTACAGAGGGCCTACCACCAGCTCAAAAGCAGTATTATTTTAATATTACTTCAGTGCAAGAAAGAAATGGAGCTATACGTCCTGTAGAGCTTCATCTCTTTCCCACACTGAAGTAATATTAAAATAATACTGCTTTATGAGCTGGTGGTAGGCCCCCTGGTTCGTAAGTCGAATATACAATATGTTAAAAAACCCTGTTCGATCCGAATGTGGCACATAGGTATTGCAATAACATTACCTAAAAGTAATAAAAAATCTAATTATTATTGAAAATAAAAAGTTATTGCTATTAAAAATAAAATTTTAGTAGGTAACAAAATTACCTCAAATTCATTAAAAATTAGCAAATTTTCAACAGGGGCCTACCACCAGCTCAAAAGCAGCATTATTTTAATATTACTTCAGCGGGTAAAAGAGATGGAGCTATACGTCCTGTAGAGCTTCATCTCTTTCCCACACCGAAGTAATATTAAAATAATACTGCTTTATTAGCTTGTGGTAGGCCCCCTGGGGTCTTAAGTTATGACACCCGCTAAACTATGCAGATGGCCGCCCGCGCCCCGTGAATAATAACCCGGTATTCCCCACTGAAAAAAAAACGTTAGGTTTTTTCGGTTTTCCTGAAAATTACCACATAAATAGACTCTCAGTACGATACCTAACAGCACCCTCACGGATCGAACAGGGCTTTTTTATATGTTGTTTAAACAGGGTTATTGGTTATATACGTCGGCAATCCGTTAGGTAAGGGGATGTAGGAGAGGTCATTTGCAACCAAATTACCTATAACCCCTATGCCAATATTAACCATTTTCGAGTAAATTAACTTTTTTTTAAATGTATGAAGTAAAATTATAAAATGTACCCAATAACCCTGAAATACAGGATTAATGGATAAACGTAACCATTTTCAAATAATTTAACATTTTACATTTTAAAATGTATGAAATAAAAATGTAAAATGTAACCAATAACCCTGATATACAGGGTCACAGAGTGTGAGCGTTATGGGGCTCACACTCAGTGCGCTGGATTGGAGGATACTGCTGCGTGGATTCTTGAATAAAACTCATTAACTTGTAGAACGTTGTTTTACTTGTTTCACCAATTGTTCGATAATTACAGCCAGTGTCGTTTGCTTTTTTTTTTTCTGTTGGGCATCTCATAGCTGGCCTCTGAGGCCATGACTATTTAACCGAGCAAACCTGTGGGTGCCTTAAGCTGCTACACTTAAAGCCTCCAGCCAGGGACTTACAAACTAAACTTATAAACTAGGTGAACGCTCGCTAAGCGCACCCCCTGTGGGGTACGAGCCTCGGCTTAGGGCGTTTACCGGAGGGAGGACTTCAAAGATGGGACGGGCTGGATCAAAGTTTTGATCATGATTATTAATCGGGGAATTTAAAGCTACGTGCTCAGCTGCAACAACTGCTGGCACCTCGTTTTCGAGCAAGGGTCGGGGGGGAGTAACATTTACTCGGGGGCGCGGCGGTCGCGATCGCAAAGGACCTCGACGGCGAGGTCGGAATGACGGGAAGCGTCTGTACTTGTGTCCTAACGTACTCGTTTCCCTACTAGACTCCTGATGGATGATAGTCGTGTCGTCTGGGTCGGTAAGAATATGCCTTGGTCGGCGAACATGACTGATTTTACTGGGGACATAATTGGCGGCCTCGACAACCAGAGGGTTGCGATGTTTGGCCGCGGACTCAAAGAAACGCTTCGAAGTGCGTTTGAGGAACTGATGGATGGTAAGGATTTTAAGATCGATATGGAGGCTCTCGTTCCTCACAAATCAAGGGGAGCCGGTAGCTCTACGGAGGAATCGATTTTGAAGGGTTTGTAACCTATGGATATGATGGGGTTTTGCATGAGCAAAGACGGAACCCGCATAAGTCATGATTGGGCGAATGCAAGCCGTATAGATCCGCAATTTGCACTTTAGTGACAATTTGCTACTTGCATTTAGGACGGAATGGAGCCTACCGAGAACGAAAGCGGCTCGCGAACGGGCCTGCTTTATGTGTTCTGCGAAAGAGAGATGGTGGTCTAGAACGACACCTAGATATTTGGCTCGCTTCTCCCAAGGGATAGGCTTGCCGAACATGGTGAGTGGTCGGGGGAGAGGATTTCTAAGAGTCGTGCGCTGTTTCGTAAAGAAAACCGCTTGACTTTTGTCGGGATTAACTTCGATCCGCCATTTTCGAAACCAATCGCCAAGTTTATTGACGATTCGTTGGAGAATGCGGGCTAAGTTATCGGGAGAAGTAGGGACCCCTAAGGTAGATGGCCGTATCGTCTGCGAACAGAGCCAACTGCGCCTTCACACTCTTAGGGATCTTAGGGAGCTAGCACGGAGCCCTGAGGGACTCCTGCACGAATAGGACGGGGATATGTCGTTCGCTCAATATGCCTTACAGTTGTAGTAAATTACATGGGTACACGTAGCGGCGGTGACGTCCCGCGTAACAAATCAATTATTCAATTAAACTAATTTTCCTAAATCGGTTGTCGGGCCCAACTCCAGGTCCACCAATCAGAGAGAGGCAGAGAACGGACAGGTTCCGACAAGTTCAAACCTGCATCGACTTGATCTGGAGTTGCGCCCGACCATTACAAAGTTAACGATTAACAAATCAAACAAACTATAACTAGAGAATTACTTATAGGTATGTATCACTGGCCGTGTTTATTCACTATTCACTAATCACTGATTTTCCTTAAGTTCATTATGGTGCGAGTGGGCGTCCTGCACAGAGAGGTCATTTGCAACCAATATTACCCCTAATTACCTGTATACCAATGTCAACTATTTTCGAGTAATTTGACATTATTTGTTTTAAAATGTATGAAGTTCAAATATAAAATGTCAAATTATGCGAACATTTGCATAGGGGTCAATCGGCGTCATTTGGTTGTAAATGACGCCTCCTATATCCCCTTAATGTATAACCCTGTATGTATAGCTTATTGATGAATGCGAAACGTGCACGGTTGTACAACTAAAGATCGATTTCCATAATAAAATACGCGGTAATAATATATTTTAAATAGTAACCCTTAAGTACCCTAGTGGTCCCAATTTAACATTTCAAATTATCAATATTATCTTATTCGAAAGCGACTAACTTTTTATACTTTACACCTTTTTTTACATGTTTGTTACGGACTGGCCACGGGACATTCGCCATAGCGAATATTCGCGCGGTGCGAACGGCGAGGCGTCTAACGACTGAAACGAACGCATAGAAATCTACAGACGCCAGCACATCAAGCTACCCGAAACTGTAAAATTTTCCCAATCAACTTTGAACGTTATATTTTAGCGATAAAGTTGAAAATCTATTAAATAAATTTGACAGATTGTAGTAGCATAGTATAAGGAGAGGTAGTAAGCTATCTTCATACAAACGCACCGCGCGCGGCTTGTATGTGTGGGGCCATAGTATCTATGCGTCGCCGCACGCACACTTAACAAAATCTCGACCGGTTTCTCACGAAAAACGGGTCGAGATTTTGGACTATGGCCCCACTCATACAAGCCGCGCGCGGTGCGTTTGTATGAAGATAGCTTACTACCTCTCCTTATACTATGGTAGTAGCCTGATGTGCTGACGTCTGTACTTATCAGGCCACGCGGAGCGGCGAACGGCGAAGCGACCGGCGAAATGTACCGAGCGAACGGCACGGGCGACTGGCGGCGCGGCCGGCAAGTGAAACAAATACATGAATCATTATTTAGAAGTCTGGCAATATCGAGATAACTTTGATAAAGACATTTCGCTCTCGGACTTCCGTACTGGTCGCTGCGGCGAACGTGACTGCCCGTGGCCTGCAAACGATGCCGCGCGAATGTTCGTCTCGTTCCCCGCGTCGTCGTTCGCACCGCCGATCCCCGTGGCCAAGCCGTAACCCTGTTCTTCTATAAGATAATAATGATGAAATCATAATTTTTCTCGTGCGGATGTAATTTTTTGATGTGTAACATCTTTCCTCTTGCTTTCCTGCAATCTGTGGGAGCGATTTCGTGAAAAGGGACGGAAGTGTGTAACAGAAAGCCGGGGAAGTGCGCGCTATTTGATTTGACCAATGAGCGCGCGCGGTTCTAAAGTTAGCCGTCAGAAACGACCTTGACGAGGCCCCTTTTCGGACCACTTGCGTTTAAACCCCGGTTTCTCGCCATTTTACTATTCATGAACCCCATATAAAACTGATAACTGTAACTGTTTCGTAATACAGGATAAGTTTTAAAAAAAATCAGATGTTCCCTACATTTATGTTCGCATAACTCGTCAAAATGTAGGGAACAGCTGATTTTTTTTCGCGATTTCAGGTTTGGTCCCATAGTAAAAGTTGTTCATAACGGTGAGTAAAACCAAAAAACTCTGTATAATGTATGTAATTCCTATTCGATCCTGTAAGACTTACCTAAGGTGAGTGGGGGCAAGATGAAAAACGGGGTAACACAAAAAGTCGTCCATAGCGCCAGATTCTGTGCAGTTTTAGCAGTGATGGCAACATTGTTAAGACCGCTATTTTGTTACGTCGCACACCTCAGTCACACACACACACACCTTAGTGAGTGGTTTGTGTGAAAAATGCAAATGTCTGCACATCGACTTTTACGCAAGTTAATCGAGTTTTTTAATCTTACCCCGTGTCCTGTAACTTTAATTACGTGGTAGGTATGAGTGTTTTATTGGAATATCTACTTATTATTTGTAATTCTTAGTTGTGTTATAACATCATAAAAACTTTTTTTTTAAGAAAACAACCGACTTCAAAAAAAACACTACAAAGTGAAAAATTACTTTAATTTTGGAAGTCGGTGTCTTTGGTTTTTAATTTTCGTTCTTTGTCACCGACTTCCGAAATTAAAGTTATTTTTCACTTTGTAGTGTTTTTTTTGAAGTCGGTTGTTTTTTTTTTTAAGTTTTTATTTTTCACTTTTTAGTTGTGATACCTACCCCACACACATTCGAATAGCACTACCTGCTATGTAAATAACAGTGACAGGAAGTTATCATAATATCATCCACATACCAAGTGAGGAAAAAATACGTATTATTGAAGCTAACTAAAAAACTACCCAAGCAAAGTTAATAAAATTTATATGGGACCACCTCTGAAGTATGATCTACCAAACAAAAAAAGAACCATCAAAATCAATTCATAATTGACGGAGTAAGCGCGTAACAAACATACAAAAAAAAAAGACAACATACAGTCGAATTGAGAACCTCCTCCTTTTGGAAGTCGGTTAAAAATATGGCTATTTTTCTTATTTTAGGATTTACTTCAATTTTCCGTCTTTACCCATCAATATTTGACGGGGTAAGATGAACATTTAAAAGACAAAGATGAAAAGATGCGAAATTTTGTTTTGTATCTTCATAGTAGGATAAAGTAAAGGGTAAAGTATTTATTTGACTGATACTGATGTTTTATTGGCAGTATAACCTTATCCAATTAAAGTGAAAAGTTTGAGAACCTCTACTTTCAATGTTCCCCCGGTGGGGTAAGATAGATATATAGTTTTTTTTTAAATCGTTTTATCTTTGTTAACTAAAGGTATTCGGACACTACAGACAGTTGAGAGGTTTAAGGGCACTTCAAACTTGAGACTAATGAACACCAACAACGTCTGATAATCATTTGAACGATTTTAGAAACTATGTCGATCTTTCCCCATCACCCTTTCATCTTCCCCCTGTTTCAGTTTCATGATAAAAACATTTTACTGAATTTTTTTTTTTGCTTTCTAACAGATTTAGCAGGATGTTATCAATGTGATGGAAAAATACACTTTTTGCTCTTTACTCACTACAATTTTTTTTTTTGCATATACTAATATGTACTGTTCTACAAGACTTCAAATACAACACTGCTCATCTCATCAAAAAATCGTTCGATCTTGCCCCCACTCACCTTATAAGAATTTCCTTTACAATAAAACGACTACTAAAAACAAGCTTTTCACCCATATTTTTAACGGTTTTAAATACTTCGTAATCATAAGTCTTTTGTCTCTGCTCTCCCCCAAATTGAACAAAAATGTCTTAAATAAAAAATTGCATTACCTACTCATAGTGTTAATTTAATAAAATACAATTTTCTTTAAAAAGAAAAGTATTCTTCGTTACGAAAAATCATTTCGAATAATACCTGAATAATTTTTTTCAGGATATAATATGTTTACTGTTGCGTATTATAGTTCGATTCAAACTTATTGGCAGTTAGCTACTCGCTGCGCAGTACCCCACCCCTCACCCCCGCTGACACATGAATTCGTTTCTGCGCAGCGACTCGCCTCATGTTCCGACCCGCCTTAAGTTTGAATCGGGCTGTACCAAGGTGAGATGTCAGATGTTACACATCATTATACAACTACTTACTGTAAGGGTCAGTTCACACCGAGACGTGACGCGACGCGACGATGCTTGAAGAGGCCAGTGGTTTCACGTTGCGCAGCGCAGCGCCGCCAAACGCATCGCAATGTGCGAGTCGCGGGGCGCATTTTGAAGTTGCTGGTAGCGCCACGCCTCGCTGCGCAACGAGACAGCGAGACGCCACGCAGAGCAGCGGAACGTGTCTACGTTACTTACTTTACTTTACTTTACTTACGTTCGCCGCGAGCTAGCCTCGCTAGCTAACAGTAGTAGTAGAGAAAAAGTCAGACATATCGCCCAAGTAACACATCAAAGCAGTATAGCGGCCGACTTACAGCATTTCTGTATCCTTTTCGCATTTTGAGTTAGTTCTATAGTAGCATTACAAACGTGTATAGGGCTACTGTAATGCTTATTTGGGCACAAATTATACGGCTTTAGATCCTAAATAGGTTCACAACAGTTGTTTAATTGCATTACAGGCGTATTATATAAATTATATTAGCATTATTGTGATCAAATAAGGTATCAGTCGCATTAAAGAAGCATCATTACGGTCAATGAAGTTGCCAATCGCATTACAGAAGAATTATACTAGCAATATTATTGATAATGAAGATGTTAATTGCATTACAAAAGCATTAGAATGTAGTAAAAGAATTATTAGAGCTATTTAAGTGTTCACAGTTAGAACATAAATAAATCCTAGATCAATGCAAAAACATCTCTATTACCACGGTAAAAATGTTATAATACAATTAACGTTGTAATTTAACTATTTTGTCTCGCAATATGATATGGACGAAGACTGTTAAAACTGAGTGAGTAACATTATATTTGTTTGCATCAAAACAAAATTTATAATACTGGCTAAGTTCCATCTTGGTATAATTGCAACTGCTATGTCGGATCATAATCAAATATACTTAGAAGTTAAGAAACATGAACCAGAACCGCCTAAAAGAGTAAAATATGAAGCTATAGATTATGAAAAGCTGTACAAAACTGTGAGAGAATGGAATACCACCAACGAAGACGATCTATACCAACTACTTGAACAAAAGTTATTATCCAGTGTCAATATCAGCAAAATATCAAAATATAAAATATTGAATCCGCCCAGGCAAGATTGGATAAACAAAACAATTATAAATCTTATAAATAAAAGAAACATACTGTGGAACATGCACAAAAAAAAAAGTGAATGATCAATTATTGCAGGAAAAATTTGTCAATCAAAGAAATGAAGTCAATCAACATATACAACAAACAAAAAGTGATTATTACCAAAATGCTTTTGATCAATGCAAGAAAAATCCAAAAAAAATGTGGAGTCTTATAAATGATCTCTGAATAAGGTTAGAGAGCAACCAGCACCGAGTAAACTCTTTATGCCATCTGGAGTTTTGACTGATCAGACAGACATTTGTGAGTGTTTTAATGACTTTTTCTCAAACATTGGATCAGTTCTGGCTAGTCAAATCCCCAATAAATACCATAACAATCTAACCCACACTAAAGGAACGCAGGTAACTGGAACCTTGGACACACTTTCACAAATAACACCATGCACCATAAATGAAATAGAAAACATAATTGAAAACTTAAAACTAAACACTAGCTCTGGCTTAGACGGTATAAACACTAAATCAATCAAATGCGTAAAAGACTTAATACTAGGTGAACTAACAAATTGTATAAATAAAAATTTAAAGCTTGGAACTTTTCCTGACAGCCTCAAAATTGCCAAAGTCAGCCCCATTTACAAAAATGGAAGCAAATCGGATCCAGGAAATTATCGTCCCATTTCAGTCTTGCCAGTTTTATCAAAAATTTTTGAACGTGTTTTATACAACCGCCTCGATGAACATCTAAGAGCGCAAAACTTTCTTTATAAAAAACAATACGGTTTTAGGCCAAAATCCAATACACTTTCTGCAACAGTAGATCTAATTACAAAAATTAAACTAAGTATCGACAAAAAGCAAATAGCATTAGGAATTTTCATAGACCTAAAAAAGGCATTTGACACAATAAGTCACAAACTGTTATTAAAGAAACTAAATGACATTGGTATCACTGGTAGTGCCCTTGATATCTTTAAATCTTACCTGGCAAATCGTTCTCAAGTGGTTAAGATTAAAGAAACCCAAAGCATTCCTAAAATCGTGAGTTATGGCATTCCGCAGGGATCAATTTTGGGACCCTTATTATTCCTAATTTATATAAATAATATTCATGAAGTTGGACTAAAAGGCGATGTATCGTTGTACGCCGACGATACAGCTTTATTTTATTTTGGACACTCTGTAGACGCTGTTATGTGTGACGCTCAGGATGATCTACATCTTTTAAATATGTGGTTCCAGTGCAATCTACTCACAATAAATATAGCCAAAACCAACTACATAATTTTCGCAGCAAAAAACAAAAAAATATCTCACCATTCACAACTAACCATAAATAATCAACCTATCAAAGAAGTTGATCACGAAAAGTACCTTGGATTAATTTTGGATAACCACCTGAACTGGAAGCCACATATGGAGAGGGTTAAATCGAAATTGACTTCGCTCACGGGAGCCCTACGGAGTGTTGTCTGATGTCTTCCACTCCAGGTTCGTTACAGTATATATAACACTCTTATAAAGCCTCACCTGGATTATCTTATAGAAGTATGGGGCACAGCAGCCAAAACCAATATAGAAACGCTACAAGTAGCACAAAATAAGTTAATAAAGACACTCTTCCATTATGATTACAGTACACCAACACAACAAATATACAATGAAACGAAGATAATGAACATATCACACACATACACATATAATACTTGCATCTAATAAGAAAAATACTTAATAAAAGCATTCACACACAAATACATTTTACAAAGAAACATCAAATACACAAAATTAGGCTAAGAAATGCGGATGACATACAATTATACCCACCACGCACTAGCTACGGCAAAAAAAATGTGATGTACGAAGGTGCTGCATTGTATAATAAACTACCAAAAACCATTAAAAATGCTAAATCTATGCCAATATTTAAGAAATGCTTAAAGTTACATATGTTTAATGAAAATAAAGTGAGCGCACCTTAGTACATTACATACCACATCTAGTTGCGCGCGTTCCGTGTATGTTTACGTTTTAGCTGTGTTAAATTATTAGCGATTACCCTACACTTTTTGAGTATTTTTGTGTATTCTAATTTATTTATGTTTTGCCAAAACTGTACGTTAATCAATTATGTTTATTTTTAATTAGTTAAATATTTCTCATGTAAGTGAAATTTCTTATGGGAAATAAAGATATCTCAAACCCGAAGTTTTTGACTCTTTTGTTATTTCATGGCTTCAAATATTACTGCGCAATTTAGTTTACTGTAAATGTCTATATACGTTTCATTGAAAATTTTCACGCGTCTTCGATATTTTGTGGTTTTTTTAAGATTTTATTAATAGATGTGTGAAATAACCAAAACAATTGTGTATTCCTAGTATAGAACGAATTTTACATAATTAACATAATAGTATTTGTTGGGCAGTATTAAATTAAGTTATATAATTATTAAATTGGTCTATTGCTTTTATAAATAGGTAAATGATAATATTTTTTGGTTATAAAATATTTACAAAATGGTGTCGGTCTATAGCCGCCTGGTGAGCCTTTAAAAAGACTAATTAATGCCGCCAGCAGTATAAATACTCACGCGTGAACAATTATTAAGCCAGAGGCCAGAGAGACGACTTTTGATGAACCACTGTAGTGTCATTGCCTATAAAGTAGTTCTACGTCCACCATAAAAAATGCTATTGTTTTGTTGATCATATAATATGTGCTTTTCCACAATATGGCCGACAAATAGTTTTACGAATACAGTAAAATGAATGTATATACAGCTTTACGCATTACAATAACTCACGTGTATTTGATTAACGAGCTGTTAGCTGTACAACAGAACTCAGTTAATCTTTAAAAATGCAAGCATTACATTGATTCACATTTATGCTGTTCAGCAGTACTAGGCTGTTACTAACCACTTAAAAGTGCTATTACACAACAAAAGGCACTAGAAACAACTCAAAGCTGTATAACGGATTTACGGTGCATTATAATGGTACAAGTTTATGCTATTAAGCAGCATTAGGCATTATCTTACTACTTAAAAATGCTATTGTAGACACTAAGTAAGACACTAAACACAGCTGAAAGCTGTATAGCGGATTTACGGGTCATTATAATGGTTCATGTTTATGCTATTAAACAGCATTAAGCATTCATTTACTACTTAAAAATGCTATTGTAGATCTAAATGCACTAAAAACAGGTGAAAGCTATACAGCTGCATTATGGTTTGCTGCACTAAAACTAAAGGCTGTACAAAAGCATTTTCATATGCCATTATCCAACCATTTTAAGGCTTGTGCAGACCAGCGCGATATCGCGGGCGCGACACTGGTAGCGCTGCCTGTCGCGCCCGCGATATCGCGCTGGTCTGCACAAGCCTTTACAGTGTAAAGCATCATAATGGTTTTGAAATGCCTAATATACAGCGTCTAATGCTCGGTGAACTTATATAAGAGTTTATACGGACCTTAAGTTCTACATAAGTTTACCATTCGTTTCTTAAAATGCTTCCTGTGTTACTTGGGCGGAAACGGCTCCAACGGTTTTTATGAAATTTTGTATGCAGGGTTTCGGGAGCGATACATCGATCTAGCTAGGTTTCATATTTAGAAAACGACGTTAAAAAAAATTCATCCAGATATTGAAATATGAAGAATGCACTCCATAAAACGAATCCAAGCATGGAGCGAAGATAGGTCGTATTTACATATATCGTTATTAATTTCCTTGTTGACAATTAGCTCCAAATTATTAATTTCTTTTGGTGTGGCTTTACAAATGTCACATCGCTGTGTACTGGTTTCACTTAACAACGACGTTATTTTTCCATCTGTCATAGTAAGAATCAATGAATGCGTGATTGTTTTGCCACCGAGTATGAAGGGTATTTTTTTTTTTTATCTCCGCATTCATCAAGTTCTTTTCATTACTAACATTGAAAGAGGTCTCCTTCATAAATTTGAAAAAAAATTGGTCTACAGTAGAAAGTGGACTTAAGAGCCTCATTTTCCCATATGATTTTATCTCCAGACATCAATCGAATGGGTATTAAACTTGCCATAAAAATGCTAGAATCATCATTGCCTTCACTGTCAAAAGTTTGCTTATAATTAGACTGGTTCGATGCACCATGAAATCCCCATTTTGAAACCAAAGTCAATTTATTATCTTCGTCAAATATTTGTATGTCTTTCAAAAGTCGGTTTGCAGTCAAATCTAAAAGTGCCTGCAACTTTATCTGGGCAGAATTATCAGTTATTGTTGTATCTTCCGTGAGTAACATTCCTGTTTTGCATTTTGTATAGAATAATACGATGAAAACAAATCAACGTTTTCTTCCCGAGTGGTTTTCGAAGGGTATTGTATTGCCACTTTGTCAATTTAAATGTTAACATAGTACCTTTTTAGGGTTCCGTTGCCAAATGGCAAAAAACGGAACCCTTATAGATTCGTCATGTCTGTCTGTCTGTCCGTCCGTATGTCACAGTCACTTTTTTCCGAAACTATAAGAGCTATGCTGTTGAAACTTGGTAAGTAGATGTATTCTGTGAACCGCATTAAGATTTTCACACAAAAATAGAAAAAAAACAAATAATTTTGGAGTTCCCCATGCTTAGAACTGAAACTCAAAAAATTTTTTTTCATCAATCCCATACGTGTTGGGTATCTATGGATAGGTCTTTAAAAATGATATTGAGGTTTCTAATATCATTTTTTTCTAAACTGAATAGTTTGCGCGAGAGACACTTCCAAAGTGGTAAAATGTGTGTCCCCCCCCTGTAACTTCTAAAATAAGAGAATGATAAAACTAAAAAAAAAATATGATGTACATTACCATGTAAACTTCCACCGAAAATTGGTTTGAACGAGATCTAGTAAGTAGTTTTTTTTTAATACGTCATAAATCGTAAACCGCAATCTACCTTTCATTCAATGTTACTTGCTGCTACGGAACCCTTCATGGGCGAGTATGACTCGCACTTGGCCGCTTTTTTTAATCTCTTTGAGGCGCGCGTGGAACACAACGCGCCGTCAACCCGGGCCTGGTCCTTATCAGACGGCAAGCTACCCGTTGCTCACCGTCCGCAAGCCCGCGCCTACGGTGGCCGGAAATCGGCTCTCGAGGGCGTCTCTTCCTGCTGCGGCGGTTAGTTGTGTAGCGGTTACACCGCCACATACGAACTACGCATCAAAGATATGACGTCACACAAATCCTGCATCGCGCAGTTAGAGTTTACCGAGCGATCGACATACATACAAGATTTCAACTTCAAACTGACGGGCAGTTGCCCGCCAGACACAACACCCTTCTGGTCGGAGGATCCTCCCTTTTCTATGGTGGATGAGTGAACTTTACACCCTGTTCCTCATGCTCCTAAATTGGTGACCCCGAGTATGAACGTCAGCGCAGCCTTCGAGCAATTACTTCGGCGTGACGTCATTATCATCATCACTCCCGCAAGCTTTCGTGAGGCGACTCACACAGCCGGCCAGCACCTACGGCTTCAACGGGTATCCTGACCACCAGCATGCAGCGAACGCGCATTCCTGGTCATCAACCCTCAGCCTCATCACCCCGACTCACTGGGGAATCACCGCAATCACCACAACCACCACAGACAGTTCCGACTCACCGCGAACTATGTGGCACCCGGTTCCGACTCACTGGAACCACAGCTGGCACCGTGAAGCATCGCAAGATTCAGCCCACTATCGACCTCCGGTCTCCGGAGGGGAGTGATGTAGCGGTTACACCGCCACATACGAACTACGCATCAAAGACATGACGTCACACAAATCCTGCATCGCGCAGTTAGAGTTTACCGAGCGATCGACATACATACAAGATTTCAACTTCAAACTGACGGGCAGTTGCCCGCCAGACACAACACCCTTCTGGTCGGAGGATCCTCCCTTTTCTATGGTGGATGAGTGAACTTTACACCCTGTTCCTCATGCTCCTAAAGTTGCGTGAGGGCGCGAAGTTTGCCTCTCCCTCACGCGTTCCGCCTTCTCCTTCGCGAGCATTACCGCTTCGCAGGAGGAGGTGATGGCCTGCCATTTCCTCTCGCTCCGTACCATGGCCTGAACCAGGGTCGGACGCGAGAGATCACCGATAATTCATTGATAGAATATGCAGTGAGATGTTCAATACGTCTTTTCTTTTGTTTGGGACCTAAGTCACCAAAAGGTTTTCTGGGACTTACCAGAGTTGAAGTTCCTACAGACTTCGTGGGTGATGTCATCATAGATGTACTTGGTTTACTAAATTCCCGACTTGTCACATCACAATCGGATGGTTTTATAAAATTTGGCCCCGTAAACCCTGAATCCAACTAGTCAGAATAATGTTTTAGAAGGTCAGAACCTTTCGATCCAGAATTTTCCCACTTTTTTTTGTAGATTGTAACAATGTTTAGAACAAAATGATTTTAAATTACCCTGATTTTCTCTCACATGAACTGGTAATAACTCCAATAAGATCTTGAATGAAAATTCTCAATTTTTTAAATTTTCACTTTCTTTCAGTTTCAGAAAACATTCTAGATTTGTTAAACCTTCCATGATATCGAAAATTCTTAAAATTTGAGTAAGAACGTCCGTCAATCACAAATGTAGTAAACATACTGAACTAGTTACTGCGGGTAGCAGAACAAATTTTGTTCTACTACCCGCAGTAGAAACTTAAAATGTGCAACAACAAGTGACGTCATTCAACAACGTCACTTGCACGTTGCACTTTTTTCCGAGAAATAGATGCCACAAACAAGCTGTAACTTGTTTGTGGCATTTATTTCTCGGAAAAGATGTATCATTTGTTTTGCTACGCGCAATTTGGTCAATTCAAAGTTGTAGACAACTTTAAACCCTCAGTAACAATTAGCGCAGTCAGAAAAATATTAATAATAACCAAATTACATTGCATTTGTAAGTTGTTTAGAGAAAGTTGCATTGGTAAGGTGTAGGTAGATAGGTAGATGGATGGGGGGGGGCTTAGGTGGGTGTAGAAGAAAGACCATAACATTGCAGTTAGTAACTTTAAAATGTCGTGCTTATTTTCTTTTTATTTGTCGTTATAAATATCAATGTTCCAAGGGTTTCCGAGATTCAGGCTTAAGTGATAGTATAGCTTATACGATGCATTCTATAATACGGAAAGTTATATTTTAAGAAAGCTTAAGAATAAGGAATAAAATAAAAGAAACGGTTCAGCTCCATACAAAAAAATATTAAATCGCAGATAACTTATTAAATAATAGCTTTATTAATACATAAAATATTGAGTAAAGGAATAAGCTGGCATGGTTATTTTCTCAAAATTGGGTACTTGATTTTTGAACGACGCTTTAGTCTATGGAGCTTAATTTTCAGCCCACCGTGGCGTCGCTTTGCATCACGTCTCGGTGTGAACTGACCCTAAGAGTAAGACTCGTTTTTTTATATTTAACAAAATAAATAAACATGTTATATGGTGAAATTTGTTTAATTACGTTGTAAAGTACAATATCGGACGCAATTTAAACGTTTAAATATTCTCTATTTATGAGATGAAACTAACACGTGACAAACTATGTTCTTAATGTCCCTCGGCAAACCTCGTGTTTCGTTAATCGTCGGATTTCTATCAGTTGCCCTTTGCACTTTGTGCAGACCGGACGCTCTCATCTTAAAAGATTTCTCTAAGTTTTAAATTAGTACATTACAAATAGTTAAATGTGTAATTGCTATTGACTTGCCTCCAAGAACCGATATGTAATAAGTACACCCACTCTTTCCTTTTACCCACAACACTATAAAAATTGGGTTCACTAAATTATTTATTTACAAATACCTACCTTCTTAATGAGTAATTCTTATATTTAGTTTTAAGATTACCTTGTATTTCTCATATTAAGTGAATTGTATTCTTTTTGAGAAATAAATGTCTTAAACCGTAATACTCTTTTAACTTAATGTAATTTAATAAAAAAATGGGCGGAATGCCGCTAAATTCGCAGGCACGACAGATAGGAAAATAGTTTTACAGCTCTATATAGTTTACACGGAAATCAAAACTAAACAACAATAAAGTACTTCGTTCTGAATTGGACGTAGATTAGCAGAAAGGACTCAACCCATAGTATGGTCAAAAATGAGTTATATATGCCAAAGAGGTCCTAAAGGTTGGTTTTTTCACTCAGCAAAAAAGATCCCTGATACTACAAAGATATGGTGGATTTTTTGATGATGGGATAGGAACCAACCCACATGTGTATTTTTTTACAAACCACTGTAATAACCCAGACTGCTTGAGTCGTTTTGAATAAATCCAACTTGAAAGAAGCATATTTATATTATAAAGCAGAATTATCTCAAAACACTGAGTCGTTTCAGTTAAATTACCTTCATAGAAACTAGTATATTTTTTATTCAACTAAAACTATTTAAACTGTTTGGATTGTTTCTGATTAATTAATTTACGAAGAAACAAGCCGATTTTGCATTTGGGCGGCTTAAATAACCCAAACTATGTGAATAGTTTCAGTTCAACACTTTAATGACTAGCTAGTATCTCATCCAAGGCATGAGCTATTGAGCACGGACGTAGTTTATCAGAAACGACCAAACCCAAAAAAAATTGTTTACAATATTTTGATTCTTGGATCCTTTTTGAGAAATTATAAGAAACACTCCGTAATGTTAAAGCCGTAATGTTAGAAAAAACGACTCAAACCCACATTTTTCCCAATAACTCGAAAAATACGTCAGTTTATGTAATACAATTTAACTCATAAAAATATTAGTATGTTTGGCCATATGTGACAATATTTCAAAATATTCCAAATACAACATCATTGCAGCAATACACATCTAAACTTAAAACCTCGATAACTCGAAAATTAATTTTTGTTGGTTGAGTCCTTTCTGCTAATCGACGTCCAATTTAAATTATTATACACAATATAATCTAATAATTGATGGACATGGAAATTAGCTTTCATTTGTATTCGGAAATCCGATGATACCCGAGGGACATTTAAAAAATAGAAATACTCACTTAACCCTCAACTCAACTCTTGCGGAGCCCTATCAACGAAGCTTGTCTTTGTTGATAAAGCTCCGCAATAGTGTCTAAACCATAATAAACAAGACAACACCTTTTTAAATTTTCCTTTTTTTTTGTTTGACTCTTATCTATAGTCATATTTCCATTTTTTTTTTAGTTTAGCTTGTCTCTTTTTAAAACTAACTCGCTTAAAAACATGTGTAACTTCGGTACTTAACAATTACATTTGGCCAGTTGCTTTATAATACACTTTGTTGAGTTGTTCAAGGAATATAAAGATAAAGATTGTAATGGGCCCCAGTTTCGCGTAGGTCGGTATCATACCGCTCCACAATGCGAGTATACCTTCGTTCTTGATAATTGTGGTTAGTATTTGGAATTGGCCTGTTCCTTTTTCGGAATTTTGTACTCTGAAACAGGCAGGTTAAATAGTAGGTATTTAGTGCGTTCGTGTGAAACTGTTTTTTTGTTTGTGTAAACGTCACAGACACAGACGTAATGGGTAAGTTTCGTAATCTAAATACGATAACACAAAAAGCCGGCCAAGTGCAAGGCAAGTCAGACAACGGAAAGTATTAAGATCGAGAAAAAATGGCGAAAAAAACACATTTCTTGTATGTTTCTTAAATTAAATAAAGTTAATAATTAAAATTCCTTTAATTATTAACTTTATTTAATTTTTATTATTTGTTGTTATAGCGGCAATAGAAATAAACAATCTGTGAAAATTTCAACTGTCTAAAGTTCGTTTTTTAATCCCAGAGACTAATTTGACATTTCAAGTGATTGTCGTTTGTTTTTTCAATTTGGAGTCTGACATTTGCTCCTGTCAAATTAGTCTCTGCGATAAAAAAATGAACTGTACCAGTTACCTACCTTAGCCAGCTGATGGACCGACTGACGGACGGACGGACGGATAGCGGAGGCTTAGTACCTAATAGAGTTCCGTTTGGTAACCTTCTCGAAGGTTCCGGAACCCTAAAAAGTGTTAGAACTATTCTAAACGCAACCTTTTTGTGATATCTGTCTTTTGATTCTGACAGACGGCCCCCTTCCGTCCGTTCAAGACTTTGTACGACTGTGTTTATTTGGTTTCAACAATAAATCCCATAGTAATCTCTATAAACCTTTCTTTTTCTGCCCAAATATCCAACATGGTAGCAGAGTGTGGTTTATAACATTCGAAAACGCTCCTATTCTGGATAGATTGACGAAGAAAAAACTGGTACCTATTTAGTAGTATCGTGCCACCGGCAAACGTTGTAAAATGGCTTCTTCATCACAATACATAAATTCCATTGAGAAACTCAAGGGGTCTTGATGCGAATGCTGTTAATTCATGAAGAACTGTAGGAATTTGTTGAGAATGACGTGAACGATGATAAACAAAAGACGGCGGAAAAGGCGTTGGTACGAATTGCCCTGTCAGTTCAACCAGCAGTAATTCTATACATTCGCTCGGCAAAAACTGTTTACGAACCATGGAATAACCTGAAGAAGGCGTACGAAGGTCGCGGATTGTGTAGAAGACTCGGTCTTCTCAGAAGTTTGTTCGGCACAAAACTATGTGATAGCAGCTTTTTTTTATGTTGTGCACCTCATAGTTGACCTCTGAGATCATGACTACTTCACCGGGCTTTCCTGTGGGTGCTTTAAGCTACTACACTTAAAACCTCCAGCTAAGGGTTATTCAATTATGCTAATTAAAACTAGGTGAACGCTCGTTAAGGGCAACTCCTGTGTAGGGTACGAACCTCGGCTTAGGGCGTCAACCGGAGGGAGGACATCAAGGATGAGACGGGCTGGTGTGATAGCAGCTCAATGGAGGATTACCTCAACAAAATTAAGAAAGTCACACATCTAGATGATGAATTCGTAGCTGTTATAATGTTGAGTGGTCTAACTAAAGACTGATCCGTTGATTATGGCCACTGAAAATGCTGGTAAAAAATTATGTACTGAAATTGTCTCGGTCAAAATATTGGAAGATACACGGACACGAGAGGACAAGCAGGATAGTATAACCGCACTGATCACTCGGAAGCAAGCCAAATGTTTCAAGTGCAAGCGTATTAGCCATTTCTTGAAGAATTGTCCCGATAAACAAACTACAGGACAACCTGCAGCAGAAAAGGAGACATTCATAGTCATGGTCGAGATAGGAACAAGCCGAAGACTAAACCAAAGGACAAGGCTCTTGTCGCTGCTTTTTCTGTCAAGGTGAACAGTGATGTGTGATATATAGACTCCGGAGGCACAAACCATATGTGCAATAATAAAAAAACTAATAGTAAACAACAGTTCTAATAAAACTGTTGAAGTGAGTATTGCAAATGGAGAAAAACTATTAACTGCCGCAATAGGACAAGTGAACGTTCGTTTAAAAAAGGTGCAAAGACAATAAGTGATGCATATTATGTACCTAATTTAAGTACCAATTTATTGTCTGTCAGCACTATGACTAAAAAGGGCTATATAGTTACTTTTGATAGTAGTTCATGTACTGTTTATGATGGTTCTGATGTTTTTGCTACTGGTACTCAAGTCAATGGTGTGTATAAACTCGACACTGTGTCAGACAATAGCTGTGCTGAGGATAAGGAAATTTATACATCAGGGGCAGCAGCGCCAGCAGCAGCGGTAGCGAGCTCGACATCCCAAGACACGTGCCACAGACGTCTAGGACACCTCAACTCAAGGACTGTGAAGCTTCTACAGGTAGGTATGGCAACTGGTATTCATTATAGTGCGTCTGAATATAAACAGTGTATTCCATGCATTGAAGAAAAGCAATCTAGATTGCCATTCCTCAAGAAATCGTATACTAGAGCTACAGATGTGTTGGGTTTAGTGCATACAAACTTATGTGGCCCTATTGGAACCTCCATCTCTAAGTGGTGCTAAGTATGTGTTGAGTTCTATTGATGACTATACTAGAAAACATTTTGCTTATCTTTTGAAAACCAAAGATGAAACTTTTAGGTATTTTCAGCAATTTAAGGTTTTTGTAGAAAATGAAACTGGAAACAAGTTAAAAATACTTAGAAGTGATAGAGGAGGAGAATATATGAGTTCAACATTTCAGGATTTCCTCACGATTAATTGAATTAAACATCAGAAAACTATACCTGATTCTCTATAGCAAAATAGTATTGCTGAACGCTCTAACAGAACTATCATGCTGGACTCGGTATGGAATTCTGGGCTGAAGCAGTAAATACTGCTATCTGAAAAACCGGAGTCTCAACTAAGGCAGTTCCTGGTACAACTCCAGAAGAACAATGGAGCGGAATAAAGGTAAAACTTGACCATTTAACAATTTTTGGTTGTATTGCATATGTCATAGTGAAAAATAGAAAGAAAGTTGATGTAAAAAGTAAACCATACATATTTGTGGGATATAATGAAGAACCTAAAGGATATAGACTCATTAATCCAGATAACCCTAGGAATTGTGTCAATTATCTTGATGTTGTTTTCATAGAAAATACATTTATAAGAAAAAATGTCACATGATGAAAAAGGTGATCAACAACTGCTTAGTGATCTTAGTTTGAATCAAAATGTAATTCAACCATCGGAATCACCCAATGTGAGTTCTGATATATCCATAGACATAAGAATATCACAGAATATTGAACAAAGAATAAGCACAATCACACTAAATAATTCCGACGGTGAAAGAACGAGTGATGAATCAGATGTTCGTTTGGATCCAACTTACCCTTCAGGAGAAGATTCTGAAACAGTTTCCAGAAGACTGTAGCTATGATGATGCTTTTGAGTCTCATCTCATGACCAACTTCGTGACCATAATGGAATACAATGTTCCTGATGAACCTCAAACTGCGGCCGAGGCATTAAATGGACCAGAATCAGATAGTTGGCGTAAGGCGATTGTTGGGAATCGAACCCAACACTTTGCTCGCGGTCTGCGTGATCAACGCGTCATCTACATACTGAGGCGCGGCGCGGCGACGACGCGGCTCGGCCCGATGACTACTCGCTTCCACGGACTCCACCGCGACGGACGACATTCGTCTCTAATTTTAAATCTTTGTTTGTCCAGGATTTTATAATTGTAAATAAGTACCTACGGTATTAAACCATTGCCTATTTCATACAGTCCACTCTTTCATTGCTCCACGCGCTGACATTGGTCCTTCAAGGATCTCGCCTTATTTGCGAAAAGTAACGGTCTCGGAAAAAAAAATCTTCAAACTCGAAGCTCTTCAGTTGCGGTCTTCAGCGGCGACAGTTCCTGCAGGAGTCATCAATGTCCTGTAGAAGAAACTTCGCGTAGCACCCGCACACGCCTAGAAGAATCAGAGGTCATCCAGAGGTCGACCGGCGTCGGACTTCGGACCCGTCGAATGTTCGAGTCATCGTCACGGATAAAGAAGAACGAAAACTTGCAGATCATCGTTAATCCAGTGGATGGTTTAGACATTTTGTGAGTTCGTTCCAATTTATTCCTATTCTTTGTTTTATTTCTTATGTTTAAATAGCCATATTTAAGTGAGTGCTTTCACTTAGCTTCAATTTAAGTCTTTTAATGACAATAATTTTAATTCATAGTCTTACATTTCTCCAAATTCACTTTTCTGCGTACAAAGCTATAATAAAACTCTTGTATTACCGATCTGTTTACGCAAATCTTTCGCTTCTTATCTATATTGGCTGATCGCTCGGCGACGTACTTGTTACCTTTGGATCAGCTGTACCTTTGTTCGCACCGTCAAATCATTCATAACTCATTAGCAAGTTACATATTTTTTAGCTTTTTATAAACTGGTCTGTAATCTTAAGTACATTTGCGAGTTTGCTGCTCGGTGCATCGATCGCTATGGCTGACGAAAAAGTTGAACAATTGATTAAAAAACGCAGCTGTATGAAATCTAAGCTCACAATTTTTTGCAACTACCTTCACATGCTTAAAAGTTGCACCGAACTTAGCAGCTTACAACTTTTAGATTTAGAGACCAGATTCAACAAATTCGATGGCCTATATGTGGATTTCGACAAATTACAGTGCGACATCGAGGTGTTGTTGGACAACCCCGATGACGAGAGCGAGGAGTGTGAGCAGTTCGAGAACCAGTATTATAAGCTGGTGGCGACGGCGCGGAGTCTGCTCGGTGCTCGTCCCCCCCAGTCTTGCAGTCTTCGAGAAGGTTCCCTAACGGTATCGAGGATGTACAGGCAGGTGGTTTTAAATATAACTGTGTGAGGTTGCCATTTACCCGTTTTCCACGGTCACTATCAACACTGGCTAGAATTTAGAGACACTTATATTTCACTCATTCATTCACGGTCTGATATTGATAACATCAATAAGTTGCACTACCTTCGTGCGTCTCTTAAAGATAGTGCGCTGCTAGTCTATATAAATAAAAATCAATTGCTGTTCGTTAGTCTCGCTAAAACTTGAGAACGGCTGGGCCGATTTAACTGATTTTGCTATTGAAATGTTTGTCGTAGTCCAGGGAAGGTTTAAACGGTGAGAAAATATGGAAAAACTAACGAAAAAGGAATGAAGAAAATTCACGTTCTCATTCATTTTGTGTGGTAGGTAGGGTGGGTATGGTAGAAATTTTAAAATCCTAAACATGCATATTCATTGACTGTTAGGCGGAACGAAGTTTGCTGGGTCAGCTAGTTATCTCATCATCTGTTACGACGCCTCATTGAGGTGGATAACAATTAAAATTCTATTGTGTCTCGTTAATGACAGTTGAACGGTTATAGATAATTTAGGTTTTAGAGCTCAAAATTATGAGTCCGCTTGGGATTTATTGTGTAGTAGGTACGACAACAAAAGATTGCTCGTTAATAATCATGTTCATGCATTGTTTAACGTTGAACGTATCCAATGTGAATCTTGTTCTTCTATTAGAAATCTTATAGATGTCACAAATAAAAATCTTCGTGCATTGAAGACTTTAAATCAGCCAACAGAATATTGGGATACCCACATAATTCATATGATGGCAGAAAAACTCGATAAAGTCACACGTAGGGAATGGGAGGAACATAGAAATACACTTAGCGATCCACCCTCTTTGCATATTTTTATTAATTTTCTTAGCAACAGAGCTGACTTATTGGAAACTTTGCAAGAACATAAGACACAGCAATAATATACAACAATCAGAAACTATTAAACATAATTCAAATATTCTAACAGCAACAAAATCTAATGAAAATATAGATGACACTATCACTAAAAATAAAAAACTTAATAATAATAACAAAATAATAAAAACTTTCTGGCGAAGCATTTGGTCGGTGCCCGTCAGTCACACTGAAGGTGATTGGATGCGTGTTGTTGAGCAGGCATGTGATCCAATACCAGACATGGAGGCCATTATCATTAGTCCTCTGGATGTGGCCCGTGCAGTCCGTCCGTTGCCTAACTGGAAATCTCCAGGACCGGACGGACTGCACAATTTCTGGCTTAAATGGCTACAAAGGTCACACGCCTGCTTAGCCTCGCAATTCCAGTCATCTTTAGAGACTGGGTCCCACCCATTGTTCTTCACAACAGGAGTTACCCACCTGCTCCATAAGTCGGGCAGTACTGCGGAACCTAAAAATTATAGACCAATTACATGTTTACCGATGGTCTATAAAGTTCTTACATCCATTCTTAGAGCAAAAATTTCACACCATATTAACAACAACTTAATTATGTCTGTGTCTCAGAATGGATGTAAGAATGGGTCCCGCGGTACCAAGGAGCTGCTCCTTATAGACATGACCATTAGCCAACAGGTTCGTAGATCCCGGAAGGATTTGTCGACTTGTTGGATAGATTATAAGAAGGCCTATGATTCGGTGCCGCATACATGGCTCATGAGGGTGCTGGAGTTGTACAAGATAGATGCCACTCTGCGCACCTTCCTGATGTCATGTATGCGGCAATGGAGGACGGTCCTGCTCTATCCAGGATGTCGACAGACCCGGGGAATTGATGAACCGATCAGGATTGAGCGGGGAATATTTCAGGGCGATAGTTTGAGTCCGCTTTGGTTTTGCTTAGCCTTGAATCCTCTAAGCACACTGCTGGAGGATTCAGGTCTAGGCTACCGGTTGAGAAGGGGTGGTCAGGTGATATCTCACCTCCTTTACATGGATGACTTGAAACTCTTTGCCCCCAACAATTTGCGACTGATGGAGCTACTGAAGGTAACCCAAACGTTCAGTAGCGCCATCAGGATGGAATTTGGTGTGCAAAAATGTGCAGTCATGCATGTAAAGCGAGGAAGGATTATGGAATCCGTGGGAACCCAACTCTCGGATTCCATACACCTTAGATCCCTCTCCTCAACCGAAACCTACAAGTACTTGGGTATGTCGGAAGCATTAGGCATCAATGTTGCCGACATGAAACAATCGTTGAGGGAACGCTTCTTTGGCCGCCTGAATAAAGTGTTAAATAGTCCTTTATCAGGCGGAAACAAGGTGCGTGCCTTCAACGGTTGGGTCATGCCGGTGTTGATGTATTCTTTCGGCATACTCAAATGGACTCAGACGGAACTTGACGCTCTAGATAGGAAGGTCCGTACATTGCTGACAGCAAATCGGATACATCACCCACGGTCATCAGTGATGAGACTGTACATCCCGCGGAAGTGTTGGGGTCGAGGTTTCCTAAATGCTAAAACCCTCCACAACCGCGAGATTTACAGTCTCAGGGAATACTTCCTTCAAACTGACGTGGGTATGCACCGAGATGTGGTCACAGTGGACAAGGGCCTCACCCCGCTCTCCTTGGCAAAAGAGAACTGGCGCAAACCTGCAGTACTTGATACTAACGATCGTAAGGAAGTATGGCAGGGCAAAGAGCTACACGGACGCTTTTTCCGGGCCCTCCACGGGCCTGATGTAGACTTTTTGGCGTCTGTATCCTGGCTACGCTTCGGTGACCTCTTCAGGGAAACCGAAGGTTTTGTCTGTGCGATTATGGATGAAGTTATCCTGATGAATAATTATCGGAAATACATTGTCAAGGACGGTACGGTTGACATCTGTCGGGCATGCCACCGCCCCGGTGAATCAATCCGACATATTATTTCCGGTTGTTCTCGTCTAGCTAACGGCGAGTACTTGCACAGACACAATCTAGTGGCTAGGATTATCCACCAGCAACTTGCCTTGCAGTACAACCTTGTAGAATCTGAAGTACCATACTACAGGTATGTGCCCGACCCAGTTCTCGAGAATGGTCACGCCACATTGTACTGGGATCGATCTATCATCACTGACAGGACTATTGTAGCTAATAAGCCTGATATTGTGGTGATAGATCGACAAGAGCGCCGTGCAATGATTGTTGATATCGCTGTCCCTCATGACGAGAATCTCGTAAAAGCTGAGAAAGATAAAAAAATCAAGTATCTTGACTTAGCACACGAGGTTGTCGACATGTGGGATGTGGACTCTGCAATCATTGTACCGATAATCGTTACGGTTAATGGCCTAATAGCGAAGAGCCTCGACCAACACCTCAGGAGGCTCTCATTGCGCGGCTGGGTCAAGGGCTTGATTCAGAAAGCAGTACTCCTAGACACGGCACGCATAGTGAGGAGGTTCCGCTCTCTAGAGCCCTGACCACTGGCAGCTTGGACCCTGTTCCTGATGCCGATGGGCCACTGTTTTTTATATTTTTAAATGTTTTTTTTAATTATTTTTATAAAAATATTTAAAAATGTATTAAATATGTAAAAAAATGAATAAATGAGATAACAAAAAACTATTTGCATGTCCTAAGTGCAATCAGACTCATTTCTTATTTAATTGTAAAGCATTTAGAGCCCTGACTGTTGAAGATCGTCTTCAAAAGGCCAATGAAGCAAAGGTCTGTCTTAATTGTCTTCGACCAGGGCACGTATAATCTAGGTGCAATCTTGTTCCTTGCAGACATTGCAAGAAAACGCACAGTACTCTGCTTCATTCACATGTACATACAACCCCTTCTGTTGAGCCAGTTACCCCCGTCAATAACTTTGCCGGTACAACAAATGTTCAGCAGTTTACTACTCCTCCGAATGTTTTGCTTTCCACAGCATTCATTTCTTTCGTAAACATCGATAATATTCCTCTTCCTATGGGAATATGTCTAGCTGACCCTTCTTTTAATATACCGTCAGCTATGGACATCTTAGTTGGGGCCGAAGTATTTTGGTCTGTCTTATGCAATAATTCTATTGACTTGGGTAAAAATCAACCCAAGTTATATGAAACCAAACTGGGTTGGCTAGTGTCAGGGTACTTCGCCCGTCATAAGTCACACTCTTCTTCTCCCGTTTGTCATTTATTAAACGTGGACGCCGATCCAGTCTTATCTTGTTTCCCGGTGTCAGATACCATCGCAGCCAAGCAAGCTCCTGAGAAGCGTTCCAGTAAGTAAAGCTTTAAGAAACCCACCACTTATACAAAACTGACGGGAGTCACTGAGGTGAAACCAACGAGGGGCATCATTTAGAGGGCACGCACTCATATTTGCCCCCTTCTAGATTTTTGAAGTCTACGCTTCAACCCAGGCAGCATGTTGGGAATCGAACCCAACACTTTGCTCGCGGTCTGCATGAGTAGGCTGCATGATCAACGCGTCATCGACACACTGAGGCGTGGCGCGGCGACGACGCGGCTCGGCCCGATGACCACTCGCTTCCACGGACTCCACCGCGACGGACGACATTCATCTCTAATTTTAAACCTTTGTTTGTCCGGGATTTTATAATTGTAAATAAGTACCTACGGTATTAAACCATTGCCTATTTCATGCAGTCCACTCTTTCATTGCTCCACGCGCGAACAGCGATGACTGATGAGAATAATTCTTTTATTAAAAATAAATCTGACAGAACGAGAACAGCATCTTAAGCCTGTGTCGTGCAAGTGTATATTTAATAAAAAATATGAAGTAAATGGTGAGTTGTTGAAATATTAAGCTCGTTTAGTAGCCAGGGGTTACTACACCCAAAAATATGGTGTTGATTATCTAGAAATATTTTCCACTGTCGTGAGATACTCCACACTAAGGTTACTGATCGCTTTAGCAGCAGAATAACATGAGTATTGAGCACTTGAATGTTAAAACGGCATTTCTGAATGCAGACCTGGAAGCTACGGTTTTCATGAGCAACCACAGGGCAAGCTCAACAAAGCTGTTTATGGCTTTTAACAGGCATTAAAATCTTGGTACGTTATAATTAACAAGGTATTATAGGATAAGTTGAATTTCTGTCGTTTAACTTCTGAACCATGTGTTTACTATAGGTCGGAAAACCAATCGATGATCATATTTTGTCCAATTAAAAGACAAAATTAAAGCGAAATTGCAGCAAGAATTTGATATCACGGATCTAGGGCCAGCCCAACAGATTCTTGGTATGAAGCTGTCTAGAAAAGGTAATGAAATTTCTCTTAATCAGTCGAACTATATTCTAAAATTGCTGAAGAAGTTTCGGATGGAGGATTATAAACCTTCAGGAACACCAACTAGTCTGAAGTTGCCCAAAGAAACTCAAAAGGATGATACTTATGACTACAGAGGTTTGGTAGGGTCGCTCTCGCTTATGCACACACACGGCTACACATCAAGCTACACATTTCCAGTATAAGCTGACCTCGCATTGTACGGAAATCCTATGCAATGCGAGATCAGCATAAACTGGAAATTTATGGCTCGATGTGTAGCTGTGTGTACAGACGCCAGCACATCAAGCTACCCGAAACTGTCAAATTTTCCGAATCAACTTTGAACCTTAGACATCAGCGATAAAGTTGAAAATCTAGTAAATAAATTTGACAGATTGTAGTAGCTTGATGTGCTGGCGTCTGTACATAACAGTTTGTACGAGATTATGCAACACAAACTGATTTTCTCAACTCGTACTTTAAGTAACTACAATATCTACCAGAGGTCATTGACCAGAAAAAAATATCAGTTCTTTTTTGTTTTGTCACGTTTAGATATCGATTTTCATTAAGTATGCAGAGTTTCACTAACTATTTTAATTTGACGCTGTTTATTCTTCATGCAAAAGTATGTTCAGAGTGCGATAATGAGCATGTTATACCTTGTTTTTACGATGTCCATAGGTAGCGAAGCAATTGTGGTGATCATTCCAGAGATCATGGCGGCTACCGAGTGCAGCATTAAGCCATCTCCGAGAGTCGATAGCAGCATTTCTCGTGCCTAGAATTAATTTGTTTATTTATTAATATGTACAGCCAGTATATGCTGCTTTTTTCGACCTCTCCAAGGCTTTTGACTTGGTTTGTTACGACAAGCTTTGGTCGAAAATTAAACTTCTGGAGGTACCTGCGGAGCTTATTAATGTACTGAGGTTTTGGTATAGCTCGCAGACTAACAGTGTTAGATGGGCAGGTGCTCACTCTGATACGTACGTCTTGGAGTGTAGTGTTAGACAGGGTGGACTAACGTCCCCAACCCTGTTTAATGTTTATATGAACCAGCTGATTGATGAGTTCAGCGAGACCAACGTTGGTTGCTCGATTGATAGCACGATGGTGAATAATCTCAGCTACGCAGACGACATGGTCTTGTTGAGTCCATCAGTCAGCGCGCTCAGGAAGTTGTTGGCTGTTTGTGAGTTCTATGCTGCGTCACATGGACTCACATATAATGCCAAGAAAAGTGAGCTTCTAATTTTTTAATCGAAGTCAAGCTCGTTGTATAATGTTCCTCCAGTGACTTTAAGTGGAAATCCACTACAGAGAGTCACACAGTTTAAATACCTAGGGCATGTAGTCACGGTGGACTTATCTGACGATGATGATATTGAGAGGGAGCGGAGGGCGTTGGCGGTTCGATGTAATATGGTAGCCCGCAGGTTTGCGCGTTGTAGACTTGTAGGAAGGATGTAAAAGTCTCGCTTTTCAAGGCATACTGCCAAACCTTCTACACGTGCAGCTTGTGGGTGAAATATACTTAGAGAGCCTACAACGTCCTTCGCGTACAGTATAATAATGGATTTAGGATGTTGATGGGGCTTCCGCGCTTCTGCAGCGCTTCGCAGATGTTTGCGGAAGTCCGTGTTGACGAGTTTCATGGTATTATGAGGAAGAGAACAGCGTCAATAATGGGTAGGTTGCGCGGAAGCTCCAACAGCATCCTAAAAACATTATTAGACAAAATGGACAGTCCCTTTATAAGGCACTGGGTACGGAGGCACGTGCCAGCGTGTGTTGGGCCACGTCAGTTTTAGTTGTTTTAGTCTGTAAAAGTTTACTAACATAGTTTTAAGTCATTGTTACTAACACTATATGGATTGTGTGTACTTGTATGTGTAGTCCTAAATAAAGAATATATTATTATTATTTTTTACGTCTTTTCATTTCTCGGGACCCAGGGGTCCCGGTCCTTTGGAAGGCGTACGAGGGGCTGGAGCCAACTCGCAGAGGCCCCTTGGACAATTTTAAATGGAATGAGTCACCAACCCACAATTATCCCTGTATGCACAAAGCAAGTGCACTCAAGGATAACCCCCGGTTGGTGCAGGACTATTGCAGGATATGGAAACAAAGCTATTGGGCTATGGATTTGGGTGGCTTAAGTTGACTGGTGACCTGGAACTATGGACGGACTATGGCCCTTGCCTGATCAATGTTTTATATGTACACGGATAAATTGGCAGGGCGTGACTTGCACACTCAATAATGGGCCCCCGAAAACTATCGCTAGCACATAGTGACGTAGCGACAAGGGGGCAACATGTCCTGAGGTGCTTGAGGAGTGGAGAGGTATTCCACGGCTTTCAGAACAATCCCAGAGCCCGGAAGATGGTCAAGATCCCTAAAACTCAAACTCAAACTCAAAGCATTTATTTCAAATAAACCAATTACAAGTACTTTTGAATTGTCAAGGGGTCGATCAGTCAGAAAAATGAAGCTAGTTGCCCATTCCAAAGCGTAGTAGGTACCTATGGAGAAGAACGGGCAAGAAACTCCACGGACACTCTTTTAAATTAAAATATTGTTACAAAATATCGGTTACATCATTCGTGTTGAACTTATACATGTGAGAACAATGTAGAAAGACGTGCACGTTAAAAGCGTCCGTAATAAAAATATAATAACAATTCAAAAATTAAGTTACTACGAGCACTTACTGAAATACTTCCTTCCTCCGAGCACGTTTGCTCTTACGAGTCTCCACTCAAGCTGGCCAATAAAGGCAAGAATGAGGTGGGAGTTCTGTTCCTCGTCAGTGTTTACTCCAGCCGGCCAATAAAGGCAAGCCAGAGGTGAGAAACAAGACTTCTCCCGGGAGATAGGGTCCGTGGGGTCGCTACTGCCCAACAGCTCGCCACATGCTGCCCTGCGAGTTTTTGTATCTCTCTTGGTCTGGCTCCTCATTCCAGACCTGTTCCGGCAAAGTAAACTCTACCGGCACAGACCTAGAGTTCGGAGCGCGCAAGCCCCACCACGACGTCAACGTAGAGATACGGCGGATTATTATTAATTCGCGAGGCAACTACAACAGCATTGCTATTCTGTGAAAATGTCACCGTTTTTGAAGCAAGTGATAATTATCCAATAAGCACATAAATCCGAAAGTCAGAGGCGCGTGCCTTGGGTTGAACTCGAGACCTATGACTTGGCAGTCCGACGCTCACACCACTAGGCTATCACTGTTAGCTCACCTTGAAAACTTAGGTGAAGTGCTGTGATCTTGAAGTGAGCTGTTATTGCACTTGATGCTAGGGATTGAGTCTTAACAGATCACTTGAAGACATACTCTACCTAAGTTTTCATGGTGAGATTTTTACAGAATAGGTAGGTAACAATCACAGTATATATTAGTGATGTTCCGGATCGTTAAAAAATGTGATCCGCGGATACGGATACGGATCATTAGGGTCTAGATCCGCGAATACGGATACGGAACTCAACTTTCTTCAGGTTCAGCAGGAAGTATTTATAATCCTCATCGTAACTGACTTTTGGGAGACAAAGCTGCCAAGTTACTCTTTTTGAAATACAATTTATCATTACTTAATGTTAATTATGACGTATATTTTTTTTAATTCTTGAAAACAGCATGGTTTTAATTGATGTGTTAAGTCACATAATTATTTCAATTAGCATAGCACAAATATTAGATAGAGGTTTGATCTGACTACAAAGACAGTTTAATTACTACCTCATAACTTGATGAAATGTATTAATATAAAAGATCCATTCAAGATCCGCCAAAAAGTAACGGATATGGATACGGATACAGATCTTTTTTCTCCCTCGGATATCCGCGGATACGGATATGGATATCCGGAACATCACTAATATAGGGGAGACCGAGGGGAGTTGAAACAATTTTGACATTATCCGTCGTACACAAAAATCTATTAGCTAGAATTATACGATATTAGTACCAATCGATAGCACATTTCTTTCACTATTATATGAGACCAACAAAAAAAGCGTAAGTATGAATGCTACCGCGAAAATTTAACTTAAACGTGACAAGTCATTCTGTTTCAAATCCCCTAATACCGAGGTAAGTTGAAACAAATGTCGAGGGGAGTTGAAACAGGTATTAATTTTGGAGAACTAGGGTTGTATATAAGAAAAAAAAAATGAAACTTAAAGGGTTTTATTAAAAAATAAAAATCTAAAATGAACATACATATTTTAAGTAATTTCTACTCAATTTAAACGAAAAAAATATCTATTTTAATTTACATTAAAATAGGGTATTTTTTTATTTAAATTGAGTAGAAAATACTTAAAAATATGAATAAATTGCTACAAATTTTAATAAATTAGGTACTACACTCACGTGAGATCAGAATTAACAAACATAATATTAATTAAAGCAAGAAGCTTAAAAGCAAAACAATCACATAACTTGAATCTTAGAGATATTATTATATTATAATTAAGTAACTCTTATGTTAATTTAAAGGCACAACAATCAGTCTTAATTTGTCGTTATAATAAGTCTTATGAACTATAAAATAATAGAAGGGTAATATAGGAATACAACAGATTATTCTGATAAACAATTGTGACATATGTAAGACAACTCGCCGCCAGTGCAAGCTTCATGAGACCAAAGTTTGCATTCTAGATATTGGACCCATGTTTTTGGGTCCATTGGGTCTACTATTTGAATAGGGTTCTAAACAAGAAATGCAGATGCATTCATCGTCTTCCTCTTCGCTTTCATTTTCATTTTTTTTCTTGGTCTTTTTTCCTCTATTTTTAGTTGGTGCCTTTGATCTTTTGCGTGTTTTGTTTTCATTAAAGTTTGGAGCCTTGACTTTCTTTTTTGCCGATCTAGCTGCTTCAATTGCAGCTAGCTCATTTTTAACGGGAGTGTCGGTTAAAACGGCTGATTTCACCTTTCGTCGATCAGTCTGTGTTCCTTTTCTTGACGGAGCCTTTGGCAAGGGTCTGAGATTTTCAGGTGAGAAAAAAGTATCACGAGATGTAGCTAATTCTCGGCTCGCCGTACCTCTGTCAGTTTTTCTTCCGTAGTCCGTAGGCATGCTAAAACAAGAAAAAGCGAAACAAAAAGTTAACTACCTACACCATATTAGCAAATCAGTCATACAAAATAGCACCGAGGAGAGTTGAAACAAGCTGTTTCAAATCCCCTCAGTAACAAAAATCGTTCCACCCGTTAGAAAATTACAACCTAAAAGCAAACCACAAAACAATGACTTGCACCATCACTATTAATTCAATCCTTAGTTAATGAGCTTTCGAAACATACATAACACAAGCCATAACACTAACACATTATCAAACTATAGGTAGCTAAAAAAAACAAACAAAACTTACTTTTCGTGTTTTTTTTGACATGGGTGTCAGATCTCCACAACCGCGCGCCTTGAGGCGTGGACGCATACTGAGGGGCCCGCGGGCGGTGGGTAGAGATGTGTCCCTCACTCATGAGGTGCCTCGTTTGAGGTACTCGTGATTGCAAATTGAAAGAGTTACTCGAATTTCAACATTGAACCACCTCACTCGTTCACGCGTCCTCACTTTTTGACATTGACATTATTGACGCGAGTACTCGCGAGTGAGTATTGAGTGAGCTATATAATGAGTGAGGTGAGGTCTCGAAATTTTGAAAACACAGTAACATTACAGCAGCTATTACTATGAACTCTAAAAATATTAGCATTAGATTGGTAATCAAGTGTCATTGATTCGTTTATTTTGGCGATCAAAAATTTATGAGCGAAAGAAAGTTATGTGTATGAGGGAGACGTAAAAATCGGAATCGTGAGTACTTATGAGTCGACGCACCCGTCCGCCCCGCTGCCTCGGACTTTCAGCTGAATTCGGCTCGGGCTCGGCTCGTGAGGTGAATACGCCGACGTACAACTCCTCGCCTCAAATGAGGGGTACCTCGTGAGGACCTCGCGAGGTAAAATGAGGTACTCCCTCAACCTCATATAAAAATGATGAGTTACCCATCACTAGCGGTGGGGCACGGCTAAACAGCGCCAACTCGATAACGATTATAGATTCCGCGCAATTGACGTTGTTTCAACTCCCCTCTGTTTCAAAACCCCTCGGTCTCATATCACTACGTAACAATCACAGTATATCTCTACGTAACAATCACAGTGGTGCTGATTCTCTTGTCACAAATGCCTCTAAACTAGATAAAAAATCACCAAAATTTTGATTCCTGTTAAAATTTAAATTTGAACTTTATGACTTTTTTCAAATCTGATGACTTCAAAAATTTAATTCAAACCCAATCGCGGAGTAATCCACTATCTTTCAGCAGATTGAATTTTACTCAAATCTAATTAATGACTGTATCCCAAATGATTATAATGTTCCCACTGCTGGGACATGGGCCTTTCTGTGAGATGGTGGTCTGTATTCTACCAAGCGGGCCTAGGGCGGGTTGGTAGATGTCACTTAATTATATCTTCAATTTTTTGGTTCTAGGATATGCCGGTTTCCTTAATATTTTCCTTCACCATTTTTGAGAGCAATGGTGATGAATTTATTTACACAAAGTAAAGCGCCTGCCTGGGTTCGAATCCACGACCTACAATTCATTAAGTCGAGACCGATAACACTGGGCCACCACTGCTCTATACAAATTCATTGAGTACAATAACTTACAATTTTTTCATACATTTTAAGTATGGTATGGAAAATTAAGAATTTCCTTCACACTCCTTCGGATTGTAATAGAAACTGTCTTCCCCAATTGTGGTGCTGATACCTCCTTCCTTCTGCAATATTAACCTTGTGATCCTATCACAAAACACTAACCTGTGAATAAGAGCCAAGTTGTGCGCCATTAACGACCATAGCTCTTGTGACCGTGGCGCCTGCGCCCCTCCACAATGTCGTTATACCTTCTTCGCGCATCATCCTGTAAGTTAACCAAAGAACAGGAGATAGGTTCAAACACCTACTACCTAAATTGATAACTGTCTCGTGGTCGCAAGCCCGACTGCTGAGCGTCCTGGGTTCGATTCCCGGGTTTACCGACATAAACTTTTCCATTAGGATTGGTGGAAGTTGTTGGTGTGACACCCCCGTGGCTCGGAGAGCACGTACAGCCGTTGACCCTGCGCCTGATCTCTACCCGGTCGTGCCGGATTGCAGTCCCGTCGGACTTTGAGAGTAGGTAAAGGAATAGAGTGCGCCTTTGCCATCGCACATAATTGTGCACTATAATATCTCCTGCGTACTTGGCTCATCTTCGTTGAGATTGGCCGCCGTGGTATATATAAATTCGGTCGGGAGGTTATTAATATTGGTAAAGGCATTTGTGGAATTAAATCCATCTTATGCACCATTATTGAAGGTAATAAAAAACATCGATGTGCTTTTAACGTACCTACTGTTACCTATATACAGGGTGACTTGTAATTTGACGTATTCCTTCCGACGTTAACGCAACAATTAAGCACCCCATAAAGACTTGGCGAAAATTCATGGGATCCGAGAATACCCAATTTTTATGTATTTTTGAAAATTTCCAAGAATTTGTCATTAAATTTTTTATGCAATAAGCAACCTTACGTTGTGTAGGCTGTTAAGAAAACAGCTCTACATTCGAACTCTCTGACAGTTTATATTTGAATGTGATTTTGTTTGATAAAAAGACAGGATCCCAGGCTGTCACGCCGAGGGAGAGGCAAACTTCGCGCCCTCACGCTCCTAACCACCGCAGGAGACGCCCTGGGCGTCGGGAATCCCAGGCCGATTCCCGGTCACCGTAGGCGCGGGCCTACGGACGGTGAGCAATGGGTAGCTCGCCATCCGATAAGGACGAGGTCCGGGTTGATGGAGCGTTGTGTTCCACGCGCGCCTCAAAGGGATGCCAGCATAACTGAAGGGGCCCGCTAGGGCCAATGCCTGCCGGGGTTGCGGGTTTGTCCGAAAGGGTTACCGTGGCCCTTGGCAACATTCAGGCTACTGAAGGAACACGGGTGGGTTTTAGTCAGCACGAGTCTGACACGCCCTCTCCCACTCCGCCCAGAATGGTAGAAGTTATTTGATCATTTCCTTTTTTTAACTAAGCGACAAGTAAACCCTTAAAAACCCAAAAGTAGCTTCCCGACTTGTGACCCAGTCATGATGACCTGTACCCTAATTGCGTAACTTATTTTCGTAAACGATTATAACTAATTTGTTTCATTTTGACAGTTCAACATCATTCATTGCGTTATTTGCGTTGTTGAGCAGTTTTTTTCCAACTTATGAAGCAATGGATTAGCAATCTGTTTCAAATCGAAACAAATTGTGATTGATCGTGCATTACGCAATTAGGGTACTGGGTGCCTAGCGTGTGATGGATTGCTAGAAGGTTAAAAAGTAATGGGATGGCATAAACCAGAGAACCAAATTTTCAAAAATACGTTTAAATGGGGTTTTCTCGAATCCCATGAATTTTCACCTAGGCTTTATTGGGTGCTTAATTGTTGCAAATGGATCACACTACCACATCCTGGAAGTGTGAAATACAAATTACAAGTCACCCTGTATACAATAGGATATTTGACCAAAAACCAAAATGCCTACCTGCCTATAGCATTGAACACATTAGTGTAGTTCCTTCGTTTCTCTGGTGCTAGCCTGCCGTCGGCGGTCATCCGGATGAGCGCGACTTCGGCCGGTGTTCCGATCCACGCACCGAATGCCCCGGCGACCATACCCAACACTATCTTCATCGGAAATGAGGGAACACCATATAGACTAAAAAAAAGAAAACGGGGTCACAGATAATACAGGGTTAGATTGAATTAGTAAGCGGAACTCCGCAACGTGATGGGTTTGTTATCTAAACGCAAAAAAACAGTGGAACTCCGGGAGTGCCGACAGAAGTAGAAACTTGAAAAACAACCGACCTCCAAAAAAAACAACACTACAACTACACTGTTTTTTTTGGAGGTCGGTTGTTTTTGTTTGTAAAAAGTTTTTATTTTTCACTTTTTAGTTGTGGTACCTACCCCACACACATTCGAATACCACTACCTGCTACCAGTGACAGAAACTTATCATATCATCTACACACTAAGTGGGAAAAAAATACGTATTTTGTAGCTAACTCAAAAACTATCAAAGCAAAGTTAATAAAATTAATATGGGACCAATTCGAGAGCACACCCTTTCAAACAAAAAAAATATTTTCAAAATCGATCCACAATTGACGGAGAAATCGATGGACATACATAAAAATAAAAAAAAACATACGCGACGAACATATAACCTCCTCCTTTTTGGAAGTCGGTTAAAAAAAATCGGCACCGCGGTAATCAATGCGTTGATTACCGCGGTGCGTGGAGTAAAAGACATCAACATGTCTTTTACTCCACGCACCGCGGTAATCAACGCGTTGATGTCTTCTTAATGGTCAAAAGCTGGTGTCGTAAGAGTGTCGCGAAAACAATTGTTTAGTCCCATTTTAAAAATGCCCAACGCGCCTAAAGAAGTTTTCACTTCAAACAAAAAATATTTGTTACTCTTTTTTTGGGGTTACTGTTCTCAAACATGCTTGGAAATTCGAACATTATTTTGACAACCTTCTTCGAGATAAATCGAAATTTCCTGTACTGGTCAAAAACAACCGAGTTGGCGGCCAGCAATGTTAATATGAAAATCCATAACTGTTGTGTTTAGCGGCCAAATAAATTACTATGAAAACTCATGTCTGTCGTGATATTTAAAAATGGAACGAACTTTTTACTTCAACACAATTGTCAATCGAGGAGGTAACTTATCAAAGATTTTATTTAAAGGACCATGATCAAAGTCCTATACATGCATACCCTAACAGAAACGATCATGTCCAAAAGCTACACAAGGTGCATTTAATTAAAAGCACATTAGACATAGATTTTGAAAGAATTCCTCTATTTTAATTGAATGTGTAGTTTTTTGTATATTTCATTACAAAAAGTACTTTTCCTGCCAAACAGCTCATTCGTTAGACTTCAAAAAACGTGTCACTCAGGCTGGCTGGACAAATCTTCAAAATAGGTCGCATTTAACTAGGTCAATAACGGCTTTATGTGACGGCTAAACACCCTTATTTCAGAATTTGTGACGCTACAGAATCTTAGATAATCGATCGAAAACGTGTCCAGCCAGCTTGAAGAACCACTTTTCGCTGGTCTCTCAATCTCGGTAACGGAAGTGATTTTGACGATGTTTTTTTGCATATCAACGGGCGTCACATAAATTTGTGACAGGCATCAAGCTAAAAGTTTTGTGAAACGTACAGCGGTTTAGTAGAAAAATGCAAAAATCTGTGTCCAGCCAGCTTGAATTTACGTATGAAACTTCTGGCTGACACTTGCGAATCTCAATAACGGGAGCGTTTTCGAATATGGTTCCTTTACTAACATTTAGTGACGCAATGGTGCCGATTCCCTTGTTCACAAACTAAACTAACTGTAAGTTGAGTGCATCTTTTTCTTTCTATTTTATTAAGAAAAGGACAGAAGATAAATTTTTGTTTAGTCCTGTCAAATTAATCATCGTCTGTCACTCTCCATACAAGTTTAGACGTGATTAAAAACTTGCCGACTAAAATTACGTCAATTTACGTCAAACGCTGATTAATTTGACAGGACTAAACTAAAATTTATATTCTGTCCTTTTCTTAATTAAATAGAAAGAAAAAGATGCACTGAACTTAAATTTAGTTTAGTTTGTGAACAAGGGAATCGGCACCATTGTGTGACAGTAATAACGTTTGATTTATGGCGTCACAGGTAAGGGTTTACGCAAGGCCGGCCCGTTCATATAGGCGAACTAGGCGACGGCCAAGGGCGCTCGTATTAGGGGGGCGGCAATCGGCGGCATCGAAATTAAAAAATAATACTGTACATTAATTTTTATTTACCTACAACTTGAAAATACTCCCAATCTTTTACCAATTTTTCTACCAAAATGCGCTCATGGACATTTACGAAAAGATCGGTACGGAAATCAAAAGCGAGTTTAGTTGATAGCCTCAACTCGCTCCATTGCTAAAAAAATCGCGATTTCGAATTTATTGCTTCTCTTGTTGTATGTTATAGTGTTTTGTTCAAAATTGATTTGACTATTATAGTTTGACCGCGATCGTTGTACCGATTGCGCCTGAGAGATATTTCTCGACGGCATGTGAAGCCAAGTCAGAGGCCCATGGGCGGCTTTAAAACTCTGACACCAGGTTAGTCACTAACCACACGAAAAAGAAAGAACATAGTTTTATTTTGTCACGAATTTTTTTTAAAGGGCGTCGCTCCAGCTTTTCGCCTAGGGCACCAGGAATTCTCGGGAAAACTTAATGTCCAGCCAGCCTGAGTTCAAGCTGGTTGGACACATGTATCTCCGCTGCCTGATGATCTACGGCCTTCTAAATGTGTTCAAAATTTTGTGACGGAGAAACTTTGAGTAGTTTCAAAGATATTGATCATTTTAATTTTTCCATACAAACACTGCAGTAGGATTACCAATATTGTAGGTTTTATGTAGGGCTAAGTATATTTTAAGGTGTTTTCTTTAATGGACGAAAATCCGTGTATTGGTGATTAGGCGATTACTTATTAAGTTGTGCTCTGGTTAAAAGTGGTCTGTACTCAACATTTTTCGATAACTGTTCTATTTATAATCACACACATTCGTGCTGTAAATCAAACAGGATTCAGTCATAATTATAGTAATGAAAACCCACAGCATAGGTATATTATTTGTTCTTTTTAGCTCTTATCAAAGCAAGCACTTTCTTCGTATGCCTCCTGGGGGCTTACCACCAGCTCATAAAGCAATATTATTTTAATATTACTTCAGTGTGGGAAAGAGATGAAGCTCTACAGGACGTATAGCTCCATCTCTTTCTCCCATTGAAGTAATATTAAAATAATACTGCTTTTGAGCTGGTGGTAGGCCCTCTGTTCTTTTTCCATTCTTCCATGAATTTTCAAAAACAAAGCGCAGTTAGCCGCTTAAATGCTGACTAACGTTCCAGAACAGTTCTTCTAGCTTAAAAAATGTCTACTTTTCGTGAATACCCAGCAAACTTCTGCATAAGAATCTGTTACTATTGCTTTAACCAGTTAGCTGCAAATGACGGTAATTTCGTACTTAAAGCGGCATAAAGTAGTTATAACAGCTATCTTAATTTCTGTTAAGTTACTATATGCTTCATAACAAAAATAACGCCTATTTTATACAGCAGGTGAATTACTGTCAAGATGTGGTGTGTAATACAATTAAAAGAGAACAGAATATAACTTATCCAGTATCATGCTTGATAATGGAATTTTATACCCATGTTATACAAAAGGTTACACAAACTCTTGAATAACAGGTTTTTTATGATGATTATTCAGTTTTAAGAAATATAATCCGTAAATTACCCAACTAACTCAGCTAATAGCATTATTATAGAAAAAAAAAACACAGTACTTTGTAATAATAAAATAAAATAATCTGTGGCCCGACTGTCAAGCCAACTGAATTTTTGTTCTCCGTATTATATTTATAATATTTTTACCAATTCCTTTGATTTTTACCAATTAAATATGACACAAAGCTGTGAAATGTGCCCCAAAGTAACCAAAATGGACAACAATCTCAAGCAAAAACATTCTTGATGTAAGAAGAAAAAGTATAGACGGAGACAATGCAATGCTGACGCGAAGTTGGGCACGATTGATACAAAACACACACCTAACATCTTCGGGTTCGTCGCTCAGCTCCGCCTCGCAGTTGCCGGAACCTGCTCCAGACGTGAGCCCAGTGATACCGGCCGCTGCAGTTGCGTCGAGCTTGAGCGACGAATACTTCTCGCCGCCGACGGCACCACCACCAGTACGTCGGCGCGGAAGAGGCCGACCACCGGCCAGCTTGGGACTCCGAGGTCCACCGGCTTCTGTTAGGGTACCCGCTCCCGGTGGAAGTGTGCAGCGCATGAGGTGGACACAAACTGTCAATGAAAATGTCATGCGTGCATACTTTGGGGCTACAGAGGGGGGAAGTAACCTGACTGCGTACCGTGGTCGGATGCTCTCTCTGTTTCAGGTGCTTGAACCAGCTGTCAAAATGTCAGCGCAACGACTGTCGGATCAGGTGCGGGTCATCTAGCGTAACCATTTTCTGGATGACGCCGTACTTGATTGACTACGCCTCGAATCACGGAATAACCATGTTACACCTGCTTCGCCACTGGTCGCGGTGCAATTGCAAAATTTACCCAGTTCTTCATCGCGACCCGACCGCGCTGGTGAAGAGGATGATGACGGGGTTATATCCGTGAATTCCCAATGCAATGCACGATTGAGGAGCGCTTTGGAGGATGCTTTTCGGGAGTACCGTTCTATTCCGCCTAGACTCAGACCACAATTACCTCGTTTGCCCATGCACAAGAAAAACAAGGCGCTGGTGTGTACTCTAGACTCGCTTCTGTCAAACTATTTGACAGCAGCAAAGACTTCGCCGATACCCACTCGATCTTGTACTGTGCAGCTGTGGTGGCATGTCGTGTAGCTCAAGTTAAATTTGCCAACAGTGACTGAGCTCCACGACCAAAACCAGCTGTACCAGCTTGGCAGTGCAGGATTGAGCGTCGTATCGGTGAGGCTAGACCGCTAGAGTACTCATCGGCAAGCTAATCTGCTTCAGGGAGGGCAATACTCGCCCTAGAGTGATGCGCTTTGTGAAGCGGGCGTCCTCGGGAACTGAATTTAGTTCTCAAGATTATTTGACCCGCGTCACAGAGCGTATCGACTTCCTGAAGCAGAAGATCTGTGCATGGGCAAATCGCATTCGACGGTACAGACGGAGAGTGGAGCGGTACACTCAGAATCGCACATTCCAGAGCGATGAAAGGTGGGTTTACAGGGCTTGGGAGCGACCGGACAAAGGTGTGATTGACACGCGCCTACCGGATGATGACGCCATGTGCTCGTTCTGGTGAAGCATCTGGTCGGCGCCTGTCAATCACACCGAAGGTGACTGGACTAGGAAGATCGAACGAGCGTGCGAGCACATACCAGAAATGGGGGCACTCACCATCAGTCCCCAAAATGTAGCTCGTGCAGTCCGTCCGTTACCTAACTGGAAATCACCAGGGCCGGACGGGCTGCACAACTTTTGGATAAAATGGCTCCAAAGGTCGCACGCCCGTTTGGCATCCCAGTTCCAGTCAGCTCTAGAGTCAGGGTCGCTGCCCCAGTTTCTTACGACAGGAATAACCCACCTGCTTCATAAATCAGGTAGTACTGCGGAACCCAAAAATTATAGACCGATCACTTGTCTACCGACGGTCTATAAAGTTTTTACATCCATTTTGAGAGCTAAAATTAACAAACATATAGACACCAACTCCATCATGTCTACCTCTCAAAATGGATGTAGGAACGGGTCCCGTGGTACTAAGGAGCTACTCCTCATCGATATGGCCATTAGCCAGCAGGTTCGTCGTTCCCGAAAGGATCTGTCGACATGCTGGATAGATTATAAGAAGGCCTATGACTCGGTGCCACATATATGGCTCATGCGGGTGCTGGAGTTGTATAAAGTAGATGCAACCCTACGCACCTTCCTGATGTCATGTATGGGGCAATGGAGGACGGTGCTTCGCTATTCAGGATACCGACATACCCTGAGGAATAGCGAACCGATAAGGATCGAGTGAAGTATATTCCAGGGTGACAGTTTGAGTCCACTTTGGTTCTGCCTAGCCTTGAATCCTCTAAGCACACTGCTGGAGGATTCAGGGCTGGGCTATCGATTGAGAAGAGGTGGTCTCACCTCCTTTACATGGATGACTTGAAACTCTTTGCCCCAACAATTTGCAACTGCTGGAGCTACTGAAGGTAACCGAAACTTTCAGTAGTGACATCAAGATGGAATTTGGTGTGGACAAATGTGCGGTCATGCATGTAAAACGAGGGGAGATTGTGGAATCCGTGGAAACCCACCTCTCGGATTCCATACACCTAAGATCCCTCTCCTCAATCGAAACCTACAAGTATTTGGGTATGTCGGAAGCGTTAGGTATCAACGTTGCTGAAGGAGCGCTTCTTTAGCCGCCTGAATAAAGTATTAAATAGTCTTTTATCAGGCGGAAACAAGGTGCGCGTACCTTCAATGGTTGGGTCATGCCGGTTTTGATGTACTCTTTCGGCATACTTAAATGGACTCAGACGGAACTTGACGCCCTGGATAGGAGGATCCGTACACTGCTGACCGCAAATCGGATGCATCACCCACGTTCATCGGTGATGAGACTGTATATCCCGTGGAAGTGCGGAGGCCGAGGCTTCTTAAATGCTAAGACCCTGCACAACCGTGAGGTATGCAGTCTCAGGGAATACTTGCTAGAAACCGACGTGGGGATGCACCGAGATGTGGTCTCAGTGAACAAGAGCCTCACCCCGCTATCCTTGGCTAACGAGAACTGGCGCAAACCTATAGTATTAGATACTAATGACCGCAGGGAGGTATGGCAGAGCAAATAGCTTCACGGGCGCTTTTACCGGGCCTTACATGGGCCCGATGTAGACCTTTTGGCGTTCGTATCCTGGTTGCGATTCCGTGACCTCTTTGGGGAAACCGAAGGTTTTATCTTTGCGATTATGGACGAAGTTATGATGACGAACAACTACCGGAAATATATTGTGAAGGACGGCACGGTAGACATCTGTCGGGCATGCCACCGTCCCGGAGAATCAATCAGACACATTATTTCTGGCTGTTCTCGTCTGGCTAACGGAGACTACTTGCATAGGCACAACCTTGTAGCCAGGATTACCCACCAGCAACTTGCTCTGAAATACAGTCTTGTGGAATCAGAAGTACCGTACTATAGATATGTGCCCGACCCAGTCCTCGAAAATGGCAATATCACGTTGTATTGGGATCGATCTATCATCACTGACAGGGCTATTGTTGCCAATAAGCCAGACATAGTGGTGATAGATCGATTAGAGCGCCGCACAATGATTATTGATATAGCGGTCCCGCATGACGAGAACCTCATGAAAGCTGAAAAAAATGAACAGATTAAGTATCTTGATCTAGCTCACGAGGTTGTCGACTTATGGGATGTGGATACAGCAATCATTGTGGCGATAGTCGTTACGGCCAATGGCATAATAGCTAAGAGCCTCGACCTACACCTGAGGAGAATCTCATTAGGCAGCTGGATCAAGGGCTTGATCCAGAAAGCAGTACTCCTGGACACGGCACGTATTGTTAGGAGGTTCCTCTCTCAGGAGCCCTGACCACCGGTGGCTTGGACCCTGTTCCCGACACCAGTGGGCTACTATTTTTTATATTTTTAAATGAAATAAAGGAAATAAAATAAAAATATTCACAGACAACCAAGGCCCATAGTGTTAGTTACAAAAGCTTAAAAAGTATGTTAGTAGTTACAGAAGTCAAAGTGAAAATATAATTTCGATTCATCAACCCGCACCTCTCACATGCAGATAGATGAATCGTTTGAATACAGCCGCGTCCAACGTATCTGCTATCATTTTCAGGATAATACACACAGCACACATACAGCACACACAGCTTCTATACATATATAATTAAGCTTAACTCTGCATAAGGTTAAATTGTTGGCCAGTTAACTGACTTGTGTGCTGCCTGAGCTCTCTCAGGAGCCCTGACCACCGCACTATGGAAAATATAGGTCGGTATCGGATCAAAAATCTGTAACTTCATGAATTTTTGTCGTATCGTGATGAAATTTGGCACAAATATGCAATAAGGTTTGAAAATTCGAATGATGCGTAGTTTATAGTGTTTTCTTGTATATCTATGTATGTTTTTTTGCATAGAATGAAAGAAATGGGAAAAAATCACGAAAAAAATAGTTAAAAATTTATTTCAAGTGGAATACAAGTTTATAATGACTAAAAAGATTAAACCATGGTTAATTACAACAAGCAAAGTAAACAAAATATATATATATGAAAACAATTTACTAAATTGAAATCATATTACTAATAGGTACATCCTATACTATGGCTTCAGGAACTGATGTAGCTAGGTACAAATATAAGTAATAACTAAATATAAATATTATTTTTAACTTATACCACTTCAGGATCAGGGTCAGTAAATGTGGGTTCACTTTCAGGTGCCACGTTTAAAAGACTTAGTGCCTCTTCTTCAAGTTCTTTCACATCTCTTACGTACGGTTTTCTCAAACTTGTTATATATGGATCTGACGTGTATAAAAGCGTTTTAAAGACATCTTCATTTGTAGCAGATCGGGAACATTTTCTGGCATGATGAAGTCGTATGTTTCTGTAGTCTTTGTTGCGAGACTTTTGTGCGTCTTCCGATAGCTGTCCAATAGGAAGCACCGCAAAATGTTTGATAACGTTTTCCCCGTGTATGAGTATTTTATAAACGGAGGATGGCATATAATACCAATCGTAATTACTTACCTAGATTCTTGCAGTTTCTATTGCATATTCCCCAAATTTTTCAGGGTCGATCATCATTCCAGAAGAAAGAACTTGCAAGATAATGTATAGGCGTTTAATCAATGCCTCATCTACACCTGTTATTTCCGATGAGCAAGTGCTATTATAGAAGAATCTTCGTGCGGTATTGCCATCGTTCGTATTCCCGCTAACTTGCCGAGGTTTGTCGACGATTAATCCCAACTCCTCCCTGAAACGTTTTTGAACAAGTTCTTTCTTTTCTTTTTTTAATCTCTTATTTTCCTCAGTTGAAGCAGACCAAGTCTTAAACGAAAGATTATAGGAAATATGCAATATCATTTCCATGCAGCGAATCCAGGCGTGTAAGGTAGACAATCCGTATTGGTAGGCGTTTTCGTTTTCAGGTCTGGCAGTTACTTTCGATAGGTCATTCATTAGCCGTGGAATAGCCCGACATATCGTGCATGTGGAACCAGATGGAGTATCTGTAAGGACTTGAGCCACCTTTCCATCGATCATCGTTAGAAATAATTCATGCTTCACATTTACTACAACACCATCTTTGTTTATAAGTGATGCTTGTGCAGCCTAATTTGTTTTTTAATATAATCGACATCTGCCTTGGTTTTTTCTGGAGTTTCCTTACAAAACTCAATAGAAATGGGTCTGCAAAAACGGACAGATGAAGGTACCGGATTTTGCCAAACAACGGATCCAGATTGCACATCAACTAATCTGATGGGGACTAATGAAGTGATGAACAAATTGGCATCTGAAATTGTTTCCGACTCTTCTGCAAGTATTTGCTTGTATTGGCTTTGACCAGATGAACCATCACATTCCCATTTACAATAAAGGATCAATGTTCTATGTTGTTTTTGGAAAAAGGAATCGATTTTTAAAATTCTAGCAGCAGTATGATTCAATAAATCTTGGATATTAATCACTTTAGCATATAAGTATTCGTGATTTCGATTGTAGAAGATGGTGGATAACAGGATCTTTTTATTTCTTGTATTTTGTAGTAAGGCGGGAATATACAAAACTTTCGTTCGTTGGTTAAGTTTTTCAGGTACATATATTGTGCTTTTGTTAGATCCAAATCTATAAAAGCACTCAATGCTTCCGTATCGGAAAGAATCTTCATCTGGTCTGAGTCGTTCCACTTACTTGAGATATCTAATTTCTTTTGAGTGTCAGCCGTTCTTATTTCTTCGACAAGATGAGCTTCTGTGTACTCACGTAAAGCCCGTAATCCCTGCACATAGGCGTTTTTTATATGCTCGAAGCCATATTCTTGGAGTAGAAGAGTGTTTTTCCTCTTTTTGGTAGGTTCTGAGGAAACTCCATAAGCCACGCATGCTCTTCCTCGTTGGCCAGATGTTGATGGCGTAGAATATTGTTTAGAATTCGGTAAATTTAACGAATACCTTGAGTCCAACTAAGTACAATTCTTCTGTAAAAATATTTCTTTTTTCCGAGATGCCAGGGCCCAGCGCTTGTTGAAAATAGGAAGAATGTGCCTTTGTATGTCACTAATTATAAAACACAAGTTGTTTTCAGAAACATTGAGCTTTTCCACTAAAACTTTGGATAATGATTCCATGGTCTTGCCGCCTTCGATATAGGGGATTATGAATTCTCGTTTGGTACAGCTGAAGGAAGACATTTTAACACTTCACAATCTGCAGAAATAATAGGCGTAGATGAGATTTGCTTCATAAGTCATAAGTCATTTATTCATTTGTTTAACATAGGTGTACAATAGTAATGGTATTTAAAGATAAAGAGTTCGCTATGTTATACCAGAGGGCGTACAAATGTTTGTAATTGAGTAATTATTGAATTAAATAAGCCTGAACAATAAAAAAACAATTATAAAAAACCACACATTTCATAATACAAATTAATTAATAATAAATAGCAATAGAAATCAATGTAAAAATAAAAATACAAATGTCATAACAGTGCATGACAACACACAGACTGAAAACAAATAATAAGGCTATGTCATTAAACAATACTAAAGTTAACATACAAAAACTGATGTCAATAATACTAATGTCAATAAATAAAATTTATGTCAAGGATTACAATACATTTTATTTTCTTAGCATGTCATCATTCTGTCATTAAATTTTTGTCTGTTATAAATTCCGAAATACTGTAATATGCTTTGTTCACAAGTAAGGACTTTAGGCGTTTCTTAAATAAGCTCACGTTCAATTCTTTGATTGATCGTGGGATGTGGTTAAATATGACAGGCGCCATGCAGAATACACTTTTATACATTAATGCTGTGTGGGACCTTCTTACGCATAAGCTATTGATATCCCGTCGTCTTCGGTTATTAATGTCTGACATTTTTTTAAATAACTTTGGATTGGTCTTAACAAATACTGCAACCTCAAAAATATATAAGGCTGGAAGAGTCAATATTTTAAATTTAATAAACAATGATTTACATGTATCTATGACCTGTAATCCAAAAATTGTCCTGATTCACTTTTTCTGAGCTTTGAAGACTATTTCCCTATTGGTTGAATTCCCCCAAAAAATTACACCATATCTCAGAACTGAACCCAGCAAGCCATGATATGCTGTGACTAAGGCGTCCACACTCATAACTGAGGTAAGTTTATTTAGGGCATAGGTAGACTTACTAATTCGTTTGGTTAGCTCCTCTGTGTGTGTTTTCCTATCTAATTTATGGTCAATGATTAAACCTAGGAATTTAGATGTGTTTACTTGTGTTATGCATTGGTTGTCATAGTATATATTCATATTTGTGTTTGAACGTTGGCTAAACATCGTTAACTTCGTCTTTTCAATATTTATTTTTAGATTATTATTATCTAACCATTGTAGTATGGAGGTTATTGTCTTCGTAGTTTCATCGTTATAGTTTTGAGCGTTTGTGCTATTAATGGTCACAGTGCTGTCATCGGCAAATAGAGACATAGGGTGACTTGTAACTTTTGGCATATCATTTATTTTTTATTTATTTATTTATTTCCAACTTACTTCTATCATTACAGGATAACCTAATGCGATAGCGTACTTATCTTAATCTTATCCTAACTTATTATTAACTTATAATAATTATAATTAAATTTTGTAACTTATTACAAATAATGCATTCTTTGTGAACTGACTCAGAGAACAACAGAATAGGTCCGAGTCATCAGCTATGAGGTTGAGAGTGCGGAGTGCACGCGTCAGTGGCGCCTCACTTAAAAGATTGGTCCAAGCGCGCGGCTCCGCCAGCAGCCGGGGCTGACGTCGTCGCCACGCGTACCGATCCGGAACACACAAACCTATGTGCCTTAAAATATTCGCATTATGTACCCTTCCTCTAAGTACTTTGAATATGTACGAGACGAGTGCGAGATTCCTCCTGACCCTCAGTTCGTTAAATCCAACCATACCCAAATTAAATAAAGTTGGGTACATAAGCGGATAAAACGGGTATACACCATACAAGCGCAAGTACAAGTACCTCACAAACTTGTTTTGTACTCTCTCCAACATGAGCCTATATTTAGATTCATGTGGAGCCCAAATGACTGCGTTACATTCTAATTGACTTCTAACTAATGCATATATAAAGCGATAACCGCTTTAATGTTATTAAAACCACGTACCATACGGAGCATGAAACCTAAATTACGGTAGGCTTTTCTGCAGCAGCTTGTGACATGATCTCGAAACGTTAGCCCAGTGTTGAATTTGACACCTAAGTCCCTAACTTCTGTGGCCCAAGCCATTGGCAATCCATCTATATTGTATGTATATAGTAAAGGAGTACGCGCGCGAGAGAAAGTGATTGCTACGCACTTTGAAGTGTTGAACTGCAAGAGGTTCTTCTTGCTCCAGGTCACCACTCTGTCTATGTCTCTTTGAAGCTTGTCACAGTCCTCTAATTTACTTATCTCCAGCGATAGCTTGAGGTCATCAGCAAACAGTAAACATTTGGCGTCTTTAACAACTTCTGGCAAGTCATTAACCATAAGAATGAATTGCAAAGGCCCAAGGTTACTGCCCTGACTCACCCCCGACCTGATAAAATATGGCTTAGTCTTATGCCCCGCATACTCAACGTACTGTTGCCTACCGTTCAAGTAACTTGCAAAAAACCTTAATAGGTGTGGAGTGAAACCAACAGCCGCTAACTTTTTGAGCAAAACATCATTATTTACCAGATCAAAAGCTTTTTTAAAATCGAAGTAAGCGGCATCAGTTTGCCCCCCACTGTCCACAGTTGGCACCAGATTAGCCATGTAGCTGAGGAGATTGCTAGTAGTGCTTCTTGCCGGTCGAAAAACCGTGCTGGACGTCTGAATACTGGCCACTGACCTGTCGAAATATGCTCTTATGAATAGCCGCTTCGAAAACCTTCGCCGGAGTCGACAGCACTGCGACAGGCCTGTAACCATCCACCGTTATCCCCGACCCTCCCTTTGGTACCGGAACGACACGGGTAATCTTCCACTCCTCCGGAAACATTTATTATAAATGTATTGCAACGGTTTGGCTAGCACCGAACGACAATCTTTAAAGATGTAAGGTGGAATGCCGTCCGGCCCAGAAGACTTTTTCGGTTTATGCTGTTGAAGCGCGCAACATACGTCCGACAGTTGTAATTGATCAAGATGTACCCGCGCCGCTCCATTCTCCCCGCCCGCTTCCGCCATAGCCGCACTTACATCTAACTCGGCCTGCTCTGTACTATACACCGAATAGAAGTATTCAGCAAACTCCTGAGCACACTGTTCGTCAGTCAACGCCACGCCATTCTTTAAAATCTTTTTCTGACTTCTACTACCTCTTTTAGATTTTGCATAATTCCAGAACGACTTTGGGTCTTCCAGCATTTGATTTTCAACACGGTGCTCATACTGTTCCCGAGCGCCTAAAATCTGATTTTTAACTATAGTTCTACACTGAGCAAACGCTTCGTAATCACTTCCCAAACCACTTGTTTTGTACCGTTTATGTAGTACAGCCTTTAATTTAATGTTGCGAATTATTTCAACAGTGTACCACTCAGGGTAAATGTACCTTGAGTTTACACGTCTTCGCTTTTTCTTTGGAACGCAGTCATCAAAAATCGACTTAATAATATTGTTGAAATAATTTAAACTCATTTGCAAATCTAACTCATACATCTGCGTCCAATCGACGGCCGCAATTGATGCGTACAATACGAAAAAATCGGCTTTATTGAAATTCCAGCCTACCGGTTCATGTGTATCCGCCGTCGGTGCTGCTGAGCCCGCGCGCAGGCGCTGGCGCACGCGCAGACTCACCGATACATCGAGCGGCGGGTGATACGCGTCCACCGGCACGAGTGGCGCCTCCGCCGCGCGCACGCCCACACTCCCTTCCTCCGCGAATGTACTCAACACTAGATCTAATTGTCGGCCATTGCAATTGTCTACTTTGTTACTCTGAGTAAATCCACAATAAGTTTGAAAACATTGAAAATAATTGAGAATGTTCACAGGACAAGAATGCAAGTTGAAGTCACCTATTACTATCGTGTCGTTATAACATTTACACAACTGTTCAATAATCCTAAATAATACCATGTATTCATGTTCTTTACTGTTAGGTGGGATATACACAACATATAACAAAAACAATAATCTATTACCAATGTAATAGATTATTGTTTTTGTTGTATCAGATGTTTGAACTGGTTAGTGCATCCGTATACCAATGTATACGGATGCACTAACCAGTTCAAACATCTGATTATCGATGTTGACGTCACCAGGTAGGGACACTCGTCGTAGCTCAAATCGTGGTGTGGCCACGAGACACGCGCCTCCGTGTTTACGCCCATCTGCTCGGTCACATCGTATAATGGAGTATCCAGGTGGAATTAATTCTGCGTCATGAATAGATTCATTGCAGCCTGTTTCCGTTATGGCAAAAAGGTCTGCGCTTAAAGACAAAACTCCTATATAAAAATCCTCAAATTTTGTGCGAAGACCCTTTACATTTTGGTGCACTATCTCCACCGATTTACTCCGGGGGTTTTGGTTTATTGGTTTGTCTCCGAAATCACACCCATTCGCAAAACTCAATATTTACTGCCCAACTTTCTGGTTGACTTAATAGTTCATATTTGCTTTCCGGGACTCCTATAATGAAGGAACACGTCATGTCTTTGATGCGTAGTTCGTATGTGGCGGTGTAACCGCTACAAGCTGTATCGCAAAAAGCATAAAATAACCTTTCTAAAGATAAAGATAAAGATAAAGATCATTTATTTGTCCAAAACATGAGTATACACACACATGGCATGCAAGATGTTACAATAAAATTTTACTACAGTCATGTTTTGCCTTAACGGCGTACAAATATAAGTAGGTAGGTACATTAAAAAAAATGTAAAAAAAAAAAAAAAAAATGAAAAAAATGAAAAAAAAATGAAAAAAAAAATGAAAAAAAAAAAAAAAAAAAAAAAATGAAAAATGAAAAATGTTAAAAATGTATTATACTGCATATCTGTACCAAGTATTTTAAAAAAAAAAAAAAATGAAAAATGAAAAATGTTAAAAATGTATTATACTGCATATCTGTACCAAGTATTTTTTTTCACAATATGGTATTGAAACATGTATACGCAGACTTGAGTTTGGCACTTCTGTCTTCTATGTATTTCTATCCATGAAAAAAAAAAAAAAAACGCGTATTAAGTGAAAAAATCCTAATGAATATTATAATTTGACTATTAAAGAACCTAATAAAATAGCCATATTAGCCAAATTATGATATTCGTAAAAAGCATTTTTGATATGCGCTTGTTCTACTATTTTCCATAGTGCACCGGTAGCTTGGAACCTGCTCCCGATACCGGTGGTACTATTTTTTATATTTGTAAATGTTTATTATTTTTGTTTTTATATGAACATTTAAAAATATTAATAATATGTTTAGAAATTATATAAAGGGAATAATAATAGTAATATAAATAAAGAGCACAATCGCGTTTACAAAAATTTGATGTCGGTAACGGTGTCGCGAGTTCAATTGTTTTTTCCCATCTCAAAAATACCCAACGCGCCTAAAGAAGTTTTCACAAAAAAAAAAAAAGCTTTTCCCTACATTTTGACGAGCTATGCGACCATAAATGTAGGGAACAGCAGATTTTTTTTCTCGGCTTCAGGTTTGGTCACATAGTGAAAGTTGTTCATAATGATGAGTACAATGACCGCCTTTTTTTTTTTTTTTTTTTTTTTGGGTGGGAAATTATCAAATAACTTCTCCCGCTCTGGGCGGAGCGGGAGGGCGTGTCAGACTCTTACTGACTAAAACCCACCCGTGTTCCTTCGGTTGCCCTGTTGCCGGGGGCCACGATTTCCCAATCGGTTTTCTTCGAACCCCCGGCAGGCATTGGCCCTAGCGGACCCCGTCAATTCTGCTGACATCTCTTTGAGGCGCGCGTGGAACACAACGCGCCGTCGACCCGGGCTTGGTCCTTATCGGACGGCGAGCTACCCATTGCTCACCGTCCGCAAGCCCGCGCCTACGGTGGCCGGAAATCGGCTCGCGATTCCCGCCCCGGGCGTCTCCTTCTATTGCGGCGGTTAGGGGCGTGAGGGCGCGAAATTTGCCTCTCCCTCACGCGTTCCGCCTCCTCCTTCGCGAGCATTACCGCTTCGCAGAAGGAGGTGACGGCCTGCCATTTCCTCTCGCTCCGTACCATGGCCTGAACCAGGGCCGGTCGCGAGAGATCACCGCCGCCAATCGCCTCTACGAGAACACGGCGTTGCTCCGCCCAAGCCGGGCAGACCTCCACCGTATGCTCCACCGTGTCCTCAGGCCGATCCACACAATGGTGACACCCGGGTGTTTCCTCCCGCCTTATCCTGAACAGGTACCTCCCGAAACAGCCGTGTCCGGTGAGGACCTGCGTCAGGCGGAAGGTGAGAACGCCGTGGCGTCTCTCCAGCCACTCCTCAAAGACGGGTCTTATCGCCGCGATTGTGGCGTGCCCAGCGCTGGGTTACATCTAAATCGAATTTGACAATCGCGACTCCACACGTGATACCTAACCACGTGAATCTTTTTAGAGCAGGAGGCGCGCAGGGGGGGCAGCCTCGACGTGTTTTATATGGATTTTTCACTTTTTATATGGAAAATAAGAAAAAATATTACCTACATGTAGAGTGTTAGGGGTTTAAGGATTTTATAAAGGGTGTCGAAATTTTCATTATTTTTGCGATTGGACACACCGTTTTCGAGATATAAGCAAAAGAAAAAAAATATTCAGTACTGTTTTTTCATCTAAAGTCGAGGTGTTGGTGTGAATTTTAGATCATGACAACCAATTTTATTCCACATGTTTTTAGTCGCGATTAAAAATAGTCATATTTAGTTAGAAAATCTAAATTTTAGGTTAAAAACGTCAAATTCAGAATAGCAAAATTGCCATTTTCACTAAACTAATATCTTAGTGCCATCTTAGTGCTGTCAAACTAAAATATAGTTAATTTGTGTCACTTTAGTCTATTTCAGAATGGGAAATCGTCGTTTGACAGGAATAAACTAAATTTTGGTGATTTTTAGTTTAGTTTAGAGGCATTTGTGACAAGAGAATCGGCACCAATGTGTGTATGAACAATACAAATAGGAATAAAAACATTTTTTTTTTTAAACTAGGAAAGTAACTTAATTATAATTTTTGGTAGATAGATAAGTACCTCATAACTCAACATCGAAAGAAAACTCAACCCCCCCCGGTGCAACAAAGTTTTGGTATTGATCGTAAATGATTGAATAGTTTTTACCTATCTCTTAAACGGTGCGTTCAAGAGCAAAAATAACGACTATTTGAGAATATTATTTTGACCACCAGTCTTAAGAGGAGGCTCCCTAAATTGAATGTTAATTTGAAAAACTCACGCATACAATAAAAATTGAACTTTAGTATATGATTTATTGGAATTTTTTCGCTCGATTAATTTTTTATTCTAAAATCATGTCTTTTTTAAAGATTATTTGAAACAAAAACAAGATTACTCGGCTTTTATGTCTAAAATAATTATAGACAGTAAGAAAATATAGTTTACTATCCAGATACAAGATATTTTTTCTCTAGATCAATTATTACTTTAGTTATAAACTAAATAAGAATTGAGAATTATGACATTTCGTTCCGTGCTCGAACACGACCAAAGAGCGCACGCGATATTTAACTTTATTACTGATGTGTTAGCGTTTAGCACATAGTGGAGTGGTGGGGTGCATGGGGTGGAGTTTGCGTGAAAATTGTCTGTACAGTGCTTGGTCTTAAGAGACCGAATACGGCTCGCAACTACAAATCGCGATGTTTGCAAAATTCAATTCCAAGCACGTTGCGCTAGTGTGAGTGCCTGTCGGAGCGATATACACCTACAGTGAGCAGTACTACCACGCACACATTGACAATTATTGCTTGATGCGATAGCACTACTAGCATTCGAAAATTTATGATAAATTTGGATATGTTCCGTAGTACAAAAAATTATGAATGAAAACTTAATGTATTTCCATTTTTTTTTTCGATAATTTGTAACTTGATAACATAAACTATGCTTCTGCGGAAACAATATTACAAATATTGTTGTTTATAATACAGAAAAAACAATATGAAAACATGTCATTTACGCTGTAAAAATGTACGAAATGCAATTCGCTTACACTTCATTTAGAAGTAAGTTTTTGGAAATAAAAAGACGTAGGAGCCTAGATAAATACTGTCTCAATCCGAATATCAACATAATATGGTGGATATATGCTCAAATTGCAAATGATTTATGTATTACGTTTGTATGGACAATTCATGCGTCGTCGCATTCTTAACACCGACCTCGCCGCGCGCCGGCTGAATTATCCAAGCAAACATAGTAGATGAACGCTCGCTCGCTTGGCAAATGGTATTCAAGAAGAATGAACACTTACGCTGTATGATAATCGATAAATCCGTTGAAGGCTCCAAGCCTGCCAGTACCGTAAGTAGCCTGTCGGAGCAAGGCGGCTGATATACCCGTGTAAAAACCCAGGAACCCTTCCTTCTTCACGATATTTTGGGCTACACTCATGAATGAGACATTTTTGCCGGCAGGACCCAGGAGCTGCATTCGGGTCTTCAACAAGTCCGCTGGCTGGACTACACAAATTGCCATCATTCTGAAAATATTATTAGAATAAGTAGAATTTAGTATCAACTGCGGGAAAAAGACTTCCCTTGACCTTCGCCTGGAAAATAATCGAGTTCGTTCCGCCATGGCCACCCAGTGAGTTCATTAAAATTGATACTAATTACAGAATGGGCTGATGGTGACTATATCGGAGGTTTAAGGTAGGTTTCTGTGGTTTTTTGTCCTAGCGGGTCACCTGATGGACCGTGGCACCGCCTAGAGGCCGACAATGTCATCGAATGTCAGTTTTGCGACCTATTTGGTATCAGCACATGACTAAATAAGGAGATATCAGTTTGTTTGATCGCACAATCGTACGAACTAAGTTCGCGCAAATTAGTAATCAAACATTTTATTCGCGAGAATGTCAATTAAGACACCAGTAGGTACCCTAATTACGTAATACACGGTCAATCACAATCTGTTTCGATTTGAAACAGATTGCTAATCCATTGCTTTATAAGTTGGAAAAAAAATCTGCTCAACCACGTAAATAACGCAATGAATGTTGTTGAACTGTCAAAATGAAACAAATTAGACATAATCGTTTACGAAAATAAGTTGCGTAGTTAGGGTATTGTTCAACTCGGGTACGATTGATCGCTAGTTCGTAGTCGTACCAACAATGTACGCGCAAACTTGCGATGTTCCCGTAGTCACATTCTGTAAGGACGCGGGGCCATCACTAACATAGCCGCCAACACACTGATATATTTACCTACACAATCATCCAACACCAACCAATAAATAACGTGTAAAATGGTTTAAGTTAATTTACACATAAAACGACTTTAATATATGTTGTGTTACGTGATACAACTTGATTACTTTTTAAATTATAAAAAAAAATATACAAATTAATCTGTTTCTTTTTACACTAAATCGTGCTCTAAGATATTGTTTACCAATGTCAGTAATCAGTACTCATTTTAGTGAAGTAGACAAAGAGTCAGATTTTTTTAAAACTTTAACATTAATTTTCTCAAAATCATGATTTTCCAGTTACATCACTTTTCACTGAAGGTACAGAATTCACATCTAAATATTTAGATCGCGTAATAAGAGTCACATACATTTGTATTAAGTAATATTCATTAAGGTACTTGAAATATTTGTTCAGTTCAAATTGATATTATTTAAAATGTATTTTATTACACATTAATAAATGTAAAAAATGCTTAGTTAGAGCACTTTACACCAAAATAAGCTTGCTCAATTTTAGTCTTAGAGGAGTACCAATTAGACGAAAAAATTGCATTTTTTTTACTGTTAAACTTAGTGTAAGAATATTAAAACTGATATAGGTCAAGATATATCACTTTTCACTTGCAAAGAGAAAGTGTTATACTGAAAGTGACACTCATCTACGTAATAGTGAGCACTGAGTCTGCAAAAGAGTCCAAGGGGTTAAGTTATCCTACCAGTTAACCTGTAACCAATATTTATAGTAGCCTTGGTGTGTGACAAACAAGAAATAAAAACCTGTTTGTCATAGAAGAATAGACAAAATGACAAACAATCACAATCTGTTATTTTGTCTATTCTTCCGTCGACAAAACTCGTTTCTACGGTGGTCATGCTACGCGGGTATGACTACGAGTCGGGAGTGGTTTATACTATTTTAACTAAACCAATCTTTTAAAAGGTACCTTACCCGCTAGCGCCTCCTATGATGAAGTTCATATATTTGGGCATGGAAAGCTTTTTTTTAGGAGGTTCTTTAGATTTACTCATTTTTTTGTTTGTTTATTTTATTTTTATATAAAAGTAAGAAATAAGTTTATTTTTGTGTTATTGTAAAAAATTATTAACTTAAAATTTGAAAAGAAAATACCAAAAATGTGGACTACAAAAAACTGGTTCTGAGAGTTGTCACAATTGACAATTAGTTAACTTCGCCCAGCCTGTGACAATATTAGCGGAGAGGTTTCATTCAAGATTTTCTCTGTTTACCCGACTGCGCGACGCAAAGGAGGGTAATGTGTTTATCAGCTTATGTATGTATGTAATTAGTATGTTTGTTCCTTTGTGGCGCTCTAGAGACCAAACACATGGGCCGATTTTGATGATTGTTACGTCATTCGATTTGTCTTAATCTCGTGAGTGTCGTCATAGACATGACAGTAATCAAAAATAAATATGGCGACAACCAGACGCCCCCACACACACCCTCACACACACCCTCAGACACACCCCCACACATACCCTCAGACACACCCCTACACACACCCTCAGACACACCCCCACACACACCCTCAGACACACCCCCACACACTCTCAGACACACCCACACACACACCCCCCACACCCTCAGACACACCCCCACACACTCTCAGACACACCCACACACACACCCCCCCACACCCTCAGACACACACCCTCAGACACACCCCCACACACACCCTCAGACACACCCCCCCCACACACTATAATGCTTCCTATCTCATTTTCTCCCACGTTAAATCTTATGAATTTATGTGTCTGTCTCTTTTTACTGTCGCTTTTTCGTTTCATCGACTTTCAAATCACGACGATGCTAAAGAAGTAATCACTTCAAAAAATTAAAATCGGTGAACTATTTTATGAATAATTATTATTTTTAAATGTCTTTAACATATCTCGGGACCCTGGGGTCCCGGACCTTTGGAAGGCGTACGAGGGGCCGAAGCCAACTCGCAGAGGCCCCTTAGACATTTTTAAGTGTTGAGACACCAACCAACGATTATCCCTGTTCGCAATATGCAAGGGCACCCAAGGACAACCCCCGGTTGGTGTAAGACTATTGCAGGATATGGAAACAAAGATATTTGACTATGGGTTTGGGTTGCTAGAGTGGACTGGTTACCTGGAACTATGGCAGGACTATGGCCGGCAGGGGCAGAGGGTGACTTGCACACTCAATAATGGGCCCCCGAAAACGGTCGCTAGCACAAAGTGTCGTAGCGACAAGGGAGCAACATGTCCTGAGGTACTTATGAGGAGTGGAGAGGTATTCCACGGCTATCAGGACAATCCCGGAAGTACGGTCAAGATCCCTACCAGCATCTTACTGGAATACTTCTTTCCTCCGAGCATGTTTGCTCTTGCGAATCTCCACTCAAGCTAGCCAATAAAGGCAAGAATGAGGTGGGAGCTCTGTTCCTCGTCAATGTTCATTCTAGCCGGCCATTAAAGGCAAGCCAGAGGTGAGGAACAAGATTTCTTCGGGGAGATACGGTCCGTGGGGTCGCTACTGCCCAACAGCTCGCCACATGCTGCCCTGCGGGTTTTTGTATCTCTCTTGGTCTGGCTCCTCACCCTAGACCCGTTTCGGCAAAGTAAACTTTACCAGCACAGACCCAGAGTTCGGAGCGCGCAAGCCCCACCACGACGTCAACGTAGAGATACGGCGGTGGGGAATAATTATTATATAATTCATAAAATCGAGTGACAAACCCAGAATTTTACTGCTTTGAAAGATTATTTTACTTAATACGTGTGGAGAGAAAAATAATCCTAACTATATAATAGACAGTGCTATCCACAAAGACGCGCCCCACCCAGCTCCGCCCTGTACTAAAGTACAGCTTACAATACAGTAATCGTGGAATGGGACGAGTCTTCGTGGATGGCACTATCTGTAAGATGTGTAAAAAATTATTTTAATTTAAAAAATCAATAACCCGACTGCGTAAAAAGAGAACTTTAGAAAAGATGGAATGAAATGAAATGATATGGAAGAGATTGTTTATGTTATCGCTAATGTGCGTAAATCTGTTAGAGTACAGATTAACTTGTTAATCTGCCGATTATTTGGTCGAGTCCGATAAAGTGGAAATAATTGTTTTAGTTCTTAGATTAACTAAATAATCTGTAGAATTCTTACATAATCTGCAGACTGACGACCAAGCAAGCATGCGTTTAACTCCGAAAATCAATATGTTGTGCTACAAAAGTTAGTGACAGAAACGAATCGCTGCAAAACCGACTCCACGTAGTCTTGTCTGCTCTACCCCTAGAGTGTAGTTTAAGCCCGCGTAGGCGCGGAGGGACGAGGCGCCCCGCGAGCTGAGGAGCAGCTTCGGCTTGCTGGCCGGCTCCGCCGCCGCCGGCCAACCTCAGCCGCGGGCGGCGAGCGTTATAAAACCATCTGCGACGATAAGCTCGCGTGGGACCACCAGAGCCTTGCAGTGCCGGAGCCGTGACAGAAGCCATGCCTGCATATTGCGTGCTTGCTTGCATGCTGCATGCATGGTGTATGCTTGTTTGTATGTTTGAAAAATATTACGTCAGCAAAAAACGAGAAAGAAGTGTTTCGCTCATTGTCTTCCGCGATTTATCAGTGTAGCATTCGTTAATATGCAGATTAACTAGGTAGAATGCAGATATCTACTAGGTACTTTAAGTAAAATTTTAAACTTTAACGGATCGTTACCGGTAATTTGCAGATTACCTAGTTAATGTGTATATTAACGTATTCCATATTCTAACGGTAACATTTAAACTATTAAATGGGATCGGAGACAGATATAGTTCATCATGTTTCCATCTTTTTTAAAGTTAATTTTTTACTCATGACCTTCTTTGATCGAAGCTCATGACAAATCAATTGACGTAAAAATCATCAAAATGTCAAGTTCGAGGGTGTATTTTTCAGAAATAGTCGAAATAATTCTAAAAAATTTGTACCTAACTTGTACCAATTTATTGTATGTACCATTTGTTAAATAATTAATACCTCGTGGGATTGCAAGTTATTGCAATAGTTTCATATCCCCGCCATTCTGACGTCGGCTTGGCGGGTGTATTTTTGTGGGTTTGTGTCACACATTATTGACCGAGTGAACGTAGCGAGCGAAGCGTCTCTGGATCAAGTCTGGCAAAATTTGCTTAAATTTGTGTGTCAGTTTGTACGTACTCGTCTACAGGTCGTATTTTACAACCGATCTGGACGAAATTTGGTATATAGGTCTGACGAATTTTTTGTAATTTTAAATCGTCGGCGATTTTTGATTAATCATGTCATTTATTCATGAACAATAAATTGTATCTGAAATTACATGGTATAAAAAAAAAGAATATTAAATTACTTATGGAAAAAGCCACATTAGTCTAGTGGTCGCAAGTGCTACTGCTGAGCATGAGGTCCTGGGTTCGATTCCCGGGTCGGGCAAAGTGTTATCGGGTTTTTCTATCTGAAATTTCTCAGTAGCAGCTCAGAGTCTAGATTTGTGCCCGGTTGATGGCAATAGGCTCGCCCCCTATTACATAGAACTTAAACATAACTGGCGAAATGCGGGTGTACCTGCTACAGGCACACCTCTGCCCAAACCCTTCGGGGAAATAAGGCGTGATGTTATGTGTGAAAAAACAAAACTCGTTAAATATTAAAACAATGAATAAATACAACATTATATAGGAATTTCGTTTTAGATCTTCAACAGCATAAAGACACTTATTCAACAGGAAACTTTTAAGTTGATTTTTAAAAGAGCTTGAATAGAAAGCGCTTTTTATTTCTAGAGGTAATTTATTAATAACATTACCAATTGATACCTGGGACAGTGCTTCACAGTATTCAAATTAGGATGTACCTTGTAACATTTAATGTCTTGTCTACGTGTGCCGAAGTGTCGTTCTTCTGCTGTCTCATATTCATGTATATGTCATGGCCAGATCTTAGAATTGATCATTTCATGAAATGATCAACCATTTCATGAAATAGAACATCGACCGCTGGCCACATCATGATGTGGTCTGGCCAGATCATTGAAAACTCAACGTTTGACGATATGAACAGTTAAACGCACGAGTGCACGACTACTTCATGATGTGGCCAAACATTAGTGATCACATCGTAAAATAGTTAGATTATCCACCGGTAGAGGCGTTGATGTGGCTTTGTTTTTGTAGTGCATCATGGCGGCGGACGATAATTCGATTGAAAAAGCAATTATAAATATGCAAATGAAAGATAAAAGTGCAGTGTAGTATCGTTATTATACCAAGCTACGTGACTTTTATGAAATTCACTCGAAAAACGAGCACAACCTTAAAAAACCATGGAGTTTGGAACGTATTTCACAGGTTAGTATTTAAGTATTCAAATCTTAGTAATTGTTATTTTTCTTCTAGAATGAAAGCTATTTAAAATGTTTTATTTATCCACTGACCCAGATTACTAGAAGTTAATGAATGTCAGTAATATTTGCATGGATACCCTACTTAATGATATGGCCAAACATCGACTGACATTTCATTAAACGTTGACGTTTGAACGATATGGTCAATTTTAGCTGGCCATTTCATGAAACACAACCATTTCATGAAATAGTCGATCATTTCATGAAATGATCAATTCTAAGATCTGGCCACGACATATATATTTGGCCATGCTACTTAGAAGTACAAATACATAAATGCTCGGTACTATAAGTATATTCAGATTTATAAGATGTTCACGGCAACTCTCTCTTTGCGGGATACGAACTAATGTGCGAATTGCGCGTTTTTGTAACACAAAAGCTTTTTTGATATTATAGTCATAACTTTTTCCCCAAAACATTATGTTATATCTAATTTTTTATTTTACCAACGCGAAATATACAATTTTCAATTGCTCAATGCTAATTTCTGTTCTAAGTGCTCTTAAAGCATAACATGCGGAACATACCGATGCATTTATAGCATTCTGTTTTCCAATTTAGCTGTTCGTCAATGTGTATTCCTAAGAATTTAACTTCCTTGGCGAGGACAATTTTGTCGTTATTCAAAACAACCTCTAAATCGTCCAGTTGCTAAGGATTGACACTATTGGCAGCTCACTTCACCTAAGTTATCACGGTGAGATTTTACAGAATAGCACTACAGATGTGAAAACACACGTTATTAATTTTTAACCGATTTCCAAAAGGAGGAGGTTCTCAATTCGACTGTTTGTTTTTTTTTTCTTTTTTGTATGTTTGTTACGCGATTATTCCGACAATAAATGATTTTGATGATTCTTTTTTGTTTGGTAGGTCATACTTCAGAAGTGAAGATTTTATTAACTTTGATTGGGTAGTTTTTCAGTTAGCTTTAATAATACGTATTTTTTCCCACTTAGTATGTGGATGATATGATAAGTTCCTGCTACTGTTATTTACATAGCAGGTAGTGGTTATCGAATTTGTATGGGGTAGGTACCACAACCAAAAAGTGAAAAATAAAAACTTTTTATAAAAAAAAAACAACCGACTTCCAAAAAAACACTACAAAGTGAAAAATAACTTTAATTTCGGAAGTCGGTGGCAAACAACGAAAATTCAAAACCAAGGCAGTGTTGGGGCTGCCCCGTATCTGCAGCGCCTCGGGCATGTTTGCGGAAGCGCGCACCGACTGTTTTCAGGCCACCATGCGCAAGCGGTGCGCGACCTTGGTGCGCAGGGTGCGGGCTAGCTCCAACACTGTTCTGGCGATGATTGCTCAACGACTAGATTGCCCCTACGTTGGGCACTGTTGTAGCAGGCATATTGCTGGTGCTTAACTTGTCAATGTTATAAATATTATAATTTAAATTTTTACTTCTGACATAACTTCACTTACATAATTTCTGACATAATTTATTTTAATTCATTGTTCTATTTAATTTAATTTTTATTTTGTTGTGTACTTTTGACATTAATTGATTTGATCTGACATTTTTCTGTGACACTTATAAAATTGACAATTTTTGTGTATTGTTTTTTGTTTTTAATATGGGTGAAATAAATGAATTTAATTTATTTTTTATTAAAGACGTTTTCGTGTTTTTTTTGGAATTCGGTTGTTTTTTTTTTGTAAAAAGTTTTTAGTAAAATGTCTTTATTGTGTGTTTTTTGTAACAAAACCTTTATTTTAATGTTTGTGTTAATTGCCAATTTTGTAATTAAATTTAATAAAGTTTTAAAAAAAACATTCGGAATTTGTGATTTCAATTTAGGTATCAGACCATCCTCTAAGTTTTATAAAACAAAAACATGTCCTTCGTATTTCATTTTGACAATAAACTTACAACAATAATTTCTTGCCATGGGCGACTAAGGCACTTACTAGAGAATGGGCAGCAACGTTCTCTATGCATTTATAACACCATACTGGGATCGCCAACCCGCCTGCCAAGCGTGGCGGTTATGGCATACCCCCCCAAAAATAACAAGCACCAAAAATAAATTCAAAAGTCATTTATTCAAACTAGGTTGAGAATCAGCACTTTTCGAACGTCAAAATAACATAAGACAGTCCCCCAAAACGCCCACCCTTCACTAAGTACTTCCTAGTGCTTTTAGCTGGGAAGAAGAAGTGGCGCAACAAACTCCCCAGCAGCACAGCTGTCTGTTCAAGTTAGAAAAAAAAAAGATTCTATGCAGTATGCAAAATAATTTACATTACGCAACACAAAACATAATTTAAATGATAAATTATTATCCAATTATGTCAGCTAGCACACGCCAATATACCAACCAAAAACATCGAGAACTAATACTCAAGCAGAAATTCTTCGCGGCGCGACGCATCACGACGCAGCAGTGCTTCGCCGGTATGCGCGGCGTGCAAGAGCGGCACTGCGCCTAGCGAAGCCGTGTGATGCTGATAAAAAAAAAATGAAACCAAAAAAGTATACAATTTGCAACATTTCAATAAAGTATTTATGATCAGCAATTGTACTACGATAATCCATAGTGCGTCGCGAGACGCATCGTGAAATCGCTGGCAGCGCGATACCTCGCTACGCAATGAGACAATGCGCAGAGTACGGCGCAGCGAGACTGAAAACTGCATCAAATCTACACGAAATCTGGACGAAAAATAGTAGAGACAAATCTCCAGGCGGCCTACCACAAGGTCAGTGGTAGAAAAAGATGGAGCTATACGTCCTGTAGAGCTTCATCTCTTTCCCACACTGAAGTAATATTTAAATAATACTGCTTTATGAGCTTGTGGTAGGCCCCCTGGGGTTGTTCAGGTGTGATACCTACCTATATGTATTTATTTATCTTTTATATTTATCTTTTATATATTATTATAATGTTAAGAATTATAATGTAAAATAATTGAATTTGGCAATTAAGGTTATTTTGATTTTGACTATACCATAATTTCGTTTAAAAAAAGGTGTACTTAATAAATATTTTTTATTTTATTTAAAAGTGTGTTTTATTGTGTTTGTATTCCTTTTTAGTTATTAAGGTGCGTCTACGCTAGATGAGCGGAGCACGAGCGGAGCCGTACAGCACGTCGTCGATCGCGGCGTCAAGTGTGTACTTACAACGAACCTACAACGATCACTGTCCTCGAACATAGTTTGAGCGCGATGCATATCCCTTCGTGTTCGTCAAAAAACCGACAATTGGCGGAGCACAGTCGAGCACAAACCAAATGCTCGAAGCGCGCTCATTCGAGGCTTGCAAGTCGGTTCACACTACACGAATTTGTGCTCGGCTCGTGCTCCGCTCGTGCTCGGCTCGTCTAGCGTAGATGCATCTTTAGGGTTTTAAGAAGAGACAACAACTGCTTTCAAGTGGAATTACAAAATACGTGCGGCTTTTTGAGAGCGTCGCAAATTAAAACGCAAGTGAAACCGCGAGCTAACCCTAGTGCTTATGAAATTTATACTTATTTAAATATTTATAGTATGTACTATGTTGCTGCAAAATTTCAACTCATTATCTTGAAAAATAAAGAAGATATAGATTTTTAATCAGCAAACGACCCATATTTTCTATAGTGCGAAGTCGCGATGGGTTTACGTCTCGCGGCGGCGCGGCGGGGGCGTGCTGCGCAGCGCGAAAGCACTGGCCTCTTCAAGCATCGTCGCGTCGCGTCGCGACTCGGTGTGCACTGACCTTAAGAATCATCAAAATCGGCCGACGCGTTTGGTCCCGCCACAAAGTAACAAACCTATACAAAAGAGAAAATCTTGAATGAAACCTCTCTGCTAATGTCACAGGCTGGTCGCTTGTTGTCAATTATGACAACTCCAGTACTTACAAATTAACAATGCATCAGTAATATGTATTTTTGTAGTCCACATTTTTGGTTTTTTCGTTTAAATTATTTGAGTTAAACATATTTTTACAATTACTTACCCAAAACAAAATCCTTATGTGTTAATTAATTATATTTAAAAATATAAAAATAAACAAACAAAAAAATGAGTAAATCTAAAGAAGCTCCTAAAAAAAAGCTTTCCATGCCCAAATACATGAACTTCATCATAGGAGGCACTAGCGGGTAAGGTACCTTTTAAAAGATTGGTTTATACCATAAACGAAGACTCAACCCAAGGCCCATGTGCCAGAAACTGGCCTGCCAGCGTATTTGCCCACCAACAGCGGTCAACCAGTCAGCGTTGTTTGTTTCTAACGCGGTCTGTTCGCTTGACACCTATTTTGCTACACTGCATTGCCCGTTGGCAAATCTTGAGTTTGGACTTCTGAAGTGACACTGTGTGCACCGCAGGATGTACAAGTCGATGAGTTTATGTGGAAGTCGAACGATTCTTAACCCAGATACTGTTGAATTTTATAATATTTTACCTTTTTTTTTGGTTGGGAAATATCAAATAACTTCTCTCGCTCTTGGTGGAGTGGAACGTGTCAGACTTTTACTGACTCACCCACCCGTGTTCCTTCAGCTGCCTGTATGCCCTCTAGTAGCAGCAGTTCGGTTGTTAGTCCGGTTGACCGAACTACTGAAACTTTCCGTTGCGATAGTTCGGTTCTAACAAAGCACCGAACTACTGACTGATATTCGATGACGATGGTATATACTATCATTGAAAATAAAATTTGACTCTACTGGCCAAATCGCCCATTTAATTTTTTATTTTATTTTATCGAATAAATATGCCTTCGGGCTTATGTTATTTGAGTGTTTAATTTCCTTTTCTATTTATCTTCGTGACACGGTAGCCTACCCGGTAACGCAGGGGAGCAGTCACTCAGGTATCTTTACAATAAAACTATAACCATGCCTAGAAGGAGGTCAAATCTTTCCCAATGTTCCAAAGGAGCTAAAAGATTGAGGATCATGAGATCCCAAAAATCTACTGAAGAGCGTCAGGAGAGACTTGATGCTATTCGAGAACATCAGGCTGTAAATCGCTCCGTGGAAACCTCTTCGGATCGCGAAGCACGCCTGCGTTCTCAGCGTATTTACGCATCTACATCTAGGTCTCTAGAGACAAGTGGGGAACGTGATGCGCGACTGACCGCTGATCGTGAACGTCACGCATTGTCTCGCGAATCGGAGACGTTCACGGAAAGAGAATTACGCTTGAGTTCTCAGCGTATTCGCACATCTACTAACAGGTCTCTTGAAACGAGTGATGAACGTGATGCGTGACTAACTGCTAATCGAGATTATCATACATTGTCCGGAACACGCACACAACAAAATATTCATAATCAGTTAGAAAGTGAGAGAGAAAGAATTCTCCAGAAATTCTTTCTCTCTCACTTTCTAACTGATTACTGATACGGCATGAAGAGACAGAAGAAGAGCGCAACGAACGTTTGAATTCTGATCGACTTCGACATTCTCTGAACAGAATGTCGATATCATCTGAAGAATCGGATGTGTCTCAAGATATAGCCGTAGGGCATGGCGACCTTCCTTGGGTTGATAAGGAACGAAGTGCATTTACGTATACTCCTATGACTGACTACGCCACATATTCCGCCATCGGAGGTATGGTTTAAAATTGTACTTTTTGTGAAGCTGTTAAATGGCAAAAAGAAACAAATGGTATGAGTTGCTCAGGTGAGAAAGTACATATTGAAATATTACAAAATCCTCCAGAAATATTAATTATTATTTATTATTATTACTGCTAATCAGTGACCATCCACAGTCAAAACATTTCTTGGACAACATCCGTTCGTACAATAATGCTTTTCAAATGACATCTTTTGGTGCGAAACAGATTTTAGAAGGCCCATTTATGCCAACATTCAAAGTGCAAGGCCAAGTTTACCACCTTATTGGTTCATTATTGCCTGAAAATGACCCCAAGTTTCTCCAAATATTTTTCGTATCCAATTATCAAGATCAGGCAAATATTAGAAACCAAAACATTCCGCAATTGAACAATAATCTGATTTCACTGCTTCATTTGCTACAATCCTCACTGGGTGTGGTGCCGGTGAGACTGTGTTCATACCGCGCATACCACTCATCCAACAATTTCCCCTTTCAATTTAAGCGCACACAGTTCCCTGTGACTACATGCTTTGCCATGACAATAAATAAGTCACAAGGGCAGACGCTTAAAGCCGCTGGTGTTGACCTGACAACCGGCTGTTTTTCTCATGGCCAACTTTATGTTGCTTTTTCAAGGGTCAGCAACGCTTCCGGTCTTTATATATTAGCTCCTGAAGGAAAAACCCCAAATATAGTTGATAAAAAAAAAGTTATTTGCAATATTATTGTTAATTCAGTGTACCCTTGGGATCCGCTGCGGAATTACGGGAAGAAAAGTTTTTTGTTGTATAGGTATTAAGTCTGGGCAACATATAGTATATAATTTATTTTGGAAAACGGAACACCTGATGCAGAACCGCAACAGACCAGCTAAAGTATAAGAGATATAAAATGGTGCCATAGCAAAAATTATTCCACGTGAAGAGCATTTTCTGCTGTGAGAATAAATTTGAAGTTCTGAAACACCTGTTATGGAACTCCAAAGCCCAGCGCCACTATAACATATATAGGAATGACGTCTTAGCATAAGTTGTTTAGTCTGATGGGCATTTCCTGTTGACTTACAAAAATGAAAGATCTGGAACGTCTCGAATCGTCTCGCGCATCCCGTTGTTTTCCCGTCCCCGGGCTCTTAGAATTCGACATCAGACGTTACAGATCTTCGATTTTGACGACCCCGTTGTCGCTGGCATAAGCAACAGGATCCACGTAAGAAGTCGCGGGCAGAAGCTAGTCGAAAATAAAGTAGGATACGTTTTTATAGCGTATGGTTGGCAACCCTACCATCAGCTCATTCTGTAATCAGTAGTTAACTTATTTTTTTTTTTGGTTCGGGGTGGAGAATCTTATTATTATTATTTATTTATTTGCTCTCATGCACATAACACATTTTACAATATTTACTGTTGGTTTTTGTACATGAACCCTGTCAGGGCACTGCAAAGAACAATGTTGGTTTGCTGTTGAGTTTGTGAACAATTGTCATAAATTTAGTCAAAACTTATAAAAATACAATCAAATACATTTCAGAAATAAAAGTAAAATAAAAATACATGTCAAGACGTCGATATAATTTCAATTAAGATTAACAATAATAAAAAATATAAAATCAAACACAATAACACACATAGTCATATTTAGTCAGATTAATTTAGAATAAAAGAATAATAAGGAATAGGTTAAATATAAAGTCATTTTACAATACAATACAAAATAAAATAGATTAGATTTAATGTCACTGGAATATACAATATTTATGTCCTTGATCAGGCCGGATCTAACAAAAATAACAAAATTATGAAGACTACATCTAAAAAGTTTTATCCGTCATAAATTCGTTTACTGTGTTAACATTTCCCTAATAAAAGTAATCTAAGTTTGCTATAGAATGAATTTATATTCTCGTCATCTTTTATGTAATTCGGTAATTTATTATAAATTGTTGCGATTCTATAGTTGGGGCTATTTTTCATTATTTTTGATTTTGGTGTTGTGTAATCAATTTATTTTTTATGAAATGTGGTTTACAACTTTCCCATGGCTGTATAATGTTTATAAGGATGCGTATACATTTCTTTTGCATGATGAAAATATCGTTAAAGTCAGTACTTTCACCCCACAATATTATGCCACAGTTAAACCATGCATAAGCATAGGCATAGTATATTGAGAGCGCGGTCTCATAATTTGTGTTACTTTTTAATTTGCATAATGCGTATATTAAATTCGATAATTTAGTCTTCAGATGTTCGACACGCTTTTTCCATAGATAGATAGATTCATTTATTTGCCTGAAATATGGTATTTTACAGATTTTATAACAAATACACAATAGTTCTACATATTCCGCCAACTAAATTCGGCATGCAAATCAAGAAGAAACGTCCAATGTTAAACCAAGAAGCGTTAGATCGTCTCTTTCTGGGATATTTAATTTATTAATAAGGTTATTTATGTTTAGTGGCTTTCGTTGGTATGTCCTAAATTGTAGTAGATTACTTTTGTTAACATTAATTTGCAGATTATGCTTCTCTAGCCATGATTTAACTATTTCATAAGTATTTTCTATGTTGGTCAAAGTTTCGGTGTTCTCAGTGCTTCTAAACACTAGCGATACGTCATCCGCGAATAGAACGCACTTCGAGTCAATTATTTTAGGTAGGTCGTTTATATATATAATAAATAATATACACCCCAACACACTGCCTTGTGGAATGGAATGGTTAATAATCTTTGTCCGTGATTTTACAATTCTTCATTGATGTCCTCCGCCCTGGGGCGGACGAAGGTGTCTGTCAGACTCCTACTGACTAAAAACCACCCCGGTGTACCCGTCTTACACTTGGGCCGGAAATCATGAGATCTAGTGCGCCTTCCATGATACCCGACTGGTGCCGCCCAATTTATGCCCGCGGGGGGAGTGAGGCGTGAGACTCCCCCCCGACGTCAAATAGGGGCGCGCGTGGAACACTATGCGCCGCCACTTCGGGTCCCGCTGAATGGGGGGCGGCGTACGTCCCCGAGTCCGCCGTTCCTCCGGACCTGTTTACGGGGGCTGGAAGAGGGCGTTGTCCGCCCTCCGCCAACACCCGGTCCGCCTGCTACGGATCAGGAGAGTAGTCTCACTCTCCCTCTCCCTTTCCGCAGCCGGCAGCGATAAGTCGGCTTCAACTTCTGATACGAGGGCACGGCGCGGCTCCTCCCATGCGGTACACTCTGCTAATGTATATCGCGCCGTGTCCTCCCAACAGTGGGTGCAGTGATGGCACCGAGCGTCCGGCTCCCTGTTTATGCGACACAGGTACTTCCCGAAGCAGCCATGCCCCGAGAGCACCTGCGTAGCCTGAAACGACAGGGAGCCGTGCCTCCTCCCAAGCCATTCGTCGAGCACTGGTCGGATCGCGTCGACGGTAGCGAGGCGGTAGGGCGCAGAAACCTGTCCCGTCATTCCGTCACCAGGGCCTCACGGAGCTGAGACCGATGAAGCTCGATAATTAATTAGTAGGTACCCAATTTAATGAATTCACTGGGTGGCGGGACAAACTCGATTATTTTCCAAGCAAAAGGCTCATGAGAAGTCTTTTTCCCGCCGTGGATTTTAAAGGCTAATACTCAGGCCCGCCGCTGGGCGCTTCACCGCCCGCGTTCAAAACTGACAATACCGCCCCCTCTTTACCCTACTATGCTTTTAGAGAGGAATTTGATGTTGGTTAAGTTGTTATGTAAAGCCACAACGCCGCAGGACCTGGTTTTCTTCCGACGGGATTACCCGGAATGAGATTGACTTGTGTCTATCCTCCAGTAAACAAATTATTACTAAATTCAAAATTTTAAACAATTCGCTATTCTTCCGACCACCGATCACTACGCGTGGTAGCGAGCTTTAACCACAAAATTCACAAAACCCAAATAATTCGAAATAACATAAAACGAGACCAAACTTCATTAATCATCTGTAGAGATAAATTCATCTTTGAATTTAAAAACAGCTTTGATATTCTTAAAACACCAGAAGATGAAGTAGAGCAACAATATTTAAATATGAAAAATAGTATAAAAAATGCCAGTTCAAAAGTTAAACCTGTAAAGAGAAAGCTTCTTAAACTTAGTGAAGCAAACCTAAAACTAATAGAAGAGAGACAAAATCTTGTTTTTAATGCAACCGAATTCAGAAAAACAGATAGACAGGTCAAAAGCTGCATCCGAAAAGACGTAAGACACTTTAATGACAAACTGCTACAAGTGGCTTTGGAAAGCAACAGATCGTTATAAATAGCTCGAAAAGGTGCTGATAAAGGTCGATCCACAATCACTAAAATCAGAGACCAGCTAGGTGTACACACCGATAAAGACAACGTCCTGAATGCATGCACACATTTTTATAAATCTCTATACACTGTCAAGAACGATTTTTCCTGCTCCCAGATACACAATAATGTTTTCCTATCACAAAGTGCAGCTCCAATTACAGGTTTTGAAGTCCATTGCGCTCTCCGCAGTATGAAATAAATACAGGAAAAGCCCTGGCGAAGACAACATCTCTACCGAAGCCCTGAAAATTGGAGAGCCCGTATTACTCACATCACCAACTTGTTTAATTAAATACTGCAAACTGGTTCGTTTCCTGCTCAATTCTGCCACTCCACTATCATTTTGTTACACAGGAAAGGTGACAAATCTGAAATTAGCAATTACCGTCCCATCAGTCTGGTGTCGCATTTATACAAAGTGTTTGTAAAGGTTATAGAGAACCGCATTTCAAGCCAACTTAACTCCCACCAGCCACCTGAACAAGCAGGGCCTCTCCACCACTGACCACCTACAATCCCTTAACCAAATAATCGAGAAGTGCACAGAATTCAAAACTCCTCTTTATTTATCGTTCGTCGACTACGCCAAAGCATTTGACAGTATCTACCGCCACTCATTATTCAAGGCACTCAAAAACTAAAATATAGAAACCACCTATATAAATGTCTTGCAGAATATGTTTTTATTTTTAGAATATCACAGCCGCTATCTAATACTTCAACCATCCTTCCCTGTCGAAAGAGGAGTCAAACAGGGAGACCCGCTGTTCGATAAGCTATTCACTGCCACCCTTGAAGAGGTTTTTAAAAATCTGTCAGGTGAGACAAGAAAAAGAAGTTGCTCGCCGCACCGAAAACGCCTGGAAGAGCTATTGGTCGATGAAAACCCTTGTGAAAGGAGGTCTTCCGATTTGCTATAAACGCAAATTAATGGTCATGTGCATTCTTCCTATCTTTATACCTATACAGCGCTCAAACCTGGTCTTTGACATGAAAATAAAGTTGGCACCCCCACTTTCGAAAAATGAAAATCTAAAACGGTGATAATTTCGAGCTAATTAAGGACAATTTTGGACTGCAAGAAAAAAAATTCAGACCAACCCCCCCTTCGAGATATTCAAAATTTTCAATGGGGGTGCTAACTAGTAATTAAGTTAGCACCCCTACGGCATTTAAATGTTCACTAAAAAAGTTTTATGTATGTCATAATTTCGAGCTCATTAAGGACTACAAATGCCGCATCAACCCACCACCCATGTACAACCCCCCACCCCCTATCCGTAAAAACATGAAAAAATCAAATCTAAAAAATAAATTCTCACCACTATAATTCCTAACATAGAATTGTAGACTCCCAAGTACAAAAATAAAAACATCCCTTAAACCACCCCTTGACCAAACTTCCCGAAAATAACATCTAATTTATACGAAAATTTCTCTTCTTCTTACATAAACTGTAAATCAATTATTAATGTATTATTACAACTACTACTTGCAACATCTCAAAAAAACTACCCCTTGACTGATGCTTAGTCCAAAATGTTAAACGTACTTCAAAAAATTATTAAAACTCCAAACCGTGCAGATGAAAATCTAAAACGGTGAAAATTTCGAGCTAATTAAGGACTATTTTAGACTGCAAGAAAAAAATTACAAACCAGCCCCCCCTTCGAGATATTCAAAATTTTCAATGGGGTTGCTAAATAGTAATAAAGTTAGCACCCCCACAGCATTTAAATGTACACTAAAAAAGTTTTATGTATGTCATAATTTCAAGCTCATTAAGGACTATTTTGGACTGCAAGAAAAAATTTGCAGACCAACCCCCCTTCGAGATATTCAAAATTTTCAATAGGGTTGCTAACTAGCCACAGCATTTATTTAAATGTATACTAAAAAAGTTTTATGTATGTCATAATTTCGAGCTCATTAAGGACTATTTTGGACTGCAAGAAAAAAATTTCAGACCAGCCCCCCCTTCGAGATATTCAAAGTTTTCAATGGGGTTGCTAAATAGTAATAAAGTTAGCACCCCCACAGCATTTAAATGTACACGAAAAAAGTTTTATGTATGTCATAATTTCGAGCTCATTAAGGACTATTTTGGACTGCAAGAAAAAAAATTCAGACCAACCCCCCCTTCGAGATATTCAAAATTTTCAATGGGGTTGCTAACTAGCCACAGCATTTATTTAAATGTACACTAAAAAAGTTTTATGTATGTCATAATTTCGAGCTCATTAAGGACTACAAATGCCGCATCAACCTGTACAACCCCCCACCCCCTATCCGTAAAAACATGAAAAAATCAAATCTAAAAAATAAATTCTCACCACTATAATTCCTAGCATAGAATTGTAGACTGCCAAGTACAACAATAAAAACATCTCTTAAACCTTTCGTGTCTTACGATGTGCTCTGGAAGAAGTTGGGGGACAGGAATGTACCGGCTGAAGTTCGTAAAATATTGCAGTATTGGTACACGAACCAAACTAATAATGTAAAGTGGTCCAACACACTGTCTGGAACATATGGGCTGGAGTGCGGTGTGAGACAGGGGGGGTTGACATCTCCCGGGCTCTTCAGCCTTTATGTTAATGACCTCATTGTCGAGCTCAGCAGCATGCGTGTCGGATGTTGGGTTGGTGGTGTTAATATTAACAGTATCAGCTATGCAGACGACATGGTGCTGCTGGGCCCGACTGCAGGTTCCATTGCAGAGATGTTGAAAGTATGCGAGGACTATGCTGCTGCACATGGACTCGTGTACAATGTTAAAAAATGTGAGTACATGGTCTTTAAGGCCGCCGGTAAATGCACAGATTATGCCCCTAATCTTACCCTAAATGGCTTGAGCATAAAAAGAGTGAATATATTTAAATATCTGGGGCACATACTTACCGACGACCTTAAAGATAATGTAGATATTGAGCGGGAGCGTAGGGCATTGGCGGTCCGAGGTAATATGGTGGCACGTAGATTCTCCCGCTGTACAGACCAGGTTAAGATAACACTATTCAAGGCATATTGTCAGGGTATGTACACGGGGGGTCTATGGACCAGCTACACCAAAAGGTCGCTAGATGTCTTACGAGTCCAATATAATAATATTTTCAGAATGCTGTTGAGGCTGCCCCGTTTCTGTAGTGCGTCGGAAATGTTTGCACAGAATCGAACTGACGGCTTTCTTGCGATCATTCGAAAAAAAGTCGCATCATTAGTAACTAGAACACGGGCCAGTAGCAACAGCATTCTGATGACAGTGTCTGAGAGTTTTTATTCTCCCATTTTGAGGCATTTCGTGGAGAGGATGGCCAAGTGAGAAATTTGTACCTTACTTGGTCATCTTCTGTGCAAAATGTCTTAATCTCATTTCTCAATAATAATAATATTCTACTAACACTAGCTTTAAGATATTACTAACATAATGGATCTTTTGTTGTCCGAATAAATAAAATTTAATAATAATAAAAACCACCCCTTGACCAAACTTCCCGAAAATAACATCTAATTTATACGAAAATTTCTCTTCTTCATACATAAACTGTAAATCAATTATTAATGTATTATTACAACTACTACTTTCAACATCCCACAAAAACTACCCCTTGACTGATGCTTAGTTCAAAATGTTAAATGTACTTCAAAAAATTATTAAAACTCCAAACCGTGCAGATGAAAATCTAAAACGGTGAAAATTTCGAGCTAATTAAGGACTATTTTGGACTGCAAGAAAATATTTCAGACCAGCCCCCCCTTCGAGATATTCAAAATTTTCAATGGGGTTGCTAACTAGTAATAAAGGTAGCACCCCCACAGCATTTAAATGTACACTAAAAAAGTTTTATGTATGTCATAATTTCGAGCTCATTAAGGACTATTTTGGACTGCAAGAAAAAAAATTCAGACCAACCCCCCCTTCGAGATATTCAAAGTTTTCAATGGAGTTGCTAAATAGTAATAAAGTTAACACCCCCACAGCATTTAAATGTACACTAAAAAAGTTTTATGTATGTCATAATTTCGAGCTAATTAAGGACTATTTTGGACTGCAAGAAACAAAATTCAGACCAACCCCCTCGAGATATTCAAAATTTTCAATGGGGTTGCTAACTAGCCACAGCATTTATTTAAATGTAATGTCACTAAAAAAGTTTTATGCATGTCATAATTTCGAGCTCATTAAGGACTACAAATGCCGCATCAACCCACCCCCCACCCCCTATCCGTAAAAACATGAAAAAATCAAATCTAAAAAATAAATTCTCACCACTATAATTCCTAGCATAGAATTGTAGACTGCCAAGTACAAAAATAAAAACATCCCTTAAACCACCCCTTGACCAAACTTCCCGAAAATAACATCTAATTTCTACGAAAATTTCTCTTCTTCATACATAAACTGTAAATCAATATTCTTCGACTGTTTACATTTTATGACTGTTTTAAACAGAAGACATAATAAAGACTACATGTTTATTGTTCAACAATGTCTTTTAGTACGTTCAACATTTTGTTCTAATTAAAGACTACGTTTATTGCATGAAAAAGATTTTTCATTAGTTTAAAATTTCAGACTAATTACAGATAAGTACTTGTTTGATGTATGAAAATGTTTTTAGTGAGTTTGAAATTTCAGACTAATTAAAGACTACATGTCTATTGCATGATTCAGATTTTCTATTATTTATGGTTTCAGACTAATTTCAGACTACATCTTTATCATCCATAACGAAATGTTAGACTTTAAAACATTTTTGGACAATAAACGTGTGGTCTGCGATAAGTCTGAAATTATAACCAATCCAAAACACATTTTTATGCAATAAACATGTGGTCTTTAATAACTCTGATAATTTAAAGGTAGTAAAAAATATTTTCAAAGAATAAACATGTATTTTTCAGTTTGTCCAGAATGTTGAATGTCATAAACAATTGGATCATCAAACATGTAGTCTCCATCTCCAGTTAGTCTGAAGTTTTAAATAATCGTATAAACTTTATCCATGCAATGAACATGTGATCTTTAATTAGTCTGGAAAGTCAAAAAAACTTTAAAAAAAAATCATACTATAAACATGAGGTCTACAAATGGTCCAACATGATAGACGTACTTCAAAACATGTTTGAACAATAAACATGTAGTCTGAAATAAGTCTGAAATTTGAAACAATCGAAAAGTCTTTTTAATGCAATAGGCATGTAGTCTTTAATAAGTCTGAAATTCTGAGAACTTAAAAAACTGAATTGAATTGTTTATTCAAAGTTTTGATTTCGATTTATAAAGTCGAACAATATAAGATTAGTTATTAAGACGCAGATATATGACAGTGACCTTGAATGGTTAGCTTGCGTGTTCTGTACTGAGCTCACGCAACGCGTCGTACGTCCAGCCAGTAATAGGACTCGCCCATCAAGGAGCGCTGTCCCAAATTAAACGCATTATTAATTTATTACACGTAAAAAAAAGATATTTTAATTAAACACGTATACTAAAAGATCAGTAATTTAATTATCTTTAAAATGGTGAAGTTTTTAGAAAAATACGCTTGATGGATTTTGCGTCATTCTCAGTTTTTTATCCGCGTTGGACATAACTTTACAAATTAATTTCACTATGTAATATAAATATAATCAAAAATATGCCTATATTGAAATGTTAAGAAAATGCTCTAATTTAACATATATTTTTTTCAAATCGCTAACACTACTCATTTAGACGTCATCTTCAGTATAAAATCATTAAAAGTCAGCTATCGTCCCCTTAATTTCAGTAATTGGACGTAGTTTTGCAAAAAGGACTCAACCCACACTATGGTCAAAAATGAAAAAGGTCCTAAAGGAACCAACCTTTAGGTCCTTTTTAATTTTTGACCATAGTGTGGGTTGAGTCCTTTTTGCAAAACTACGTCCAATTAAGAAACAGTAATTTAAAAAAGCTATTCGGTTTTTTGCGACTAATAATTAACGACTCGTTTGGAGTTTCTCGTTTTACGGATAGGGGGTGGGGGGTTGTACATGGGGGGTGGGTTGATGCGGCATATGTAGTCATTAATGAGCTCGAAATTATGACATACATAAAACTTTTTTAGTGTATATTTAAATAAATGCTGTGGCTAGTTAGCAACCCCATTGAAAATTTTGAATATCTCGAAGGGGGTTTGGTCTGAAATTTTTTTCTTGCAGTCCAAAATAGTCCTTAATGAGCTCGAAATTATGACATACATAAAACTTTTTTAGTGTACATTTAAATGCTGTGGGAGTGCTAACTTTATTACTATTTGGCAACCCCGTTGAAAATTTTGAATATCTCGAAGGGGGGGCTGGTCTGTAATTTTTTTCTTGCAGTCCAAAATAGTCCTTAATTAGCTCGAAATTTTCACAGTTTTAGATTTTCATCTGCACGGTTTGGAGTTTTAATAATTTTTTGGAGAATTGTATTCTATGCTAGGAATTATAGTGGTGAGAATTTATTTTTTAGATTTGATTTTTTCATGTTTTTACGGATAGGGGGTGGGGGGTTGTACATGGGGGGTGGGTTGATGCGGCATTTGTAGTCCTTAATGAGCTCGAAATTATGACATACATAAAACTTTTTTAGTGTACATTTAAATAAATGCTGTGGCTAGTTAGCAAACCCATTGAAAATTTTGAATATCTTGAAGGGGGGGCTGGTCTGAAATTGTTTTATTGCAGTCCGAAATAGTCCTTAATTAGCTCGAAATTATGACATACATAAAACTTTTTTAGTGTACATTTAAATGCTGTGGGGGTGTTAACTTTATTACTATTTAGCAACTCCATTGAAAACTTTGAATATCTCGAAGGGGGGGCTGGTCTGAATTTTTTTCTTGCAGTCCAAAATAGTCCTTAATTAGCTCGAAATTTTCACCGTTTTAGATTTTCATCTGCACGGTTTGGAGTTTTAATAATTTTTTGAAGTACGTTTAACATTTTGAACTAAGCATCAGTCAAGGGGTAGTTTTTTGGACATGTTGCAAGTAGTAGTTGTAATAATACATTAATAATTGATTTACAGTTTATGTTTGAAGAAGAGAAATTTTCGTATAAATTAGATGTTATTTTCGGGAAGTTTGGGGTGGTTTAAGGGATGTTTTTATTTTTGTACTTGGCAGTCTACAATTCTATGCTAGGAATTATAGTGGTGAGAATTTATTTTTTAGATTAGATTTTTTCATATTTTTTACGGATAGGGGGGTGGGGGGTTGTACAGGGGGGGTGGGATGATGCGCAATTTGTAGTCCTTAATGAGCTCGAAATTATGACATACATAAAACTTTTTTAGTGAACATTTAAATGCCGTGGGGGTGCTAACTTAATTACTAGTTAGCACCCCCATTGAAAATTTTGAATATCTCGAAGGGGGGGTTGGTCTGAAATATTTTTCTTGCAGTCCAAAATTGTCCTTAATTAGCTCAAAATTATCACCGTTTTAGATTTTCTTTTTTCGAAAGTGGGGGTGCCAATTTTATTTTCATGTCTTTGACAGTTCAACAGAGGACCGGGCTCGAGGTTTGCCAGCAAGCGATGGAGCGCAGTATCCTTGGAGTTCAACTTACCGACCGGATACGGAACACGATACTGTGCTCTAAGACACAAATCGCTGACGTCACCTAAAAAGCAGTCAAGCTCAAGCGGGACTGGGCCGGACACGTTTGCTGCATGTCGGATGCATTGTGAGCTAAGACCACTACAACATGGGTTCCTGAAAACGTCCAGCGGCATCGTGGAAAACTTAGGCGTAGATGGCGGGACGAACTTGACGGTTATAGGAGGGATTGGTGGGTCCATATTGGCTCGGGATCGAGTTGAGTGGAAAAAGGAAAAGGAGGCCTTTGCCCTGCAGTGAGACAATACGGGCTAATTATTATTCATTATTAAGTTGTTATGGAAGTGTACAAAAAAACCGGTCAAGAGCAAGTCGGACTCGCGCATCGAGGGTTCCGTACCATTTTAAATTTTCATCGGCGAGGCCTATATTCGTCAGAGAATTTTAACACTGCGGTGTAGAATATTGCAGTTTTAGGTCAGCGCCATCTCTTGACCGATAGTGGAACAGGTCCACCCTTATGTCATAATATTATTTTGCATAACAACGAATACATAAACTTCAGTTCGCAGAAAATCTTTTGGCAGACACTCATTTATCATACATTCAAAACTCATAATTTTGTAAATCAGAATCATCTTTAGGCATAAATTTCATATCCATAATAATTAAAAAGCAGAACCAGCAAATCGCAGAAAGTTCACAATCAGAATCGTCGTTTGGCATACATTTCATATCGATAATCATTAAAAGGCAGAACTATCATATCTCAGAAAGTTTACAGATAGAATCATCTTTTGGTATACATTCCATATCCATAATAATTGAAAAACTCATCTATCACATTACAGAAAATTTATAGTTACAGAAAATTCATAGCTAGGATAATTTTGTTTTTGTTACCATAATAATAAAATTGATTGAACACAAAAAAAAAAAAAAAAAAAAAAAAAAAAAAAAAAAAAAAAAAAAATTTTTTTTTCGCCAAGAACATACGACGATAATGGTTATTGCTACATCTTTCTGATCAGGCGTTAATCAAATCATTTTTACTTTTGCTGCAGTGGGCAAAACCAGCAAAAAGAAAAAAGTTTTGGATAAAAAGTGTCGCATAGAAATTATATTAAATAATCAGTCAGTTACACTGAAACGGGATTTATGAAGGTAATAGGAGCTAATTTGAGATTAGTTTAACGTAAATTGTCTATGTATTTTGTTTAATTTTTCTTTCTGCATATAAAACTCAATAAAACAGTTGACTTTGAACGTATATGGTTTTTATTTCCCTGTAAGAAGCATGCAAACAAGCATACACCATGCATGCAGCATGCAAACAAGCATACACCATGCGGGAAGCAAGCATGTAGCATGCAAACAAGCATGCAACATGCAGCAGGCATGCAACATGCAGCAGGCATGGTTTCTGTCACGGCTCCGGCACTGCGGAGCTCCGGCGGTCCCACGCGAGCTTATCGTCGCAGATGGTTTTAGCGCTCACCACCGCAGCTTCGGCTTGCGGAGGCAAGCGTTGAAACCACCTGCTCCTCAGCTCGAGGGCCGCCTCACCCCTCCGCTCCTACGCGGGTTTAAATTACACTCTAGGGGTATGGCAGACAAGACTACGTGGAGTCGGTTTTGTAGCGATTCGTTTCTGTCACTAAATTTTGTAGCACAACATATTGACTTTTTAAGACGATATTTTAATTTTTTATTTAAGGTAAAAAATGCTATTTTATAGAAATGGCGATATGCCTAATAAAAATATTCCAAATGAAATTCTGCCATCTTCATAGTATGCCAAGTGAAATTGTACCAAATAATTGTCGCTCTAAATAAACGTTATGCTAAACTAAATTATGCGGAATTTTAACTCTGCCAAAGGTAATTATGCCAAATAAAATTCTGCCATCTTAAAAGTATGCCATTGTAAATTCGGACATATAAAAATTCGGTCAAACAATAATTATATTAAATAATTTTTATGCCTTTAAAATATTTGTTTAAAGAAGATTATGCCAAGTGTGTTATGCCAAATGAATTTCGGAGCATTAAAATTCTGCCAGATAGAGGGAACCCTAGTGGAACTAATGTAATAAAAAAGTCTCATTACACTAACTTCTGAATAACAATTATATAGTTGATCACATTTCTACATTACTCAGATTTTTAGGGTTCTCTAATCGAACGAACAAAAATTTAAATATTCTTTTAATAATTTTCTTTTGAAATAACCGGTTCTCTTACATTTTTTCCACGACTTTCGATCCATAACGCAAAAAATAAATACGTAAAATAATATTTTAATTAAGCTGGTATTAAGCTATGGGCGCTATAACAATACAAATATGGTCTTTAATTTGTTAGTAAAACATAAATAATAAAAAAGCTTAGTAAAACATAAATAATATTGTTTATTCAGCAGCTGGATAATTAGTAAAACATAGAATTTTATCCAGTTTAAATATAAAATAAAAACAATTATTCAGTATCAAGCTGTATAATAGAATTATGGAACAATATAATTCAGGTGTTACTTTATTCAGCAATTAGCTGTTTCAAACGCTACTAGCTTAGTACTGCTTTAATAATAGCAATACAGATTATGGTTATTCAGATAAATGCTACAGACGGGGCTGTTTTTCAGCTTTAAGCCACCTGGAATGCGTAATGCTAAATAACGTCTGTATATTATCTTACGGTGATTGGTTATTAAGCGTAAAGAAGGGAAGGACAAAAATACAGAATTTATTAAGCGTTAAGAATTTTAAGGGTCCGAACTCAACCTAATTCAGCATTTGGCTATTCCCAAAGCTCTTATACAAACTATATTCATCTTTGTACTGTAAAATGTTCTAAATGTGTACTGCTATCTTGCTTATGTGTTACCTGGGCGCACCCATCGGGCTTGCTAATACTTAATAATGATATTCACAGGATGATGGCAATTTGTTTAGTCCAGCCAGCGGACTTGTTGAAGACCCGAATGCAGCTTCTGGGTCCTGCTGCAAAAGACGCGTCGTTCGTGAGTGTAGGCAAAGATATCATAAAGAAGGAAGGGTTCCTGGGTTTCTACACGGGTATATCAGCCGCCCTACTCCGACAGGCTACTTACGGCACTGGCAGGCTTGGAGCCTTCAACGGAATAGTCGATGCGTATACAACGTAAGTGATCAGTCTTCTTGAATACCATTTACTAAACGAGCGAGCGTTCATCTACTACGATGTTTGCTTAGATAGTCCGCCGGGCGCGCGGCGCGGTCGGTGTGCGGGATTGATCTAGGTATAATTAAAGGAATAATGAACACTGTACTAACTCAAATATGTAAAAAGTATAGGTATTGAGCAGATAAAATGCAATCAAAAGGCAATTTTGATGAAAGTCGTAAACTCGACCATTATACGCCTCGATTAGGTAGTTTATTTATTTTTTTCTATTATTATAATTTTAAATTGTAGTTTTAGATAATGTAGATACTGTAATACAATTTAAAATAAATTTTTCAATGTATGTTTCCAAATTTAAATTTTTAGTTTAATAAATTTACTATTTGTGTTGGAAGTCAATTCGTAGACTACAAGGTTGTGTCTATATATTATATCCTGCATCTGTAGAACCACTAACTCCCAAAATACAAGCTTGACTTAGTTTGAGAGTTGGTATATTATTAATATTTGCTGCGGTACAACCACCAAACACATTATTTTTTTTAATTACTTGGTCTGGATACTTAATAGCTGAGAAAAGGCGTATTTATTATTAAATTTATGTACCCGACACTCTATTTAATTAGTGTAAATCAGCCGTTAATAGCCAGTACCCTAATTGCGTAATACAATACAATCACAATCTGTTTCGATTTGAAACAGATTGTTAATCCATTGCTTCATAGGTTGGAAAAAAATCTGCTCAACAACGTAAATAACGCAATGAATGTTGTTGAACTGTCAAAATGAAACAAATTAGCCAAAATTGTTTACGAAAATAAGTTACACAATTAGGGTACTGGTTAGTACCAAATACCTACCTATTTTCATTTTTCTTTGTTCTGTGAGTGGTTACAAATTGTAATACAATTAGTTATTAACTGATCAATCCGAATCTTATTCAATCTAGTCATAATTTCTCTAAGTTTCTAATTATGAGCATAAAAGATTTTTTCACGCTGGACCCCAGTTATCCTTTCAACTGTCATTATTCATTAACGAGACACAATAGAATTTTAATTGTTATCCACCTCAATGAGGCGTCGTAACAGATGATGAGTTATTGTTGGCGTCTATACGAGATACCGGCCCATTCGAGGTCACAATTTAGCTAGGATGTGCTGTAACTGTAAACAATGTGTTCGTTGTTGCGCATTTAGAGGTGAAACTGTAAGTGCGCAGTATGTAGTGTCTGAATCGTTGTTGGTGTTGTTGTGTTATGTTATGTTATTATTTAGGAAGTGCCTCAGCTGACAGCGCCGGCTCCCGAATTAGCTGCCAGGCGGCGCTGAGTTTGGAAAAAAAAAGCTAAAAAGAAGCAGGGTTTTTATGGCTCTTTAGAAATATAGCTAATTGGAACAGGTTACTAAATATATTCACGTCTATTGTATTTTATAATGGATTTCCGCAAAGTCACTCCTGAATCAATTAACTAAAAATAAAGCTGAAAATGGGGTTGGCAATTTGGCATGTTGGAGTAGATAGGCAGGGTAGGCATAATTAATTCAACATGTAATAAAGCATTTTTGAAGTGAAAACTTCTTTAGGTGCGTTGGGAATTTTTGAGATGGGAGTCCCATCTCAAAAATTCCCAACGCACCTTACTTCAGTGTGGGAAAGAGATGAAGCTCTACAGGACGTATAGCTCCATCTCTTTCTCCCACTGAAGTAATATTAAAATTATACTGCTTTTGAGCTGGTGGTAGGCCCCCTACACGCGTAGCATGACCACCGTAGAAACGAGTTTTGTCGACGGAAGAACAGACAAAATGACAGATTGTGATTGTTTATCTGTCATTTTGTCTATTCTTCCGTCGACAAAACTCGTTTCTACGGTGGTCATGCTACGCGTGCTGGAGTGCCACTTTTTATTTTCCCATTAATTTATTTCCATAATCAATGATTTCCTTATTCCCGTAATCAGGTACTACCCGGAACCGAACTACTTAGATTAGGTTAAATATTTTTACTCGCAAAGAAAGTTAGGTTAGGTTAGGTTATAGTCCAAGATCCCAGGGCCGCCGACCTGCCGACGTCACTTATTTTCTGATTGCTGCTTGAGTAGTGTTAGTATGTACTATGGTCGTATGGTTTTATTATAATTTCTATGACGAGTTGATGACACTATTCTGCAGTATTTATTATAATTTGATTGATTAAGTTTAAATTTAATAAATGTTAATTGCTTTGAATAATGGACAAATTTATAACTATTTGATGTTTAATTAATAAAAATAACCAACGTGTTTATGTTTGTACGCCGTTAAGGCAAAACATGACTGTGCTATAATTTTATGTAACATCTTGCATGCCATGTGTGTATACTTATGTTTTGGACAAATAAATGATCTTATCTTATCTTATCTTACCTGCTAGCTTGGCCAGGTGGCCATTTTCTAGGTATCAGGTAATCAAGATACGTAGAAATGCTACTAACCTCACTTAAATTCATACAGCTGATTTTTACGTACCAACATGTTACACAATATCGTTAAAACTGTCATCAATACTCCCAGACACTTCCCGTCGGCAGTATTACCTTACAGACGCTTTAAAGCTCTCAAAAAAATGACATAACCTCACTTACAGTCTAAAGCTACATTTTTATATGTTAGCCAGACAAAAAACGACTAGAATATATTGAAAATAATAATTTAGTTAGGGTTAGTTAGTTCTGAATACTGGAAGGGTTTCCATAAACGCCACATCGTCGGTGTCCAATATAGGAGCCGGCAGCCGATGTTTTTAATCTCGGCTGCCGGCAGTAATGTCATGCCGGTTCCCAATGGCGTTATTTTTGGGAGCCAGCGCCGGCAGCAGAGGCACTCCCTATTATTTAATAAACAAGGTCAAATGAAATTAAACTAGCGAAACTCTGTAGCCGTGATGAGTATCGATATCTAAGTACGATAAAATAAAACAAAAACTGATTTTCACAACTCATACTTGAAGTACTACACAAGAGAGCATGGATACCGGTTTTCGATAATATCGAAAAACCAGACTATCGGACCGAAAATCCGATATTGGAGAACCGATATTTGATTTTATTGATATCGGTTTTACGATAATTGATATAAAAAAACAAGACACAATAGAATCATTTACTTATTTCATTAAATTTTATTAATGTAAAGTATAACTTTCTGTTTAATATAAATAGGCTTTCCTAGTGCAAGAGGCTCTACTTAGGCGGACATTTATTTCCTCACTACTCGTGGGAACAATGTAAAAGAAATATGGATGGAAAAAGAATAAACCAAAACGTGCCTCTATTAGCGGAGATATCCCTTGCCGGCGACGGCAACAAGAGCCGAGAAGGCTCCCGTTCCTCAGGGGACCTAAGCATGTCCGACCAGCACTCACGCGGGCATTATAAATTTTGGGGAAAGCGGTTGCGCAACGAAGAAGATTCGGACCGAGCGGGGTTGATGGGTCTTTCCTCAAGCGAGGAGAACCTGCTGCTAAAATGCTGACGGCGAGGAGAGGCCGAGGTCACACGGTGGCGGGTGGACCTTCCACTCCGATGCCAGGGCGCGACCTTCTGGGTCTTCAAGTGGCTTGATACACCGGGAATCGGCGGGGATAGCAACCCAGGGGTTTCATATGAGGAGCCGGGAGGGGTCACCGTCTCACTTGTAAACACGAAGGCGGAGGCCTACGCCGCGAAGCGTGCTCAAAGTAGAGCGGTAGCGGCCGATGAGATCGCCGAAATGGCCTGTCAGGACCGGGAGTGGCAGTTTGCCCAGGCTGCAGGGGAGAGCTTAACGGCAGAGGCTCTCAACCGCCAGGTGTTGGACGGCGTGGATGTTGTCTTGAAGGTTGCGACTAAGTCCGGCAACCTGAAGAGCTAGTTCACACGCGCCCTTAAAGGCGGCTGAAAGGATCAAAGAGGCGGTGGACATTCTTCTTGATGACCTCGGAGGAGACGGCGAAATTGTGGGACGAAAACAGCCGTCTCCGATCCGAGCTGGAGGGTCTTAAGCGGGAGTTTGCCGCTCCTAGGAATGACTGGCAGAGGCAGGCAGCTCCCGCGGCCACCGGCCGCCGTCCTGCCACGCCTTCGTCGGCCCCTGTACCTGCTCCACCACCTCCATTTGCCCTGTCGGACCACAACATACAAAGGGTGGCCAGAATATGCAAGTTACAGTGTGGGGGTAAGATGACTGCCCGACTGGAGGCCATGGAGACGCGACTCCCCCGTCCGAAATCCTCTGGCCGCCGTTTGCGGCAGATAGCGGAGGAAGGAGAAGTCCGCCAGGACAAAGCCCATGCAGATAGTCAAGAAACCTGTGGAGGGGGGCAAAAAGTCCACGGAAGGGCCCAAGAAGTCCGCAGCGGGTACGTCTGTGCCTCCTTGCTACTCAACCGCGCTCCCGGCGACCGCGCCTCCCACCCAAGCGGCCTGGAGGACGGTGGTTAAAAGTGGCAGCAAGAAGAATGCGGCACTGATGGATTCCTTGAGTAAGTTTATAAATTTCCTCCACCATATCTGGGGTTATTGGGAACTCGGCGGTAGCAACTTCACTTAAATATGTTTTAAGGATTTTGGAGATACTGCAATAGAAAGTCGTCTTTGTCGCACGCGCAATGATCTTGCGAGAAGTCTCGACAGCGTAGAATTTCTATTACCTAATTTACGCAGCATAAATTTCATAGCTGCATCAGCAGTTGTTAGAGTTGCATCACGCCGGCAGTTTTCCTATTGCCCTAAAACCCTAACATCGTTAACGAATTTGATCATTTTTAGGGTTCCGTACCTTAAAAGGAAAAAACGGAACCCTTATAGGATCACTCGTGTGTCTGTCTGTCTGTCTGTCCGTCTGTCACAGCCAATTTACTCCGAATCTAATGGACCGATTAAGTTGAAATTTGGTACACATAAGTATTTTTGTGACCCAAACACGAATATGTTACGTAAATAAATGAATTTTGAAAATAGGGGTCACTTTTGAGGGGCAAACAAGAAAGTTTAAAAAAAAAAAGTTATTCCAACAGTACCGTGTGATATATCAAATGAAAGGACTTATTGCGAGAATCTTAAACATATTTTTTATATAATTTTAAAATAAATACTTTTAAAGATATTTAAGAAATTCAACGAAAGTTGACCATTCCCCCCCCCTTATCTCCGAAACTACTGGACCAAAAATTTTGAAAAAAATACATAGTATGGCTCTTTACTCATAGATTACAGAAAAACCTATAAGAAGTCTATGGTCTTAAAATAACATGGTAAATCTCTCAATATTGTACGTACAAACTTACATTTCGTCGCTCGGTATCCAATAGGCCCATCTCTCTCTAGCTACTATAATATCAAAATATCAAAAGTGTTTGACAGTCTGCTTAATACACAAATAAATAAAACTGTAAATGTTCATGACAACCAATTCGGGTTTCGGCGTGGTTTGTCATCAGAAAGTGCAGTGTTGTGTCTTAAGCATACTGTCACATACTATACACAGCGTGGGACGCCGATTTATGCTAGCTTCCTCGACTTATTCAAGACTTTCGATCTGGTTGCTTATGATGTATTGTGGAAAAAGATGGAGAAGGATAGTTTGCCAACGGAGCTTAAAAACATTTTTAAATATTGATACCTATGGTAACCACATCGATAGTGTACGATGGGCTGGAAATTTTTCCAGGCCTTACAGGTTAAATGCGGGGTGAGGCAAAATTGGCGAGCTCAGCAGCACCAGAGTGGGTTGATATATAGATGGTATTTGTGTAAATTAGCTATGCAGACGATATGGTGCTTCTGAGCGCGTCAATCTGTGGTCTCAGAAAATTGGTCGCCAAATGTGAGCAGTATGCCAAAACACATGGTTTGATGTATAACTCCAATAAGTCGGATATCATGGTCTTTGAGGCTGGGGGTAGACCGGGTTATGTTCCACCTGTATTACTCAATGGGACTCCACTGCAAAGAGTAGTTACGTTTAAATACTTGTTCATGTATTAACCCCTGACCTCAATGACAGACTCGATATTGAGCGGGAACGAAGGGCGTTGTCAGTAAGGGCGAACATGCTGGCTCGCAGGTTTGCACGCTGCTCACTTAAAAAGTCAAAATGATTACGCACATATTAATTGCTTTTACACAACAATGCGAATGAGGTGTGCATAGAGTGCGGGCCAGCTCCAACAATATCCTAAAACTCATCGCTAGCAGGCTGGATTGCAAGTAAATCAATCACTGCAGTGCCATCTCCCATGGGGTGAAATAAATTTAAACTAGATTACGTGGGGCACTCAAAAAGTTTTGCGATACTAGAAAAAAATATACCACAGGTTATAATTTTTTTATTATATCTTTTCAAAGAACTCTCCATTGGCGTCTATACACAGTTTCATACGTCTAAACCAATTTTCATAACACATTTTCCAGTCCGCATCAGACACCTCTCCAATCAATCTCCTTCTCAAATGCAGTCATCTTCAGGTGATGAAAACTGTTTTCCTTTAAGTTGATTTTTTATTTTGAGGATGAACGCCGAGTGAGCCAGCGCGTTGTCGTGGTGAAGCAATAGCCCAAGGAGACCAGTGTTCGGTCGCTTGCTGCTTGCAGTAGTAAAAACTTCTGGCAAACATTTGGTAATATACCATTCAGCGTTGATGCTCCTTTGATCTCGTCAGGGTACTTGCACCAGATAACCCGTCAAAGAAAAAAAACTTGCGATCAAAATTTTTCCTGCACTTTTGGCTCGCTTCACTTTGGTAGGCGTTGGTTCATTTTGAAACAGCCACACGGTCGACTGACGCTTCGTTTCTGGATCATACTGATAAATCCAAGATTAATCACCCGTAATGATATCTTAAACGCGCCGAGACGAGCCTGTTTCAAATTTTGCTATCATGTCTCGGCACCATTCTACCTGAACCTCCTTCTGAGCCTGCGTTAGATTTTGCGGTACCAGCGTGAAACTTTCTTCCTTACCCGAAGATGCCCGTGTAGAATTTCATGCACACTTACCGATCCAACCTCTTCATATATAATTCGCCTATTCACTTGAATTAAATTTTTCACAGTCAGCACGTTTTGTTATGTAACAGCCGTCATAAGGCGGCCATTTCTTTCTTCGTCCGCCAAAATTACTCGACCATGTATAAATTCGTTGAACCAGCAGAAAACAGTCGCTTTAGAAGGGCTTTTTTCTATGAACACCATTTGAAGTCTTTCAAACGATTCTTCTGGTTTTAGTCAACATTTGAAATCGTACAAAATCATCGCGCGAAAATGTTCTCGTTGTAAATCCACTTTTCAGTAAGATACAGTATTTTCATTTTGCTCGTAAAAAAATGTAGAGGGAATTTCGAATTTTGAATGTTATGTTTTTTTGTAATAAATAGTTATAGTTTTAATTGACATCAAAACCAGCTAGTATCCCATAGGCAAAAAATGTTAGTCGCAAAACTTTCTGAGTGACCTAGTAAAATAAGCTAAAGTTCATAAGTTTACTAACACAATGAGTCCTTGTTACTTGAATAAAGAAAAATATCTGGATGACCATTTTTTTTTGAACGACGTTTTCTAAAAATGAAACCTAGCTAGATCGATTTATCGCTCCCGAAACCCAACGCATACTAAATTTCATAAAAATTCTTGGAGCCGTTTCCGATATTCAGATTATATATATACATATATACAAGAATTGCTCGTTTAAAGGTATTAGATTTATGTGATTATTATATTAATACCGCGAACGTGAATTTTTAATGAAAATTAGATTTTTGTTTTATTTCATTCTACACGTTCAAATAAGTGATCCTGCAATTAAAAAACAAACGTAAAAGTGTTACATTCGCGGTATTGGACGCCGAGTGGCGATTTGCAGTTTGAATGTATGGGAGAACATGTTTTTCGACTACAATGTTAAGTTTGTTCTTGGGATAAATAAATTCATCTCAACTACGGAACCCTTCATTGTGCGTAGTCCGACACGCACTTGGCCAGTTTTTTTTCACTGCAGACCCACCGTACCCCCGGCCGTACCTTTGGTGGTACGGTGGGTATTTCAAAGTTAAACGATACCACCAGGTAATCTGTCAATTGATTGACAGTAATGACTGCAACATTTGTCATTTATATCATATTTGTCATAGTTGCCATCAACAAATAAACGAGCAATTCTTGTATATATGTATATATATAATCTGAATATCGGAAACGGCTCCAAGAATTTTTATGAAATTTAGTATGCGTTGGGTTTCGGGAGCGATAAATCGATCTAGCTAGGTTTCATTTTTAGAAAACGTCGTTCAAAAAAAAATGGTCATCCAGATATTTTTCTTTATTCAAGTAACAAGGACTCATTGTGTTAGTAAACTTATGAACTTTAGCTTATTTTACTAGGTCACTCAGAAAGTTTTGCGACTAACATTTTTTGTCTATGGGATACTAGCTGGTTTTGATGTCAATTGACAGTGATGACAGTAACATGTGTCAATTTTGACAAGTTTAATATTTGATTGTCAGTATGACATAAATTGACACAGTACTGTCATTACTGTCAATGAATTGACAGTAATAACAGTAAAATGTGTCAATTTTCACAAGTTTACTATTTTATGGGGTGTGTTCACTATATTATCCTAGATAATTAGAATGGTTTGTTCGTTTTAGGAGTAAATTCTTATTAAAATAAAAAACGATTTTTCTCAAAATTGGAGGTCTTTAAAAACGTATGATATAGTTAGAATCACTAGTTTTTGGGGTGTCTATCCAAATATATTTAACTTATCCTGGTTAGAATGATTGAATAATAAAAAACCATTTTAGGACATGTCCTTTAAATAACTTTACTTGGGTAGTTTTTGAGTTAGCTTCAATAATACGTATTTTTTCCCACTTAGTATGTGGATGATATGTTAAGTTCCTCTCATTGTTATTTACATAGCAGGTAGTGGTATTCGAATTTGTGTGGGGTAAATACCACAACTAAAAAGTGAAAAATAAAAAACTTTTTACAAAAAAATAAAAACAACCGACTACCAAAAAAAAACACTACAAAGTGAAAAATAACTTTAATTTCGGAAGTCGGTGGCAAAAAACGAAAATTTAAAACCAAAGACACCGACTTCCGAAATTAAAGTTATTTTTCACTTTGTAGTGTTTTTTTTGGTAGTCGGTTGTTCCTTTTTTTGTAAACAGTTTTTTTTTTAAATCATCTCCAATGTATGAATATGCTCCAATACTTTGAGTAATCGCATCAATGTCACAGTATTCTTGTTAACACGTTCGTTCATTTTGGAGTGAAACGTCTCTAAAATGTTCACTTATTACAGTAGATGAATGCGTCTTATATCGGAATAATATCAAAATACCGGAATATCGGTACTAAAAAATTTAATATCGAAACAAAACCGGTATTGGAAAAAGGTTCCGATAGTCCATGCTCCACGAACCAGCTAACCCCAAAAAAGAGTAACAATTTTGTTTTTTTTTGTATTTAGATAACGAATGAAAAAGAGAAGGAGGAGCTCGTGGCTAAGTAATAACAGCCGCACGGGTCAATCTATAAGGTTAAGCTACGCTTGCCAGGATTGGTCCGTGGATGGGTGACCATCCTTACATACCGAGACTCCTTCGTGCCTCGGAAAGCACGTTAGGCCGTTAGTCCCGGCTGTCATTCATGAATATTTGACAGCCGTTGCGAGTCGTCAGAAACCCGAAAATCTGACAACTAGTCTTACCAAGGGGTATCGTATTATCCAGTTACTGGGTTGTGGAGGTCAGATAGGCAGTCGCTCCATGTAAAATACTGGTATTTAGTTGCATCCGGTTAGACTGGGAGCCGACCCCAACATAGTTATGAAAAGGCTAGGCAGATTGATTTTTTGCATTTAGATAACAAACAAAACCATCACGTTGCGGAGTTCCGCTTACTAATTCAATCTGACCCTGTATTATCTGTGACCCCGTTTTCTTTTTTCTTAGTAAATATGGTGTTCCCTCATTTCCGGTAAAGATAGTGTCGGGCATGACCGCCGGGGCATTCGGCGCGTGGATCGGAACACCGGCTGAAATCGCGCTCATCCGGATGACCGCCGACGGCAGGCTGGCGCCAGAGAAGCGAAGGAACTACACTAATGTGTTCAATGCTCTAGCCAGGTAGGCATTTTTGTTTTCAATAGAAACATGTCAAAGATCTTATTGTATACAGGGTGGCAGGGTCATCGACGCGAAAACTGTTACCGTGGATTCAAGTACATGATTCTGAACGCCCTTGTGTTCAAATTTGATGTCAGTTATTTTTAAAAAATCTGCCTTTTTAGTCTCGTTGCGTCTTCAGCAGGCTGGACATCACCTACCTAAAGTGTTGGCAATGCATTTGAATTTTTGTATCACTCATGCATACTTACCCTCTGACCTTGTTAAGACAATTGTAGTGCCAGTAGGGAAAAATAAAACAGGGGGGACCTGTCAGATAAAGGTAATTATTATAGGCCTATTTCATTATTTTTATTTATTTATTTCATTAACAATTTTTACATTGTATCGAAATGTAATTATTTATAAACTAACACAACATGAAGACATATAAATTAAATTATTAAAAAGTACATCATAAATGGCAAACTGTTACTATATGGGAATGTAAACAACACAATTTTTTTTAAACTTAGATTACACAATGTTCTATAATATCTATTACCCATAAAAAATAATAATGCAGTGCCCTGGTTAAAGTTACATTTAATAATTTCTTTCATAATGTCAAATAAAGAACAACCAGGCATACAGTAATTTATTATGGAGTGTCCTGGATATTCATCATACAAGTGGCCAAGTCCTTTCCAATCTCATCACAAAATCAGTAAGATGTCAGTAATGTCAAAAATTAGCGACTGAAATTGTGAAAGTGCTTGACGGTTTGCTTAACACACAGTTAAATGAATATCGGCATCTGCACGAAAATCAGTTTGGTTTTTGCCCAGGATTAGTGTTTCCGGAACCGGTATTCTTTTTGAAAACCGGGAATATCGGTACTTCTTTATATTGGAACCGGGATTTTCCGGTTCTTTCGGTATTTTCGATTCTTGGTAGTTTTTGTTAATATAAAATGCATATATGCTTCAAAAGTAAACTACAACAGTTCAGTACCTATTCAAGTCATTTTTATTGGAACATTTTTTTTCTATTTTCTATTCTCATACCTAGTAGTAGGTAATTAAATATAAATCAGACTATAATCAATCAGTCTTATTCTTATGTAGTTAAGTAAGTATTTACTGTCCATAAAATGGTAAAAATTCAGTCATCTTAGATTCCTTAAACATTTAGAATTATCTTAACATTTTTCAAAGAAAACAAACAAAATTTAAACTTTTTAACAAAAAATATTTAAACATATTTCTATATAATATGTATCTCCTTCCGAGTATTCATAAAATATGGCGTAACCTCTGAAACTAAAGTTAAGTTTTTTAAGAGCTTTTTGCTCTCTCTCTCTTCTCTATAATAGGACCTTAAAAACAAAAGCGCATCTAGACTTATCACTCAAACAAGATCTTATTTTGTTGCATAGCAAACCAGCCGAAGAGAAAATTCTTTCTGGCTCAACACTAGTAGGCAGAATCGTTAATTGATGGTCATATGCCTGAGACAAGTAACACCCACGATCTCTTCCATTTTTAAAGAGAGCCATTTCAATCCTTACTTTCGTAAAGAGATCTTTATTTTCTGGAGCAGAAGATCTAATGCATTGTTCACCTTGTGTTAGTAGTTACAGCGAGCTCGTTATTTCTATTAGTGTTGAATTATTCATGATAGTTATGAATTTTTGAATAGTAGAAAGTGTGAAAAAGTAAAGTAAGTAAGTAAATAATAGTGTGAATCGTGTCATAAAAATAAAAGTCCCGAAAGTTCCGAAAGAACCGGGAATCAAATTTGATTTCCCGGTTCCATATTTTTACTGAAAAAAGAACGGGAATTCCCGGCACTTTCGAGACTGGGATTTCCCGGTTCTGAACCCTACCCAGGATTGTCCACAGAGGAGTGCTATATGTACCTATCTTAAGCATGCCGTCAAGTATTTATACGGACAGACTTACTCCAGTGTACGCGTGCTTTCTCGATTTGTCCAGGGCTTTTGATCTGGTTTCCTATAACATTCTATGGAAGAAGTTGGAGGACATAGATTTCCCCACAGAACTTATAAACCTGTTTAAATGTTGGTATGGAGGCCAGATCAATTGCGTGAAATGGGCGGGTTCTCTGTCGGAACCGGTTGGAGTGCATGGTGAGGCAGGGAGGGTTGAGCTCCCCCGCATTTTTTAACTTATTTGTTTGATACACTAATTGTTGCTCTCAGCAGTAATTATGTCGGTTGGCATGTTTATGGAGTACAAACTCCATAAACATAGCATAAACGCATAGCTGATATTGTTAAGACAACAATATCAGCTATGCGGACGACATGGTGCTGCCGAGCGCATCGGTTTGTGGCATTAGAACATTGTTGCAGATTTGTGAGGCATATGCTGAAGGACACAGTCTGAAATATAATATGACGAAAAGTCAGTTTATGGTGTTTGAGGCCAGCTCTAAATGTCCCACGACAATACCACCCATCAAACTATACGGGGTTCTCTTTGTAAAAGTGAACCATTTTAAATACCTAGGGCATATAGTTACTCAGGGACGATGCTGATATCGAGAGCGAGCGGAGGGCGTTGTCAGGTAGAGCAAATATGATAGCCCGCAGGTTTGCACGCTGTTCCAATTCGGTCAAGCAAACACTTTTTAGAGCTTATTGTACTTCATTGTACACGGGCAGCCTGTAGGTGAATTACACCCAAAAAGCTTACGAAGCCTTCCGCGTCCAATATAACAACGCCTTCAAAGCGCTGATGGGGCTGCCGGGACACTGTAGTGCCTCGGGCATTTTGCCGAAGCTAGCGTCGACTGCTTCTATTCAACGATGCGTAAACGGAGCGCGTTTCTGGTGCGCAGGGTGCGCGGCAGCCCCAACAGCGTGCTGATGATGATAGCTGACAGGCGCGACTGTCTGTACGTACGACGCTGCAGTGACTTGCACGTCATCATCTACAGTCGTCGGCCACGGTCATTAATGTTGTGTTATTGTGTAAAGTGTATGAGTCATTGTAACTCGAACGAATAAATGAATGATACTAGCAAAGTGCAATACCTACGTGGTCAAAATGTATGGAACAGCAGATTTTTTTTTAAATAACCGACTAAAAATTTCAATGCTTGGGGGTTCAGAATCATGTACTGAATCCATGGTAACAGTTTTCGTGTCGATGTCCCTGCCACCGTCTTTTTAATGGTAGGTACATTAATAGCAAACATCGATGTTTTTTATTGCCGTCAATAATCGTACATAAAATGCCTTTACTTGACATCTCCTGATACCAATATAACCTCCCGTCTGAATTTCTGGAACGGTGGCCAATCCCAAAGATGGCCAAAGATGAGTCAAGTACCTCAGCCTAAAGCAAAAGTGCACCGTATTCCTTTACTCTCAAAGTCCGACGGGACTGCAATCCGGCACGAACGGGTAGAGATCAGGCGCAGGGTCAACGGTTGTACGTGCTCTCCGAGCCACGGTGGTGTCACACCAACAACTTCCACTAATCCTAATAGAAACGTTAATGTCTCTGCGCGACCCGGGAATCGAACCCAGGACGCTCAGCAGTCGGGCTTGCGACCACGAGACAGTTATTTATCTTCTGTTTTTTGGTAACTTACAGGATAACGCGGGAAGAAGGTATAACGACATTGTGGAGGGGTGCAGGCGCCACGGTCTCAAGAGCTGCGGTTGTTAATGGCGCACAACTTAGCTCTTATTCACAGGTTAGTGTTTTGTGATAGGACCACAAGGTTAATATTGCAGAAGGAAGGAGAGATCAGCACCACAATTGGGGAACACAGTTCCTATTACAATCAGAAGGTTTTTGAAAAAAAATCGTAAAATAAAAAAATAAGGCGACGGATACGATTACATACACTTTTGGGCCTGAATGTAACGAGATGAAAATGGTGTGAATTTATAGATTTAAACATATATTACTGTATTGCAGTGACTAGTTGCTATCCCACAATTCACACAGCGATCCATATAGTTTCAACAATATCCAGTCCACAAAGCGGCGGTAAAATCCAAAATAACAATTCCAAGTCAATTGTGTGAGCAATCTTCGGTGTCCAGTGTGAAAGCAAGGGTCATACAAGGTAGGCAGGGTCAGAATCCATAACAAACAAAGCAGTGGTCGTTGAAAATAAAAAATAATCGGAAAAGCACTCCAAACGCATCGGAAAACACAAAACGAGTGGCAGCTGTCTAGTAGGAGTGGGCGTTGCGCGTTGCGACGACGAACCGTTTACAAAGACCGTTTTGTGTTTTGTGATGATGAAACCGTTTTACATCCTAGGTTCAACTTCAAACAGTCTTCTCGTTGCACAAACCAGTCTTCGAATGACTTGGTGCGATTTTTTATTTTACGTCTAAGAAAATAAAGTCTGGTACAATGATTCAACTATCTATCACACTCGTAAAACTTTCCTTCCTATAAAAGTGAACTCTTTGTCAATGAAATACAGTCAATAATGTATTACCAGTTGAGGAGCTCGTGGCTAAGTAATAACAGCCGCACGGGTCGATTCATTCGGTTAAGCTACGCTTGCTGGGGTTGGTCTGTGGATGGATGACTATCTATACATATCAAGACTCCTCCGTGCCTCGGAAAGCACGTTAAGCCGTTGGTCCCGGCTGTCATTCGTAGATCTTTGACAGTGGTTACGAGTCGTCAGAAGCCCGAAAGTCTGACAACCAGTCTTACCAAAGGGTATCGTATTACCCAGTTGCTGGGTTGTGGAGGTCAGATAGGCAGTCGCTACATGTAAAATACTGGTATGCATCCGGTTAGACTGGACGCCGACCTAACATAGTTGGGAAAAGGCTAGGCAGATTAAATGTAGTACCAGTTGTCAATGCTGTCGTTTGTGATGCGAAAAAACCATTTCATACATTTCAAATCGTTGATAGTTGTAAGAAACTGCGCTCGACGAAAAGGCAATTCTATTCCATGTTGGATAAGTTTCGTCCTTTAACCGTTTTCGTCCGTCAAAAATTCGACAACGACCCACCACTAATGTCTAGTGTCAATGTCAGTCAGCTCATGCCAGTGCAGAACATGCACTGCCAGTGACGCGACCAGATGGTGCCCCATCACGCCGGCGGGACACCACCTGGTCGCGTTTGGCACACTGAACAACAACAGCTTGGCAGCAGCTATGTCATCTTCACTGAAGTTCGTTGCGCAAATCTGGACAGCGGACACCTCGTCCATCACATCCAGCTTCTGCTGCAGGATCGCCAACAGCTCATTCGCTACAAGTTCGTTGCTCATGGCTAATAAATTACGAGCAACAGCTTGCCCGCGCTAGTCAATACACAGAATATTATGCAAACACGACCGCATTGGAACGCGGCACAAGCGAGGCAATTATATTACCTAGTGAGAAGGTTTTATTTTTGTAGTTGTGTAATCGATAACTTTAATCGATAATCTCACGAAAACTATCTTTATGACATTTCTCCGCTTTCAGATGGAGAATTGTGCTGATTTTTTATATTCAAGTATAAAAAATGTGACAAATTTTTTAGATCATATCTCAACTTATTTATTACATTTGGGCCCACCGTTTCCCATCCATATCTAGGTAATGTATGAAAATTTCGTAAATTATGCAATGCATATTATCGGCCCCGACTTAACCAGTTGTAGGTCGTGGGTTCGAACCCAGATAGCTCCTTTACTTTGTGTACTTAAATAAATTCATCACCCCTGCTCTCAAAAATGGTGAAGGAAAACATCGTAAGGAAACCGGCATATCCTACAACCAAAAGGTTCATGATGTTTTTTATAATTGAAGACATTGACACAACTATGTGACATCTACCAACCCGCACTGGGCCCGCGTGGTAGAATAATATGGCCCATTTCCTCTCATAGAGAGGAGGCCTATATCCCAGCAGTGGGAACATTATAATAATTTGGGATACAGTCATTAGATTTGAGTGAAATTCAATCTGCTGGAAGACAGTGGATTACTCCGCGATCGACAGGTTTGAATTTATTTTTTTAAGTCATCAGATTTGAGAAGGGTTTTATCGTCGCTTGCGTTTGCACTGGTAAAGTAAGTTCTAACACCGCGGATGTCAAAATACGCATTCAGGAGAAGAAAAAAAACCATTTCATTTCTGTACAACACTGATACAAAATTGACTTTGTGTTCATTTCTGGGCCGAGCTTGTTATGCATCCCAGGCATCAGTTCCCACAGTAGTAAATCACGACACTCTGTTTCTAACCTTTTGTATTAATTATTTTGTTAAATTGCCATGTCACCGATTGCAGTTATTTATTATGCATCTCTTTCGAACACTTTACCTTTTTCTAACACATGTGTTAACGTTCATCTGAAGTGGTCTTGTGGACCATTCCAGAAATATGTTTTTTTAGACTAACCTTTTTTTTTATTAAATATGTACCAATTGTTCGTAAGCATTCCGTCTAAATCGCTCTAACTGAGCACACCTCCTAATTAATGTAAAATTGTAATTAAAGTTTATTTTAAAACAAAATCACTGCCGTTCATATTTGACTAGCTTGTATAAAGTTGTATGTAGGACCGTTATCTATTCTCGTCCTTTCTATGCAAGCCGTACTTTGCAAGTTACAGTTGACAGATCGTGGTAGGTAATTGGCGTTCCTAAATTTTAGTTGGATCGTATTATACATCACAAACTTTTTATTTATTTATTTGAATTAGTCTATTCTGGCCTCCCCGAGTCCTTCACACACACATCAACACGCACTATAAATTCATTAGGTAATTATTATTATTATTGTTGACTCAGGCTGGCTGGTTCGAAATCGCAACCGGAATGTTGAATGTGAACAGTGGTGGCAAAATGAAAAACTGATGACTTTCCTTTGTTATCTTGATGTAATGTATTAACCATACACAATTGACAGTAAAGCCGGGTCTCCTGCGCGTGTTTTTTCGAAACATTACTTACACATAAACCTTCAACAGTCCGTAATAAGACACAATAGAATTTTAATTGTTATCGATCTCCAGGAGAGCACTTGACTGTCAAGAGGTGGTCATTTGGGGTAATTTCGACATATTTTTGGATTAGTTGAGACTGTTTTTATTTTAATTATTTATTAATATTTGTGCAAGTTTTAATAGAAAGACAATAAAGTTTTATATTCTTGAGTATATGATAAACTATTTTCAATAAATTTATTCTTCTAATGTCACTGCATTCTGTTAAAAAAACCCTTTTAAAAAAAGTATTTTTTTCCTAATGAAAGGTGTAATTCCGAAATACATTGGGGTAATTCCAAATGAAGCTCTAAAGTCGTCTTTATGAGCTAAAACTTAAAGTTTTCATTACATTTTTTTATCGAGATTACCCCATTTTTAAAACAAAGATTAAAATCTATGTGGTGTGTGGTTGGTGGTGTGGTTTGCTCACTTTAATTGCATTTGTCAGAATATTGTGCTCCTCCAAGAAAACACTTAACTGATTTACAATAAACTTTTCTACGATTTTATTTATAACCGACAATATGGCTATTGGCCTATAGTTTGCGTAATCACTACGTACACCTTGTTTAAAAGTAGGACTAATTAATACTGTTTTTAGTTTCTCGGGGTATAAACCCTTTTCAACACACAAATTAATAAATAAAGCTATTATAGGGCTCAACTTAGATTTTAATAATTTAATTTCTTTAACTCTAATTTTATCTACTCCGTTAGACTTATCAAAACTTAGCAAAAGAGATGGAAAATGTTGGGCCCGATTTTAATAATTTGATTTCTTTAACTCTAATTTTAACTACTTAAAAAGAGAGAGAGATAAAAAATGAAATGAATGAGAGATGAAAAATGATGGGCCCAAGTGTATTAAGTTGAGATATGATCAAATTAATATAAAATAAATAAAAATATAAATAATAATAACCCCACCACCGTATGCTAACGTTGACGTCGTGGTGGGGCTTGCGCGCTCCAAACTTTAGGCCTGTGCCGGTAGAGTTTACTTTGCCGGAACGGGTCTGGGATGAGGAGCCAGACCAAGAGAGATACAAAAACCCGCAGGGCAGCATGTGGCGAGCTGTTGGGCAGTAGCGACCCCACGGACCCTATCTCCCGGGAGAAGTCTTGTTCCTCACCTCTGGCTTGCCTTTGTTGGCCGTTTGGAGTGAACACTGACGAGGAACAGGGCTCCTGCTTCATTCTTTCCTTAATTGGCCGGCTTGAGTGGAGATTCGCAAGAGCAAATGTGCTCGGAGGAAGGAAGTATTCCAGTAAGATGCTGGTAGGGATCTTGACCGTGCTTCCGGGATTGTCCTGATAGCCGTGGAATACCTCTCCACTCCTCACAAGCACCTTAGGACATGTTGCCCCCTTGTCGCTACGACACTATGTGCTAGCGACCGTTTTCGGGGGCCCATTATTGAGTGTGCAATTCACCCCCCGCCATTTTATCCGTGTATACCACAACATTGATCAGGCAGGGGACATAGGCTTTCCATAGTTTTAAGTAACCAATCCACTATAGCCACTCAAACCCATAGCCCAATATGTTTTGGTTCCGTGTTCTACAATAGTCCTGCACCAACCGGGGGTTGTCCTTGTGTGCAATTGCATTGTGCATACGGGGATAATCGCCGGTTGGCGCCTCATTCCATTTAAAATTGTCCAAGGGGCCTCTGCGAGTTGGCTTCGGCCCCTCGTACGCCTTCCAAAGGACCGGGACTCCAAGGTCCCGAGATATGTAAACACATAAAAACAAATAATAATAATATAAATATGATGAAATTAGTCATATTTTTATCCTTGAATATAAAAAATCAGTTCGATTCTTTGTCTGGAAGCGGAGAAATATGATAAAGATAGTTTTCGGGAGATCATCGATTATAATAATCGATAACACAACTACAAAAGGAAAACCTACCCACTAGGTAGCACTAGGTAATATAGTTAACTCAAAGTAATTAAATGCACCATATATACTTTTATACAATATAGTGCATTTAATTTAAATAAAACTTCATTCATAACTGAAAAACCAAAATAATGATGATCAATTCATGTCGATTAAAATCAGTTTTATTTTTTTGTCTATGTCACTGGCAGTACATATTCTGCACTGGCAGACTGACATTGAAAATTTGACACTAGACATTAGTGGTGGGTCATTCTCGAATTTTTGGCGACCGAAACCGTTTTCCCGACGACGAAAATGATTGCAGAAAACGGTTAAAGGACGAACTTACCCAACAAGGAATAGAATTGCGTTTTCGTCGAGCGCAGTTTCTTAAATGATTTGAAATGTATGAAATGATTTTTTCGCATCACGAACGACAGCATTGACAACTGGTAATATATTACTGACTGTATTTCATTTCAAATAATTCGAAGACTGGTTGGCAATGAAGACTGTTTGAAGTTGAACTCAGGACGTAAAACGGTTTCATCATCACAAAACGGTCTTTGTAAACGGTTCGTTGTCGCAACGCCCATCCCTACTAGAACTAGACAGCTATCACTTATTTCGTGTTTTCGGATGTGTTTTGAGTGCTTTCCCAATTATTTTTCATTTTCAACGATCACTGCTTTGATTTTTACGGATTCTGACCCTGCCTACCTTGTACGACCCTTGCTTTCACACTGGATACCGAAAATCGCTCACACGATTGACTTGGAATTGTTATAATGGATTGTTTTGGAATTGTTGGATTGGATATTGTTGAAACTATGGATCGCTATGTGAATTGTGGGATAGCAACTAGTCACTGCAATACACTAATGTATGTATGAATCTATAAATTCACACCATTTACATCTCGTTACTATTCAGGCCCAAGAGTGCATGTAATCGTTTCAGTCTCCTTTATTATTCTATCTATATCTGTTGGATAAACTTTCCGAAACCGTAGCGATACATTTCCAGAATCAACATAGCCAGACCTTTCCAAAAACCTATGAGTACAAACATGTTTTATATCTAAAATTTCCTTGGTAAATGTTGTTGAAAATTTATTACTTATACTGTCAACCGAATATTCTAATTTACCTAAGTACTTTAAAATAACAGAATCTATACTTTTTTTTTTCATTTCCTATCCATGAATTAGTTTTAGTCCAAATCTTTCTAATATTCTTTTTACATTTTTTTATTTCTTCTTGACGGAATTTATTTTTCGCTTTATTTTTCCATTTATTTAATTTATTTCTAAATATATTATATTGTCTACGCAAATTCATATTCTCTGGTTTATTTTTCCAATTTTTAAACAACCTATCCCTAATACCTATCATTTCCTTAAGCTTTCGTGTGATCCAAGGTTTACTTTTCCTTTTATTGCGTACCAAAACTTGGATTTTCGCTTCATCATTAATATCAGAAAATATTGTACATAATCTGTTATATATTATGTCTATTATATTATATTAGGTCTATTGGACATTCACAATTTAATAGCTCATTCCATGAAACATTTTTAAGTTTTTCTAATACCTTTTTATCACAAATAATAGTCCTATGAGGTTGCATTACATTCGGAACATCATTCATGACCGATTTACTAGGTAGGCGCACACCTATAACATAATGATCTAATATCTTAACAGTTAACACATACGCAGATAATGCACGTTGAGTTCGAACCCACACATGGTCAATGCACGACCGTGTCACTGAGTCGCCGTACACCTCCTCTCGCGTTACGTCACGTTTCAGTCTCCTTTATTATTCTATCTATATCTGTTGGATAAACTTTCCGAAACCGTAGCGATACATTTCCAGAATCAACATAGCCAGACCTTTCCAAAAACCTATGAGTACAAACATGTTTTATATCTAAAATTTCCTTGGTAAATGTTGTTGAAAATTTATTACATATACTGTCAACCGAATATTCTAATTTACCTAAGTACTTTAAAATAACAGAATCTATACTTTTTTTTTTCATTTCCTATCCATGAATTAGTTTTAGTCCAAATCTTTCTAATATTCTTTTTACATCTTTTTATTTCTTCTTGACGAAATTTATTTTTCGCTTTATTTTTCCATTTATATTGTCTACGCAAATTCATATCCTCTGGTTTATTTTTCCAATTTTTAAACAACCTATCCCTAATACCTATCATTTCCTTAAGCTTTCGTGTGATCCAAGGTTTACTTTTCCTTTTATTGCGTACCAAAACTTGGATTTTCGCTTCATCATTAACATCAGAAAATATTGTACATAATCTGTTATATATTATGTCTATTATATTATATTAGGTCTATTGGACATTCACAATTTAATAGCTCATTCCATGAAACATTTTTAAGTTTTTCTTATACCTTTTTATCACAAATAATAGTCCTATGAGGTTGCATTACACTCGGAACATCATTCATGACCGATTTAGTAGCGAGGCGCACACCTATAACATAATGATCTAATATCTTAATAGTTAACACATACGCAGATATTGCACGTTGAGTTCGAAGTCGCCGTACACCTCCTCTCGCGTTACGTTACGGATAGCACATTCCAAGCCCAACTCGCTCATATTATTTGTGTAGTTACTGATTACGCTGCTTGACCCGGTTTTATACAACAGATCTATGTTTGTATCACCAATCATAATTACGTCACAGCCTAAGGGAATCCAAAGGGATAACAGTCTATGCACTTCTTCAACAAAACCGTTTCTGTTTGTTTCGGCGGCCTGTATATAGCCAAAATATGAATAATTTTACTTCCATCTTGGAAAATCTGCCCGTGTATCATCTCACAGTAATTATTTTTTATTATGTTGGCAGCAAAATTTAACTTATTGTTTACATATAGCAAAATCTCACCTCCGCTTCCAGTTTCCCTTGTATTTATGTATGTGTCGTACCCGTCCAAATTGTATAAACACAGTTCGTGTTTTCTGATGTTAATCTCTGTTATTGCAATAATATCTAGTTTTCCTTGCAATTGTCTATTAATACTTGTAGTTGATTAAAGTTTTTTCTGAGTGATCTTATATTTAAATGTATAATATTCAGATTGTTATCACATTATAGTAAGTCATCTTGCCAGCTATCTGTACATATGTATTTATTGTATTCAATGCTACATGTTACGTGTGAAGCATGGTTGTTGAATTTTGACATAAAGGATACTCACAATTTATGACAGCATTGTAAAAAAAAAACCTCATTTGTTTACTGCGTACGCACTAATATCGCCAAGTGTACGAATCGACTTGATTTTTTTGTCGTTCGGATCATCTTTTCTTATCAGCACCTTACCGTTCTGTATCTAAATGTTTGCTTTAGCTCGTTCTTAGCCGTCCATAGCTGGTTGCGCATATATTTCGTAAGATCCTCATTTATATAGATACGTTGTCTATTTCCTACCACCAGCTCAAAAGCAGTATTATTTTAATATTACTTCAGTGGGAGAAAGAGATGGAGCTATACGTCCTGTAGAGCTTCATCTCTTTCCCACACTGAAGTAGTATTAAAATAATACTGCTTTATGAGCTTGTGGTAGACCCCCTGTAGCAGATATATCATCATTAGTTAGTTGGTGGGATTTTCTTGTGGCTATCCATTTGTCGCGGCTAGCACGCGTAGCCAGAGTGATAACCACGGGGCGTGGTTTTTTCTCGCGCTGCGACTTCTCGGCTTTTATTTCTTCACCTACCCCCTTTACCTCACATATCAATTCACCTTCTATTCCTAATTTGCTTACTGCAGTTTTAATTGTGTTCTCTAAATTCTCGTTTTGCTGTTCTTCTAGTCCAAATATTTCTACATTTTTGTCCTTCTCACGCACCTCCAAGTAAACTGTCTTTTCCTCCAGTGCCTTATTACAAGTTTCCAGATGCACGTTCTTGTGCTCCAATGCTTTAATCTTTTTGTCTGTTGTTTCTTTCTCTTCGATCAATTCCTGGTACCTACTTATTGGCGTAGAAACTTATGTCTTCTGACATGGCCTCAAGGGTTGTTTCATATTAAAGACTACAGTTAGCTTTCATTAACTTCGGCCAACAGTTTTACTAGTGTCGTTTGGGACATGTCGACTTCTATGTTTGGCTGGCGAGTTTGCGGCGTGGCTTGGCAATTATCGCATAAACCGGTGTCACTAAATGCCTTGATTTTAGCACCACATTTTTTGTGGACTCCACCACAGTCACCATTACATGTTGTAATACTGCCTTTCACTCGGGCCAGTGACAATTTACAAGACTTACACTGCACCATCTCGAGAAGTCACAGGTGTCGCGTTCGCACGGTAGGAGCGCCCGCGCGGAACGCGGAACATACATACCGGTCAAAATCATAACCCTCCTTTTTGCTTCGCCGTAGTCGTGTAAAAAAGGCTTCTCAAGAAGCATAGTCTGCGCGCTGTCTCGCAATCTCGTTCGAGATCTCGACTAATATGGTCAACAACGAGATTGGCTTTCCTATTTCTATTCTCTAAAGACTGGATGCGAAAGGCGTAAAAAAGTTTGACTTTGAGAGAAGCCTATAAGCCCAGCAATGGATCAAGTTTATTGATTAACAACTATTGGTTGAAGCTGGAAGCTGGAAGTATGTCGGAGGGCAGACGCGCAGGCCTTGTAGCTGTAATTTTGTGAACTCAACTTTTTACTGTAGCCATGATTATTATTGGTGCCGATTCCCTTGTTCACAAACTAAACTAAATTTAAGTTCAGTGCATCTTTTTCTTTCTATTTCATTAAGAAAAGGACAGAAGATAAATTTTTGTTTAGTCCTGTCAAATTAATCAGCGCTTGACGTAAATTGACGTAATTTTAGTCGGCAAGTTTTTAATCACGTCTAAACTTGTATGGAGAGTGACAGGCGCTGATTAATTTGACAGGACTAAACTAAAATTTATCTTCTGTCCTTTTCTTAATGAAATAGAAAGAAAAAGATGCATTGAACTTAAATTTAGTTTAGTTTGTGAACAAGGGAATCGGCACTACTGTCAGTTGTCATGTTGCGGGATTACGCTTTGAGTCATAATCAGGTCGAAACCTATAATGAGTAGGTACGTTTACGTTTACGTTTACGTTTACGTAGGGATATACTGTGATTGTTACCTACTTAGTTATGCATACCAGGCATCAGTTCCCACAGTAGTAAATCACGACACTCTGTTTCTAACCTTTTGTATTAATTATTTTGTTAAATTGCCATGTCACCGATTGCAGTTATTTATTATGCATCTCTTTCGAACACTTTACCTTTTTCTAACACATGTGTCAACGTTCATCTGAAGTGGCCTTGTGGAACATTCCAGAAATATGTTTTTTTATGTTAACCTTTTTTTTATTAAATATGTATCAATAGTTCGTAAGCATTCCGTCTGCATCGCTCTAACCGATCACACCTCCTGATTACTGTAAATATTATAATTAAAGTTTATTTTAAAACAAAATCACTGCCGTTCATATTTGACTGGCGCAGCCGGTAAGATAAAGTTTGCGAAAAGTCTCTTCGTTTAAGTGCACTAAAATTGGCCTAGCGGAGTGCTAATCGCCTGGCCTTATCCGGAAACCTACACAAACAAATTGTCATCGAGCGGCAGCACGAAGGAGATCAACAGCAGCAGACGAGAATCGGCATGGGATTGAGCAGTAATTTAATGTGAGTAGACCTTTTCGCATTTTATTGTTCACTCCTTGTCTATCCTTTCCCTACGTTATATTGGACAAAAATCGCCATTTAACGTCATTAGTTAGTTTAATCAACCTCTTGGACAAGAATCGCCAATTTGCGTTGTGTATAAGTTCTTCAATTCTATTTTCTTTTATTAACATTATATTGGACAAACATCGCTGATATAACGTTATTAGTCTATCTCTTCCCTACGTTATATTGGACAAAAATCGCCATTTAACGTCATTAGTTAGTATAATCAACCTCTTGGACAAGAATCGCCATTTGCGTTGTGTATAAGTTCTTCAATTCTATTTTCTTTTATTAACATTATATCGGACAAACATCGCTGATATAACGTTATTAGTCTATCTCTTTCCTACGTTATATTGGACAAAAATCGCCATTTGCGTTGTGTATAAGTTAAAAAAATTATAAATATCTTATTCTTATTTTGTTTCATTAACATAATATCGGACAAACATCGCCGATATTACGTTATTTGTTTGCTTTTTAAATTCAATTAACCATTATTTTAATATTAATTAAAACTTAGAATAGTATTGTAATAATCATAATATAGAAATGAATCAAATCGAGATAATCCCGAGGGAAATCCTGGGAATTATTCCAAAAATTGACGGGGATGAAAAACTATTAAACCTTTTTATTTCCAAATGTGAATATGTAATTAGAAGTTTTTACGTAGAAAACAACCTAGCGCAACAACTTTACCTATATCATTGCCTAACAAGTAGGTTAGTCGGTAAAGCAGCAATTCTCATTAGCGAACGCGAAAATGTTTCCTCTTGGGAAGCATTGAAGGAATTGCTCGTTCAGCACTTTGGCGACCCGAGATCGGAAGCGTGTATCGCGATAGAACTAGAAACCATTAGAATAAAACATGGAGAGTCATTCAATGATTTCTGTCACCGCATCCAGATAATACAAAGTTCCTTAATATCAAAAGTTAACCTTTTACAAGACGAGGGAATTAAGGCAGCCAAAATTATAATATACAATAACACCAGCTTAAATGTATTTTTAAATAATTTACCCGAAGATTTGATTAGATTTGTTCGATTGAAACAGTGTACAAATTTGGAATCCGCGCTTGGCGTTGTGATGGAAGAGGTAAACTTTCAAACTCATTATAACGCTAGGAATAAAACGAAACCAATAAATACTCAAAATAACCCGTTACAAGCTATTAAAAATAACACACAGATACAACCACCTCATTTCAAATTTGGAATCCCACAACAAGTATACAATCCTCGTCCTCCTGATAGTGGCTCAGAAAGCCCTGAGTCAGGGCCTTCATATGCAGTGGATTCAAGATAATCCTGGGATTCTTCCTGTCAAGGAAGGCCAAGCATGTCTTAGTTTAGGAATATTGTAAAAGGTTTAGAATGAATAAGTAACAATTTAGATAATAATATTTTAAAATACTTAGAAATTATTCATTATATAAAATGTAGGTTAGATATTTATCTAATAAGGTGGTAGTATAGTTGATATGCAATTTTTTTACAAACAGAATATACTTAATGTTACAGTTGGGCCATTTAATCAATTGATTCCTACTATGAGAATGAAAAGAGGTCTCCTTGGCTCTATCATTAAAGTTATTACTGGTAATCTGGATAACAACGACGTAAACAATTAATTAGTAGTATTTTAGTAATATACAATCAAAACAACACGCTAAATTTAATAAAATTACTCTAATTTCGGAAATAGAAGATTTGTGAATTCCACTAACTCTACTCGAAGCAATTTTATCTTACTGGATAAGACCATAACCAAAATAGTCGTTTAATCTTGAATATAACTCATTTTCAGCAAAGCAAAAACTTAATATTAAATATCTACTTGCAATTTTTAATACGTAATATTCAAATATACTCACCATATTAGTTGAAGTAGAAACAGCTGTTTCTTTTTGTCGAGTTAACATCCTACACCAATCAATTTATTTATGTTACGGAGCATCTTGTTATTTTAAAAGACATGAAAATACAACAGTTACTGTCCCGGCCTGTACTAATAGAAAATACATAAAATATTGTACAAATATAAAATCATACATAAAAGGCAAACGAATGACATTTATTATATCAATTCCAACCAACCAACAAGATATCATTTATAATTATTCCAATTACACCCATTTCCAATGTCCATGTCAACCTCAGAACAAACCTTACATTCCTAATCATTCCCGAACATACAATATTTTTGCGAAAGGGTTGAAAATATTAACGCTCTCCTAGCCTTGCAGCGAAATCGACGACGGAAAGTTTCTTGGATATGAGACAGACGTCTCCCCAGCTGACGAAGACACAGATATGCATTGCGGACTTTTAATGAAGTTTACCACTGAAATTTCAACGTGTTTTCCCTTGCCAGTGTAATCCTCCAAGGTGAAAATCAAACTTATTCAGCCGGACACTTGGAGCCTATTTTCTGGTGTTCACAGATTTTTGACGGAATATTGCTAGAATGACGTAAATCAGCACAATACACCTATATTCTGACTTGCGACTTACTTCATAATTGCGAAGTGAAAATCGGAAAAATCACTTTGACAAAACGACGCATACGAGCAGCTCAGGTGGCAGTCCATATCACGCCGAACGTGCATCTACGCAGTATTGCTATACCGACCAGCTTACAAGGAAAACCTCCGATCAATTTATATGAAATAGACTTTGAAAACTTATTGGCGCATTTCCTGAAAAGTGAAAGTGTAGTGTACAGTGACAAAAGCAAAACGCACTTTGTGAATACTCAAACTATAGGAACTGTAATCATTTAAACATGTTAATTTTAAGTTTCTTATTAATTGTATTTCTTGTTAGGTTTAATTCTAAAATAATATCTATTTGTAATATGAATCAAAACCATCATTCTCAGAATGCAAATGATGATTTTGAACTTAGGGAGGGAGGAGTTATGCATACCAGGCATCAGTTCCCACAGTAGTAAATCGCGACACTCTGTTTCTAACCTTTTGTATTAATTATTTTGTTAAATTGCCATGTCACCGATTGCAGTTATTTATTATGCATCTCTTTCGAACACTTTACCTTTTTCTAACACATGTGTCAACGTTCATCTGAAGTGGCCTTGTGGAACATTCCAGAAATATTTTTTTTTATGTTAACCTTTTTTTTTATTAAATATGTATCAATAGTTCGTAAGCATTCCGTCTGTATCGCTCTAACCGATCACACCTCCTGATTACTGTAAATATTATAATTAAAGTTTATTTTAAAACAAAATCACTGCCGTTCATATTTGACTACTTATTCTGTAAAAATGAAAACTAAGGTGAAGTGTGCTTGAAGTGACCTGTCAATAGAGTCAATCCCTAGCATCAGGTGGAATGACAGCTCACTTCACCTAAGTTTACACGGTGAGATAGCAGTGATAACGTAGTGGTGTGACCGTCGGACTGCCAAGTCATAGGTCTCGAGTTCGAACCCAAGGCAAGCACCTCTGACTTTTCGGATTCATGTGCGTATTTATTCACTTGCTTCAAAAACGGTGGGATTTTTACAGAATAATAGGTATTCTACCGCGAGACAACTACAACAGTAGTATTCTACCTACTGTTGTAGTTGCCTCGCGAATAAATAAATAAATAAACAAATCAATTCTAGGCACGAGAAATGCTGCTATCGATACTCGGAGATGGCTTAATACTGCACTCGGTATCCGCCATGATCGCCGGAATTATCACCACAGTTGCTTCGCTACCTATGGACATCGTAAAAACAAGGTATAACATGCTCATTATCGCACTCTGAACATACTTATGCAGGAAGAATATACTGGAACATTACATTAGTAAGCGAAACTCCGCATTGGCAATGGAAATCTTGGTCAACGACCGCTGCCATTTACGAAAATCAGTTCTTTTTAGGGTTCTGTACCAAAAGGTTGCCAAACGGAAACCTATTACAAAGGCTCCGCTGTCCGGCCTTCCGTCCGTCCATCTGTCTTATTAGCGGGCTAAACCGTAGGTAATTTGCAAATAAATAATGTTGAATTTGAATTTATTTAGGAAGACAGCAGAAATTTTCAGATTGTGCATTTCTATTGCCGCTATAATAACAAATAAAAAACCAGTCAAGAGCGTAAAAGTCCAACGGTGTGTTTTTCAACGCGCTGGGATGAGAGTGCGTCCCAGCGCGTTGAAAAACACACTGTTGGACTTTCAACTCTCGGCGCTAAACAGAGAGTTGACAAGAAAGTGCACGAAAAAAAATGGCCGCTTACGTCCGTGCGGACGTGGGCTAACCCTAGCTGCACGCTCTGATCTTAATTGACGATTTTTATTACTTTCGGCTTGCGGAAATCGTTAGATTATAAAATTTGTTTTTTGTTATTCTGGTATAATTTACTTTTAAAATAAAATAAAAAAACAACCGCACTCGAGTAAGTCAAGACATCGTTTTTTTTTTGCAACTTTGTTACCCTCCCCTTAGGTTACGCTCAAATCGGCAGATTAGCAAAATTGACACTTATTAGCTAGTAATTATACTCGTTATTGCCTCGTCCTCAATGATGATAGAAAACAAGTGTAGTCTCGGATTTTATATCTTAGTAACGGCGTCACGTTTTTCCGTAAAATTTTGTTCTTTGTGTAAAAAACTGCTCTAATTTCATAAAAATGGGTAAAAGGAAGTCAGAAGAGAAGACAAAACTACTAAAAAAGTTAAGAAAACTCGAAAAACGGATCAAATACTTAAATTCCGACTCGAGTGACGAAGGTAAGAAAATGGCCGCTTTTTAGCGCGTCGGTTTTTTAGAATCTCAGTGTGCCTTTTCAACTATCACCTGCTTTGAGTATTGAAAACAAGGGTCTAACGCCCTGTTCGTCAGTGCGTAATAACGCTACGCTGAAAACAATGGTTTGTGTCATACGCTTTGCATGTGCAACTGCACGCGGTCCACAAAATTCTACAATGGCTCTAGTGGGAGCACGGTGACTTGCCTGACCTTTGGGGTATCCTGTGGGGATGCACGCGGTCTTACAAGGCTATGTTGTAAGCTAAGCAACCTCTGGGGTGTTCTTTAGGGACACACACGATTGACTTTTTTATTATAACCTTCAAGGGAAGCTCTGTGGGAGCTTACATGGTTATATGGTGCAAGTTACCAGTCCCAGATACTTCATCGTCGACTCGACACCGATGTGAACCCCTCCCGCCATTACCTGGGAACCCGACGGTGGCGCATTCCGAGGACCATGAAAACCCATGGCCTTGTGCAGGGCCACCTCGAGTCCCAGCTGCCGGATCCTGTCAACGATTGTCGCAACCCCGCGTGTCGCTAAATCGGCCGCCGCCTGGTACGACCCCCCCTGCGCCAGGACAAGCGTGTCGTCAGCGTAACAAACGACGCTGACGCCGCTAGGGAGGTCGGCGCGCAGCACCCAGTCGTATCCGATGTCCCACAGATGCGGCCCCAGGACCGAACCCTGTGGGACACCGCACGACATCTCTTGCCGGTTCCACTCTCCTTGGTGACCGGGGTAGATGACGGCCCTGTCCGTCAGATAGGCCTCGACCACACGACAGAGGTAGGTCGGCATCCGGTGATACCGGAGTGCCTCCCTGATGCAACTCCAGGGCAGGGTGTTGAAGGCATTGGCGATGTCTAGAGACACCGCCAAGACGACCCCACCCCGGGCCACAGCATCCCCCGTCGTGAGGGCCCGCACGCGCATGATGGCGTCCACCGTAGAGCGCCCCCTGCGGAAACCGAACTGGCTCTCCGCCAGATCCGGCCCCACTCGCACCAGCTGCCCGACGAGGCGGTCTGCAATGACTCTTTCAAAGAGCTTGCCCACCTCATCGAGCAGCACAATGGGCCGATAAGCAGACGGAGAGTCCGCTTGGCGCCCCGGCTTCTTGATGAGGACCAGTTTCCCCGTCTTCCAACGAAGTGGGAACTGGCCCCATGTATGGTAACTTTACAGCATGCATTATACGTTTCCAGATATTGTTACAAGCCCAAAAAACAATTCACCTGATATACAGGAAAATAGTGAAAATATCCCTCCGGAGTTGGTTGAAAACATTTCTCCGGAGTTGATGTTGATAGAAGATGTTCAACCAAATGTTGAGAATGAAAATACAGAGTTGTTAAATGAAATAGTTGAAGAAGAACTGCCTCAGGAAGAGACATTAGATGACCAGGTCTTGGAGATATTAGATGTGGATCCTCAACCAGAGAAAGTAGGAGAAGACCTGCACAAACAGATAGCTCAAAGATGGGATAAGATGCTCAAAAAAGGCTTGACAAAAGAGGAGAAAGAGAAGATTGAAAAGGAAAACCCACCATTTACTAATTTACATATGGTGCCACCTATATTAAATCCTGAGGTTAGCGCTGCCATTAATGACATGTCTAGAAAGCGAGACCAAATGATACAGAAAAGGCAACAGCAAATTGCCATAGCGTTGTCATGTCTGGGTTCGGCCCTTCAATTTTGTCTAAAGGATGCTCAAGAGCAAAAGATGAACATAATCAAGAAGATAAATGATGCTTCAAGGTTATTATGTGACTCTATATGTTTAGATACAAGGGGACGTAGATCTCTTCTATTGTCCGTAATAAATAAAGATATGAAGGAGTTTTTGCTGCAGTCGGAGTCAAAAACTTTCCTATTTGGTGAAGACCTCACTGAGAAAATAAGAACAGCAAAATCAGTACAAAAATCTGGACAGGAATTGAAGTTAGTGGAAACAAAGAAGTTCACCCCTAGACAGAACACATGGGTGCCCAAACCAAACACTTCCAAAAATAACAAAGCTTTAAACTGGCGGGGCCCTCCTCGCACAGAAGTGAAGAAGAGGTGGGGGCCATCACCAAGAGCACCAGCAGTGAACAAAAGGTGGGAGGACAGGAGAAACCAGCAACGTCGCAAATAAACTCACAGGTGGGCAGACTTAAATCTAATTTTTGTGATTGGAAACTAATCACCACAGATCCTGTCATTCTTGATTGGATTGTAGGGTATACAATCCCATTTCATACTAAGCCACACCAGAATTACACTCCTATGAATGACAAATATTCCAAGCTGGAGTCCTTACAGATAAAATCTGAAATCAATAAGTTACTTTCTTTAAAAGCAGTAGAAATTTGTCAACCCACAGACAACCAGTTTTGCTCGCCAATTTTTCTTGTTAAAAAACCCAATGGAACTTTCCGTTTTATTTTAAATTTAAAGAAATTAAATACTTTTGTTAAAACAGATCATTTTAAGCTGGAAGACTACCGAACAGCATGTAAACTTTTACAGAAAAATGATTTTCTTGTAACATTAGATTTAAAAGATGCTTATTACATGATCAACATAAACAGGGATAGTAAGAAATACCTAAGATTTATTTTTCAAGGAATATACTACGAATTTAATGTTTTACCTTTTGGCTTATGTACAGCCCCATTAACATTCACAAAAATAATGAAACCAGTAGTAGCCTACTTAAGAGAAAAAGGCTATATATCAGTTATATATTTAGATGATTTTGTATGTATAGGAAATAGTTATATACAATGTTTAGAAAATATGCAGTCAACAGTAAATATACTAGAAAAATTAGGTTTTATAATTAACAAAGAAAAATGTGATTTTATACCAAAACAACAGTGTAAGTTTCTAGGCTTAATTTTCAATACCATTGACATGACTCTTAACATAACTGAAGAAAAAAGAAATAATTGTTTGAAGTTAATTGAAGAATTATTTGCTAAAAGTCAAATTAAGGTTAGATTTTTAGCTCAAGTTATTGGTACTTTAATATCTGTTTGCCCAGCTATTAAGTATGGTATTCTATACACCAAAGAACTTGAGCGACATAAATATCTTATTTTAAAAGATAATAATGACAATTATGATATAAACACTGAATTGAATGCTGCATGCATACAAGATCTCAAATGGTGGTCTATAAACTTAGCTAAATCAGGCAATCCTATTAGAAATAACGCTTTTGAGTTAGAAATCTTTACAGACGCCTCCTCCACAAGGTGGGGAGTGGCTTGTGACTCTCAGACTGCCCATGGACGATGGACTGAGGATGAAGCCCGGCTTCACATTAATTCTTTGGAATTATTTGCTGCTTTCTTTGGGTTAAAATGTTTTGCCAGACATTTAAGAGATTGTGAAGTATTATTAAGAATTGATAATATGACTGCAGTATCATACATTAACAGATTAGGAGGAGTTCAATATCCCCACTTACATAAAATTACTAAGAATATTTGGCAGTGGTGTGAATATAGAAATTTATGGATTTTTGCTACCTACATAAATACCAAAGATAATGTGATAGCTGATTTTGAATCTAGAAGAGAACTAAGCAATACAGAATGGGAACTAAATGATACAAATTATAAAAATATAATTTCCTTATTTGGGGAACCTTCAATTGATTTGTTTGCATCACGGACCAATACAAAGTGCCATAATTATGTATCATGGCACCCGGACCCAGGGGCTGTGGCAGTAGATGCCTTTACTTTGCATTGGTTTCAATATAATCTATTCTATGCTTTCCCTCCATTCTCTATGGTTCTTAAAACCATAGAAAAAATAATAACAGACAGAGCAACAGGTATTGTAGTAGTCCCCAAGTGGATCACTCAACCATGGTTTCCAATATTTAATAGATTGCTGATAAAGGAACCTGTTATATTTCAACCTTCTAAAGATCTCCTCACTTTGCATAATTCCAGATTGTCACACCCCCTTCACCAGAAATTGACATTGATGGCAGGAATATTATCAGGAAAACATTTATAGACCTTGGAATTAGTGATGATGCGGTGGAAATTATGATGAACTCAATATCCAAGAGTACATTGAATCAATACTCGCCTGCAATTGTAGCATGGGCTAAATACTGTAATTCAGAAAATATAAATATTACCAAGCCCAACATTACTGAGGTTATTCAATATCTCACTCTGAGATTTCAGGAGGGAGTTTCTTATGGAAGTTTAAACTCCCTTAGATCCGCCCTAGCTTTAATTATAGGACCACATTTAGGTACAGATGACAAAATCAAAAGACTCTTCAGAGGTTTCTTTAAAATAAGACCTCCTAAACCTAAATATAATAATACTTGGGATGTATCAAGCTTACTCAATTATATTGAAAATAATTACAGTCACCAAACTAATTTACAAATAGTTACCAAAAAAACTGTGACTCTATTAATGTTAGCCACAGGTCAAAGGGCACAAACGATCTCATTAATTAATATAAATAATATAGTGATCAAACAAGACTGTTTAATGATTAAGATTGATAAATTAATTAAAACTTCAGGGCCAAATAGATGCCAACCTTTTTTAACTGTTCCTTTCTTTAATACTAGAATAGGAGTATGCCCAGCTACAGCTGTGGTTAATTACATAGAATTAACAAAAGGTCTGCGAGACTGTACTAATTTGTTCATATCAACTTAAAAGCCCTATAAAGCTGTGAGCTCCAGTACAATCAGCCGTTGGGTCAAAAAAGCTATGGAAGAGAGTGGAATTGACATTAGCACATTCTCAATACACAGTACCCGCCATGCAACAACATCAGCAGCTTACAGTAAGGGGGTTAATATTGATGATATAAGAAGAGCGGCTGGTTGGACTGGGGAGTCAACAATTTTTGCAAGATTTTATAATAGACCTATAATCAACAATAGAAGCTTCTCTGAAGCAATTTTTTGTACTACTTAACGAATATATTTCAACTTGAATAGTAATTTTCTTTTGTAATCAAAGATGACTAATTATCAAATTTTTTGATTGTTGTTAAAAACATTTAAAATAATTTGTGTTATTTTATAAATATGTTATCATACTTTTTTAAATAAATAATAATGTTATTGATTTTACAACTGGTCTTTGAACATCTACACTTGTTTTCTATCATCATTGAGGACGAGGCAATAACGAGTATAATTGAATAGTCAAACGAACTTACCTGTAAGTGAAGTTCGACGGTAATTATACGAAGTTATTGCCTCGTCCGAAGATGATGAGTCCCACCCGACCCAAGCATTCCATGCTATATTGTTATATGAGCATGGGCCCTGTGTTGTAAAACCAATAAATCGCTATGAACTTAATGAAGATTGTTACAGATGATAGCACACACCCGCATAAGGATGTGTTCTGTTTTTACTTATTCTTCCAAATCATGTGACGCCACAGACTATAAAGCCGAGACTACACTTGTTTTCTATCATCATCTTCGGACGAGGCAATAACTTCGTATAATTACCGTCGAACTTCACTTACAGGTAAGTTCGTTTGACTATTCAATTAATCCCCCTTATCTTATTCTGACGCGCTCGAGTAAATTCTAAAATCCTCTCTAGAGCTCCCCTACTATTACGGGGGAACATAGAGACGGACATATATACAGGTCACCCTCACGTAACCCTCCTTTTTTCTTCGCTGCATTCGCGATTCCGCAATTAAATAAAGTTAATAATTAAACATTATACAAGAAACGTGCTTTTTTCGGCATTTTTTACTCGATATTAATACAGTAGGTACGGAACCCTTCGTGTGTGAGTCCAGCTCGTATTTGACCGGTTTTCTTGTTTTATGGTGGTTAGATTAGGATACTTACCCATTAGGTATATGAAGGTCACACACAAAAAAAAAACGGTTTATTGATGCGATGTTTTAATGACCCACAAGTCACTTGAACGCATTACTTTTAAGTACTTACTATTTTACCTGCCTGTTTCAGAGTACAAAACTCCGAAAAAGGAGCAGGCCAATTCCAAGTACTAACCACAATTATCAAGAACGAAGGTGTACTCGCATTGTGGAGCGGTATGATACCGACCTACGCGAAAATCGGGCCCATGACCATCCTTGTATTTATATTCCTTGAACAACTCAACAAAGTGTATTATAAAGCAACTGGCCAAATGTAATTGTTAGGTACCGAAGTTACACGTGTTTTCAAGAAGTTAGTTTAAAGAGCCAAACGAGACACAAAAAAAAATTGGAATTCTGACCATAGTCAAAAAATTTTAAAGAAATAGCTAAAAAAAAAGTAAATTAGAAAAAGGTGTCGTCTTGTTTAGTTGCCTATCTTTGTTGATATCGTTCTGCAATAGTGAGAGTTGAGTAAAGTTACGTGTTAGTTTCATCTCTGATACAGAGAGGTTATTTAGTCATTTTTAACAATATCTACGTTCGATACTGTACTTATTTTACAATTTACTACACAAGTATTATTTTTATTAATAATGTTTTTGATAGCAGTTTTCACGTTTGTAACTCTATAGACTTTTACCATAACAGTGTATTTGTTAAGGACTGTTCAATCAGGCGAACACCGCGCGGGACGCTACACGCGTCGATTATTTCAATAATTAGGAAGTCACGCAATTATTCGCGCTAATTTGAACACCTCGATACTAGTTGACACAATCGGCGCGAGCGAATTTCGTCCCGCATCGCGCGCGGTGTTTGACCAGTACCCTAATTGCGTAATACAACACAACCACAATGTGTTTCGATTTGAAACAGATTGCGAATCCATTGCTTCATAAGTTGAAAAAAAAAATCTGTTCAACACCGTAAATAACGGAGTGAATGTTGTTGAAATGTCAAAATGAAACAAATTTCGCGAAATTGTTTACGAAAATGAGTTACGCAATTAGGGTACTGAACTTAAAATGTAGATAAAGCTAACTAATAAAAAACTTGGAAAATAACGTGTATTTAATTGAACGCCATACATTGCCCAACAAAGCTTAGACCTAAATCATTAATATAAATTATATACCTAATTGATAATGCGACATATTTGTCAAAAAAATAAAAACAGAAAATGTATGAAAGAAACATGTAATTTGTCGGATTGTCATTATGTATGAAAACTGCTTGGATATGCTAATTTCGAATATTTAAATAAAGTTCTAAAACTTTTAACCAAAAAAAAAATAAGCAAAGTTCTATATGATAGACTGTTTACCAGAAAGGAATTGGCACTGGAGATGCCATTTATTAACTTTTAGATGATGTAATTAGCAAAATAAATCATTAATTAAAGGTAGCAGGGATTTTTTTAGATTTATCTTCCGCATTTGATACGGTTGATCACAATCTTCTTATTGCTAAACTAAATTATTATGGTGTCAGAAGCCCTGCTATTGTTTACATCGTATTTAGGAAACGGGAAAAATTATATAGAAATCGGCACTAAGAACAGAATGGACAACCGAAAACATACCAATCATCTATGATTAATATTACCACTGGGGTACCGCAGCGTTTCATATTATGGGCACGCCATAATTGCCAGACGGCGACATGACCCCTCTTTGAGGAGTGGCTAGAAAGGCGCCATGGCGTCCTCACCTTTTGCCTACCGCAGGTCCTCTTCGGACACGGTTGTTTCGGGAGGTTCCTGTTCCGGATAAGGCGGGAGGAAAGGCCGATGGTCACCATTGTGTGGATCACCCGGAGGACACGGTGGAGCATACGGTGGAGGTCTGCCCGGCTTGAGCGGAGCATCGCCGTGTCCTCGTGGAGGCGATCGGTGGCGGTGATCTCTCGCGTCCGGCCCTGGTCCAGGCCATGGTACGGAGCGAGAGGGCACGGGAAGCCGTCACCTCCTTCTGCGAAGCAGTAATGCTCGCGAAGGAGGAGGCGGAACGCGTGACGGAGAGGCAAAATTCGCGCCCTCACGCCCCTAGCCGCCGCAGGAGTTGCCTTTGACGTCGGGAATCCCAGGCCGATTCCCGGCCACCGTAGGCGCGGGCTTGCGGATGGTGAACAATGGGTAGCTCGCCGTCCGATAAGGACCAGGCCCGGGTCGACAGCGCGTTGTGTTCCACGCGCGCCTCAAAGACATGTCAGCACAACTGACGGGGTTTGCTAGGGCTGATGCCGGCCGGGGTCGCGGGAAAGTACGAAAGGGATACCCTAGCCCCTGGCAACATACAGACAACTGAGAGGGATAGTCATCATCACCAGTCTATAGCAGTCCACTGCTGCACATACATACTCCGTTTGAAGAGGTCCAAATGCAGTGTGTATGTTAGTTTATAGGATAAAATCAAATACAAATTGTTATATACGTAGGTATACAATTTATTGATTTAAATCAGTTCTTCCAAATAAGTTCATCACCACTGCCACTCTTCGGTGAAGTCTTGGTCTGTAGGGAAATGCCTCCTGAAACAAATAAACTGTCTTTATAAGGGTCGTTTTCAAAAGTGGTTTTGTTTGTGTTTATTTTGTTTTATCGTGTAATTATGAGTCCATGAAATTTGTTGGTAAAATAATAAAATAAAATACAGTTTGAAATGTAAACATATAAATCAACATTCCGACTATTTTTAATATGGTAATTGGTTCTATTGCTTTAAAAAACTAAATTTAATTCCTGTCATCATTTTGTTTCCCATAAAAAATTGCTATGTCCACACCAAAGTCGCGCGTATTTCAAAAATGCTTGAAATAATAAATAATGCACGCACCACGCACTATGTAACCAGATTCAACAATGTTTTGTCAGGTGAAGGGGTAATTTATTAGACATATATATACTATAAAGCAATGCAATTTTAATAAACCATTTATTTATTTGCTTATAAACACGTGTCTCATATTCCATTCCATTGTGTGATTCCTTTCTGTAACGTTGATATTTTATAATTTTAGAAGTAAATTCCAAATTTAGTATGGCAAATCTATGCGTCAAAATATTTACAACGTGAGGTTGCTAGTTTCTTTCGGATGCGCCATTTTTTTTGGTAACTGTGGTTTTCGATTCGTGCGCATCGTAAAAAGGACTAAGAAATTGTATTAAAAGTACCAAATTACGTGAATTCGGTAAGTACTATACTTTACAGTGCAGCATGTCAGTGTAGTTAATGCTATAACAAAGTCATATGCATGTTTCACAAGTAACTCGAGGGTGAAATGACAAAAAAAAATATATTTTAGGTTAGGGAAACGTTCATTTTGTTCAATTATGTTATTATTTTTGTGTCACGTGACACTTAAGGCTTGTCACAGTATATTCATTTAAATGTGAATAGTAATTCCATTTCCGTTTTTTGAAACATGCAGTTAACACCCGCTGAACGACAAAGACGTTACCGAGAACCTTGAAAATCTAAACAACCATAAAAATGGAAGGAAGTACAAGAAAAAAATTAGATTAGATTCGTCGACTTCGTTGTGACTCTGCCCTTACTCTTCATTTGTGTTATTTGTCACGATGTCACGATAACACAAACTAAACATAAAAAAATGTACATAAATTTTGAAAACGACTCATTAATAACTTTAAAGTGTGAGAGATAGAGAATGATTCATAAATTACTAACTGCAAAGCTGTCCAACGGAACGATCTGCAGACACACACACAACTTTACCAATGAAATGATGAAGGCACGCGTCATCATTTATCCATCATCATTCATCATTTGAGTTGAAACTTTGACCTTCAATATCTCCTCTCGGCATCGTTATGCTTCTTTTACAAAAACTAGTTAATATTACTGTGCGTTCGCACTGGCGAAACATTCACATAAAAACATGTTGAAATCTCTGTTTTCTGTCAATGTATCGACTCGCGTTCGCATTGTCATTCAACTTGTTGACGCGAAACATGTTGGATGTTTCTTATCATTTGACATGTTTCGCCACACGTTTTTACAAACCAGTTTCGTATCAAAATGTATCTGTATGAATCTAGCAACATGTTGTAAGATTTGTTTTGACATTTCATGCCGACTATGGCCGCATTCCGAATTACGCTAAAAGTGATAACATCGCGAATCCAACCAAATTTAATAGTCACAAAATATAAGGGTTATTGAGTATTAATTGTGACTTTGGACTTTGGTCGGATTCGCGATATAATCACTTTTGGCATAAGTCGGATTGCGGCCTTTTATGTTCTGTGAATCCTAATGATGTTAACAGTGATTTATTTGTGGCCAAATCGTAGCGAAGGCAAAATTACTTATAAATATACTTACTAAACAAAGTCAAAAATATTGCAACGTTTACTAACTGGGTAGTGGTGCCGATTCTCTTGTCACAAATGCCTCTAAACTAAACTAAAAATCACCAAAATTTTGTTTATTCCTGTCAAACGACGATTTCCCATTCTGAAATAGACTAAAGCGACACAACTTAACTAAATTTTAGTTTGACAGCACTAAGATAGCACTGGTGCCGATTCCCTTATTCACAAACTAAACTAAATTTAAGTTCAGTGCATCTTTTTCTTTCTATTTCATTTAAGAAAAGGACAGAAGATAAATTTTAGTTTAGTCCTGTCAAATTAATCAGCGCTTGACGTAAATTGACGTAATTTTAGTCGGCAAGTTTTTAATCACGTCTAAACTTGTATGGAGAGTGACAGGCGCTGATTAATTTGACAGGACTAAACTAAAATTTATCTTCTATCCTTTTCTTAATGAAATAGAAAGAAAAAGATGCACTGAAATTAAATTTAGTTTAGTTTGTGAACAAGGGAATCGGCACCACTGAGAGATTAATTTAGTGAAAATGTCAATTTCGCTATTCTGAATTTGACTTTTTTCACCTAAAATTTTGATTGTCTAACTAAATCTAACTATTTCTAATCGCGATTAAAAACGTGTGGAATAAAACACCAACACCTCGACTTCAGGTGCAAAAACAGTACTGTATCTTTTTTTTTCTTTTGCTATCTCGAAAATGGTGTGTCCTATCGCAAAAATAATGAAAATTTCAACCCCCTTTATAAAGCCCATAAACCCCTAGAACTCAACATGTAGGTAATCATTTTTCATATTTTCCATACAAAAAGTGAAAAATTCCTTAAAAAAACACGTCGAGGCTGCCCCCTGCGCGTCTCCGGCTCTAAAAAAAATTCACGGCGTACGGCAAACAAGTACCTACCACGTGAAGTCGCGATCGTCAAATTCGATTTAGTTGTGTCAAAATTATTTTAAATATAAAGACAGAAAAACAAACTCACAGCCAAAAAAGTAAGGAATTTTAGTGATAGTTTAGTTAGTTTAATTCGGTGTACAAAAGAATCGGCACCAATATCAAAAGTATTGTCCTAATAAAATGATTCAAGCGATGAAGACGATTTATTGTTTGGAACGGCAAAAACCTAGGAAGAAACCTAGATACTGGATGCGCGACTTTCTAAAAAAACTTCACCGTGTCTACTTTGGACCAATCCATGTTTCGATATAAACACGAGATGTTTACCACCATACTCGGATAACACAAAACATCAAGCAATAGACAAGTTGCGAGACATAATTTGACCTAAACAAACAACAGTGCGAACGCAAACGTGACAAATCTCTATACAAAACATGTCTGTTGTGTATGTTTAATGCGAACGCATAGTTACTATGCGTTCGCACCAGAAAACATTCAACATGTAGATGTTTCGAAACTTGTCACATGAAGCAAATCTCATTACTTGTTTTGTTGAACTTGCGTTCGCACTGCACGAAACATGAGTAAGTCATAAGACAGATGTTAAGATTTGTTGTTATTTGCGTTCGCACTGTCTAGAAACATACACAACAGACATGTTTTGTATAGAGATTTGTCACGTTTGCGTTCGCACTGTTGTTTGTTTAGGTCAAATTATGTCTCGCAACTTGTCTATTGCTTGATGTTTTGTGTTATCCGAGTATGGTGGTAAACATCTCGTGTTTATATCGAAACATGGATTGGTCCAAAGTCCAAAGTAGACACGGTGAAGTTTTTTTAGAAAGTCGCGCATCCAGTATCTAGGTTTCTTCCTAGGTTTTTGCCGTTCCAGGTATGCAATACTGGCAGCTACAAACAATAAATCGTCTTCATCGCTTGAATCATTTTATTAGGACCCTACTTTTGATATTGGTGCCGATTCTTTTGTACACCGAATTAAACTAACTAAACTATCACTAAAATTCCTTACTTTTTTGGCTGTGAGAATCTTAAAGCTATACTGCAAAATAAATTCTTTATATAAAATAATTTTGACACAACTAAATCGAATTTGACGATCGCGACTCCGCGTGGTAGGTACTTGTTTGCCGTACCCCGTGAATTTTTTTTAGAGCCGGAGACGCGCAGGGGGCAGCCTCGACGTGTTTTTTTAAGGAATTTTTCACTTTTTGTATGGAAAATATGAAAAATGATTACCTACATGTTGAGTTCTAGGGGTTTATGTGTTTTATAAAGGGGGTTGAAATTTTTATTATTTTTGCGATAGGACAAACCATTTTCGAGATATAAGCAAAAGAAAAAAAAAGATACAGTACTGTTTTTGCACCTGAAGTCGAGGTGTTGGTGTTTTATTCCACACGTTTTTAATCGCGATTAGAAATAGTTAGATTTAGTTAGACAATCAAAATTTTTGAGTGACAGGCGCTGATTAATTTGACAGGACTAAACTAAAATTTATCTTCTGTCCTTTTCTTAATGAAATAGAAAGAAAAAGATGCACTGAACTTAAATTTAGTTTAGTTTGTGAACAAGGGAATCGGCACCAGTGCCATCTTAGTGCTCTCAAACTAAAATATAGTCCAGTTGTATCACTTAGTCTATTTCAGAATGGGAAATCGTCGTTTGACTGGAATAAACGATATTTTGGTGATTTTTAGTCTAGTTAGAGGCATTTGTGACAAGAGAATCGACACCATTACCCAGTTAATAAACATTGCAATATTTTTGACTTTGTTTAGTAAGTATATTTATAAGTAATTTTGCCTTCGCTACGATTTGGCCACAAGTAAATCACTGTTAAAATCATTCGGATTCACAGAACATAAAAGGCCGCATTCCGACTTACGCCAAAAGTGATTATATCGCGAATCCGACCAAAGCCCAAAGTCACAATTAATACTCAATAACCCTTATATTTTGTGACTATTAAATTTGATTGGATTCGCGATATTATCACTTTTAGCGTAACTCGGAATGCGGCCATAGTCGGCATGAAATGTCAAAACAAATCTTACAACATGTTGCTAGATTCATACAGATACATTTTGATACGAAACTGGTTTGTAAAAACGTGTGGCGAAACATGTCAAATGATAAGAAACGTCAAACATGTTTCGCGTCAACAAGTTGAGTGACAATGCGAACGCGAGTCGATACATTGACAGAAAACAGAGATTTCAACATGTTTTTATGTGAATGTTTCGCCAGTGCGAACGCACAGTTTGTGATACCTATTTCAATCAGCTATTATTAGTACTGGAGAAAAAAATAACTATTTCACACACTGTAGTTATGTGGAGAATTTTTATTCTCCACATAACTACAGTGTGTAAAACTGTGAAAAAACTGTGTAAAAAATAATAACTAACTGTAATGTTAACTGGTATAAAAGCTATTACTATAATTAGATTAGTGTTATTATTTTATCTAAAACTATTGAAAACAGTATTTTTTAAACTCGTATAACAGCGCAGGGAATGGCCCTACAGATTTGGTCCCATAATGAAAAGTGAAGAGAATAACATGTTCTAACGGACTATCATTTTTTTTTTTTGTTTGGCTTCTTTCCCACCTCGTTTTTTATTCTTGTGCTTTCCCATTTAACCCAAAAATGTATGGACTGTGAATGTTCTCCTTTTGAGGTTAGCGTTTAGTAGAAATAGAGGTTAGCAACATTCCGTCGCATGACTGTGGCGCCGCGTCTGCGAGACTTCTTTTGTGAGACGGACTTAAAGCTCGCTGCACATTCTCTACAAAACTACACCAGACTTGCCGAATAAAAGAGTGTAGAGGGAATATTCGTCTAAATTCTTGTTGTCTCGTGTACCTATATTCGTATTATCTCGTTCCGTGTCGGTACATCAAATGACAAGTGGTTTTGTGTTTATGTGAAACCATTCCTCCACATTCTCTCTCGCTCTCGCTGTCAAGGACTGTCGGCCGCCAGTCACCGTAGCGAGCGCATCTCATCATCATCTATTACGGTGTATGGCAGTCATCCACCACCAACAACGTCTTTTCGTAACTTTTTTTTCACGTATCAATTAATAATTGTAATAGGCTGCAGCAGCGCATAATGCTACAGCGGTAGATAATTTCAAAACGTCTATCTTGGTGCGAGAGTCCAATACTACTGTGCCACGCAACAATGTAGAGCAACGACCCTTATCACGCCCTGTCTCGGCAAAAGTTCCCGTCGAGATCTCCCGCCGAGAATGTGGAGCGGGCTCACTCGCATATTATTCGCTTACCTCCTGTGCGTGGGCGTGGCGGGCGAGGCCGGCGAGGCAGGCACGGAGCGGCGCGGCGTGCGTGGCGAGCCCGGCGTGCGGCGCGCCACCTCGCCCAATAGCGACAGGCACGACCGCGACAGGCGCTGGCTGAAGTTCTGACAAATAGATGTAGCACTTAGGCACCTGTCCTACCACTGACCAGGAAGCGACTGGCTATGCTCGCCCAAGAAATATTATCCAAAGGAAGCGTTTTATGCAATTCAACTCAATTAAATTTATTTAATAAAGTAACCATGACTCAATTACTGTACACTATACATAGCGGCAGTACTATCCGACGCTTCACCGCAGCTGCACCATTCTATGGGAAATGGCGCAGCAGCGATTCACGTACGAACAGTTCAGCCTGCTCGAAATTAGAGACAGGATCCTGTTGTTGCCGCCCCACACCCCATGCACCAAAGACGCACAACGCTTACGCATTGTGGCAAAGAAACATTTCACATGTGCGTCCGCGAACATCCCTGATGCGCTGCAGTAGCGGGGCAGCCTCAACAGTTGTTGTATTGCACGCGGAGGGCACTGTTACGATTTTTGAGTATATCTAGCCCACAGGCTGCTCGTGTAAAACGTAGTAAGTACAATACGCTCTGAAAAGAGTAATTTCAACGATTACTAAACAACGAGCAAACCTACGAGCCAGCATGTTCGCTCTAACCGACAGGGCCTTCCGCGCCCGTTCTATATCGTCATCGTCCCTAAGATCAGGAGTAAGTATGTGGCCAAGATATTTAATCTTGTATTGTATGCCCTCTCTAATGGCATACCATTAAGGTAAACTGGTAGTACATAAACAGGATACCTACCCCTGGCCCCAAAGACCATGTATTCACTTTTTCCGATTCTCAAACCTACCGAATATACATATAAAATTTAATAAAAATCGATCAAGCCGTTTCGGAGGAGTATGGCAACTAACACTGTGACACGAAAATTTTATATATAAAGATTAAATCAGATATTTTTCAAGCTGATTACCGGTAGACAAGATCCTTTCATTTCACGGAGGTCAATCTTCCTGAAGAGCTCACACAGCAAGAGTTCATGCAGGCTAGGGGTGCGAGGACCGAAGATCTGCTCAATGATTTCCACCACCTGGGTTTACACAAATAAAATAAAATGTAATCAAGTCGAGAGTGAATAGGTTACGTGCTCCATCATCGTGGTGTAACGCGAGCCGATTAGGGGAAACAGGACACACGCATTTCTCCAGCTATGTTGAATAACAACTGCAGACTAATGCCCTCAACTGGACACAAATGTTGACAGTTATCTTAACCTACATGAGAGTGAGGGAAGAGAGAGTGCACCTATGTCTGCGCACACACTTGTGCATTATATTGGCTGGTGCTACCGAAATTCTGTCTGGAGAACATTTATTACTAAGAGATTCACTGAATAGCGACCAAATAGAAGGAGGGATTAAAAATACGAGACAAGAAATCAAGATTTACTCACATTGGGATAATTTGGTAGCAAATCTGGCAATAATGAAAGGTCGATCTCGGTGCCGGCACACATCTCGAACAGAAGCTGTCCCAGAGACAACGCCTCCACGTGTTCCAACTGAGCGGCCAGAACTATCGGACACCGCGGCTGTGCGCCAATCAGCGTGTTCTCTAAACCGCATATCCTGCGATTTCATAATGCGTTCGCACTTTTAAATAAAATATATACTTGATCGTATTGCCTTAACACTTTAAGGTTGAATGTCGCTTGCTCGTCATAAAACGACAAGGTTATTTATTTTTTCAAGAACAATGTGACAGCTATATAGAGTTATATAGTTTCAACCTTAGTAGCCTTAGTCTAAAGTGGCCTAGCATTTACGAAGTCGACTATTAAATTAGTTAGGTACTAATCAAACAAGTCAGTAGTAAGTAATGTGCTACTCCAACTAACCTATTTTAGATAATAATACCTGGGCGACTGAGCTCTGCTCTGGTGAAAATAGAGAATGCTCATTTAATTGCATAGGAAAGTTCATACTAATCCATGTATAGTATCTACTTATTCGAAACTGCCGTGATAGTAGGTACTTAATAATTCCATGCTGCCATGTCATTATTCTAATATCATTATTCTCATGTCATTATTCAATATCTCGTTCTATACTTTGGGCGACCTCTGCTCGGTTGAAAATACGGAGAAAACGAATTACCCGGATATGAGACCCAGCTAGATCGATTTTTCCCCCCCGTAAACCCCTATAATGCAACTTTCATTGAAATCCGATTTCGAGAACGTGAGTACAAATATATATACAAACTAGCTTCTGCCCGCGACTTCGTTCGCATGGAAATCGTAAGACATCACAATATACTACAATAATAGCCATATTTTTATAAAACTTACAAACGTAGTATACAGATACTACGTTTGTAGTTTTATTCTCAGCAGCCAAAATATACAGAGAGTCAGGAATAGTGACTCGGGAGCAAGCGACGTAACAGTTGTCCGTGTGAGAAGCAGCTTATCCTGAGGTCGACACCCGCAGCCTTCAGTGTCGGCCCCTGTGACTTGTTGATCGCAAAGCATACACTCCCAGAGAACTGCACGCGCTTTAACTGGTAATTATGGGGAATTTGTACTTTATACGCGCTATAAACACTGTCTCACCATCGCCACAACCTGTTAGAATTTCCACCTCGATGACGTTTCTCTGCAAAGACATGACTTTGAGCTGGTTTCCGTTACACAGATATACGACCGGAAGTCCACTTGCCATTTGTGAATTGAGAAATTCTACGGGGTGATATTTGGCATCATCTTCCTCCACATCAGTATTAATGGAGGTGTATATCACTTCACTCCCTTCAATTTGTGTGAGAATACTGTGGTTGATCGCTGCAGCTTGATCATCTTCGGAGTTAAAACGGAAACACGCCTAAGAATTCTCTTGGTACGGTATTTGACTGATATCCTCGTATATCAGACGAATAAGATCTTCTAAAGTGGGATCTACTCTACCAAGAGTCTCTGGTAGAGTGCTTTCACCAACTTTTAGAAGAACATCGGAGAATACTTGAGCATTTGAATTACCGCCAAGCCGAGCTCGTATGATGATGGTCAAGTGCAGTTTATGAACTCTCGACCATAGAGTCGACCTTTTCAACGAAGTATTCACTTTTTTTGTCAAAACTGTGACACCACCCATCATATCTTGGTTTCTGCGGATGTCCTGCAGGGTTCTGTTTACAGTTTCCACTGCTTTCCTTTTTGCCATAATGCATTCATCCCATACGACGAAGCGCAATCCCCTAAGCACACATCCCTTGTTACTGTTGCGTGACACCCCACAAACAGGCGTTTCGTTGCTCTCTAAATCGATGGGAATCTTAAACATGACGTGCGCTGTTTTGCCACCAGGAAGCAGTGTGGCAGCGATTCCAGAAGATCCACACACATACATATTTTAAAATCGCTTGGACAAATCTGCTGTCAAAATCTGTAAAAAAAACATTTTATTCCTACAGTCTTTTGCTCTAAAATGATCAGAATACAACCTTGAATGTTTTGTGACTGTAAAGTACTTGTAACTTAGTAGTTTCCCAAAGCTTACGAAGTTTTCCATTTTTTGTGAATTAATACATTCTATGAACTATTACATACACAATCCAAAAAAAAAAATCGTTTTACAAAAAGAGTTTTAAAAAACAGATGTAAATCGAACTTACTACCCCGGGCGGCCTACCACCAGCTCATAAAGCAGTATTATTTTAATGTTACTTCAGTGGGAGAAAGAGATGGAGCTATACATCCTGTAGAGCTTCATCTCTTTCCCACACTGAAGTTCTTTCAAATCATTCGTCCAACCGCTTACTTATTCGCTTTGTTGAAAGTTAGCTAAAACAGTCGTTCCTATATAAAAGGTAGCGTGATGATAATCATTTAAAAAGTTAAATCGGTAACTACCTACCTACAATATCCCAACCTTTTGGCGCGTCCTTTTACAATTTGCAGAGAAAAATACGAACATGATGTAATATTGCTCATCCCCCATAGCAAATAGCGTGATAGTTTATGCCCTACAGTTGGTACAGACAAACATTCTAAAAACTTTATTTTCCGCATAAGAATCGATCCCAGACCTCGTAGCAATAACTTTCTTTAAAAAAAATTAACTTCGCTACGATTTTATTATATCTATAGATTATAGGTACATAATCAAAAAAAATAATAATCGTATAACAAAATGTGAAAAAAAAGAAAAAAAAACGGTAGGTGGGAATCGAACTTACAACCCCATGTTTGCAAAGTAACCGCCCAACCGTTGAGCTAATTGCTTTGTTGAAACTTGTCTAAAATAGCCGATCCTATATACTTCATGATTGACTGCTTAGTTCCATAAAGGTATAGCGTGATGATAATCATTTAAAAAGTTTAATCGATAACCATCTACAATATCCTAAAACTTTGGCGCGTTTTTTTCAAAAAATACGAACATAATATAATATTGCTCATCCCCCATAGTAAATAGCGTGATAGTTTATACCCTATAGTTTGACCAGACTTATAGGGAACACCTATGCAAAATTTTAACAGAATCTATCGGGTAGAATTTGCGTCATGCTAGAACATAAAAATACAACATAATGTAATATTGCTCGTCCCCCATAGTAAATAGCGTGATAGTTTATACCCTATAGTTTGACCAGACACACAGGGAATATCTATGCAAAATTTTAACAGAATCTGTCCGGTAGAATTTGTGCCATGCTGGAACATACATACAGACAAACAGACAAACAGACAAAAATTCTAAAAAAAATATTTTCGGCATTAGAATCGATCCTAGACCTCGTAGCAATTACTTTTTTTCAAAAATATTCAATGTACAGTTTTGACTTCGCTACGATTTTATTATATGTATAGATATTGCTCGTTTAATAGTAGGTCCCACTTGGGCGCCATTATTCACTAATGGCGCCCAACTGAGTCAACTTCTACTCACCGCGCGACGCCATTCTGTACAACTACATTGCCTGAATGCAAGTGACGAAAAGGCGGAAACCCTTTCTCCTTTAGGAAAAGCAGTCCTTCTAACATTTGACGACCGAACCTCGCGACTTGCCACGCTGGGAGACCAGTGCCCGTCGATCCGTACTTACGCATATACTCTTCGTTCCATGTACTCTGTAATATTTAAATATTGTAATAGGTTTGACAGTCAACTATCCATAGTTTTATTGAAATAACACGTGTTAAAAACTACAAGCCAATATACCTACTTACTACCAGTTTTTTTTCATGGGTAAGCTGCGATAAATAATTCTAAAATCAACGACGAAATTATAATTCTTTTAGTTACCTTATAAATTAGATCCTTTAAGCTTCCTCTAGCGTTAAATGGTAAGACGGTGAGAGCATGACCATTGCATAGCTCTAGATCTAAGACGGGATAAATGTATGGATGGTGGAGAGCCCGAAATAGCTCCATAACCAGAGTCTGTGAACGTTCGCCTTGCTCGATCGGGCATTTGGAAGTCAGCGGCATCTGAAATAGAAGGGCTATATGTACAGTTTATGTACACACATATAAACAGATAACAAGAAAGGAACAAAAAATATGTAAAAAGGTGATGGTGTTTAATTGGAACCCAGCACCTATAGTACACCCACATATCGCCAATTATGTTTAAGTTCCGTGTAACAGGGGGCGAGCCTATTGCCATCAACCGGGCACAAATCCCGACTCCGGGCTGCATAGGTATTATTCTGCCTAACCCTTCGAGATATACAGGCGTAATGTTATGTATTTTATGTTGGAACCCAGGTAAGAACGCCACTTTTTTACTTGTAGGTATATGTATTATAATTATCTTTCAATCATTATTCAATCGAGTATATTCCCGTATAAAACAATGCAACATACCAATGTTAGAAGTCTATCGGTCTTGATAGAGTTATCGTGTATGGCGAACCAGTGTTTGTTAAGTCGGCAGCCGATCGAACCCAGTGCCGACAGCAAATCGTATCTGAAATTATTTTAGCATTTCAGTAGGTATCAAAAATTTTACTGATCGGAACGAATTCTTCAGGACAATATAGAATACCTCAAGCATATATTACAAAAAAACTGTAAATGCACTAAAAAATCGAAACAAAAAAAATGTGCCTATAACATAGGTAATGTTTATTTCTTTTAAACAAAAGGTTGACTGAGCAAGTCCACCTTATTTACAATTAGACCACTTTTGTACATAGGCACAAGTATATACAAGTACATAAATACACACACACAAACACACTAAGTAACTCTCCTGGTTTACTGCAACCGGCTTTTAGACATAATACAAAAAGGTTAATTCTCTTTCCTAGAACGTCGCAGACAAAGGATTGTATCAGGAGGAAAAGCAAATGATATCTACGTCCCCAAACATGATGGTTAAAAGAAATATTTCCTCAAGTATTCACTGTAGTGGTGATATATCTCCGGGGTTGCGAAGAAGTCCGAAAGGAAAATCGTGGCCCCCGGCAACATGGCAACTGAAGGAACATGGGTGGGTTTTAGTCAGTAAGAGTCTAACACGCCCTCCCTCTCCGCCCAGAGCGGGAGAAGTTGTTAAGAAGTTTGATAATTTACGACAAAAAAAAGTGGTGTTATATCTGGCGGTGGTGATGCTATACATACCTCGATGACTGTGACAGGTACTCTGTGCAAATAGCCAATGCAGCCGAGCTCTCCATAGAACGGTCGCCGCCGGCTCTACTGCAAAAGAAAAGCGTAGCTATTATCATGTTAAACAAATACCGAAGTACAGCTTTCCAAAGAAAATTATGCGCTGTGACAAAATATGACGATCCGAGACCGAAGTAGGTAACCCGACAGAGACAAAACTACATACAAACGCGCAATGACAGGTGCACTACCACTACTACAAAGCGCGGTAGTATATAACTTAGAAGCATCACCTCAGTAGGTTGGGTATAGACCTCTATAGCGCGACGTTCTAGACAATTCGGAAACACGAAGATTATAGAAGCGCAAACCTTTTCTGTTTTGACTATACAGTCAATACCCGGCAGTAAATATTTGGCACAACGAGTTTTAGGAGAGTAACAAAGGAGTTTATTTGATATTTTAACCAAGGTTCGATTTAACCCAGGATTTAGTTAAAATGGTGTGTGACTGAAGCGGCGTAATAATGTTCAGCAGCGGACAGCTATAGGTGATGTGTAACATCTTTCCTCTCGCTTTATAATAATAATGATAACGTTGGTGACCAACAATATACATAAGTTCACCTGGGAGACGCAGGGGGTTCCAAGGGTGAAGACTTCCCGGAGCCAGTGCCGATGAGAGACTTGTTGAACAGCAGCTTCGCCAAGGAGTCTATCTTCTGCGCAACTAGCGGGGCGCGCTCGGAATTCTCTTCTAAAATATGAATTGCTTTGTGGCATTATGTTCGCCTTATGTAAAATGGGCTGCATCAATTGGGTAACCCAGTTGTATTAAAATTTTAATACAACTGGGGTACCCAATTGATGCAGCCCACCACCTTACCAATACTGCACAGTCAGGAAAAATAATTATTAAGGCGAAAGCGCCAGGGTAGCCCGCGAAATTCAAATTTTCTTACGTTTTTTGTGATTTGCAGGTCAGTATCAGGTTTTATATCTTTATAATCTGCACATATCAAAATGTGCACATATCGAGGGAATATATGCTTAATTTTTTCGACGAAAAAAAAAAAACGAAATATCTTCTAATAAAAAAAAAAAAAAAAACGGAGTATCTTTTAAACTAAATGATGTATCGCGATGAAACAAACTCCATAATGATTAGGCGTCCTCATTAGACAAAAATAACCTCAATTGAAAATAAACGTTTTTTTAGTAAAATTTCTCAATAAGACGCCTAAAAGAACAAAAAAAAAGTCTATAAAATTAAGTCTAGATTCCCTCATTTCGATGTGTGCACAAATTATAAAGACTCACACTGTATATATGATTCCCGACCTTATATTTACAGAATTATAATCATTAGAATCATTAATTACATCTCTCTAAATTAGACAGTTAACTCAGAGAGATACTAATGATTACCTATAATTCTGTAAATACACACTTGTTATAGTCGCGAATCATATTTTGATCAATATATGAATTGCGACTGAGAAATTGAAACTCTATGTCAATTTGCCGTGTGATGGGCATTTTATACATTTGAATATACGGACCAAACTTGGTAGTCAATTTGATGAAAATAAATAGAAAGCTTAAATAAGTTCTCGGGTAGTTTTTACACATGATTTAATCCTTGATTAATCCATGATTGTTATTATACGGCTAGAAAGGATGTGCACTGAGATGTCAGCAGATAAAGACGTTAGTAGACATGCTGCCGACCCCGGATGAAAAGGAATATGAGATAAGGAAGGAGGATGATAATAATTATGATTGATGACTTATTCTAAGAAGAAAATAAAAGCAGTACTTGAACTACAAGCGAACGATGATCCTTCGCCATCGTCTTGCCTCCCAGCCTCTTGCGGTAGCAAGAACGAAAGTAAAATGAGTAAACTACATGCCGTTATTATAAAAAGACCATCGTACGCCGAAGAAAAGAAAAAAGTCTAGAAGATAGAATATCTAGCAACATTGGAATGGAACTAAGTAGACAGATTTTATCGAAAACGTAAAACAAACTGCTGTACTAAACGTTAAATTAATTAAATTTCAATAGCGAATCAGAAATCACCAGCTCGTCTATATAGACTCACCTTCACTTTCTTCTCTGTCAGTGGACACTGATCGTATCTTGAATGCATTCCGTTTGTTCGCTGCGGCGATGGACTCCGGGTTCAGTTCGGCTGCAGACTGCGCCCTCCTGCACGCGCCGCGACGTTTCTTTTTCCTGTAGCTACTCCTCGGCCGCTCCTGATAGAACCGGTCATGACCAGTCGTCTCCGGCTCCTTCTGCTCTTTGCCTTCATTATTTGCTTTCATATGCTGGTACAAATTGAACATCTTCGCTGATTTCCTTAGTAAGCACAATCTTAGCTTCTCTAATTTATGTTTCATCAATGACTGTGTTAGTATATTACTTAAGGAATCTTCATTACGCACTCACTTCAAAGGAATCACTTTTAGAATTTGATTTAGTTTTCACTAGGTGAGAACGAGTTACTTATTTTAAATTATTAACAATCTAAAATGAGTAACTCGTTCGAAATGAACTGAACTGTTTTGCTAATTTTTTTTTTTTTAATTAGTTCTGTAAATGTTGTAAAATGACTACGAACATAAGCCCTGTGTGGAGTAGAGGGCGGTATCGCTGCGACTCCGTAAACTATGTCAATAATAGCTAATTGAAGTCCCACAAGTACCGCATTAGCCGACAACTAGGCCCACGTCGATATTTATTACCCTGATGCTAGTCTTTTACGTGTATCTATGAGTTTCATGTATTTAATCCAATACATATATAATGGTGCTGATTCCCTTGTTCACAAACTAAACTAAATTTAAGTTCAGTGCATCTTTTTCTTTCTATTTCATTAAGAAAAGGACAGAAGATAAATTTTAGTTTAGTCCTGTCAAATTAATCAGCGCTTGACGTAAATTGACGTAATTTTAGTCGGCAAGTTTTTAATCATGTCTAAACTTGTATGGAGAGTGACAGGCGATGATTAATTTGACAGGACTAAACTAAAATTTATCTTGTCCTTTTCTTAATGAAATAGAAAGAAAAAGATGCACTGAACTTAAATTTAGTTTAGTTTGTGAACAAGGGAATCGGCATCATTGAAGCTTGTTTAAAGGGGTTACTTAGAAAAATAATAATACCTACCTATTAATATTAGGACTGATCGCACGATTCTTTCATTTACCCAAATTACTATGTGTATTAGGTATACTTACTAAAACAATCTTAAGAGTGGAATCGTGGCTAAATAATGACAGCCGCACGGGTCGATCGAAGGTTACGTTACGCTTACCGAAGTCGGTTAGTGGATGGGTGACTATCCATTACAGACCCCGCCGTGCCTCGGAAAGAACGTTAAACCGTTAGTCCCGGCTAACATTTGTAGATGTTTGACGGCCGTTACGGGTAGTCGGAAGCCCAAAAGTCTGATATCCTAGTCTTGCTTTGGGTAGGTCGTATTACGCAGTATAGAGTGCAATCCACGAAGACGCGCCCCACTCCGCTCCGCGCCGTACTAGAGTTCAGCTTACAGTACAGTAATCGCGGAGTGGGGCGCGTCTTCGTGGATTGCACTATCTATAACTGGATTGTGGAGATCAGATATATGGCAGTCGCTCCATATAAAATACTGGTATTCAGCTGCATCTGGTTAGACTGGAAGTCGACCCCAACATAGTTGGGAAAAAGGCTAGGCAGATGTTAAGGAGTTACGCCAAAATGAAACCAGTAAAAATCATAAACAATTGTGATATTTCAACAATCAACGAAACTTACCTACACTTAGTTTTACGTTTTTATATCCAGCTAATATTGTCATTCTGTACTTGACAAATTAAAAAGGCAATAACAAAAAAAAAAAAATAGTACAAAATAAACAAAAATTATGATTAATATTGAACGTTATTATCAAAGCCAAGCTGCTGAAGAATTTCGGGTAGATTTTTATGGCTCGCCGCGATAAGTAGTGACCCCATATAAAATGGGATGACAGACAACCCAAAATACCTTCCATCATTTCATCATCAGCTCGAGCCCTATAACATTCTTGTGTAAATCGTTAAAAACTTGAAAGTTATCAAACAATTTGAGAAGACATTCTGGTTTTACATTATTTTAACAATTTTTATTCACTCTTTATCTTTGAGTTTTTTTGTTCTATTTCGGAATAATGTTTCAAGTAAATAAAACGTGACAAGTGTGTGTATTGTGAGCCTCAGGTAGTAGGGAGTGAATCCTCGCCAGAGCCCCAACATATTACATTCTTGTCGAAACTTTTGGTACACATCCCGGTGGTTTCCTTTACTGGTTACTTGGTACCTACAACAGAGACACACTAGATATACTACATGCCGAAGATCAGGCAATACACGGGTAGTATTATATATCTGTAACACGGTGTAAGGGAAATCGACGCGCGAACTCTTAAGACGCAGATATATGACAGTGACCTTGAATGTTTAGCTTGCGTGTTCTGTACTGAGCTCACGCATCGCGTCGTACGTCCAGCCAGTAATAGGACTCGCCCATCAAGGAGCGCTGTCCCAAATTAGACGTATTATTAATTTATTACACGTAAAACAAAAAGTATTTTAATAAAACACGTATACTAAAAGATTAGTAATTTAATTATCTTTAAAATGGTGAAATTTTCAGAAAAATACACTTGATGGATTTTGCGTCATTCTCAGTTTTTTATCCGTGTTAGACATAACTTTACAAATTAATTTCATTATGTAATATAAACATGACCAAAAATATGGCTATATTAAAATATTAAGAAAATGCTCTTATTTAACATATATTATTTCCAAATCACTAACACTCGTTCAGACGTCATCTTCAGTATAAAATCATTAAAAGTCAGCTATCGTCCCCTTAATGATTATTCAGCTAGTAAAGTGTTGTGAGAACGTTGAAATTATTTGCCATTTTGTTTTCATACAAAATTGCAATACCAAAATGATTAAAATGTATAGAAAAGCAGTTTTTTTTTTAACAACCGACGTAAACTATCTACTCTTGAAAAGAATCAGTAAATGGGGCGAATAGTTTATAGTTTATGTATACCCAGAACTGGATACGGGAGCAGGCCACGTGCGAATCCCAATCATTGATTTTAAAGGATATTACTTCTTGTAGGACTGTACTGGCCAGACCTATCTCTTGCATTTATTTAATGGCTTCCTACGAGAATGCTTGTTTCTGGACGGCTGGAAGCTGACTAGCGTTAGTTCAGTACCAAAGGGTGCTCTGACCTCTGAAGTCAGCGGATACTGGCCTGTTGCAGTACTGTCAGTATTTGCAAAGGTCTTCGAATCTGCGTTGTGCTCTTGCATCCATTCGCAAATAGTTACTTAGCTAAACGATACGCAGCATGGTTTCCGAACGGTTCACAGCACAAATTCAAACTTAATGTGTTTTATGAACCAGGCCGCCCAGTGCTGGACTCAAGAGGCCCAACTGAACATCGCTTACTCTGACTTAAAACGCAGAGATATGACAGTGACCTTGAATGGTTAGCTTGCGTGTTCTGTACTGAGCTCACGCAACGCGTCGTACGTCCAGCCAGTAATAGGACTCGCCCATCAAGGAGCGCTGTCCCAAATTATACGCATTTTTAATTTATTACACGTAAAACAAAAATATTTTAATAAAGCAAGTATACTAAAAGATTAATAATTTAATTATCTTTAAAATGGTGTAGTTTTCAGAAAAATACGCTCGGTAGATTTTGCGTCATTCTCAGTTTTTTATCCACGTTAGACATAACTTTACAAATTAATTTCACTATATAATATAAACATAATCGAAAATATGCCTATATTAAAATATTAGGAAAATGCTTTAATTTAATATATTTTTTCCAAATCACTAACACTACTCGTTTAGACGTCAGCTTCAGTATAAAATCATTTAAAGTCGGTTATCGTCCCCTTAAGGAAGGCATTTGATAGCGTAGATAATTACATTCTGTTAATTAAGTAAATTTGCAAAGGCTGGTTTCACTCCAGCCTTTATAAAGTTCTTTTCTAAAGTGGGGACTTTAGAAAAGAACTTTATAAAGGCTGGAGTGAAACCAGCCTTATTATACCCAAAGATTGCAAACCCCTGAATGTGTGTTTATAAAATTTATAGCTTCTCGTGACGGGGACTTTAGTTGCTTAATAGGCAATCGGAAACAAATTGTAGAATACGCTGGCTTCACCTCGGACTCGTATTGTACCCTTACAGGGGTAAGCCAGGGTACAAATTTATTATATTGGTAAATGACCTTCTTGAAATTGTAAAAGATGCTGGTTGCTTGCTATTTGCCGACGATCTGAAGTTGTTCATGCGGATTAGCAATCAGTCGCACTGCGAACTGCTGCAGCAGAACATTGATCTTGTAGGTGGAGTATTGAAAACAAACTATTTAATGTGACTAAGGGTAACATGATGTCTTTTAAGCGGATCGTGGTTCTCCGACGTCACAAATATAGCATGAACGGGCATGTGATACCGCGGGTAGTGTCGGTGCGAGATCTTAGGGTCACTTTCTACGAAGATTTTTCGTTTCCCACACATATCGTACAGGCTTGTAAGAAAGCCTTCAAGAATCTTGGATTTTTTTCTACGTGATACTCGTGATTTTACTAACACAGCAGCTGTGAAGTCGCTTTGTAATGCTTTAGTAAGAAGTAACCTGGACACGAATGCTATCATCTAGAATTCATTTGAAATTAAGTATTCTCTTATGGTAGAAAAAAAGGCAAAATAAATTTTTCCGGTCCTATACATGAAGCAATTTGGCGTCTATCCATCCTATCCACTATGTTTCCAACCCTCTTTGTAATAGGGATAGTTGGTTTCTATAAGTCGCGGTTAAGGCGCAATTTCTCACTAGTTAAGTATGTTTTATGGTTTTTCTGTTGAATAATCCGCAAATACTAGAATCTTTGGGATTGGTCGTTCCAAACAGTAGGCAGTGGCAAGGGCCGAGAGAGAGGCTGTTTAAAAGCCCGGTGGCCCGTACAAACTTGTTAAAGTTTGAACCGGGTGGGGCGGGCAATAAAGATTCTCAACAGCGTGTCTCTGTGATTGGATATTTTTACTTGCACTTTGGCGGAATACCAGAGGGTGACACTTAACATATTATCCTCTGTATGACTTGTCGACAGATTGTCTAGAGAACAGAGATTAATCACTCACGATAATCGTATAAATTTGAACCCTATCAGTCAGAGTATGCCAGTATAAAAACATTTTATGTTTGATGGTGGTGATATTTAATTGGATTTTAGGTGACGTCTCTGAGTGTGGAAATCATGACTATATTGTTATCTATTTATGATGAAAACAAATGTAACCTGGATGTAAAAAAAAAACAAAAAAAAATACGTTCGAAAAAGTCTGCTCAACAACTTAACGCAATCAATGTTGTTGAACTGTCAAAATGGAAGCCATTGCTACTTTGTGGCAATAACCCCGCCACTGGTAGGCACGTCATTTATTCATAGCCGGGAAGAATTTGATGTAAGTATGAGATTGGAGCATTTATTATTAGGCAATAATATGATCTCAGCGAAGGAAAACATCGTGAGGAAATCGGCATGTCCTAGAACCGAAAATCCGAAGACACGTAACACCAACCCGCACTGAACCCGCGTGGTGGGTTACAGCCAATTCCTTCTTACTGAGAGAAGGCCTGTGTCCCAGCGGTGCGAACATTATAGGCTGGATAAAAAAATAAATAAAAAAATATGATGTAAGCTAAGAGTAGTTTTTCTATTGAGTTATCATTTTTATGTTAACTTGAGCATAAAACCTCACGGCCGTTACCTATCTACACTTCTTCTTTTCAAGTCAATGGTAAATGTCAATATATTGTGTCAGATGTGTTGGGCCCAGTAAGTGTCCGCGCCAATCGCGGCATCTGTGGCGTTGTTTATGTCCTCAGAAGTGCAGGTATACGGACACTTGGACACTCCAACATACATAGGGACCTAAATATTGTAGAACCATTAAATAAGTTTTATAAGTAAGAAGAAATGAAGCCAAGTGTTACCTTGTTTTGAAGGTATCCAAAGGTAATGTCACCGCAGCGGTGACAAAACTTGACAATATTGATGTATATAGGTGTAATAAGAAACCGCGTGCTCTCTTTCTCTCCACGAAATAACTTCGAGCCTGCAAGCAAATTCAAAAACCTATTTATCGCTCTCATGTGGTAAAAAAACATCGAAATTGATGGTAGAATCTGGCCACGCTAAGTCTGCATGAGAAAAAAACAGTGGAATTTGAAAATCGATAGACGGCAATACCATCCTGTCCTACGAAAAATAATTTGATACTTTGTTTGTCTTTTTGTTTTTGATAGGTTATTTTGTTTATATTCTGATTTATTCCTGTACCGTAATTGCGTAATACAACACAACCACAATCTGTTTCGATTTGAAACAGATTGCTAATCCATTGCTTCATAAGTTGGAAAAAAAATCTGCTCAACAACGTAAATAACGCAATGAATGTTGTTGAACTGTCAAAATGAAACAAATTAGGCAAAATTGTTTACGAAAATAAGTTACGCAATTAGGGTACTGGTAAAAAATAGTCACTTTAGTACGATGCAGTGTGGATTTGATACAGTTTTGTCATCGTATAGAGGTAGAGCATAGACCGACATAATCTATTACACATAATCTAATGCAAAAATCAAAAGGCAAAATATCAAAATCATTAGATCTACTTACAACCCCGAAACTGACATAACTGACTGATGTAAAATAGTATACCTTAAATAAAACTTTTTGGGGTTGCCCATTTATTCCATTGCAGAAGAATAAAAAATTAAGAAAACCTATAAACAAATATGGAGAAAAAAGAAATATATTTTGCTGACATGACAGGGCATGACAGGAGGATAAGAGAGCGCCATGCCGTTTGCCGTCACGGCCAGTGTTGCCAGCTGGTTATTGTCAAAAGTTGCCTGAAATGAATAAAAAAGTAACCTTTTGGCGTGAAAAATAACCTTTTATATTTTTTTCCAGTTTCCAAAGACAATTGTTGGTTTAAACTTCATTTTAGAAAAGTTTTTGTAAAAAAAAAAAGATGTAGGAGCTTAGATAAACAGTGTCTAAATCCGAATAACAACATAATATGGTGGAAATATGCCCAAATTGCAAATGATTTAGGTATTACGTTTTGGACAGTTCATGCGTCGCTGTGTTCTTAAAATTATGTTCTACAAATTCCTCAAAATAACCTAAAAATAACCTTTCGAGTTGTGTAACCTAGAAGTAACCTAAAGGAGTTAAAAATCACCTAAAAGGTTACAAAAGTAACCTTCTGGCAACGCTGGTCACGACATACGTGTTGGTTTTACTCCCTAGGCGCGCCTGTCAATATGAATCCTGTAAGGGCACAGCTCTTTTACAATAAGTATTAAATGTTAAACTAATGTAAGTGAAAGGCCTTGCTGATGATGATGATGATTGATCGACTCATGATAACTTGTGACCTGAGGTTGGGGATCATAATGATATCGGCTGACCTTGCAATAGCTTGCTATTTGAGACACGCTGATGACGGCTGATTTAGACATGGAGAGCATGGCACCGCGCCACAGTGCGCTTATTCCTTCTGTCCGCCAGATCCTTCAACAAACAGTTAATAAACGGCTTCGGCAATAGATAATAGAAGTATTTAGATCTACTTGTTTTTTTTTTTTTAATTCACTGACAGACAACGCACAGCCTAACCAACTGGCTCTAGAATCAAGACCCAGTTGTTTAAGCTTTTATGCAAAATTTTAATTTTTAGAGTCCAGAAAATTTAAATTTTTGCACAAAAGTTTCTTCTTGGGTAGCGAAAGTGAACAAACACTAAGGAAGGATTTTTGAAAATTCATCCCCTAAAGGGGTAAATAGGGGATGAAAGTTTGTATGGCGGTATGGACGTTCGTCATTACGGCCGAGGGATATTCCGCATCGGGCTATAACAAAGTCGTCGGTTTTCGAGTCAGTTTGTACGCTTAGATCTTCTAAACTATACAATGGATTTTGTGCGGTTTTCACCATCATTTAGTTAGAGTATTAATTCCGAAAGATTTTTGTTTCCAAAACTTAAATTAACTTAAATATATCTCACATCGTCTCGATGTTATGACATGTCGCCACATTGGTCTAGATCGGACCCGTGCGAATTAGAGGGTTGCTAGTTTTTAGTTTTTGTCGAAAATTACAAACTAGCTACGAAAAAAATAGCGATCAATGAGAGTCTTACTTGGTAAAGGCGTCTACAACGTTTCTATACCGCCTGTAGGGATCTACCGGGCCATCTGCCATCATCCGCACGAGGATGATCTCGGAGGGACAACCCACGAAGGCGCCCGCCATCCCCGAACACACGCCGATTGACAACTTGTTATACAAACTCGGAGCATTGTTAAACTTTCTATTAAAAAAAATGCATTTCATGAAAAAAATGTTAAAGGTTATGTGAAAAGAAGTAAAGAAGAAAGAAATACATTTATTAAGCACAGACTAAAACGCACTCAATATATTCTGCAAATAGGAATCAATAAAAGTGTAAAGTGCGATGTAAGAAATTAGCAGAAATGTGTGCATTACGGCTGCGCCAGATAGGCCTAGCAGGTTCAGCAAAAAACCAGACAACTAGTGCCTGACGCTGGTTTTCAAATGGACCTGATGTGAAAGAAAGAAAAACAGATTTGTCACAGCAACACGTGCAACCAAAAAGACAAGAGTAATCAGAAAACAACAAAAAGTACATAATAAATCACGAGCATAAAACAAATTTGTCGGCAGCTGCACGACATGACTGTGACAAGAAGGCTTCCACTCAGCATGATGTGATCTGATTTTCAGTAGTCAGGTGGTGGTGGATGAGCATGATTCCGTAGGTATTAATAATACGATCACAATGACTCGTGCGTCTTTTAAACATGCAGCAGTGTGGCCTGCCGCAATTTTGCAAGATTTTTCTCCGATGTGGGGTGTTAGACCCGCATCATTGTTCCTGACTGCGAAAGCGATAATGTGGCTATAGTATAGGTAGGTACTAGGCAGGCAGGAGTAAAGGATGAATAACTTCGCTTTCAACAGAATTATGATATTATGGCTAGCACCACAGATATAGATAACGCAAGAGCAACTACTTCGCGTGCCATTTTCGTGCCCAGCTTACGTACAATAATCGTAAGCTGCCACTTTCGCGCTCAGTCTGCATCGGTGCCACGCTTGTCGGAAGTTGGTAAAAAAAATTAAAATGGTTAATTACGCTGTTATAAATTGTAAAAACTGTGCAAATGCGAGGAGAAAAAATATAAGAAACGTTTCCTAATGATTATGACGTCATAGTAGGTAGTCAAAAAATGGCACGCTTGGTTTTCATACAGATCGTGATACTTGCGTTATCTAGGTCTATCTATATCTGTGGCTAGCACACATTTGCGCGGGCCGCGCCGTAACGCACACCAAAATAGAAAAACCCGTTGAAAAAATCATTAAAAAAATTGGTATGAATAATTACTGTTCCTGTTGCTCACCTTCTATGATTCTCATAGAGAAAGGAATAAGTGCCTAATCTCGTGGTGGTGTAGGTCGTTTGTCGCAGAATGCTGGCGGTGATGCCTGTGTAAGGGGCCCGGATCCCTTCGCAACGTAACATGTTGCGCAGCAGACTCGCGCCCCAGACCTCCGGGTACAGCTGCAGACGGACTTTGAATACATCGAGCGGGTGTAATAGCACTGATGCTATTATGCTGCAAGGCAGATTATTGAAGTATAACTACCTGGACGACCGAGCTCTGCTCTGATTAAAAGAGAATGCTCATTTAATTACATTATTAATTAAATGAGCATTCGTATAGGATAGTTCATGTTAATAATTCCATGTCATTATTCTAAGGTAGCCATCTTGTTCTAAACTTTGGGCGACCGAGTTCTGCTCGGGTGAAAATACGAAGAAAATGAATTTTCCAAGATGTAAGACATAGCTTAATAGCTAGATCGATTTTTCGCTCCATAATAATATAATACATTTTTATATTTTTGTTGAACACGATTCAAGGTGTTTGTTACCTGCAAGTTTAATGGGAGGAAAACTTTCTGAGGACTTTGCTCCAAAAATAAGAACCTCACTCTTTTTGGCATTGTATCTTAAACCGGGTTCGTCAACATACCTCTCACACACATCCAAAACCTTTCTTAAGCCTGAGAGTGATCGGTTCAATAGTGCCACGTAAACCCCTATATTGCAACTTTCATCGAAATCGTTAGAGCCGTTTTCGAGAAGATGATTACAAATATATATAAATATACAAATATTGCTCATTTAATGTTTAAGGTATACAGTGTTAAAAGCGTGACGGTTGACAGGGGGAGAATGGAAGAAGAAAACTTGTTGCGTTAACCCCAAGGAAAACGGAACATAGACAGAGAATTGTACTAAGCGTAAGCCTCACAAAAGTGACCACTCTCTAGAAAGAGACAAAGCGACTGTGCGGCCAATACCTATAGTACTACTAAAGAGACAAATACTGGCCGTGAATGCGCTTCGTCTCTCTCTTACTTTTCGGTCTGTATTCACTGCACAACTGAATATGGAACGCTCAGTCTATTCCCCTCTATGTCTATGAACAAGGGCAGAAAGATGCATGATGATGATGAGTTAGTTGTTAAAAATGTAATAATGTAGGTGTAGGTATTGTAATTTTAGATATTGTATAAGGGACCGTTCAAGTATTACGTAAGCACTATAGGGGGGCGGGGGGGTCTATGCTTTGCTTATTTTTGATGACATCGGGGGTGGGGGGGTCTAGATGGTGATTACTTCATCAGTAATTATTTTCTTTTTTACACATATTTCAACCCACACATTGTCTATGCTTGAAAACGAAACGCATATTTGGGGATTCCCGCAAATAATTAATACGTTTAGGTACTCCCTTAGAACCGAGTAGGGGAATAACCGCGTGCTATTTACTTGTCTAAATTTACACTTGTTAGAATTATAACTGCTGCTCATGAATCAATAAAAAAAACAGAATACTTACATTAAAAGAAAAATACATATACCAATGTTTACGTAAGCATGGGTAAGCTTTTGTTTTGTTTGTTTTGCTTACTTTTGCTGACAAGGGGGGGGCGGGGGTAAATAATTGTAATAAATCTGCTTACGTAATACTTGAACGGCCCCTAAAACACTAGGTTTATTACGTACGTGGAATAAAAACGAGCGAAAATTAAGTTAATACATAAAAACGTTTTCAATCCTCATCCATCGGTATAATTATTTTTTCGGTAACTAGCCTAACAAAGATTTTTGTGAGAGTTACGATAGTGAAAAGTACAAAATATCTGTGAAAGAAAGTTGTAACTTCGCACACAATATTATAAGCTGCTTTTAGTACGTTGTTTCTTGTACGAAGAATATCGTAACAATTGATACCGAAGACATGCTAGTTTTATTTTAAGTGAAAAGAAAACGTACCTGTTTCTATCTGTTGTGACAATATCTCGGTGAAATAATAACGTAAGTAAGTTTCTATAAGCCACAAGCGTGATTCAGTTGGTGAAAGAACATTGTAAGTTGATATACGTTTCGGTTTCACTGAGATTCTTGGTAGGCGCTTGAAAACTACTGTGATTTTTTTAAGTGTAACTCTAAATACGTTTTTCTTTCGCTAACACTTTCATTAATTGGAGCCTAATTGTAAAAAGTTACAATACTATAATGATATTGGATAACTTTTTTTTATGATAAAAAAAATATTTTTTTTACATACATCGATGTAGTTACTTTGACAGGTACCAGAATTGAAAAATCTCGTAATAGTGTATCAAGACTTACAATTTTCTTCCAATCAAGGGTCGTATTAATGATTCCACTGATGAGTCGTGGAGCCTGTACCCTAACTGCGTAACTTATTTTCGTAAACAATTCTGACTAATTTGTTTCATTTTGTCAGTTCAACAACATTCATTGCGTTATTTACGTTGTTGTTGAATTAGGGTACCGGAGGCTATTTTAATGCCCCTCATACCTATCTATTGCTGATCATAATGCAGAACCTCTAACGTACCCAGAAATACCTCCAAACCCTACTTTAACATAACGAGGTGTTCTGTCGGGCTGTTGGTGTTGGTGATGCTCTCCCTGCATCATTAATTATTAACCTTTAACGCACATAATTTACATTCATTAAAAGCGATAATTATTAAATAAATACGCTTAGATTACATTTACATAAAAAAATTGAGTTGAAACACAGCTCAAACACTGTAGACTGACAATTTCATTTTGACTTCTGTCAAGGGTAGAAAGAAGGTCGAGCTCCTAGACATTTTTTTTAGCTACTAACCTTTCTAGGAAGAGGTTGTAAGACCTGTACCCTAATTGCGTAATACAACACAATCTGTTTCGATTTGAAACAGATTACTAATCCATTGCTTCGTAAGTTGGAAAAAAAATCTGCTCAACAACGTAAATAACGCAATGAATGTTGTTGAACTGTCAAAATGAAACTGTCATAATCATTCACGAAAATAAGTTACGCAATTAGGGTACAGGGCTGAAGCCTTTGAAAATGGTAAAAAGAGAAAAAAAAATACAGCAGGATGGACCTATTTGAAAAGGAAGAGAATATAACAAAAAAGAAAGGAAAAACAATTCGAGGTCGGGAAGTGTATGGGGGTGAGTTTTTAAGGGTAAAAACGGTTTATCACGATTTCCGGCAAAACTACAAGTCCTATGGAAAAAAGTTAATTAGCAAAGTTGTAGGTAATAAAAAGATCTACAACTATTGTATTTATATTTTATTCACACAACCTCAAAATAGATGTGAAAAATTCAAATAAGTAAAGCAAGTTCATGGTTTTTTAATTTTATCTTTAAAAAAAAACACGATTTTTGTTGAAAACTTACCTTTTTATGTCCCAAACACACTGTAATTTTATGACATAAAAAATATATTTTTTCACCTTATTTTGGCTTAGATAATATCGAAAAAGCACCCTAATTTACAATCGAAAATTCTCCCGTCAAAATATCAACATTTTTTAAAAAGTCGGTGGCTTGTTGTAGATGTCTTATTATATATTAACTTTATTAACTAATAATAGCTGAGGAGCTCGTGGCTAAGTACTAACAGTCGCTCGGGTCAATCTGTCAGGTTAAGCTACGCTTGCCGGAGTTGGTCCGTGGATGGGTGACCATTTCTACATACCGAGACTCCTCCATGCCTCGGAAAGTACGTTAAGCCGTTGGTCCCGGCTGTCATTCGTGGATCTTTGACAGTCGTTACGGGTCGTCAGAAACCCGAAAGTCTGACAACCAGTCTTACCAAGGGGTATCGTATTACGCATCCGGTTAGACTGGAAGCCGACCCCAATATAGTTGGGAAAAGGCTAGGCAGAACGATTAACTTATAGTAGTATATTTCGACAGCAACAGCTTACCTATCAGTAAACGCGCGAAGATTCTGGCCAGGTAGGTAGATAAAAACGTTAACCGCAGAATTTGTTTACCGCAAGTTTGAGTTTGTGCAAACTGGATAGTGCCAGGGCCGTAATTCCACTACTTACTTGATATACAAACGTTTCCGATTCAGTGTTTATTTTTTAATTTTACGTTTTTGGTTTGAAATATTTTGTAGAGATTTATTATTTATTTATTTCATTAACAATTTTTACATTGTATCGAAATGTAATTATTTATAAACTAACACAACATGAAGACATTTAAATTAAAAAGTACATAATAAATTATTCAAAATTGCAAATCCATGGTTTTGAAATTTTATCAATAATAAAATTCAATATTTAGGTACATTAACACCACGAAAACGTCAAGAAAAAAAAAATACAATAACATTTAAATAAATTTGAGTACAATAACACCGATATAAAATGTCCGCGCCACCACTGAAAACCGGCGGAAAATTGAGGAATGTCATTTTTTTAAATGCAATTTGATACAATTACATGGACACATGCGTCGCGTGATCGCGTCAAAAGGACTTCTGTGGTGGCGCGCACTCTATACAAATCTGTCAAAAACACGACCACTGAAAAGTTTGTTTTTATTGAAATTAGGGCGTTGGATACGTGTAATCTAATCTAATACCTTTAAACGAGCAATTCTTGAATATATGTATATATATATAATTTGAATCTCGGAAACGGCTCCAACGATTTTCATGAAATTTAGTATGCAGGGGGTTTCGGGGGCGATAAATCGATCTAGCTAGGTTTCATTTTCAGAAAACGTCATTCAAAAAAAACCGAGCTAAGCTCGGTCTTCCATATATTTAATAATTAATACTATTTATTTATTAATTATTACGTTGTGTTCAAGGCGTCCAAAGGCCAGTCGTGGCTCAAGCTGTCATGTAAAATGGAGGAGACAATCGAATGGAAGCCCTCCGCCCATTTTGATATTAATTTCCGCTCTCTTAGCCTTCTTCTTTCATGCATATAGTCTAGAACCTGTACCAGAATAGAAATCATACAATGACCTGTATTTTTATTTTTATTAGAGGTGCTACACTCATGTTCGGGTCGGCATGGTGGACTAAAAAAACTCACATACATGCATATAATACATGAACCCTGAAAACATAACGCTCATATCGTTAGAGTAGCTGGAGAACTAAATAACAAAAAAAAATCTTGTTTGGAGAAAATTGCGATTTATTTATGCGGCATGATTTGGGTGTTACGAAAATGGTGAAAAGTCAATTTGACCAAAATCGCAGTTATTTAGTTCTCCACCTACTCCGACGATATTTTTGACAGCCGTGTAAAAAGCCGCTTGGCTTGCAACATGCAACACATACAGTAGCTGTTCTGTAACGCAGCCGCGCGTCCGTACGAATAAAGTATTACAAACACGATTACACCACAGACATTTGAAAACTGTCTGCATTGTGATCGGCTCCGAAAGACATTGTTTTAACAAAAACGACTGCAATACAGCTTATACCTAAGTACTCGCTCTGTTCACACTGCAGACGTATATAAATTAATTGCCCAATTTAAAAAACTATTTTTTTTTGGATGAGGATTAATACTATACCGGTCAAAAAAACTTCGGAAATAACAATTAATTTTTAATCAAATTCTGAAAGATTTAAATGGTTATTGTGGGTCATCCTTAGAAGATAGACATATGCCATCGCGGACTTTTTGTTGAACTTTTCTAAAGATATATAAAATTTATGTTCTACGGTATTCCGTAGAACATAAATTTTATGTATTGTCATTAATTCTAAGTTCGGCTCCGAAGTATACTTATGTCCGTAGGTGATGAAACGCCCGTAACTTCGGACTCCGTGCTTAGGGAGTAGACCTCTTAGTTCGATAGAGAAAATGATGATGATACAAATAATACAATGACTGACCGCCGTCGCGGTTCCCAGTTGAACAGCGCGCGTGACGATGGGTCGGCCCGTCAGCAGAAAGGTACCCTGCCACAAAGGGTTCACCGCTTTCAGCCTGCAGCTCCTAACAATGAAAAGAAGTTACGATTAGAGTGATACATTATGATTACAAGGATTAAATAATAAAGCAATAATAATATTATTCAAAAGAAAACAATTTATTTATATGATTAAACAGAATTATAATCAGAGGTCGGAATTAGGTAGTTATTTATGTACTTGCATCGAAATATTGATATGAATATGGATCTTCCCGGGATTTCTAATAGACAATCCTGTGTGACCAACAATACTACAAATAAATAATAATAAAAACCTCGGAGATAGATAAGACAAATAAAACAAAGATAATTAACATACAATTTTATTATAATTAAATTCACAATGCACACGTGTGCGCATTGGAATTTTGCAACTTCGGACATCCGCTGTCGTTGATGTAAATTTGGCAACGTCGCGTGTGTAGTGGTTTAAATTGTGTAAAAGTAAATAACTTTTTATTTAATAGATCACGGGATTTTTCTGCTCTTCAAAATTAATCCCGGGATTTGGGGCATATCCACTTTATTCTTTCGTTGTATGAAATCAGTGTAAGTACATAAATAACTCTACCTAATTCCGACCTAATATATAAAAATAAAAGGTATATAAAAATAATCTAAAATATTTAAGTACTTTTTACAGATAAAACATAAATAATAATAGCTAAGCGAAATGTTAGTAGGTATCTTATTCGCGATCTCCTGATTTTGATTTTATGTACTTAAGTTAAAACTTGTTCCCACAAAAACAATGATCTCCTAAAACTGGGCTTCCTCTCTCCTACCCTTTTTGCTGTGCCCTACAGGGTCCATAATGATCTAAATTATATAATTACCACCTAAGTACACATTATGGTAAAGCAATAAAGTTATTGAGTATTGAGTATCTTTTGGCACCTGAATGACATTAACACGAGGGTTGTTGGTAAACATTTGTGAAATTGTCACAGAAATTGTATTGACAAAACAAGATGGCGGCGATTGTTCCGGTTTTGTCCACGCGCCAAAAGAACTTTGTAGCGTTGTAGGTCCATTGGACTTTTGATAGTAATTATTTTCCTGTAGATACCATTGTTGAAGAGTTAACTTGCTGAATAACTAACCACAGTATAAATAAATAATGAACAGTATTAATAAAACGACCGAAACGACGCGCTTCGAAATCTTAGTGTATGTGTGTATACGCAACAGTATTGAGTTGAGTGTGCCGGTGCGGCAGTTACGTACGGATGTGGAAGGTTTATCTAGAGAGCGGCCGTACCTAGGTAATTATTTCAAAGTCACTGCCGAGACATAATACTGTTACTTTATTATACTGTGCCTTAACTGTTACCTACTTAACTTAAGAACGCGGCGACGCGACGCATGAATTGTCCATACAAACGTAATACCTAAATCATTTGCAATTTGGGTATATTTCCACCATATTATGTTGTTATTCGGATTTAGACAGTGTTTAGTTAGGCTCCTACATTTTTTTTTCAATTTTTTTTCTAAAATGTAGTTTAAACGAATTTAATTTCGCACATTTTTACAGCGTAAATGACATGTCTTCATATTGTTTTTTCTGTATTATAAACAAAAATATTTATAATGTTGTTTCTGCAGAAACATAGCTTATTTTACCAAGTTACAAATTATCGAAAAAAAAAAAAAAATGGAAAATATTAAGTTTTCATTCATCATTTTTGATATTACGGAACACATACAAATTTATTATAAATTTTCGAAAGCTAGTTGTGCTATCGCGTCAAGCAATAATTGTCAATATGTGCGTGGTAGTATTGCTCACTGTAGGTGTATATCGCTCCGACAGGCACTCACACTAGCGCAACGTGCTTTGAATTGAATTTTACAAACATCTCTATTTGTAGTTACGAGCCGTGTTCGCAGGCCTCTTAATCTAAGTAAACAGGAGGACATTGCAGGTATTTTTTAAGTTTTCAGACATTGGCAAAGTTTTTATGTTCAATGGAAAGAAAACTATAATTTTTCCTCCAAATGTTAGTAAGCAATTTTACTGGGTATCTAACTGCTAAGGTGCTACGAAGAAAATGATTCATCTTTCAAGTGTTATTGAAACATGAATCTTATATACCTTTTATGAGCAGCATATAGGCAGTAGTAGATGCCCCATTTCAAGGAGGCGAAAGTCCTCTTCTGCAGCATCCTGGCGGAGAGAACCTCGTAGGGCCCTGGGCATCCCTTACAGGAGACCATAATACGGAACATTTTCACACACCAAGTGTCGGGGTACCTCAATCGCATTTGGAAAACATCGAGCGGTATGAGCAGCGTCGTCGATATAATACTGAAACTTTCACACGCACTTATTCGTAGTTGGAGATAGAAGCGTCAAGGGACTCAACTGTGAGAGGACCTACAGTGCCTCTCACCCCATAGAAACAGCCGCTTTACGAAGACCTTAACCATACGCCCGTATAATAAAACCTCACTCAAGACTCAAGCATTACTGAAAAATAGTTAAAAGCCATTTGATTTGTTGAAATTAGTTTTAAGTAGGTACTGCTTCTTGAGTTTCGAGCTAGCTGGGTTCTGTAATACGGGCCTTAGAACCTTAGCATATTATACGACACAAATGGCGATGCCCCAACGTTTTCGTAAGGTGACCATACCAATTTGATAATATTATTGGTAATTTTTAAGTTCGACGGTCGCATAATTATTGTATTTCCTGTGTATATGCCGACTGACTCGCCGGACAACTTACCAAGTATGACAGAGGTTCTAGGTGAAATAAGTGCAATAGTGGCTAGTAAGGATGTAGAGAATTTATTTATTTTAGGTGATTTTAATGCTCACCCTCATGAATTATTCTATAATGAACTGATAAATTTTTGCTCGGATCAGTCTTGGATTTGTGCTGACTTAGAAAAATTAGGCTCACAGGATAACACCTATACCTTTGTTAGTGACGCTCATGGGTGCAGACGATGGCTGGACCATTGTGTAGTGTCATTATCAGCTTGGAAAACCGTTGTCGAGGTACTAGTTATTGAGGATGTTTTTATGTCTGATCACTTACCCTAACTTGTGAAATGTGATATTAGTGTTGTTAGGCCTAAACTGGTGACAAGCGACTGAAGGCGTAGCTCAGTTGCTTGGGGTGTGAGAGATGAATCTCAAGTCAATGCCACAAGAGACAAGGGGGGATTACGTCACAAGGGACTTCACGGTATTGATTTTCCCAATGAGTTCACGGAATGTAGCCGTGGGTATTGCAGCCTGGATGACCACAAAATTATACTGGACAAATTGTATGAGGACATTGTGCGAATCCTAGGTGACGCCGCTGTTGGGTCCAGCGGGAAGTGTGGCAATAAACAAAACAAAAGCAGGCACTTATGTGGCTGGAATAAACATGTTCGTGATGCTGATCGGGCGGCTAGGCTTAAGTTCAAATTGTGGGTAGCATGCAAACGGCCTACTGCTGGCATCATTTGTGATGAAATGCGTGAATCACGTAAAGTTTTCAAAAGCCGTTTGTAGTGGTGCCAAAACAATCGGGAACAACTTAGTATGGACATTTTGGCTGAGCACAGATCGGCTAAAGATTTCACCAAATTCTGGAAGGCTACTGGAAAGCACGATATTAGGCCTGGCCTCCCGGTGAGTGTGGATGGGAAAAGTGAACCGGTGCATGTTGCTAATATTTTCAGGGAGCATTTTAAGGTGCGCTCCCCGCTGGGCCCTTCAGCGTCGTCTACTATTTTGGAGGCCGGATGTGAAGGGGATGAGTCTTCTGTGCATTTTACAGCTGGTCAGGTGAGAGTCGTTTTGAGGAAAATTACAGGGGGTAAAGCACCCGGTCATGATGAGCTTAGTGTGGAGCACTTGCGGCACGCGGGGTTTCACCTGCCGAGAGTCCTGGCCTTGTTCTTCACAATGTGCATGAATCACTCTTATTTACCACATGATTTAATGAAAACCATCGTAGTGCCCATTGTGAAGAACAGGACTGGTGATATCTCGGATAAGGGTAACTACCGCCCCATATCTCTAGCAACTGCTATTGCTAAGGTGCTGGACGGTTTGCTTGGATATAAAATTAAACGACGCTCAGTTCGGGTTTCGGCCCGGGCTATCCACTGAAAGCGCAATCCTGAGTCTCAAGCATACTGTCCAGTACTATACTGACCGTAGGATATAGGCCGGTATATGCCTGTTTCCTTGACCTCTCCAAGGCTTTTGATCTCGTGTCGTATGATGTACTTTGGAGAAAGTTGAGGGACAGGGATGTACCGGACACCAAACTAATTTTGTGAGATGGGCCAATGCACTCTCTGAACCGTACAGGTTGGAGAGCGGAGTGAGGCAGGGAGGACTGACGTCTCCTAAGCTCTTCAACCTGTATGTAAATGACCTCATCGAAGAGCTCAGTAGCAAGCGCGTCGGTTGCTCCATAGACGGCGTGTGTATCAATAACATAAGTTACGCGGACGATATGGTGCTGCTGAGCCCGACGGCGGGGGGTCTCAGAGAGCTGTTAAATGTGTGTGCGGCCTATGCCGATGTACACGGCCTTTTGTACAATGCACAGAAGAGTGAATATATGGTCTTTAGGGCCGCCGGTGGATGCCCTGATTATTCTCACAAAATTACCCTAAATGGCTTGAACGTAAATCGTGTCGCGAAGTTTAAGTATCTGAGTACACTTCCTTACCGACGGCCTTGAGGACGATGTAGACATTGAAAGGGAGCGTAGGTCTCTAGCGGTCAGAGGTAACATGCTGGCCCGCAGATTCTCACGTTGCTCAGAACAAGTTAAAATTACGCTTTTTAAGGCATATTGTCAGAGCTTTTACACTGGAAGTCTGTGGGTCCACCACACCAAAAGATCGCTGGATGCCCTGCGCATCCAGTATAATAATGTCTTCAGGATGATGTTGGGGCTGCCACGCTTCTGTAGGTAGTACATCGGGGATGTTCGCGCTGTTTCGCACAGATGGTTTTCATGCCATCATTCGCAAGAGGACGGTATCCCTGATCTGCAGAATGCGTGGTAGCCGCAACAAAATCTTGAAGACAATAGCCGATAGGATCTCATTCCCGCTTTGGAGGTCACTTGTTAAATCAGTCATCTAGGCTTAGTTTGACTGATTCTGACTTTTATTTTTACTATTTTTAATATTTGTAATTTTAAACTCAATTAATTTTTGGATTTTAATTGACATTAATTTTAATGAATTTAAAGAATGTAAAGATTTTAATTAGTTTAAAGATCAATATTTTTCAATTTCTATGTAGTTATTTATTTTAGTTATAATAATTATTATTATTGTGGCATGTATTTTTTGATTAAGTACTAACGTAATTTTTAAGTAGGTATACTAATATATAATACCTATGGATCACTGTATCTGATTTAAATAAATAAATTAAATTAAATAAATTAAGTTGCAGTTCTAGCAAGCGTCGCAAGGGCGGTGATAAACCTACGAAGGTTTTTCCTCAACTTTAAAATCGACGACGTGGCTGTAAAAACCTATCTCTGAAATCTGAAAAAAAAAGCAGATTTGTCCAAAGTGCCTTGACTGATCAGTCCTGTATGTTTTTTAACTCCAACTTTTGCAGCGCATAGAATCAAGCCTACCCATTAATTAAAAAAATCCTCCGAATACTCCAACGAAACCAAAAAGTCGCTAAGTAGTTGAATCTCCGCGGACGAGAGAATCGCGGCGATAGTCACGCTGTGCCTTCAAATTATCGCCACGATGATATCGCCGTGTGGAGATTGATTCATTGAGTTTCTATTGAATTTGATGGCACGGCGAGACTATCGCCGTGATTTTCTCGCCCGTGGCGATTGTGGCTTAGACGAGTCAAAGGGCAAACTAGTAACCGCCCAACTAACAGCCCCGTTCTATTGTCTCGCTCAAGAAACATACAATAGAGAGAATTCTCGCAGGCAGTGTGAACAGCCAGCTATTAACTAAGATTAATAAGTACCTATAGGTATGTAGGTACCTATCTCTTTAACACTTTCGACCACAAGACTAAAAAAGGTTTCGACTCCAACCATTCTTCAGAGGTCATACGCCATGCCGCCATATACCTATATTGCAGTTGACTCCGGGAGGGTCACCGGCGTTACGTTTTCGCTAAAGTCAACCCTCGAGGAGTGTCACCGGCATTAGGTTTGAAATCTTGTTATAATATACAACTGATTTCATTTTCACAGTGTATAATGCCGAATTCGCTAAAAAAAACTTACACTTTAAAATGAACCCTCCGCTAGGGTTCTCGGCATCCCGTAGGCGACTTGAGTGAACCTTCCAGAAGGGCTCCCGGCACTGAACGACTGACACGGGACCTACATCTTTTGTACTACGTTTCTTGAGCGAGAAAATAGTCGATAGCTAGACGCTTCCTCGCCGGCGGTGGTTAGACAGGTGCCTTAGCCTTTGGACTCTAGACTGCAGGTAACCTAAGTAGTTCAGACAGGCTAGGTATCTAGGTACCATCGAAAAAACGCATATCTATACACGGTAAGGACTATTTCTGCTTGCAACGCTCGGCCACTATAGTAACGGTTGCTTACGAAAAAAAAGGTCGTATGCACGGGATTTTGTTTTCAAATTGCTTGGAATCTGCGTTTCTTCGATAGTACCTACTTGCTAAACTACGTAAAAGGTAAATCAAAGATTTTATACCGATATAGCCCCCCTAGTATCAATTGCTGGTGCCCTGGTATGGTAAATAAATTTTTCTTGACTTCTTTTGGTGCCATTTTTTATTAATTATAATAATAAATTGTGTTTTATTATTATAATATTTTTTATCACAAAAAATTTGTGTTGCTATTTCATACGGTGACACAGAACATTGTCAATGTTTGACTGCAGGGCTGACAGAATAATGTGTCGTGGTTGACTTTTATAGTAGACAGCGTATGTCGCGGTTTTAATCAATTTTATCCAGTGTCCAGTGCTAAAAATGAAGTTTGCCGGCAAAGAGCGCCTTCTAGTTAAAGCAATGGCACGTGGCAACCGGATGGCGAATGGTAATCTGGATCTTGAACTGATACTGAACCCCTCGTACCCTCGTACCGTCTGAATGGACCCCAAATGGACGGGGGCGGAGATATGGGGATGAGGGCAAAACATTTTTTTTTTTGACATGACTTTCATGATTTAAGCTCTAATAAGTACAAGGAATTTGTGTGTATCAATGCCATCTGGTTTTGATAAAATTCACCCTCATTTTCGGTAATAAATCATCAATAAAGAGTTTCAAAAATTGTATACATTATATAAATTATAACGGAGGGTGGCAACCGGATGGTATTGATACACACAAATTCCATTTAGAGCTTAAATTTTGAATGCCACGTCAAAAAAAAAGGATTGTGTGGTTTTATGAAACCACGGTAAAAGTGAAACTTCTATAGGCACCGCCATATTGGCCTTGGCTGCTCTGACGAGAGCCTTTCACTTTATCCCTACTTCGCGGCCGACCGTCACGCGACATGCAACACACAGACGAAAAAGTTTGAGACAATGTAATAAAAGTTTCACTTTAAAAAAAATGTTTGGCTCCCAATCATATCTCCGCCCCCGTCCATTTGGGGTCCATTCAGACGGTACGAGGGGGTTCGGTATCACTTCAAGACCCAGATTAACAGTCGCCATCCGGTTGCCTCTCCGATTTTTACGTGCCATTGCTTTAACTAGAAGGCGCTCTTCGCCGGCAAACAAAGGAAATGGCATTATACGGAATATTAGTGCACGATCCAGTGGTTCTTTATTTTACAATGGTATGTGGTCCACAGGCACGGAACACCCAGCGATTATCTCCCATTCAACACTTTAGAGAACCTGCATCAGTCCACCTGTGATGGGGGCCTAAACTGAGACAGCTATTCTGACTAAAACAATTTTCTCGGGAAATATTCAATGCACACCAATGCATATAAAATAACTAGCAGCGCTCCGCGGTTTCACCCGCATAAGTCTCGATCCCCTGGGAATATCGGGATAAAAGTATCCTATGTGTTAATCCAGGTTATAAACTGTGTGCCAAATTTCATCCAAATCCGTTCAGCAGTTTTTGCGTGAAAGAGTAACAAACATGTTCATCCATCCATCCTCACAAACTCTCGCATTTATATATTACTTGCTTTTGCCCGGGGCTACGCCCGCGTGGATGTCGAAAAATATCCCACGGGAACGTACTACCGGGATTACATACCTAATAGCCGAGGAAAAGTCATTGCGCCCGCGTTGCCAACGATAATTATCTCATCATCTGTTACGCCTCATTGAGGTGGATAACAATTAAAATTCTATTGTCTCGTTAATGACAGTTGAAAGGTTATGTAGTTACAGTGGCGTAGCTACCTAGGGGCTAGGCGGGGCAGTGCCCCGGGGCCCTCAAGCTTAGGGGGCCCTCGAATCCTTCCTTTCCAGAAAATCTCGATCGAACTGTACTTTTGAAAATTTCTCCCATTTTCAAAATAAATATGATAGGTTGCACTTTTCCGTGAAACAGCAGATTTTTTTTAAAATAACCGACGAAAAATTTCAACGCAGGTGATTTCAGAATCATGTACTGAACCCATGGTAAAAGTTTTCGCGTTGATGTCCCTGACACCCCGTATATTTAATATTTTTACTTGATAAAACCTAAGCAGTTTAGATAGCAGTGGGGCCCCATTTTTTGATTTGCCCCAGGGCCCTTGGTTACCTAGCTACGCCACTGTGTAGTTACGCGTAATTTAAAATCTGTGATATCTTTTAAACTATTCATTTAAATGATACGATGTCAAGGCATATTTTAATCTTAATTAAATGCCCAATTTAAATAACATATTTTATTGGTTATGGATTAACATAATACCGGTCAAAATAGCTTCGGTGATACAATTAAATTTTTATCAAATTCAATAATGGTTAAAGATAGACATATATGCCATCGCGGACTTTTTTTGTAGAACTTTTTAAGATGAACAATACTGTAGAACATAAATTTTATGTAACTTTTAAGATTTCTGCGGCAATAAAGCTCCCAGTCAGCATGATTTTTTCCGACATCTTCAACAATAATCGTCAAATTTCAGCCAATTTACACAAAACCTTAATGAATTAGACACTAAAACTTTCTGCATGAATCACTCCGTCCATTGGTGACAACCGTTTGAAAATCCGTTCGGCAGTTTTTGAGTTTATCGCGTTCAGACAGACAGACAGACGCGGCGGGGGACTTTGTTTTATAACATGTAAGGATAAGGATTATAGTAAGTAAGATTAGTGGAAGGTTCACATTTCACATTGATATCCGGATGTGGCTTCCATTGCAAAGAATTGTTTCTGGATTTTCTTACCACATTTATCTGCAATAAAATTCTCACCATAATATATTTAAGTTTTCCATTTGAACAATCTCGTGGGAAAAACTGCGGTCAATGTCAAGTTGATAAATAAAAAAAAGAGAATTTAAAACAATGTTCTTTATTAATCTCTAACAACATTGCCTCTTACGTTAGTCACAAATCATAAAGAGCGTATATAAAAATATATAATATTTATAATAACATTTTATCACATTGTACTGTTTTATAAGTAAGCGGCTACTTTAGGAAGAAGAATTATGTAATCATTATTTACAGATGGACTCGTCAATTATTCGAATAGTCTCCAAATGTATACTTTGTTGTCCACCGCATCTATTCTTATTACAATAATTAAAATAATAATTATTATAAAAGATTGTTTCTTCGGCTAATAGTGAATAAATAAAATTTTAAATATTTTTGGAACGAAGATCCTAACGCGGTTTGCGGTAGCACTTGACTGGTAGAAATCGTCACGTAAGGAAAAAACGTTATGTTCCCTCCATGTGACTTTTTCTCTCTCTCTCTGTCTTTTTCTATTATATACGATTGTGTGCGTGCGTGCGAGTATCGCGTAAGGAACTTCATCCATGACGGAGGAAACCCATCCCACACGTTTTTTTTTATATTGTCTAAGTGGACATTATATAATAATAATATAATAACAGGTTATAGAGTCCAACAATCCAATACAATTTAAAATTTAATCTCGTTTCATACATACTTTTTAACTTATAAATTTCTCAAAAATTAAATAATTTTTAGTAAGAATAAATTACTAAGCCGTATATTTCTGCACATTTATACGTGCAGAAATATCTTTAAAATAATATAAATGAAGAATACCTTCTATATGGAAACATAGATATTTGTATAGTTACTAAAACGATATTTCAGAAAATTATTTGTACGCTATAACTATATTCAAAATAATTTTTCCGTGAATATATAAAATGCACTGAAGTAGAAAACATACCTACGGAACATTAAAAATATCCCAAACATTAAAAAAACATCAAAAATATACTTTGTACTTAAAATTAACGATTGAAATGTAAAAGTAACTTTATAAACAAAATTAATTTAAAATTGAACTCATGTAAAACATTTGGCACAAAACAATATGCACTTTTAAATAAATAAATACAAAATTTAACCTTTAATGTTCACGTGGAATTTATTCGACACTGGTTTACACTGTCACACATAGGTGACAGCTTATCTACGGTTCGTTTTTTAATTCCAGACAAATTTGACAGGTGCAAATGTCAAACTCCAAATTGAAAAAACAAACGACAATCACTTGATTCGTCAAATTAGTCTCTGGGATTAGAAAAACGAACTTTAGCTGGTACCCGGTGCGTTGCTACCGCAGAAGAAATAAATTGTACTGTGCCTATTATATAACCTTCGCGCAAGTGCAAGCAATAAATTGACAAAGTTTTATCGCTATGGGATTATCGGTATAGCAGCGCATAAAATACGAACAAACAGACATTCTATTTTATATATTAGAAGATAAGGAATTGGAAAGCAGAAATCGTATGAAAAAACCCAACACATTAGTTCATAATGATTGACTAATAAATATCTCGGTGTCCAAATGGCAGACAAAACTGATCATGTTTTATATAAGTAGTACATTCCAAGTGAAAATTTGTAAATAAAAAACATTTCATAACTCCAACGCGGGGTCACAATGGTCAGAACATTTCTACTATCAAAAATCTGCGATAAGACCGTCATAATATAATAATAGTAATATTCTAAATGAGCTGTGTTACAATTTTGATGTACAATAAAGTATATCTGATATAAATCACCGGAAAATTTCGATCAAGCCTCAATTAATGGGATGGGAGATAAAATTGAAGTGGGGATTGCAGATAGATTACTAAAATACAATATTAACGATAAAGATTAGATAGTCTGAGGCACAGGATGTAAAGTTCAGTCATCCTCTATAGAAAAGGGAGGATCCTCTGACCAGACGGGTGTTGTGTCTGGTGGGCTACTGCCCGACGATTGATGTCGGGACGTTGTATATATCATAGTCGCGCGGTTAACTCAGCTTGCGTGCAGGACATCAGTATGATGCGTAGTTCATATGTGGCAATGTAAATGCCACCATGCCACAACATTGAAACTCGATTACAGCTGTTCGCTTATTTTAACGTCAATAAATTTTTCGTACATAGTAAACAGACACAATATTTACCTATTTATAAATTTTGTTTATTGTCGTCTTTACCTAAGCCTATTCGAAGATGTTTCACTTTGTACCTAAGTATAATACATATATGTATATTATATACATCATTACCTCAGTAAATGGTTGATCATCTCAAACATGGCTAATATAATTTCTTGTAACGATATTTATTTTTGAATATATTTTAAATAATGCTAAAGTATCTGTATCGATAAAATATGTTGTTTCGAATTTGTTATATACTACCCAATCTATTTCGAGTTCTAAAGGAAAATTTATTAGCCGCTTGGCTTTGTTAGAAAATAGACCATCTCGAATTGCTGAACAACATTTCGTCACATTTGAATACCTACTCTTTTATTCCATCACGTAAAATGACGTATGTTTGTACCATAAACAAACGGTATGGCGTCAGAGTTCGTATTACGCAAGAAGTATCTAATCAATACAAATTTATTAGCACATTCATAGATATGTACTCTCTGTTACCAGCCGGCCGGTGTATAAAATAAAAGTATACCTATATCTAAGAAAGCATAATATAAGGACATGAATTAATGTAAAATAATATAATTTTATAACGTTTAAAAAATATACGATTAATATTTTCATTTTTCCTTAAATAAAATTTAAACTTTAACAAAATCGAATGATAATAATTTTAAAAAAATCAAATATTTTATTCGATAACTTCAATCGAGTATTGATTTCGAATTTTTTATATAAAAATATATTAACATGATATAGGTAAGTATAGCGAGACACTTAGGTAAGCACTTGTGTGTTCATTGCGTAATATTCGTGATAACAGATATGGACTGCAAATATTTACATACTGATTGCAGCTAATAAAAGGTACAATATTTACATTGTCTTAATGTCCCTCGGGAATCATCGCATTTCCGAATACAAACGAATGCTAATTTCCATGTCCATCAATTATTTGATTTATCGTGTATAATAATTTGAATTCAGAACTAAGTACTTTATTGTTGTTTTGTTTTGATTACCGTGTGAACTATAAAGATCTGTCGTGCCTGCGACTTTATCAGCTTTCCTACCATTTTTTAAATAAATTACATTAAGTTAAAAGAGTATTAACAACTCTATATACTTCCAAGTCGATTGAGAGCGTCCGATCTGCACCAAGTGCAATGGGCAACTGATAGAAATCCGACGAATGACGAAACATGAAGTTTGCCGAGGGACATTAAGAAAATAGAAATACTGTACCTGCTTATTACGTTAAACATAACATCACGCCGGTACCTGAAGGCCAGGGCAGAGGTGTAAGTACCCACAGTAAAACCACATTTCGCCAGTTATGTTTAAGTCCCATGTAATAGGGGGCGACCCTATTGCCATCGAGAAATTCCAGATGGAAAACCCAATAACACTTTTTCTGACCCGGGCATCGAAACCAGGACCTCATGCTCAGCAGTAGCGGTTGCAACCACTAGACCAATGCGGCAGGTAATTCGTTACTTACAGCGTAAAAAACAATTTTTCATAGTATAATATGATACTTGTACACTGAACAGAAAATATTTTGTATCATTTTTAAATAATTATGTACATTTTGCCTTTAAGTTACATAGCTGGCGACATGAGGGTGTACGCACTAAACACCGCTGCCTCAAGGAAGGAAAATAACTTGTCACTCAAGTTAGAATTTTAAATCAAATTCATTAAAGTCTATTTTACTTGTGACGGCTCGCGGGCAGAGAGCGGCCGGCGAGCCGTCCACTATTCTTTATAGCCATCGAAAATAGACTTTAAAGCTTTTAATTTAAAATCCTAACTTGAATGACAAGTTATTTTCCGTGTCGGAGCGGTGCTGCTCTATTGAGCGATGTCCTTAATTAACCCTTCAAATGATACAGGCATGATATTAATGACAACGGCAAGCATGGAACTTGGTAATTTCGCTACTTCAATATAATTTGAGATATTCCGACCCTCGATATCAAAGGTTATTAACAATATAATCTTTATACCGTGTTATCAAGTGAAGCAATATTTTTTTTATCAGTATACTTACATAATAATTAGACGCCGACAAAATACACAAACAATGGACTACATTACAGTTATCTTAACTTATTATAGTTATACTCGATTTGAAATAAGATTAGACATTTAAATAAACCTTATTATACAGCCCGTTCAACCGATTTTGACTTCTATTGCGTTGGTGGCATGACAACTGGCAGCTGCAGTAAGCAGTTGGTATTTTAACCACTATTTTGCTTTTAATGCCATCCTTATGCCTACGGTATTGAAATCAAAATCGGTTAAACGGACTGTACAAAAGGTTTATTTAAATGTCTGATCTTATTTCAAATGGAGTATAGTTATTTTATACCTTTATTGATTTGTGTAAGTCCGTTTTTTGTTCTTTTTTAGACTTAAAGCTGTTTTGTTTATAATTTTGTTTTTCATTCTTATTTTATGTAATTTGCGAAGGTTTGTTTGTTTTATATGAATGTCATGTACACGGTAATTGGTATGGTATACAAGTATGTGTTACCATACCTGTTAACTTTTAATATTTAATATTGTTGGCGAACCAATTTTAAATAAATAAAATAGACTACATGAACCGTTTACTGTTCTTTATAATAATTATTTGTATGACACAAGCCAAGTATTTATTCTAAAACTGTGCCACCAAAACATAAAAAAAAAAATCTTATAGGTTTTGCAGAAAATGATTATCATTGTAAAGATAAATGATTATCTCTAACAAAAGGAGAACGTTCATAGTCTCTTCTGAAGTCTAAAAATTATGATCGATTGTTCAATTCATTGGAATACAATGTCATATATCATGTGACGTCTGTTTCTAAAGAGTCATGAAATTCATCATAAAATGGACACAGAATGCTTACCTTAGCGTTTCATTTCTCTTAAGTTTACATTAGGACACCATGGTGGTCCAATAATAGTCAGGCTGCCAGCAAAATATACAGGATGAAATTGAAAACATGCGACAAATTGAAATGGGAGATTCAGTAACTGTTACCTAATCATTATAAATTGTTATTTCAAAAATAAATTGTGAAAAAAAATCTTGTAATTATCGTCTTAGATAGTGCAAACTAAATTATTGTCTTCACGTAGACACGATTTTATGGCGTTCCAGTAAAATTAAATAAATTTAAAACAAACAAAAAAATTCAAGTATCAATTTAAGGCTCGTTCAGACCAGCGCGACACGCGACGCGACACAAAGGCACCGCTAGTCGCGCGCGATTTTTTTTTTTCACAATTTATATTTCGGAAATAACAATTTATAATGATTAGGTAACAGTTCTCTTCTCATTTCAATTTGTCGCATGTTTTCAATTTCATCCTGTATACAGCTTTTTGGTGAGTATCGCACCAGGGATCCGATCGGTTGCGCAAAATAACATAGGTACATTTTTTGACAGTGCGACCATGGTTGCGCCGCCGCTGGTATCCTAGTGATGTAGAGTATAATCTCGTATAACTAATTTAGGTCATCCTGAAGTAAGCTGCGTTCATTTGCTCGAGGAATATGAATGTGAGCACTGTGTGGGGCCCGAGACGAGCGTAGTAGGGCAGGAAGCCCTTCCATAGCGATAGTACACCTTCGTTCTTGAGCAATGACGTCACCACCGACACTTGACTCTGGCCTTTAGCCGCGTTCTGTATCCTGGAAACGATAAAAAAGATATAGTAACGCAGTTTTGCCTAGTTTTTAATTTTTGTTACAATTGTCTTTTAGCTTTCCTGCAATCTGTGGGAGTGATTTCGTGAAAAGGGACGGAAGTGTGTAACAGGAAGTCGGGGAAGCGCGCGCTATTTGATTTGCTCAATGAGCGCGCGCGGTGCTAGAGTTGTCAGTCAGATGGTACCAAACCATTTTCCGAGAGGTTGGTACTGTCTGCCAAGATGTCAGATATTATACATCATCGACTACTGTGAGGCTCATTCTTATATATTATTACATTACATAATACAAATTAACTGACGACCCGCTCCTGCTTCGCAGTTTTAACGTGTTGACAAAATATGACGATTTCTTTATTATATCTAAGTTAAATATTAATGTATATACAACCTTAGTTTTTGTTTATACTAAACCTCTTAAGGGGTCATTGTACTCATCATTATGAACAACTTTCACTATGGGACCAAAGCTGAAATCGCGAAAAAAAAATCAGCTGTTCCATACATTTTGACGAATTTTGCGAACATAAATGTAGGGAACAGCTGATTTTTTTTTCGCGATTTCAGGGTTGGTCCCATAGTAAAAGTTGTTCATAATGATGAGCAAAATGACCCCTTAAGAGGTTTAGTATAAACAAAAACTAAGGTTGTATACAAATAAATGAAGTTGAAGTGTCTCTTTGTAATGTCAAAATAACAGCTTTTTACTAAATGCATATGAAAGTATATACGGCACTAATAAGAAAAAAAAAATTTTTTGTTTGTTTGTGTTTGTTTCGTCTAAAAAGAAATGGCTGGACCGATTTTGACGCGACTTTCATCGGCAGATAGCTGATGTTATAAGGAGTAACTTAGGCTACTTTTATTTTAACGTAAAAATATCGCGCCGGGATTTTATCGCGCACTGGATTTTCAACTCTCGATGTTGAGCCGAGCGTTGAAAATCCAACTGAGTGCAACCCAGCGCGTTGAGAAACACACTGTTGGATTTTCAACTCTTGGTGCTAAGCAGAGCGTTGAAAATCTAATGTGCATAAAAAAATTGCCGCGGGAAAACATCACCCGCGCGAACCTGGGCTTAGGGTCCACGCGGGCAGTTATTATATCATCATCATCATCATTTCAGCCGAAAGACGTCCACTGCTGGACATAGGCCTCCCCCAAGCACCGCCACTTCGACCGATTCTGTGCTTTCCGCATCCAGCGGATTCCTGCGGCCTTCACAAGGTCATCGGTCCATCTTGAGGGAGGCCTTCCAACGCTACGTCTTCCGGTACGTGGTCGCCACTCCAGAACCTTTCGACCCCATCGGCCATCCGTTCTGCGAGCAATGTGCCCTGCCCATTGCCACTTAAGTTTGGCAATTCTTCGGGCTATGTCGGTTACCTTGGTTCTCCTGCGGATCTCTTCATTTCTGATTCGATCACGTAGGGAAACTCCAAGCATAGCCCTCTCCATTGCCCTTTGGGTGACTTTTAGCCTTCTGATAAGGCCCATTGTGAGCGACCACGTTTCAGTACCATAAGTCATCACTGGCAACACGCACTGGTCAAAGACTTTCGTCTTGAGACACTGTGGTATGTGGGACGAAAAGATATTGCGTAGCTTCCCGAACGCTGCCCAGCCGAGTCGGATTCGACGATTGACCTCTTTCTCGAAGTTGGACCTACCTAGCTGGACAATTTGTCCTAGGTAAACATACTCGTCCACAACTTCGAGCGTAGCGTCTCCGATCTTCATGGGAGTGGGTGTCACATGGGTATTTGACATGACTTTTGTCTTGTCCATGTTCATTTTAAGACCCACTCTTTCGGAGGCTCTACTGAGGTCATCGAGCATTGTACTGAGTTTTTCCATGGTCTCAGCCATGATAACTATGTCGTCGGCAAACCGAAGGTTAGTGATATACTCGCCATTGATGTTGATGCCTAGCCCTTTCCAATCCAGAACCTTGAAGACATCCTCCAGTGCAGCGGTGAACAGTTTCGGAGAGATAACGTCTCCCTGTCTCACACCTCGCTGCAGAAGGATAGGTTTCGAGGTCTGGTCCTGGAGTCGAACTGACATAGTGGCGTTTTTGTACAAACACTTTAGCACCTCGATGTACCGATAGTCAATCTGGCACCGTTGAAGAGACTGCAGCACAGCCCATGTCTCGATCGAATCGAAGGCTTTCTCGTAGTCCACAAACGCTAAGCAGAGAGGCTGGTTATACTCTTCGGTCTTCTGTATAACCTGCCGCAGCGTATCTATGTGGTCTACGGTGCTAAAGCCTTTACGGAATCCGGCTTGTTCGGGAGGCTGGAAGTCGTCAAACCTGCGCGCGAGACGGTTCGTGATAACTCTTGAAAACAGCTTGTAGACATGGCTCAGAAGTGTGATGGGCCTATAATTCTTAAGCAGGGCATTGTTGCCCTTTTTATTATATACATATAAACTATTACTGCTGTTTGTATATGTGAGTTTAAATGTTTGTAAACGCACCCACAATACAGGAGAAATTCCTAGTGTGGGGCAAAAAAAAAATGTCCGGAATAAATTCTCTAATGATGTTGAAATTGAAGCCTGCATCAAAATCCGTTTTGTAGTTTAAAACAACAACGCGGTCACGCAGACACGAAAAGCGACTTCAATTTATAACATGTCTAAAGAGGTCGCTTTCCTTTACTACGTAGTTTTTCTCACTACGTAACAAATTTTGATGCGGGTTTCACCACCATACTTCAGAGAATTTATTCCGGAAGGTTCATGTGTATAGTACATCACTATTGAACTTTCACATAATTAAAGAAATCTCGACGTTTTGACAAGCCGTAACAACCTACGAAGCAAGGACGGGTCGCTAGATTATTAGCGAAATGGGTTTGAGAACTGTTTTTCAGTCATAGGATACTTTAATCGACACAAATCTGAAGTATTTGACACTTTTACATTATTTACGTAAATAAACAAACATGCGTCACATTTTACCGTCACAAATAAACGACATCGGCAGCGGAAAGGTTAAATTTATGATGTCTCATTTATAAGACATTGACCTAATTTAAAATTAGATCATAAAATTCGTGTCAGAATAAAAAAAAAACACCATCAAAACATTGACTACAGAGTTACAAGGATCTTTTGACCCCTGTCAATGTCATTCAGGCGCCAAAAGATCCTGGGCGTTGTTTTTAGGGTTCCGTTGCCAAATGGCAAAAAACGGAACCCTTATAGATTCGTCATGTCTGTCTGTCTGTCTGTCTGTCTGTCTGTCTGTCCGTCCGTATGTCACAGCCACTTTTTTCCGAAACTATTAGAGCTGTGCTGTTGAAACTTGGTAAGTAGATGTATTCTATGAACCGCATTAAGATTTTCACACAAAAATAGAAAAAAAAACAAATAATTTTGGGGTTCCCCATACTTAGAACTGAAACTCAAAAAATTTTTTTTCATCTATCCCATACGTGTGGGGTATCTATGGATAGGTCTTCAAAAATGATATTGAGGTTTCTAATATCATTTTTTTCTAAACTGAATAGTTTGCGCGAGAGACACTTCCAAAGTGGTAAAATGTGTGTCCCCCTGTAACTTCTAAAATAAGAGAATGATAAAACTAAAAAAAATATATGATGTACATTACCATGTAAACTTCCACCGAAAATTGGTTTTAACGAGATCTAGCAAGTAGTTTTTTTTTAATACGTCATAAATCGTAAACCGCAATTTACTTTTCATTCAATGTTACTTGCTGCTACGGAACCCTTCATGGGCGAGTACGACTCGCACTTGGCCGCTTTTTTTTATTAAAAAACCAAAATGGCGGTGGCAGCGTTCGTTCAGATTTTGGCCACGCGCTTTAGAATTATTGTACTTCCAGATTAAATGAAGTACTTAATCGTTAATGTGGCACATCGAATCGTATAAAACGTTGAAAATAGCTGAAAATAAAATCTTATAATAAATTACCTCGTTTTAATGATGTCAACGGGCATAGAAGCGATAGTGGTGATAAGACCAGACACCATGGACGCGCAGAAGTGCAGCAGGATGCCGTCCGGGACGTAGCCCACGAACATCTCACGTGCCTGCAAGAAACCAATGATTTTGTTACTGCTGTCATTATCATATCAGTCGAAAGACGTCCACTGCTGGACATAGGCCTCCACCAAGCGTCGCTGTACCGACCGGTCATGTGCATCTCACATCCAACGGATTCCCGTGACCTACACCTTTAGTGTTATAACTCCGCCGAATACCTAACTTTTAAGATGTTTTTTATCTACATCCATGCTATAAAATCCTCTATTAAAGTTTCTGAAACAGTTAGCTTATTGCCAACATTAAAACAGCCAGTGTCATAGTAACCATAATATTATCCAAACGTGTGTTATAATGTTGTACTAAATTTCATTATGCAACTCGAATTACAAAAATAGATAGTCATGTGGTGGTCTCATTTGCGATAGCAAAGAAGTTGCTCAAGAATTTGTAAATTTCTTTACCAGTATCCCACTTAAAACTACTGAAACCTTAAACTCCTCGCCCTCACTCTCTTTTGATTTATTAAGGGCCAACGTTTCAGCATGCCCGATTGAATTTAACTTTAAGCATATTAACCCCATAACGGTAATAAAAGCTTTTAAACAAATCAAGATCAAATTGACCGAAGATCTTTGGGGGATGTCCATTAAAGTCTGTACCTCCATAATTGAGACCATAGCGCCTTACTTAGCCTTAATATTTAATTTGTGTGTGGATCAAGGAGTCTTCCCGGATTTAATGAAATACAGTAAGGTAATACCACTTTTCAAATCCGGGGACAGTAAAGACACCAATAATTATAGACCCGTATCCGTGTTGCCGGTATTCAGCAAGGTGTTTGAAAAAGTAATGCTTAATCAAATGCTCAATCATTTTAACACAAATAAAATCCTTCACGATCAACAGTATGGTTTCACCAAAGGACGTTGTACAACCGACGCTGGTGTAACCCTATTAAGACACATTTTTAACGCGTGGGAAGAGGCCCAAGATGCCATAGGGATCTTTTGTGACCTCTCCAAAGCATTTGATTGCGTCGATCACGAAACCTTACTCTTGAAACTAGAGCATTACGGACTTGGAAAACTTGCACTCAATTTAGTAAAATCTTATTTAAATGATAGACAACAGCAAGTTCAAATAAACGGTATCAATTCACTAGGTTTAAAAGTAAAATTAGGTGTGCCACAAGGCTCGATATTGGGTCCATTCCTCTTCTTAGTATACATTAATGATCTACTCCATTTATTAAAAAATCGACCACAAATGGTGTTATTTGCTGACGATACTTCTTTAATTTTTAAGGTAGATAGACGTGCTACAAATTTTAACGACGTAAATAACGCCCTACTGCAGGTCCAAAATTGGTTCACTGCTAATAATTTAGTATTAAATGGAAAAAAAACGAAGTGCATAAAATTTTCTTTACCAAATGTCAAAAGTAGTGATTGTGAGATAGTATTGAATCAAGAGAAACTAGAATTCGTTGATAAAACTATTTTCCTAGGGATCACGCTCGACTCAAGGCTGCAATGGGGTCCTCATTTAACATCTCTTGCAGGACGGCTAAGTTCAGCAGCATATGCTGTCAGAAAAATCCGTCAGTTTACTGATGTAGATACCGCGAGGCTAGTATATTTCAGCTACTTTCATAGTATCATGTCCTACGGTATTTTACTGTGGGGACGGGCTGCAGACATCGAGTCTATTTTTATTCTCCAGAAAAGAGCGATCAGAGCCATATATTGTCTCCGCAGGCGCGATTCTCTAAGGAAACTGTTTAAGGATATTAACATCATGACGGTACCTTGTCAATATATCTATGAAAACATCATGTACGTAAGAAAGAATTTACATCTTTTTAGCAAAAGAGGTGATAGACATAATTATAGTACTAGAAATAGGGACCTATTAGTTCAACCAGGTTTCAGACTGGCTAAAGTAGATTCATCTTTCATGGGATACTGTTTAAAATGTTACAATAAAATTCCTCCCCACATACTTCAACTGAATGAGACGAAATTCAAATCTTGTATAAAACGCACACTATGCAGGCAGGCATATTATACGTTGGGGGATTACATCACTGATAAAAATGCTTGGCTCAATGCTGGTCCTGCTCCACAACCACAACTAATTGATTAACATTTGCAAATACTGTTGGAGCTGCTGAAGATTGTAAGACCATCTTTGCATTGTATAAACTCAATCTCTTTTGTATTATATAATTGCATAGCACACTATGTGAGCACTATGTACTAAAGAGTTACCATTTACCGGGTAATATGTCTTGCATTGACTTGAATGTACCCTGGCGGCTGTGAGTATGTCATGCTCACTCAAATGTTTCGCTGATGGTGGCGCGTGTGTTGGATCATTTAGCTCCCTTCAAAATGGTTGAGCTGAATGGTGCTAATCCATGCGTCATGTTCGTGAACGGGCGCCGTCAGTTGGGACTGGTCATCTCTTAGCTGCCAGGGCTTATTTTTAATTTTTTTGAATTGTTCTTTTTTATCTTTTTACTACGGACGCTTCTCATGTGCACGTCTTTCTACATTGTTCTCACATGTATAATTTCAACATGAATAATGTAACCAATATTTTGTAACAATTTTTTATTTAAAAGAGTGTCCGTGGAGTTTCTTGCCCGTTCTTCTCCATAGGTACCTACTACGCTTTGGAATGGGCAACTAGCTTCATACCTATTTCTGACTGACCGATTCCTTGACAATTCAAAAGTGCCTGTAAATGGTTTAATTGAAATAAATGTTTTGAGTTTGAGTTTGAGTTTGAGAACATTGTCATGCACGCGCGTTTCACTACCACAGCATCGTATTAAAAGAAATAACTAACAAGTTATTCGACTTCACGTCGTATCCCGCCATTTTTGTTCGATATTAATATTGCAAAAAGTATTACTTAGTTGTTTACAAAAATGAGTTTGTATCACTCATTTTTGAAAACAACAAAGTAATAAATTTTAAGTAGTAAAACCTTTGATAACACCCCACCAGATATTTCTAATGCAGCAAAGGACATTTCTAGCCAATTATTCGCAGAAAAGTCGAGAAAACAATATTGTACAACATCCTATGGTTTCAGAACATTTTATACTTAGAGGATTCATATCATGGGTGTCAATAAAGTCTTGTATGCAACTTGTACATAATTAGTTATTAAAACACTCATGTTCAAACCCACATTTGTGTTTTAATACCCCTTATTTTATACAATAGTTGCATAAATAATCTATTAATGTGTTTCCGTCGCCATAATAAGAAACAAGGGAGATAAGAGTAACAGGGACAGTTTGAGAAAATTAGTAGTTTCCAAGCGAGCACAGCGTAGGTCGGTGGACACGCCATTTTTGAATGAAATGCATCGATCCCAGCGTGGTTTAACCAGACTCGATAAATCGAATGAACGGCAAGATTGAAGCCCTGAAGCCTCATGTTTAATTCATGGGACTACAGAGGCCATTGCATATCAAGCATATCAAGTGGACACGCAATTTCTGACGTAAAAATTGTAATTTAAAAACAATACTTAACTACAACACCAGAAATGAAATGAAATTGTTAACAAGATAAAAGCAAAATTAAAAATTTTGAAAAAACCCACGACTGTTAAAAAGTAATTGAAAAAGGATAAAATTTTAATGTCTTTAATATGTAGTAACTAATATAAAATATATTACTGCAGCGCCCTCTAGTGAGTTACTACCGTAACATCTATTTAAGAACCCTCACTAATCAACCACAAACTGCATCAAAACCGGACTAGTCGTTTTGGTTTTGCACAAAAAAATGTTTACTGCAGCGCCCTCTGGTGAGTTGTCACCGTAACACCTATCTAAGAACATGCACCAATCAAACCCGAACCCATAACTGAAAACTGCATCAAAATCGGACTAGTAGTTTTGGAGAAAAATGGCAACATGGATTTGCACAAACAATGTTTGCTGCAGCTCCCCCTGGTGAGTTATCACCATAACACCTATCTAAGAACAAGCACCAATTAAACCTGAATCCATAACTGAAAACTGCATCAAAAATGGCAACATGGATTTGCACAAACATCCTCTCACCTCAAACGCATATACCGTCTCCGTTCCGTCGTGGGTAAAATCACAGAAAATAAATTTATCTACTCTCATAGCGTAATATTCGAATTATGAACTTCAAAACGAGTTTATATTGACATACTTTATAAACAGAATACCGAAATTTAAAAATAGAATCATATTATAACACTTTTTCTCTAACAAAATAATAGGTACTATAAAACAATTTTTTCTATTACGATACAGCGCTAATCCAAGAAGTTAATATCACCAAAGAGTTTCCATCAACTTTTGGCGGGGGACAGCAGCACCCGCTGTAGCGCATGTGCGGTGATGTGCTGGTGCAGGCGACATTCATTTGTTTTGTAGTACTTACTGTATTTCGTGGGATTTTTAAATTTATTCTTGATGTTTAACTTTGATCTTTTATTTAGTATTTGTTTCAATCCCAATGTTTGAGAGTAGATAAAGTAGTGTATGAAACTGCACATAACTAGGTATTAAAACATTCGTGTGATACTATCGCTTATTCGCCTACGGCTCGGTTTTTAAACACACACTCATGTTTTAATACCCCTTATTATGCAACAGTTTCATAAACAACTATTAAAGCACACAATTCTTACATAATTACTCATCAACTAAAACCTAACGGATGCTTACACCACAAATTACTAAATGCATCGTATTTCAAACATCATTGTTTTTTTTTTTTAATTTACAATTTCCTTACACTTAAACAAGGCACACAATGGGTCTATCTTAGCATGCCATGGCCTGAGATTTGATCAACACGCTATTAAGGCTCCTGGCTGTGACTTCACTCGACAGAGTTTAGGTAAATTCTTGCGATGCTATGTTTGTGTGCACCGTTCACGCACACACGCCTAAACATCGAGCGTAGTGATCGCTTAAACAGTTTTGATCCTATAGACGGTATTTTGTTAAGTTACGTAGGTACGCTTATGAAATAAGTCTGGAATGTTTGTGTATATTCGTTTAGTATATTTATAACAATTCTGTTTTATATGGAATTTTATACTTTTTGTATGGAAAACATGAAAAATTATTACCTACATGTTGAGTTTTATGGGTTTATGGGTTTCATAAAGGGGGTCGAAATTTTCATTATTTTTGCGATAAGACACAATTTTCGAGATATAAGCAAAAGAACAGAAAAAAGATAAAGTACAGTTTTTGCAACTGAATGAGTTATTAATTTAGTGAAAATGAAAAATTCGCTATTGGTGCCGATTCTCTTGTATACCGAACTAAACTTACTAAACTATCACTAAAATTTCTTAATTTTGACTATGAGAATCTCAAAGCTATTCTGCAAAATAAATTCTCTAAATTTAAAAATAATTTTGACACATCTAAATCGAATTTGACAACCGCGACTCCACACGTGATACCTAACCACGTGAATCTTTTTAGAGCCGGAGGCGCGCAGGGGGGGCAGCCTCGACGTGTTTTATATGGATTTTTCACTTTTTGTGTGGAAAATAAGAAAAAATATTACCTACATGTAGAGTGTTAGAGGTTTAAGGGTTTTATAAAGGGTGTCGAAATTTTCATTATTTTTGCGATTGGACACACCGTTTTCGAGATATAAGCAAAAGAAAAAAAAAATATTCGGTACTGTTTTTTCATCTGAAGTCGAGGTGTTGGTGTGAATTTTAGTTCAAGACAACCAATTTTATTCCACATGTTTTTAGTCACGATAAAAAAATAGTCATATTTAGTTAGAAAATCTAAATTTTAGGTTAAAAACGTCAAATTCAGAATAGCAAAATTGCCATTTTCACAAAACTAATATCTCAGTGCCATCTTAATGCTGTCAAACTAAAATATAGTTAAGTTGTGTCACTTTAGTCTATTTCAGAATGGGAAATCGTCGTTTGACAGGAATAAACTAAATTTTGGTGATTTTTAGTTTAGTTTAGAGGCATTTGTGACAAGAGAATCGGCACCAATCTGAATTTGACTTTTCTCACCTAAAATTTTGATTAGTGCCGATTCTCTTATACACCGAACTAAACTAACTAAACTATCACTAAAATTTCTTACTTTTGACTATGAGAATCTCAAAGCTATTGGTGCCGATTCCCTTGTTCACAAACTAAACTAAATTTAAGTTCAGTGCATCTTTTTCTTACAATTTCATTAAGAAAAGGACAGAAGATAAATTTTAGTTTAGTCCTGTCAAATTAATCACCACCCATACAAGTTTAGATGTGATTAAAAACTTGCCGACTAAAATTACGTCAATTAACGTCAAGCGCTGATTAATTTGACAGGACTAAACTAAAATTTATCTTCTGTCCTTTTCTTAATGAAATAGAAAGAAAAAGATGCACTTAAATTTAGTTTAGTTTGTGAACAAGGGAATCGGCACAATTATGCAAAATAAATTCTCTAAATTTAAGAAAATTTTTGACACATCTAAATCAAATTTGACAATCGCGACTCCACATGTGATACCTAACCATGTGAATCTTTTTAAAGCCGGAGGCGCGCACGCTCGACGTGTTTTATATGGAACTTTTCACTTTTTGTATGGAAAATAAGAAAAAATATTACCTACATGTAGAGTATAAGAGGTTTAAGGGTTTTATAAAGGGAGTCGAAATTTTCATTATTTTTTGCGATTGGACACACCGTTTTCGAGATATAAGCAAAAGAAAAAAAAATTCAGTACTGTTTTTTCATCTGAAGTCGAGGTGTTGGTGTGAATTTTAGTTCATGACAACCAATTTTATTCCACATGTTTTTAGTCGCGATTAAAAATAGTCATATTTAGTTAGAAAATCTAAATTTTAGTTTAAAAACGTCAAATTCAGAATAGCAAAATTGCCATTTTCACTAAACTAATATCTCAGTTCCATCTTAGTGCTGTCAAATTAAAATCTAGTTAAGTTGTGTCACTTTAGTCTATTTCAGAATGGGAAATCGTCGTTTGACAGGAATAAAACAAAATTTTGGTGATTTTTAGTTTAGTTTAGAGGCATTTGTGACAATGTTTGTGAGAATCTCTTGTCACAAATGCCTCTAAACTAGACTAAAAATCACCAAAATTTTGTTTTATTCCTGTCAAACGACGATTTCCCATTCTGAAATAGACTAAAGTGACACAACTTAACTAGATTTTAATTTGACAGCACTAAGATGGAACTGAGATATTAGTTTAGTGAAAATGGCAATTTTGCTATTCTGAATTTGACATTTTTAAACTAAAATTTAGATTTTCTAACTAAATATGACTATTTTTAATCGCGACTAAAAACATGTGGAATAAAATTGGTTGTCATGAACTAAAATTCACACCAACACCTCGACTTCAGATGAAAAAACAGTACTGATTTTTTTTTTTTCTTTTGCTTATATCTCGAAAACGGTGTGTCCAATCGCAAAAATAATTAAAATTTTGACACCCTTTATAAAGCCCTTAAACCCCTAACACTCTACATGTAGGTAATATTTTTTCTTATTTTCCACACAAAAAGTGAAAAATCCATATAAAACACTTCGAGGCTGCCCCCCCTGCGCGCCTCCGTCTCTAAAAAGATTCACGTGGGTAGGTATCACGTGTGGAGTCGCGGTTGTCAAATTCGATTTAGATGTGTCAAAATTATTTTTAAATTTAGAGAATTTATTTTGCAGAATAGCTTTGAGATTCTCATAGTCAAAAATAAGGAATTTTAGTGATAGTTTAGTTAGTTTAGTTCGGTGTACAAGAGAATCGGCACCCATGTCTAACTAAATCTGACTATTTTTAGTCGCGATTAAAAAGGTGCGGAATAAAATTTGTTATCTTGAACTAAAATTCACACCAACACCTCGCTTCAGGTGCAAAAAACAGTACTGTATCTTTTTTTTTTCTTTTGCATATATCTCGAAAATGGTGCGTCCAATCGCAAAAATAATGAGAATTTCGATCCCCTTTATAAAACCCTTAAACCCCTGACACTCTACATGTAGGTAATATTTTTTCTTATTTTCCTTACAAAAAGTAAAAATTCTATATAAAAACGTCAAGGCTGCCCCCTGTGCGCCTCCAGCTCTAAAAAAATTCACGGGGTAAGGCAAACAAGTACCACGTGGACTCGCGATTGTCAAATATAATTTTAGTGTGTCAAAATATATTTAAATTTAATTTAGAAAATTTTTGTTGCAGAATAGCTTCAAGATTTTCATAGCCAAAAGTAAGGAATTTTAGTGATAGTTTAGTAAGTTTAGTTCGGTATACAAGAGAATCGGCACCATATTGCCATCTTAGTGCTGTCAAAATAAAATATATTCTATAATTATTTCACGATGGGAAATCATCGTTTGACAGGAATGAACGAAACTTTGGTGATTTTTAGTCTAGTTTTGAGGCATTAATTTGTGACAAGAGAATTGGCACCAGTATCCATAAAGGGATCTGAGACACTTGCGCGAAAGACATTTTCGCGAAAGACACTTGCGCGAACCCACTTGCGCGAAAAAGTTGCGGAAATGAGATTTCTTCATAACATCACGCCATCAATTTCAAAGGGCCCAACACTTTGAAATTGATGGCGTGATGTTATGAAGAAATGTGAAAATTTTCGCAGCCGCCATCTTATATTTACGTTTTGACATCAAAATCTGCTTTAGAATCCTCGAAAACTTTGAAAAAGACACTCAAAACTAAAAAAAATAAAATTGTCACAGCCGCCATCTTGGATTTATATTTTGACCTCACTATCAGCTTTAGCATCCTCGAAAACTATGAAAACGATACCCATGACGAAATATTTTTAAATGTTCGCAGCCGCCATCTTGGATCTTTATTTTGACTTAAAGTAGTCTTCAGTAGCGTTAAAGAAACTTCGTTCCAAAAATACTTCACTTATTGCTACAACAGCATATAGGCGCGGGCATATCGGTGACGCGAACCCATAACTTTTTCCCCTACCAAAAATCACCAAAACTATGAAATCTAAAGTCAAAATATAACTAGTGAACCCAGCAGGCAGATGTTGTCCTGCGACAACAGCGCCACGCGAGTCCAACTATAGTAGTTATGAACCATCCAAGTTACACAAAAAGAATTAAAAAAAAAAAAACATCTAAATCAGTCAAGCCGTTTAGGATAAGAAGTATTACGAACACACGTACACCGGTATTTTATTTATTGCCAGGCATGCAAAATTTTAATGTTCTTCAAAAACAAGCAAAGTACTTTAAAATAAAATGCGGATCAAAATGTGGTAGTCGACGTACAATTTCTGGAACATGTTAACATCGGACACGTACGTGCGTGTGTGCGTGCTGCGACGCAAAGTGATACGTCCTCACGCTGGGAAGGCCCGTTCGCTACTGACGGAATAGATTTTCCGCGATCGTTTATATAGTTCACTTTGCCATTTATTTACGTAATGAAGTAATTGTTTATTTATAAAATAAAATTTAGATTCTATTAAACAATTAACTTAAAATTAATATATAATTTTTTAAATTTCTTAAAAGTTTTTCTAAGTATTAGAAAAAAATATTTATTTGGCTTGAAGTTTTGAGAAAGTTACGTTATTTCAACATTTTTTTTCTGCTATATTTTGTATGAAAGTTGAAAAAAGTGGTTCCCCTATGTACAAGTAGACCATATAATGATGTTGATGATATTTTTTAATTTTCAACATCAAAAGCAGTTTCTTCTAACGAAACGATCAAACGTCAGTCTCGCGTCATTTTTTGGAAAACTTGTTGCGAATTTTAGTGATTTCCCACGAATCCTTAATTTATTTCAAAAATCCCTTTCCCCTATGTACAAGACGAAGAATTGGACTTTTCAAATCACAAATAATTTTGTTTAAATTCTCGTCCCCTTTCTCACAACGAATAAACAAAATTGATCAAAATCAGTGATTTCGTGCGGTGCGGCGGCACGGAGCCTTAACAGTTAAATTATAATTGAGTTGATGTAAAGTTCCTTCAGCTTATGCTTTATGTTTTTACTATTAATTGATTCTCTAATGTCTATAGGTATTTTGTTTAATAAATTGGGTATTGTGAAAGAAGCGGTACGCCTGCCATAAAAGTTATTTTTACGTGGCACTTGAAATGATTTAGATTTGGCTTGTCGTGTATTCACGTCATATTTAACTGGAATTTGGATATTACTGTTATCAAAAAAACCGGCCAAGTGCGTGTCGGACCACGCACAATGAAGGGTTCCGTAGTTGGGATGAATTTATCCCAAAAACAAACTTAACTTTGTAGTTGATAAACATGTTCTACCATACGGAATGTATGGGAAAACATGTTTTTGCAACTGCAAAGTTAAGTTGGTCGATTATTACTCGATAACTAGTAAAGCCTACTTAGCTGTGATAGTTTTCCTTTTAATTTCGTTATATAAACTACTGCTGTGATTTTTTTCACATATCCAAAACCAACCATTTAGCTTGCAGGGGGGGGGACACTTGACTCTAACAAAAATTAGCACTTTAAAGCTTAATATTTTGCAAACGGATCCCTGAATCCAAAAATGGTTTTCACAAACTCATAATGTTTTTGTAAGACCTTTCCAATGATACCCCACACTATGGGATAAAAAAATAAAAATAAAACATTACTACTTTACGTGTATGGGAGGTACCCTAAAAAAAATGTTTTTCATAATTTTGTTTTACCACTTTGTCGGCGTAATTAATATGTATACCTATGTCAAATTACAGCTTTCTAGTACTAAGGGTCTCGGAGCTAGACCGCGGACAGACAGACAGACAGACGGACATGACGAAACTATAAGGGTTCTTTGTTTACTACGGAACCCTAAAATGTACTAAAGTTAAGTACTGTCATTTACAAACGATTTACAGAAATAAAATGATGTTTTGAATTCGTTTAGCCGCTAGCTAAATGCATTTGGTGATTTGTGGTGGACCTAATTCAAGGTCTTTGAATGACGCAGAACCATGAGTAAATCATTGCAATGTAACTCTTATGTTATTCCAATTTTATACCTTACCTAGCTGAGATAAGAGTTACATTTCAATGACTTTCTAATGGTATTACGTCAATCGTGAATGTCCTACTTAAGAATATACAGAAAGTTATGACTCCTAGTTACCTGCGAGTACGTGCTGAGTTGGGCGGCGTTGACGACCATGGCTCGTCCGACAGTGGGCATGGCGCCGCGCCATAGCTTCAGAACACCTTCCTCTCTTACTATCCTGTGGGGACATGCCATAAATACGGGTTGAGATTGAGACCATACACGTTAGAGATAGCCCAATCAATCTGCCCAGCCTTTTCCCAACTATGTTGGGGTCGGCTTCCAGTCTAACCAGATGCAGCTGAATACCAGTATTTTATAAGAAGCGACTGCCTATCTGACCTCCACAACCCAGTTACTGGATAATACGATACCCTTTGGTAAGACTGGTTGTCAGACCGAACCGTAACAACTGTCAAAGATCCACGAATGACAGCGGCACGGAGGAGTCTCGGTATGTGAAGATGGTCCACGGACAAGCGTGGCTTAACCTGATGGATCGACTTGTGTGGCTGTTATTACTTAGCCACGAGCTCTCGTACTAACGGGATATTATTTGTCGAGCATTGTTTTTTACTGATGGTTTTATTTCGATCGTAAATGTCCTAGAAACACCATCAATCTTCGTATTAATACCTGATAAGAGCATCGGCGACATTCTTGTAGTTTCTCCTCTGTTCCACGGGCAGCCTGCCATCAGCCGTCATACGGATCAGCGCCACCTCTGCAGGGGTGCCCACGAACGCGCCGATGGAACCCGCTGCCACGCCCAGCAGGGTCTTGGTACCGAAACCCGGTGCTGCACCCTCATTTTTCCTGTCAATGTCACATGTTTTTATAATATAGGCTTTTGCCGGGGAGTTTGTTGCTCCACTTAGTCTTGTGGTACACACGGCTACACATCAACCTATACATTTCCAGTATAAGCAGACCTCGCATTGTACGGAAATCCTATACAATGCGAGATCAGCATAAACTGGAAGTATAGGTTGATGTGTAGCTGTGTGTACAAGACCGATGCAAAGTTTATGGCGGCTTAGAACATGAGACGAGTCGTTACCACAGATTAATACAGATAGGACATTCCACAAAATCATTTAAATAAATAGCGACTTAATACGACAGAATAAAGTGCAATTCAGGTCGCACAACGCTAATTTACCTACCTATTTACATTCACCTACAATTTGCCTCTCTTTCTATCGCTTAACTCTTATACCTTCTGACCACGTTAGGGTTGTCATATTTTAGAGAATAATTAATCTGAATATTTAAATACCAGTTATGTGCCTATTACTCCACTTTTGTGAACAAATGATGTTTCAATTAAACGTAGGCTCGGTACTTAATTTAATTTTTTAAGTCTGCATTATTTATTAATATGTGACTACATAATCAAAATCGTACTACATAATATTTACCCACCAAAATAAAAGTACTATTTAAATAGGTACTTTCCTACCTATATACTTATCAAAGCCTGAACCTGACCTTGTAAACAGAACTTGTAAGAACCTAACTATACCTACAATAATAATAATATTTAATATTCTAACTACGTAAATACGGGTGACATAGATAAGAATAACAAATGTAAGTAAACATTTGGTAGGTAGGTAGGTACCTACTTAATTACTAACTACTTATAGGTAGACGTACATTTCTTTAGCTTTCGGTGTCCTTCGGAAATGAGAAAAACGTGAGGTTCGGATCCTTATTATTGCCACCCAAGATACAGGATTTTCCTAGTTTGGGGGCAGGGTACATTTCTTCTTGGACTTTCGACCTCACTTTTGTAAATTATACTTAAGTTTGCTTACCTTTCTGTATACCTATCTATTGTCAAAGTTTATGTTTTTTGTGAATAAAGAATTTATTTATTTTATTTATTTATTTAAGCAGCCAAATGCGATACATTATACTGTTGCTTTTATTTTAATATTTTTAGTTTAAATATCTTGAAACGAACAGACGAAGCGACGCGGCGCGTGAGTATTGAATTGATGTACACACGGCTACATATCAAGCTATACATTTCCAGTATAAGCTGACCTCGCATTGTACGGAAATCCTATACAATGCGAGATCAGCATAATCTAGAAGTATATGGCTTGATGTGTAGCCGTGTGTACAACCCGGCGCGGCGGCGCCGTGGCGGCGGGCGCACCGCACAGTGGATCGTCCCCATAGAAGAGGTTCGACGTAGGCCGCTTGTGAAATCAAAATCAATATTTAAAAAAAATATATATGTCGTGGTTGTCATGGTATTGTATTTTTTTAATGATAAAACGAAAATTGATTATATCTCAGAAAGTGCACCATTGGGGCACCATGTGTCTTTGGACAAAATGTGGCATTTAGTAGATAGATACCAATTATAGAAATGACTACCCGAAACAAGGCGAAACTCAGACGGTGGGGGAGTTTAAGGGTCCATTTCCATACAAAGAAAACACTTTTATCGATTTTCTCCTGAAATATGAGTCCAATTAGAAAAATTCTCATTACAATATTTGTAGGTTTTTGATAAAGGAATACGATAGCATATAATTTTTTTTTTTTTTAATATCAATTTTTGATTTCACAAGCTGCCTACGTCCCTCTTCTATGGGGACGATCCAATGTGCGGCGGCGCGCGGCAGACCTATTGAATTGGCACAGTGAGACGAGCCCGCCGCGTACTTGTAGCTTCATACCTAAACCTCGGTGTCCTATCTGAATTAATCTGTGTCGTTACGCAGTAAAAAAATGTATACATATGTCAGCGGGGGTGAGGGGTGGGGTACTGCGCAGCTAGTAACGTATTTCAAAGCTGCCATACAGTTTAACCTTTCTATACTAAATAGGGTCATGTTTAATTACCTGGCGGAACTTTACATTATGTACGTGATGGGTATGGTTTTTATTTTAAATCTTTTTCAAACAGTGTGGCAGGGACATCGACGCGAAAACTGTTACCATGGATTCAGTACATGATTCTAAAATCAGCTGTTCATTTTGACCGCGTAGGTTGCACTTTTCTATAAAACAGCAGATTTTTTTTTATGGTTCAGAATCATGTAGTACTTTTTTTTTTCTGGGTAGGAAATTATCAAATAACTTCTCCCGCTCTAGGCGGAGCGGGAGGGCGTGTCAGACTCTTACTGACTAAAACCCACCCGTGTTCCTTCGGTTGCCCTGTTGCCGGGGGCCACGATTTCCCTATCGGTTTTCTTCGCACCCCCGGCAGGCATTGGCCCTAGCAGACCCCGTCAATTCTGCTGACATCTCTTTGAGGCGCGCGTGGAACACAACGCGCCGTCGACCCGGGCTTGGTCCTTATCGGACGGCGAGCTACCCATTGCTCACCGTCCGCAAGCCCGCGCCTACGGTGGCCGGAAATCGGCTCGCGATTCCCGCCCCGGGCGTCTCCCAGAATCATGTACTGAATCCATGGTAACAGTTTTCGCGTTGACAGCTGCCAGCCTGTATATTGACAATAAAACAAAAACAAAGATTTACTTAACCCATATTTTCAAGTACTAACTACACTACCAGCAGCCGTGTGTGAAAGGACATGTCCTAAAATGGTTTTTTAAATTTATTAGTTTTCAATAATTCTAACCAGGATAAGTTAAATATATTTGGATAGACATCCCAAAAACTAGTGGTTCTAGCTATATCAAACATTTTTAAAGACCTCCAATTTTGAGAATTATCGTTTTTTATTTTAGTAAGAATTTACTCCTAAAACGAACAAACCTTTCTAATTATCTAGGATAATATAGTGAACACACCCCTTAAAATAGTAAACTTGTCAAAATTGACACATGTTACTGTCATTACTGTCAATTCATTGACAGTAATGACAGTACTATGTGTCAATTTATGTCATATTGACATATTCAAATAGCAAACTTGTCAAAATTGACACATGTTACTGTCATCACTGTCAATTGATTGACAGTAATGACTGTACCATGTGTCAATTTATATCATATTTGTCATAGTTGCCATCAACAAATAAAATATTTGTACTTTATATAGTTTATAATTTTTCTCTTAAATGGAGGGGTCTAAAAATATTATTTCAGTGGTTCCTAGTTCCATATTTTGTCGTTTTTATTTAGATGTAGTTTGATGCTGGTTAGATTTTTCTCAGAATAAAAAACCAACGTCCCTACAAAAAGCGGACATCTCCTTTCTTCGGCTAAGGAGATGTTTCATTTTCGGCCATAAAGTGTACGTTAATGAAAAAAAATGCAATAATTCCACGAACTGAGGAAAAATATTCTTTCTTACTTCGGCACAAAAAATAATAGTTTAACAAATTATTGCCATATTCTATTCATCATGGCGTCGTCTTACTTGCATACTGCTTTCGTCTAGAAATCATGTTACATTTTAACATAATAATATCACGTAGACGTTATTTAAATAAATATGAAAGGCATGTATTTCTGTACTATAATAAGATAGCTATCTTATCAAACTTTTTAGATTAATTAGACAGTGTGATTAATCATTAAAAAAAAACTGCTTTTGAGGATTGTAGATTTGTAGGTACTTCTGGACGAAAATGGCTAGTTGTCGATGGTCGTACTTCTCCTGACAAACGTCAAACATTTTCGGTTTTTATTTTGTACCCAAAAAGTACTAGATATTATGGAAAAAA